>CM053789.1:521719467-523146967 GCA_028749045.1 Cupressus sempervirens | reverse complement strand
CTCCAACCCAAGTCCTGGTGCAAACTGCCTCAGCTTCAACGATCTATCTATACACTTAGGAACAACCTTCACTCTAATACCATCTAGTGTAGCACAAGGTAGGAGAATCCCCAAAGGAGATGTCCTAGCCCCCAACAAATAACCACAAAGTGGAAATGCAATAACAAGAAGCAATAATGCAAGATCTGATACCAAATCATAATGATTTATTCATAGATGTAATTGATTACATGCAATGTGTCAGGTTGTAAGGCCTTCCTAGTTACAACCAAATACAAAGCAATTACAATAATAGTTCTACAAGACCCCTTGAGATCCAATCCAAACCCTAGCTAGTCCAAATCACACTCTAGTAGAAACCTCCAAGGAAGATCTAAACTTGTGCTCACAAGTCCACCAAGCAATCTCCTTATTTTCTAGCCACAACCCTAGCTTTGCTCCAAATTTATCCAAGATCCAAGTGTAAACTACATCACATTGAGTGCTTATTCCACACACAACTCCATCATAATCTTGTTCTAAACTGCCTCACATTCTATGCTCTATCCACGGACTTAAGAAAAAGTCACTCTTCAGCTACTCTCTACACTCACTCTTTCAAATGAATGAATTACTCCATGAATGAATGACTAAAAGAATCCACAAGACTCCTTGAATATACCAACTAACCCACAAGTTTTCCACAACACAAATTAAATACCCATACATAAATTAAATGCCAAAAGTCAGCCTCCAATAGAAATTAAATGCCCAAAAATTGATACTCGAGAAAAATCATGATATCTCCAAGCCCTGATTGAATTAGAACTCAAGGTTTGAATTGAAGGTAGTACTTTAGGTCCTCTACAACCCTTGAAATAATAAAGGCTGATTCATCAAGGATATCTGCACAACCATCCTAAAATTCATGCACATAAATGTGTCATGCAAACTACCAAAAATTGATACTCCTGGAGAATTTCCATATCTCCCAATTTCTAAAGAATTAGGACTTACACCTTTAACAAAATATAGTACTCTAGCCCCTCTCAAATCCCTAAAATGTGCATCCTCTCATTAATTTCACAAAATTGGTTGCACAACCTACAACAGGCACCCAGAAACTAGAAAATACAGTTCCAATAGTTTGGTAAAAACAACTCAAACTTCAACTCAATCCATCCAATCTCTATGCGCACATAGGACAAGGTTCCCCAATGTGCCTCCAACACATCCCTAAAAATGAAAGGAATAACTCCACCAAATCCATGCTCAATGCTCCTACATTAGTACTACAAGATCTTTCCTTCTTTTCAATGATTAAGAGAGTTGCTCCTTTGCTTTCTTTAGTTGACCAATGGCTAATTCCAAATCCAACTTTTCATTGTCAATAGCCTTATCTAGCCTGTATACCTCCATTGCCTCTAATCTTTGCTCAAGTTGCTAAACTTCTTCTCTAAGAACCACAATTCTATGATACCAATTGTTGGAAATATTAGGCAGGCAAGGTTACTGAGAGGGGAGGGGTAAATTAGGAACCTATAAAACTTTTACTTATTTCACCAATTAGTCCTTCATTAATATTTTAATCTAATTCCATGAATGGGAGAATGAAATTAGTAAAACATTCATAACACTTTGACACAAGATATGGTGACCCAGAAACCTTCCAAATAGAAAGTATAACTGGGGTGGGGATGATACCCACAAGCTTTAGTACTGCAGTATAAAATTGGTTAGTTAAGGCTTACAATTGATCACTTCTAATGTTCTACCATGTTAGGAGCAATAAGGACTATTAGGTCCACCTTGTTAGAATTTACAAAACATATAATGAAGTATGCACTCAATAAAGAGATTTTACAAAGATTGTTAAGTGTACCCGGTTAAAGGATTTAGTTGATACACCTGTTAGGATGAACCAGTAGGCAATCTCTAATCTGCAACTTTGATTTCTGGTTATGATTCCTTTGAAGTGTAAGGATCACCTTGCTAGGATAGATAAATCTTTGTTTTCCCTTATACTGATTGTAGACTTCTCAATTTGCACTTCTTCTCTTTATATTTTCTTTATACATACTTTTTCTTTTTCTTCTTTGGATATGATACAATCCATTAGATATATACCAATCCAAATCATAATTCATCAAACTTAGCTACAACATAGATTTCCATCAAAATCACAAAGTTAGCCCAACTGCTGGCACTCATGTTCTAAAGACAAACTTGGTGATGTTCTAATACTCAGAAACCATTGTCAACACTCAGCATCATCATGCACTCAATAGACATAGAATCTCAGTTCATACTAATAACTTCTGAGTAGCTTGAACTCAGTCAACACTTTTGTAACTCGGTGAACACTACATAACTCGACATATAAACCGAATCACTTGGTTGACAACCCATGGCTCAGTCAACACTAACATTGCAAGCTCAGTTAAAACTGAATCACTTGGTTGACACTCCTTGGCTCAATCAACACTAGATTCACATAACTAATACTCCAAGCTTGGTAGATACTGAAGAACATGATTGACACTGTCAAACTCAGTTAATATTGTGAAGCTCAGTTAGCACTGTCACTGATCAACTTGGTAGATACTACTTGGCATGAACTGAATGTAAATTCTAAAACTCAGTAACAACTATATTACTTGGTAGTAGCTTAACCAATTGACTAAGTGTGAGTCACTAATAAAAAAACTTGACCTTAGTGTCAACAAGAAGATGTATAATAGAATAGTGTTCTAGAGGATTTCAAATTTGATTGATGAAGAGGATTTGATAAGATGAGAACTGTAGCAGCAAGTGTAGAGTATTGTTTGGTATTCTTGGAGCTTATATGTTTCTCATGTATGTTGCCATCAATTCCAAAGGAAGAGATTTTTAGCATGAATGCTTATGGTATTCCTTTAGGGGATTATCCTAAGCATTGGAGAGCATGTGATAGTATTAACATGTTGTGTTCATGATTGTGGTTGTCATTGATGTCAACATAGTAGTAATTTTGTGAACTCTGGTAGAGTACTAGACATAGGTCATGGTCATACAGACAAAGTTTTGATGGTCAAGTGACACATAGTTAAGGACATGTTCCACATTGTGTCTTGGTGATGAGGTTAAGTTTGTGTAACATAAGTCAAAGAGATACAAAATTTATATGTAATATATAGAGAGTAGTGCAAAGATAGAGTACCTGAGAAGTAGTATTTGATGTTTATATTATATCTTCTAATAGAGATATAATCTAGATATGTGAACATTGATAGTGATAGAGGATAGTATGATGATGATGTCAATGAGTGTGCAAGTCTTGGAGTCGCATGTGTGAGAAGTTGTATAGACTGTGAGCTAACAATGCTATATGGTTGCAAAATAATTGATTATCTTATTGTGGTCCTATTATAATTAATTGGGAAAGCCTCAAGGCCAACTCAATGAATTATTTTAAGGACTTGGTATAAAGGAAAGTATTCTCCTTGATTGCGAAATAGGAATGTGTATGCAAAGTGTTCAAGGAAGTGTTAAAAAGAGCAAAGAGTTTGGAAAATGTGAGTAAGTGATCCAAGGGATTATTGGATGTGAAGTTTGTGATTTGGTATTGAGATCAAAAGAAGAAGAAGACTGGTTGACATGATAGAGAAAGATGAAGGACAAGTATAGTTCAATTCTATTATTCTATAAGGAATAATATAGAGATTATTTGGATAGTGGGTTCATTGGTCTTGCCCCTGAAGCTATTTGGACAGTGGATCCATCTCCATTCTACAACTCCTAATAGGGTTGGCACAACTCCTAACATGGTTGAAATATCCTAATAGGGATTCAAAGTCTCCTAACAGCTACTGATATGTACTGAATGTTTTCATAGACTCCTAACAGGGTTCATCCTCTAACAAGGAATATTTATATTATTACATCATCTTGTGGGCACCATCCCTAGCTAGGTTATTGTGCATGAGTATTTTGTTGTGATTTTTTATTATATTTCTCATATGGTTAAGATTTAATAAGGTTCATAATTTGATAATAGTTGGATAAATGATTCACCACCCCACCCCCACCCCCCCCCCCCCCCCCCCCCCGTCTCAGTTATATTGGTGGACTATATATTCTAATAAGAATGTCTCTAGTGAGAAATGAAAAGATCAAGAAAAATATCTCTTATAGTAGATATAGAAATACAAATAAGAGAGAGACTAGAATGAGTAAATAGATTAAATACTTAAGGATAGTAAATAATTATTTGTAGTAGTCAAAGGATGATGCCAAAATGATCAAGACATTTCCTCCTCATGAAGACTCTACTTCACATACTAGATCATGAAACTACAAATAGATCTTCTTGATAGGTTTTCATGACACGAAGAGGGATGAAATAACCAGGGCCAAAGGCACACCCAACTAGTCAAACCAACTATGAGAGTAAACATAGCGAAAAAAAACACCAAATAACAACAAACTCAGGAGAGAGAGGAACAAATGCTTTCATATATTGATCAAATAATCAGATACATGCCCAATTGTAAGGCCTTCTAGGTTATGACCACATTACAATCAAAATCAAACTTCAATGATTAGACTTCACATCTAGCTTGCTTCTGCTTCTATTATGCTTCTACTTTCTTAAAATTATGTCTAAGACTCTACCAAAGACCTCTTTAAATAAATGCACAACCACAAATTGGCCTGTTGCAAATACAACAAAATAAACTCTTATATTAAATGCTAGAATAAGCCACAAGTCAACTCACAATAGATATGTACCACTAAATTAAATGCAAAGGTTAGCTCCAACAAGAAACCACACACAGACAACTTGGAAAATAAAGACCAAGAAAAATGTTGCAACTCGGTGAACTCAACAATGCTTAACAGCCAAAGGAACTTGACATCCAAACAAGCTCGGAAGCCCAAGGAACTTGACACTCAAATGAACTTAGTGACCAAAGGATAACTTGACAACCAAGGAGATCTCAACAACCAAAGAATGCTTGAAAACATAGGATGACTCAACAACCAAAGAACACTCGATGACCAAAGGATAACTCAGTAGCAACTACAAACTCAGCAACCACTGCAAACTTGACATCAACTAAGAAACTCGACAATGCAAGACATTATAACTCGACAATAACAAGAAAGAAGAAAAATATGTAGGATAGAAGTGCAACCTAGGCTACTCTGGCATCAAATAACTAGGGTTGAAAATAAATGATTCTCCTGAATCATTGGGATGTCACAACCGGAGTAGAATCCAACTCAGATTGGGAAATCTATGTAGGATCTTTCATTGGTGTGTTCTTCTAATTTATCAAATACTCATAGTAATACTTTCCTCTTGTGATCTTACCAACTCTTTGACCTAATATCTGTTCAATCTCTTCAATCTACTTGTTAGGATAATCATTTGATACAACAACTTCATCATCTGACTCATGATACTTGTATAAATAAATAACATTAAATATAGGAGATATATCCATGTCATTAAGTAACTCAACTTCATAAGTGTTACCACTGTCAAACTTCTTCAAGATCTTACAAGGTCCAAACTTCTTCATCTTCAACTTATTGTATGTTCCAACTAGGAAATCTTTCGTTCTTCAAATGAACCATCACCTCATGACCAACTTCAAAAACATGATGTCTTCTAGACTTATTAGCATTCTCCTTATACTTTTGATTACTTTGATCCAACTTTAGCTTCACTTCCTTATGCAAAGACTCCATGAAATCAACAAACTCTTCTCCTACATCACTTCTGTTTTCTTCACCACCAATAATCCTTAAATTTGATACTCCTTTAGGTTGAATTTGAGTAACAATTTAAAAATTTGTCTTACCTGTACTCTTATTCACATAATTATTAAATGCAAACTCAGCTTATGATAATATTATTTCCCAATTATGTGATTCATTTCTAATTAAGCATCTCAACAAATTACCTAAGCTTATATTCACAACCTTTGTCTATCCATCCATCTATAGATGGAAAGTAGAGCTATACTTCAACTCAGTACCCATCTTCTTCCACAAAGTCTTCCAAAAATAACCAACAAACTTACTATCTTTGTTAGAAATAATATTTTTTGGTAGTCCATGCAATCTCACAATCTCTTTAAATAAAAACTCAACAACATGCTCATCATCTAATGTCTTCTTACAAGGTATAAAATGAGTCATCTTAGAAAATCTATTCACAACAACGAATATAGAATCATATCCCTTTACTATTTTAGGCAATCTAAGAACAAAATCCATACTGATGTTACTCCAAGGTTTCTCAAGAACAGTAATAGGTGTAACAAACCAATATTCTGACTTACTCCTTTTGCAACTTGAAAAACTCCACAACTCTTTACAAACTTATGATCATCCTTGTAAATCTGAGGCCAATAATACTTCTCTTTTAACAAACTTAGTGTCTTATCAATTCCAAAATGTCTAGTCAATCCACCATTATGCTTTTCCTTAAAATTGAATCTCATAGAACTCTTAGGAATACATAGTTGAATACCCTTAAACAACATACCTTCTTGAATAAAATACTCATCAAACTTACTTGGTTGTTCTATCAAACTAGGTACTCTGCACTCTCTCCACATCTTAGAAAAATTAGGATCAGTATCATAAAACACCTTCATCTCATCAAAACAAAGAAATTCAAGCTTCATTTATGTTAGCAAAGAATGTTTTCAACTCAATGCATTAGTAACTCGGTTAGTGACTCCACTCTTATGCTTAATCACAAATGTAAAACTTTGCAAATACTCAACAATTATTAATATGTCTCTAATTCAACTTATGTTGACTTCCCAAGTACTATAAATCTTTATGATTAGTATACAACACAAACTCCTTAGGAATCAAATAATATCTCCACTTATTCAATGCTTGAACAATGGCATAAAACTCTTGATCATACACATAATACTTCCTTTTAGCATCATTCAACTTCTCACTAAAGAAAATAATATGTTTACCTTCTTGACTTAATATAGCTCCTATTGCACTACTACTTGCATCACATTCAACTTGAAATACCTTATTGAAATCAAGAAAATCCAATACATGCAACTCAACAACCTTTTGTTTCAAAGTCTATTAGCTCCATGTGTCCAATTGAATTCATTTTAATCTCCTCTCATTGTCTCAGTCATAGCATTACAAACAGAACTGGAATTCCTTATAAAATTCCTATAAAAACTAGCCAAACCATGAAATGATCTTACCTCACCCACATTCTTAGGTGTAGGCCATTCCAAAATTGCTTTAACCTCCTTAAGATCCATCTTCAAACCATTAGCTAAAATAGCAAATCTCAAATACACAATCTCCTCTTACATAAAAGAACACTTTTTTTTCAGATTAATCATCAACTTCTCCTCTTTCAGTATCTACAATACTTGTCTAACATGCTCAAGATGTTCTTCCCTAGTCTTACTGAATATCTGAATATCATCCGAGCAAACAATCACAAACTTACCAAACAATCTCTTTAGAACTTCATTCGTCAACCTCATGAAAGTGTTGGAAACAATTGTTTAATTGTGTATTGTCTTTAATGTTACACAAAATGTCATATCATTGTCAATTAGTGTATGTCAAGCTCACTTGGGCATTGAAAATAGTTTCCTGTGTCTGCTGAGCATTCTAGAGTTTTCCTAGTTCAGAAGTCAATGTCTACCGAGTTCACTTGGGCGACAAAGAGAAGTTTGCAAAAGTTGAGTGTTAATCAAGCTCACTCGGTTAATGAAAGAAATGTTGGATGGAACCAGTGTTAACTGAGTTCACTTGGTTAACATAGGAAAAATTTCTTTGAGTTAGTATCTATCGATAAGGATCGGCTAACGAAGGATTTTCTTATCTTGGCATATTGAGTTCAATTGAATTGTTTATTGGTTTTAGCTGAATGAGGTGGTGAATATTAAGTATTATAAGTTATATTCAAGATGACTTGACATTGTGTAAAGATATAAATATAAGGTCAAGTTGAGGATTTAATGTGAGCAAGTGAAACAAAATAGAAGATTTGACGAGGCTTAGAGGAAGTGAATTAGAAGGATAAGTAGAATATCCTTGTAGAGCTGCAAAGATACATTTGATTAGGAAGGATCAAGTATACAAGCTAGAATTGAGATTTGTAATCAGCAATTTAGTTGCATCAAAAATCAAGTCCTCTCATTGTTATTTTCTAACCATTATAGCAATGATCTAAATCTCTTAATAGAGTTGAATTAACAACTATTTGTAAATCCTCTAACAAGGTGGCATTTCTAGATTGAATTGTCTAAAGACCTCTAATAAGGCCACTCCTAACAGGGTGATTAAATCCTCTAATAGGGTCACACCTAATAGTGTATTTTGTAACCTTTAACGTGGTTGGCTCCTAATAGGGCTCACTTCAGAAGAGTGAAAATCAGTAACTAGTTGCAATTGGTGGTTTTTCCCAAATTGGGTTTCCACATTAAATCTTGGTGGCAATTACGTTCATGTTTTTTTTTTGTGTGTATACAACTAAGTTAAGTAAGATTAATCACAGAAAAAATCTTAACATTTTCATGTTAAGCAGTTACAGAGTTTTTTTAGTGTTAACCGAGTTATAGCATTTGCTAGTATAAATAGAGTGCATGTATGATTGTCAAGCTACAACAAAATATAGTTTAATCAAAGTTTTTTATTTGTATTGACATCTAAGAGATCTAGGATTTATTTTAGTGGTAACTAATTCACCCCTCTCCTCTCAGTTACTCCTCTTATATTTCCAGCAATTGGTATCAACGCTTCTTGGTGGTTGCAGATAAGGTTTCAAGGACCTAAGCTAAAGATTAGGATGTCTTACAGAAGAGAGATTCCCAAATTGAATAGAGAAAACTTTACAGAATGGAAGGAACTTATGGAGTTGCATGTAGAAACCATCAGTGATTCAGGTTTGAAATACTTAAACACTACTTATAAGGCTCCTACTGGTACAATGTCTGTAGAAGAAATTGCTAAAAAGAAAAATCATAATATCATGATGATTGACATAGCATCAGCTCTTAACTATACTAAATTTGATGAAGTCAAAGGATGTGCTACTAGTCATGAAATGTGGACCAAAATAAAGGATATCTATGGAGGTGATGATAATGTTAAAAGAGCCAAGGCAAAAAGCTTGAGAGGTCAGTTTGACCAGATGAAAATGACAAAAGATAAAAATATTGCAAAATATGTTGAAAGAATAAAAGCCAGTGTTAGTTCTATCAAAGCCTCTGGTGGAACAATTGAATATGTGACAGTGGTAGGTAAGGTACTCGAAACCCTTCTTCCTATTTATGCAATCAGAGTGTCATCTATTCAAGAAATGAGATGTGACCCAAATAACAATATAACTTCGAATGCACTAGTTGGAAGGTTGACAACTTTTGAACTAGATAACTATGATAATAATATTCCTAGTTCTAGCAATCTTGAGTTTGGATTTGAAGCTAAAGTATCACTCAAAAGGAAGGCTAAACAGTCTAAAAGAAAACAATCTAAAAGTGAAGAGGAATATAGTTTTGATAGTGATCTTGAAGCCATTGAAGCATTACTTGCAAGAAGATATCCCAAAGGCAAAGGAAAATATAAAGGCAAGATTCCTTTAATATGTTTCTCTTGTGAAGAAGTTGGACACATTGCTACAGGATGTCCAAATAGAGAAGATAAAGATGAAAAGAAGCATAGCAAATTCAAATGTAAGAAGGATTTCAAAATTTTCAAGGACTATAAGGAAAAAGGTAAGAAATCTTGTTTCATAGCTAAAGGTTCAGATAGTAGTGAAGGAGATAAAATGGAACTTATCTCTCATGTTAGCAAAAATGATACATGGATTATTAATAGTGGTTGCTCACATCATATGATTAGTGATAAAATAAAGTTTGAACACATAGAACATTATGATGATAGCAGTGGGAGATTTGGAAAAAATGAACCTTGTTGCATAAATGGAAAAGATTGTATCTCACTAAGCAATGAACTTAGATGTGATAATGCTTATTGGGTTGAAGGACTAAAGCATAATCTACTGAGTGTGGCACAATTGAATAACATTGGATTCAAGGTAGAATTCATGAATGGGAAGGCCAAACTACTAGATGGAAAAGGAAATCTAGTTGGATCTAGAAAACAATCAAAAGGTAATCTATTCTACTTAGATCTCAGTGAAATTTCATGTTTTATTGCTCAACTAGAAGAAATTTGGTCATGGCACAAAAGATTATATCATGTAAACTTTCATAACCTAATCAAGATAAGAAAGAAGAAAAGGGTAAGGGGTATCCCTAGCCTGAGGAAACCTGATATGGGTCTATGTAAAAAAATTTAAATTCGTAAGATGGGAAAGACAAGTTTCAAAAGCAAGGACTATCATTCAAAAGAAGTCTTGGAGCTAGTTCATACAGACTTATGTGGACCTATTGGAATAGAGAGTTACAATGGAGATAAGTAATTTATTCTATTTGTTGATGATTATTACAAAATGATGACTGTAATGTATCTAAAAGAAAAATGTGAAGCTTTTTCAAAATTTAAGTGGTATATGGCAAGAGTAGAGAAGGAAACTGGAAAGAAGCTAAAATGTTTAAGATCAAATAGAGGTGGTGAATTCATCTCCAATGAATTTAATGAATTTTACATTGAAAAGGGAATTAAGGGACAAGTATTAGCCCCTAGTACACCTCAGCAGAATGGTATAGCTAAAAGAAGGAACCGATCCATCATGGATTGTGTAAGAACATTGATGATAGAAAGGAACGTTGCAGTAAAATATTAGAAGGAAGCAATCAGTACTGCGACGCATGCCTTGAATAGAGTATAGTTGAAGAAAGACTCAAATCAAACTCCTTATGAAATATGGAATGGCTACAAACCTAATGTAAGTTATGTGAAAGTATTTGGTAGCAAATGTTATAAATTGAAGGAATCTAGGAAAGGAAAATTTGATGTCAAAGGTGATGAAGGCATATTCCTAGGATACTCCTACAAAAATAAAGTGTACAAATATTTGAATTTATGCACTCATAAAATCATAGAAATTGCACATGTGAGAATTGATGAGTTTGCAAAAAAGAGTGAAGAAGAAAGCATCAAAGAACCTAAAGATTACATATGATTTGTTTACTATGAACCTAATACTTTTTCAAATCTATTTGGAAGTTAGGAGGCCTCACCTCCCAAGTCCCCAAAATCCCCAAAATCTACTGAGTTATAACCAATACAACCTGATTCATAGTCTTAAGGACAAAAGTCACAATCAGAAGCTATCGAGTTGTTGCTAGAGAAAATCGAGTCTGATGGACCCGATTCATAAAGTGTAGGACCTGAGCTTGATATCGAAGATCATAAAGAGGTTAGTGGAAAAAACTCAATATCCAAAGTACCTATGTTGGAAAGATATGTCAGAAGGCATCATGCACCTGATCAGATCATTGGAGACAAGTCAAATGGAACAATGACAAGAAACAAATTGAGACGTACATGTGTGCTTGCTGATTTTGAACCTAGAAATGTTAAAGATGCTTTAGATAATGAAAGTTGGATTGAAACCATGAATGAAGAAATAGAAAAAATAGAGAAGAATAAGACTTGGACTCTTGTTCCTAGACCAAAGGAGAAAAATGTAATTGGAACAAAGTGGGTATTTAGAAATAAGTTGAATGAATATGGAAAAGTTTCAAGAAACAAAGAAAGGTTAGTTTGTAAAGGTTATTCTCAAGAAGAAGGTATTGATTATGGTGAAACTTTCACTCCTATTGCAAGATTAGAAGGTGTTAGAACTCTACTAGCATATATAGCACACAATGGATTTAAAGTTTATCAAATGGATGTAAATTCTAGATTCTTGAATGAAATTCTTGATGAGGAAGTCTACGTAGAACAACCTAAAGGTTTTGTAGATCCTAGCAAAAGAGATATGGTCTACAAATTACACAAAGAATTGTATGGTCTCAAGAAAGCTCTTAGAGCTTGGTATGTGAGACTCCATAACTACTTGATAAAGATTAATTTTCAAAAAACAAATGACAATAGCAGTCTATACATCAAAGAAGGACCAAACAAGAAGATTGTATTGACAAAAATCTTTGTGGATGGCACTTTATTTACAGGAAATGATGACTTATGCAAGGAATTTCCAGAAGAGATGAGAAAATAATTTGAGATGTCTATGTTTGGAGAGATAAAATTCTTTGTTGGATTGTAGATCTAACAGAAGAAAGATGGTATCTACATTAATCAATCCAAATATATGAAGGAGATACTAAAGAATTTTGGAATGGAAGATTAAAGACTAGTTGGAACACCTATGTCTACTGGACATAAGCTTTCTAAAAATGATGATTCCAAAGAAGTAGATCAAACCACATACAAGTCAATGATTGGAAAATTGCATTATGTAGTACACACAAGGCCTAATATTACATTAGCAGTTGGTATGGTGGCAAGATTCTTAGCAAATCCCAAAGAAAATCACATGATGGTAATCAAGATAATCATGAGGTATCTGAAAGGAACCAAAGAATATGGTCTATGGTACAAAAAAGGAGGCAATTTAGATTTGAAAGCATTCACAAATGTTGATTGGGCAGGTAGTGTTTATGATAGAAAGAGCACTAGTAGTGAAGCATTCTTTATTGGTAAAAGACTAGTGTCTTGGACAAACAAGAAGTAGAATTGTATTTCTCAATCCACAGCAGAGATAGAATATGTGGCGGTAGTAGTTAATTGTTCCAATGTTGTTTGGTTCAAGCAACTATTAGCAGGTATGAAGATAGAGATCAAGGATCCAATGGTTATCTTCTATGATAACACTAGTGCAATTAATATAGCAAAGAATCCTGTGATGCATACCAAAACCAAGCACATTGCTATAAAATATGATTTTTTAAGAGAAGTGGTACGAGATAAAGAGGAAAGAGTGGAATATGTGAATTTTAAAGAGAAAATTGTAGATATATTCACTAAGGAATTACCTAAGGATGTATTTTTGTATCTAAGAGTTAAGTTAGGGGTCATTCCCCTATCCAAAGCTCACTAAAAGAATTTTAGTGATGCATCAACCAAAGCATGTTGAAGATTAGTCAGTAGATGCAATATTGACAAAGGCACATTGCAAATGAATCAATACATAAGGTACCTTGATATTCACTGAATATTGTCTTTGGCATGCGATGTCAAAGAGGGAGAAGTTTGCTATCATACCTCACAGAAATTTTATAAAGAGGGAGAGTACATATTTCTAGAGAACTTGATCTGATATTAAAGAAGAAAAGTTTGCTATTAGAAGGAGATATTGGAAACAAAATTTTGCTGACAAAGGGAAAAACTGAAGGTAGAGGGAGTTCACACTAATAGAGGGAGTTCTCATCAATGAGAATTAGAATGAAACTAAGGATATGTTCCTTACTTTATTCTTGCTCTAAAGTTTTTTTTTTATATTATGACATGTTGTGTTGCCATCAATGCCAAAGAGGGAGATTGTTGGAAATAAATGGTTAATTGTGTATTGTCTTTGATGTTACACAAAATGTTATATCATTTCCAATCAATGTATGCCAAGCTCACTAGGGCATTGAAGACAATTTCCTGTGTTTGCCAAGCATTCTAGAGTTTGCCTAGTTCAGAAGTTAGTGTCTACCAAGTTCACTCAGGTGACAAAAAGAAGTTTGTAGAAGTTGAGTGTTAACTAAGCTCACTTAGTTAATGAAAGAAATATTGGATGGAACCAATGTTAACTGAGTTCACTTGGTTAACACAGGAAAATCATTTTGAATTAGTATCTATCGAGCAGGGCCAGCTAACAAAGGATTTTCTTATTTTGGCATATTGAGTTCAATTGAATTGTTTGTTGGTTCTAGCCGACTGAGGTGATGAATATTAAGTATTCTAAGTTATATTCAAGATGACTTAACATTGTGTAAAGATATAAATATAAGGTCAAGTTGAGGATTGAATGTGAGCAAGTGAAACAAAATAGAAGATTTGATGAGGCTTAGAGGAAGCGAATTAGAAGGATAAGCAGAATATCCTTGTAGAGATGCAAAGATACATTTAATCAGAAAGGATCAAGTATACAAGCTAGAATTGAGATTTGTAATCAACAATTTAGTTGACTCATAAATCAGGTCATCTCATTGTTACTTTCTAACCATTGTAGCAGTGATTTAAATCTCTTAATAGAGTTGGCTTAATAACTATTTGTAAATTCTCTAACAAGATTGCATTTCTAGATTGAGTTGTCTAAAGACCTCTGACAAGGCCACTCCTAATAGGGTGATTAAATCCTCTAACATGGGTCACATCTAACAATGTGTTTTGTAATCTTTAATAGGGTTGGCTCCTAACATGGCTCACTTTGGAAGAGTGAACATCAGTAACTAGTTGCAATTGGTGGTTTTTCTCAAATTGGGTTTCCACGTTAAATCTTGGTGTCAATTGTGTTCATGCTTTTTCTTTTATGTGTATGCAACTAAGTTAAGTAAGATTAAACATAGATAATATCTTAAGATTTTGATGTTAAGCAGTTGCCAAGTTATTTTAGTGTTAATCGAGTTACAACATTTGCTAGTATAAACCAAGTGCATGTTTGTTTGCCAAGTTACCAGAATACAATTTAATCAGAGTTTTTGATTTGTATTGACATGTAAGGGACTTGGGATTTATTTTAGTGGTAACTTATTTACCCCTCCCCTCTTAGTTACCCCTCTTATATTTCCAACAAAAAGTATTAGGTGCATTAGTCAAACCAAAAGGTATTACCAACTCTTCATACAAACCGTCTTTTATCTTTAAAATAGTCTTCCATTCATCGCCTTCTCTAATTTTGATCTAATGATAGCCACTCTTCAAATCAATCTTGGTAAAATACTTTTCTCCACTCAAAAAATCCATAATGTCATCCATCCTCATCATAGGAAACCTATATTTTACTATGATCTTGTTAATAGCTCTAGAATCAGTAAACATCCTCCATTCTCCATTCTTCTTAGGTGCTAATACAATAGGTACAATAGATGGACTCAAACTTTATCTGATCAAACCTTTCTCCAAAAATTCATGCACTTTTCTATTAAGTTCCTTATTTTTAGTAGGTTTCAATCTATATGATGCTTTATTCAGCAAACTAGCTCCAAGAATCAGATCCATACAATGACTTATACTTCTGACTAGTCATAAACCATCAAGTATATCCTCTACAACAACATCCTTATACTCATTCAACAATTTTGCAATTTCTACTAACACTTGGTCAATGCTACTAGTTTCTATTATCACTCGATCTCCACTAACTAGCACTCGATTAGTACTATTTTCTGATGCTTGGCTACTACTAGCACAACTTAGTCTCCTAGGAATAATAGAAAAATAGAGTTGAGTCTCCTTCATTTCCTTTTCAAACTGCTTTCCATTAATTATGTAAATTGTCACAGTAGTACACTTAACCTCATCTGGACTTTCAATCAAAGGCAAAAATATTTTATTTTTTCCATTCACCAAAAGATTATATTGATTCAATCTTCCATCATGTATAACATATCTATCATATTTCCAAGGTCTACCCAAAAAAATATGACAACAATTCATAGGCATAATATCACACCAAACTTCGTCAAAGTAATGCCCAATCTTGAATTTCACAATACATTGTTCGCTTACCAATATCTTATGCTCATCTTTGATCTATGAAACATCATAAGGTTTAGGATGCTCCAACCTCTACAACTACAACTTTGTAACCAATTCTTCTGATGCCAAATCTATAGAACTTCCACTATCAATGATCACCTTGCAACATTTTTCAACCATCTTACATCTGGTCTTAAAAAGACTTTTCCTTAGGACATGTTCTTTGTCACTTCCCTTATTACATAAGGTTCTTCTCACCATCAAATTTTTTCTAGCCTCAAGTTCACAAGGTGAACCCTTAGTGTCTCCTTGAACCACAACATTCATGTTACCTTGCCCACTTTCAGAGGATCTACATTCAAAAGATCTATGCCCTTCTTTACCACATCTGAAACAATTACCACAAAAACCACCTCTAGAATAAGAATCACCTCTTCCTCAGTTAGAACTAGTACCTCCTTAATAGGATCACCACCTTTCCACTCGGTCTTGCCTTTATCATCATTATTCCATTTAGATTTGCTCTTATCTTGTATAGAACTATCAAATCTACCACCTTCTCCATAAGATCTACCTTTGCCTCTCTAGAATCTACCACCTCTATCTCTTTGTCTTTGTTCATGCTTCTTTGTCAAGATCTCCTCAACTTTCAAGGCATATTGATATGCTTCCTCCATACTTTCTAATTTCACAAAACTTATCTCATCTTGAACTCCAATCTATAGAATTAGTCTATATACTCCTTTACAATCATGTCTCTTTGTCTCAAATTTTGCATTTTTCTCAACAAACTAACTTGGTAGTCAGCAGGAAGAAACTTGTTCTTTACCTTGTTCACCATCTTCGGCCAAGTCTTGATCTTCTCCTATCCTCTCCTTTGCCTAAAAATTTGCAAATTCTCCCACCACAGTGAGGCATGTCCTTTCAACCTTGTAACTACAATTTTCAAAATCCTATTATCAGGAGTGTTTTCATATTCAAAGAACTTCTCCATTTCAGAGATCCAATCCAATACAACATTGGTATCCAATTTTCCATCACAAGGAATAAATTAAATAGTAGTCTTTGAATTTTCCCTAGAAAATACTCTCAACAATCTTGCCTCATCTTGACCTTCTTCAGGCTCTAGATTAGGGTTTGGTGTTGCTACTTCATCATCACTCACATCATCAAGATGCACTCCTCTACAACATCTAATATGGTTGTAATTTGTCTTAGTGTATCCAACATGACATTATCAACATTTCCTCTACCTCGAACCATCTTTACAATTAGGTTTTGAAAAGATCATAACCCTCTACAAGTTATAGGTCAAATCCACAAATCTGCACCCTACAACCCAAATTCACTTAGGGTTCTACATAATCCAATCTCCACAAGGATGAACCTTGAGCTCTGATACCACCTGATGCAAAGAGGGATGAAATAACTAGAGCCAAAGGCACACCCAACTAGTCAAACCAATTATGAGAGTAAACACAACATAAACACACCAAATAACAACAAACTCAGAAGATAGAGGAACAAATTCTTTCATATATTCATCAAATAATCAAATATATGCCCATCTGTAAGGCCTTTTGGGTTATGACCACATTACATTCACATTTGAACTTCAATGATTAGACTTTGCATCTAGCTTGCTTTTGCTCCTATTATGCTTCTACCTTCTTAAAATTATGTCTAAGACTCTACCAAAGACCTCTTTAAATACATGCATGACCAAAAGTCGGCCTGTTGCAAATAGAACAAAATAAACTCTTATAATAAATGCTAGAATAAGCCACAAGTTGACTCAAAACATATACTTATCACTAACTTAAATGTAAAGGTTGGATCCAACAAGAAACCACGCACAAACAACTCGAAAAAAAAGACCAAGCAAAATGTTGCAACTCGGCAAACTGAGCAATGCTTGGCAACCAAAGGAACTTGACATCCAAACAAGCTCAATGGCCAAAGAAACTCAACACCCAAATGAAGTTGGTGACCAAAGGATAACTCAACAACCAAGGAAAGCTCAAAAACCAAAGAATGCTCGACAACCATAGGATGACTCAGCAACCAAAGAACACTCAGTGAGCAAAGGATACCTTGACAGCAACTATGAACTCAAAAACCACTGCAAACTCAACACCAACTAAGAAACTTGGCAATGCAAGACATTGCAACTCAATATAACAAGAAAGAAGGAAAATATGTAGGATAGCAGTGTAACCCAGGATGCTCCTACATTATTTCATCTTCTATCAAATGACTATAAAGTTTTTAGAATTTAATCTCTTCATCCTCTTGTTATTTCCTTATAACCTTCCCTTTAAGTTTGATTTAATCCACTCATATGTAGTCCTCTCTATATCTTTTATATAAAAGTTTCCATTTTCACCATTCCTAATTTGTATGCTAGCCTATCTCTCTTCCTTATTTGATAGCATATTATCATAATCTTCACCTTGCACGATATAATATATATCATGATCTTCAACTTGACCGGTTTTTTTTTGCCTCAACTGAATACTTCCCTATACTGTTTCCTCTCCATGTAGGAATCACTCTGCTATTAAATACCACCATGACTCTAATTTTTTTGATGAAAGAAATAATGGTTGTTCTCTCTTCACATATGAATGCGAATGTCATCTAAATTAATACCACTTCATGTTTGTTTCCTATCGTGTGTGATAATTCTTATTTGATCCTTCCAATCACATGATCAATACTTTTCTTCTTATTTCTAGTGATACTTGACTGCTAATTGTTATCCATCTCCACATGGTCAAAGCCCTACATGATATTATGTTGCATGCCATTATGATGATTTGGATTAATGAAGATCTCTTTGATATCAATGTCATAGTTCTCAAAATGCTCCTCTGTGGTATTGTGTGGCCTCATTTGAAATATTTAGAATCATCAAAGTGATCCCCTTAACAAGTGTTCAACCCTCACAATGATATGTATGTAGTAAGATGCCATTTTAGGTTCTTGTTGCTCGTCAATCAAACTATATATGTCTAGGATACCAACAACAAGAGTGTCTAGGCGATATGTTTCTCTTTCTGGCAGTCATTGAACTATGAAGTGGCTCATAGATTTGGTCACTATGGCCATATATGTTATAGTTGTATTGATCTGAGGTATTGCATATTGAGAATTACTGGTTTGATCAATATGTTAAGCACTCTTCTATATCCTATCTGCCACATCAAGCCTTGCACCAATTGTTCCATATTAAAACAACAAATCCAACTATTGTTGCACAAACTCTACCACATCTTTAAACACTTTCTTACATTTGGAGCTTGACTTTAATACCATGTTAAATTTTTGGATCGATGCAAATGTAATAAAAGAGTTTATATTTTGTGTGTGTTTCAAATACATCGATCTCTCTTGCATTATTATTCTCATCTATTAATTATTATGAGATTAATATAATAATAATTGATTATGTAACTATACACACACAAAGGTGTATACTATCTTTGAATCATGATTATATTAATTTCTCCTAATAGTATTTTAGATATATATCTATATTATATCTCATGATATATATACATACATACATACATATATATATGCATACATATATATATATATATATGTGTGTGTGTGTGTGTGTGTGTGTGTGTGTGTGTGTGTGTGTGTGTGTATATGTATGTATATACATACATACATATATATATGTATGTATGTATATACATACATATATATATGTATGTATATACATACATACATACATATATATATATATATATGTATGTATGTATGTATATACATACATACATATATATGTATGTATGTATATACATACATACATATATATATGTATGTATGTATATACATACATATATATACATACATACATATATATATATATATATATATGTATGTATATATATATAGATATATATATGTATGTATGTATATATATACATACATATATATATGTATGTATGTATATATATACATACATATATATGTATGTATGTACATATATATGTACATATATTCATATGTATATATGTACATATATATGTACATATATTCATATGTATATATGTACATATACATATGTATATATGTATATTGTACACGATATAATCGCGTATTCATGAGACCTTATTGCAGAATGCAGATAAAATGACAATGAACTAGACTAAACCCAAGAAATTGTTATCAAAATGTAAAATCTATGAGCATCTCATGTTTTCCTAACTAAAACCGCTAAGAAAGCTCTCAGACCAACATCTCAGTGACAGTTCTAGAATGGGAGTATGCTCAGAATGCAAATCTACAAGAATGCATGCAAGATCTATGACTATAATGCAAATTATATGAGGATAACAACTCTTAGAATGCTATGACAATGGACATACAATGAGCTGAACATGTAATAAATGATGCTAAATAACATAAAAATAATGCTAAAATGCTATGAACTTGCTAGAATGATAATGCTAAAATGATAACTCAGAATGTGCCTATAGTGCAAATGCCTAAAACTTGGGTCCTTTAACTCTTGGATTTCCCTCCTACTTATAGGATTTTGAAAGGGGTTGGGGTATGAATCAAGGTTTTCACCTTTGACTGGTGGATAGAAGTGAAACTAAAAATATCTCATAAGAGACCAGGAGGAAGAGTCTAATAGACCTAGTTTTGAGGATAAATGAGGATTTTTCTAATTCTTTTAAATGTAAAAGAGGGATTTTCATTTTTTGTGAGGATAATGACTTTATTGATTTAATAAATGTCTTATTTATTTTCAACACTTTGTCTTTTTCTTCCTCCCTTTATGAATTTCATTTTATGAATTTGAATTATTTTTTCTCCTCTTTTAAAGTTGATTTAGGTCTTATTGATTTGATAGATAATTAATGACCTGGTGTGATTTTTTATTTGAAAGTTTGTTGTGCTCTTCTGATTTCCTCCTTCATTTGCACTGATCGATCAGAATTGGATCCAGGTCTTTGCCAATTTTTGTGTGTCTAAAAATGCTCCTCTTCGAGCTAATATGTGAAGCATATTAGTTCAAAGACTGTTTTGATTTCTTGATTTTAGGTCAAATTCTGATGATTGTATGTATGTTTGATGGTGTTTTGACATTTTGCAATTGTCATGGTGTCTGTTTGTTGATGGCTTGATGTCTGATCATTGATAATTTGATGTTTTGATTATTTTTTATTCTACTAATTGATGTTGTGATGTTTTTGCTTGGATACCCTAGTTTTGATTGATTTGATGTTTGAAATTTTTTGCTGTGGTAGAACATTTTTTATTTTGCAAAAAAATTTGACGCCCTAGTTTGGATGCCCCAGTTTGATATGGATATATTGCCTCCTCAGAAACAAAATTGGAAAAAAAAAAGAATGTGCAAAAATTAAGGAGGTTCCAATTTTATTTCTGAAATGTGTGATAATTGACAGATAGAGATGATCAAGTGAGTTTAATACAATACTGAATTCATGAAAGTGAGAAAAAATATTCTGATGATGGGTAAATTGGATGAAAAGGTGATATAAAGGCCCATAAGGAGGGTTAAATAGATCAAAATACCTTTTACCCTTGTCATTTTCACACTCCCCTTTTTCATTTGGTGATTTGGAGCTTTGAGCTAGTGAGGATGGTGATCCCTTTACAAGAGCACAAATTCGAGAGGGGTTGCAGGTATGAGCATCCAACAGACTATAGTGTCCTAGTAAGTCATCAAGATCCTCCATTTTTAAGAGTTTTCATGCATTCTTGATTTTTTTGGAATTTCACACAATTTTTTGTGATAGATGTGGTAGTTTAAGGCTTTTAGTACATTTAGTTGTTCTTTTAGTGCATTTAATTTCTTTTAACACATTCACATAATTATTTGGCACATTCGAAGGATGAATAGTGCATACCAAAACCTAATTTTTAGGCAAATTAGCGCATATAGGTGTTTGAATGGCACATTTAAAAGTTTCAATGCACTTGATTTATCTTATAGTGCATACATCAGATTGGTTAATGGTTTTGAACTAAATAGTGCTTATGCAATGTTAAATAGTGCTTAGCTATATTATAGCACATACAAGGTATAAAATAGCGCTTTTGAATGTTATAATAGCACATCGATCTATTGTACCACATATGATTGATTTGGTAGCATGTATGTCTTGTAAAATAGTGCAAATGATCATTGAAGAGTGGAAACTAATTATAAATCCTTAATTGAGTGGAAGATAATGAAAAAGGCTAGATTCTAGGTCTAGCATTGAAGGATTAATCATAATGAGTAAGTAATAATAGTCCAAGTAGTCATGAAGTGATGTTCTACGATCAATCTAATGATAGGTAGGTAAAGTACGATGCCCCAGCTCAGGATATAGAGTAGGGAAAACAAATAGGTCTGACTTAGGATAAAGAAGGATGAGTAACAGGTCTACGATAGAACTAATAGTTGAGTAGCTAGATATAGATAGTAGACTGAAGTATGATGATCACTTGTGATGAATGCTGACGTTGTTGTTTGTTTGATGAAAAATAGGTACATGGCTGAAAGCTCATGGTATGAGGGTTATATCCATGGCCCCTAGAGGTAATAGGCAAGTTGTTGGTTGAGGAGCAGCAAATCATTGACAAATGTGGGTTTACTTATTTGTTACAGATGCCCTAGTTTCGAGTGAATAGGGGGCTATTGATAGCTGTGGCTGAGCGATGGCACTTGGACCACAACACCTTTCATTTGTTGATGGGTGAGATGACGATGACTCCAAAGGATGTATATCAGATATTGCAGATCCTAGTATTAGGGGATTTAGTGTACTATGATCAGACTGTCGATGGTACTACCTTCTGAGATTTTTTTGGAGATGACAACATTGGAGATGAAAGTGTATCATGGTTCTAGATGTTGCAATATGAGGTATTGTCGATAGTCTTTGTTGGATTGATCAAAGGATTTTTGTTGCTAGACTGATGAGGGTGAGGATGTCCAGTTGGATAAGGTCAGTTGATACAGGATATGATAGATCAACCGCAGTGATTTGCATGGGGCAGTTGTATATTGGCTAACTTGTACCATGACTTACATCAGGTTGTATATTTGGGAGCTTCGTCACTATCAGCAGGAGTGATTTTGTTATAGATATGGAGATGGGAGCATTTACCCATTACTCATTCTTTATGTGTGTGACAATAGCCTCAAAGTATGCCTTACATGTATACTTACTTTGGTGTGATTATGCAGCACATTTGGGCAAGATAGAGTATTGGCAGCGTATGTTGGATGATATTGATGAAGTTTTATGGAGACCTTATAGGTTTACAAAGCCATGGGCCGATGACAATGATGAGATGGTATACTTCTTTGGTCTGAGGTATTTTCTTGGTTGGGTATCTGCAATGATATAGAGATTTTATTTCAAGCAGGTGGTGAGACAATTTGGTCAGTGGTAGAGCATGCTAGAAGGGTCAACACATTATGCTTGGGTGCAGTCAAAGAGAGTAGTGTGGGGGCTGACTTTGGAGAAAGAGGCTTTCCTAGAGGCCTTTCTATGGATGATGGACACACCATAGGCATGGGCATTATGGGATGGAGTGGTAGATGCAGGGTGAAGGGGGACTATGCATGATGGTTTTAGGAGCATCCCTTTCTGAGATATATGGATCTGACAGAGCCTATTCTTGGTATTGATGAGCCATCAAGGGGGGGAGAGGATGAGGATGATGAGGGTGGTCCAACGAGAGGTAGAGGGAGACAACAAGCTAGAGAGAGTGAGAGGTATGGTTAGAGCATAGGGGAGGCAAGGCCAAGTAGTCATGGTACTACCGCAAAGGGGTGTGGCATGAGGTCCAATGTAGAGACCAATTTGTGCAGGGAGGGTTGGTGGGATCTGAGGCCATGGTGGTGCGAGGGTGAGAGGAGGGATGGTTGGTGGTGTGGGAGTTGGTCAATGGGATAGAGGTGTTGGGCAGGGTAGGGCAGAGAAGATGAGGGCGAGGTTGCCCAAGGATGTTCAGTTTATCTGGTGATAGAGGTTGTGGGTACAAGCTAGATCCATAGGATGTACAGCCACAGGGGCTGTAACAGGTGCCGCTAGATGCACAGCCACCACCAGAGAGGCCAAGAGGATATATCTATTTAGAGGCTTGGATGAGTGTCATGGAGGCTCAAGTGGGTGAGTTGATGAGTACACTATATGCATTTATAGCCATGATGACACCAGGGCCACCACCGCCACCGAGGATAGATGGGAAGTCGACTAGTTAGACAGTCATAACCAAACATGTGGCACTGATGATAGATGTGATAGAGCAGGCATCTTGGGAGGATATGAATGCCCCCAACAAGCAAGGATCTTCAAGTCAGGTGTCAATGCATGGAAGAGTGTACATTATGTGTTATGGCATTACTCATCATCATGTATGATTATTCTTTTGATGTTCATTTGATATTCATGTTGATGTACTTGGTGAGCTTTGGATGTTCATGCAAATAGATGTTGTGATTTTTTGATGTTCATGTTATTTGATCATTTGGATGTTCTTGTTGATGCAATCTATCTTATATTTATGTTGGTTTTATCCTTTTAATGTATTGTTTGATCATTTTCTTTATGAGATATCCAAGCTGGTTGATTTTCAGACATGTGTATTCGTTATATCATGGACTCATGTATGCATGCGAGGATTTGATTTGATGGATATGATAGTAGTGTGTGTGTGTGTGTGTCTGTGTATACACATATATATATACATATATACATATATATACACATATATATATATGTATATATATGTGTGTGTATATATATATATATGTGTGTGTGTGTGTGTGTGTACGTATGTGTGTGTGTGTGTGTGTGTGTGTGTGTGTGTGTGTGTGTGTGTGTGTGTGTGTGTGTGTGTGTGTGTGTGTGTGTGTGTGTGTGTGTGTGTGTGTGTGTGTGTGTGTGTGTGTGACATATGGATAATGATTAAAATAAATGAAATGACAATAATGATATAATGAATGAAAATGTGATGTGATGGTGTGAATGTAATGTAATGAAATGAAATGTGGTAAAAATGGAACTTGGTGTAATGCAATGTGATAAATGAAATATAATGAAATGACAATGGGTGTAATGTAATTATATGAGATGTGATGTGGTGTAGTAAAATGAATTTTAATGTGATGTAATGAAATGAACCATGAAAATGGATTGTGATAAATGAAACGTAATGGAATGAACTATGTGATAATGTAATGTAATGAAAATAGATAAAATGACATGGAAAGAATGAAATGTAATGAAAGGTATGAAGGAAATGTAATGAAATGGAATCGAATGGAAGGTAACAATATGAAATGTAATGAAATGAAATTTGTCATGTGATAAGATGTATTAAGATGAAATGAAATTTGTAAGTGAATCGAAAATGTGATGAAATGGAATGAAAATGTGATAGGAAATAATATGATGTAATGAAATGAAATTTGTAATGTCATAAGATGTAATGAAATGAAATGAGATTTATAAGTGAATTGGAAATGTGATGAAATGGAATGAAGCTGTGAAAGGAAATAATATGATGTAATGTGATGAAACAGGAAATATGGCATGATGAAATGAGATTGAATGAAAATGTGATTGGAAATAGCATGAGGTAATGAGAGGAAATATGAAATGTGGTATGATGAAATGGGACTGAATGTAATGGAATGGAATTTAATGTAATGAAATGTAATGTAATGCAATGTAATGTGATTTGTGATGAAATGGGATTTGATGTGATGTAAAATGAAATGAATGTGTAAATGAGATCAAAATGTAAATGAATGGAAGTATGACAAAGTGTCATGGAATGAAATATGATAAAATGAAATAAAATAAAAATGTGAAAATGGGATGTAACGGCATGAAATGATAAATGAAAATGTGATAAAATGTAATGTGACGACATGTAATGGGAATGTAATGAAATAAAACATGATAAAGTGTAATGTGACAAATGGAATGTGAATGAAAGTGAAAAATGGATGGAAATGAAATTGTTTGAGATTCAGAAGATATGGGATGGGACGTCAACCTTTGAGATTCAAAAGCCTCAAAATGAATAGATGAAATGCATGGATTACAGGTAATGTGATGAAGAAAATGAAATGCAATTCATGAATGTAGTGAAATAGCAAAAGTGAAATATAATAAAATGAAACAAACTGTGATATGTAAGGAAATGAAATGGGAGGTAATGATATATGATGTCCTAAATTGTTATAAATGAAAAGGAAATGAAATGGGATGTGACGAAATGAAAATGTTTGAGATTCAAAAGCCATGTAATGTAGTAGATGATGGTGTGTGATGAGGAATGAAATTTGATACAAGGAAATAGTGACTATAATTGTTTGAGATTCAAAAGCCACATGATGCAATAAGTGGAATGAAAATATAAGATGATGAAGGGTGATGCATGGTGGTGATGTTGTGAGGAAACACGGTCCATAATAGTTGAGTTGTAAAAGCTTTCCTTGATGTTGATGTGGTTGTCTGTTATTGGATACCCAGTCTTAAATTTGAATGATGTTGTGAAGGCTTTCTTGTGTAATCCTAATTCATGTGCCAACTGTGTGTTTTCAAGGGACCCAAGATGAAAAATGCAAACTAAATGAATGCAACTGACTGTCACTTCTTCTTTTTTGTAAAGAGATGCAAATTAACTATCATCATAGAGCTTGTGATAAAAAGTGACTAAGTACAACCACCACTAGCTCAGATATGGTGATATGAATACTATGTCACACCAAGAAGTACCAGCAAATACGAACAATGTACATGAAAATATGACAACTACTGGAAAATAGAAGTTATAGCCTTAGAAGAATAAAAATAGGCATGCAAATAGTCACATGTCAGATAAAAGACCTCACCTAAGATAGTGCACAAAATTGATCGAGGTACACATGGATTTCGAAACAAGAGGAGGCGCTTACAAGTGGACACCAATAATGCATGAAATCAAAGGATCACTAGAGTTAAATAGTGAAAAACCAATAAAATATCATGACTTCATCTAGGTACCTCTAGTCAAGCACATCATCAAGGCACTAGAAGTACATAATAGTGAAGAAAACCATTATTTGCAGATTAGGCATTCTGCCAATTGTGTATAATAGTGTCAAGTTTGTTTAGTTCTACTGGGGAGAAACTGTTGTACCATTCAGATAAGAAAGCATGAGATGTGTCAGCGGTGATTTAGCATTGGATTCTAGTAGGCGATGTGCATTGGCAGGAATTAGGGTGTCTGAGTGTTAGAGCCAAGGGTCAAGTGTACCTAGTACCAATGCAACAAGATGTAGAGGGAAGACACATGGTAAGACCAGTAAAGAACAAGTCTTAGGTGAGTGATGGCTATAAATAAGCAGATATCATGGGGATGGAACAAGGCAAGGTGAACAGTAGAATGTGGTTATTGAAATTATTGAGAATTTTGAGGAAGCATGTAAGTGAAAGTATGGGCTCACTAGATCAGTTGCAACAAGAGGGTGATGCTAGCTAGGGAAGGTGGATTAGGCAAAGGCAAAGAGCGAAGCACGTTCGACAAACCTCTAAGGAGCTAGTGTATCAGTCAGAACTGCAAGTATTAATTTTGGAGCTAGCTGAAGCTATGTGGGGCAAGGGTCACCACAATCCAAAGGGGCAGGATCAGGGAAGAAGAAAACCCTTGTCGGCTAATAATGTTGTCAGGGACTGTAGCACAACAAGCATTGCAGGTGGTATTGGATGATGAGTCAATGATGCAGGTGGAGAATAGTCTACCTAGGATGATGAAGAGTATGTTAGGAGCGAAGGAGGAGGTGGGGGAGATAAAATCTCCTAAAAAGTCTACAAGAGAAGCTCTAAAGGATGTGGGAGGTATTAGTGTTTGTGAGGTGATGAGTGGAACGCGTTGGTTGATTAGCCTCAAGATTTTGGGACAAGGGTCAATGGAAGGGAAAGCGAGTGGTGTAAATGTGGAGGAGCCACAACTAGAGGCGGGGGTGGAGATCAATCATAAAGGGGCGTGGAAGAATTAAGGAGAATTTTGTCCGTAAAGAGAGTCTGAGCAAAAAATGCAGAACAAGAATTTTCATTTTTGTTGGGATTGGTGGAGAAGGTGTGAGAAGATGGAGTGCAAATGGAAGCAAGATAGCTTCAAGCAGTGGTGGATATGGATCGGGCATGGGTGCAATCACTAGAAGTGAAACTACATGTGGAGCAATTATGAGCAGAGGAAAATGATGCAAGGATGCGGGCTGAGCAGTCATAGGCACAAAGGTTGTAGGAATCTCTAAAGATGGCACGAGTGGGTTTAGAGAGTGCAAAATAAGCTAGTGTTGTTGTAGTTGCGGTCTAATTCATTTAGGGAGCTGATTGCAAAATCAAACTCCCTATCATTGAAGTTGTAGGAGCGGCTAGCATTAAGTGAGGGGAAGGTGAGACAGTTGCAATAACAGTTGGGCAAGGCAAAAGTAGATGTGGAGCATTGGCGAATGGCAATTGATCAAATGCAATAGGAGCGGGATGTGGCCCAACGAGCAATCACTACACCAGGCATAAACAAGTTGGTGGAGAATGTGTTCATGTAAATGCACCAAATGGTGAGGGTACATCAGGAAGCCACTTATCATATGGAATGTTATTATCAAGAATTTTTGAACAAGGATCAACGAGAGACATAATTTGTGGGTAGGGAATTTATACAACAATTAAATGTGCAATTATGCAGTGGGAGGTTTCCAATTCCCATGGATGCAGTGCGGGTACATAGAGGACTAATGCCAGGAGCTTCCTCTTCTGGAGTTAGGTTGGAAGAAACACCATTGGTTAGACACCTTATCTTGCCACCTCCCCCAAGGAGGCTAGAATAAATAATCTACCAAACACTTTTCAAATGTAAAGTTGTCGTTGTCATCGTATTAGAATAAAAGTTTGTGTTTGTTGTTGTGGCAATCAAAGGGACAACTAATGTTGATTGTAATGCATTGTCATGTTTGTTATTGGTATTTTTGGAATATATTTGGATGTTTTTAGTGTTTTGAGGAATGTGTGAATATTTTTGGGATTTTTGAAAGATATTTGAATGTTTTTGTGATTTTTGAAAAATCTTAGAAAGGTTTCAATCTCCATGAAAGTGGGAACAATATGATCTGTAGAGTAAGGAGAATCTTTACTGGTATGTGGGGGAACAGAATGTCTATGTGGGCTCTTAATGAAAGTTGAGTGCAGATTTGTGTAATATTTGGGGAGCCATGATGTGTAAGGCATAATTCTGTGTATAATAATAGCCTTTACAAACGATTATAGGGCCAACATTGGGATGTTTCTCTAGGTGTGTGCTGAAATGGACACTCTTGAGGCCTATGAAAAGGCGTTTGGGGACCCAAAAGGACACCTAGGCCTTGAGAAAGGCAAAATAAGGCTTTGAAAAAGGTACTTTGACCCAAAAAGGTGTTTTGGGGCACCCAAAAAGGACATCTAGGCCTTGAAAAAGGTGAAATGGGCCCTTGAAAAAGGCACTTTGGCCAAAAAAAGGCATTTTGGGGGCCCAAAAAGGACACCTGGGCCTTGAAAGAGGCAAAATAAGGTCTTCACAAAGGCATTTAAGGGGCTTGAAAAAGGCTTTTGGACCTAAAAAAGTGCTTGAGGGGCTTGAGAAAGGCGTTTTGGGCCTAAAAAGGCCCTTGAGGGGCCTAAAAAAGGCATTTGGGCCTACAAAGGCGCTTGAGGGGCCCGAAAAAGGTGCTTTGGCCTAAAAAGGTGCTTGAGGGGCTTGAAAGAGGCGTTTGGGCCTAAAAAGGCGCAGAGGGGGGTGGCAAGCTCTCACATTTATGCTTACTTATTCTATGCCCCCCCTTGTGGGGAGGATGAAAGAGTCTAATGGATATCTAGGCTTTCAAGATAACATTCATATATTTTTTGAAGGGGTTTGAATCAATCATGGCCACTGCAAAATACATAAGACTAATAATCTATCGGAAATTGTTGTTCTTGACAAGAGGAAGAAAAAGGGGACTTTGTTGGCACCTCTTGTGCTATTCGCATTGTGCCATATTTTCTAGAGCCCAACGAGATGTTTTAGGACATAACTACGCTACTTCTTAATATCATTGAGGCACTTTGTATTATTTTTCTAGAGGTAATGGAGCTATATAACATGTCATAAAATATTTTAATATTTTTCAATATAGTGGGCCTCACCATTGATTCCATATAAAACTGGTCGAGGTACAGAAACCTATCCCAAAGGAGCAACAATTATAGACAGACACTAGTTTGACATGGAATCAATGGATCATCAGTTTGAACAATACATCAATAATTTATGCATAGTTAAATAGCCTATTTGACCTGAAGTTGAGCCATGTTTGATGAGAATGTTGGGGTGTTGTTAATTTTTTGAGATTTGCAACTACGTTTGGAAATTAATACCCCCTTTTGGATTTTTGAGGAAATTTTTTGATAATTTTGGAATTATGTTTTTGATAATTTTGGACAATTTTTTATTTTTATTTTTTTGAGAATTTTTGACGATATTTAAATTTTTTTTGATAATTTTGGACAATTTTTGAATTTTTTTAATAATTTTTTACTATTTTTAAATTTTTTTGATAGTTTTTGAATGATCAGGATTGGAATGAGGATGTGAGTGTGATTTATTAGAATATGGGGAAAACCAGGATCATGTGGACGCACCTAAAGAATCATGGAGACCAAAAGTCAATCAAAATGTGAAAAGTGGGCTTGGATAGCTATATTTAAGACATGGGAGGCAAAAGGAAATTGGGGACATCAAATGAATTTGAATGAGGGCTAAAATGGTCATTGGGTATCATTTGTTATGGCAGATAGCTAAAATGTGTATTGATTTTCCTGCAATTCATGTCTATGGTATCTCAATACATAATTTGACTCCATGTTCCTCCTGATTTGTTGTTCTCCCCTTTGTTGTTGTGTTATTGATTATCTTTACTGCTAAGAACTACACTGGGTGCTAAGGGACCACTGAACTATAACCCACAAGTGTTTCTTAATTGGGTATGTGTGAAATTAACTTGACTATGCTAGGTAAGCCTCAAACAAGTGAAATTTGTCACAAAGGTAGTTGCTTGGGTACTATCTTGATTGTTTTTCAGCATTGAAGGACTTGTGTTGTTTAAGGAATTCCAAAGGTGCTATCATTCACTCCTTTTGAAACAAACGTGGCATAACTCACTTCTTTTGTACCATTTTTTTATTTTTTATTTTTTATTTTTTATTTTTTATTTTTAAATTATTTTCTGATGTTTTCATTTTTTTTAGTATTTTTTATGTGTTTCTCAAAGCTCTGGATATAAAATCTTTTGAGATGGATGTTATTGATGGGCTCTACTAGGTCTGTGTCATGATAATTTAAGAGTCTGTAAGTGCCAGTCCCCAAGGACTCTGTGATAACGTAAAGACCAATCCAATTGGCCTCCCACTTGCCTTTCTTTTTCCTAGTCACTTGGTTCTTAGGGTTTTCTTGGAGCACAAGGTCACCAATCTAAAAACATGGGGTTTGGCCTTTTTATTGTAATGTCTTGATAACCTATTATGATACACTTTGAGGTGTTCATGTGTTGTACACTGATGTTCTTCTAACAATTCTAGCTACTCTAGGCGAGCCACTCTGTAATCCTCATCTGATAGGATGTCACGAAGAGTAACTCTCAAGGATGGGATCTCAACCTCTAAAGGAAGAATAGCTTCATAGCCATAAACCAAGGAGAAGGGTTTTGCACCTTTAGGTGTCCTAGCACTCGTCCTATAGGCCCATAGAGTAGGATTCAATTGTAAATGCCAATCTCTACCAATATCATTGACGATTCTTTTCAAAATGTTGATAATGGTTTTATTGGTGGCCTCTGCTTGACCATTGCCTTGGGGATAATAAATTGACGAGGAGTGGTGTATAATGTGAAATTTTTCACATAATTCATCAATTATTTGATTCTTGAAGTACAAGGCATTGTCCATGAGAATGGCATGAGTTATGCCAAACCAACACATGATATGGTTTAAGATGAAGGAAGAGATTTATTTTCCAGTCGGCAAGTGGTGCCACTTTGACCCACTTAGTGAAGTATTCTATGGCTGTGATAATCCATTTATGTCCATCGAAGGAAGGTGGATGGATGGCTCCAATCAAATCAAAGCCCAACTGATAAAAAGGACATGGTGTGGCCAAAGGGTTGAGCTCTTAGGCTGGCGCATGAACAAGGTTACCATGGATTTGGCATTTTTTGCAAGTTTTAACATAATCGATAGAATCCTTTTCCATGGTTGGCAAAAAATAACCCATCCTAAGAATATTCTTTGCTAGCGTAAACCCATTGGAGTGTGACCCATAAATCCCTGCATGGACTTCCTGCAGAGCAACTCTAGACTTGTACTTTTCAAGACATCTAAACAAAGTACCATCAAGACCCTTCCTATACACACTACTACATTTGACCTCATTTTTCTACCAAAATTTTTGACCATCAACTAAAAAAGTTTAGGTTGGTTGAAATGTAGAAGGAAAAAAAATAAAAATTTGAATCTAAGCCCCATGTTGGTCGAAATTTTGACCAACACATGTAGGTCGAAATGGGTTGGTCAAAATTTCAACCAACATGGGGAGATGTTAAAAATAAAAGCATTTCATGTTTGTTATTTTTCCCACTTGCAAGATCATTTGCATTTTGTTCATGGTTTTGCCCTAGCTTCCTCATGGTTTTGTCCTAGCTTGCTAGCTTGCTGATACATTTGGTGAATTTGGTTGCTCATTGAAAATGGCTGCAAAACAAGAAGGAAAATGGACCACCAAATCATAGTTGAGAAAGATGAGTTTGAATCCACAGGTCTAGCCCTACATAAGCATAGAGAAGGTTTTAGTAAAATGTTTGAATTACTTGCTATGCATTGAGTTTTACATATATTGTCTAGAAAAGTTTTTAATAAAATGTTCTATATGCCTTCTATTCATAGAGTTTTACAAATATTGTATGTGCTTGTATGGAGATGCGAATAGATGGATTTTTAGTCATTGTTGTAAATGTTTTGTCATTGATTTTGTATTGTTAAAAATATTGAGAACTTGTTTGCCTTGCAGATAAAAGAAGCCATTGAGAAGCTTTTGAATCTTGTGTGTGACCCAGCTACAATTGCACATGTGATTGTGTATCTAACTATTTTTTTTCTGGTTGTATCACTTGAAAGTAATGTTTTTGTATCATCCTTATTAGGGCTTGTGTGAACCACTCTAGGTTTTAAAATGGTTTTATGGATAAACTGAGGCAAGGCCTTTTTAGGGATTGTCTGGACCAATTAGGAAGCTCCCTTATTGGCATCTCGCTGGCCTGTTCTAATGTCTGGCTCAATGGGCAGACTAGGATTTAAAAATCTATCTTGATCTTCCAGATATTTCTCTTCATTTGAATCATTAGCAGTAGCATGAGGCTTGTTGAGCATTGTAGAATGTAAAATTCCATCCATACTTGACATCCCTAGGGTTAAGTTGTGGATTTGGGATGTTTTAGTTTTAGATAAATTGTCCTCCTCCAAGCTTGGCATTTCAACTTCAAGATTAAGTTTTGAGTGCATAAATTGATTATAAAGACTATGATCCATTTAAGAATTGATGTCAGATACCATACTGTCATTAATATCAATACCCTTTATTATAGAGCTTATGAATTACAAGTTTCCTTGAGCTAAAAGGTCAAGATCTCAGGTGTCCTTATCATCCCCAGCCTCATCCCTTTGAATGTAGTGCATTCTTCACTTCATCCTAAGTGGGCTCTTTATGAGCCAGCCAACTTCATCATGGCAGCTTATTGGGGTTTCAAGTATGGATTATTGTAAATTTTTATTTATTTTTAATTCACTCTGTACATTCTCGTTTTGAACTTTTAATCTTTAGTTGTGTTTTCTTTGATTTGGATTGTCCTGAAGCTAACATTCATTAGTTCCCATTTCTTATATTCTTCCAAATTGCCTTGTTTTGCATAGAGCATTGCTTCTCTAGTGCTGAAAAACATTTTGAAGCAACAAAAGAGGAAATCTCACAATCACAGTTTCTCCATTACAGGTGTTCCTTACGATGCTGCTCGAGTTTTTATACGCTTCCTTTATTCTTCCAGGTGAAGTTTGTTCATAAAAAATTGAAAAGCATTTGCTTTAGCTTGAATTTTAAAGGTCAGTTTCATGTCTCTTTTAAGCATAAAGTGGGTATTAGTACTCTTCCAATGGAATACAAAACTAATAAGGGTTCACAAAACTAAGCTTGTACTGGTATTGATTCTGATTTTAAGATTTTTACACAGATGAGTTTGTATTGGTGTCAATTAATAATCTAATTTGAGATGAAAGAAAGATTAAAAAAAGATACAGAAATTTTAAAATCATGATTGGACTTTATGTTGTCATAAGAAGCTTAAATTTGTTTACGTCAAGGAGACTAAAGTACTTTTAGATCAATTTGTTCTATTTTAAATTTCATTTATCTTTCTTTGTGAATAAGAATGAAGTTTTAGTCTTCTTGTATTCTTGAACTTGTTGAAGTTCAGTTACTTCAGTACATGTCTTATACATCATGAACTAGGCAGTGACCTTCATAACTTATGAACCCTTTGTTTCTTCCTAAGAATTGTTAGAGCTTTCTATTGTTTTTCACAACTTTTGTTCTTGGTCTTCAATGTCTAATGCATATGAACATTGGCATTATTAGATTTTGAGTTTTCTCTCTGCCCCCGCCAATGGTTGTAGCTTTGTACTCTACACAGGATATATATTTATGGTTGGTTTGTTTATTGTGAGATTTTTATGTGGTTATCTGAACTTAAATTCTAATTTCAGGCTAAAATATGAATATTTATGTTTTTGGTGTAAAATCACTCAGCTCCAAAAAAGAATTTCCCTACCAGCCAATACCTGAATCCCCAAACCTAGACTAATAGCTTCATTTTTTCATTTGATCCCAATTTGGTTGCTCTCATATTTTACTCATTTTCAGTTGCATCAGTATAATTTCTTTCTAGAAAACCATGAAAACTTTATTAAGTCTGAGCCCCTCATCTTTCCCAAATTTTTGGCTTCATTTTTGTTATTAGATCCCAATCTGGTTGCTCCCCTATTCTGCTCATGTTCTTAGTTACATCAATTAGCACTATTACACAATTTTCTTTCTGAAAAAACATTAATACCCAGTTAGGTCTGAGCTCCCTCATTTTTTCATCTTGTTGCATATAATATATCACCATCTATGAAACCTTTATCAAATATAATCAAGTTATCAACAAAGAAAACTGCTTGTTTCTTTACACATTACTGAAGAAGATTTTCCACTTTAACTCTCTTATGGGTGAAGGATAACATACTAAATAGAGGTATGAAGCTTAAAACGTCAATGGTAAAATATAAATAATTAGAAGAATTTTAAAATATTATCAAAATAAACTGTAAAGTGATTTTACAACCTCACAACAATAACATCTTCTAATTGTTTTAGTGTATCTATTGAATGTTCAGTCAAGTCATATCTATAAATAAAATTGCACAAAACAAGAAATCACTTTCTCAAATTAAACAACTTGCTCAGACATGCATCATAAAATACAAACATCTCAATACAGTTTGACAATTAAACTAAACCAACAAATGAGGTACTTGATTGCATGCCCGAGTAACATCATCTTCTATAACTCGATATATCAATTTGCAGATCTCATGCATTATAACATGTGATAAATCATCCAAGCCATCTGGCTACAAATATGAAAAGCTAACAATAAGTTCAAAAAAATACCATTAAAAGTACATAGGTTGATTGATATATAGTAGCTTCAATATAATAGTTAAGACATCACAACTCTGTAATAAATGTAAAAGAATATATTTTCTCTTGTACATATAATTAAAGATGATAAAATACACCATTGATGGGATGCTAAAAAAAGATATAATAGTAGGCCCCACACTACTCAAGTTTAATGGCTCGCATTACAATCTGTTATCCAAGTTTTACACATTGAAAACATACAGCACATACATATATCAAACTAATAAAGATATAACCATAGGCCCCATTCTGGTCAAGTTTAATGGCTTGCATTACAATCTATTATCCAAGTTTTACACATTGAAAACATACAGCACATACATATATCAAACTATGTCCAATAATTTATAATGTCACTCTTAGGGTTGGAGTAATAAGAAAAGAAAAATTATCAATATGAAAAAAGAGTAATATAAAGCTTTGTAGTACAAATAGGTGTATCGCTATGTATGAACATTGAATATATAACCTCTAAAAGAGTGTACTGCAACTTGAGTGAACCTGATGGTGAAGATGTGTATGGAAGTTTCATCCTCTAATAATAAGGTTTCATCCACCAATTAATGTTACAATTGTAGGTGACTTAAACATTTTTTCTTAAATCTAACTTGAAAACAAGATGGATATAACTAATATCTTGGCTCTAGCCCTCTTGTCAGAATATAAATATAACATTTAAACACGAGCAACTAAACAATGTTGGAAATAAACATTTACCTCTCAACATATTGGGAAAATATCTCATTAATTTTGGCAAAAGAGAAATTTTGATGTAATTATTAGATTGCATATGCTATAATGCTATCTAAATGAAACTTGTAGAACCTGATAATGCAAAAACAACAATGAAACAAAATGCTAACAAGCTTTTCATTTAGGCATAGCTAGTTCCCTATAATTAGGGGGGCACAAATGACTATGTTTCCTGACATTTTCAATGTTACAATATCTTGTTGTTCACATTACTGAATCAACCAAATTCAATCCCAAATTATCTCAGCCAAGTGGTTTATCCATTATTTTAGTAAGCTGATCTTTTGTAGGGAAATAATTAGACAAACATCTTCATTTTTGACAAAGTAAAGTATGTAAGTTTTAATGCTTATCATTATTTAACTTGGATATTCTTTGGTCTAGTATGATAATAGCACTCTTCAATTCCTTGATCATACAGTGATTGTCAGATAAAAATGATGTGTCTGATGTTTGGTAACTTGAAAATCTACCAATACCTTCTGTATCCACATCCTCTCACAATCACCTCATAATGTATATTGACAAGAGCCTTATTGACTAAAAAAATTATGCATCAGATCTCTAAAATTTTCAAACTAGAAGTTACAATGTTAACCTACTCACAAGTGAAACCTAGATCTCATTCAGACTTATACAAAACTTATGCCTCTGGAATATATGAGGAACTCCACATACCTCACTATTTATCTTACAATTTCTTAAAAAAGGTTGCCAATCAAAAGTTCGCATATCTCTCTAGTAATAATAGCAATTAAGGGTTCTTCCCAGTGTGTTGGTTATGACGGGTGGTGGTGGTGTACACACCAATGTTCAAAATAAACACTTGCTAAGCCATTGTGATTACTACTTTGTGCCCATGGCGATCCAATGTGATTGCACTTTAAGTTTTAGCTTTGATAAGATCTAGATCAATGACATTCCACGCGGAGCTAGTCAGTGTATCATGTCAATGTCACCCATCATGTTAAAAAATTTACCAAACACTATTTTAAACATATTTACATATAACCCAGAATTTTAACATGACTAACCTTTACTAATTGATGTGCATGCATGGGTTAAATACTAATTTCTAGCAAATATCAAAAGTTGAGTTACAATTTTATAGTAATATCTTGAAGAATCAAGATGTAAACTTGAGATTTCCCTTATTATTGATATATGAAATGATTTATCTGTTGGGATTCTGGAGGCATAAGTCATCAGCAAAAACTCTTGGAGTACCTTTGAAAGACATAGTAAAAAGGATTAATTATATAACTAATATAACTCAATATCATATCCAAATATTGTTCAATTACAAGATCCCATGGGAAACAAATTACACACCTTTATGTGGCTTGCAATTCTGAAATGGCCTTTGATGAGAATATCTAAGGCCAAATTCTAAAAAAATTTGGTCCAGCTCCACCCCTTGACATGGCTTGCAAAAGCTAAGTTCTAGATGATAGAGGCCTATGCAAGGCTGAAGGCTAAAGCACAACCCTCTTTGTAAAAAGAATTCTAGTTTGAATTTATTACCAATTCCCTTCCATCATTCTATTTTTAACTCCATGATCAAAATTACATATAATAGGTACTCAAAAAAAGAGAGATAGTGAGCTTTATTATTATATAATATGAAATGCCAAATAAAAATACAGAACTTCCCAAATGCATAAAAATGGATACCATACCTTTGCTATAGCATAAACTCCAAATAATCCCGTGTCTTTATAGTTGGTGTTAAAATCCATTATACTCTCAACCAAATCATTTATTGCAACCTTTTGTGCAAGGATTGACTTGCATTTTTTTAAACGAGTATTTCCAAATATATGTTTACCATCAACTAATAAATGAGCAATCTAAAATGGGTCTTGAACTATCATCTTAACCACTTAGTTGCAATAATTCTTAACATAGAGCTTGACATGAATATGCATTCAACTTCAAAAAGGACCCACCCCATGTGCTTGCCACCTCCAACACCCTTGTTCCAAGACCCCAAAATTATTTGCATAACCATCAATGCAATTGAGTCTGGATCTGTCCATGAAGCTCCATTAAAATCCACTAGAAATTGTGCTAGAGGCACATCATCATCAATTATACGTACTTGAAGAAGATTTTTTAAAAATAAAAAATAAAAAACCGAATCTATGTTCCAGCAATATTTTGGGACACATAGACACATTCCAAGTATGGGATGTATTGAGGCCATTTTTTGGAAGGGTAATAGATGGAAAAAGGGTATCAATGAAATAAATATAGTCAAATTAAAAAAATTCATCTAATCTCCTATGTCTAAAGTGTTATACCCTTGCTAAACTAAGAACAGACACAATCTACACTCATAAATAATAATTCCTAGGCAACTGGAGAAATAAGGCTAGCTAGAATAAAAGAAATTTACAATAATAGTAGTAGCAGCAATTATATAAATGAGGGGCCAACCGAGAAGAAAGCAATAGCTATTTAAGAAAAATTTAATAACCAATAAACTCTCCTTGACTATTCTGATTCATTTGTATAATTTGTCAAAGTGCCTTGATGTGATGTGTTGGTGTGGATGCTTCTAGTTAGCAAGTTCATCTTTGGATGTTATTTCTTTTAATTTTTTTATTATTGCATGTCATGTGTATTTGATATAGTGACATGTGCATTTCACATTGACCTATGACCAGCTAGAAGATGATATTCTATTTTGTTTTATGTGAACAATCTACAAGATCATTGGCTAATTTTTTATAAATCACTAATTTCATCAATTAACTCAAAGCATTCTGGAAGCGAGGCATATGATATTTATTTTAGCTGATAGGATTTGTGTGGGAGCAAAGCTCCTATAAAATAGTCAGCCTTTGCCATTATTTATTTTCTAAACAATTTTTATGTCAATCTCCCTTTAACTATTTTTACCTTATTTTTATCTCCTATTTCTTTAGTTTTAGTGGATGTTATAGATTACTTTATAGGTTGTTTTCTTACCTTTGCATCGGAGATGTAGCAGACATATTTAACCTAACTATCTGAAATCACTATATAGAGAGAACTACAACAAAAGGTTGTTCTATTTTTTTTGGAAAGAAACCCATTGATTGCAACCAATTTTTTGTAGGTATGTTCCTTTATATATTGATTTTGGTTTTGATTTTTTTGATAATGGATTTCCTTAATGTTACAGAAATGTTTCAATTTATTTCTTTGGGCAGTGTATCAGCAACTCTTACAGTTTATGCACTACGTCTAGCTAGCTTATTGGACTTTGTCTTTTTGTTGATCTTTTCTTGAGATGCAGAATGCATGATTGTGAAGTAGGAAGTGAAATATCATTTCCTAAGACGCAAAGTTTCACAAAGATTTTAAGGATCATTTCCATAATTACCTTCAGGGCCCAAATTTATCAAAGAATTACCTTCAGGGTATGAATTCATTAAAGAATAATAGGTAGGCATCATTATATCTAAATCTTAACATTATGGGCAAAATTGTGATTTCTATTTTTGAGTATAACAGTAACAATTTATGCAAAGATTCTAAAACCTTAAACTTTTAAGAACAAAACCTCAATAATACCTAGGGTATACTGCGAGAATCTAAAGTTTTTAAAAGGATAGTACATTGACTATAGTCGATTGCATGCTCTTGTACTTTGGATAGCTAACCTATGAAACCACAAGGAAAATAACAGTAAGGGCATGATTGGGGCTTTAAAATATATTTAGTTCATAAAGTAGTCATTTTGAATGGTTGAGCATGCATGGATGGAAGTAGAAATGCATGAATGTGCTCTTAGTTTCATCTCATCACCTTTTAATTACTCGTGTTAAAACTACTTCCCTCTTTCACTGACAAATGTGGAATTAGGGTTTGCAATAGATGAGCAAAAAATTTGTTCTTTTATGGCAATGGATACCTAGAAAAAGATATATAGACAAAAGGGTGCATGGATGGTGATATCACATAGATTCAGGGTACATAAATACATGAATATGATTTTAAGTACACAATATTTAATATACTTGTTAGAAAATTAGATATGGAGAAGGTTATATAATCCCAGAGATTTGGGGTATGTGGTCTAGTATGGAGATATTATGTGTAAATATTGTTACCACAAGAAAGTGGGTACAGTGGTAGAGTCCTCCTCCCTATACATGAGTCTTCTTGTGTCTATGGCTCCAAATCTATTACATCTTAGCATTCTATGGGACTTAGAGGATCTGAGTTGGCCTATAAGTTTCCCTATCTAGAATTAGAAGTTTTAGGGTTCTGTGCATGAAGCACAACTTGTGGATTTTATGCCTTTTCATAAAGTTTGATGCTATACTGTGGTTTACTCAACACTATTGTTTACTCAGATAATATGAATTATTTCTCTAAATTATAGTCATATGAAATCACTGATAAATAAATATGGATTAGATTGCTAGATTGTTGTTTGGCATTATTTTACTACTTTTTAAAAATGCATTTTCAATTCTTTTGTTATATTGCTTTTATCATGTTCTTTTCTTGTCTTCCGCGGTTATATTATGTCCAAGTTTTGAGGACTTTTACTAAAACATAGGATTTTTGTCACAATTTCTTAAGATAATACGTTTCAGTGTAAGTTATTGTATTGTTCCCTATTGGTAATGGCCTCAAGTTCTCTTTGCTCACAATGATCAATAGCATGTATTGTGCTTTGTAGACTTATGACATTAATAAAGATGTGAAGCATGGGTGTAATAGCCTTGTAGATTAGGCTTTGGTCATTATTGAAGAAATTATTTTGTCAAATAGATATAAGTAACCATTGTAGCTCGTAGTTTGAGATCACCACACATAACTTAATGTTGATATCAATATGTTTTAATAGTTGGAGCAGCCTTATGTTAACTAGATATTGCATTAATATTGGTACCAAGTATACTAAGAGTTTCTTGTATTGAAATGATAAGCTAATTATAATCCAGATTCTTAGTCAAGACAGAGGATGGATATGATCTCTAGGACTTAATAATCAGGATTGTTGATATTATGAAAGTAGAACTACAATGATGATCATTAGATATCTTAAGGTTGAATTGAGGGCTAGAAGTAGGTTGCCTTTTATCGATTATTGACTCCTATTACATCTATTAATTGAGGCTCCCAACCAAGGACATGAAACAACCACCATGCTTCCAACCAATGCTTCAAATCTGCTGGACAAGAATTGTTGATTGGGTTTCTCAATTTGCTGACTATATTGGTGATTGTTTTACACTGCTTAGAAGCTAGCAAATGAAGTTATGTTATTTTTGTCCTTAGATGGGCCATTTTGCTCTAGCAAGTGGAGAGTTATCACTTACTGGCCTTATTTAATAATGTTCTATGCTTTTATTATGTTTACTATTGATTGTCAATTTGTGTTGACAGTATATAAGTTTGATCTCGAATGATGATATGTACTACATGCTAAGTATCTGTGTTGAGTGCTCCAAAACCATCTATTTCATACCTTCATCTGTACACAATGTCTTTCTAGTTTCTTTCTACTCGCACACCCATTTCATTTCATATGATCATCTGAAAATTGTGTCACTCTAAGCTCTCAACTATTTCCTCTTGATTGATCAATCACCCAGTACAATTTTGAAAGTGCTTTGCTCATTACAAATGGCATACTTTATTATTGATAACATTTAACTTTTAAGTCTTATTAACAGTTTTTTCGACAGACTATGTTTCACTCCAATTTAATGCATTGTCTCAAGGAGATATCAATCAACATCAAATAATGCATGGTAATTATGAATTACACTAGCCTATATGGGACTGATGCTTAATTAGGAAGGGCATACCTTAGTGCTAATCACATTTTAGTTTTGTTGAGGTTTTACAATAGACTGTTTGATTCACATTTAATGCATTGCCTTATGGAGATCTAAATCAAAGGTGAAATTATGCATGGCAACAGTGAATTATACTAGTCCATAGGGGATTGATGCATAATTCATCTCTTGCAAGCCCAATATGAGTTACAAATTTGCATGAGAATTAAAGGTGTTCCAACATTTTGAGGTGTTGGACCTCAATATAATACATCAGTTTCAGCTTGAGAACAATGTTGTCCAAGTTTCAAAAATGTTCTTAATAAGGTTTCTAGGATTCTAAGATAGGTTGAGGATGAGTCTAGTAGGGATATTAGGAAACTAGGTGAAAGACTTTAAAAATGAGAAAAGGGCTTTAATGTTTAATAAGCTGATTTATGTTTTAAGTTCAAATTTTCAAACATATGACAATCATTTAGATTTTGGAGGGAAGTATTAGTTTTAGACTTGAACCTTTCAACCCAATGAAAGTTGGTTGAATTGGTTATATTGTGAAGTCTTATGTATGTAAGAGGGAGCTACTGTTATAGATATAGAAGAGGGAGTCGGGTGTATGGATTGGTGTAATACTACAAGCAATAAAACTTCAATTTCTGCAAGATTTCCTTGATCCTTTGGACTCTCAAATCAATTTGGTTTGCTTTATTAATGCATTGATAGGAGTTATTAACCATCCACATTTATAATTGATGTTTTCCACATTATGTTAAACTTGTTGCCGCACCAGTTGTTGAACCAGTGACTTCTTTTAACTATTTACTTACTGCAATAGAATTTAAGAATAATGGAAATCATGCCATGAGTATGGGGGCTTGATATTCATGAAATGACTAGAATTGACATGTATTATAAGTTACTAACCAAGCACATGTAGGATTAAACAAGATAGGAGTGATCTTAGTTAAACAACAGCATGACAGTGCATTAAAAATGCATGATCGGGTATAGTAGTAGACATTCTACCTAAACAAGGGGTCTATTTGATGATTGGAGATATTGAAAAATGTTCATGTGAAGGTGAATCCATTGTTAATTGGGATTGGAAGTGTGTGTAATTGGGGGATTGAGGAAGCCCTAGTTCAAGGGTTTGGGAGTGCTACTTTGGGGGTTTTGATATTGCAGGGTATTAGATAGAAATTCCTTGCAATTGAAGAGGTAATAAGTCACTTTCCAGGAGTTGGGGTTGATTGGATGTCATTTGATGATACTTCCTTTGAAAAAGTAGTCATTTTTATGCATAAAAATAGGGTACCAATCAAGGGTAGTTGTGCTAATCCAAAACAAACATAAGGAAATCCATGATATGTTGTAATACACCAAATAAGGCATTAGTGAGCATCATTACATTGTCACATATCTTGGGAAAATCCAAATTCAAGTATGCAGCAAGCTTAAAGGGCAAAGAATTGGACTATTGGAACAATTTGAGAGAGTGTTGTATTGGGGTATTGAAATTGTGTTGGAGCCTTAAAATCCTCGAGTTCAAATGTTTTAAAGTTTATGAAGCCAAATCCTTCATTTAGGGAGCCTTGAAGATAGTCTTAACAAACCATATCCTTGAAGTATTGACATTGTATCTCCTAAATGATTTCCTTTGAGCATCAACAATTTTCTTGGCAAATTGAGCAGCTTTCTTTCTTAGTTTTAAGGGTATGAGCTCTTTCCTTGCCTCTTCATCTATGGACTACAGAACTTTGAGCTCAAGCAGCTTATATCAGTTTTACCTTGAGATATTTTATGCACTGCTGCCATGACAGAAACCTTCTTTCCAAATGAAGAATTACCTAGTCCATAGCCCACAACAAAGATGAAGATCATCGGTCTGAGGATATATTGCCCCTTATTCCTGTTGTAAATAACCTATGCAATTTATTTTCTTTTAAATGGGAGAATTTTTTTGTCTTTAATTAGGATTTTTGTTTGGAGATTATAGTGTGGAAGAGTGTGCTTGTTACTTGGAGACAATCAAAACATACGAGAACAAGCCAACTGACAATATTCTGGAGCGTACTAACAACGACTATCTATCACGAGTATTCTTCATACCTCTATTGAATAAAATTTGTGCACTGTTCATGTAGATTCAAAACTTAGAAATATTCACTTCTTTTAGCTAGGAATAATAAAGATAAAGTGACTAAAAGAAGAAATAGATTTAGAAGAACCTCTTTAAATGAATATAAGACATTTGTGTTAAATTGTTTTGTGTTTTGTCTAATTTGTATTGTATTTCTGAATGATCAATGGAAAAGCTTTCTTATATCTACATCCTTGAGTGAGGAGTGCCATTGTATGGGACATGTCTCGTGTCCCTTCATTTCCTTTACTAATTGTACCTTTCCATTACAAGTCTTCTAACAATAAGATCAGTTAGTATAACATTTTTTAATAATGAAGATTGTATCCCTTCATGATCATTTCTAGACACACCTTTTCCTTGTTAGATTTGCATCCTTTCATTCAATAATTAATCAGCCTTTAGTTATTGATTATAATATTCTCCTTATTGGATGCCAATAGTAATAATCTCACTAGTCAATGTGCATGAGCTAGTATAATAATATGGTTCATTGGTTCAATAGATCTCAAAGTTTGTCATTTTTTCACTTAATCATTATCATAACATAATTATTGTTCCTCCATATTGATATTGGTTATGAGTGTTGTATGCTTATCATTTCTTAGTCATATGTTGATTGATGTTCTCTTGATTATTTATATTTATTGATATAGCTTCTCCCGATTTGTGTGTCATCCTATTACATAGTAATCATGGACCATCATTGGATATACATATGATCATTGATAAATTATCACTTGGTTTTTGGTCTTCATAGTAGCTATCTGCATACTTATCATACTATCATACTTATAGAAAAGGAAATGAATATGGGTGATAGGGAAGAGACTTCAATAATAGAGGCTCTTAACTTTAGTTACAGTCATGATATGGGTGATGCATAACTACCTCCTAGATTCACGTTCAATCCCACTGATGAAGAGCTCATAACACATTATCTCATTAGAAAGGTTTTAGATAGCAATTTCATAGGAAGGGCCATTGCTGAAGTGGACCTCAACAAGTGTGAGCCTTAAAAAAAAATGACAAAGCGTTGATCGAAATTTTGACCAATGCTTGACAGTTTTCTACCAAGCATTGAAGTAGAAATTGTGCCAACAATTTTGTGCAGTTTTCGACCAACATGTTGGTTGAAATTTTGACCAACCAATAGATTGGTCAAAATTTCAATGAGAAAAATTTTGACCAATGGGTTGGTTGAATTTAGTCAAAATTTGGTTGAAAATCGGGTTGAAATTTCGACCACTAATGGTCAAAAAATGACCTCAAATGTACTAGTGATAGCGTATCAGCCACCAAAGTGTAGCATGAGGTTTTTCAAATGAAATTACATTTTTGGTTATGTGAGAGGTCAAATAGAATTGTGTTATCGTGAAGGTAAGTGATGATGGAGTTATACAAGAGGGAATCAGGAGCATCCAAATGGAAAATGATCAACTATGGCTTGTACCTTTTCAAGATATCATCCAAGCCATAGTCCAATATGGGGAGATGTTCTTCTCGAGTATGGGATTTGGTAAGGATATCATCCACATAATCTTCCATAAAGATGTGCATCATATCGTGAAAGATAGTGGTCATGGCCCATTGATAGGTGACCCTAGTGTTCTTTAGCCCAAAGGGCATTACATTCCAACAAAACGTACCCCACACACAACTAAAGGTTATTTTCTCTTGATCTTTTGGTGCTATTATGATCTAATTATACCCCAAAAATCCATCAATGAGTGAAAACATGGAATGGCATGTTTTCAGGTCTACAATGGTGTCAATGTTGGGAAGGGGGAAATCATCTTTAGGACATGCTTTGTTTAAATCTTAGAAATCAATGTAGATGTGTATGTTGTCATTGTTCTTTGATATGGGAACAATGTTAGATATCCATGATGCATACACCAAGGGCCAAATAAAATTGATGCTGATCAACTTCTCTAACTCTGCTTTGACTAGTACAACTATATGGGGATGCATCTTTCTAAGCTTTTGTTTTACTGGCTTGACCTCCAGAGAAATGTTTAGATGATGAAGGATTAAAATTGGGTCTAATTCGGGCATGTCTGCTTAAGACCACTCAAATTTTAACTGCCTTTATTCAAAGAAGCGAATGAATGCATTTTTTTCCTCTATGCGTAAGGATTGTGCCAGATAAATGACCCTCAGTTCTTGCTCTGTGCCAATGTTGACTTGTTATGCTGATTCAATCAAGATAGAAGATCTTTCCTCAAAGCGTTCAGGTAAGGGATCAATCACCCCATCTGTGGGTGCCACAATTGGGTTTTCACCTTGGGATGTGTCACATCTATTTGTTTCTATTTTTTCTCAAGATTAGCTACAACTTGGTAGTGATCATTAAGACTATGAAATGCTTGACCTATTCTAGTGTGACTGAAGTGATTAATATCAGACTCAACTATATACCTTTCTTTTGTTCTTCATTGATGAGATGACTCAACCACGTTAAGGTAGATGAAGGACATCATAGTCATTGTCAAAATGAAAAATGTGGTGCAACTCATTTGTATCCCAGCTAATGAGTTTGAGATGGACTATAAAGAGTGATTCATAATATGAAAAGGGTTCAACGGGGTTTAAAGACATGATCTTATTAGATGGCTCATACGTTGCATCAGTTAGATCTATGACATGTGCTTCCTCTAAAGTGTTGGGAAAAGTAGAGCTTGTGAGAGGCTCATAGTAGTCATCTTCAACTTCTGTTGGAAAGAAGTTAGGAAATAGGGTTTTAAACTGGAACCTTTCCATATGCTCATCATCGTCTAAGCTACTTTGTTGTACCCTAACTCTTGGTGAAGTGAGATCCAAATGGGAGGTTGTTCCTTGTGTAGTGAAACTGTTGGGTGTGAACATGTGAACAACATCACATTCTTTATCGTGAAGAGACTCATCGAATAGTGATTTGAATTCCCACTTAGTGGAATTGTCATCATCTTTTTTATTAGTGGTATTTATGGGTGGTCCTCCTATGGGATGTGAACCTAGGAGGGATAAATTTACATTTATGATGTCAATTGTTTTCTAGCTATTACCATCCCTTTTTTTAGGTATCCACACTAAGGTGGAAGAGGAGGAATCACTATGCTTAGGATGAGCCTCAAAAGAGGCTTGTGTCTTATCTTGTTCACCATACCCCACCCTTTTTTTGGATTTATTGGACCTAAAATGTGCCATTAGAGGTTCGACAATGCCTGTCCCTTTCCCTAATGGACCATCTTTGTATATACCATATTTTTCATTAGATCAAAACCTTTTTCCATGTAGGTGGGGGGAGATGTCAATGTTTTGTTGACTGATTTCTTCTACCAAACTTGGAGATGCTCCACTTGCTTTGGTAAAATGTGTGCAATAAGGCCTAGTGGTGGATGATGGTTTTCCATGAGATCTTGGAGAAAGTGGGGGATCAAATAAGGAGACTAAGTACTCGCCCACCCCTTTGTGTTGCAATTTACACTTTCTATCAAATTCTTTCATCAATCTATCCATTTCTTCATAGTGTGACTATTTAGGGTCTTTGGATGATGATGGTGAAGGAAGGGAAGGACTTGAACAACCAACTTTCTCTTTTCCCTTAGTCGATGTTGATGAGTGGTTGTCATCTCGTTTGGTGGAGCATGGAGTGCCTATGGATGTGGACTGGCTAATGTTGTCTGTGAGGTACCAGTTTCTTCCCTGTTATGAGGAACAAGGGAGTTACAATATTGGGCGAAGTGTTGATCCCTAGGTATGGTCACCTCTTGACCCATGTATGGAAATTTAAGACACTGATGATAAGTCAAGGAACAACCTGTTGTCATGGATCCATGGTCTTCCTAACAAGATGTTATAAGTTAATTGCAGGTCTAAGACCTAACAAATAATTTCTTTTACAACTGGTCCTACCTTGATCGGTAGAATAACCATGCCTTTGGAGGATCTCTCCTCATTGTCGTCAGCTTTGATGGTGATTTTTTTTTCTTAGGTCAACAACATCCTTTATATATCCTAGGGCTTTTACTAAATTGAGTGTGCAAATATTGAGACCTGCCCCACCATCAACCAATGCTCTCTTGACTCTATTTCTATGGATAAAGACTTCAATATGCAAAGGAGAGTTTTGTGTCTGGATGACGGACATGTCATCTTGGGCTGAAAAAGATATGCAGTGAGGGGCAACTAGATTTCTGACCATGTTCTAAAATTTACTCACATCCAAGTCATTTGGTACTAAGGCTTTTGCAAGTATTTTTTTGTGCTCCAGGGAGATTTGAAATTGTTCAAAAATGGAGATATGGGTCGGAGTCTTAAGTAATTGGTTGACCAGGTTGTTCTTGGGCAAGGAGGAATTTGTAGTTGTAGGATCGAGATTTGTCACAAGTCTGGGTAAGATAACTTTAGAGACCTAGCCTTGGGTAACGACATTTGAGGATTGCTTTTTTTTTTAATCTTTAATTATGATGACATTTATGGTGTCATCAAAGCCAGAGATCATATTGATGGTGTTGTCATAATGATGCACATAATTAACCTTAGTGTAAGGAGGTGTGTTCTAATTGGCTCTAGAAAATTTTCCCTTTTCATGACTCGTGAAAGGGTTCTTGAAGGTCGTATGGTCATCATTATTGCTAAGATTATTCACTTCGATGGTTCCATCATTGATTAATTTTTGTATTGCCCCTTAAGGGAAAAATAATTGTTTGTTAAGTGCCCCCTGTTTCGATGGTAGGCACAAATGTGCTTGTCATTCCACCACTTCGGCTTGACTTGAGGTTCATAAGGTTTGGCCTCGAAAAGTACAATGAGTTCATCAACCAAGAGGGTTTTTAAAGCACTCTCATAAGACACACCAATGGGTGTATACTCTTTAGGCATCTCGGAAGTCTGAGATCTGCGTGGAGGAGGAGCTTGGTTGTAAGTGACTTGTTGATTAGACATTGAGGTAGTTGTCGTGTTACGTCGATAGAATGAACGAGCATTGTCTTTCGAAGGTGTATTTGAATTAATGTTGTTGACAATGGGATATGACTAATTTGGATGGGGTTGGGTTTGTGGTTTAACGTGGTTAGCCTCGACCACCCCATCATTGACAATATTTTTATTGTTGTTTCTCCACCATGGCTTTTGTTTATCGGTGACCTGATCAAAGGAATTATGAGTCTATGTGGAATTGTTTGAAAAACCCTTACCATCTTTTGATAGTTTAATAATGTCATTGTTTAGTAGGGTCTCCTCTACCTTAGTTGTGTTCTCTAAGCTAGTTTTGAAATCTTTAGGCCCTTGAAGTTGGAGCTAGTAATTCATTGGTTTGGAGAGACTATTAACAAAGATGTCACTCTTCTCTTTATTAGGTATATCTCTATGATACTTGGCGAACATGTGCCTCCACCATTGGAGGAAGATCTTGAGTGACTCATCGGGAAGTTGTTTTGTGTTACACAAATCGATCATTGTAACTTCCTTCTTCATGTTATAGGAATATTGAGCCTTGATGAACACAGACACCAATTGGTCAAAGGTTTTAATGTTGGAGGGTAGTTTGGAGAACCACTCCATGGCTTGCCCTTTGAGGCTCCTAGGAAACAGACACATTAGGTAAGTCGTGCCATGGACAAACTCCATACTTAGGGTATAGAATTGTCGGAGGTGATCTTGTGGATATGTTGTGCCAAATATTTATCATATTTTGTTATTTTTACATTTTGAGGGAAAGGTGTGAAGGTAATGCTCTTATCAAAAGGAAGAGGACACACCTTTTCGAGGCTAAATTCCACGGGTTGTATCTTTCCTCGCTTCATTCGCTCCATTTCCAATAGTAGGCCTTGTAGTTTTTGTGTCACTACATCTAGGGGTGATTCTTCTTCTTCTCATTTTAGATTGGTCACATCAAAATCAATCGGCAATTTCACACCTTATTGTGCTAAGGCTAATATGTATTGTTCTTTGTGCTTCTCGAGTATCTTGTCCATGATGTCGACAAGTTTGGGATTTTGTTGAAACTCCTCAATTTTGGTTTCAATACTCTTGTCATCCCATATGCTAGGTGAACCCATTATGGCAAAGGATTCTAAATTTTGGTTGAACAAGGGTGACTCGTGAGTAACTACGTTTGGTAAACAATCTATTGGTGTGGCAGGCTCAATGAGATTTAGAGGTTTTGTGAGTTTGATGGTTCTGATGGCTATTCTAGCACTCACTCGTATAGGTGATCGCTTCAGCTTTGTGGTTGTACTGGTTTTACACGGTGGCATGAAATGTAGGTAGGATTCCTTTAGTTCTTATGCATTTTTGCACTACAAGGGTTTTCGTTGACCATGATTCGTTTGGAGCGACAAGGCTAGGTGGGACAAGGTGTTTGGCGATTGTTGATAGGGTGAGTTACTTTCACGAAGTCAGGTAGGGAATGGATGTGTGTCTCCGAACATTTCTGACTTGAGTACGAAAGGAAGCAATAATGATTGTTGGATTAGTGATGCCATTTGTACCTTTTCTTGTTTCAAAAATGGTTTCGATCAATTTCAGGATCTCTCAGTCTTGGAAAATACCAGTGAGGAAAGGGGTATCCAAATCTATTGTTGGTTTGCAAGTGTCACATATGCAGATAGCCTCTGTTTTAGATTTTCCCTCAAATGTGTCATAGGAATGGTCAAATGCATTATTTAATTGATCATATGTGTTGTTTAAATACTCATATGCACTATTTTATCTCTCATATGCATCGTTCAAGGGTTTAAATGTGTTGTTTGGCTAGGCAAATGCGTTGTTCAATATTTTAGATGTGTTATTTTGTAGGCATATGCATTATAATAGAGATCAAATGCGTCATAGGATAATTCAAATGCACTATTTCATGCAGTAGATGCGCTACTTCAGGGTTGGTCAACAATGTCCTTGTTTTGGACTTGGTTTCTCAATACCAATTTAAAGTTGCATCTTTTGGAAGGACAGTGATCCGCACTAGTGTTTCTTATTAAGTTTTAAGACACATCCAAGCATAATAGCAGTAGAAACCAAAGTAAAATATAAAATCGCACACACCTAGAAAATGGAAGAAAAAACTTTCCTAACAAGGTTATCTAAAGTCGATAACTAGTGGGTTTTAGTGTTTAATTGACTATGTTTGAATTTACCTCTCTTGTGACAGAGAGCTTCCCAACAACGCTAAGGAGGTTTGGCGTAATCCTCATAGGACTACTAGAGGAAGGCTATATTTCGAACATGGGTGGCTTGCATTCGATTGGGAATACAAGATTGGGAGGCGATCCCTCTTACCGGCCCTGCTAAGGCAACTCAGGAGGTAACCTTTCTATGGCTAGATAATCTTACCTAGTGGAAAGTAGGAAATGGAAATCACAAATAGGTTTGGGAATTTGATCACTCGAGAAGAGTGAGAGCATATTCCTACTGTCTTGACTTCCCAAACACAACAGATACAAAGTTTCAATCACTAGCCCTTATATTATTAAAGACAATGGGGCTCCTAGTTAAACTATGTGTGGGTTCTTCCCTCATTCGATTGGAACTAATATTTACAGAAGGCTGGGCATTTTGATCAGCTCAAGAAAGTTGAGAGCATAGGCCTACTCCCGTTTAGACTAGTGAGATCAAACACTTCTATTAAACTAGGTTTGGAACTTAGAACTGCCACACTTTGAATTAAAAAGGGTCGAGGTCCACTTACCTGATTCGAAACTAGCAAAGGCTAGGCGCATTTATGAGGGTCTTCATTCTTATTACGTATTGTCTATAATCTGAGAGCTTTCATTAACTCGAAAGGGACGTGTAAGCAACCGATATTCAGATCTGGAAGTTAGATTCAAGAAATTGTAATTTTTATCAAATGCGTTATAGGAATGCTCATATGCATTACAAAAAATGTTATATGTGCTATTTAATCTAGCAAATATGCTATAATAAAAGCAAATGCACTGTAAGATACTTTAAATGCACTGCAAAAATGCTTAGATGCACCACAAAACTCTTCAGAAGCGCTACAAAAAGTTTTAAATGTGTTACAAAACTCTTTAGAAGCACTACAAAGGGTTTTAAATGCATTAAAACAGAGTTCAGAAGTGTCAGAATATTGTTTGGAAGTGTTAAAATAGATTTCAAAAGTGTCAGAAGATTCAGATCTAACCCTTGTGCATTCAGAGAAGACTTTGGGAGTTTACTGTCGCTATTATGAAACCTCCTAAATGTTGTAGAAAATGTAACCGATCAGATCTGCACAAGAAAACAACAAAGAATCCATATCTATACTAAAAATGAAAGATTAGACTGAAAGATTTGAAAATAGTGAGGTTTTGAGTTCAAGCCCCACAATGGGCACCATTTTGTACATGATATAATCGCGTACTCATGAGACCTTAATGCATAATGTAGATAAAATGACAATGAACTAGCCTAAACCCAATAAATCGTTATCAAAATGTAAACTCTACGAGTGTCTCATGTTTCCCTGACTACAACCACTAAGAAATCTCTCAATCCAACATCTCAGTGACAGTTATAGAACAAGAGTATGCTTAGAATGCAGATCCACAAGAATGCATGCAAGATCTATGACTATAATACAAATTATATGATGATAACAACTCTTAGAATGCTATGACAATGGACATACAATGAGCTAAACACACAATAAATGATGCTAAATAACATTAAAATAATGCTAAAATGCTATGAACTTGCTAGAATGATAATGCTATAATGATAACTCAGAATGTGCCTATAGTGCAGATGCCTAAAATTTGGGTCCTTTAGCTCTTGGATTTCCCTCCGATTTATAGGATTTCAGAAGGGGTTGGGGTAAGAATCAGGGTTTTCACCTTTGACTAGTGGATAGAAGTGAAACTGAAAATATCTCATAAGAGACCAGGAGAAAGAGTCCAACAGACTTGGTTTTGAGGATAAATGAGGATTCTTCTAATTCTTTTAAATATAAAAGATGGATTTTCATTTTTGTGAGGATAAATGACTTTATTGATTTAATAAATGTCTTATTTATTTTCAACACATTGTCTTTTTCTTCCTCCCTTTTTGAATTTCATTTTATGAATTTGAATTGTTTTTTCTCCTCTTTTAAAGTTGATTTAGGTCTTGTTGATTTGATAAATAATTAATGACTTGGTATGATTTTTGATTTAAAAGTTTGTTGTGTTCTTCTAATTTCCTCCTTAATTTGCATTGGTTGATTGGAATTGTGTGATTTAGGTCTTTGCCAATTTTTGAGTACACACACACACACACACACATATAAAAATGTACATATGTATATATGTATACATCATTATATATATATATATATATATATATATATATATATATATATATATATATATATATATATATATATATATATATATATATATATATATATATATTAAATGTATATATGTATACATCAATTATATGTATATGTATATGTATACATATACATATCATCATTATATATATGTATATATTAAATGTATATAGGTATACATCAATTACACACACACACAGTCTCATAGAATTTTATCCAACAGAAGCTACAAAACATCAACAATAGGTATAGGTCAAACTTGGCGACCTATACCCAAAACTACCATAAAAAATAAATGAATGTGGACTTGGAGAGTTCATCCAAATGGGACTTCAGATATGTGCTTGGAGGTTTGAGCATGTTAAGTCAATTTAAAGGAATGAAAACTAAAAGGTTAACAAGGAATGTAAGAGAGGTCAATATAGACAATAGAAAAAGAGATAAGGGAGACATTGGGAGAGAGATGAATGAATTTAAATGAAAATGAATCGATCTTTAATTATGTCTATGAGACCAAAACAATGCATTAATTGTATTGGATGTTACAACCACTCATATATTCATGGGTATGCAGTGCCCTTTTGAAGACTACTCATTTTCAATTGTTGGCTTGGATTAACAATTCTCCCAACTTGTTAATCATTTCATTCAAATAGTTTCTACTATGAAACTAACTTTTTCTTTATATTTGAATTCGACTCCCTTACACCTTAGTTATTCAAAATATAAAATGTTCTTTATTTCTACAACTTGAATCTAAAACACATATAATTTCTTCCCATTCTTCTTTGAGGGTAATGCAATAGATATGAACAAGCAAGGTAAATGTAAAAAATGAAAGGAAAGAAAAGACAATTTACAATATTGGGCAATCTATGTTTGGATCTAAAGATAGCTTATATTAGTACGGAAGTAACCGGTGCTTCTTATTGAAGACGCCTTCAATACAACAAGCAATCCATAAATACTTACCCCTTCATAGGTTTTGAATTCATAACCTTTCAAGAACACAAATTCTCCACCACTAAAATAAAAGATTAGCAAAGAGTTTCAAAGGATCAACATAGCTCATGTGAATAATAGGATATTAAACTACTATAGAAAATTGACATGCTTTCACATATGACATGCTATGGAGGACTAGGAGTACACACTTGGAAGGCAAGAATATGCAAGGCCCATAAAGACCTGCCACCGTCCACCAAATAATTAAACACGAGACATATACAGGCCTTCCACATGCTTGCACATACAATTCAATATAGAGAGACGTAGATCACCATATAACAATTTCTTAGACATGTGGAATACAACGATAAGATTGTGTGTTTTTGGCGGTGTGCGGGCGTCATGGGCGGTGCAACATGACTGGATTCAAAGCAATCGCACGAAATATACCAACGTATTAAAAATGGACTTTAAGAGTAATCTAAGGTGGAATAAAGGTGGGCGGTCCCGCAGAGGACGTGGGTTTTAGCTTGCTTCCTAAAATGCATGTACCAATTTGATTCCTGCTTTAGTGTTGATGTTGCCAATACGTACAAGACGAAGCGACTTAAGAAAATGAATGGATGGTTGCCCTTTTACACTTTTAATCAGTGTCCTTTTCTCACGTCTTCCCTGCTTGTAAACAATAATGGTGGAGAGGGGGCTTGGCTAAAGAATAGTGCAACGTAGCCCTTGCTTAGACTCTGCTTTTTCAGTCTTAGCAAGGGCCACATGGTCTTAAGCATCTCACCTGCCCAAATCATTGTCCATTAATAAGTATATTTATAGATGATGGGGATATTAATGGTAGTCGCAAGATATAATTTTCACTAATTAATGAGTTTTACATGTTTTGATTCCCTTTATCACACATAAAAATAGGTCTTTTATTTAAGATTGAGTTTGTTGAATTGATTTTTTTATTTATATTTATTGAAACAAAGCAAGGTTACAAAGAATAAAGTTACACGAGGTAGCTGGAAGAGAGTACATCATATAAAACAAATCAATACAATACAATCAATAGCTGGCATTACATTGAGACATGACGAAACACTTTGCAAAGGTCCATATGGCAATTACTTTGAAGCTGATTCACTTGGTCTTTAAGTTGTTATAGCTGGGCCATGGCTGACGGAGTTGAATTGATTTTTGGGTAGGGGAAATGTTTAAATTATGACTTTTGTATCTTAGTGTGAAATTTTGTTGAGAACAGATGAGAGTTATTCTTGTGTAGGGTATTAATCTTCTTGTCCTTCCTTTTAGTTCAATCTATTGATCTTTTTGGGTATGTTCTCATGTTTTTTCCGTGAGCTTGATCTATTGATCTTCTTGAATATATTCTCACATTTCTCTACAAACCTAATCTATTGATCTTGGTAGTCACGTTCTTATATTTTCTTTGAGATAAATCTAATTAATTATGTTCTTATATTTCGTTGAAATAGTTGGTTTCTTATACAATCTATTCATCTTATTAGGCATGTCTTAATGTTTCCCTCATCAATCTATAATTAGGATTGAGTACAATCAACTTGATACTTAAGGTATTCATTCACTATTTGTTGTATATGTGATGAATATTTTTGAAACTGAAAGTCAATATGTAATTGGTTGCTTGACATTTATACAATGTGGCTTTTAGAATCCTAAAATGAAGTTATTATAATGTGGACTTATGGCATGTTGGATCTAGGTTTTGATATGATGGTGGTGTGGAGAATTTGTATATTGTATCTAGTTGTTGTTAGTTTGTGGTGACTGAGCAGGAAAGTATTGTACATACTTCATAAATTCTATTTTTTTGGGCCCTATTTTATCGAAATTTTGGGCCGACATGTAATTATTAATTATTACCCTAAAGCGGTAAAAATACTTGTATAAAAGGGCTTAGGGTTAGGGATTGTTTCATAAGGTGATGCAAAAATTGGTTCTTGTGGTGGTATTGAGCTGTAAGGGATTACAGATTGTAATCAGGTTGTAATCATTGGATCGAAAAAATATTGGACTCGCTATTTGGTGGACGTAACCCAGGGTTTGGGTGAACCACGTTAAATCTTGGTGCCTTGTGTTCTTTTTTGTGTGATCTATTATTTTCTGATATTAGTTATATTTGCATGTAATTGTTATTTCTATCCGTGGTTTAATCCTAATAGTTGTCTATTTTTCCTTGTTGATAATTTAAAAATAAATTCATTGTACTTTGAGATTTAAGTGATTTCTTAACTTTCAAATTGAGAATCAACCAAGATTTTGTCACCTTTGGCATGTCACATGAGTGCTAGTTTTGTGGGGTTTTTTGAACCAAAATATTGAGTGTAAATCTTTGGAGTGTTATTAGCATTATGTGGGTGTATTATGGTCTCGTTATAGACTATTCTCTACTCTAGTAAGGCCATAATAATGGTTCCCACTTTCTATCATGAAGAAATTAGTTGAAAAGTGTAAAAATCATTTTCTAGGGGCTTCAAATGAAGCCTACACTTCGACTGAAGCCCCCTAGGGCTTTGTTCGAAGTTGTGGCCCTAGGGGTTTTGTTTGAAGCTATAGGCTTCATTCGAAGCCCCTTATGCCAATCGGCATGGAGGGCTTCAAATGAAGCCCCTTATGCCAATCGACATGGAGGGCTTCAAACGAAGCCCCTACGACCAATAAATGGTCAAAAAGTGGGCCAGGGGGCTTCATTTGAACCCTTTTAGGGCTAATAAGAGGCCAAAAAGTGGGCTAGGGGAGTTCATTCAAACCCCCCTAGGGCCACCCAAAATACACCTAGGGGGCTTCGAATGAAGCCCTCTTTGTACGAACCCTCTTTAAGGGCTTCATTCGAAGGTCCCAAAATAAATTTTTTTACAAATTTTCTATCAAAATTTTCCCTCTTGAGGGCTCAAGCAAGGCCTGAATAGGTCCATTTCATGAAACTAAATATAACACATTATTGTACTTTGAATAAGATTTCTAATGACTATACTTTTAATATACATTGTGTTTATTGTGATGTTTTTTGATAATTTTATTAAATATAATTTGTTTGGCCATTTCATAAATCTTTGTTTGAAGCTTTGGGAAAAATAGAAAATGGAAGTAACTAAATTTTAAAAAATATGTTCATCAAAGGTATGTGTGTTACCTTCTAGCAAAACAAGAAAAAATCCATTTCGATTTATACAAAATAAATTATATCGATTAAAATCAACCTATGTTTAATTTATCATTGATATCACTTTACCATCGAATAAAATCCATAAATTTTAATGAAATTGAATGAAACTAAGTAATGTTGCTAGGTGTTGATGTTACCATTCTAGCTTTAAAAGAATTTTGTCATTATCATATTTTTTTTAAAGCTATGTTGATCAAAACAACCATCACTCTTTAAAAGTGTTGATTTTTCATATATACCACTTCTCGAAGGATAAACAAAAATGGACTTCAATCAATTCAAAAAATGAAATAAAAAATATTTTTAGAAACTAGAAAGACAATTCTACAAATCACTAGTTTACATTGTCTTCAAATTCTTTATGGTTTTTGAGTAATAAGCATATGAAAGTGGGTTTTTGTAAACAAATGTTTATTTTAGTGTCAAAGTTGGCCAAAAAGTGGGAACTAGTATTGTGGGATCACTAAAGAAGAGTACACCTAGATTTCAATTTCATGTGGATAGGAAGAAATCAATTATATTTTGTAGTTTCAAATTGAATCTGTTAATAACTTGTTGTATATTGGAGAAATAATAAAACCTAGGGGGGAAATGGAAGCAATCAATTTATTAACACAAACTAGATGGGATGAATTCATTGCTTAAACATCTTTCACCCTAAGCCATTCGATACAAGAGATTGAGGAGCTTCCAAGCATAACTCTCAATATAACCCAAGTTAAACTAGCACAACCCAAATGAGATGAATGGACGCTAATGCAAAACTCAAAATTAAATTAAAGAAGTGTGCAAGAAATTTGTCTTTCATGAAATGTTCATTAACCTTAGATTTGTAATGTGATTAAATTAAATTGATTAGGTGGATTGAGATCACAGGAAACTTAAATGGTAACTAGGCACATGAAAAATCAAATTTGAAACATTAAGGTAGGAATATAGAAAAGTGCATACCTTTAGAGGGGAAACTAGATAGATGGAGAAGAATGCTAATTTTGTACCACCCACAGTTCCCAAAATAGAAAAGCTTTATGCTGTCCAAAAGAAAACCTAAATATCAAAATTGGGTTGGTCTTTGATTTTGCTTAGGTATAGGTTGACTTCCCAAGTAGAGGTTCACTTAAAAGGTACAAGTTGATTAGAATGACTTGTACCTATGCTCAAGACTTCAACTCATTTGGAATCTACCATGAAAAGAGTATCATGACTTGTCTACAAAACTTACTTTCAAAAGTTGCATGCAGCAAAATGAGGAATTATTGTGCGGAAGGACTTGTCTCGACCAAGACCCTATTTAGGAATTAACCTTGAAAGAGAAAAGTATATAAAGGCAAGTAAAGAAGTAAGACAAATGAAATAATTCACCTTTCTTGATGAAACCCTTGTGAAGAATTGTTTTGCAATGCTAGATGATGTTGATGTTGAGTCTTCAATGTGAAATGTACAAAATTTCCACAAATGGAATGGATCTAATTAAAACCATATCATGGGGCCACATATCCTGATGTACGCAAATGAAAAAGAAAGAGTGCCAAGATGATGTAGATCTCCTCCCTTGATAGCCAACAATGAAATGCTAGGTCTTGAAGAGGAGATGCTCACAATGAATCCTTGGATCTTTGGATGGAACTTGAGGAATGCTAGACAACTTGTTGCATGCCTTGAGTTGCCTCCTTGTATGTGTATATGGTGAAAATGAAATACCCAACCCCCCTTTAAATAGTTATTTTTGAGTGTGAAAATAAAGAGGGCTAACTAGAGCATCGATAAAAACAAATTAAACGCCTGAGACAATGCAAGTCCCATGACCAAAAACCCTCTAGGCATAGGTGGACTAAGTCAACCTATACCCAGGTTATCTAAAGGATTGAGAATACTGATGTCTTAAGGGTGGTGTGAAAAAGAATCAGATAAAAGGTAAGAGAGCGAAAATATAATGATTTGATCTTAAATGAATCCATGGAACATAAAATCACCAAAGGACAAGACTATTGATATAAGATTGTTTTGAAGTGAAGAACCTATAATGGAATAATCTTTATTTTGTCAATGATGTCAAACCCATTACTTGCTGGTGAGACAATTTCTTTTTGGTATGAAAGTTATTATTTAGTTGAATGGTGAAAAGGATTTGAAAATAGGAGATAATAATAGCACCTAGAGAAAGGTTGAGTTATTTGGTATGTAAAAGAAGCCTTAAAACCAAGTAAGACATTAATATTATAGTGTATTGTTTATCTACTAAAAGTATGAAATGAAAGATTACTCAAGTTAAGACTAGAAGAAGATCAAGTATGAAAAGTGTCTGCCAAGCATTACTGAGCTATTAGTGCAAGCCGAGCATAAATCAATGGAAGCCGACTGAAAAATAAGAGGTTTCGAGCATAGATGAAAAAAAGTGCAAGCTGAGTGATTGTCAGTATATGCCGAGTAAAGTTTAGTTGATGTCGAGCATCAGTAAACTTTAGTGTTCACCGAGTAAACTAGTGTAAGCCGAGTGGAAGAACAATATAGAAGTCAGGTGACAACATATTGATGCTAAGTGTTAGTATTTGTGTTAAATCGTAGATTTGACGAATCTGAGCTCACTATTTTATTTTTTTGAATTGTGTGAAGCATATAGAAAATAACTATGATGAGTTCATGGCACAGAATTCAAGGTAAACCATTTTGTGGTGAATTCAACGAAGATTATAGAAGAAGTTTCTAGAGGAACCAAATGGAAAAGTGGGTAGATTCATTGTATCCTACCTAATCCTACCTAACCCTAAAATGGAAGATTGTGGTTAAGCGGCAAAAGATTTCAATTCTTTATTTATAGAGAGAGCTAGTCAAAAGCAAAGGTTGTTATTTTGCAAGAACCTAAGGAAGACAAGAAGTCTAGGGTATTGCTTCATTCAGTGGCCGAACATAATAGACTACAATTGGCATGCAAAGCAAGAAGGCTTAAGAGTATGAATGCCTGAAGGGTGAATAAGCTATCAGAGTTGAAGTGTGTGAATGCCAAGCAGAATGGAGGGTCGAAACATAGATCTATAAACTACAAGTAAGTTGTAATTTGTTATCAAATTAAGCCTTACTGTTACTTTCTAATCATTGTATCAGTCTAGGGTAAATCCTTTGGATTAAGGTTGACCTAACAATCATTTGTAAATCCTATAACCAGGTGACATTCTAATGAAATGGTCTAAAGTCCTCCAACAAGGTTCACTTCTAATAGGGTGATTGAAATCCTTTCACCGGGTCACATTTAACAGTGTGCATTGTAACATTTAACAGTGTTGGCCTTTCACATGGCATCACTTCAGAAGAGAGAATTATTAGCATGTTACTGGTGGTTTTTCCCAAATTGGGTTTCCACGTAAAATCCTTGTGTCAAATGTGTTATTAAATTTGTTATGTTTCTTGTTTACATTTCTGCAAAGTTGTTTTGACTTAGGACAATAGCCTACAAAGTTTAAGTATTATATGATCTAATGGATGCATGCATAATAAGGTTTTATGGATATGGGTCTACTAAGCATTGAAAAGTTTTATTTGTACATCTGGACCTTGGATAATTGATTCACCCCCTCTCAGCTATTTTAAAGAATTCCAACACAGAGCTAAAAGGTCTTAAATGATAGGTGCTTCCATTTCAAGACATTACAAACATTAAGAGACATAGTGACTAAAGGTGGAGGAAATTGATATCTAATTACCCTTTATCTTATGTTTTAGATCTTTATTATTTTCATTAATGGATTATGAATGCTAGTATCTTTTGTTTTCTAATATGTGTTCATTCCATATTTAACCACATCCTCATAAATTGAATGTTTGATTATAAAATTTACAAATTTTCAACTAATTTCAACATTAAAAGCATCTAGTTTGAAACTTATCTTCTTTTGTACGAAGCCTATCTTATTAGGCTAATTGTCTTTCTCTATAACTACCAATTTCTAAATTATTTCTTTTATACTTTCTATTGAAATAATGTAGGTAAAATATATAGATAAGACAAGACAACTAACAATTTATTATGAAAATAAAAAAATTCACGACATTATAAACACACCAAAATTATCTAAATAATTTCTAATTATTAATTTAAAAATTCATTAAAAAAATAAAAAATTTCAAATTAAAATATTTTAAACATTTTACACACTATACATTTCAAAAAATATTTCTGTTTTTAAATTCTCATTCAATCTTCCCATATCTTTTCATTCCAAATTATGAATTGAAAACATATCTATAAAACAACAATTTAAAACTTAATATTAGATACCTCTCTATTGTAAAACTCTCATCACTACATATTCACACTTTGTCATCCTTTTATCATACCATTTTTCAAACTATTCTCGCTTTGTCATTCTTTTATCATACCATTTTTCAAACCAGAAGAATAAAATATGTACAATATATTGAGAATACTTATATTACTAAAAGAAAGACTAAATTATTCTCCATTTCTCTCGAAAGAATTCAAAACAAGACTCTTAACTTTGTAAACATATTTATATAGAAAATACTAATTTATTATATTAATCATCAGCCAGAACATGAATTTCAAAGAGTTTTTATTGATGGGTTGTGAACATTTCCTACAGTTTAAACTTTAAAAACATAATTTATATAGAAAATACTAACTTATTCAACTAATTAGAATAAATGGACCATATACCTCGACCTCCACAGGATATCAATTTAAGACATTCCTTGCAATAAAATTATATACGACGACAGTGTTAACCATCTTAACACATTAAAAAATCACTTTACCTAAGTACATTGAGAGATGCTTCTGGGATGTGACATCTTGCCCTTAAAATATTAGGCCTTTCCTTTGGTACTTTTTATCTCACGGTCCTTCCAATTCTCTTATCATTTAGCCAGATCTCCTAGTATTCCCGCCATAATTAATCCAACCAAGAGGGCCTACAGAGTACATCCACCCACATGAGTCAGTGTCAGTGCAGGTAATTGTTAGGGAAATTTCCAAGTCAAGCCAGACTTTTTACCAAACGGCACTAATTTAACACAGTTCTTTCCTTGATTCCTAAGCTAACAAGTGGAAATGAAAGGTAAATGGAGCTTTCAACTCGTGTGGCCATCGCTAAGTTGTATGAAACAGACAAATTAGCCAATTCCTCAAGTCCTTTGCACAACCCATCATGGTATTGTTGGGGTGATGAAATCCACCTAATCAAACATCATCATTGCCACTTTTATAATATTTGTAAGTAACTGCGTGCACCCATGGTGTAGCAGCTTTTTTCCCTTTCTTTTTACTCTGCAACGTTGAATAGCAGGTGGGTGGTACAGAGACCATCACCAAGTCTCTCAACCAACACTAATAATATCCATACACTCAGAAAAGATACCTGGCCTAGCAGTAGAACATGAATTTGCAGAGCCAAAGTTTTGACGGTGGAGGAGAAAGATGCAATGGATGTTTCACATGTTCAAGGTTAAGTGAACTGACTGCATTTTGCTTGAATCATTGGTATTGTTATTGGTTTGTGACATGATTCCAATCTGAATGGTTTATAATCAAGGATTTCATATTTTGTGGGGGTCTGAAACAAAATGGGTTTTTGTGTAGATGATCAGATAAAGTAAACTAATGATCAATCAAGTAAATTAACTTCCTTGGCAATTTTATTGGTTTGTGACATTAGTTTAACTTGGATGGTTTGCACACGAAGAATTTGAACTTCAAAGAGTCTGAGACTAGTGGGCAGGTTTGTAGTTGATCACATGATTCGGAATCTGTGATCTATGCGTGATTACTTTTTCTACTTCATTTATTCTTCAGGTGTCAACATTATTTGCTTGATGAAGTTGTTTGTTGCAGAAAGGTCATGGAAATGTGGGTAACTAGATTTGGCCATACTTTGCTTAGTTATCTTGCATATGTTATGGTAATTAGTTAATAGGAATTTTTACTGATCTGCTGAGTTGTATCGTTGTGATTTGATGTCTTCCTTTGTGGGTACTCCAAAACTTCGAACTGTATTAAGGTGCATATCATTAGTTTCTGCCTTATTTGATGTTCTGTACGTTATTCTATACATGCTTTCTGTGATTTTTTCGTGGGTACTCGAAGCATTCGAGATATCTGCGCAGTTTTGATACAGGTGCTATTTAAAGTCCTAGGTGTGACCGTGTGTATGGTTTATGTGTATTAGGTGTGCATGATGTACGTGTATAGTCATGCTAGTATTCTAGAAACGATCTGAGCCTTTCGATTGGTTGAAGGTAGTCGAGAATTAGTGCTCGACTTCTCTGCAATTCACATGTTTTGGTCTAATTACGTCAGGGCAAAAATAAAGAGTCTATTGAATTATAAAACAGGAAATAGAAGTGCTGTTCTATCTCTTCTTCCTTTTCCAAATGCAGAGTTATGTATCATACACGTGCAGATTTGCCTCTGTTGCAATACATTTATCTAATTTTATCAGCCAGGCGAGAGTGTTGTTAGAGCCCTTATTTCAGTTAGCCTGTTGCAAGCCCCACAAAATTTCGTATCATAAATATGTGCAAATGTTCTTCTATTTCTCAAGCAATATACATCTATATACATTCACTAACCAGCTTTGCTACAAATTCTTTCAATGATGGAAGTATTGTTAGAGCCTTTTTTCCAGTTGGCGTTTTGCAGTTCACTCAAATGATAGAGGTGCCTTATAAGCAATATATATATACTTTTATCAGACAGTTTTAGGTAGATTTCTTTGCAATGCTGGAATTGTTGCGAACTCCACATTTATGAATTTTTGTTTTTCATTTGCCGTGCAGGTGCTCTTCCCTATTTTCTAAATGAGTGGAGTTTTGCAAAAAACAATTTACCAAATGAAAGTGTTAACAGTAGTTTACCGTTAAAGCCTGGCGCTTTATTATTAACTATGTGAAGTGGACAAAACACAAAGTCCGGAAAACTAGAAATTTGCAAACGGTGTCCCAATTAACCAGCTATGTTTTCAGCTAAATCTAATCGTCGTTACTCTTGGTGGTGGGATAGTCACCTTAGCCCCAAAAATTCCAAATGGCTTCAAGAAAATCTGACAGGTATTGCCCTTCTGCCTATATGTGATGTAATATTAATATATTATCATGCCTGTTATGAATAATCTCATGAAAACTTTGGGAATGCAAAATGATTTACTTTTATTGTATTGCTGAAGTAGGGATAGTTTTGGGATAAGAAGTTCTACTTCCATTATCTAGTTCTGTTGTCTTGCCTGATAGATATCAAAACAGTTCTATATTTTTTATTGCTGCATTTGCAAGAGAAAAAGCTGCATTCTAGTTTAGCATCCAGTGATAGTGTGGTCAATCGCATGGCCATTTCAATAAACCTTATGCCTGTGTTTTGTAACAAGGTTTGTGTTACAGTGTGACTCTCTACATCCATAGTTATGTGGTATTTTCCTAAAATTGATGTGTATCAGATGATGAAGGTCGTATGCAAAATGAGTCTTGAAGTGGGAGTAATTGGTTGATGTTAGGAGTTTTGAGGTAGCATCACATGACTATTTGGTGATGGTCATGGTCATTGATAAGTTTCACGGTTCACCCAATCAAGCTTTCTCTTTGTATCTTATGTTTCCCTAGTACACATACAGAAAAAGGATAACAGACTAAAAAATCGATTAGTGCAATTGGGAGAGTCCAAAAATCTTAATAAATAATTAGGGAAGTATGTGTTATATCGATTCAGCTTGCTTGGTCCAGTGATAAGGGGGAGCCATTGCCATAATGACGGCCTGGGTTAAAGTCCTGCTGGGCACTCTACCTGTGCTGATGTGGCTGCAATGAATTAGACCTCACAGACAAGGTTGGGTAAGTCCTAAGCTTGGATTTAACATCGAAGCGTCCATGAGGCAGCAGGCCCTGCTGACTAGATTGTGTTCAATCTCAGGCAAAATTTTGCCGAAGAAAAACCCCTTGGATGCAGCATCAGTAAAATGGGGCTCTGAGTGGCTATTGTAAAGCAGGCGTTGCTGATGAGGATGGTTGCAAATACCAGGAAAATTTTGGCAGCACAAAAACTCACGGATGTGTTGCTAGGCCAATAAAGCAGTTTAAGGTTGGTGATACATTCCTTGCATTTATCTAATGATCGGCGAGGGCTAAAATTTACTAACCAGAAGAAAAGTCGACCCAGCTTATTAAAGGTCTGTTAGCAGTTACAATCAATGTTCCTTGCATTTATCTGATGATGGGCGAGGGTTAGAGTTTACCTACACAGGAAAAAAAGTTGACCCAGCTTATTAAAGTTCTGTCAGCAGGTATAGTCAATGGGAAGTGCGGTAATGTTGGTAGATAATAAAATAGGCAAGTAGAGGGTAATGTCTTTAAAATGATGTTTTTCTTTGGTTATCATGATGTTTTAAGGCAACAACTTCAGCAGGCCTTCTCAAATGAGAGAAGAACTGGCTGGTTCTATTAAATGGTAGCCACAATTTTCTTTCCCAGTGGGTATTGGTATATGTTTATAAATTTGTCAAAATGAATCTCTAAAGTTGTCATCTTCATGTTGTTTTGCCTTTGCAAGTTATTTTTGAATGTTTTAAAATAATTACATTTTTGTTTGCTTGTCTTTGACCTTGTTGAGGTAGAACAATCTTCTCAACAGGATCTTTGCAGCCATATTTGTGGGCTTGATTTTACTATCCCCAACTCTTGAACTTGTATATTCTTCGTCTAGTGTTGTCAGAAGGAGATCTTCCACATATGGTAGGATATTGTTCTCAAAGGTGACTTTACAATTGTAGATTGGAGTTAGAATGTCTGACCTCAAATGATTAAATCACCGGGAAGATTTATTTTCAAGTTCCCAGAGCCATAGATTCTGTTAGTTAAGTTGAAGGGTTAATTACCACATCCATGTTCAAGGGGTGATGTGCTCCAATGGATGAGACCAGGTACGAGTCCTGGGTGAAATTGATGGAAGAGATACCTTTGAAATGTGGCATCCAAGCCATAAGGTTTCCCTGCAAGGGAGTTTTTCAATCAAAGTAAGAAAAATTGGAGACTGCTAAATTCCATATCTGGGATTGTACTTGATCATTTTATTTTCCGAAGAGAGAAAAACAACTGCAGAACTTGATAGCTTCTAAGTACTACCTTAACAATACATTTCATGTAATGGCCAGCAAATGTGAGCAGCTCAGGCTTCTGTTTATTGTTCTACATCAATAAGATAAGATACTGGGTACAGAACTTTGTTTCTATTCCATGAGCGAAAAAGCGTATTAAACTAATCAATGATAAAATTTCTTACAAAGAATCCAACCAAAGGCCTTACAATTGAAGAAAATTATTTTTCACTTTTATGGCAGAGAGATGCACCGTAAATAATACTAACCACAGAATCTTGAACAACTATTCCTGGTGTATCTAAAATGGGATGCATTCTTAATTTGTGCTATATAAGTTGAAAAGGTTGTATACAGTCTTTGTATTGGTTTTTGGGCAAAAATATTACTTAAAGTTCAATTTGCAATGACATGGGGGTAAGGTGTCAAGGTGCCTCACAGTTTTTCTTCCACACTGGAAGGTTGCATTCCTCAGTCAGAGTTGAGCTTTGAGAAAAAACTGAATTTATTCTTTGAGCAATAATATTGCAAGCAAGGTGACTCCTGTGTTTTCTATCTTTTCATTTTGTCAGTGCCTAGTCCATAGGTTGCTTATTGTTTCCTTTTAAATTATTTTGCTCTGTATTCCTGTCCATTGGTGTCTGTCTATTATTATTAACTTTCCATAAGTGTGTTTATTTGGCCCTGTTTATGAATGTGTTATCATCTTTGTCTTTTGTCCTGTCTATGTGTCTTTAAGTATTTTATTGCAGATATTGAAATACCATGTAGATACATGTAAACTGAAATTGCCAGAGTTGGGTAAGATGTCAAAGTTAGTGAGAATTCTGTACTTGATTGAGATTTCGCAGTTTATGAAGATAAAATATATTTCAAAGTCATTGAAGGTTATGGATCTGTTGCAAAATATAAAAATAGTACAAGACATAGAAGACAAAGATGCCTGTGTTGGTGTCAGTAAGGTTTTGTACCTTGCAAAGGTGTTGTACCTAGCTAGTTCCTAGTAGGGGACTTATTTACATGACTTAAATAAACTTAGGTCCTAGATGCTCTTCTAGAAGTTTTGTTGTCTAGTCTTATATTTTGTACTTTTTTAATATCCCATTCGTACGTCATTAATAATTTTGCTGAGGAGTTATCTCTATGTACTGGATTAAGAAGTGTCAGCATCCTTTCTAATCTAATCATTCATCTTGCCTTTACCAGCAAGGCCTCTCATGTACATTTTAATCATTGAAGCATTCACAATCAAGCAATCTAATCTTGCCATTTTCTCTCTTGTGGAATTTATATTCGTCTTGTAGGTGTTGGGAGTTCACTTACTTTTTCATGGTATTAGAGCTCCAGTGTTGTAGATTCCTTTATGGGCTTGAGGGTGAATAAGGTATGAGCCTTTACTAGGTGCAATTCAGGGTGAAACTAACCTCATGTTTGAGTCTAGAATCTTCAAAACTCTATGGATCTATAGTAAACTCAATATATTTAAGAGAAAGTTGGCTTTGGTGTTTTTTTTGCCTCCCCCCTTGTTGTACAAAGCAGTCATACCATCTGTGTTGTGCCAGCGTGAAAAGTCCCCCCTTGTCGTACAAAGCAGTCATAGCATCTGTGTTTTGCTAGCATGAAAAGTTCTTTGTTGGCTCGTTTTATTTTAGTTGGTGTTAAAAACTTTCTTAAGTCCTCAAAATTGCATTTGAAAAATTATAAGAAAACTATATAGACATATCAAATCATTTTGGATTGGTCGGTGTCAAATTGTATAATTATGTGAGGCACTTTTTGTAGTTTTGGTGAACTTTTGACAGATTTGTCATGTGCTTAAATTTCTATGGGTTTATTCTACCCATAGTTGGAAAACTCTCACTTGGCAACAACTCGTCAAGCCCCTGAAAGTATATCCGAGAAAAAATCGGCCAATTTTAAAAAAAACTCAAGAACCTAAAAATCTGCTAAAATTCAATTAAAAATACATATTATTTGCAAATTTCAATGAGAAGACGCATTTAATGAGTTAATTAAAGAGAACACAAAAGAAACAAGGAGTGTTTAGATATATATAAATGCACAGTGGGTACAAAATCGCATTCTCATGCGGAATGCTGATGGTGGGAAGCAAAATAGTAAATAGTTTCTATGAAACTAGAAGTCTAGAAGTAAATACTAAATAGTAGATACATCAATACAATCAGATCTTCCTCTTTCCAGCTCTAATAGCAGAAAAGTGAGGGGGTCTAGTCCTTGAAGAGGTGCCCCGCATTGGGATTGGGCGTGAGCTGCATGATTGTGAAGTCCATGGCTGTGCCTCCTCGCTCGACATCCCTACTGATTGGCGCCGCATCTTGGAAGTGGATGTATCTCATCCTATATGTGGCCTTGGTAATGCTTCCTCCTCTTAGTTTGAATCCTCATCGTCATCGTCCTCAATTCCTTCCATTGTGAAATGAAAATCCGTTCTAACACCCCTCTCCATGGCCTGCCTCTCCAAATCAGCAACCTCCTCTGCTGAAAACAATGGATTTGGCTCTTGTGCCGTCCAATCAGAATAAGGATCTATCTCATCTAGATCAAGTGGACTAGGTACTACTGAACTCTGTGCTCTTTTTATGCGCAACTTAAGATTATAGTGCACATAAACAAGGTCATTGAGCCTTTTTTGAGTCAATTTGTTTCTTTTCTTTGTGTAGATGGACTCAAATAAGCTCCAGTTGTGCTCACAATGGGATGCGCTACAAGGTTGGCACAAGATTTTGAGAGCCAAATTCTTTAAATTGGGGTCATTTCCATCCCAAGTTGACCACTAGCCATCTGCAACACAAAATATAATATGTTATAAAGCAATGAAAAAAGATAATAAAAAAACACAACTTATCAATTTGCAAAAGTTTTAAAGTTTAAACTTTGATGGTTTACCTGGGGCTTGAGAGCCTCTTTCTCTCTTTGATAATGTAGAAGAGAAGAAATTATCCCTTGATTCCACATAGACCTGTTGTTCGGTCACGACAAGGTTTCTCTCCGCTTCATCGGATATCATCCTCTCAATGCATCTAGAGAGACCTTCCATGATCTCTCCATTAGAATCATCAACCCTAAAACAAATAGAAAATGAAATCAAGTCTTAGTACAAAATAAAGTAAAATGAAGTCTTTGTAAAATCCCAAGGAGAATCGTAGTACCTGAATTTGGGGTCGAGGAAGTAGCCTACTGCATGAATGGGTTAGTAGAGCATATTGTTCCACGTCCTATCGATTATTTCCCAAATGGGGTCAAATTTGAATCTGTTCGCATGGTAGTAGTTTCTAAGAGCCTTTTTGGCCTTATCCATGGCCTCATAAAGACCATCCCATTGGGGATTGTTGCCCATCACATATGAGTAGGACTCTAACCAAGGGCATAGACATCTACATTTGAAATTTGAAAAATACAAATTAGTTACTAACATAGTAAGTTTCAAATTAATAATAAAACTTGAATCAACTTAAAAATTAATGTTTTGATTCTTGAAGTTACCTCCACAATCTCAGTAGCTTTTCAAAAAAACTATTATCAAAGACTATCCATGCCACAACCTCTCCTTCGCTTCTTTGAGTAAGGTGAAGCAACCCAATCAGCACACACATACAATTGTTTCAGAGGCAATATTGTGTCGATAATACTTCACAACATCAAGAACGCTGTTGCAAACCTTGTGATAGTGAGTCTCACCAAATCTTTGTCTATAGTGATCCTTCTCATCAAAATGAGAACCCATGGGTGATTATAGATATATTTGGTGACTTGCTTTGCATTTTACATAGTTGGACTCACTCATTCAAGTTTTCCTATGTCCTTCAAAAGAAGGTCAAGGACATGTGTTGCACAAGGTGACCAAAAAGTGTGGGATGCCTCTCTTGGAGGATTCTACCTATAAGATTAGTAAAAAATCAATAATTAGTTACAAAATTTCCATATTTACATCAAATCTAAATTGAGTAATACCATAGCATTACATTCATGATTCACATTGAACATACAAAATTAAATTTACCTGCTGCCACATATGTTGCTGCATTACCTGTGATGATTTGCACTACATTCTATATTCCCACCTCCATGACAACATTCTTCAACATTAAAGCCAATGTGTGTGCATTTTTCACTTTATTGGAGGCATCGACAAATTTCCAAAACACCACATCATTGTTGCAAGCAACCAAAAAATTAATAATAGTTCTACTTCTTCTATCTGTCCATCCATTAGGTAAAATGGTGCAGCCATATTTCTTTCACTCTTTCTTTTGGTCTTCTATCAATACTCTTGCCCTATCAACTACATTGTAAAGCAACCTACAAAATTTAGGAGTAATAAACTGTTAGTAAAAAATAGGAAATAACAATTAAGATTTAAAATATAACAATGAACTCAAGTGGATTTCAATTATTTACAGTTACTAAGCAGTTAAATACTAACCTTCCACTCAAATCCTTGCGAGAAGGGGGTTTGTACACTTTGCCCGAGCCCCTACGATAACATACCTCCCGCCTGCCATAGAAGAGCAGTTCACCAAATTCAAACAATAGGGACTATCAGCCACATACATTGAGAGATTGCTGACAAACCAAAAATCAGCTGCTGCAATATTAGTTTGCTTATGCACCTCCTTGTTCCATCTAGTGCCCTCTAATGATGGTTGTGATCCAGCTGTGTTCTTGGACACAAAATAACTCCCTATCCTTGATGTGGATAGCGATGAAGAACTGGGTAATGTAGGAGTGGAACCAGCATAAGAGGCACTTTGTTTGCGGATCTGCGGGCCACGAAGAGATCCCACTATATTCTCAAGTGCTTCTTTTTCTTCTTGAATATCAATAGGAGCTCCTTGAGATCAGCTATGGCTGCTCTCATAGCTAATTTCGCCCTTCCCAATTCAATTTTTTCTTTTTAGTAGCTGCAAGTAGGGCATTGATGAATCTTTTTTTCTTCTTCAGTTACCTTGCAACAAGGAGTTGAATCATGTGTCTTTATGGCTGCAAGGTGGCATTTGAAGTGGTTTATGCCTCCAAAAACATGTTTTTCACATGGAATGCATATAACCTTCCCAACATCATTTGGAGCTTCACAGGCATACCGCCATGCTTGATCTTTTGCATTTCTAGTCCGAGTTCCTATATATCCAGATGGGCATGGAGTTTGTGGCCACTCTTCCTATGAACTTGTCATGCCTTTTAAATGCTTAACCACTACCCTACACATAAATTTATAGAAAAAATGAATAAACAAAGTTAGAACTTAGATTGGTGAACTAAACAGACATCTAGGGTTTATTTTTAAAAAATCTTACATATTCTTCAAAAAAATTTGTCAAACATAGAGCTGAATGGCTTTCAAATGATTCAAACATAGAGTTTAAATGCTTTCAAATGATTTGAATTCATTCACAAGCAACAAGAAAACAATAGAACAATTTGTAAAAGTATAAAAACAATCTCATCAAACCTACCTGGGAAAGAGATTTGTCTTTTGAAACCGGTTGGAATCCTCTTCAGTCCCACTCAAATCTGGCTTCAATCGCTTGCAATCACCTAAGAATACCTTGGAACCCTTCTCTCCCCTCCTCAAGCCTCTGATCGCACAAAAGAAAATTGGTGTTCCAAAAATGAAAATTTCTGGCCTATATTGCTCCTAATAACACGTGACCAAGCTTTCCTTTATAACTCTGGAGTTTTTACCAAAAATTGAGAAATCGATGATTAGTTTGCGATTTTTTGGACTTGGCTGAGTTTTTGAAATGGCGAGATTTTTCTCCAAATACTTGCTAGCCAAGAAAACTTAGCGATTACCTACTAATCGCAGATTACTCTGTGAGTGTGCCAACTATGATTCTACCCATCAATGGTTTCTTTCAGCCATTGATGGCTTCTCCTTCATGTTGGGCAGTTTGTGTTTATTCAGGATTGCTTGTTTCAACATTGACACAAATTTAACCACCGATAGTACTTTAATTATTGACGGGAGGTTGTTAACACCAATTGGATTTGCCAAGATGCATGCAGAGTCGGTGGTCTCATTGAGGTCATGCTGCTAGTCCTTGAGTGTAATGTCCCCAAATAGGGATAAATGAAAAACAAAAACATTTTCAAAATATTGAACAAAATTTTTGAAAATTTATTTGCAATAAAATATCCTTCGACATGATTTAATTCATATTATCTATTTTTTTCTACTAATTTATAGAAATTTCTCTGCATAATGTTTTTACAGAAAACACTCTAAATCTGCCCAAAATTATTAGATATAAATTTATATTATTTTTTTGAGATTAATATGATCACTTGTACGCAGATTGATGCTCAAATACCTCAAAAATGTCTTCAAAGCCCTACCCGCCCTTGCCACAACCCTTAAAAAACCAACCCTAGGTCTCAGAATGACATCCCACTTGCCCTTTTGATGTTGGCTTCAATGATGCTTAGAAACATGCATACATATTGCTATAGTTTGTCCGCTCACATGTGAATCAACAAATAAATAACGAATTTTAATTTCTTTCATTGTCAATGTGCATATCTTATAAAAATTACAACAAAAGCTCAAAGGTTGCAAATTTCAATTATAAAATGATAAATCCATAAAAAATATACCATTATGAGGGGAGTCCCAACTGATCTCTCTTGTGGCTCCTCATTAATCAATGTGGTGTCTTGTAGATTAACATCCCATCACAAAGATAAGGTTTATTGATCTTCAAGTGACAAGGCATTTAGCATAGGTACCAACTTCTTTGCTCCTCGTCAGGGAAACTTGTTTCTCTTAGAAAGAGTGGATGAGGCTATTTGTGGACCAATTTCTCTTTACAATACAACCTGTGGCAGGGGCTGAATGGAAAGAATCCTCAATATAGGTGTATCCATGTTTAGGATGGGAGCGAGTTTGGGAATCCCTTATGAGAGGGGTTTTAATAAATTTTTCCTAAAACATTTCTATTGGGTTTTAATATTTTTCCTTTAAAGTTATTTTTGTAGGGTCAAAATAATTTTCCAAAAAAAATATTATTTGGGTTTTAATAAATTTTTCCATAAGAAATATTTTAGATTTTGTAGCAATTGTTTTTGGCATAAAACCTAAATCCGAAAATTGGATTTCAAGTTGTGGGTTTTTTGGGGTTTTAATCTTTTCCCATTCAAAAAATATTTGTGGGGTTTTTGTAATATGTTTTTTCCTTCATGAATTTCTTTGGAGGATTTTTAATTTTTTTTCCAAAAAAATATTAAGGAATAATTCCTGAATTCCCTTGTCAAGGTTTCTGCAGCTCGGGAGGGCTCTTTGGTTTTTGTTGGGTTTTACCATTTTTCCTAAAAATGAATGTTTTGTATGCTAATCCGTGTCTTAGATTTTGTGCCAGCTATATGTTTGGTTTTGTTCAATTTTTCACCTCAAAAATCATGTTTGGTTTTGGTCAATTTTCCTCAAAAATTGTTTTCCATTTTTTGTAATTCCCTAACTTTGTGTGGGGATTTTCTATCAGGTGTTCTTGTTTTAGGGTTTTTACTTTTTTTTTTCCTGAGAAAACAATGCTTTGTTATCTTCAAATCAAGTATCTTGCAGTTTGGGCCATCCTATTCTCCTGCAAAAGTTTGGAGGGTTTGCCAAATTTTCCTCAAAATCATGGCAGTTGTTCTCAATATTTGTCTTCATCTAAAACGAAGGTCGTTTGTGTTATCCAAAAATAGGTTTGATGTATTTTGAATATTTTTGATAAGAGATTTTGCAAATTCTGGGAGAGTTAGTGATAGACTCATCTCAGTGACAAAGTCAGCGCCAGGCTCTTGTCTCTTGTTGCAGATCACTCTAAAGGAGGAGACATCCTTATCTGCTTTTTTTTGGCTACTCTTGGTCACTGACATTCTGCAAATCCAAGGAGGCTCTTAGTAGTAACACAATGTTCTGAATGGTTTATGACCATAAGACACATACAATCTTCCACAAGTTAGTTGATAAAATGACTTTTAAGGGAGCTTATTAGATTATTTTTAGTATCTTAGGTTCTTGCTAAACTTAGCTTGTTCTTCTAGAACCATTAGTTAATGGTCATTTAGACTTTATTTTTAGTTTTCTTAGTTTAGTCTATTTTTAAACATATTTATTTAGACAACTTTGCTTTTTAGTTAACGCTTATTGTGTTGCCCTTAAGCTCATTTAAGGGTGCATTGTCAATACAATTGATAGTTCCATTTTTTTAAGGTTTCAAAAATGCAAGCACAAAATGTATATAGATTAAAAGAAGATAAGGAAAATTTTCTTTTGTTGAAACTTTGAATTGAATTATGGAAAAAGTAAAGAAGCATACTTTAAGCTTCATTGTTGTCCTACTTCTCCTCACTGCTCACTGCTCACTGCTCACTAAGGCTGCACTTTGCTGCTTCACTTTTCATACATCAAGCTACACCTTGCTTTTTACAATATTTTTTTTGGTAATGAAAAAATAGTCTGTAATGGAAGAAAGCTATCTTTTGTTCTTTTTGGTCCAATTTTGGTTCAAGGGCCACAAACCAAGACAATAAATTAAATTTCAATTCAATTTGGGCTCTTTATCTTTTTCTTATTTCTTTACTTTTTGGGAAAAGGATGACCTGCTAACCTCATTTGTTGTTTCTGTTTTCTATGCATCTCCAAAATGTTTATGTTTGTAGTTAAGAGTCAGTTGAGCTTTGTGAGGCAAACCTTTTGCAATGCAGTTATGTTCCTAAAAGGTCAAGGAAGGTATCTTTGTGGAACATAGAGCAAATGTGGCTGTCTATGTAAACCAAATTTGTCTTGATAGGTGTATTAATGGAATACAATTGCCAATTCTTAGGAGCTAATATACTGTCAAAATTGGTTGATTTCTATATTATATCTCTTAAAATATTTTCTATCTTGAAGTGTTAAGAGTCAATCCTAATTACAATCAACATATATCTTTTAAAATGCAATATTTAATCCATTACAACATAAGCTCCGCAACGCTGCAATTTGTAGTTATCAATACTTAATTACCACAATGGAAAAATTTGGGTATTTAAAGACAAACTTAGTTTGCTATAGTTGGAGGTAAAGAGTAGCATTTACAAGCCTTACACGTTTCATGAAGTAAGTGACATTGTGTAATGATCTGATTTATGTTCTAGTCTATTTCCAATGTGTGTGAGGAGATCCAACCTATGTTAAAACCTATATCAAGAGAATGCTAGGATAATAAAACAACACAAAAATGTTGAGAAAATTAAGTACACATTTTTCTGTTAATTTTGGTGCAAAACTTGGCATGTTAGCCCCTCACAAATGTTTGAAGGACAACAATGGAGTGCTTACTCTAGCTCTTGAGGCAATTTTATGTTATCTTCAATCAAAATATAATGATTTGTAAATGGAGAGGATATTTCTCTAAAAAAATGCTCTCAACTTGGACACTTAATGTTTTAAAATGAATGTCAAATTAATAAAGACAAGTGTACATCAAGAAAAACACGTATACATTCTCACCATTTGGATATAAGAAATAGAAACATATACATTAGACATACAAACACAATATGTCTTGGATAAAACCCTAGTTGTGTTAAGAGTTCAAGCTCTATAGTGTAAATAGTCCTTTGTTCCACATTTGAAAGGCTGATTACAGATTTTTACAATATCATAACAACACCCATGAGCTCCCACAACAGCTTTCCAACTCTTAACACACCTACAAGTACTCTCACCATGAAAAGACTAGCTACAACACACTTGCAAGAGTTCAAGAATGAACAAATCCACATTACAATTAGAACTAACCCCACAAATTTCATGGAGAAGAAAATCACAACCTCCCTTGAGTCTCCCATGCATGGAAAAACAAAACAAATGGAAAACGAGAAAATGAAACTATGAACTCTTCGAAAATCATGCTTTGGCTACTTATTGATGAGATTGCAGATTTTGCTTGGGGTGAAATGCGCATTTGTTGGGCAATGTACATGTATTGTGCTTGTTGAAAGCAAGTAATCACCAAAACAATTTTCTTGAGTTATTTTGAAGTGTACAGCTTTTTCCTAAACACTTCTAAAAATCTCCCATTCATTCTTAACCAACATAATGCGCCTTTATTCCAACATGACCCATCAAGAAGTGTAAAGTTGTGTCTCCTAGCTCTCTATTGATGACTTTTTTGTAGCTAGGTCGGATCCGTTCTTGGGCCGACCTAGAGCTATGATATGTTATTTGGCCTTTGACCTTATTATAAAAGATTATTGTTTAATAAGAATATAATATTTATGTTGACCTTATTATAAAAGATTATTGTTTAATAAGAATATAATATTTATGTTGATAATATAATTATTATATTATTGTGAGATGTAATTATTTAGTGAGATAATGTGATAATATAATTATATGATAATTATATTATATAATTATATTATATAATTATATATTATTATTATATCATATCGAGGGGCTCAACATTATTATAGTAATATTTAATTAATGAAAGCCCAAACTTTGGAAGTATAGCATCCCTTTGTGAATCCTATTTGTTCGGTATAAAGGAAGATTTATCTTCCTCTCTTGGATACAAAAATATAGAATATACAATCTCCTTTATTAAGGAGATGCTTTGCTTAGGGGTGATGATAAGAGTTATCATCTATGGTTGGGAAGGCAACAAATTTGATGGTTTTCCTGTGGTTTATGAGCACTGTTGAAAATCCAACATGTTATTAGAGTAAGCCTTCCTTGAAGCTTGTGAGGTTAGAAGTATTTTGCTCTTCATTTTTTTTCGAGTGTGGAAAGTTAATTCATGTTTGCATAGTTTCAAGATGGTTAGCAAGGACTTGCAAGCACCAACCTTAAATTTCCTTGAGATTTGTTGGACGTAAGGGACTGGAGAGCCAAACCCAATTGATTAGTAGAGAGCTTGGCACAACAATTGTATTTGGATAATATGAAATTTGAAAGCGAATTACCAGAAAATGCTTTTGAATTCAAGCGTCCTTACCTTTGGCACTCATCCCCACTAGCTGTGCATGCTAGTGTGAAACTATTGACAAAGATTTGGGAACTTTGGGTGTCGTGTTTTAATATTTGACTACCCCAAGGATTAACAACTTGTTGCTTCTTACAATGATAATTGAATAGATTGCATGAATAAGATGTTCTGATTTTCCTAATAAGAAATTGGTGATACAAAGGAAAAAGGTTAGTGAAGGTGGCACAATTGATACCAAAAACTTTTCTTTGGAGAAGGGCAATATGGGTGCCCACAAGAATGAAGGGAGCACAATAGAGGGCTCGGGATGCCATCTATAACGACATTCATATAGATAGTGGCCAATTACAAACTCTCATTGGTGCCCACGAGAATGAAGGGGGCATAATAGAGGGCTTAGGAAGCCATCTATGATGACATTTGTATAGATTGTGGCCAACTACGAACCCTTATTGGCTGGTGGTTTTTCTTTAATTCATTAGTCGTGTGGAAATGATGATGATAACCTTCCCATGGTTGTAACTATGGTATGAGCAACGGAGGAGTATGATTAATATTTTTGAAGGAGTCTAAATAGATTCTTTGTGTAGTAAAATAGAGTCCGGGAGAAAAGAAAAGGACCAATACTTTCAAATCAATAGGCTCCCTTAAAATAGTTTTACTATCCCACTTCGCTGGTTGCAGGATAAACCTTGTTAAGGATGCAAACAAATGAACAATTGTTTGGAGTATGGCTAGACATTATATTAACTTAAAAAAAAAAAAAAAAAAAAAAAATTAAAATTGTTTGGAGTAAATATCATAAGAGTTAGATATGAATATGGTTCATGGAAATTATGACCACAATGTCACTAGTGATGAAGACTCGTGCTAGTATATGTTGATATAAAAATCCTACTTTCAACGAGGCATAGAATCATCATAATATTCAATGATTTAGACCCTTGAAAAGAAGAGTTGTAATTTGAGGACTACGAAAGCTAACAGAGTTAGATACTAGGTGTGTAACTCAAACCATGTAGGGTTCTGTAAGTGAAAGGGATGACCAATTAGCAATTGTCCCTACATGTGTTGCTAATGTTGAAGCAAGAAACTCACGATTGATAGACAGGTTCTTTCCATTACAAAGACTGAACAAGATTAAATGGATGAAAGGATAACCTAGGAATACAATTGATAGTAATTGAAGACCAGGCCCATAGCAATCATATTAACATAAAATTATGTAGTCTCTAACCTGATTATTTTCGCGTGTACGTGACATAGGGGGGTGAGAAGATTGCGCCAACATCGATCAAAGGAAGTCCTGCAACAACATATTGGTTATACATTTGCTCAAGGGTATTGGTTATGAACAACTTGCTATATATGGATATTCTTGTTTGCAGTGCTGGCAAAAACTAGGGAAATCCAATATTTTTCAAATTCTCTGTGTGTGGTTGTTGTAAGTGCCTTCCAAAGAAACCTGTCAAGTTAGATATTGTTACACTGGAGATTTTTCCAACAATATGAATGTGGTTTGATTTCATATTATTCCTTCTTGGTGTGAGTTGCTTCTAGCTCAGTTGGTATCCTTCTCGATATTTAAGATGACTCAACACACCATTTTGCATTCCTTGAGGTGGTGAGAGCATGCAAGTAGTAATGTTTGTTGAGATGAGAGTCAGTGAAATACCAACCCTTACATAAATAAAATTAGAGAATGTTGATTAGTAATGAAACAAGGAATTTAAATAAGGAAGAGTTTTGTCGTGGCAACACAAAGGAAGCCTTATGGAGAGAAATTGTTACTTGTCTCAAGTTGAAGGGGAATTTAATTTAGAGCAGGTGATTACAACCTGAATAAGCTGAGAATTGGACAAGGGGAGCACATCATGTTTGAAGTTTGATATCAGATTTAGAGGGAATCTAACATTTCATCGGAAGCAACCTTGGATGAGGAGGTCAAAAGGTTGATATTTGTTTTAGAGAGAGCTACATCATCATGAAGACCTTGTTAATGAGTTCTTCTCCGAGAGGGAGAAGCTCGAGGTACAATCCCTTGTAGAATTTTCTTTGTGAGAGAAGTTTGAGGTATCAAACCTTCTAGCATTATTTTTTGTGAGAGAAGTTTGAGGTATTATCAACCCTTCTAGCATTCTTCTCTGTGAGAGAAGTTTAAGGTATCAACCCTTGTAGCATTCTTCTCTGTGAGAGAAGTTTAAGGTATCAACCCTTGTAGCATTCTTCTCTATGAGAGAAGTTTGAGGTAGTATCAACCCTTCTAGCATTCTTCTCTGTGAGAGAAGTTCAAGGTATCAACCCTTGTAGCATTCTTCTCTATGAGAGAAGTTTGAGGTATCAACCATTGTCGCATTCTTCTTTGTGAGAGAAGTTTGAGGTATCAACCCTTGTCGCATTCTTCTTTCTGAGAGAAGTTTAAAGTATCAGCCCTCACTCCAACCTATAGTAGTAGCCATGATGGTATGTCCTTTGGGAGCAACCATGATGTTTGTCACCATGTGACTTGGTTGTTCAAAAGGAATCCTCCCTAGATAAAAGGGAGTGTTGATTTTTTGTAGCTAGGTCAGATCCCTTCTTGGGTCGAACTAGAGCTACAATATGCTAATTGGCCTTCGACCTTAGTATAAAATATTATTGATTATTAATAATATAATAATTATATTGATAATATAATCATCTCTTTAATAATATAGTTATGTTATTTTGTGATAATATAATTATAGCAATTATATTATTATCATATAATTATTATATAATAGTATAATAATTATTATATTATGTTGAGGTGCTCAACATTATTATATTAATATTTAATTGATGAGGGCCCAAACTTTGGAAGGGTGGCATCCCTTGTGAATCCTATTTGTTCGATATAAAGAAAGATTTATCTTCCTCTTTTGGATACAAAAAATAAAAGAATATACAATCTGCTTTATTAAGGAGATGCTGTGCTTGAGGGTGATGATAAGAGTTTATTATGGTTGAGAAGGCAACATACCTGATGGTTTGCCTGTGGTTGATGAGCACAATCAGAAATTCAACATCTACGAACCATAGCAGGAAAAAAAATGTTTGGGCAAAAAATCAACAAACCAAAAGTTTAATATACAAAAAAAATTGGTGATTTTTTTTTTTTAAAAAACAAATTGGAGAAAAAAGATAAACTTTTTTTTTTTTTTGAAATTTAAGGGTATTTCCATGGTATAGATATATAGAGAGCAAATGAAATAGAGAGTTTAACCCATAAATTATAGAAAGTATGAGTTTTTTTGTTAATATTCATATCACTAATTACATGTATTGCGCAAAGAATGCTTACACAGTGCATAAATAACAACTAGATGGTTACATTGGACCAAAGTTCTATTACAATTTAGTTTGTAGAGAGTCAACTAAGTACAAAGTTCCAAAAATCAAATTTAGCCAATTGGTATCTCTACTAAAAATAGAGCTGTGTTAGAAGGCTGTAAGTCCTAGTGATGAAGCTCCTAGTTTAGAACCACTCTTAAGTCATTCAACCTCATGACTATCCAAGTTGGCCTCTAGGATCTCAAAATCCCTCGGCTGAAAAAAAAAATCATTAATAAGGTCTTTTTGTTTTGAGCAAACATCATAAATTATGAAGCAGGAATCAATTGGTTCATATTTGTGATTTGCTAGTACTTGTAATTTCTAGTATAGTGTGAAATAGGATTAATATTAGGAGTTTGATGGGGAAATTATATGGAAGAGGAAGCAAATGCAAAGTTCAACATAGTAGGTTTTGAATCAAATAGCTCAGGACAGACTCACAGAGTAATAGGAAGTTCTTTGGAAATAGAGTCTTATATCTGAAAAGGCCATAAATGATATTGGAATGTTCTCATTGATAACTATTTCAGCAGATTTATAAAATACTAAAGGCTGTGTTTAATATAATTCCATCAGATAAAAAGAAACCTGTTTAAAAAAACCTGCTAGTACAAACATGAGAGAAACTACTTGCCACAATTTTAGCTATTATTATTCAAGAATTTTTTTCTTGATTTTGCATACAAGTAGATGGAGTTAACACTTAATTACAGTGCTGGACCTTGAGTTGAGAATTTGAGAGTTTAGGTACAAGTTCTAATGCAAAATCAAAGCACGAGGCACATTCCCTTTCAATGGAACAGTAGCTGCTGAAATCTATCGGGATCATTAAAGATAAAATATAAGAGGTCTGCTTGGGAGGGATTCAGATTAGCCCCCAAGACTAGGGCAAGCTTTTTCTCAATGCATGTACTAGTTTGCCTGATAACTATTTAACATGCATGGAATACTACACTACATGTCTAAAGAATTCATGCACTTCTATTGTACTCCTTGCAGACCTTCTCAACCTTTATGTATGTGATGAGCCTAAATGGTAGTCCCTAACATTTGGAGGGCATGGATTATAAGCAACTATTCTCACCAATTAAGAAAGCATTAAGCTTGTAGATTATATAGGAAAATTAAATTCAACCAAAAAAGTATTGCTGAAGTTCATTGTTTTCAGCATCACAAGTTTATATTTTAATTTTCTTATAGGGACAACTCTGGTTCCAGTTCTCCAATGTTTATAATGTAAACAACCACCTTATATTATTGTTGACATTTGAAATTTTAAAATTGTTTTGAATAGTTAGGATCAGAAAAATCCCAAGAAAAAACATTGTTAGGTTGATATTGAGCGAATAGAGTTTCATTTAAAAAAGAGAGTTTCATTTCAGTTTAGACTGGCTTTTTATCTGGCTAATCAGATAGAAGCCCTAGTACTTGTGATATTGTATACTATTTCCCACTAAATTCTGTCTTTGGATTTATATTCATCGAAAGCATTACTACAAGCCTAAGGTAAATGACATTAGCGTGGAATATTGAGATAAAAATAACTTCTCTTAATTATTCAATGTTAATGTTCTTAACATCAAAGGCAGAAGCATATTGAAGAATGTGTCTCCATTTTAAAATTTCCTTGACATCTTTTAGAAATATATACGCATTCAAGGTCTGCACTTGTGATTTTCTTCAGCAATCTAATGAAATCTAGTGAGTCTTTGATGGTGAACCATGTCTTGGAGGCTAGCATTCAAGTATGCGCGAAAAATCAACAGAAGGCAATTTCATGAAATTAGGGTTTCGCAACAAATTGGTGGATAGTGATCGTGTTTTCTGGGAGATTTTTTCCCCATTTAAACCTATAAAATTGTTGAAAATAATGGCTGATTAAATTGTGCTTTCGGGGAACTAAAAAGTTCTTTTTGGCTGAGATTTTTTAAAGATTGCAGAAATTGGACCTTTTTGAGAATTTATGCTTTTACAGTACCAGAACTCTAATCAACCTAAAACACTACGACCTGAGTGATCTAGTTATATAGACCTAATTTTTCGGGTCATATAGATGCATGTGTTATTTAAAGAGAAAAGGAATGTTAAAAAAGTATTCTGAAAAGCAGATTTTATGCAGTGTGCAAGATTTGTTCTTTAGATTATTCATAGAAATGTCAGTCCACTAAGATGAAAATTAGAATGAAGAAATGTGGCATCTATTCTAAAACATATCATATGGATTATTCTCAATTAGCATATATTATCTGTGTGCCTATAATTGAACTTCTCATACACGTCATGTATTTTAACTAGAGACACTTGAATAGAAATTATGAGGAATATTAATAACAAATTACCAATATATCATTCTTCTATAACTCATTATTCTTCCTGCACCTCCACTTTCTAATGAACTGCTTTAATAGGTCATTGTCTACCTTGGTATGGGTAAGGTGTTTCTATGTCTGTGCACCTAATGTTTGCCCTTTGTAGCCAACCTATCCTTCCCAGTACATAGGGTAAGTAAATATTGCTTTGTTCTTTATTAAATATAGAGGAATTGGCCATTGGGAACAATAACTGAATGTTGAAAAATCAAATTTCTAAAGCCCAGCAACTGTACATTGATTTACCAATCAATTAGATCATCAGTCGACATCTTCTCTTGCCAGTGGTATCACAAAATTATTAGAAAACCAAAGGGAATTGTGCTGTAATGATATGCTTTATCTTTGGGTTCGCATGTTTTTGATGTATTGTAGATGAAGTCTTCCTTAATCTTATTGCCATAAAGGCATTATCCTCCAAGACTATGCTTGTTCTACTGGGGGTCTAAACTTTAAAAGTAGATGGCTAGTTCTTTAATTGTGTTATTTGAGGGTCTGTATTCTACCATCAATTGTTCTATGAACCTCCTTGTCAGTGAAGATCTATGTCTATATATCCATATCTGATTTGCTTTGCTAAATGGTCATGAAGGAACATTTGAGTTTTCCTTACACTTTTATTTTGCTCAATATTTGTAGTTTTTGCTCCCATACGTTTCTTCTATCCTTGATTCCTTCTACAAGAGCCAATAATTGCCATATTCTTTTAAAATTTTGCACAGATTAAGAGATGAATCATACACAATTATTAATGTAAAAAACTTGACACAACAATAAACTTTTACTGATGAGATTGAGGACGAGAAGTTTATGTGCTGCTGCTGCCAGCCTGGGAAGGAGAAGTGCTGATGAGATTGTTCCCCAGTGGCCATTTCTCTGATTGGGGGTCCCAGTAAGTGCACTGGACTAACCATAAAGAAGGCTATTGAGGTGGGACCAGGTTCGACTGCTAAAGAATGTATTGAGGAAGTGGCTAGTCTCATGAAAAGCCTGGCCAAAGCTGTGAAGGAGCTCGTATAAGTGCAGTGCTGTTTCTTTTTGCCCTTTTTGTTTTTTAGGTTGTTCCTTGTGTGTCACTGGTTCTGGTTGCTGGTACTGGTTGTTGGCTCTGGTTGTATTTGCTGGTTGCTGTTCCTTCCAGTAGCAATAAGGTGTTTCCCTTAGGGGATTTTGTACTGAATTATAATGTTTTATCTTTTAGGTTTCAGGTCCTTTTAAAACCTGTTTCTATGCTGATAATATGGACTTAATGCTTTATTTTGGCTAATTTTTGTATGGGGTTTCGGGTCCCCTCAAAACCTGTTTTTACATTAATCCAAAAACAATAAACTTTTACCAAAACGCATTCAGGTGAAGGCATGCATTGAAGTGAGTTAAAAGTGTCTTTCAGGTATGGCTAAGACCAAGGCTGTAGATTGTGAAATATATCTTGGATCACATCCTATTATGCTAAGCAAGCCTTGTTTTCTTCAATCTTGTCATGAGACTGAAACCTAAGGGATAAATTTGACAAATATCTATAAGATAAAGTGAAGACAACCTTTTGTTTGCAAAGGAAGTTCATGTGCCCAAGATGCATGTTTGGTAGGCTGGGAACTAAAAGTAAACTTTAAGGCCATGCTGGAGATTTAGTTTCTGTGTCTATCATTGAAGAGTATCTTATATATGAAAAGACCTTATCTTTATGTCTGTCTGTGTCTTTATTCCCCCGGAACTAACTGGCTATTGTTGACAATGTGCTTCAAGAAGGCTAGCTATTTTTACTGGAAATAAGTGATTTGAAATTCAAAATCATCATAAGCATAGGCCTTGTGGTCTTTACCATATTATTCTCAGCTCATCATAACTGTCACCCTACCACTTACACAGCTATTTAAAACTTCGCACTGATGTTTGCCCTATTAAAAAAGGCCATCATATGAAGCATAGTAGGCATTGTAAAATAGAAGATAAGGGACAGGTCTAAGCAAATGTATGATATGTTGAAGAAAAAACAAAAGGAAAAAACAAGAGGAATTTTCTCAAGTAAATATCTTAAAATTAAAAGTATCTTCATATAGAATTTCCCATATGGAACAAATTGAATTCGACCAAGGTTGCAGAGAGTAGTCAACGTAGACACACGCTATCTGAAATCTGAAAAAGGAGCATTTTATATGTATGACTGAAAATCTGAAAAAAGCGATGTGTTTTCTTATTTCTTTTTATTATTATTTGGTGTTTTTACTATGATATTATGTATTGTTTCTTGCATTTTTTGTCACAGGCAACAACATTATTAGGACTTATTATGGTTTATCATGACATCATTGCGTTCCATATTATTTATTACTGATGTCTAGAAATTGCAAATATCTATATAATTCAGAATGAAAGCAAATAATATTCAGTTTGATATTTTGTAAATAATATTGTTGTACTTTTCCTAGATATGGATGCCAACGTCAATGCCATGTTGAAACTACTGGAAGAGGATGCAGATTCATTTGCCAAGCGGGCAGAAATGTATTACAAAAAACGACCAGAGCTCGTGCATTTGGTTGAAGAGTTTTATAGAGCATATCGTGCTTTAGCAGAGAGATATGATCACATTTCTGGGGAGCTGAGGCAAGTGCATCATAGCATCGCAGAGGCATTTCCAAACCAGATGCAGCACACACTGCTGCATGGAGACTTTCCTCAAGCATCTAGCTTGGAATGGGCAAGTGACCAATCTTTTGGAAGTCCACAAAAATCAAAGAGTGCATTTGATACTGATGAAATGCAAAAAAGTGATAATGGTCAGAAAGTAGATTCTCCTTCTCAGATGAATAACAAGATGAATAACAAGGCCATATCTTCTCCTAATGCAACAGAGGATGCAAGTGAAATGGCAAAACTACAGGGATTGAAGCAGCTGAGTGGTATAATCGAAGAATACAAGACCCTAGAGAAAAGGATATTGCAGTTGCAAGAGGATCTGAATCATGTCCAAATAGAAAAACAGAAAATGAAAGACGATTCATTGTCTCAAGTCAAACAAATCAACTCTCTTGAGGAACAATTATTTTCTTTGAAGAAGCAAAACAAAGAGCTTGACGATGAAGGGCAAGCTCTAAGATTCAAACTAGAAATTGAAAGCAAGGAACATGAACATCTTCAAATAGAAGTGCAAAATTTAAAGGCAGGATTGCAGAACTCAAACCAGGGGAGCACTGAAAAAGGAATTCAGTCTGCGGATTTTTATGAACAAAATGCAGATATAAATGATAAAATGCATAACCTTCAAGATGAGCTTAATGAGTTACAACAAGAGAATACGAGGCTTAGTGAATTGGTTATGAAGGGTGTTCAGCGGTTGGAAAAGGCAGAAGAAGAAACTCAAAATCTTCAACAGGCTCTTTCAAAATTACATGAAGAAAAAGATGATTTGATTCTTAAGCGCCAAAATGATCTAATTCTTTTCCAGATGTCTGAAAATAGGGAAAAGGATTTGCAGGTTAGGTTGGTTCTTTTGCAAGAAGAAAACAATAGGATTAAAGATGAGTTATCAGCTGGAGCTATACACTTGAAGGTAATGGAAGAGAAGACACGGAACTTAGAAAGTGAGAAGAATGCTGTTCAGCTAGAGAAGGGGCATATAATCCAGAAGACAGGCATGCTAATAGAAGAATTAACTTCTATGCGCAATGAGGAAAAAAAACTTAGAATGAGGCTAGAAGATGAGACTACTAGCAGCAGAAGGGTCAACACAGCCTTGAAAAGCTGCCAACAGGCTTTAAGAGAGTCCCAGGAACGTCAAAAAATGTTGACAGCAGAAATACAAGTTGGAACCGAGAGGCTTAAAGACGCAAATAAAAAAATAGAATTTCTAGAGGGAGAGATTTCTCAGCTACAAAAACAAAATAGCAATATGTCTGAACAAATCTCAGCTGGATCAATGTCCATCAAGGATCTAGAAGGGGAAATTTTCAAGATGAAACAAGAGAAAATTGATTTGTTAAATGCTGTTGCATTTCGTGTGGACCAAAGGAATGCTCTGCAACAAGAACTGTACTGCTTGCGAGAGGAAAGAAACGATCTAGACAGAAGATTTCAGAAAATTGAGAAGCAAATTGAACCATTAGGATTGGATCTGAATAATTTACAGTCATATTTTGTGAGTCTGCAAGAGGATAACCAAAAATTGACAGAGCTTTGCAGAGAATGTAATGATGAGAACTCAACAATGGAAACTATTTTAAAACAACAGGAGGAAGAGCTGGTGGAGAGAAAGAAAGCCATAGAAGATCTGGTGTCAGTCCATACACTAGAGGTAGAGAGGCTTAAAGATGACATAAAAAATCTGCATCTGTCATACCAGAATTTGCAGGAAGAGAAGCTTACGCTAACAACTGAAAACGAGCAGCAGAAAAACCAGATGAACATATTAGAAACTCATTTACATGACTTCCAGAAAAGGCATCCTCAACTTGAAAAAGAAAAATTGGAGCTAGAGGAGAAGTTGAAAAACACATTGGGGAATGTTGAACACCTTCGTGAGCTACTGCATGTTACCCAAGGGGAGAAAGAAAAAGCTGATTCTGACATCACAGCATGTCATAGTCAAATAAGTTATTTGAAAAAACAGGTTTCCAAATTGGAAGCAGATGGAAAGGATCTGAGGACTCAAATACAAGAAGAAACTGAAAAACGGGAAAAATCTCAAACTGAGACGGGGAAGTTAAAGCAATTATTAGATCAAATGGAAAAGAAGAATGCATCACTATCAGATGAATGCCAAAAACATATTCAAGAATTTACAGCTGTAGAAGACAGGTTGGCAAAAGCAGAAAGGGAAATACATGTACAGAATGTGGAAACTGTTTCCTTGGTGGATAACCTCTCTTTGGAAGTGAAATTTAACAAAGAACTGAGACTACAGATTCAAAAACTTCAAAACTTACTTCTTTTACCTGATATTGTGGGGTGGCAAGAGAAAGATGCACATATACAAAGCATGCAGCTGTTTGATAATATTATAGAAAAAGTCAAAATCATTCAAATGGATCGTTTGTGTTTTGAAGAAGCAAACAAGAGACTTTCGACTGTCGTGTCAGCAATGAGTACATATGTAGAACAGTTGAAAACAGACATATCTGCCATGCAATCAAAAAAACATTCCCTTGAGGAAGTGGCTACAATCAGTTCTCAGAACTTAGAGAAGTTGCAAAAGGATCTTTTAATTTCACAACATGCAGCAGATAGCCTAAGATTACAGTTGCAAGTTGCTGAGGAGAGAGGCAGAAATCTTGAAGAAGAAACAAAGAATTTGCAGTATTCTTTAATGAGTTGTGAAAATGCAAATTTGATGTTGCAAGATGAACATCACAGAACTCTACAAAATTATGATTCTGTCAGCACACGCCTTGCAGAATTACAAGGCAGATTTTGTGTTTCTGAACACGAAACCCAGATATTTCTTACTGAAGTCCTGACACAACTAAGTTTATTAACTGTCCTAGAAAGCAATCTTAGTGAAAGGGATGAGAAAATACAGCAATTGTTTGAATGGTTACAGAAGTTAGATGCAGAAAAAAAAGAGCTAGAAAATGAGGTGCAAACAGGCTCAAGAAAATCACAAATGTTAGAAGTTGAGATGAATCAACTTCAGAAAACCGTACAAAGCTTTGAGTTTGACAAGAGACATGCAGATGCATTGCAGAGTGAATTTACTCTTCTCAGTGCAAAGTTTGAACGGATGAGTCATCAAGTAGAAACTGATAGTTACTTAATAAAAGAAAAGGATGAAGTGCTTGATGAATTAAGGCAGCGGCAGCAAGCTGTTGAGGAAGAAAATGCAATATTGGCAGAAGATTTGTTAAGCACGAAGAAGGAACATGCCATGGATCAAGTGACATTGAAAAAACATCAGCTGCAAGTTTCCTTAATGACAGAGGAGATTAACCATCTCCGAGAATCAGAAAGAAATCTAGAAGAAGAAATGAAGAATCTGCAACACTCTTTAGTTAGTTCCCATGATGGGCACTTGTTATTGCAAGATGAACATCATAGAACTCTACAAGACTACAATGCAATTAAAACACAAATTGATCAATTACAAGGCAGATTTTGTGCTGTTGAACAAGAAAATACAATGTTTATTGTTGAAACACTTACACAAATGAATCTTCTTACTATATTGGAGGGTAACATCCTCGAAAAGGATGAGCATGTACAGCAATTGGTTGAAAGTTTAAGCAAGTTGCACAAAGAGAAAATGGAGCTTGAAAGCAAAATTCAAAGTGTTGCTGGAAAATCACAAATGCTAGAAGCTGAGGTGCAGAAACTTCAGGAGGTGATGCAAACATTCCTTGAAGAGAAGAGACATGCAGATACATTGCAGAGAGAGTTTAAGCTACTTAATGAAAAGTGTGAGCAAACTACCCTTCAGCGACAAACTGGTGATGACATGTTGAAAGAAAAGGACAAGCTACTTGGTGAACTAAGGCAGCAGTTGCAAGCTGCTGATGAAGAAAAGATAACATTGTTGAAAGATATGGAAAATGTCAAACAGGAGCATGCCAAAATTCAAATGACTGTGAATGAATTTTCACAGCAAATGTCCTCATTGACAGATGAGAATATTCATCTCAAGCAAGAATTATCAGATGCAAACGAAAACAAGACAAAAGAAAAAGAGGAATTACATGGTATGCAAAGACAGATTGAGATTCTTAGCGAGAAGTTATCTTCTAGTGAAGTGCAGGAAAAGAAGCTGCAGAGTGATGTTTTACAGTTTCAAGAAGAAGGAGATGAACTAAGAAGTCAATTGCAAAATCAAACTGACCAGGCTACTATGTTGGAACTAGGTGTAGAGGAAATGTTTGAAGCCCTGCAATCTACTCTGCTAGAGAATGTACTGTTAAAAGATGGATTTCAAAAGATCTATCATACATGTCACTTGCTTCAATTACAGAATAGGGAGCTTGAAGAAGAGAAGATGAAACAAGATGCTGAGGCAACAAATCAGGTTGCTCACATTAAACTGCTTGAGCAAAACATTGGTGATCTGGAAACTGGGAAGAACAATGCAGTAGCTAAATTCACAATGTTATTCAGCCTACTTGGCCCCTTCAAAGAAGACTTATGCATGTTGAAACAAGAAGTTTTGGATCAAATGAATGTCCTTAAAATGGACACTCACAAACTTAAGGTAATATCACTAATTTTTATAACCTTGCAAAGAAATAGACTGTTTTATGGTATGTATTGGTGTTTTTCAAAGCACACATTCTCCTTATTAAATAAGAAAAGTTGATTTTCATGCACATTTTCATCTAGCAATGCAACTGAAACATGGAAAGGATGCACTTCTGAAGAAAAACTTACTAGATTTTGGAACTTCTCTTCAGGATGATCTGCTGGAGTTGCTTCAAGATGCTAGAAGAAACTTGCAAGAAACAAACATGGAAAAGAAAAGTCAAGTTTATGAGTTGCAGAAACTGCATGCACAGATTCGACATAGTGGCAGAGAGTATGAAGAGAAAAATCAGGCTTCAAAAGATGAGTCACATGGAGCTGTTGCAGAAAATTCTGATTTCAATGTCAGGTTAGATGATCCATTAAATGGGGAAATGCTATTAGAATCAGGAAACAGTTCACACAAAATGGAACTACATGAACATGCAGAAAATCCTGGTCAACTACAGAAGATGATGATTATTCAGGATGGACAACACCTACAATTGAAAGAGGTGGAAAGTTTAAAGGCTGAGCTTGACAAAACAAAAAAGCATCAAATGCAAGCTCTAAAGCTGCTTGAGTTGTTCATTGGTCCAAAGCCAGGTGGAGTATCTTTAGATGTGGAAAACTGCCAATTTGCAGAAGATAAGCTTAAGGAAATCTTCCAAGAAATGCTTTTCTTGAAACATGAAAATGAGAAGCTTAAAGATTATACCCAGCACATGTCATGTGAGATTGACAACTTTGAGGCCGCTTTAGGTTTGAAGTACAAAAAAAGGATCAATGATGGCTCCTCACAATCACACAGTCATAGAAGAAAATTGAACCATAAGACCAAGCATATTGAAGACAGGAGCTGTACACCTAATGGTGCAACTGATTGGGAGCTAAATAGAGAGGGAGATAAGTTTCTGACATTAGAGAAAGGATGTAAAATTGAATGTCAAAATGAAGTGTCCTTCGAGAAAGAGAAAATGTTTCATGAAAAATGTGACATAAAGGTTGCAGATTCTTATATGTGCAGGGATAAGGGATTGCTCCCAATGCATGAGAGTGTTCTTGACGTGGATTCCACGACTGGCAAAAATAAGACCGTTTTGGAAGATTTTGAGCTTTTCCAAGAGAATCATGCCAGGCTAGAGAATCGAGTTAAGGAACTGAGTGAAAAAGGCACAGTTATTGATGTCAAGTCTACAGCAGCACACGACCTGGCAATAAAGTCAGTAGAGATGCAACCCTCAATAGTAGACATAGAGAAACTGAAATACAAGATAAAAGGATTGCAGGCTCAAGTAAAAAACCTACAGCAGGAGAATAGTCAACTTCAAGGTGAGACTATTAATAGCAGAAAAGTGGATTTTCAAGAGCTTTCCCATAGTAGGGAGGCAGAGTTGTTTGATGTGGAACCATTGGAATTGCAACAGGAGAAAGAGGTGGTGGTTGATGAATTGAAAATCTCGGTAGAGACCAATGATATAGGAGAACTAGATATCTTGCAAGAGGAAAACAGAAAATATTGGACCCAGCTTGATTTTGTCAATAAAAAAGTTCAAAGCCTTCAAAATGCTATTCAGGAGTTGCAACAAAGGCTAAAGAGTGTCAAGCAGAAGAACAAAAAACTGAAGGATGACAGATGGTACAAGGGATTGGATTATAAGTCTCTTGAAAAACAGTTAAAAGAGCACCAAGGACAGCTCAAGCAGTTGGTAGAACACAACAATAGATTGAGAAAGGATGTCAAATATGTATTTGCTTGTATTAGCAGAATACAGGAGGATAAAAGTGGAAGAGAACATAAATCGGATGAAGAGACTTTAATCAGCTGCCACCAAAATGCCAGAATATCAGAAAGATTAGAAAGTGGTTCAGAGAAGGCCCGGGTTTTGGAATCGGAGGTTCAAAGAATACGTCTTACCCTCGTGAGGTTCCAACAAGTAGTATTGGATGAAGGACCCAAGATCAAAGTCCCATTACGAACCTTCCTTGTTGGAAGCAGCAAGAAGGAACGTCCTCTCAAGAAACCATCATGTTGTGCCTGCATGCGCCCTCCTACCCTCAACTAGACAAGATGTAGGCTGAGGTGATACCTTAGGGTGGGGCTGCCTGCTCAAAACTCTGAGGCCCTACGGCCAAGAAGCCTGTGTTCACTATCAATATAGCCTAGTGGGTGGACACCTGTGTTCACTATCACTATAGCCTAGTGGGTGTTTTGTCCACGCATGAGCTAATCCTCACAGTGAAGACAAACACACATCCACTAGCTAGGAATCAAGACTAATCAATCAATACACACATTTTATCCTACCGTAAGCTAATTCCTTCCGACTACTCAAGCGAAGCTAAAATGTAGTTCTTAATGTTCATATGCAGTTTAGTTAATCAGACATAACTCAAGGATCATGTGCCACCCAATGTGTAAGGTCGGTCTCCTTTGAGGACCCTTGCTATGTTTAAATCATACTCACCAATAAGGAGTTCTGTATTTTATGCTGTTGCTCTTTCCAGATTCTGTCAGAAAAATACCCCGTCATACATGCATCAAAAACTAGTGTAGCGTTTTTCCCTTTACAAATAATCTTTAGGTAACTTACATTTCAAACATCTTGAAATAATTTTTAGAAGCGAATATATTCATACATGTACATATATTGCAGCCACTTCAGGTTATGAAATCATTTTGTAGGAATAAGGGAGTTCTGCATTTATCTTACTTATTGTTCAATTGTATATCTGTTTCAGTGGCAAAGAAATTTTATACTGCCATTGATTACGGTACAACCTCTCTGGGTCCCTTAACAATTGGTCAACCTCTTCGTTCAGGTGAAGATGTTCAGACGTTAGTGTTTTCAATCATGTATATGTTTTGTGAAGGTTATGTCTTTACCCAAGTTCACATTAATTTCATAAATTTCAGTTCACAAGCGCTAGGAACTGAACGGGTGATCTGTTTCATTTACGGTCAATTTTATCCCATGCAACTTGCTTATAAATCTTTTTTTCTCATTTTGTATACCATTATAGTCAACTCCATCCAAATGGTGCGTCGTTATCTCTATTTTAAAATAGAACCTTATGCATGTGTATGTTTAATATGGAAGTGGTATTATAATCTCTATTGGCAAATTATTTAAATTTGAGCACGTGAGGTGGGCAGCTCAATTCTCTTATACCATTTTATTATTTTATGATGAAGGGGATAGACCAATATTAAAAGAAAGTACTAATGACAAAACAAAGTCTCTTTTTTTTTAAAAAAAAAATTATTTTATTTTTAAAAATATACCAGATTCACGAAAACATTGTAAAATTTTTGTTGTTTTTCGACTACAAACTATACAGATCATGAAGATCACCTGAAATTTTAAAAAAAATCCATGATATTTTCAATCTTTTGAAAATTGGTAACTGTACATTTTTGTGGGAGGATAGTCATGTCCTTTATTAAGTCCCTCTAACAAACATATCCTTATGGGTACATCTTTTAATTAAATAAATCTTTTTGTGCGTATTTGTGTCAGTGGTATACATTTGTCCTGTATATAATACTATATTAGTTTTATTTATCGTTATTGTAGTAACATACAGATACGTTTATGTATAATATGGAAATCCTTGATCCCTCTCACCATTTCACCAAGTTCGTTGCAATTCTATGCTATATTTTGATGCTTATCCTTGATCCCTCTCACCATTTCGCCAAGTTCGTTGCAATTCTATGCTATATTATGAAGCTTATCTTCTTCGTTATTTGGACATCTCATTATATTGTTCTCTTTTCTTTTACATAATATGTTTCTATTTGATATATATACTTGATTGGGTCTATCATGATATCCTAGTAGGGTTTAAAACTTTTGTTTTTTAAATATATACAATGAACACATACATTTGCAGTTTCACCTTCAGTGTATATACAATGTGAAAGTTTTTATATATATAATTTTTGTTGGTCAACATATTTGTCTTTTAGAAAATAGCAAACAAAGAAAACTTCATCCTAATAAGAAGGCAGAGTGTTAATAAAGAGTAAGAGAAATTGTTTTTTAAACTAGTAGTTTTCTTCTAAACTTGAGAGACATAGCTTCTTTTGATTTGTGATTTCAGGAGTGTCTTTTAACCCAAAAAATAGGAAGGGAATATTAATATGTAGAGATTTGATTTTGAAATGAATGATGGTGCACAAATCAAAGGTCATCTTCTTGGTGTTCACAAAGAATGATTTGGAGATAAACAATAACTCCCTTTGTACGATTAAAGATCACATAATGAATGTATTCATGGTTTGATGTAGAAAGTGACAAAAATCAAGGAATGAATGCAAAACACAAAGGAGGACAATAATCTAAAGAGAATGCAAACAAACAAAAATATTTTAAAACAAACACAAATATTCATAAATCCCTCCTTTTTTCCCCCAATAAAATCAAGAAGTACAAAGATCGCCCTGTCTCATACAACAAAGTATACCCCACAATAAACCTTTGAATATCTCCTTTATCAAACAATGTATGTGCTTTCTTCTTATTGCTTCACACGTTTGCCTTAAAGGACAAGGGAAACTATAAAATCTAGCCTATTTCCTTTATTCACAAGGGAGATTGTGAAATTCAGCCCCTCTTTCTTTTTTCTTTTGTCTTTGTATTTAAAGATCTCCATTGATCCTTTAGTTTCCATTGTAACACCCTGCCTGGGAACCCAAAAAAAATTAACCTAAAGTTTTACTAAGTTTGCGAAACATTTTGTTGTTGTTGAAAGATTAAAACAACAAAAGACAACATAGCGGAAGCAATAACTCACATACATACAAACAATCCATAAACAAATTATATCTCTTAGGGTTCTATGACATTGAATCACATGCATAAGTTCTATTAATACTAAATTTGATACATAACAAAATCCACATCATAGAATAATCACAAGTATGAATTTAATTAAATAATATACAATTACATAAGATGCCATTTGGCACAACCAGAATGCATAATCATGTGATGTACAAGTCATAGGGTATAAAAAGATCAAAGAATATACATCATGAATATATACATAATCTCAAAAGATCTCTGATAATCATAATCAAGTACAATACTACTGAATATAACCATCCAACAGAAACACAAGATCATAATGAAAGAAACAACTACACAAGTACATCCAGCAACGACATCTAGTTGTTGGATCTCAATGGTATAAGAATGATGCAGGAGCATCCAGAGGTATAAGGGCAATCCTGTGTCACCCAAAAAAATATACTTAGACTTAGTTTTTGTTTCATGTGTTTTCATTTTTGGATACCCATTTGGGTCAAATAAAGGTTCCAACTCTCATAGTTCCACTATCAGTGTTCGTGTAAATCCTGAAAAAAATAGGAGTATGTAATTGAGCCATCATTTTGGTGAACTAGGAGGTGTAAATTGGCTAGATGGACGTAATTGTAATTTAGAGCTTTCCAGAAAAAGAATCAGGTCAAAAGGCCCCACGGTTTGAAAGTTATTGCAGTTTTTCGGGTTGTGGAGACCTCCTAAGAATGCTTCAAAGTCAGGTTAGGGGCATTAAATGACCTCGAAAAGGGCCGAAAAATGGGGGACGAGCGTAGCTGGTCCATAGGGCTATAGAGCGCTTCAAAAGCTTTTCGAAAATGTAAACGATTTGTCAATCGGAGCTACGGTTCAAAAGTTATGCCTCCTAGAAGTTCGGTTACCATTTTTGGATTCTTCTAGATTTGCGTCGACTTCTAACGCAGCTTCTGGAACCTTCTATTTGGTCGGTGGATGCCTACTAGCACTTTCTAGAATGTACTCCTAGTCCTTAACCCTCCGGGGTCTATTTAAGGAGATTTCTGACATTGTAAAAGGTAGTTCGGAGTGGAGTTTGAGAGGAGGTACTGAAAGGAGAAATTATCTCCACATTTATGCTATTGTAAGCCCTTAGGGCATGTTTTGAAGTTTATTTTCTATGTACTGAATGTACTAGCTTATTTTTTCTGTTAATACAATTTCCCCTTTTTTTGTTGTGTCCATTCTGTTCTTGGGTTGTGTCCCCATCAAGTGGTATCAGAGCTGGTTTTCCTGAGTGTGTAGACAGAGCGCCGACTGTGAGGCAGTTTGCATCAGGACTGTGTGGTTGTGGGTTTGAGTTAAGAAGATGCCTCCACGAAGAGAGCGTGGCGGAAGGGCCAGAGCTATTAATCCTGAGGAGGTTAGAGCCCTCCAAAGGCAGGTACAAGCATTGCAGGAGGAGCTCTGTAGAGGAACAATTGTGGCCACAGGTGATGAAAGTGAAGATGACAACGAAGAAGACGAAATTGGACCAGAAGGGGAATTTGACGGGGAAGTTCTAAATCATGCAAAGGAAAGGCTTTTTAGGGCCATTATTAAGTTTGGGAAAAGACCTACAATTGAAGTGGGTGTATTTTCAGGAAATATGAAACCAGATGAGTTGATCGATTGGATCAATAAACTGGAAGAATACTTTGAGTATGAGGATATTAGGTGTTGGCATTATGATACATTTTTGTCATTAGTTACAACACTTATTGGATTCTGAATGCTTACCGAGCTCTCATCGGAAGCCAGTGTTTACCGAGTAATCAAGGTAAACAAAGAAGCCAGTGTTTACCGAGTAACCAAGGTAAACAAAGAAGTCAGTGTTTACCGAGTAATCAAGGTAAACAAAGAAGCCAGTGTTTACCGAGTAATCAAGGTAAACAAAGAAGTCAGTGTTTACCGAGTGATCAAGGTGAACAAAGTAGCCAGTGTTTACCGAGTGAAGATGTACTTAGTATTGAACGAGAACTTCGTGATAACCGAGCTCCTGAGGTTATCAAGGAAATTAATTTTTACCGAGCTCAGACGGATATCAAGGAAACTAACTATCACCGAGTGACATCTCTTCTACCGAGTCTCCAGTGGTTACCGAGTTCAGAACTACTCGAAGTGTTTAGCATGGACCATGCCTTCACTTCTACCGAGTGCATGATGATGCCGAGTAACGCAGTGGACGCCGAGTATTAGAAGGACACCGAGTCAGTTCAGTGAACCCGAGTTTTTACCTTGGGCCGACTTTGTATAGAGATTTGCACTTGTTGTTTTGGCCGACCTTGCATGCATTGTTTATTTGGATGGTATATATATGTAATGTATTGTATCATTCAGATGTAAGGAAGTAAGAAATGAGATGAAAAGAAATTGCAATGGCAATAGAAATTGTGATTAATGAAACTGCGAAAGTGTGAAAGAAATACATGCGTGCGAAAGTATGTGGGCTGAATTGTGAAGATATTCAGCAAGGTCGAATTTTGGAGCAGAAAAGTTTTATCTATCACATCAAGGTGAATCAGAGCATAGCGGATCTTATCAGCAATCAGTTGTAATCAGATCCACTGTTTCATTCTAACAGGTGAATCAGTTTTTGTAAATCCTTTAACAAGGTAGACTTAATAGTCTTTTGTAAATCTCCTAACAGAGTGCATACTTTATTGTATGTTTGAAAATCCTCTAACAAGGTGGATCTAGCAATCCTTTGTGCTCCTGACAGGGCAGATCACCAGAAGTGGTCATTGTAAGCCTTAACCGGCCAACTTCATACTGCAGTAACGAAGCTTGTGGGTTTCATCCCCACCCTAGTTTTACTTTCTATTTGAAAGGTTTCTGGGTCACCAAGTCTGTGTGTTCAAGTGTTGCAAATGATTTTTGTTTCATGCTTACAGTAGGATACTTGGATGAATGGTGAATATATCAGCATACAGTTTTATTGTTTAAAATTTTAGAAGTTACTGATTCACCCCTCCCCTCTCAGTAACTTATCATATCTTGAATATTTCCAACAATTAGGGACCCAGATAGGGTTAAGTTTGCAAAGGCCAAACTGAAAGGCCATGCCAAAATCTGGTGGCAAGAGGTCCAATTGGAAAGAAACAGAAGAGGAAAGGAGAAGATCACAAGGTGGGATCGCATGGTGGACAAATTGAAGAAGCAGTTCATTCCTATGGACTATGAGCTTGATTTGTTTAAGAAGATGCATGGGTTAAAGTAAGCAGGAAGATCAGTCCAAGAATATACAGAGGAGTTTTACCGACTCTTGATTAGAGCAAGGCATGCAGAAGCAAATAAGGAGAAGGTTGCTCGTTATATCAATGGGTTGCGACCTAGCATTCAGGAGGAATTAAGTCTGGTAAGAATGACTAGCATTGAAGATGCATACCAGTTTGCCCTACGAGTTGAAGAGAAGTTGAATAAAAGGTTTGAAGGAAGACAAAGAGGGTGCGGTCAAGGAGGAAGGGGAAGCGGTAGGTCATCCGGAGGCCGCAATGAAACCCAAAAGAAAAATGAAGATGAGGGTACTAGCAGGAACCGAAGGAATGAGGGTTTCAACCGCTCCCGTGACCAAGACTTTGGAAATCAGAGAGGAAGAGGTAGAGGACGTGGACAAGGAAGAGGAGGCTTTCGTGGTACCTGTTTCCCTTGCAATGAAGAAGGTCATCGTGCCTTTGAATGCCCCCAACGACAAGGAAGGACAGATAGGAGAGCTGAGGGCCAAGCTAGGGTTGGTCATGTGGATGAGGATGCACAATCATCACATTCATAGGATGTAGAAAGAGGAGAGACCTTGGTAAATGAAAGAGACCTACTAAGTGGTGAGATTGAATTAGGACAACGGAGGAGTTTGTTCCGTACCAGATGCAAGTGTGAGGATAAATATTGTGACGTGATCATTGATGGTGGTAGCACTGATAACTTGGTATCAGAAGAGATGGTCTCTAAGCTGAAGCTCAAGAGGGAGAAACATCCCCAGCCCTATCAGATTGCTTGGGTAAAAGATGATCATAAGGTCCTGGTAAGTGAACAATGTTTAGTGAAATTCAAAATTGGGAGTTACCATGATGAAGTTCTTTGTGATGTTGTTCCGATGGATGTTTGCCATCTATTGTTGGGTAGACCATGGCAGTTTGATAGACATGCAGTACATGATGGGCATGCAAACACATACTCTCTGACAAAGGATGGAGTTCGCCACAAATTGAAGCCCATGAAAAAGGAAGGTGAAAAGGTATGTAGCAATGCTAGGATTTGTCTTGTTGATAGAAGGATGTTTTTAGATGGCATGAAACATCAACATATGTGCTATGCTTTGATTCCTAGGAAAGATAAAGAAGGTAGTAGTGAAATACCACTTGAAGTTTCGGATTTACTAGGGGAGTTTAGAGATATTATCTTTGATAATGTTCCAGATGGATTGCCACCAGTAAGGCAAATCAGTCATCAGATAGATCTGATTCCAGGAACTAGTTTGCGTAACAAGGCTACTCACAAGATGACTCCTACTGAAACAGAAGAGCTAAATAGACAGGTTCAGGAGCTGTTGAGGAAGGGCTTGATTCGAGAGAGCCTGAGTCCATGTGCAGTACTTGCAGTACTCACACCAAAGAAGGATGGAGAGTGGAGGATGTGTATAGATTCTCGAGCTATAAATAGGATAACCATCAAGTATCGGTTTCCTTTGCCAATGATGGATGATCGTATGGACTGCTTGAGTGGAGCTCAGTACTTCACAAAGATAGATCTGAAGAGTGGTTATCACCAAATATAGATTCGAGAAGGAGATGAGTGGAAAATAGCCTTCAAGACCAAGGAGGGTCTTTATGAGTGGTTAGTCATGCCCTTTGGATTGACGAACACTCCAAGCACCTTAATGCGGCTCATGAATGAGGTACTTAAGAAGTTCTTGGGAAAATTTGTTATTGTTCATTTGGATGATATTTTAATTTTCAGCAAGACTTTGAAAGAACATTTATTGCATATTCGTAGTGTCCTTGAAAGGCTAAGGGAAGAGAAACTGTTAATTAATCTAAAGAAGTGTATCTTTGCAAAAAGGGAGTTAGTCTATTTGGGGTTTGTTATATCACCCGAAGGTCTCAAAATGGATCCAGAGAAGGTAAAATCCATCTTGGAATGGCCTACTCCAAGGTCTGCTACTGAGGTAAGATCATTTCATGGTCTGGTTAGTTTTTACAGGAAGTTTATTAAGAATTTCAGTGGCATATGTGCACCCCTAACTGATACAATAAGAGGGGATAGAAAAGAGTTCAAATGGTTTGCAGTAGTTGCGAGAAGTTTTGAATTGCTGAAGAAGAAGGTGACATAACAACCTATGTTGGCACTTCCATATTTTAGAAAAGTGTTCCAAGTGGATTGTGATGCTAGTGGCAGCACTATTGGGGCTGTATTAAGCCAAGAAGGTAAGCCTATTGCATATTTTAGTGAAAAATTGAATGATGCAAAGAAGAAGTATTCTGTTTATGATCAAGAGTTCTATGCAATAGTTCAAGTCTTAAAGAAATGGAGGCATTATTTATTGCCAAAGGAATTCGTTTTGTATACTGATCATCAGGCATTACAGTACCTAAATAGCCAAGGTAAATTGAATCAGAGGCATATGAAGTGGGTAGAGTTCTTGCAGAGCTATACATTTATGTTGAAGCATAGAAGTGGAAAATCTAACAGGGTTGCAGATGCACTAAGTAGGAGACAATTGTTGCTTACAATAATGCAGGTTGAAATAGTTGGGTTTGATAAACTCAAGAAATTGTACCTCGAGGATCCTGATTTTGCTGAAGCATGGAAAGCTTGTAAAGGACCTGTTGCTATAGATAGAACCAAGTGGTTAAACTATTTGATTCAGGATGGCATGTTGTGAAAGGGGAGTCAATTGTGCATTCCAAGGAGTTCCATGAGGGAAAATCTGATTAAGGAGAAACACAGTGGAGGGATGGCAGGACATTTTGGTCGAGATAAGACCATTGCCATTCTTAGAGAACATTATTTTTGGCTTCAAATTTCAGAGGATGTGAAGAAGTTTGTACAGAGTTGCCAGGTTTGTCAAGTTGCCAAGGGGTTTAGTCACAATACTGGCCTATATCAGCCATTGCCTGTTCCATCAAAGCCATGGGAGGACATAAGTATGGATTTTGTTCTTGGATTGCCAAGGACACAAAGGGGTAATGACTCAGTATTTGTGGTGGTTGATAGGTTCTCCAAAATGGCACATTTCATTCCATGCCACAAAACTCATGATGCTGTCCATATTGCAGACTTGTTCTTTAGAGAGGTGGTGAGACTACATGGTCTCCCAAGGAGTATAGTTTCTGACAGGGATACTAAATTTGTGAGGTATTTCTGGAGGATATTGTGGAAGAAGTTGAGAATAGACCTAAAATTCAGTTCCACGCATCACCCGCAGACTAACGGCCAAACATAAGTGGTAAATAGAAGTCTGGGCAATTTGCTGAGATGTTTAGTTGGGATAAGCCCAAGGGATGGGATTTGATTCTATCACAAGCAGAGTTTTCTTATAATAACTCTGTAAATAGGAGTACTAGAAAATCACCATTCCAAATTGTATATGGGAGTAGCCCAAGGACTGCACCAGAATTGAGGAAGATAGAACAAGGGGAGAGTTCAAGTGTTGAAGTTGAGGAATTTGTTGAACATATCAAACATTTACATGAGGAGGTTCAAGCACACATTACCAAGATGAATCAAGAGTATAAAGCTAGGGCTGATCAAAGGAGAAGACATAAGGAATTCCAAGTAGGGGATCTAGTCATGGTGCACTTACGAAAAGAAATATTTCCAGCCGGTACTTACAACAAGCTGAAAATGAAGAAATTTGGCCCTTGCAAAATTTTGAAGAAACATGACTCAGGAAATGCATATGAGGTGGAGCTTCCAGATGGTATTCACATTTCTCCCATTTTCAACATTGCAGATTTAACAGAGTATCATGATGATGGTGCAGATGAGGAGCCGGTGTTAGAGCCATGTCCGATTCCTGCTTCTAAGAAGGAGGAGATAGAAGACATTCTAGATCATCATGTGGGTAGGAGTACCAGAAACAGGCAGTATGAAGAGTATTTGATCAAATGGAAAGGACGACCGATTGAGGACTCAACTTGGATTTCGGCAGCTGAGGTTTCCCATTTGGGATTTCCTCTACCATTCATAAAGTGACAGGGTCACTTTTCAATCTACCCTGGGTGTCTGATGCAGGAGCATCCAGAGGTATAAGGGCAATCCTGTGTCACCCAAAAAAATATACTTAGACTTAGTTTCTATTTCATGTGTTTTCATTTTTGGATACCCATTTGTGTCAAATAAAGGTTCCAACTCTCACAGTTCCACTATCAGTGTTCGTGTAAATCTTGAAAAAATAGGAGTATGTAATTGAGCCATTATTTTGGTGAACTAGGAGGTGTAAATTGGCTAGATGGATGTAATTCTAATTTAGAGCATTCTAGAAAAAGAATCAGGTCAAAAGGCCCCACGGTTTGAAAGTTATTATAGTTTTTCGAGTTGTGGAGACCTCCTAAGAATGCTTCAAAGTCAGGTTAGGGGCATTAAATGACCTCAAAAAGGGCCAAAAAATGGGGGACGAGTGTAGCTGGTCCATAGGGCTATAGAGCGCTTTGAGAGCTTTTCAAAAATGTAAACGGTTCGTCAATCGGAGCTACGGTTCAAAAGTTATGCCTCCCAGAAGTTCGGTTACCGTTTCTGGATTCTTCTAGATTTGCGTCGACTTCTAACGCAGCTTCTGGAACCTTCTATTTGGCCGGTGGATGCCTACTAACACTTTCTAGAATGTACTCCTAGTCCTTAACCCTTCGGGGTCTATTTGAGGAGATTTCTGGCATTGTAAAAGACAGTTCGGAGTGGAGTTTGAGAGGAGGTACTGAAAGGAGAAATTATCTCCACATTTATGCTATTGTAAGCCCTTAGGGCATATTTTGAAGTTTATTTTCTCTGTACTGAATGTACTAGCTTATTTTTTCAGTTAATATAATTTCCCCTTTTTCTATTGTGTCCATTCTGTTCTTGGGTTGTGTCCCCATCAAAGAAACATTACCATCCGACCTCGTGGATCCTAAATGGCCCACTCCCACTATGTTGAAATGATAATATCAAGTCCCATAAGTATATCAATCCCAAAAGTCATAACCAACATCTAGGTCAAGGAAAGCCTGATAGTAAACTATCTCAAAGGTACCAAGACACAAATGACATCTAAATCCAAAGGCAACAAAGACACGTAGGAAATCTACTATATAAGTGGGCAAGTGTCATCATATGAGCCAACTCTAAGCTTACTCTGGCAGCCTCTCTTGACTCTGGCCTCTTAGTGTCTCTATGCGGCATTAGTATCCTTTTGTACAGACAATGCATACTAATGAAGTAAGATCGTAATCAAGCATCCTCTCTACTCCCATTCTAGCCTGTATTAACACTCAAGGCATGGGTGAGAAAATACAATGACTCTTATTAATTCATTTTAAACTCATTTAATTGAATGTTATCATTTATTAAAACAACTTACAATGGGTTACCTAGGCAACGTCTTTAGGGCTCCGACATCCATTGTAAGTCACTTCCCAACATTCCCTTAGATTACCTACCCTAAGCTCATGAAAAGTGCAACTCGTAAGATCACAATTTCCACCTAAGTCCTTTATAAGCAATTGGAAAACACCTAAAAATAAATTGCAATATTCATCTCAGTCCTATACAAGCAATTGGAAAGCACCAAAAGATAACCGTTGAAACTCAAAGGTTACAACAAGAAAGTCACAATAATCATGTTTGTTCTATACAAGCAACTAGAAAGTATCAAAAGGTAATTGATCAAAACTCAAAGGATACACTAGGAAAATCACACCATTCACCTCAGTTCTATACAAGCAACTGGAAAGCACTAACAACATCTGATCAAAACTCATAATAGAAATATGTGACTACATCACAATGGTTGGTATGAAAGATCATGACAAAAAATATACATAACATCATTGTAGAACAAAAATCCCCAAGCCTCTGGTAAACATCTTGAATGGTCAATGTACTAAGTTAAACCCGAACCCCAACATGAAATACAACTTATATCTCATCAAGAAATTTAACACATGTTTTCATAGTTCATTTGGTTTTCAAATCACGAAGGTTCAATATACAAACAGAGTTTCAGTTTTCATTTTCAAAGTGTCATAATTACTAAGGTTTTCAAATTTACAAAAGTAATTAAATTCCTTAGTATAAAACCCATTTTCATATAAATTATCCCATTTAAACAAAATCTATGTTTTATAAAAAAAATCTTTTAATGATTACTATTAATAATTATTAAATTTGAACCTAAATAAAGGAAACATAATTTAATATTATTAATTAGCAATCAAAACTCCATTAAATTAAATTAAATTAAAAACACATTTTAATATTTTATCATATTAACCTTAACTATAATACAATTTTTTAAATTTAACTAATATATAAAATAATTATTAATAACCATTTAATAAATATTAATAGATAATATTCAATGTACTATAAATAACATTATAAATTTTTTAACTATAATAATAATTATAAACATTATTCTTTTTGGTTTTTGGGACCCATGACCATAACCCCTTGGGCTCATGCGGTCACGGCTCAAGCAGCCGTGCACTGTTTGTATGCAGTTGCAGGCTGCTTAGTAGTTGCAGTCTGCTTACAACAGGTGCACACTGTTTGGTAGCCTCTCTTCTTGACGACGTTAGAAGAAAGGTGCATGGGTGGGTGGGGGTAATGGCACACTTCCCCATTTTTTATATTAATTTTTTTATATAATAGATTTCATTTTTTAAACAACTAAGAATCCCAAATTTATTTAATATTATTACCACAGTAATAATTTATTATTGTGGTAATTAATATTATATTTTTTTAATAAACATTTCTAATTTAGATCTGATAGGGTGAATAATTACGATCGATCGAATTCGTTAAATAAAATCATGATTTTCTTTTCCAAACCCTCATCCCGAATTTAATTAATCCAATTACAAATCTCCAAATTTACCAAACAAGGGTTTCTAAACTTTAATTCTTTCACAATGTCTTTAAGAATGGTAAATTTTTAACACAAGGGTTTCAACTTGGAATAATCTCTAAAAACATATCCATACAAACATGGAGAAGACCGAGTACACCTAGACTAACAAAAGAATTGAAAAGGATCTCATTTAGGTCAGGTTGGACTGAGCACTTATTAGCAGTGACTGGCTCCTAAAATACAAATGTTCTCTCAGTGCTCAAATCCGATTGGGATCGGATCATTATCCCATTTTCCTAGTGGCCAATATGCTTAACCATATGAGAAATCTCCCCTTCAAGTTTGAAAAAATATGGACTCTTCACCCGAACTTGGAGAATCTCATAAAGGAGTGGTGGGATATAACTGTGGAAGGTACAACTATGTTTAAAGTTGTAGCTAAATTGAAAAATGTCAAGAAAAACATAAAAAAAATGGAATAAAGAAACCTTTGGCAACATTTTTGAAAATAAAAGGAAGATTATGGAGGAACTGAAAGAAATACAAGATGAAATTTAGATTGATGGATATGAGGTTGTCTCTAGGGAGGAGGAAAGCGTTAAACTGGTGGAGATTCATGACATCATTACCAAGGAGGAGATGTATTGGAGGCAGCGATCTAGAATTTTTTTTTTGAAGAAAAGAGATAAGAATACTAAGTTTTTTCATTTGACTATTTTGAAGCATAGGATGGTTAACATAATTTCTAGACTCAACATGGAAGAGGGACTCCCTGAGAATGAGGAGACTATTTAAAGGGAGTCAATGGAGTTTTTTAGTAACTTACTTCAAGGTGACCCCAATTTGGATGTGGCTAAGTATAATTTGTTTCTTGATTGTATTCCTAATTGCATCTCTGAAGATCTGAATAAATCTCTTACCTCCATCCCTTCTTATGACAAGATTTCTAAGGCTATTTTTTCTTTTGATGGAGATAAAACCCTAGGGCCTGATGGGTTCCCTTTCTTATTTTTCCACAAGTATTGGAATATCATTGGTTTTGATGTTTGTAATGGGGTTAAGGAGTTCTTTGGATCTAGGAATATTCTCAAAGAAGTGAATGGTACCTTCATTGCTCTTATTCTGAAGAAGCTAGGAGTATATAGTTTGAATTAGCTCCGGCCTATTAGCCTTTGTAATTCCTTTTATAAGGTTATTTCTAAAGTGCTGACCCCTAGAATTCTACCTCTTCTTCCTTATATTATTTCTAGACAACAAAATGGGTTTGTTCCTGGTTGACAAATTTTGGACTCAATCATTATAGTTCATGAAAATATTCACTCTCTTTTAGTGTCTAAGAAAGAAGGGTTTCTTCTTAAGCTGAACCTTTCCAAAGCATATGATAGAGTGGATTGGACTTTCCTTCTTCAAGGTCTTGAAGCGTTTGGGTTTAATAAAAGATTAAGGAATTTGATCTATATATTGGTTTCTTATGCTTCTTTTTCAGTACTTGCTAATGGATCTCCTACCCCTTTCTTCAAGGCTTCTAGAGGTCTTAGACAGGGAGACCTGATCTCTCCTATTCTTTTTATACTTTTGGCTGAATGCTTGGGGAGATTTGTGGAAAAAATGGTGATTTTGGGGGACTTTGTGGGCCTAAATCCATCCTCTACTACTATGATTTTCTCTCATCAACAATTTGTTGATGACTCTATTGTGATGGGAGAGGCCTCAGTTAGAAATGCAAGGAATATTAAAATTGCCTTGGAGGATTATGGGCGAGCCTCAGGACAAGTTATTAACTGGAACAAAAGTGTGATTTATTTCATTAATGTCAATGAGGTAAGGAAAAATAAAATCAAAAAGATTATTGGCTATGAAATCAGTTCTCTTCCCAGCTTTTATTTGGGGCTACCTCTGTGTCTGGACCCCACGAAATTTTTTTGGAGTTCGTTGATTGATAAAATTCACATGAAACTTGATGGAAAGGTTCCCTCCTTAGTCAGGCTGGAAAGGTCATTGTTTTAAAATCTATCCTTTAGAGTGTTCCACTTTATGCTTTGAGCTTTTTCAAAATCCCTTGAAAGTTTGCTCTTGCTATTGAAAAAATTCATAAGCTCTTCTTATGGACAAGAACGAAGATCAAAAAAAGGTTACCACTAATTGCTTGGGAGAAAGTATGAATGCTCCTTAACAAGGGAGGACTTGGATTGAGAAGAGTTACAACAATGAATGAATTCTTATTGGCTAAATTATTATGGAGATGGTATAAGGAGGAAAGGGAATGGAGGAACATTTGGGTTGACAAATATAATAGGGAGAAAAACAATTTTAATCAATTCCTTCATAATGATTTGGTGCAAGGGGGATTCATGATCTGGAAAAATGTTCAAAAATATAAACAAATAATAAAGAAAGGGGTCAAATGGAAGATGGGCAATGGAAGGACAGTTCTTTTTTGGGAAGACACTTGGATCTTGGATCATCCACTTTGTGTAGATCCAAGATGGAACAACTATATGGAGCAACGTGAGAATCTTATTGGTAATTTTGTGGTGGATTATTGGAAGAACGATATATGCTTGGACCTCAAAAGGGTGAAAGACAACTTGGCTGACCTTAACAAGTGTTTGAATGTTGTCTTTTTAAAATAAAAAAGAGGATGATTTGATATGGAAGTTTGATTCCAGTGGAATGTTCTTTGTTTCCTCAGCCTATGCCAATTCTTTTGATGAGGACCATGGACCTTGTTGGGCTAAGGCTTGGTGAAAGTTATGAAACCTAAAATCAATATTTTCTTTTGGATTCTTTTGTAGGATAAGATCTTAATTGTTGAAAATTTAGTGAAGAAAGGATTCATAATTATTAATAGGTATGTTTTGTGCAAGAATGATTGTGAATCGATCAACCATATTACTTTGCATTGCTCCTTTACCAAAAGGCTCTGGGACAAGGTGTGTGACCTGTTGAATATGGTCTGGGTCTTTCCAGCGATTATCCAAATGTTTTTCACTAGTTAGTTTCCTCCTTCCAATAATGTTTTGATCTTAATATTGTGGGATTTTATTTTCTCTTATCTTTGTTGGGGGATATGGAAGGAGCGTAATGATAGGATCTTTAGAGGTGTGAAGTCTAGTGCTGATAAAGTCTTTTATAAAGTTAAGGATTTAATTATAGAAAATATCAAAGCTAATGGTTCTGGCCAACAACCCCATAATGAGTGGGAAGATAGGGTGATCCAAAATTGGAACCTTAGAAGCTTGTGTAAGGACTCGCAAGGCCCTAATCTAAGGGTTATTTCTAGATGGGATAGTCCACTGGTGAATTGGTTCAAGATAAATTTTGACGGGGCCTCTAAAGGGAACCTAGGTATTACTAGTTGTGGTATAGTTATCGGGAACTCTTATGGTGAGAAAGTGGGATGTATGGCTATCCCTATTGGTAGTCAAACTAATCATGTGGCTAAAGCTTGTGTTTCCCTTCATGGTCTCATCTATTCTAAGAATTTTAATTTGAGGAAGGTTTCGATGGAAGGAGACTCACTTAATATCATCAATTGTCTTAATAAATTTCTAAGCCTTCATGTACTATTAGCAATATTATTTTTTAGGCTATTAACATTATCAATTCTTTTGATAAATGTGTTGTTACCCATAACTTTAGGGATGGAAATCATGCTGTTGATTGGGCAGCCAACATGGCCTGTTTAAGTGATCATAAAGTTATTTGGGATTATAATAATCCTTTACCTACAGATGGATGCCAAGTTATCGATTATGATAAAGTGAGGTGTAGGCAGAGATGTTTTAATAATGATGATGTCAGAGATTTACAATTATGATTTGATTATACTTGGGAAATGGCAGGTGACGATTTTTAGAACTCTTAACTTTATTACACATGGATTGTGGGTTGGTAATACCATTTTGTACTTTGACAGTGGTATTCATATTGCTAACAACGTACATAGGGTTTTTTAGAGAAAGCTTTCCAACAACATTGAAGGGAAGAAAATGGGAGGGAAAAGGAAGAGAGTGGAACCCACAAGCTGCAAGGAGTGGAAGAAGAAAGAGAAGGTATGGGATATATTGACAAGTGGAAATTTTAAGGGCTACATGGAAAGGCTCAAATGAAATAATCCTATCATAACACAACAATTTATCAAAACATGGAGGGACGAATCTATCCTTGTCGAAAATTAGAGAATGGATGTACTAAAGAGGTGATTGCAGAGGTGACAGGGCTAGATATGGAAGGCATCAACTTCTAATGAGATAGGAAGCTGTCGAATAGGGCTATTGATGAATTTGCAGATTCAACAAAAGAGTGAAATCGACTGGTGAAAATTGGTAACTCTTATTTCAACCTTACCTTTGTTTCTCGACCTTGGAGATTTGTGTTGTTTGTTATCATGGAATACCTTACTCTGGATGGGCGGTTCACAAACCTTTATGGTTACCACTTTATGTTAGCTAACCACTTTAGGCATGGTATGAGGATCAATTTCCCCTTTTATTTGAGGTAGTCACTGGGTTTTTCTATTCAAGCAATTCAAAATGATTTGAATGGGGAACATGTGTTTCATGAGGGACTTATGGTTCTTATTATGAATGTTTTAAAATCTAAAAAGGCTGAAAAACCTAGGGGCAGTTTGAAGGGGGTGGACTATGAAACAAATGGCAGCCTTTCAGAGAAAGGCTATGACAAGGACACTGAGGATGAAGTAGAGGGGAGAAATAGGAGTTTGAAAGGGGGTATTGAGCGTAGCTCTCAGGAGAAGAAGAGGAAAGTGGAGGTGAGAAACTCTGACTGTGGTAGTGACTTTGGTGAGGAAAGGATGAGAGACACCCAGAAGAAGGGGAGTGGTGGAAAGGGACTGGATATTAAGGGTCACAAGGATGATAGGGTTTCAACCCCATCAGATGATGAAATTCTTGCTCATAGAATGGATTGGAAGAGAAAATTGATGAGGTCTCGGGATGAGGGGGTTGAGAATTATATGAAGAAGCTGGACCTGGAAAAAGAGGAATTTGGGGATCAAGAGCAAAGTTTTAATTTCAACAAGGATGAGGGTGAGGTTGACATTACTAAAGGACCCTTAGGAAGCCATGGGACCATTCTACAGGATGTTGGAAATTTGAAACAATAAATGCAGTTTATTACTAAGGAAGTGGAGTAAGTTAGTAAATTGGCCAGAGGGGAGTGCACTTTAGGTCAACATATTGACAGGCTTTCAGAGGTTATTGGAAATGTTGATGAGGTTAAAAACCTCATGAAAAAGATTCCACAGATTGAAGCCAAAAATAGGGTGTTGGAGAAGGCTAATAGTGATAATTTGAGGAAGGTGACAAACTTGGAGGCCAAGGTGAATAATATGGAAAAGATGATAAAGAAAATGATTGATAATAATAGTAATGCTTTAAAGACTATGGTAGATAATGCGAACAATCTCCTAAATAAGCATGAGCAAGATAAAGGATAGGATTCCCCTACTGTTGTTGAGAACCAAGGACCTAGTAAACACACTCGAGCTCATTCTAAGAAGAATGAGGAGAAGAAAAAGATGGAAGAGGTGAAGGCCACTGCAGAGAATATGCACATCTTGGCAGACCAGGCTGCTGACCTGTTGAAGACTATGTAGTTGTTCAGGTGTTGGTTTTTTTGTTGTTCCTTTGCTATCTTTTCAGCTCTGTTTCTGGTTGGCCTCCTATTTTCCTATTTTTCTTTTCTCTTTCTGGAGGCTTGTTATTTAGTGAACTATGATTTTAGACTTAGATGTTAGCTTTATGCTTTTTCCTCTAGACTTTTGGTTACTTTGTAAAAGGGTTCGGGTCCTTTAAAACCTATTTTTACTTAATCAAAATATGGAGAAGATCGAGAGATTTCGAAGGGAAAAGTACTGTACAAAACTCAATGAGATCCTACCTCACTCTAATGCTAACCAGACAAATGCTCAGAGCTCACAATAAATTTTCGTCATTTCGAAAACTTTCTTTCTTGAAATTTGTTCCTCCAAACCTGTGTGTGGAGGAATAAGCTTTGATTTCTTAATAAAGAGCCTTCTCCCTTTGGGGTTTTGGTTTTGCAATCACACAAACCCTTTTTCTTTATTATTTTATTTTATTTTAATTTCATATGCAAACTTTTTACATTTTAATTAAAATAACTTTATCAAATTTATTTTCTCTCTTTTATTAAATCACATTACGTCTTTAATATATTATTAATTCAACTAATAATAATATTCATAGTTTATTATTAAAATAAAATTTGTAAATAAAGTATTATTAAATTAAATAAATATTATTACACCAAAATTAGAAATTTAACTAAATCTTAAATGTTTTTATTATTTAATTTAATTAATTTCTCAATTAATTAAATATAATTAAATATTGATTTTTCTTTATAAATTTTTTGTTAAATAAAATCATTTTATATTCTCTTAATTTGATTTAATTATAATTGAAAATCACAACAAACCCACAAAACCAAATAGGAAAACTCATGTGAAAGACAATACTAAATCAAACTCAAGGGTCAAAATCACGAATTCATGTCACTTGATGAATTCAAAATAGTAAATAACTTAGATACTTGTCCTACTTTCTAGGACATATGGCTTAGGGCTAGGATTTGGACTCAAGAACTATCTCCCCTCTTTTACCATTGAGATACTACGATAGGACACATTCATCCTAGCAATTTAGGGAAGTTAATGCACCGAACTTGCAATCTGCATAAAACTCGAGCATGTACATATATGTATAGGTATAAACTAAATAGACAATGGTGGGGAGTGGTGCATCATGTAGATCCTGACTAGTAGGTGACTACAACTCCCTCCCTCAACCACATCAGAAATGTCAAACATAAAGTAAAACATACAAGTACGCCATACACATGCAAGTATGGGGTAAGTAACCATAGAATTGCATAAAAACCATCCATCTATCTATCATCATGAGATAATAAAAAATCATTATATGAACATACATGTATCATCATCGAAAGAGTAATCATGAACACATGAAATAACTAAGTATCAAGTAGCTCATCGAATATATCAACTGAGTATGAAATAACATCTAAATCAAATTGGGTAACTAATTACTACAATCATAAAACATAACCATAAAACTAGCCTAAAAGAGTTTAGCAAAAAGACATGAAAAGTAAACTAGGGGTAGGGATTACATCCACCCCCCTAGACTTAGACTTACTCTTGGAAGCCTACAAGAAAGATAAAACTCTAGCACTCACTGTGCAGGTCCCATTAGACATTTTTGCCCTGTAGGAGGAGAAGACTCCACTGAAAACACCCCCTGCAATCTACCCATACCTCCAACTCTGGGTTTTGAAGCTATATGTCTCTAATCCAAGAATTGTGTTTTCCATTGAGGATAATGGGATGACTTATGCTTGTGTTGTCTGCATGAATAACATTCTCCATCAAAACTCCTCTACACTCTAGGTACGCTAGATTGCCACTAGTACATTTTGACTCATATTGATCAAATTTTCAACCAATAGTTTCGTCGCTATTTTTGTCCTCTAAATTTTGATCAAATCCTCTGAGTGTCAAAATGTCAATGCATAATTTGGTCAAAAATGTCATCCTTGTCAATGAGAAATAATGTTAATACATTGGTAAAAAATTTGACCAAGTTTGGTTGAAATTTCAACCAATTGTTATCCTTGATCGACTAGGATGCCAAACCCATGATGAAATCCTGGTCGATGAGTTGGTTGAAAATTTGACTAAGTTTGGTCAAAATTTGTAAAAATTCATACTAGCAATGGTTAGATTTTTGACCAACCTACTTTGTTTTAAAAAACTAAAAACTGGATTGAAGATTCCAAAAAAAGTGAGATTTATTCTTGATATGGAGCCCCCTACAGATGTCACTAGACTTAACTATTTCTTGGACACATTGAGTACTTCCAAAAGTTCATTAAGAAATTTTCATAAAATCCTATTGGTTGGATAAGTTGACTCAAAATGATAAACCATACACATGGGATATTACACAAGGAGAGGCCTTCGAGGAGCTCAAACAAAGCTAGTGTGTATGCCCATTTTGGCATATCTAAATAGGCACAAGGATTTCTATGTTAGAGGCATCCACATGGACATAGAAATCCTTGTGCCACTTTAGATATGCCAAAATGGGTGTACACACTAGCATTGTTTGAGCTCCTCGAAGGCCTCTCCTTGTGCAATGTCCCATGCGTATGGCTTACCGTTTTGAGTCAACTTATCCAACCAATAGGATTTTTACGCAAAGTTCTAAATGAACTTCTAAAAGAAAGAGTTAAGTCCAGTGACATCCTTAGGGGGCTCCATATCAAGGATAAATCTCACTTTTTCTAGAATCGTCTTCAATCCAATAATCTTACACAAAATGAGTTTCTCACTTGGGAAATTATTATGCCAATTCTAGTTTTAGATGGTTAAGTGGAATTCACAATATTGTGAGAGTTATTTAGTTTTCAATGGTTATATGTTTATTTTCTTTTCATATATTCTTTATTTGTTCTGCACATACTTGCATGATATCAATATAACATTATGTCTTTTGTAGATTTGAAACACTATCCAGATCATCATAATTAAGAGTTTCAATGTTTGCTTTCTCATCATCAACATCTTTTGCCTCCTCCCTTGCATCATCATTCTCATGGTCTTGCCAATACACAACTTAACTAAGAACATTTGAAACTTCATATCAAGCACTACTATTATTTCAACCTTACATGAAAAAATGAAAATCATTCATCACCATGTGTCGATGTCCAGAAAATAAGCAGGCATTTAGTATTTACTAGTTTATCTAAAATAAAACTTATAAAATTTGAACTAGACTTACAATAAGCGACATGTCATTGTCAAACAAGTCACATTTTAAAACAATATCTTGAAGTCCTCTTCATGTCACCTGCATCTCTTGTCCAGTCAAAACCCATAGTCCATGTAGCATCAATTTACCATTCCCTAAACATCTCATACCAAAATGTATTGTTCCCTTCAATTGCAATAACTCACTATGCTCTTCAATTGCAATAACTACTTGCAACATATTAACATATGGAATTGAATAAAGTATTGTATGTTTGGCATGGTTCAATTCAATGATTTATGTAGTTTGGTAATTGCATCCGATACATCATTGTAAACCAAAAGTTGACCTTTTCCTGTCATTTCACTGCGTAAGCAATTTTATTGCATTCTAACATTATTGTAGTCACAAGGAGTTTAAATGTCTAAAGTTATCTCTCTCATATTTAGTTTGCATGACAACTGTGTACCTGCATATTTACATAGTGAGGATCATCTATATGCATTCAAAAGTAATAATTTGAGAACATTTAAAACACATTTGACATTATTTCAAGCAATCATTAATGGACTAAAACTTTGAAACAACATGTACAAAGATTGTTTGCAATATATTTAATGAAGTTCCTTGAGTCTCTAATTTTGAGAGTGAATTTGGAAAGGGATCTTTTAGTGGTATAGGTGTGTGATCTTGACAGCTTGTAGGCTAAAGAGAAGTTATTATCATTTCAATTCAATTTTAGTTTTGGTTGTGGGCAGTAGAATTGCACATTATGGAATGGTTTTCTATAAATAAATTGGGACAAAAAGAAAGAACTTAGAAGAGTCCTTGTGTCTTAGCAACAAATAAAGCGATAATGACCAACTATGACAAGTATTTCTGTCTTCCTCAAGAGATATATGATATACTTCCTTTGACACTATTCTTGGTATACTGAACAAGGGTGAATCACTTATATCTAGCTTGTAGCCTAAAAGTGATCATAATGAATGCCAAAATTAGTCATCGGGTGGGTGTTCTGATGAAGAAACAACTTTGGATCCAATGATTCATACCATGCCATTGAGTCATCATGTTGATCACAAAGTAAAAATGGTTACAACGATGGATCAATCCATTGGGTGGGATGAAAACAAGATACCAAGGTATGACACCTATTCAGTTTATTGCAACAATAGATCTAATCATGTGGTTGCACCCATTTCACATTAAGGTAATTATGTTGTGGGTTCCTCTTGCAATGGTATTCAAGTTAGAAACACTACAATGAGGTATGTATTGTGGATTCAAACCACAAGGGATATGATTTTACTCATCCCAATAGAAAAGATGTTAGAAGGACAAGTTGTGATGGATGGTCACTAAGAGCTAAGAAGTCCAATTTGCTTGTTGCCCAAGAAAGACAACACTTGCAAGAGGTGAAGACAAAATGCTATTAACCCAATCATCTACAATAATGGTGGTAGTATGTGCCAAGATTTGACAACTATAACCGTTTGCAATAATGGTGGTAGTATGCCCCAAGATTTGAATTCGATAAATAAGAATATTTTAAAGCATTTTGAGCATATTTATAAGTAGTTTACAAGGATATAATGCCTATGATTATGTCATGATTACTGTAGGTCAAAAGAATAGTCTTGATAATTAAGTGTCAACACACTTAACCATTTTCACTATATATGCTGAGTACACAATGTATGTCGAGCCAAAATTTCAATAGATGCCAAGCCACAGTTGGTGCCAAGCAAGTCTGAATGTAGTATGTGCCGAGTAAGGCATGAAAGTTTATGTGCTGAGTAATTCAAAAATGTTCAGATGTCAAGCAATACAAAACACACATGTGCTGAGCAATACAATATTTAACAAGTGTCGAGTGATCCAGGAAAGTAATAGGTGCCGAGTGAACCAGAAAAGTAATAGCTGCCAAGTAATCCAGGAATCAGTTCATGCCGAGCATCAGTAATGTAATGAGTACCGAGTAACTCAAGATCAACATAAGAGTTTGTGCTTTCACAAACTAAGATGTAAACCATTTTTGGAGCCGACTTAGAGAGATTTCGAAGGAGAAAAAGGATATGGAAGAATCATTTACATTCCCTATGCAATCTACATGCAACTAATCAGAGAAATGGAGAAGGCATGCAACCAATGAAGAAAATCCAAGGATTGGAGCAAGAATTTGAGATTTAATATGGATCATAGATCCATACCTAACCCTAAGTCTTCACATTCTTTATAAGGAGGTCGAATGCATCATTGCATATGTGGTGTTGGCATTAAGTTATTATTGCCATTAGTGACAACACTTATCTATATCAGTATAGCTACCGAGCTCATCACTTAGTTTGCAATGTATACCAAGCATTCAGTGGTTACCTTGTACATTCATCACTTAAGCAGTTTACTTCAAGCTTCGCAGTTCACACCGAGCATTCTAGTGTTAACTGAGCTGAGTATAGCTACCGAGTGAAAGTGCAATCCAGTAGTGTCTACCAAGTTTATAGTGTTCACCGAGCTTCATAGTGTTTACTAAGTGATGGAAGCATAGTGCTTACCAAGTGATGGAAGTGTAGTGTTTACCGAGTGATGGAAGCACAATGCTTATTGAGTGATGGAAGCGTAGTGTTTACTGAGTGATGGAAGCGCAGTGCTTACCAAGTGATGGAAGCACAATGTTTATTGAGTGATGGAAGCGTAGTGCTTACTAAGTAATAAAAGTTTAATGTTTACCAAGTGAAAGCAAGGTAAATGAAGGATTCAATTTTTACCGAGTGATACTATATCCACCGAGTCTCCAATGGTTATCGAGTTCAGAACTATGTCAGGTGATTAGTATGGACCGAGCCTTCACTTCTACCAAGTGCATGATGATGCCGAGTAATGCAGTGGACACTGAGTATTAGAAGGTCACCAAGTTAGTTCAGTGAACCCGAGTTATTTACTATTTGGCCGACTCAGTAATATTTTGTTCACTTGTATTTTAGCCAACCTTGAAATTGTAATTATTGGAATGGTATATATGTAATGTATTATATCATTTGCAAGATTTATAAAAAAAGATGAATAAAAAAAAGGGGAGAGACATGTAATGTTTTGAGAAGTGTAAATGCGAATCAATAGAACAACATAATATTCAGCAAGGTCTACAAGGAGCAGTAAAGATTCATCAGTCATAAGAAGATGATCTATATTTCAAGGATCTAATCATCAAATCAAGTTTGTAAATAGATCCACTATTTCATCCTAATAGGTGAATCATTTTTGTAAATCCTTTAATAGGGTAGACTTAACAATCTTTGTATAAATCTCCTAATAGAGTGCATACTTCAGTGTATGTTTGTAAATCCTCTAACAAGGTAGACCTAGCAGTTCTTCGTGCTCCTAACAGGGCAGATCACCAGAAGTGGTCAATGTAAGCCTTAACAGGCCAACTTCATATTGCAGTAACGAAGTTTTGTGGGTATCATTCCCACCCCAGTTTTACTTTCTATTTGAAAGGTTTTTGGGTCACCAAATCACTATGTACATATGTTATGAATGTTTGATCTCTCATTTATGCAGTAGATTAGATGAATGAATGGTGAATAGTATATATGGTTAAAGTACTGAAATGTTCTAAATTTTTAAAGTTACTACTTCACCCGTCCCCTCTTAGTAACCTATCTTATCTTGAATATTTCCAACAATTGGTATCAGAGCATCTTGGTTCTCAAGACAAAGCTTGACAGCTTGAGCAAAGATCAAGGACAATGGAGATATTCAGACTTGACAAAGCTATTGAAAATGAAAAGCTAGATTTGGAAATGGCCATGGCTCAACTCAAAGAAGCTAAGGAGCATATTTCTCAATCCCTGAAGAGAAGGAAGGAACTTGCAAGACAAATGACTGATCATCAGTATGTTGAAGAAAAGATTGAAGACCTTTTACCATCAAGCAGTTCAAATGAAGCTAATGAGGTAATCAAGGAACTCCTAGCAAAGAATGGTTCTCTACAAGAAGAAGTAAGAAAGCTTAAAGGAGAACAAGAAATTCAATCAATCAGGCTATGTGAAGTTTTGGAACAGAGAGACAAGGCAAATGAAGACTTAGAGGTAAGAAATAATCAATCCCTTCAGCATGAAGATCTTGTAAATCAACTATCTAATGAAAATAAAGAAATTATGAATTTGAGATCTGAGAATGAAAGCCAAAGGAATGATTTAATCATTGAAAGACAAATCAATGAAAGCTTAAAAAGCAACTTGAGATCTGAAAGACAAATCAATGAAAGTTTGGAAAATGACTTGATCACTGAAAAACAAATCAATGAAAGAATGATGAAATCTTAAACAAACATGACTCAATTAAATCAATAAAGTGAGCATGATCTTCATAGAAAAAAAGGTAAAGCTGGACTTGGTTACAAGGAAGAAGGTGAAACCTCCAAACAAGGTACCCAAAGGAATCAAAGACCTACTTGCAATCACTGTGGTAAGCTAGGTAACACATCAAACAAGTGTTGGAGCAATGGAAAAGACAAATTCAATGGTAAATTCTACAATTGTAGTCAGCATGGTCATAAAGCTAATGAATGCAAGGAGAAACCAACATTTGAAGGCAATTGTGACAAATGCAAGAAGCATGGTCACAAGGAATTCCAATGCAGATCCAAATCATTTAATCTAGCTGAACAACTTGTCAAGGCAATCTTTGGATGGGACTACAATACCTGGTACAGATGTCATTATTGTGGAGAATATGGACACATTGGCAAAGACTGCTCAAGACATCACTTGAGAAAAAGAGGTACAATAGTAAGACATTATACATGTACAGAACTTGGTCGTATAGCTAAAACTGCATGAATATAGGAAGAGTTGAAGATGAAAAGAAAGCTAAAGCTGAAAACATTCGAAAGCAAATAAGGCAACAGTGGATTCCAAAATCTACTGAGCAAGAGAGTTCAAATGATGGAAATGTCACTCAAGAAGTGAGTGAATCCACCATTTCAAATTAGATTTATAAAGGAGGATATGGAACTGCATCATCTAGTAATATCTCAAGCAGTTCCAAAATAAAAGAAAGCATAATGATCAAATCAGTATTCCAGATACACAAAGATCAAAGAAAGCATATCTTTCACCAAGTTGCATTTACCGAGGAAGGTCGGTTGAAGACCTTACTGAGCTAGGTCAAGAGTAACTAAATTTTTTGTTCAATCATCGAGTTGCAGGCTTCTACTGAGCAAGAGAATGATAGCCTGTCATGCACTATGTCATCTTAGCTACCTTCGTACCAAGCATTAATGAAAAAATTTTCATCAAAAGAGAAGAATTTGATTTCATTCTTCATCGTGATTTCAGAGCTAAGAATTTTTTAGGTGAAATTCAAGCAATTTCAAGTGATTCCAAGCAATTTTTAAAGCAAAAAATCTATTCAGAATTTTCTTACACTTACCGAGCAGCAATGGCATGTGGGAGTAGCAACAACACCAAGGCAAAATGAGGTTCAAAAATGCTGATAAAGGGTACCAAATGGAAAGCGCCCAACTTCAAAATTGTTTTGGCCGTTGCAGAATCACTAGACCCTAACAGTGCTCAATCTCAAATTCCACCAAAGGTACTCCTTATAAATGATATTCATACACATTTTAAATGTTCTGTTCAAGAGATTGGAAACCTAGAGATGGATAATGCCCTAGGAGAAATGAGTATTGATGGCTCTTTGAAACTTGAGCATAAGCATCTTGAAACCAAAGGCTTGACTCATATCTCGCATATGCCTAGAAGCTTCCAAACCAAATGGATTAGGTATATTTTGAGTCAGGTGCACAATGGGCAACTATGGTTAGAGTAGCCAGTGTTAATTACAAAGAAGATGATTTACAAAATCATGGGTCTCCCTATGCTCAGCAAAGCAAAAACCACCAAAAGTCTAGGTTGAGAGGAGTCACAGAAGCAAACCCTAGCTGAGTGGGACAGTAGAGGTTTAAAGGTCAGCACTGTATCAGATGTCGAACTAAGATTTGGGATTCATGTCATTGCCCACAAAATCTATAGCTCTAGTCGACTGAACAATGTACCTTGCGAGGCTATGGATTTGGCCTTTAAAATTGTAAAGAAAAACCTTGAATTTGATTTGTCAGAATTATTGTTGAGACAATTGAATAAAAATATGGATAGTATAAGGAATTCAAAGAATAATCCTTGTAAATTCAGCTCTCTATTGATTTTTTTATTTTTCTATGCTCAAAAATTCTTTCCATCAAAAGGAACAATTGTATGGAGAAAAGACATTCCAATTTTGTATCAGATAAATGAGTTTGTAGCAAAAATGGGTGAAAATTTTGATAGCATCATGGATAATTATTTTGAAGATTTTAAGGAAAGAATGAATTACAGGTTTCAGATTCTACCAAAATTAGTTGAAGACTACAGAGATGACGTATGCTTTATGGTTGACTGTGATATGGTATACATTCAGGTAGTCAGACCGCGAGTTGCATGGGTGAAACCTCTTCCTTATGAGGTAAATATTGATGAGGCCAGGGACATTATTGAAGCACTGGTGAATGAGCCAGCAGACCCAAGGCAACCAATTTTTGGAACATATGATGAGGCAAAGGCCAAAATTGAGCTTGAAATCAAGCTACCCCAGGCCATAAGCAAAGGCAAGAGGAAGATAACCAAATTGAAAACTGCAACTGGTCCTCTTATGCTTACCGAGGGAAAAGGTGAGGATGAAGATGATGATGAAGAAGAAGAAGGAGAAGAAGAAAAAAAAGAACATGAATCTGAAGAGGAACAACCAAAGAAGAAAGGTAAGGTAACTATTACCAAACCTAAGAAAAAGCCTACTGTAGTATTCTCCAGAAGAACCAAAAAAGGCAAGCAGGAACCTATACTGGTCAGGCCTCCACTCACATTCTAGGAAAGGCTTAAACAATTGGAAGAGGGAGATAGCATCACAAATATCAAGGCATTGAAATTTGAAACAAGAACTGATGTTGAGAAAATGTAGATTGAGGAACTGGTACTCAATAAGATGGGTAAATGGAAATACTCCCCGGACCAGCTTGCCTCTCAAATCTCCAAAGAACTATTGGAGAGATTGCAACCAAGATGGGAGTCAGCCACCCAAACAGTCAAATACATATATGAAAAATCTCTGAAGAATCTTCTACCGAGTCTCACTGGAGCGGAAATAAAGGCAGCAATAAAGAACCATGAAGGTAAAATGATGATTAGATTTCACACATGTTTTTTTTTAATTAAAGACATTGAGCATGTTGTAAATGATGCAACAAACATGTGGAAGAACATCTATCATCTGCAAAAGCCTAGTGAAGATCCAGTTGAGATCAAGGATGATGATAGTAGTGACAGTGATGATTTTGATAGCACTCCACCCATCACAGTTACTCCAAGAGAGTTGCATGCACTTATGGAAGAAAAAGAGGAAGAAGACAAGGAGGAAGAAGCACATGAGGAAGAAGAAGATCCAGTTAAAATTGCAGTAGAAGTGATTGCATCTCTTCCTCACTCTCCACCAAAGACTATTACATCCACTATGGAGACAACTTCTGCAAGTGAGATTGTGAGCACAATAGTCACATCAATTGCTCAATCTTCACCAACCTCCTCCTAGCTGTAGGTATCTAAAACAGAGGTGCCAAGCACTTCATCTACTGAGCTATTTGTGACTTCTTTAGCCACTGAGTCAACCTCCTTAGCTTCTTCATCAACAATAAGTGTACTTGTAAGTTTCACAATTTTATCTTCATCAATTCCAGCAAGTTCTACAGTTTTGTTTTCATTAGCATCATCTATATCCACTTCCACTCAAATCAGTTCTACTATGGGTACTCTATTGAGTATGATACCATTTTTGGGAAGTGTTTCAATTTTTGATCCGATTAATACTCCTATTGGCATTCAATCCTCAAGTCCTATCCCAATTTCTACTGCTAGCCCTTCCATCTCCACTATTGTGTTTGTTCCTAAGGTCAAACCAGTCATCACAGAAGTCAAACAAAAGCATCCATTAAAACTTCTGATCACTAGAAAAGAAATTGATGAAGACTTTGACCTAGACACTGAGATAGTGATTCCTAAGATTGCTTATGACAATGCTACCATTGAAGAGATGAGGTAAGCCAGTCAAATCATAGAGATGAAAGCTTTGTAGAAGCAGTTAAGGTCTGAAAAGGATAAGGAATACATAATAATTGAGAATGCCAAGAATATAATTACACATGCTATAGGTGTTGAAGTAGATTCTCCTCAACACATTTTGATTCAGTTAGAAGAGGCTATACAAAAATTTAATGAGGATTCTTCCGGACAAGAGAAACTTATTGAGAAAGCTGAAAAGAAATTTGATAATAAGGTGCTAGAGCATATTGCTCAACAGATAGCAATAAAGCAAGTTGAATTGTCAACATTTTTGGAAAATTTTGAAAATTCTTTTAATAATGTAGCATCACTTTTTGCTAAACTTTGTGATGTTTCTGGCTTCACCAAAGAAATAAAGGATAAGTTAAATAAGATTGACATTGATATGCAATCAAGTGCCTCCAAGCTAAAGATGGACTCCTCCTCCACAACCTCCCATCACACCAAAATCAGATATTTGGCAGATGTACAGGCAAAACTATTGAGAGAGGAAGCAAGGATCTAGTCTACACTCATAGACATCTAGAACATGATCCTGCCTATCATGGACACAATGCAAAAACATATTATTCACTGCAAAACATTGGTCCAAGATCAGAACTTCTCAGTGGTTGATCACTTGATCCAGTTATCAACAGAAGTTCAAATTGCCCTCTCCACCTGTCAAAATTTTTAGCAGACTTGGGATAGTACTTTTGCAACCATCCTTAAGGTACATCAAGAATTTATATCTCACTTTGGTGTAGCCATATAAATTGTATATATGCAGTCCTTTGGCATTATTGTCAAAAAGGGGGAGAGATTCAGAGGAGAGTCATCACTAGATTCATAGGAGAGTCATCACTATAAGTGATAGGGGGAGTTAGCACACAATAAAGTTAGCATGTGTACATAAGTATCATTTTATATACATTATAAGTCATCAAGAAGGTATATAGAAATTTATATGCAGCAATTCTACAAAGATCAATTTTGAAAAACCAAAATTCAGTAAAATCAGGTTGTGTACATATGTTTTGGCTTATAAGTGTTTTGTCACTAATTCCAAAGGGGTAGATTGTTGGCATTAAGTTATTATTTCCATTAGTGACAACACTTATCTGTATCACTATAGCTACTGACCTCATCACTCAGTCTGCAATGTATACTAAGAATTCAGTGGTTACTTTGTACATTCATCACTTAAGAAATTTACACCAAGCTTCGTAGTTCACACCGAGCATTCTAGTGTTAACCAAGCTGAGTATAGCTACCGAGTGAATATGAAATCCAATAGTGTCTACTGAGTTTATAGTGTTCACCGAGCTTCACAGTGTTTATCGAGTGATGGTAGTGTAGTGCTTACCGAGTGATGGAAGCATAGTGTTTACCGAGTGATGGAAGCGCAATGCTTACCGAGTGATGGAAGTGCAGTGTTTATCAAGTGATGGAAGTGCAGTGCTTATCGAGTGATGGAAGTGCAATGTTTATCGAGTAATAAAAGTATAATGTTTATTGAGTGAAAGAAAGGTAAACAAAGGATTCAGTTTTTATCGAGTGATACTATATCCACTGAGTCTCCAATGGTTACCGAGTTCAGAACTACATCAGGTGATTAGTATGGACCGAGCCTTCACTTCTATCAAGTGCATGCCGATGTCGGGTAATGCAGTGGACACCGAGTATTAGAAGGTCATCGAGTCAGTTCAGTGAACTTGAGTTATTTATTGTTTGGCCGACTCAGTAATATTTTGTTCACTTGTGTTTTAGATGACCTTGCAATTGTAATTATTGGAATGGTATATATGTAATGTATTATATCGTTTGTAAGATGTATAAAAAAAGACGAATAAAAAAAAATGGAGAGACATGTAATGTTTTGAGAAGTGTAAATGCGAATCAACAGAAGAGCATAATATTCAACAAGGTCTACAAGGAGCAGTAAAGATTCACCAGTCACAAGAAGGTGATCTATATTTCAAGGATCTAATCAAAAAATCAAGTTTGTAAGTAGATCCACTATTTCATCCTAACAAGTGAATCAATTTTGTAAATCCTTTAACAAGGTAGACTTAATAGTCTTTGTATAAATCTCCTAATAGAGTGCATACTTCAGTGTATGTTTGTAAATCCTCTAACAAGGTGGACCTAGCAGTCCTTTGTGCTCCTAATAGGGAAGATCACCAGAAGTGGTCAATGTAAGCCTTAACAGGCCAATTTCATATTGCAGTAATGAAGTTTTTTGGGTGTCATCCCCACCCTAGTTTTACTTTCTATTTGGAAGGTTTCTGAGTCACCAAATCACTGTGTACATATGTTATGAATGTTTGATCTCTCATTTATGCAGTAGATTAGATGAATGAATGGTGAATAGTATATATGGTTAAAGTACTAAAATGTTCTAAAGTTTTAAAGTTACTAATTCACCCCTCCCCTCTTAGTAACCTATCTTATCTTGAATATTTCCAACAATGTGGAAGAGAACAATATATGGGAGATTATAGAAAAATTTCATTGAGAAGAAGAAAAGACTTAGAGGAACAGAGCAACAATTACACATCCAGTTGGTTAGAACAACACAAGGGATAAGGAACACATATAGAAATCAAATCAAGCAAGGATCAGAATGAGGAGAGTAGATCTAGTACCTGAACCCATCAATTTGAGATCGCATTCAATTAGGTCAAATGTTCTAATACTTTTTTACAATTGTATTAGATGTTGAAATCCTATATTGATAGGTTAGCTTAACAGCTAGGTAAGAGAACCTTTGGAGAAGGTGATTGAAAATCCTATGTATTATGTGGGTTTAACAACCTATTGTAAATCCTTTAACAGGGTGACACTTCATGTAAGTGTTTGTAAATCCTTTAACCAGGTCACTATTGACACAGTGTAAAGCCTTTAACAGGGCAGACCATCAGAAGTGGTTGAATATATATTGCTGCAGTAATTTTTGTGGGTGTCATCCCCACCCTAGTTTTACCTTCTTGTTCCTGAAGGGTTTCTAGGTTACTAAGTCTTTGTGTTATGTGGTGATACATGCTTTCATTTCATGATTGCTTATATGTTTAATTGCATGCAATTTACTTTTGGTTATATGTTAATAAGGACTTAAAAAGATAAAAGTTGGTACTTTTGATTCACCCCCACCCACCCCCCCCCTGCTCAGAAGTACTCTTCCCATTTTGAACATTCCAATAGATTATGATCATAGCTAAACTAAAGATGAGAATGTAAACATAAATGACTCTATAGAAATCCTATCAAGGTTGATAGTGTATGAGAATTCAATTAGAATTATACAAATATTGTAGTAGGAATTACATCTGGAAGTTTATATTTAGAAATAGTGACTTCTATTTTATCACACAACATGCTTAGAACATGAAAAATTTAAACATAAATCATACCAGATTAAATGAGATTGTATGTAGTAATTATGCTTTGGAAATAAAATGGCAGTGACAAAAAAGTTTCAAAATTCAAAGCAAAGTTTAAGTATGCTAAAGTATGGAATTCATACGTATAAATTGCATCAAAGTTATTTGAAAATGAATCTATTGACGAGTAAAATAGACTTGCAAGATAGGAGAAAAGTAGATGTATCGGAGATAAACTCATTTCATGTCCATGTTCTTTACAATAGACATAAGGGCATGTTCTTGAGGCAGAACTTGGATATATCATAGAATTATTTTTAGATACACGGTCTCATAGAAAAGCACCATTAAATCCTTAAGAGGATGATCATCATGCCCAGTATTAGAGTCGACAACAATCACCATGTCATCTTTCCTTATTTCTTAAAACTTAAGGCACGTGCATTCAATCCATTTCCAATATTCATTTGTGTTGGGGGATAAGTATTTGTAGATTATCAGGCTTAATAATGACAAATGGCTGCCCAACAAGTCTTAAAAAGATGTTTTTATCTTTGGGACACCCACATCATGAAAACACCTCAAAATAGAACGACAACAACCTTGTTTTCATATTTCCAAATTCAATATCATTACTTCCGCATCCTTTATTTTCCGTTCCATGGAAGTTAGAATTTCAAGCAATATTAAAAAAGTGAGAAGCAAAAAGAAATGGAAAGAAAAGCAAACCAAAAGAATTCTAAGCCTCAATTGTTGACAAGGATAAAAATCACAATGTTTGAAGTCAGAAATTTGTAGTTTTGAATTGATCCATGAACCAAAGATCTAGTCTTTGATTCAAGAATAGAACATGATGTATGCATATATCTCCATCCCAAGTTACCCACTTGATCACAATTCCTTGATCTATAAGGAAGATTCATCCTCTATTCTATTTCAGTCACATGTAAGATTGGGGAAGTAATCAGATTAGAGTCTGAGAAACTTAGTGATAGATCCAGGTTTCAAAGTGAGCTTTTGAAGGCACTTTAATGGCTGAAAGCTCTACTAATTTGTGGGCTTCTGGTAGGGAATTTTCTTGGCTCTTCAACAGACCAAGCATTCATGATGTTCTGGGTGGAGGATTAGGTGACATTTTGTGTTTGAAACGTTTAGATAAAATCCCATCTTTATTTTCATATACATGTTTTAGATCAAAATTGTTAATTTACCAATCATTGGGATTGTTAACTATGAAACACTATTGATTTTACTAAATTAGATGATCTTGAATGTATACTGGTCAAGCTACTAGATGTATCCAAACTCAAATTCTTGTGCTGATTAAAGTAATAGAGATATAATGTGGCTTTAATGGTTTTATGTACTCTTTTGTTTGAATAATGGCGGATGTGATGTTATGGAGGAAAAATAATATATCCATAGGCATTCTTGTGGGAGAAACAACAACCTAGATATTGTTATTATGGATAGATATTCTAGAGATTGATTTGATATCTAAACAGTTCAAGACTATTTAAAGGAAACCGATGCTATAATGACTACTATTTTTGATCTACGTATATCACAATTATTATTACATGTAAAGAATATGATAGGATGGGCACCAAGGAACAAGAAGCGCAAGTAGTCAATGCACTTGTTCCACCATTGAAGATGAAATGGAAAATAATAAATGGACTATTTGAGGTGATGAAATGGAAAGCTTTGTGGCTTAAATAACTATTTTAAAGCAATGGATTTAACTTGGCAATCTCAAATCATGTAATTTTGACTTATGGGAGATAATATTCATGCCCTGTCATCCATTATAAAATTAAACATTGCAAGTTATACAATAATATAAAATACACAAGAACCTACAATGCAAACTTGACTGTTGAATTGCATTAACAAGGGAACACAAAATTAAAAGAGAATTGTGAAAGAGAGTAAAAGAAGACAAAGAATGGCTAGTTTGTAAAACACCTAGTGTTCGTCTTTTATGACATGGGTCCTCTCCATCACAAATTATAACCTAAAAACTATGCAAATTTTACATCTAGTCTGAAACTAGCACTATTTTGTTATAAATTATCTATCATTGCTAACAAAAATATTAAAATTTTTATAGTTTGAATCTATTTTGATATTACAATAAAGATCAGATTGCACTAGCAAGTAGTGACTCTAGTTGCATACAGTCATGGGCTTTTCCATTGTTTGTAGAGCTGAATCATATTAATATAGAATTAAGGAGTTTTGGTGTTTTGTCTATTGAGGAAGGTAGAGCCTTCTTAAGAAGAATTTCTCACAATAAATGAGTTGAATCTTCAATATTTTGAATTGTGAAAAAACCAAACTCTTCCTATGAAATTTTGGTTGTTTGGAAAGCTAAGAGCACATTTTATAGAATTCTTATCACTATTACTAAGGTGGTAGAGTTGCATAAAATACTGGATGAGATCAAATGTGCAACAATTATAATCATAACTGCTCTACGAAAACCACATACAGTAACAATGAGTACAAGAAAGACTAATATAGGAGGCCATATCCTACATGATAGGAGGCCTATGTAGCTGTGTTTGACTAAAATATGGCTTATTTTTACCAAGTGATTAATGATAATATAGGAGCTCAAAGTAGTCTTCAATATTTTTAACACCTCAACCCAAAAATTTGTGTATAGAATCCTTGGATATTCAGGGATTGACACTCATTATATGAGCCACAAACTACACTCTTCTCCACCTACACCTCAGCAAAATCAGGCCATTATTGGCATCTACCATGTATTCACTCATAATATTTAGCTAGTAGAAGTGGCAAATATGGGACCTTTATATCCCAACTCCTTACTCAAAGCACAATTGAAAAGGGGGAATGATCAATAACATACGATTGCACTGAACTACCATTAAATTTTCACACTACTCATCACTTGGGTGTCATATTTGGATTTTAATGCATGCTTGAGGGATGCATGAACCCTCATTGTAAGAAAAAGAAATCCTAAGAGGGCAAAGTCTTTGTAGAAATATTATAAAATTATCTTTCTTTTATAGAGAAAGGTTGCTTGATGGTTTGTTCTTTTTTGGGGGTAATTTTGCAATGTATTCCTGCTTATCTCCATGGAAAAATGGATGTAGGAGAGTTAAACATTGTTTCATACTTTCAAGTAGGGCACAACCCATAGATAATGTGTTTGTTCCTCTCTTTTTTGGTCAAGCAATAGTACAAGAAATATAACATTCCACTTGGCCAAATGTGATGAAGAAAAGTCCTGAAATATGAAGCCCCATATGAACTATAATTTTAAAAACATTCAAAATATCTCAACATGGTGATAAAAATTCCATTTTTTCTATAAGAATATAATTATTCCTGTGATTTACAATAATAGATTCTACCATTTCAGTTTGATTGCATGCTCTAACATAAAATATTGAAAGCTGATATAAAGAGCAACTTCATCAATCATGAAAATGAGACACAAAAGGCAATTTTTTAGATGAACAATATTCTTCATTAGGTATCCACCAAAAAATCACAAGTATAAAGTTCAAAATAGAAAATAAAAGAAGAATTTATGCCAAAAGATGTATCATTTATTGCAATTTAGTGAAAACTTGACCAACAACAGATATGATGCCATAAAAATATACATACCAATCATGATGACAAGCTGAACATGTTCTAAAGCTAAATTCCCCCTGTGATGATTTGCCTACAATAAAAAAGGAGTATTTATCATTGTCATATTGTATAAACACGATCAACTAGATGTTAAAACTTTAACTTGTCTTCCAGGGAGCAGGTTAGTTTGTATGTATTAAAAAAAAGATATAAAACATGAATGCTGAATTATCTAAGGATATACAATAATGATATTTTTTTACAATTATATTTCTTGCTAACCAAACACAGATAAAGAAGATAAAAAGATAATATAATCTTATTGGCCACTATTTGTATCTGCCGAATAGTTGATCAATTTCTCAAAAGGGACATGAGGGCACACCTTGTGTTGCCTTCACAAAAATTGTAATGCACTTTCTTCAAATGGTTGAAACATAGAGTGAACAACTAGACTTCTTGAAAGATATAACTGGCAAAATAAGTTTCAAAAATCAAGAGGAGAATTACTAAACAATGATCACTAATTGCAATTTAAAAAGCAATTCAATAAAATCTTATTATCCAAAAGAGAATGGATCCCACCATGAAATATCAATTTGATGAAAATCAAAGAAAAAGTTCAAGACAAGAAGCTGTCACTCTCAAACATCAAGGAAATGTGATAGCAAGAATAAACAACAATGTCATCTAGTATGTTGAATTGGAAAACACATAGTACCTAGAAAGTTATTATGGGGAATATCTATAGCTAAGGGAGATAGGATGAAGAATTTTAGGAGGAAGGGGAGATGCAAAGCGCTTCACTTAGAATGTCACCTAAAAGTGACGACTTCTTGAAAAAAAATACCATATACCTTTGAATAGGGGTTAACAATGAAAAGTGCAAAGGGAAATGGCATGGTTTTTGAACAAAACAATTTCACCCATAAATCTCATAGAAGTATAGGACACATTAGATAAACTATTATAATTTTATTTCGTATCAATCTCCTAGAAGGAAACAAGATGAAAAATCCTCTTAGTAAATAGAATACAGTGATCCATCTCAACTTGAAATAGTAGAACAACTGGCAACCTGAAGGAGCTGCTCACAAGAGATGGGATCATCTATTGTGTGCATGAAATATGCAACATATGAAACTAACATGGGGAATAGAATGTGTGGGTAGTACATGTCCTCCCATAAGCTTAAATGATTACATGTTTGAAAGTAAGAAAAAAGGGGGTATCAAAGAAGCATGTGAATGGTGGAAGTAAATTAATGTAGAAGAAAATCAATGTATAGCATATCAATGGTGGAAGAAAATCATTCAAAAAGCAAAAAATTATGGGTACCTTGTAGCTCGTCTTGATGATGAGAAAACTACAATAACAAATACCTTCACTTTGATTGCAACACGTACCTACAAATCATATATTCCAAAATTCATATCCTTGGGTTAATGATTAAGGTCTTGAAAATAATAAGAAACAAAATACTGAGAACAAATAGCATACCACACCATAATTTGCATTAAAGCAAATCCCATTGCACTCTAACTAACAACTTGATGATGGAAAATTCAATAATAATGGAACAAAATCATATTGCTGATGATGCTATAGATTCCAAATGAATTATCAGTTCACCAATATATTTGACAATTCTTAAAAAATAAATAGGTTGGTTGCAAAATTTCTCCACTTGTATTCATTTGAAAAGTCAGATAAGTCCATAGTTCATTAGAAGACATTCAATGGAATTTATTTGTAATTGAAAATAATATAGGTTCAAATTTTCATTATGACGAACCAAAAAGTTGTTCTCTTCCATTATGATTTTTGTTGTGGGTTTCTTTTTGATTTCGCACTCTCTTAGATAACATCTTGGTTTTTGAGTCATTCTCAACAAAATCAATAAAGTTATTTCCATCCAAAGGAACCCATAATAGATAATAATTGATAATTATGATATTTTTTTCATAAATTCTACCCACTATTGTCACATCATAGCATCCATCCATTGATGATATATGAATACAAATCCTTATTCATTAATCATACAAAGATGAGATAATAAAGTTAGCAAGAAACATGATAAGACGAGTAGCATGATCATTCAACAATTATTATCACTAAGGAGATAACCAAATAGAGCTTCAATTACCAAAAAAATCTACAATAAATGGTAATGTTAACCATGAAGTATCAGTTAGCAAGCGTGTCAAGATTATCACCTTATGTATTGCTCAAATGATCATCATAATTACCCATCAATTATAACCATTACAAGAGGTATTGATTAGGAAGATTGAACATCAAAGGACAAATTTTGTCACACCACAACATAAATATAGCCATTTTTGTGTGTGTGTGTGCGTGTGTACATATGTATGTAGTTTCCTATCAGCAAATAGACATTCACATTATCAACAATCAACATGATATTGTCTTTATCGCCACCTATGTAAGATTAATCAAATAATGACAAGTGAAGTGAACAAACTAATCAGTAGTGATTATTCATAGCTATGCAAAGACAATGATAAACCATTAAATGCCCATTTTTGAAAAAGAAAGGTGTTATCCCAACCTATGGTTGCGAGCATCCAATAATAATGAGATCTATTATAAGAATCAATCCCATTCTCAAAGACATCATCAAGTATTTCTTAGCAACTATTTATCCTTATTGGATTGCTCAAGGGAGTAGTTTCCTTTCGAAAATCAGTTTGCAAATACTGAAGGAAAGTAATCATGAAGAGCCCACTATCTTGTGTATTTCCAAAGACAATGCAGACATAGAAATATTTTATAGCATCATATTATAATTAGTATCAATTTTAAATCATAATCTTTCATTCTTATATTAATTGGTTTCAATTATCGTCATTACAAGTTATCTAATCTTTGTAACTCAAATATCAAGCAGTTTTTGTAATAGAATGAATAATATCTAAGAGTAGTTGGTGCAAGAAAATATAGCCCTAACACTCACCTCCAAAGGGAAACTTGTGTTAAGGACCTCAGATAGAACACTCATGCGATGTACAAACATATCCACCCAAGCTTTTCAAAGGATGGAGATATAGGAATCTGGGAATCTTATTCTCTATACCTCTGGTGGGATCATCTAGCAATCTTTTGATTATCACACTATAACCTACTGTGAGTTCAAAGGTTAAAGGTGGGACATAAGCTAATTGCAAACAATTCCACAAATAATACAAGAAAAGAATAATTAGCAACACACAATCTTGGAATCTAATATTTCTAGTGCTACACCACTATTGTCCATCCATGTGATGCATAGATCCAATACTATGTCTACAACACCTTCCCAGTGAATGGGCACTTAATGGATACTATTAATTCATATATTCAATATTTAGAAATATATATCAAAACCTATTATATGCTCACCTATAATTAAAGATCAATATCTTTTGAACTCTTGGAAGAACCTGCAGATCCATAGCCTCAAATCCCTAGCTACCACTTCCCCTAAAATAAATGGAAAATCCCAAATATGATTTAAAGAATGATTAATTTAGTGTATGAGAGAATGTAAAATACAATATTGATATTCATAAATTTCTATTGTATTGTGTTCATAAATTTTTATTGATATTCAATAGATGATTCTACAACTTACGTTGGTGTATTGTATTCTTAGATGCCTAGAGCCAAGTATACCTGTCAACAAAAATAGTGAGCATTAAAGAAAGTTGGTATACATATGAATTAAAGTAAAGAAATGTAGTTAACAAACAATTACAAAAAAGTACCTAATCAAGGTTGATTGTTGTTGCAGTTCTTGATAGGGGAGAAGTAACATGATCTAGATAAGCAACAGGACTAAGTATTCCAACTTTCTTTACAAGGCTTGCAAGATCACTATTTGTGAATCTAGAAAATCCTATCATGGCTCCTTGCATTATTCAAATACAAAATTTAGCTAGTTATATGAAATTATTTTTTGTATATGTATATGTATAGGTTGAATTCTATAAATTTTCATTATCTGAGAAAAATAATATATAAAGAATATATATATATATATATATTGAGATGTATAAATTTTCATTACCTGAGAAAAACCAATGTAGAGAATTGGGTTTTCTGTCATAGAATTGACAAAGTACAACATTGTAGGAAGATCATAGGCTACAAGATCATCCCAAATCCAGTCCCAGAAGGCCTATGGTTACAAAATTTTCATGGATAAATGTTTGGAAATGCATATCTTAAAGTTTTTTAATTTTTTTTATGTTTGCAAATAAGTAAGAATTACATATAATTGTATGCTGTTAGATCCGTTGGAGGTTCATGAACAATATAAGAAGTTGAGAGTCCTAGTTAAGTATTCTATATATTTTAAAAATTTTCTAGTACACTTTATCTTAGTTTAATATCTTTTTGGCAGGTCTATTAAACTTTGATTGGAGCTAGTGTTATTACAGACTGTGTATGTTCTAAACTCTGACTTCCACAATTTAACTGTATTCTTGCATATCTTTCTAAATATGAAATGTCATGTCCATGTTCATAGTAGATAAAAACATGTTAAGCAGGAACTTATACCAATTTTTTAAAAACCTATAGCAAATCATTTGAATTTAGTTATAATCATGTCTAAATATAGTACCATTATATAATTATCTCTCTCACCATAACTGAAGGAAAAAAAATGTTAAAAATGATCATATGCATACATGAATTGTCGCAACAAATTTGATGGCAGACTAACCATTAATAAGAACATCAACAATATTCCACTTGGGAGGGTCAACCAAACTGAACTTTAGACGTAGATCATAATTCTGGCTAATCTTCCTCTAGAGATTCATACATATACCAAAAAGTATCATCCTATCATTATAGATCTACAATGAATGAAATTGATTAATTAATGAAGGTATGTTAGTTTGAGCTTCACTTGGTCTCGAGAATACTTTAATATTATCTACTTAACAAGGCCAACTATGTGAAGGTGGAAGCTCATGTGGCCTCACCCCCTCCCCCTAACACCAATTTGAATTCCTCATTATCATCTAATTATATACTTCATTTATTCATTCATTCATCCATTTATGAACTATAACATTCAATCAATACAATCACATAACATTCATTGACATGATATGAAATTCATTAATACACAATACTAATCAAGACTTCATTAACACAAAAAAATATTCATTAATATGATGTAAAAATTAATACTAATACAAAACATTCATAGATAATTACTTAAAACAATGTTCTTTCATTACACAATATCCTAGAAAGAGTACCTAAGAAGATATGGATCTCCTATTCATTCATTAATAAAATATAGCATCCAATAATTATCACATAAGTAAAAAACAATTATGAGCATCCATAAAATATCTCATAATGTTCAAAGCTAACATCTAACATTAGTTCATCCTTTAATATTCATTAACAGTAGCACATAAACACATAACATTCAATAACATGTGAAATAAGGTATTTAAACATTCCTCAACCAATTATGATTTAATTTTGGATCACCTACCCGATTAGTTTGGAATTTTGTTCTCACCAAAAAACATAAAATGTAAGAACAACTATGTCAAAAAGAGTGTAAAAAGATGATTACCGTGCACCAATCATATTTTTTTACTCTTTTGGCACAATCATTCTTAAAATTTTTTGGCTCAACCTCTAATTGGTCAGTTATGTGTTTAAAAAATTTATTCTTGGACTGTGAGTTAGGAAAAAGAGAAATATCAAACTTGAAAAAGATGTACATAAATGTAATTAGTTTTTAAACTTCAATTTTATAAACTTATAAAGAGAACCATAGAATTATGAGAAACTATTGTGGTTTGTACTATTTGAAAAGTATAGTTACAAGTGATAAAGTTATATACCTTTGATTCAAAAGAGCGCAAATAATGGAAATGAAGTATTCCAGAATGTGCAAGCTTAGTTGCCCCCTTACCCCCCCCCCCCCCCCCCCCCCCCCACCATGTGGGTGGCACTGTTAAGTAGAGAATAGTTATATCCATACATACATACATACACACACACATGATTAAGTTCTACCTAACTATGTCTAAGGCATTTGCACACTAGAGGTGTACTCCACCTACTAGGATTCCTACATACCTGTACCCATGAGATCAAGACCCTTGAAATACTCACTCTAACGAATATGCAATTTTGGTTTCTAATTGTTTTGATGTAGTTGTATTCCTATAACCACTAGTCGCGAATCAGGAAGTTTTCTATAATTCCAATACTATAATACGTTGGGGCAACCTTTGTGTTGCAATTTACAATTAATGTAAGGTTAACCTATACACATCCTAACTCACTCCTCACATAGTTATTTTTAAAATATTGTGACAATAATTAGTGGGTCTAAATTGACTAGTCAAGTAATGTTGAAACATAGAGTTTAGAATTCTATTTTCAAAAGCCAGGAACACTAGGTGCATAAAATGTCTTAAAATATAATCCTCATGAGTTAACATATAATGTATTAAAATAGTTAAGTGCTACCTAACTATGTCCAAGGCATCTACACACTTGTATCCACGGGATCAAGACCCTTGAACTACTCACTCTAACGAATATGTAGTTCTAGTTTCTAATTGTTTTGATGTAGCTATATTCCTATAACCACTAGTAAGCTTTACTCGCCTAATACAACTCTTCACCATCATACATCCACTTGGGTGAATCAAACAATTTTTTATAATTACAATACTGTAATACCTTGGTGCAGTTGTTGTGTTGTAGTTTAAAATTTAAGTAAGGTTGACCTATATACGTCCTAACTCACTCCTTAAATAGTTATGTTTAAAATATTATGACAATACCTATGGCCATGCTACTTGTTGAGTGAGTTTTATTGTTTTTCTATTGTGCCAAGATCTCTCTATTTATATACATACATACATGCATACACATACATATACAGATACACATACACATACACATACACATACACATACACATACACATACACATACACATACACATACACATACACATACACCTACATATATACATAGATACATATGCAAAGATCACAAGAGCATGACAATAAAATACAGAGATCAAAAGGGCACGACAACAAAATGCAATGATCACAAGGGTGCAACAACAAAATCCTAGATCTCCACTAATCTCCACAATCCACAAGATCTCTCTGTATGCATACATACATACATACACATATATACACATACATACATTTACATATGCAATTTTATCACCTTGGAAAACTGTATTTGATCCTGCTAGCTAGGAATAACTAATTGTTCATTTTATTGTACCTAATCTGATGATAGTTCTACAAAAAATTGTAATCAACCCAACTAATCAAAAATTAGACCAATTTAACAAGGTTATGGCTTGTTTCTTTCTAAAAATATCTGTTATGATATATTTTTCTAAAATTTCTTGCCTATTTTCCTTGGTCTGCATTATTTTGTGTAGGATTTTGAGCTAAGTTAGTTAGCATGGGTTGAGTGAGTTTTATTGTTTTATTATTTAGATTTTGGAATATGGGCTTTGTTTTATTATTGGCTTTGTTCAAGTCTTGATTTAAGTACCAGATACATATGCATAAAAAAGACTTTAGGTAGTACCTAAGTTAAATAAAATTGATCTAAAAATAATGACAAAGAGTAAGGAATTTGTGTCATCATTAATTCATAAGCCAAGTGAACTCATCAATAAATCATATTTGTAAAAAGTGTGCAAAGGATAGAAGTAATCAACTATTAGTACACCATGGGACATGGAGTATAGATGGGAAAATATTTCACCCCGTGTATGTAATAGTTAAAAAGATTTCTACCAAGTTGAATGGAGGTTAGAATCAATACTAATACTACTTGTGTAACCGAGATAATGTAGGTTTGAAGTAATTTCTTAAAATAGCAATGAAACCCTCACTAAGGCTAGGGTTTGAAGGTTCAGTCATCTCTACAGTGGCTAGGTGCCCAAAACTCAAAAGTTTGGACACTCTTGATAAGGTATGTGTAGGAAAGTTCATTTATCCAAGTTCTTCAAGAGTTTTGTGAGTTTGTGGGTTGAGTGTGTCTTTAGGCCTATTAGCCTAGATTAGGGCCTACAATTTGAATGCCTTAATGAACAGTTGAAAACCTAAGATTTTGAAGTTTAGTAGAGCTTAGAATTGGGTATCTAAATCCTCCTTTAGTTTTGGTAGTTGTTTTGAAAGATTTTGATTTCTTGGTTAAAAACACCAAGATAAGGGTACAAGGAAGAGCCCTCATTATGTTAGTTTGTTAGGATTGGTGTTTGGAGCCCACTAAGGTGCATGAAACCTTAAGAATGTTTAAAAGATACATAGATGTTGAGAAGCTAGAGATGATGATGCTAATGCTGAAAATCATCTACCTATCACTTGTAGGTCATTGTTGATGTATGAGAAGATATTATTGTACCTTAAAGGATACAATCAACTATGTAAGCTCTAATTGTGCACAAATTTATGTATCGATGGACCTCTCTAATCATTTCCCATTTGATATATTTTTTAAAGTGGGAAAGATAAATTGGTATGAATAAGTTGATTATGAAAGGAAATATTTCAAATGTAGATTGTGGTTTCTTGAAAAGCATTTGATAGGAGGAAGCAAAATTATGAAGGCCATTTGACGAATTTCAATGTTATGGAATTTGGAGCATCTGGTGATGGTTCACATGAACTTAAGATCTCTCACATAAAAGGCTCACAGTTTACAGTTGTATTGTAGGTTGTTTCCTAAATATCACTATTTTATTGCGTAAATATAATAGTATCATTTTTTTCAATTTTTTTTTTGACAAATTAGATATTTATTTGCCATGTTCTAGGTAGTGTTTATCATAAAATGCACAAGTGTTGTGGTGGCAAATTTACAATTTTGGAAAAGTCAACAAATGCACCTTGCTTTAATCTACTCTTTAGAAATCCAAGTCATGGGATTAAAGATTAGAGCTCCTAAGAAGAGCCCTAATATAGATGGAATTCATCTCCAAGGAGCCAAGAATGTCCAAATAAGCAACAATGACATTAGATCAGGTTGCCAAGTCTAAATTACATATTACTTTGTCATCTATAGAAAGAAAGTATTTTGTATAACCTAAATTGTCATAGTTATGATATTCAATTCATAGCATAAGGAATACTTGGTTGCTTTTTGGGTCTCTCTTGACAAGGCCTATCATTCAATGTTAGACTTCCCTTGACAAGGCCTTTAATGGTTGTTAACTTAAAAGATGTCCAAACTATGCTAGTTATAAAAATATTATGTGACAATGTTCTTAATAAATTATGAAAGGTCTATATTGCGTTCTAATTTGCTAATTCTGACTATACTTCATTGTAATTTTATAATTCTAATTATTGTTGATTATGAAGTAGGGGATGATTGTATCTTCACTATATACAGATCCTCCAATGTTGATATTCAAAAGATCACATGTGGACTAGGCCATGGAATCAGGTATTTAAGGACTTAATCATGAGATATTACATGCCTAAAGGATGATTTTAATGTGTTTTTTCTTGTTATTTTCAGCATTGGGAGCCTAGGAAAAGATGGGAAAGAAGCAACAATGGAAAAAAATAATGTTCATAACATTCTATTTATTGGAACAAAAAATGGAGCAAGAATCTAGACTTGATAGGTTGCTTAAATTTAAAACATCAATTATTTATTTCTCCTATATTTAGATTCATCAACTTAATACACTTTCAAATTTCCTTCACTAAATTGTAGAATAACCCCATTTATGCTATCGATCCTAATGCTTTGTAATATCTATCAAACACTATACTTACATAGAACCTCCAATATAGCACATTATCATATTCATGAATTGTAATGTGACATAAACAACCAAATAAACTTGGAAGCTTATAGGCAGTTCCTACCAAAACATATTGCAATATATAAACATATAATATATATGATTGAGAGTTTTATATATTCTATTGATTCTAGACTAGAATGGTTAATATGCTACCTATATAAAGAAATCATCTCTTTCAACTAGAAGGCTAGAAGTCTATGTAGTATTGTTGAAGAAGTTGTTTGATTTACAAAATTCTTTTGGGTCTTTACATTATTTTAATTCATTAAAGAATCAAAATGCTAGAAATCTCCATCCAACATATTTTTTTTAATGGAATAAGAATTAACTAGTTCTTTATTATGGGTGCTATTTTCCTAAATTTAAACAACTCTTCATTTGAATTATCCACATATGGATGCATTTATATATAGTATTACAATGGTGAAATTGCTTCAAAGTAAATTCATAACAATTGAACAATAATTTGCTGGTAGGTTTGCAAAGATGTGGCAAAAGCTATCAATTGAGATGGATGAACTACTTGCGACTAGATGTGAAAAGATCATACATTTCACCTAATGAGGAAGACCTAATTCTTAGGTTTCACCAAGTACTTGGTAATAGGCAATGCATCAATTTTCTCCAAAAATTCTTAAGAAAGAAAAGAAAAAGACAACTACATGGAATCCATAGAAATTATTTTCTTTTGAAATGTATATAGATTATACTACAATACATTATTTTTCCAAGACTTATTAGAAAACCATTTTCACTAACCATAATCAAAGGTTTTAAAATCAACAAGAGGAATAACATGCATTTATTTCAAAACCTACAACTGAATGCATTTGATTTTGGAACAAATATGCAGGTGGTCTCTAATAGTAGGACATAAAGTAGGGTGAATTGATAATGAGATAAAGAATTATTGGAATACCCATCTAAGAAAACAACTTATAAGTCAAGGCATAGACCCTAGAACTCACAAACCCCTTTCAAAGCTTGATCTCATACAAAATCCCTAACCCCATAGAAGACAACATTGATAAATCTAATATCTCTACTGTGAAAAGAAACTCTGATCTAGTCAACTTCACAAGCACTTTGCAATCTGATCATCATCTACATGTAAGGAAAAGACAAAAGATTGTCATGAATGAAATGGAAGCTTTCAAGGGCTCTACAACAACTGGTAAGGGGCTCTACAACAACTGGTACACCATATCACAACACACAATCTGATAAGTACTTGAAATGGAAGGAAAGGCCCATGACACTAACTTGATATTTCTCCCATACAGACTGAACAACAAACTCCTACCACCAAACAAACTCGCCGAACAAAAAATAATGCTACAATTTTCATTTTTTTCATTATGAACCTGAGTTGGTCAAAATTTTGACCAATTCAGGCATAGAAACTTTAATTTGGTCAAAATTTTAAACAAATCAAGAATAAAAACAAAAACAAAAGAAATCATAGGCCAATATGGCCTTTGGTTGAAAACCAAGGGGAAATGTACTAGTGTGCTAAAAACTACCCACACTAGCAAAAGAATGAGTACTTTGTGATGGTCATACTAGTTGCACTTATTGCTTTGAGAGTACCAAGAATCCCTAGAGTGTGAACCATTACCACTAGTCCATGCTAGAGGATAAGATCCTCACTGCTGGTATTGATGATTGCCTCTAGAAGAAGGAGGCTTCCTACTTCTACCCACTCTCTGGTTACCTTTGGACCCTGATGTTGCAGGTGCTCCCACAAAACCACCATGTCCCAATGTAACATTTTTCTCTACAAGGATCACCTAATGTACTGTATCCCTGAGGGTTTTAGGTTGGAAAACCTTTACACCTCCAATGAGATGGTTGTTCAGACCCTGAATGAAGTGTTGAATCATCAATGATGAATTGTCACTAGTCCCTGCATAAGGCATGAGCTCATAGATTTTTTTTCATACTCTGTCATGGTCATAATACACTACCTCTGGTTGTGGAACTCATTAGCCCTTAGTTGATTCTATTCCTTTGATAGGAAGCATTCATAGAAGTTCTCAAGGAATAACTCCCATATAATAGTATTCATGTACACACCTAATTTATTCTCTTCAATGTTCCACCATGTAGCCCCAAAGAGCTCTAGGTGGGTGATGACATGCCTCACTTTGAAATTAGAGTCAAAGTCCTACATCACAAAACATCTATCTAATGCAATTAACCACTACTCTACATATACTATACCAACTTTGTTGAAGAGTTTGACCTTGGACCTTTGTAGGTCCCTCATTTGAGTGACCTTAGCTGACCTTTGTCTATCACCATAGAGGTCTACCTCTCCTTATTCCTTGCATGATGTGATTCCTCATGATCAAAACCTTGAGGAGGAGGTAGATTCTCTAAGATCATCCTCATTATCTATCTCAAATTATCCCCCTCTAAGTCAACATGTTCTTCTCTATGGATTTCCTCCCTATTCTCTTCTACAATAGGACTCTCTCTATGAGTTAAAGGAGGACTATCATGTCTACGTCTTCCATGACCTCTAACTCTCTTTGTAGTATGACCTTTAACAACTGATCTAGTCTCATACACCATCCTCCTACAACACCCAAGCAAGAACAACGAAATGCTCACAAAGTCAAAAAAGTCATACCACCATAAGGTACAATCATAAGAAAATATGGCTGAAATCCAACTAAAAAATTATTCAAGTTTTTCCTTTTTCTATGTTTCAAGTAATTGAGTCTAAAGTTCAAAGTTTTCAAGTTGTAATAAATACATATAGCTCGTTAAGTTTCATTTTAGTTTGACTAGTTGTCATCTAGTGGTGTTCCAATATACCCAGAGCTCCCAATGTAGATACCTAGCTCTTGTACCAGATGTAATGCCCTACTAGGGAACCAAAAATAAATTAACCTAAAGTTTCACTAAGTTTGTCAAACATTTTTTTTGAAAGATTAAAACAAGAAGAGACAACATAGAGGACGCAATAACTCACATACATAGAAAAAATCCATAAACAAATTACATCTCTTAAGGGTTCCATGATGCTGAATCACATGTATAAGTTTTATTAATACTAAATTCGATACATAAAAAAATACACATCATAGAATACTCACAAGTATGAATCCAATTAAATAATATAAAATTACATAAGATTCTAGCTGGCACAACAAGAATACATAATCATCAATTGTACAAGTTAGAGGGTATGAAAAGATCAAAGAATATACATCATGAATAAATACATAATCTCAAAAGATCTCTGATAACCAAGTACAATGCTATAGAATATAACCATCCAACATAAACATAAGTCAAAGTGAAAGGAACAACTCCATAAGTATATCCAACAATGACATCTAGTTGGCAGATCTCAATGGTATAAGAAACACTGCTACCTGACCTTGCAGAACCTAAATGGCCCACTCCCACTGTGCTGAGGAGATAATCTCAAGTCTCATGTAAATGTCAATCCAAAAAGTGATAACCAACATCTAGGTCAAGGAAATCCTGATAATGAACTATCTCAAAGGTACCAAGACAAATGACGTGTAAACCTAGAGGCAACAAAGACACGTAAGAAATCTACTATGTAAGTGGGAAAGTGTCATTGCATGAGCCAACTCTAAGGTTACCCTAGAAACTTCTTTGGACTCCACCCCCCTAGTGTCTCTATGGGGCATCAATATCCCTTTGTATGGAAAAGGCATGTATTAACAAAAAAAAGGTTGCAACCAAGCATCCTCTCTACTCCCATCCTAGCCTGTATTAACACTTGAGGCATGGGCAAGGAAATACACTAACTCTTATTAATTCATTTAAAACCCATTTAATTGAATGTTATCACTTATTAAAACAACTTATAATGGGTTACCTAGGCAACCTCTTTAGGGATCTGACCCCCATTACAAGCCACTTCCCAAAATACACTTAGATTACCTACCCTAAGCTCATGAAAAGTAAAACTCATAAGATCACAATTTTCACCTAAGTTCTTTATAAGAAATTGGAAAACACCTAAAGAAAAATCACAATATTCACCTTAGTCCTATATCAATAAACTTAAAAGCACCAAAAGATAACCAATCAAAACTCAAAGGTTATAATAAGAAAGTCACAATAATCACCTCAGTTCTATACAAGCAACTGAGAAGCATCAAAAGACAACTGGCCAAAACTTAAAGGTTACACTAGGAAAATCACACCATTCACCTCAGTTCTATACAAGCAATTGGAAAGCACTAAAAACATTTGATCAGAACTCATCATAGAAATATGTGACTACATCAGAATGGTTAGTATAAAAAATTGTGACCAAAAATATACATAACTTCAATGTAGAACAAAAACCTCCAAGCCTCTTGTAAACATCCTGAATGGGCAACACACTAAGTCAAACCTGAACCCCAACATGAAATACAACATATATCTCATCAAGAAATTTATCACATATTTTTATAGTTCATTTAGTTTTCAAATCACGAAGGTTCGATATACAAACATGATTTCAATTTTCATTTCTGAAGTATCATAATTACTAAGGTTTTCAAATTTACAAAAGTAATAAAATTCCTTAGTACAAACCCATTTTTATATAAAATATCCTATTTAAAAAAATCCAAGTTTTATAAAAAAAATCTATTAATAATTGCTATTAATAACTATTAAATTTGACCCTAAATGAAGGAAACATAATTTAATATTATTAGCTAGAAATTAAAACTCCATTAAATTTAATTTTTTATAACATATTTTAATGTTTTACCATACTAACCTTAACTGTAATATAATGTTTTATATTTAACTAATATATAAAATAATTATTAATAACTATTTAATAAATATTAATAATTAGTATTTAATGTACTATAAGTAAAAATATAAATGTTTTAACTAAAATAATAATAATAACAACATTATTTTTTTTGGTTTGTGGGATCCACGATCACAGTCCCTTGGGCTCAAACAGTCCCGGCTACTCAAGTAGCCATGCACTGCTTGTAACCAGTTGCAGGCTGCCTAGTAGATGTGGTTTGCTTACAACAGTCGCACGTTGCTAGGTAGCCTTACTGCTCGACGACATTAGAAGAGAGGTAGGGGGTGGGGGTAATGGCCCACTTCCCCAGTTTTAATATATTTCTTTTTAATAATAAATTTGATTTAAAAATAAACAAAGAACCCCAAATATTATTACTAGAGGAATAATTTATTACTGTGGTAATTAATATTATATATTTTTATAAACATATCTAATTTAGATCTTATAGGGTAAATAATTACAACTGATCGAATTCATTAAATTAAATCTTGATTTTCTTTTCAAAACCTCCATCTAGATTTTAAGTAATCCAATAATGAACCTCCAAATTTACCAAACAAAGGTTTCCAAACACAAATTCTTACACAAATATTTTCAATAACAATAAATTTTAACACAAGGGTTTCAACTCAAAATAATCTTTGAAAACAAATCCATACAAACACAAAGAAGATAGAGAGTTTTTGAAGGGAAAACTACTGTACGAAACTCAACGAGATCTTACCTCACTTTGATGCTAACTAGACAAATGCTTAGAGCTTGCAAGAAATTCCCATCTTTTCAGAAACCCTCTTTCTCAAAATTTATTCCTCCAAACCTGTGTGTGGAGAAATGAGCTCCGATTTCTTAATAAAGAGCCTTCTCCCTTTAGGGTTTTGGTTTTGCAATCATGCAAACCCTTTTTATTTATTATTTTATTTTATTTTGAATTCATGTGCTAACTTTTTGCATTTTAATTACATGACGTCTTTAATATATTTATTAATTCAACTAATAATAATATTTATAGTTTATTATTAAAATGAATCTCGTAAATAAATTTTTATTACATTGAATAAATATAATTATGCTAAAATTAGAACTTTAATTAAATCTTTTATTTAATTAATTTCTCAATTTATTAAATATAATTAAATATTAAATTTTCTTTATAATTTTTTTGTTAAATTAACTGAAAATGACAATAGACCCACAAAACTAAATAAGAAAACTCATCTCAAAGACAAAGTACTAAATCAAACTCAAGGGTCAAAATCACAAATTCACATCACTTGACAAATTTGGAAGGGTAGATAACTCAAATACTTGTCCTACTTTCTAGGAAAATTATCTTAGGGTTAGGATTTGGACTCAAGAACTATCTCCCCTCTTTTACCATTGAGTTTTGATCTCAGATGGTTTTGACAATTGAGTGTCAACACACTTAAGAAATTTTCTAAGTTCATGCCAAGTATAATATAGATGTTAAGTTGCAATGAGTGTCGAGTCACTCATGTGCCGAGTAAACAGTAAGTGCTGAGCAAATAGATAGAGCCAAGAAAGTTTCAAGTGTTGAGTGAACAATAGATGCTGAGCAAGTTTAAGTGCTGAGCCAAATAGGATTATAGTATATGCCGAGCATTAGTATTAACAAGTGTCAAGTAACACATAAATGACCTAGTTATTTGTGATGGCACAAACAACTATGTAAACCATTTTTAAGCTAACATATGGATATATCTCAAAGCTTTGAAGATAAGATCGAATCTATTTGGATTCCCTATGCAATCAACATGCAACCAATGAGAAAAATGAAGGGAATTGAGTGGGAAAGTTGGATGAATTTGAATTGTAGATTCATACCTAAGCCTAAGCCACCAAAGTCTATTTAAAGGGAGACGAAGCCCCATAATTCGTAGAGAGTATATATGAGAGAGAGCATTAAGAGAATGCATGCAAGAAGGTGATGATAATAGTGAAAGGGATGAATTGATTAACATACAATTAAGATGACTTAGAAGAAGGACAACATTGGAGAATTAGTTAGTAGAACAGAGGATCAAGGTTACAATATTTTTCATATCAGGTTAGAGAGGATCGAGATGAACCGAATTGGGATATGAAATCAGCAATATTAGATTGTAAGTTTATCATATCAAACATTCTACTAGACTTTCTAACAACTATATCAGCAGGATGAAATCCTTGTATCAAGGTTGATTTAACAATCATAGTAAAATCCTTTGATAGGGTGACATTCCAAGCGAGTGTTCTAAAGTCCTTTAGCTAGGCACACTTCTAACAAGGTGTTAACATCCTTTAATAAGGTAGGATCTAACAATCCTTTGTAAGAATTTAATAGGACAAGCCTTTCATAGGGCAGACCATAAGAATGGTCAAAAATATGTAACCTTAATAGGTGAACTTTATTGCTACAGTAGTGAAAAATTGTGGGTGTCATCCCCACCCCAATTTTACCTTCTCATTAGAGGGTTTTTGGGTAATTATATTTGGTGTTAAGTGTTTATGTGGATGGATTTACTTTAAAAGTTACTTCAATATGTTTATGCATGCAATTTTTTAAAGTTAAAAGTTTTATTGGTTAGAGTTTAGTACTTCTGATTCACCCCCCCTCTTAGAAGTATACATTTCCCATTTGTATTTCCAACAATTGGTATCAGAGGTAAGTTCTCATTAGGAGAAACCTTACAACTTAGAGAAAAGATCTTGAGATGAAGGTTTACAAGTTGGGAAAGACCATTGAGAATTAGGAGATTGAGATACATCTCTTACTGTAACAATCAAATGAAGCTAGAGATTCCATGAGAAGTTTGCTAAAGAGAAGGAAAGAGATTGCTACAGCAAAAAGTGACACACAATACAAGGAGATTGACACCACAAAGTTATTTGTAAATGGTAACTCTTGTGAATTTGATGCAACAATTGTAGATCTCATGGAAAAGAATATAGCACAAGCTAAGGAGATTACAAAACTCATGTTGGAGCAAGAATCACAAGCAATACTGCTATGTGAAGTGACTGAACTAAAGATGAAAGCTATAGAAGACAAGGCCATGATTGAAGACAACAAAATAATTTTGTCAAATAGATTGGAAGAAAAATTAATAGAGCTATCTAGGATCTCAAACATGTAATTGGACACCCTAAGTCAAATGATGAATGCCCATCATGAGTTGAATGTCAAGGACATTGAGATAACTACATTGAAGTTGTAGAATGAGCAACAACAGAATGACCTAAAAAAAGAGAAGTTTGCTGAAAGTTTCAACAAGCCAAATAAAGCCATAAAGTACTTTGAGCAATTGCTAAAATCCCCTAGATCTCATAAAGACACATTAGGATTGGGCTACACAAGCACTGAAGAAGGAGAATCATCCAAAGCTGCCGAGGAAAGAAGCAATAAAAGTAAGAACTCTAAACCTACTTGTCATCATTGTGGAAAGAAAGAACATACAAATAATGTTTGTAAGAATATGAATGGTAGCTATAATGTCAAGCTAAAGAACATGACACATTGTTACAAGTGCAAAAAACAAGGTCATTAGGAACATGAATGCAGAACTAGAACCATGCATGCACCAAGATTTGAAGGACACTACTATAATTGTCAAAAGTTTGGTCACAAAGCCTTTGAATGTAGATCCAAGTCTAGATGGTCATAAAACAAGGGAAGAAGCCATGAAAATTTCTACAATTAGGACTAAAAGAGAAGGCACAACTATCATTATTGCCAAGAGTATGGACACATCCTTAAGAATTGCATAAGAACACACTTCAGTGGAAGCTACAATAGATGGTTAAGTCAAACTACATGCTTTAGTTGTTTGAAGACTAGTCATATCAGCAAGCATTTCCCAACAAGGAAAAAGAAACCTAACTCAGAGTTCAACAAGGGAAAAGGCAAGGTAGATGTTGAACACATTAGAGGAGAGATAAATATGACATGGAAGAATAAAGATGGATGCATCACATCAAATGAAGGGATCACTTCACCTGACAGGTCAAGTAAGCACACCTCATCAAACTAAGCAAAAAGAAGGTATGTGGGATTGGTATTTAAATGCTTCATCATACACCATTTCCAAGATAAAGTTAGTACTAAAAATGATAAATTAGCATGAATAAGGATGCAAGTTAATAAGGAAAGGCCAAGGTCAAACTTTAAGTTTTTCATCTTACTGCCGAGTGTGAGAAGTTCACTTCAACTGCTGAGCAGAATTCCAGTGTGTCAAGTTATTAGCCAAAGTTAGTTGAACTTGAGTTAGTAGTGGTTTTTGAGTAAAAGAAAATTATTATTGAATGTGAGTAAGGGTAACTCTAGTGGATGCCAAGTGATGGAAAATCAATGGAAGCCGAGTAAAGCAGAAAGTGCATAGAAGCTAAGTTTACAGTTGTACATGCACCATGCATTAAATGTGATATTTTAAAAGGGTATAATAAAAATTTTCACTCATTATTCATCATTATGAACATAGAGTAAGAGCGAGAAAATCATAGAAGCAATTGGCGACCAAAGATTAAAGCTTATACACAAATTCTAGTGGAGATCAAGCATCGTTTCATTGATTTAAAGGTATTTGTCACAAGCCAAGTTGCATAGTTACATAATTTAATATCATTTGAAACCCTAGCTTGCAAAAATGGCCTCTAGCTCTAGGAATTCTAAGGACAAGGAACCCTTTGAATTTTAGTTGGTTAGTAATAAGGTCAAGAAAGTAGATTTTAGGCCAATACTTGAAGTTGCATACAAGATTGACCCAACAAGGGCATTGTCAATCATTCTACCCAAGGTCATTATGGTTCAAGATGTAAGAAAATATTACAATTGTAAGGTTGGAGGGATAGGGGATATGGAAATCCTATAGGCATATGAAAAACTATGTGAGAATGGAGTATTGAAGGAAGAATTCCAAATCATTGAGAGAAAGGGCTTAACCCATGCCCTAGATTTCCCCACGATCTTTAAGACTAAATGGATAAGAATTGTGTTAAGTAGAATCCATGATGGATGTTTATGGCTAGAGGGAGGACTCATCAAGTTATCAAAAAGGATTTTGCATAGGGTTACAAGATTTCGAACCCTAGAGCAGCCCAAAACCCTAAGAAGTGATTCTAAAGAAGCAATAGAGAAGAATACAGGGGCAAAGTGGAATAAGAGGGGAATGAATATTGACACCATCAAAGATCTACTTCTATAATTTGTTGTAAGGGTCATATCCCACAAATTGTATCAGTCAAGTTGACTAAATAGTGTACAATGCATTGCAATCAATGTAGGGTACAAGATTGTAAAGAAAGATCACACTTATGATTTGGTCGAGCTATAGTTACAACAAATCATGGAGAATTTGGGAGAAATAAGGAGATCAAAAGGTGCTCAATGCAAATTTGGCTCAATTTTGATATGTATATTCTTTTATGTACAGAATGAGTTTCCTTCTTTTGGTAAGGTTGGCTGGAAGACCAATAGGTTTGTAGCTGTACAAGTTAATGAGTACATAGAGCAAGTGAGAGACAATTTTGAGTCCATAATGACCAGTTATTTTGAGGATTTTAGGAAAACCATGAAACAAAGGTTGAGAATCTCAGTGTCCTTGGTGGAAAATTATTACAATGACATATGTTTCCTAGTAGACATTGATTATACATTTATCCAGGCTACAGTACCCAGAGTAAGATGGATAAGGGCATTGGGGTATGAAAATAATATAGATGAAGCATTAGCATCTATCATTGCATTATTATAGAGGATATTGACAAATTAGAAAAGATTTTTGGAAACTATGGTGTTGTCAAATCTAAGGTAGAAATGGAGTTGAAAACTACCTCAACTCTCAAAAAGAAAGATAAATTGGTCAAAAAGCTGAAAGAAAAATTTGGTGAAGGAGTAGAAGGTGACAATGAAGATGAAGAAGGAGAAGAAGAAGAAGGACAGGGTCAAGAGCCTCTTGCCCTAACACAAGGACTGGTAGAAGATAAGGAAGAAGGTGCTGAGGAGGAACAAGCTGAGGAAGCACCAATAGTAAAAGAACCTAAGAAGAGAAAAGCTCAAAAATAGCCTATAGCTCAACCTAAAGGAAAAAAAGATTGCAAAACCTAGTCCTACCAAGCCTACTGCTCTAGCCACAAGGGCAAATACAAGGGCCACCATCCAAAAGGAAAAGGAGAAAAAAAGAGAGAAGAAGAAAGCTACTGGGAAACCAGGCCCAATGAAGAAGAAGATAAGGAGGAAATATGTTGCATAATCTAAATCTAATGAAGAAAGGATCGAGTCAGATGACAACAACCAGTTCAAAATGGTAAGTCATGCACCCAAGTCCAATATTGATAACATTTGTGAAAATATTAAGGATAATGCAAACTTGATTGGCTTGAAAAAATTTTAATTCAATAAATTAAATAGGGAAGAAAAAAATAAGATAGAGGAGTCATTGTATGCCATGATGGAAAAATTCAAGAATATCCCACTTGAATTTGACACTACTATGCCTAAGGATTTATATTCCATTATTGAGAATAAATGGCATTATTGCCTAAATATTGAAAAGGAAATAAGGGAGTCTACATTGACACAAGTGATGCCAGATTTATCAAAAGGAAAAATAACAAAAGAAAATAAGAAACATGGTAGCAAATTTGCACCTAAGTACCAGGCCTTCAACATTCTTCAAAATAAGATTGAAGATGTTGCCAAGAAGTCCACTCAAATGTGGAAGCTAATCTATGGCCTAACCACTATTAAGGAAGGAGAAGAAGATCCCTTTAAGGGAAGGAATAATGAGGAAGAGGAAGAGAATGACAAAGAAGGAGAGATTGAAAAAGACAAGGCAAATAACATAGTGTAGGAGGGAACACAAAAAGAAGATAATATGGCAACTACTGAAGAGCAACAAATGGATCAGAGTGTGGAAGACACATAATTTCCAGCAACACACCTATAGAAACAATCAAAGTAAAGGATGTTCCTGATAGCACAATTTAGAACATCAACCCACTTACTGCAGAGGATCTAAAGAAGATCCTTGACTAATAAAATTTACAGGCAAAGTTGTGTGACAATCCAGTATTGGTCAAAGTAGTTGAGTTGCAGAAAGCAGTAGCTGACCTAAATAGGGACAAGGTGGCTACAAAAGAAACATCCTCTTCCATCCCTACATCTACCAATGGAAAACCTCAAGAGAAAGCATCAAAAAATACATCAGCTAAGGTTGATACCATAGTTAAAGTTGCTATAACTGCCGAGGAATCAACAAAGGAACAAATAGGACAGGCAAGAGTATCTGTTCCTACTGCAAAAACACAAGGTGCACCATAGGTAATAGTGATTGATCAAGGAGGATCATGAGAGGACAAGGAAATTCCAAAGGAAAAGGAGCAAGAAGCAATTCAAACATTGGTTAATCTACCAACTACTAGAACTCCTACAAAATTCCTTTAGAAGCCAAGCACTGAAGCAATGCCACTCCAAATTTCATCACTAGGCTTAAGCTCCACAAAGGTTGCAATAGTACTTCACTATGGAGACCCTACATTAAATGAAGAAATTATCATACCAAAGTATGATTATGAAACCATGAACATTGAATAGATAAATGAAATGTAGGAGGCATTAGAAAGGAAAAAGAACCAAGAGATACTCAGGAAAGAGTATAAACAAAGGCAAGCACTGCATGAAATAATAAACATATTTCTAGATGCATTTTTCTTACAAACAACTGATGCAACCAAACTGATATTGGAACAGTTGTAAAAAATTGTTGAATAGGTGACCAATGAAGACCAGGAGACTAATGTCAAACTCATGGAATGGTCTAAGAGAAAATTTCAAGGTAAGGTAAATGAGAAAATATCAAGTGGCATAGCACTATCATAGGTTGAATTGGCTGCAAAAATAGAAAAGGTGAAGAAGGTACTTGAGAATATTTTCTCACTATATACTAAATTGTGTGATCCCACACTCTTCACACAAGAAACAAGCAAAGAATTTTGAGTCTGGAGAGAAAACTAAAAGTATCTAGTATGCAATTACCACATAACCTATCTCAAAGTGAGAAGCATTTTCATTCCGCACTTCACACAAAAAAGGAACTATTTGTATTGATAGTAGAAGAGGCTAATACAAGAGCCAAGTTAATTCAAATTCAAGCCTCCTTGAAACCACATATGGAAATCTTATAGAAAGAACTATCCTATGCCAAGATAGTACTCAAGAAAGATTCTAATCTTTCAAAACTTTATAGCTTAGTTCACCTTGCAATTGAGACAACAATCCAAATCAAGTCCCTAGATGTTGCAATAGATATCTGGAATGCTTCTCTCAATATTGTAATGGAAGTTAACAAGAACTTCTTAGATAAATACACACTTAGTGTATAAACCCTTTGACATCAGAGTCAAAAAGGGGGAGAAATAGTTAAAGGGGGAGAAATATCCATGAAAAGGTGGAGACATGTGAAAGGGGGAGTTACACAATAAATAGAGAAACCAAAGGGGGGGCAACAATAGGTAATAGAGTATATCAGAACACATAAGATAAAGAGTATCAAAATAAAGACAAAGAGTATTAGCAGAGGAAAATCAATCTACTCAAAGAGATTTTGGATATAGAAAAGACACATTAACTCAGGGGGAGTTATAAAATTTTAAGGTATATAGTTATTTACAAAAAAATTGAACAATTTTGAAGCTTTGTATATATACCAAATTTGATGTACATTATACTCGAGGAGATTAGATTCATCATGTATAGTTAAGTGTTTTTGCCACTCATGTCAAAGGGGGAGAATGTTGATTTCAGATTGGTTTTGATGATTGAGTGTCAACACACTTAAGAAATTTTCTATGTTCATGTTAAGTATAATATAGATGCCGAGTTGCAATGAGTGTCAAGTCACTCGTGTGTCAAGTAAATAGTAAGTGCCAAGCAAATATACAGATCCGAGCAAGTTTCAAGTGCTGAGTGAAAAATAGATGCCAAGAAAGTTCAAGTGCTGAGCTAGATAGAATTATAGTATGTGCCGAGCATCAATATTAATGATTGCTGAGTAACACATAAATGATCTAGTTATTTGTGATGGCACAAACAACTATGTAAACCATTTTTAAGTCGACATATAGATAGATCTCAAAGCTTTGAAGATAAGATCAAATTTATTTGGATTCCCTATGTAATAAACATGTAACCAATGAGAAAAATGGAAGGAATTGAGTGGGAAAATTGGATGAATCTCAATCATATATTCATACCTAACCCTAAGCCACCAAAGTCTTTTTAAAGGGAGACTAAGCCCAATAATTCATAGAAAGTATGTATGAGAAAGAACATTAAGAGAATGCATGCAAGAAGGTGATCATAACAATGAAAGGGGTGAATTGATCAACATATAATCAAGGTGACTTAGAAGAAGGACAACGTTGCAGAATTAGTAAGTAGAACAAAGGATCAAGGTTATAGCATTTTCATATCAGATCAGAGAGGATCGAGATAAACTGAATTGGGATCTAAAATCAGCAATATCAGATTGTAAGTTTATCAGATCAAACATTCTACTATACTTTCTAACAACTATATCAGCAAGATGAAATCCTTGTATCAAGGTTGATTTAACAGTCATAGTGAAATCCTTTAATAGGGTGACATTCCAAGGGAGTTTTCTAAAGTCCTTTAGCTAGGCACACTTCTAACAGGGTGTTAATATCCTTTAATAGGGCAGGATCTAACAATCCTTTGTAAGCCTTTAATAGGTTAGGCCTTTCATAGGGAAGATCATGAGAATGGTCAAAAACATGTAACCTTAACAGGTGAACTTTATTGTTGCAGTAGTAAAGAATTGTGGGTGTCATCCCCACCCTAGTTTTACCTTCTCATTGGATGGTTTCTGGGTAATCATATCTGGTGTTAAGTGTTTATGTGGACGCATTTACTTTACAAGTTACTTCAATATGTTTATGCATGCAATGTTTTAAAGTTAAAAGTTTTATTAGTTAGAGTTTAGTACTTCTAATTTACCCCCCCACCACATCAGAAGTATACATTTCCCCTTTGTATTTCCAATATTGAGATACTCTGATAGGACACATTCATTCTGGCAATTTAGGGAAGTTGATGCCCAATACCTACAATCTACATAAAAGTCAAGTATGTACATATAAATATAGATCTAAACTAAACAAGCAATGGTAGGGAGTCGTGCATCATGTAGATACCGACTAGTAGGTGACTATGAATCCCTCCCTCAACCATATTAGAAACATCAAATATAAAGTAAAACATACAAGTACACATACACATTCAAGTATGGGGCAAGTAACCATAGAATCTACATAAAAATAATCCATCTATCTATCATCATGAGATAATTGAAAAGCACTATATGAACATACATGTATCATCATCGAAAGAGTAATCATGAACATATGAAATAATTGAGTATCAAGTAGCTCATCCAATATATTGACTGAGTATGAAATAACATCTAAATGAAATCAGGTAACCAAGTACCACAATCATAAAACATAACCATAAAACAGGCCTAAAAGAGTTCAACAAAAAGAAATGAAAAGTAAAAACTAGGGATATGCATTACATCCATAATTGACTTTTGGAAAGATTATTATTTTCTTTATTTTGGAACATTCAATTTTTTTCTAACTATTGAGCATTTGAATTTAGGGATGCATTTTATATAAAGACTCCTAGTTCTAATAACAAGTATGATTTAGCTACTCACATATTCTTGAAGGCATTAATGAAAAAGAATCCCTTTGTAGCAAATTCAACATAGAATAGTTGGGATCACCAAGAATAGAGGATTCAAGACTGTGGAAGTGCCAAATATTATTTTAGTAAGAAGCAGCTATGCTCAATATTGTTGCCACTAAAATTTGGGGCAACAACAAATTTGAACAAGCAATTCCTTAAAAAACATTGGCAAGTAGCAATTGTAATAGGCAGAACAAACCTTGTAGTATATATAGCTTGGTAGATGTCCTCTAGATGTACTTTTTCACTCCCTTAATTAGAAATAGTGCAAACCTTTCTTCAATTTCATGTTTCTTTGACTTGTAGGGTTTAGGTAGAGCCATCAATATCTCTTACTACTTCCTTTTCTTCAATTCATCCACCAACACCCTTTATGACATTTACAACCTCATTTTAGGCTTTAATGAACTTGTATCAATCATCTTCAAAATTTTGAACTCTTTCTTTAGGTTTGTTGCCTTGACCTTTTTTTCAATTCACTTGATAGAAATTTCTTAGTTTAGATAAATTCTCTTTCATTATCTATAATCCAATAATGTTTTCAAACAATTTACCACTCAATGAACTGACAATTGCAATCCTAACTGTTAAGTTGTTTTCTTCATCTTTGATCTTATCTGGAGTCTATAGTCCACCTTGAGGTGTAGTATAACCTTTTTAAATAGTGTTTGATAATCCTTTTGGTGGAGACTCTAAATAGAACTTAATTCTTTCCTTCCAATAGGCATAAATTGTACCTTCAAACTTCAAAGCCTTAAACTACAGATCCTACACCATACTAGATGTCCCTTGAGAAATTAAGCTTCAAAAAAATAAGCTAGACTTTGATACCAATTGTTGAGCTTGCAATTGGGGAGGCAGAGAAAATTAGTCCATACCACAAAAACAACCTTAGCTCAGATCTTGATAAACATTGTGTGTATGTGTGTGTGTGTGTAAATATTTAATTACAAAGGGTTAGGTATATTGCTAGTGTGAGGCCTCAACCTAGCCCATCATAGTAGTTTATTTACATTTCAAATACTTTATATTTTGAGACCTTGTTATATGTTGGACCTATTTTGGATTAATTTTTAGACTATTTGATATTATGAGATGCTTTATTTTTACGATGATTAGTTATGATGTCAGAACTTATTGATGATGCTTGATGATTGTTTACATTCATCTACTTGGTTGGTTATTTAATTGAGGAGTCTAAAATTATGTTTGAGTGCAAAGAGTAGATGGATCGTGTATTTTAAAATCATGAAATGTTGCAAATGGTCATATCATGTTCAGTTGATTTTGTTGGTATTATAAAAATGGAACATGTTATTTGAAATTCAATTGGGATATATTTTATGTTTTGATTCAATTATGAATACAAAATTGACTTAGGATTTATATATGCATATGATTTATATATTTTGGACTACTAATATGTAGTTTGAATGTGCAAGAAATATAACCATGGTAAAATGGAGAATCAAGACTATACCTTTGTATCTACTGAGAATGCCAAGGGTATATCTAATGAAGAGATCTTAGCCTCATTGTTTAGTATTTTACTTTGTAAATGTAATGCGAATGAGTGTTTTGATTAGATTTTCCACTTGTAATGTTAAGTGTATATTTTATAATGTCACTTGGCACTTGTATTGTTATGTTTCTAATTGGAAATTTAGCTTTAGATATTGGAAAAAGACATCCAACCTTATTTATAACTAATTAGAAATGTTTAAGTTATATCCCCTTGCATAAAATTAGCATATGAAGGCTTTTATTAGATTAAATTCGGATTTGAGTTTAAGGTGACTTTAGAGGGATCTATTAGAGTCTTAGGGTGTTCTTTTGGTAAAATTAAGTTACCTACATGTTAGTACTATATGTTAGGGCTTTAATTTTAACTTTACTTTAGTATAAATCATTTTTCTAACCCTTTTAAAATCCCATTTTTCAAGTATTGCAAAAATGGGAAGAAATCTTTCCCAACTTCTCACCTTATCTTCAGTGAGTTGGAGTTCCAATAAAATAGGGAAACTTAGGTGGAGTTAAAAGTGATTTTTCTCATTTCATGATGGATAAAAAGAAGGAGTTTAGCTTCTTATTTAAGGGAATTTTGAAAATAGAGTTTTCATTCACCCACTCTCTAGTTTTAGAGATTTTCTATTTTTTGGAGATTTGATCAAGGATAGAGGGCTCTTCTCAAATCAGTTCATTTGCCATAGCTTGGAGAAAGGTTGGAGCTTTTGTCACATTTTAGGAATTATGTATTGTATTGTATTGTTTTATTGAATAAAAATTGTCTAAATTTGGCTACAGATGCATATGTGTATTGTCAATGTTGTATTGTTGGGTGTGAATTAATTTCTATTATTTTTCCTTTTTTTCTTTCTCTTTGATTTTGAGAGTATGATGTTATGAGAGTGGAAGGACATCACTCACCCTTGGGAGGGTAGAGGTGGCCTTTAGGTGAAGGGGTTAGTTGGGCCTTTCCCTTGAGTGCACAGTCTCTTCCGTGGAAGGAAGAGTGATACACATGTAGTATGGGTTGCATGTGCTAGTACAATATTGTTATACACTTTGGGGGTGATTAGGGGAGAAATTTTGTGAGAGTTGGTAATTATTTTGTATGCCTTGTGAAAGCAGATTTGGTTTTATATATTTGGCTTCTCCTTAGGGTTTTAGGCACAGCTTCACCCATTATATTGGTTGCTATGGTAACCTATTGTGTAAGCTCAAAAAAGGTGTTAAATGTTGTATCATTTAATTATTATTTTGTGTGGTTGTGCTTGATTGTTACCTGGTTGTTCTTGGTTCTCCAAGCTCAGTGGATGGTCTCATAGAGACCTAGGTTGGGAGGTGATCTCTCCATGGTTTTTAGTGTTGTTTTCTATAGGTTTCATATGGATTTGTGTTGAAGAAAATCTTGGAAGATTTCATTTTTTATAGGAGATTTCAAGATGGCTTATTATGAATATTTGTAAAAGTTCTATATTGTAAAAAATCACATGTAGATCTTCATTTATGTAAATCTATTTTTGTTGTAAGACCCAAATGTGATTGTAATTTTGGATTAGACATGTCAAAGTTGTGAATACATTTCACTTTAAATATTTCCTGGAATATGATTAGATATATTTGAAAATTTGTAGCAATAATCTGTAAATGAATTGACATGGTTTCTTAAAGTGTTTCAAATTTTAATTTTATTATTATTATTGAGTTGTGTGTGTGTGTGTGTGTGTGTGTGTGTGTGTGTGTGTGTGTGTGTGTGTGTGTGTGTGTGTGTGTGTGTGTGTGCACGCGCCTTGTTCAAAATTTTGGGCATGACAACTAGAGAGGCCACTGCTTAAGACTTGCCATTTAAAGTTGACTACCTTTAGGATAAGGTACACAAGATATGAAGGTTTTTAGTAGGCTCATTTTCATTTGACAACATGAATATTAGAAAATAAATAAATATTTGAATCATGAATATAACCATGAACACCTATATTAATGGATCATAGTTATTGTGTATATCTATTACTATTTTAACAAAATGTCTCTGAAAGTATTATCCTTAAGATTTGACTTGTACACATCCACCTCACATAATTCACTTTTTTTCTCTGCACATACTTTTTCCCAAAAATTTTCACTTTACATGCACATTTAAAATAAGAGACAGATAATTGAAGGTTCAATTGAGGGTTGATCCAACAAAAACCAACCATGAAGGTTGGTCACAACTTATTACATGAAGCAAGTCATTTAGCCAAAAAATACACATTGATACACTCCAGTAGAAAGAGGGGATCTAAATATACCACAAAACCTTCTCTTAAGAAAGATCCAACAATCTTCTTATTAACCAAGATTGTCTCTAAAACACAACATGTAGATATGCACTAAGGCTTTTAGAGTAGTCTAGCAAGAAACATCTTATGATGTGGTCTTGAAGCTTGTGAATCTCCACACACAATATGGGATCTAGATAACTCCCTAACATTGATTATAAAGTATATCTAGACCAAAAAAATGATCCTAGATCATGTAGCACATCCAAATATATACGACCATGACATAATTGAATATATCTAGTATAGAATGTTAAAAAGCTTACTTGAAAAAGACAAACATCACCAAAAAAACATATTCTATGATTAAGCAAGAATGAAAACATCCTTTAGAAACATTGTATCATATTTAAAGGACATTGAAAATATTTTAGACCAGTACTAACAAGTTTGACATAAATAAAAACAATAATCATGCATATTTGCAACAACTCCCATAGGTGTATTAGTATCCATTCCCACACCTAAACCTTCCACCTATGAACCACTTTAAGAATTATTATACTGCTTGTCATCAAGAAATATTGTATGCAAAAAGTTCATGGCCATTGGGTGTATTTGCAATAGATTTATCGATTTGATCTAGGTCATCCAAGTAATTATACCTATTGAACACCTAATCATATTACTCATCATGTAGGGTTATATTTTGCCCTCTTCTCTTATTACAAGCTTTAACAATAATGAAACCCTCTATCTTCCATGATAGAAGCCTATCCTTTAACCTTCTAGGGAGTTTAAATAACTGACCGTTTCTAGAAACACTTACAGATTTAGCTTTAGGACACATTTTTTGCATGTGTCAATATTCATAGGAAATTAAACATCTAAATAGAAGAGTCTCACAATCAAGCTATTGGAATTAGTTCACACCCTTCTAGATTTTCATGGAGTAAGGTATATGCTTCCTTAATTCAGTTCCTACATAAACATGGGCATAATTGGTTACCTTTTTCTCTTAAGTTTATCATGAAGCGACCACTAGATTTCTAAGTTGAGCTACAACTAAATTGAAGACATAAATTTTCCAAAATTCCAAAGGGAACCAGAAAATCCTCACCCATACTATAACTATTTGTATACATGAAAATCTAATCTATCAAGAGCACATGTAAATGAGAAAACATTAGTTGCACATGTATATCAACATTCAAATAAAAATTGAAATACAATTAATCTACTTGAGTTTTAAAACTAATGCAACTGAAGGACAAGAGTCCTCATTCAACCTTAGAGCAACTCAACAAGGGCACCCATGAGAGGCCTTTCTGGTGTGCTCTCCTAAAATGCAACTATGATTGAATCCCATGATAATGGAAGTATGAAAAAGTGATAATGACCCTATGCTAACATGAGCAAAGAACACTTCAAGCAATGACTATGGAAGCAACCATGCTTGAAATCATTCAAGAATGTAAAGGTGAATGGAACAAGTAAATCTAATGATGCAATACTAAGTGAAAATGCAAGAAAAATGCCTAAAATTAAACAACTACCAAAGGGTTAGTAATAATCTCTAAAAAGCTCTAAACTTAAACTACCATGATAAAAATGCAATGGAGAAGATTAAAAATTCTTGAGACAAGAGATCTATTTATAGGCTTGAGGGAGACATTGAGAAGTTGGCATCTATGTGGCATCCACATAGGTGCCACAAGGGAGACACATGGGCTAAGGGACAAGCCATGTAAAAGTCAACATAAGTCTTTTATGATTAAGATGGCTCAAGGTGTGCTCACACACGTGTGAGTAACCTTGGGGAAATGAATGTGGGGACAAGGGTGTGAGAGGATTTTTGGAGGAACTAATGAAAGGGGGGCTTCTTGGGCTTTGAGTTTCTCACACATGTGTGATCAACCACTTAGGGACTAAAATGTGTTTAAGAGGGTATTTAAGATAATAAAGTGGGATTTAGCAAGTGGTAGTCTTAGAAGGATGAGAGTGATGAGTGATAGGCTAGGATTTAAATGGGATTAGGATTTAATTAAATAGGATTTAATTTAATCATAGGATTATCTAATTTAATAAAGTAGAGGGAAATTAAATAAGTTGAAATTTATTTAAAAGATGATTTATGGAGCATTATGTATTAAATAAATTTAACACATTAGGGGGAAGTATTTAAGTTAAATTTAAATACATTGGGCAAGAGTACCTATTCAAATAAATAAATTTAATTAAATAAGTAGAAGAATATGACAAATATAACTAATTAATAAATAATCAATTATAGTTTCAAGGGAAATATTAATAAATTAATATAGTATTTTGGGATGATTTTAAGCGTCTGCATTTCCCCCCTCTTTGATGTGATGTCAGGACGACATTATATCAAAGAAAAGAAAATATAGGTTGCCCCAAAGAGGAGAAAAGTCCTAGGAGTTTTGTCACAATGATGATGTGGGAGGAGGGTTTCCCCTTGAGGAAATGGGGTGAAAAAGAAATATATATTTTCTCCATTTTCTCGAAAATAGACACATGAAGGAAAAGGGTAATAAAAATGCTTAAAAGATGACCCTGCATGACTTGTCGATAAGACCAAAATGAAGTAGGGTGAATTGGACAATGATTTAACTAGACAATGAATCTAAATGCATTCTAACTACATGAATTCATGGGATTCAATTGTGTTCATATGGGAGATCAAACCCTAGTTTGATATTGCAAGAGGAGTTATGAATCAAATGCTATAGAAGCATAGGTGGTAAGGTTTTGTTGCATGGACTAGTCTCTTAAAACATAATGTAGATTTTGTAGCTATGATGGAAAAAATGATAGATACACACGAGAGGTTTGGGCACACCCAAAAAAATTTCATGGATCTTGGTGAAAGTGTGCTAACCCATTGCCCCCAGTAAGTGATGCATAATCATAACTCGAAACTGACATAGATGTGCTAAAAAATTATGAAAATAGATCATGTTGCAAAATGATTTGTGTAATCAGGTTAATCCATTCAAATGATACCAAGATATTGAAGATCAGGACACACTTGGGGAGGCTATCACTGACACACAAAGACAAAATCAACAAAAAACCTTATGACCAAGTAGTCATTCAATCCACAGTTCTTGCCATGAACTTCATTTTGAGGGTGAATATATAAAATCTATGTAGGAAGGATGCATCTTGTAAGGTGAAAATTGATTGTTTGATTGAATTGTATTGAAATTTTTGTGATTGTTTGCTAGAAATTGTGTGAAAGGAACATAGTTCTCAAATCATTTAGTCTCAGTGTGAATTTGTGTAAGTTTGTTTGCAATCGATATTTTGATAAGCTCAGTTTGATGGATTGAAGTTCATTTTCATGAGATTAGATGATGAATAAAAGAATTTGGACAAGATGATGGATGAAGGAAGAACTTGATTGGATTAGAATAATGGTATGTGATAGGCTTGGGTTAGAAGAAAAAGATATTTAGTCAGGATGGAAATTTATTGGAGTAGAGGATAGATGGATTTGATGTGAAAGGATCAGAAGAAGGGAAAATTGATTGAATTAGAGGATAAATGAATTTGATTGAATTGATTGGAAAAATTGTATGGAACTTGATATGAAAGGATGAAAATATAATGGATTGGAACAATGAAAAGGATGAATCAAGGCATGGTAAATGGATGAGAAGTAATGAGATTCAATGGATGGAAGGAATGGTGAAGGGATATGAGGGACCCAAAATGATGGGGAATAGGGAGATGGGGAGCCAAGGAACATGTTTCAAAGGAGTTAAAATGCCCCATACCAAGGATAGGAAAATGTAAGGAAATATGGTGGGAAAGGATGTATGAAAATGGACAGATGGTGTGTAAATGATACACATGGAGGAAATGAAGGTTTTGAATTGTTTCCAAAGCATACACGGATATTATTACTTTTTATTGTTATTTTTGGTTCCTCTATTTTTTGATCACAAGAAAAGGTATGAAAGTGGAAGAGATATGAATATAGGAAATATGAAATGGAGGAAATGCATGGGATAATCAAGATTAAAGGACAATGAAAAGAGGATGGGATTATGTAGGATTATGGAAGGAAGATGGATGAAATGAACATGACAAGGACTATGGGATGCAAGATATGTATAGGATATCAAGATCAAATATGTGAAAGGAAGGTGGGAGTGTGTAGGATAATGTGTGGATAATGAGAACAAGATATGATTGGTGTATATGGATGGATGAAAGGAAAATGATATTTAAGATCAAAGTTGGAAAAGGATGGCGAGTAATAGATGGAAATATGGAAGATATAGAAGGCAATGTGGTATGGATTAAGCTTGCCCTAATCTAGAGTATAAGTGGAGGAGGAAAAGTGAATGGTTGGATAAGTGGAATTGGAAGAAATTGGATACAAAGGGAGGACTCAAGCATCTAGATACATGGATGGTATCCATTGACAGTTCTTCTCCATTTTTGTTATTTTTAGGGAATTTTTACTATTTTCTCATAGATGTTGGTAGGATAGTGAATAGAAGGATGAAACAGGTTGGGAAATGGAGGAAAATGACTTATGAAAAGTTTGGATTAAGGGGGTGGAGTGGTTGGGAGGAAGACATGGTTGATGGATGCTAGGTTGGAAGAATTGTGAATGAGTAGATGAAGGAGGTGGAAAGATCATCATTGGCACACACCTTGAAGGGTGATTGAAAGGAGGAAATTTTGGAGGATATGGATGAGAAAGTTTGAATTTTGGGACATAGGGACCCAAAATGGATGAAGATGATGGATGTAGGATGGTGGATTTTGAGACATAAGGACCCAAAATAGAGTACATAAATGGAAGTTTTGAGGATTTATAGAAGAAGGAAGCTTTTTAATTAGCAAGATTGGATGCCATTTTGAAGTTTTTTTTGAGATTCATGGCTTCATTAAGTAGCTTTGGAATTTTTAAAAAAATTTTCTTTTTGAGCCTTTATGGCCTTTTGATTTTTCTTTCCTTCTGGGTCACAATTTTCTTTTGTTGAACATGTCTTTTAGAGGTGACATGTTGATCCTTTGATTTGTGTGGATATTTGGATTTATTCACTTTATTTTTGACATCCAATTTTCTTCCATTGGCCATGGTATGGGTGCATGAAGATAAATGGTATAGAGAGATGGTGGATGAAATTATGGAGGGTGAACATTGGAAGGAATTCAAGGATGTGTGCCTTTGCTGATCTTTAATAAGTATATGAGCAAATGAAGTGGAAAACATGGATATGGTGGATTGATTTATGTAAGGAACCAAAATGGATGGAAAGGGAGAAGGTTTTTGGATTTTGGACATAAGGACCTAAAGTGGATGATGATGGGGAAGGCAAAGGATTATGGATATAAGTTCTGAAAATGGATTTGGAATATGGATGATGGAAACATTTAGGTTTGGATGAATGAATTTTGGATTTTGAAGAAATTGAAGGCATACCAACAGCTTGAGACATTATTTGTTCAATGGGATACTTATTATTTTCAATACAAGATGTGAGTCCATGAAAATGAGGTTCATGAGTGGATTGGATAGTTGTGATAGGATCATGTGGAGGAATAGGATCACAAGGGGGATTATGAGGGATAATAGGATCTTTAGATGGATTGGGATCATGAAATATAAATGAAGGGGTACTTTGATCTTGACTTATAAGAAGATTATGTGGTGGAATGATTGAATCATGAGATGGAATAGAATCATATAATGGACTGGAGGGAATGGAACCATGAGATGGAGTGATTTGATCTTGACATGGAGGAATCATAGTGGATGAAGTGGAAGGAAAATCTTCATGAAGTGGAGGATCAATGGATGCTAATTCATGAGATGGAGAGGAATCAGTAATGGGTGAGATAGAGGTAATGTCTTGATCTTTATTAGGAATGAGATCATGAGATGGATTAAGATGGATAAATGGATTTTTAGGGATAATGCGATTATGGGATGGGGGATTTCATAGATCTAGAGAGAAGAGGAATCCATAATGACATGCTTTGGAACAAGTTCTTGACCTGGCATTGGGTGTATAACTTTGGGTGATTGGTTCACTCTATTTTTAGGTTTTTATCTAGACAAGCTTTCTAGTGAGATAAACCTACTACAAGGTGGGGATGATGTCAAATATTGAGGATTAGGATTGTGTGACAATTGGGTGTTAGGTAGGGGATTGGGATGATGCTTTTGGAGATTAAGCTCAAAGTATGGGGAATTACATGAAGGATTTAGTGTTGGAAATATAGATGGAGTAACTAGGGGGGGGGGGGGGGGGTGAAATAGTTACCACAAAAAAAAATCCACATATCCCTTAGATGTCTTAAATAACTAGTTACTACTGTCACTCGATAGCCACACAACAAAATATTGTAACTTAGTAGATGAACTATGTATTAACTTACTATTTATTTTTAAGAATTCATAATTATTAAAATGCATGCAAAAGAAATAACATGAACACAAGAGACACCATATTTAACATGGAAACCCAATATGGGAAAAACCGCCAAGTAACTAGCTACAAATTTTCACTCTTCTGAAGTGAGCCCTCTTAGGAGCCAACCCTGTTAAAGGTTACAAAACACAATATTAGGTGTGACCCTATTAGAGGATTTAATCACCCTAATAGGAGTGGCATTGCTAGAGGAATTTAGAACAATTTAGTAGAACTATCCACCTTGTTAGAGGGTTTACAAAAATGGCTGCTTAACCAACTCCACTAGGAGATATAAAATTCACTACTACAATTGTGAGAAAGTAACAATGAGTGAGCTGAATGAGATGCAACTAATATTTTTTGATACAGATCTCTATTCTACTTCACTAGATCCTTACTGATCGAATACACCTTTGCTACTCCTCAAGGATATCTGATCCTTCTTCAAAATTTTCTCACACTTCCTCTTCACACAATCAACTCATTTGCATACTCACTCATTCATACATCCATTCATACTTTAGCATTCAAACTTGACCTTTTATTTATATATTACAAATTTTCAAGGATGCTCGTTTACAAGTTACATTTATCAATAAACAATACATCAATCAGCTACAGTCATTACATGAAACAATTACACTTTATTTCCAAAAAAATGAAATCCTTCATTGGTTGACCCTACTTGGTAAATACTGCTCTAGAAATGATTTCCAATGTTAACCAAGTAAAGCTTGGTAAACACTAAGAACTCTGTAAAATTATTTGGAGACCAAGTGAACTTAGTAAACACTAACTTTCCTTCATTGACCTTGTGAGCTCAGTAGAAACTAACTTTTGCCAGAAAATCCTTTAGTGCCTGAGTGAGCTCGGTAGAAACTGTCTTCACAATATAACTTCCAAAAATGCTTAGTAGACTCTGTAATTCACTTTGCTGACCTTTTGAACTTAGTAGACTCTGTCTTTTGCTTTTCTGACCAACTGAGCTCAGTAGATTCTATCTAATAATTGATATGACATTTGTGTAACATCAAAGACAACACACAATTGAACAATTGTATCTAACATTTAGGTTGGATAGGACATGAGGATTATGAAATTGGAAACATGGGGGAGGAGGACATGTTTTGGCAAGTAAATTTTTTCTTTTGATTTGCTAGGCTCAAGATAGAATTCCTGGGTTCCTCAATTTTTTTAAAAATGACATTTATGTTTGAGGAATTATGTGGGCTATGACTAGAACCATATGTGGATGAATGATAATGAGGTGGATTTCCCTTGTCAAAGGTGGAGGAAGAATAGAAAATGTGAAATGGATTAGGATTGGACATACGATTTTGAGGATTGATTTGGTATGTGGATTGAATGGGATGTTTAACTCCATCTTGCATTTGAAGATCTTCAACCATTTGGTTAAGCCTATTATTATCTATGGAACTTAGATGAGGAGTGGTGAAAGATTTGATGATGTATGAAATATGACTTATGACTAGGAGTAGTTTTAAATTTTGTTTGATTTGATTTGATTTGATATTGATGAAGGTTTTAGATAACCTTGATCTAGATAAAAACCTTGTGATATTGAAAATAATTAGATGTTGGATTTGGATGATGACATCTTCTACCACTTGGAGATGGACATATGATCCAAAGTTGGAATAGGATATACAATAGATGACTCAATACTTGGCAATGGACAAATGATCCCAAATGAGAGAGTACAACTATGATAAGTTTCCTTAAAGATGAAGGCCTAATATCACATTTTGGAAGATCTTTCTACCTAAGGATTGGATTGAATTTTGATGAAGGAGAAAGATAATTGATTCTATTGATTTGTGTCAATCAAGATAGCTAGGATTAAATTCCAAGGTTTATGATGGTGCTCCTATGTCTAAAATGGAACATTTTTTGAAAACTTGAAGATGATTTAAATAGATCAGGTTTGAAAGATATATTTTGGATGAAGATTTATGAATTATTTAGAAAGAAATGAATTTGGCAAGAGATTGGATTAGAAATCATGAGGATGAATCATTGGATGAGGGAATTGGATCTTGATGTGGATCATGAATCATGACTAGAATGAAGATTAGGAAGATTAGAGATGATTAATATTTTGAGGAATTATTTGAGTGATGAAGAAGGTTATTAAGACAAGAGATGCATGATGATGATGAAATGGGTAGATAAAAGAAGTGATGTAGAATTGATGTGGACAACTTGATTAAGTGGATTTATAACAAGACTCATTTTTATTGTTTTCAAAATGTTTTTTTTTGGATTTTGAACTTTTATGATATTTTTGTATTTTTTCAAAACATAACATGCAAAAAATACAATGAAATATATACAAGAAAATTTTAGACGGTGTGTCCCCTTCAACTGGGGAGGGTTTTGAACACTTAAAAATGTCAAACACACCAACAATCTTATAAGGTTTTGAATAGGATATACAAGCTCAACTAGGGGTGTCTACAATATACACAAGGTATGTGAGGCCCAAATTCTTAGATGAAAGAAAATAATGCCACAGAACTAGGAGGAGACGGTAACCCAAATCTCCACCTTCACTTCCCAAAGGTATAAAGTTCTTTAGGGCTTAGCCAAGAGTGACAAAATTTTACTTCCAAGAGAGGTGTCTTTTGATTCACCTTCTAATATTTATACTCCACTAGAATGCTAGAGTTGAGGTTGTCCCAAGTGGTGATAAAATCCCCAAGTAGGCCTCCTAAAAAGTGTAAAAAAAGGCCACTTATTTCTTGTGCACTCAAGATCACCCAAAGGTGCGAGAGGAGTGAATATGTAAGTGGTCTTTGATTTAAAAGATACTTATTCATTCCCAATGAAACTTTAGGTTTTGTAATCTATTCTTGAAGACACTCATTTTTATAGCATACAATGTTCTTTCCAACTTGACAATGTCATCAACATAAGAAATCGAGAGTTTGTGATTAAAAATAAATCGATCGACGTCAACATCAAAAAATTTGATAAAGATAGAGAAAATTCCTTTATTGCATTCAAGATTGAGTGAGTGTTCATTTTAAGCACCAAATCCAAATGTTCATTGCAATGATATTTGAACCTTTAGCATTCAAGATTGTGTTTACAACATTCATCCAAATGAAAGGTTTTGTTCAATTTATTATGCATTCAAGATTGGATTTTCTCATTTTAAGTTTAACCATTTAAGAGTGTATTTGATTTATCCAATTAAGTGTAATATGAATTCAAAGACAAGTGTTTAAGAATTCAAATTCATTTCCCAAGAATAACAAAACTTTAAGGAAAACCTTCTAGACGCATGATTAGTTGTTTCTACAATGCTCCACTCTGTAATGCTGCAAAAAATTAACTTGATTAGCATCACTAAAATCCCCAAAATGAATGCTTGACTATGGAGAAAATTATTTTAACTTGTATTACATACAAATGTAACAAAGGAATAAATATTAAGCAACTAAAGCCTATTCCTACATGTTCATGCAAACCTCAAATATGAAAGACATCATGTAAATATTGAAGACATGACATCAAAAAAGCTTAATCTACTCAAAATAGCACTAATGCAAACCTCACAAAATCACCAAGTGTTGATGATTTCATTGTTGTGGGATGTGGTTGCTGACAAATCTTGTAGCATAACATTGGGTTAGATAGTGCTTCATGGAAGTGAGGAGAGGGCTCTCCTTTTATAGGAAATGAGATGAATCAAATGGTTGAGATTCAATGCAAGATGAAGGGCTAGGATCTCTTAGGACCGATGAGGTGTCCATGAGGTGGAGGCCAAGTGGACTCCATGTGGATTAGGGTTTTCAACCATTCAAAGGGAGGAATATGCTCACACATTTTTGAGCAACCTTTGATGTGATAGGTCAAAGACAAGTGTAAGAGGTGTGAGAAGCATGGTTTCTCACACATGTGTGAGAAATATTGATCCTCTTGTGAAGGAGACAAACATGCAAGAGGTGTGGAAGGCATGAAGGGTGTGGGAAGTGTGAATGTTTCTCACAGATGTGTGAGCACACACTTAGGATTAAAAGGTGATTAGCAAGGTGATTAGGAAAAGGTAAGCGGGATTAAGTAATGGGTAGGTTTAGAAAGATGAGTTAGGTTAGGAAAGTGAGGTTAGGTGAGGGTTAAAGTTAGGAGCCATGTGCTCAAATAGGATTAAATTTAATATTAAATTCCAAGTGGGATTAAAAGGGGATTAATTAAGTGAACAAAGTACTTTACTTAATTAAAGTGAATGGGTTAGGATGCAAGTGGAAATAGGGGAAAGGCTAGGATTTAAATAAACCTTAGTTTATTTAAATCAAGGAAAGGCGAATACAATTAAACAAATGCAAATTTATTTAATTAAAGGTAGGGTAATTAAATAAATAATAAATATCTATTTAATTAGTCAGGTTAAGGGTATTTGGACAATTTTAGGTGTCTACATTTTTTCCCTCTTTGAGATAACATTAGTAATGTTATATCAAAGAAAAATAAAATATAGTGGTTGGGAGGATAAGACTAGTAGCATGATGCCCCAGTCATGGAAGGATGAGGAGGGATGACGAAGGTGGAAAGGTATGCCCCCTCGAGATGACATGCAGGTTATGAGAACACAGATGTTCTCTCAAGAAATATGGAAGGATGGAAGGGAGGAGAAAATGAAAAGAGTGATAAAGTTATGTTGCAATGGTGCGAACAACCTAAGTTTGATATTGTATCCAACACTATGCACCAAGGTATGAGGAAAAAAGATGACAATGTGTCAAGTACGTGATAAAAAGGGGTCTAATACAACCATATTCCTTATGAAACCATGATATGGAAGACCATGATTCTTGGGGTATATAGGATGCAAAGACCATGATAAATGCAAAAAATACTAATGCATACAAGTAACAAGCAATCATGCACAAAAAACCAAAAACAAACCAAAATTTGCCCCTAGTCAAGCTTAAAACCAATTAATGGATTGATTGATGATGATTGATTGAGGATGACAAAGCTAACGATAAGCATAATGCACATCCAAGTATTGGGAAGGATTCATCCCATGATAATGTTTGAATATGATCAATGGATTATCAACTGATTGGGTGAAATTGATGAATTGATTAAGGATTGATGTACAATATTGTAGGACTAGATTGATTGGATTAGTATTGATTGCATAGTGAGATTTTTTTGATGTTTTGATTTAATGGAGAGTTGGATGGATAGATGAAATTGGAATGCAAGTAGAAGAATGAACATGGATGAGATTGGAAAAATGATGGTGATAGGATGAGGAATGATGAGATTAGAATGGATTTGATGTGAAAGGATTAGAAGAAGGGAAAATTGATTGAATTAGAGGATAAATGAATTTGATTGAATGGAGTGGAAGAATTAGATTTAATGTGATTTGAACGAATGTGGGATAGAATGGATTGGGACCAATGACAAGGGAAAGCCAAGGCATGGTAAGTGGAGGAAAAACAATGTGAGTTGGTGGATGAAAGGAGTGGTGAAAGGATATGAGGGGCCAAATGATATGGTGTCAGAAAAAGTGGAGCCAAGGATCATGTTTCAAAGGAGTCCAAATACCCCATACCAAAGATAGGAAAATGGAAGAAAATATGGTGGGAAAGGATGGGTGGAAATGGAAAGATGGGATGAAGGTTAGCATATGGAGGAAGAGAAGGCACATGCTCTTCCAAAGCATGTATGAACATTTTGTTGTTGTGCCTCTATTATTGATCATGGGCATGGGCATGAAAGTGGAATGAAGAAGGGATATGGGAGGGAGGGTATGAAAAATGGATAATGATATGAAGGGTATGAATGATATGTACGATATGTAATGGATGAAATGGAAGGGGTAACCAATACCAAGGACATATGAAAGAAGGATGGAAGTATGTAGGAGTATGGATGGAAAAATGGATGAACATGACAAGGACTATGGGATGCAAGATATGGATAGCATGTCAAGATCAAATATATGAAGGGATTGTGGAAGTATGTAGGATAGTGCGTGGAGGATGCACAGGGGATATGTCAAGTGAGCATATGGAGGGATGGAAGGAAAGTGAAAGTCAAGATCAAAGAGGGAAAATGACAGATGGTAGATGGAAGTGTGGTATGGATGGAGCTTGCCCCCAGTGTAAAGTGCAAGTGGAAGAAGGAAAAGTGAATAGAAGGATAAGTGGAAGCGGAAGACATTGGATAGAAAGGGAGGACTCAAGAATCTAGATACATGGATGGTATCCCTTGATATATATATTTTTTCTTTTTTCTTTGTTATTTTCAAGGGATTTTAACTATTTTCTCATAGATGTTGGTAAGATAGTGAAAAGAAGGATAAAGTGGATTGGGGAAAGGAGGAAAATGACCTATGAAAAAATTTGGATTAAGGGGGTGGAATAGTTAGGAGGAAGACATGGTCGATGGATGCTAGGTTGGAAGACTTGTGCATGAGTGGATGAAGGAGGGGGAAAAATCATCATTGGAACACACCTTGAAGAGTAATGGAAAGGAGGAAATTGTGGAGGATATGTAAGTTTGGATTTTGGGATATAGGGACCCAAAATGGATGAAGGAGACGATGGATTTGGGATGGCGAATTTGGGTATATAAGAACCCAAAATGGATTTGAAAAATGGAAGCTTGGATGGTTTATGAATGAGGGAAGCCTTTGGATTAGCAAAATCAGATATCATTTTGAATCTTTCTTTGAGATTCATTAATACATTAAGTAGCTATGGGATCCACAAAAGTTTTTCATTTCTGATTTGTTGCCTTTGTGGCCTTTGAGTTTTTTTTTGGATCTTATTTTTCTTTTCTTGGACATGTATTTTAGGGGGGACATGTTGATCCTTTTATTTTTGTGGATTTTTGGCTTTATTCACTTTTTCTTTGGCATCCAATTTGCTTCCATTGGCCATGGTATGGGTGCAAATAGGTAAAAGGAGTGGAGAGCTTATGGATGGTGAACGTTGTAAGGAATTCAAGAATGTGTGCCTTTTTTGATCTTTACTAGGACCATGAGGGTATGAAGTGGAAAACATGAATATGGTGGATGGAGGTACATAAGGACCCAAAACAGAAGGAAGGGATGAAGGGCTTGGCTTTGAAACATAAGGACCCAAAATGGAGGGTAATGAGGAAGGAAGTGGATTATGTACATAAGGTCCCAAAATGGACTTGGAATATGGATGATGGGAACATTTAGGTTTGGATGGGGGAATTTTAGGTTTGGAAGGAGTGGAAGGTGTACCAACATCTTGAGACATTATTTCTTCAATGGGATACTTATTATTTTCAGCACAAGATGTGAGTCCATGTATATGGGGTTCATGAGTGGATTGGATAGGTGTGATAGTATTATGTGGAGGATTAGGATCATGAGAGGGATTATGAGGGATAATAGGATCTTGAGATGGAGTGGGATCATGAAAGGAAAATGAAGGGGTGCTTTGATCTTGACTTAAAAGATGATCATGTAGCAGAATGATTGGATCATGAGATGGAATAGGATCATCAAATGGAGTGGAGGGAATGGGTCAATGAGATGGTGTAATTTGATCTTGACATGGAAGAGTATTAGTGGATGGAGTGGAAGGAATTTCTTCATGAAGGGGAGGATCTATGGATGCTAACTCTTGAGATGGAGTGGAATCGATAAGGTGTGTGGTACATGGAATGTCTTGATCTTGATTAGAAAGGGAATCATGAGATGGACTAAGAGGGATAAATGGATCTTGAGGGATAAGGGAATGATGGGATGGAGAAATGCTCAGATCTAGAGGAGACAAGGAATCTATAATGTCATGCTTTGGAGGAAGGTCTTGAGAGGGAATTGGGGGTATGACTTTGGGTGACTAGATTACTTTATTTTGAATTTTGTACTTAGAAAAGAATTCGGGTGAGAAAAACCTATTACGAGGTGGTGGTGATGTTTTTGAAGGATCAAAATTGCATGAAGGTGGTACTATGGGTAGGGAATTGGGATGATGGTTTTCGATGTTAAGCTCAAAGTAGGGGGAATGACATGAAGTGTTGGGGTCAGAAGGGGCATGAGGACTATGGTCTTCGAAACATGGGGGAGGAGGACACATGGCATGGAAGGTAGATTGTTTTTTCTGATTTTCTAGGCTCAAGATAGAATTCTTTAGTTCCTCAATTTCTTTGGCAATGACATTTCTATTTGAGGAATTACGTGGGCTATGAATGGAATTGTATGTGGTTGAAGGATAATGAGGCGGATTTCTCTTGTTAAAGGTAGATGAATAATGAACATGGGATGGATTAGAATTGGATATGAAGTGGTGAGGATTGATTTGATATGTAGGTTGAATGGGAGGTATAACTCTAGATTTCCTTTGAAGATCTTCAACCATTAGAAGAGGAGTGACGAAAGATTCGATGATGGATGGAATATGAACTTGGGACTAGGAGCAATTTGGACTTTGTGTTAATTTGATTTGAAATATATTGGACTTGATATTGATTTGATTGAATTTGATTTTATTTGATTGGAGTTGATATGATTTGATTTGATATTGGATTTGATTTGATTTGACATGATTTGATATGATTGAAAGTTTGATATAGCTTTGATAAAAACCTTATGAGATTGCAAACAAAATAATGTTGGATTTGAATTGAAGTCCAATGTTAGTGATAATTCTCCTATATCCAAAGTACAAGATGTGATGCAAGGTTGAATTAGAAGAAGATGTGAATGAAATTAGAAAGATTGATTGTGGATGAAGATGTAAATGGGTTGGATTAAGAATTGATTAGAAATGATTGGATTTGACAAGGATTGGATTAGAAGTATGATGATGAATCATTGGATGAGAGAATTGAAGTGTGAAGTGGAGTATGAACCATGACTAGAATGGAGATTAGGAATTAGATTGAATGATTAGGAAGTTGAGGAAATGATTTGGACGAATAGAGATGATTAAGACTTCAAGGAATGGTTTGAATGATGAAGACAAGAGATATGTGAGGGTGATGACTTTGATGGAAAGAAGAAGTGATGTGGAATTGATGTGGACAACTTGACTAAGGGGACCTAAACCAAGACTCTTTTTTGTTGTTTTTGAATTTTTTTGATTTTTTTTGGATTTTTGAACTTTTACAATGTTTTTGGATTTTTATGTTTTATGATGTTTTTGGATTTTTTCAAAATTGAGATGAAAAATTAAACAATGAAATATATACAAGACAAGTGTAGCCAATGTGTCCCCTTCAATGGGGGAGGGTTTCAAATACACCAACAATCCCATAAGGTTTCAACTAGGATGTACAAGGATCAACTAGAGGGCATCCTTGATATACACAAGGTACATGAGGCCCAAATTTGTAGATGAAAGAAAATAATGTCATATAGCCAAGGGGAGATGGTAACCCGAATCTCTTCCTTCACTTTCAAAAGGTATAAAGTTCTTTGGGGCTTAGCCAAGAGTGACAAGATTTTACTTCCAAGAGAGGTGTCTTTCAATTCACCTACCAATTTTTTATACTTTTCCAGAACACTAGAGTTGAGGTCATCCCAAGGGGTGATGAAATCCCCAAAAAGGCCTCCTAAAAAAAAAGAAAAACAAGACCACTTATCGCTTGTGCACCCAAGATCACTTGAAGGCATGAGGGGAGAGAATACGTAAGTGGCCTCAATGTTTAAAAGACACACATTCTTTCCCAATGAAGCTTTAGGTTTTGTAATCTATTTTGAAGACACGTGTTTATAGCATACAATGTTCTTTCTAACTTGAAATCATCGTCAACATAAAAATTGAGAGTCCGCCAACATAAGTAAATTGAGCATCATCAACATAAGAAAATTCAATAAGGAAAGAATCAATTTTTGTTATGCATTCAAGATTGAGTGATTTTTCATTTTAAGCACCAAATTGAAATGTGTCATGTCCCCTTTTCAAATAATTAAAATAATAATCTTTGCTAAGGCAGGCAGGCTCAAAAAGGTGAATTTTTGGCAAAAGGGGCTAATATTTGGAAACCAATGGACTAATAAATGAAAATTACTATTAAAATATGTTTTATTAACCCCTCTTGGTTGTGAGTTAGGGTTATGCCCTCTTTTAAAGGAATTTGGAGGCATTTTGGGCTCATTCCAGAACTTGATTTTTGCTCATTGCTTTGTTGTTCTTCAGAGGCTGCCAAACCGATGGAGAAGGAGACCCAAGGATGGGAGTTTGTAGGTTTTTAGGAAGGCTAAATATGAGAGTTTAAATACATTCCATGTGCAAGCTCATTCAAAGTTTGCCCTTGTGCTAAACAGTGCAAATTTGTGAGTTTTTAGGTGTGTTTTTTTGTAAGAGTTTGGTGTTTTTGGTTGAGTATTTCATATCAGTTTGGATTTTTGCTGTATTTAAAACATTTATATGTTAAAATAGAGCTAAAAATATGTATTTGGTTGTGGTTATACTTTTGTGATAGATTATTAGTGTTTTTGTGGTGTTTTCGGGCTATTTTGTGTTATTTTCGAGAGCCCAATGAGCATTATTTTTGTCCTCCTTTTGGGAGTTGTTGTGTAAATGCTATAAAAATATAGAAATGTAATTTTTTAGGTCATTATGATGGTAAAATTTTTGTAAAAATTTTCACTTTCAGATTTATTAATAAAATGTGAAGCTGTGAAGTTTTTGGTACTATTTCAGGCATACCCGATTTGGGTTTTATTGAGAAATTGGTGGATCTTTGAAATATTGGTTGTTTGATTTTAAAAATATGATTAGAAGCTTTAAATATCATATAAAATTAGAAAGGGGACATTTTAGTAGTATCAGAGCTATGATCTTGCCATCCTGAGGGTTTGTAGAAGTTTGTATGCAACTAAGTGAAAGAGAAAAGAGATATTCACAGCGAGAAAAGAATAAATAAATTTTGATCAAACCTCTAGTTAAAAGTAAAAGTAAAAAATCAAGGGAAAAAAAAAGTATGGCTGACCCAAATGAGATGGCAAAGAAATTCTTCCAAGACATCCAAAATACTCAGAAGCAAACAGTGGATAGTTTGGCAGAAACTAGAGAGGCTTTGCGAATATTGACAGAAAAACTGCAAGGAGTTGCATTTACTAATGAGAAAGGGAGCACTTCAGAGGAGCCAAGAAATTTGAAACCCACACCCTCTAAATCAAAAAAATCTATTTTCCTATATGCAAATGATCCACCAGTACCAAATCTAACCCTTAATCCTGTGGAAGAGGTTATAGGTAACTTGATTGCATTAAGAGCTACTTACAATGGCTTAGATGATGACTTTCGCAGTTCAGTTCCTTTTAGAGAATATGTGGATATGATGAACACTTTGATGCCAAAGAAAGAGTATAGGAGGGAGCATGACATAAGTGGAAGAGAGCTCAAAAATAAAATAATCAAGTTTACCGCACCTACTTTTGATGGAACAAATAAAATTTCAGCTAGAGCATGGCTACAAAAATTACAGACCTTCTTCACACTCAACCCCATGAAGGAGAGTGATGCTATTCAATTTGCAAGTCTACACTTGGAAGATGCAGCCTATGATTGGTGGTATCATGGAATGACTACTCAAGGACATGATCAAGTAACTATATTTGATGATTTCAGTCAAAGAGTGATAGATAGATTTGACCTCAAGGATGATGAAGAGTGTTTTAAAGAATTATCAAAGTTGAAGCAAACCAAATCAGTTAATGAGTATATAGAAGATTTTCAAAAAGTGGCTGTTATGGTACTTGATATGAGTGAAAAGAGGATTGTTTATCTTTTTCTTGATGGTTTGGAAGATTCTGTTAAGGGTTTGGTTAAGGCTTTCTCACCCTCAACCTTACAGGAGGCTATCAAAAGAAGCTTGCAACTTGAAACTTGTGTACCTATGAAACCAATCACTAATCAAAAACCCTCAAATATTTGGCAACATAAGGGGAATTTTTAGAAAAAGAATTTTCCAACACTACCACCAAAAGATGTGATAAATGTGGCAAAAAAGAAGGTAGATGAAGAGACTAGGAGTGAATTACAAAGGAAAAAGCTTTGTTTCACTTGTAGAGAACCATGGGTTCCAAGACACAGATGTTTGGGGAAACGTCAAGTGCACTATATTGAAGTTGCTTCAGAATCTGATTCAGATGAGCATGAGAAATTTCATGACACTAAGGAGGAGGAAGAAGTAGAGAAAGAAAAATAAATCAACAAGGATTACACTTTAGCAGCATTATCAGGAGTCCCAAGATACCATCCCTTTTGAATTCGAGGGGTACTAGTAGGGAAAAGGTTGATAGTTCTTCTTGATAGTGGGACAACTCATAATTTATTGATGATGGATTTGTCATGAAAAAAGGGCTTAAAGCAGAAGATTTTGAGGGATTCAATGTTACTGTAGCTAATGGATTCACTATGCCTTGCATACGGGTGGTGAAACAACTCAAGATGACCTTAGGAGATTATGAGTTATGTGATGACTTCTATGTTATTGGCATTGGGGAGATAGATCTTGTATTGGGTGTTCAATGGTTACACTCTATTGGAGGCTATTACATGAACCATCAAACTATGGAGTTTAAATTTCATTCCAATGAGAAAGAAATCTTATTGAGAGGCTTATCGAATGGAGCACCTAAGGTGGTCTCTGCAAAGAGGGTGGAAAGGAATTTTTGAAAAGGACAAGTAGCATGGGCAATAGGAGTCATAATCCATCCAACAAGCTCTCCAAAGAATCAAGGTAATTTCCATTTTGAAATTCAAAATATTCTTGATAAGCATAGTATAGTTTTCAATGACTTGCCTCCAAGATTACCACTAGATAGAGGTTTTGAGCATGTTATAGAGTTAGAATAAGGTGCCAAACCAGTTATAAAAACCCCATATTTCCATCCAAGAGGTTATAAGGAAGAAATTGAAAAAACTATTAAGGAACTCCTGGACATGGGATTCATAAGGCCTAGTTCTAGTCCATTTGCATCATCTATGGTACTTGTCAAGAAAAAGGATGGTACAATGAGAATGTGTATAGACTATAGGGCTCTAAAGAAGAAGACCATAAAAAATAGGTATCCCATACCATGCATAGATGAACTCATTGATGAGTTACATGGTGCTATATACTTCTCAAAAATTGACTTAAGATCAGGGTACCATCAAATCTGAATGAGGAGTGAAGATGTGGAAAATACTACTTTTAGATGTCACTATGGGCACTTTGAATTTCTTGTTATGCCATTTGGCCTCACTAATGCACCTACAAAATTCTAATCTTGTATGAATAAGGTACTCAGCTAGCATCTTCAAAAATTTGTTTTTGGTATTTTTTGATGATATCTTAATTTATAGTAAAACATGGGAAGATCATCTAAAGCACATAGACACTATTTTGGGAATCTTGGAGCAGCAATCCTTCTATGCTAAGCTATCTAAATGTGAGTTTGGTTTGAAAAAGATCCTATATTTGGGACATATTATAAGTTCTAAAGGAGTATAGGTTGATCAACAAAAAATCTAGGCAATTTTGGATTTGCCTCCACCCACTAATCTTACATAGTTGAGAGGTTCCTTCGGGTTGTGTAGCTATTATAGGAGATTTTCCAAGGGATTTTCTCAGCTTGCTACCCCCTTGACTGATTTGACAAAGAAAGGAGCTTTTCTTTGGACAAAAGAGGCACAAAAAACATTTGATAAGCTTAAGGAGGTAATGAGTTCATGCCCTGTGCTTGCAATTCCAGATTTCTCTTTACCTTTTTTTATTGAATGTGATGCTTTTGGAGAAGGTATAGGGGCTGTCCTAACTCAAAGGGGACATCCAATAGCATTTGAAAGTAGAAAATTAAATCAATCAGAGAAAGGTTACTCCATCTATGATAAGGAAATGTTGGCAATCATGCATGCACTTCATAAGTTTAGACAATATTTGGTATGTGGGAGATTCATTGTAAAGATAGACCATAATACCCTCAGGTTCTACTTGAACCAAAGGGATTTGAATGATCGTCAACAAAAATGGGTAAGAAAATTGCAAGCTTATGATTTTAATATTGAATACATGAAAGGAAAGAATAATGTGGTTGCTGATGCTCTCTCAAGAAAGCCCACTTTGTGTTCCTTAACATCTATCTCTGTTGATTGGAAAGTCTCCATAATTTTAGAGTATGCTAAAGATTCCTTTGCCACCAAGATTTTGGATAAGTTAGTGGATGATAATAGGTACAAGGTTGTTGATGAATTTATTTATTACAAGAACATGATCTTCTTAGTGCCAGGATAAAAAACTAAGGAGAAGATATTGAGGGCCTTTCATGACACACCTTTGGCTGGTCATCAAGGATGCTTCAAGACATATAGGAAAATTTGAGAGCGGTTTTTGTGGAAGGGTACGAAGGATGATGTCCTTAAACACAATAAGGAATGTATGGTATGCCAACAAAGCAAGAGTGAGCAAAATTTTCCTACAGGGTTGTTGCAGCCACTTCCTATTCCTAAACAAAAATGGGAAAGAATTTCCATGGACTTCGTCACTGGGTTGCCCAAGGTTCAAGGTAAGGATTGCATATATGTGGTGGTAGATAGACTAAGTATGGACATTTATTTCCTATCACATCTAATTTCAAGGCATCACAAGTGGCCGAATTGTTCTTCAATTTTTTTTTTAGATTACATGGCTTGCCTAGAAATATTGTTAGTGACCGGGACTGTTGATTCCTTAACTCTTTTTGTAAGGAGCTCTTTCATTTGGCAGGAACTGAACTCACTTCTGGTACTAGCTATCACCCTCAAATAGATGGACAAATAGATATAGTTAATAAATGGATAGAGGGATATTTGAAGAAGTATGTTTCAAATCAACAACATGCTTGGGTGAAATGGTTGCACCTACTGGAGTATTGTTAGAATACATCTCATCACATGTCTATTGGTATGCCTCCTTTTTGTGCTCTTTATGGTTATGATGCCCTTTCCTTTGTTTATCTAGTACTTTCGGATAGTAGAGTACCTGCAACAAGTGATTTCATCAAACAAAGCCAAGACATAATAAGGTCCCTCAAGGATAATCTACAACATGCACAGAACTAGAAGAAGTTGTATGCTGATAGGAAAAGGACTGAAAGATCTTTTGAGGTGGGAGATTTGGTAATTTTTAGGTTGTAGCCATATAAGAAAAGAACCTTGAAGTGGAGTGGGGCAGAGAAGCTCAAACCAAGGTTCTATGGGCCTTATAAGATCATCAAGAAGGTAGGAGAGGTAGCTTATGAATTGGAGCTCCCACCAAATAGAAAAATACATAATGTTTTCTATGTATCTTTCCTAAAGAAGGTTCTAGGCCAAAAAACCATAGTATCTACAGAATTACCACCTCTTGATGATGAAGGGAAATTAGTTTTGATACTAGAAGAGATTTTGGATACAAGAGAGAAAAGATTGAGAAATAGGAGCATCATAGAGCATTTGGTCAAATGGAAAGGATTACCATTGGAGGATGCAACTTGGGAAGGAGCACATATTCTTGAGCATTCCAACCTTCATTTCTTGAGGACAATAAATGTTTGGGAGGGGAGGACTTCTCATGTCCCTTTTTCAAATAATTAAAAATAATAATCTTTGCTAAGGCATGCAGGCTCAAAAAGGTGAAGTTTCGACAAAAGGGGCTAATCTTTGGAAACCAATGGACTAATAAATGAAAATTATTATTAAAATATTTTTTATTAAACCATCTTGTTCATGAGTTAGGGTTACACCCTCTTTTAAAGGGATTTGGAGGCATTTTGGGCTCATTCCAGAACTTGATTTTTGCTCATTGCTTTGTTGTTCTTCAAAGGCTACCAAACCTGTGGGGAAGGAAACCCAAGGATGAGAGTTTGAAGGTTTTTAGGAAGGCTATGTATGGGATTTTAAAGCCATTCCATGTGCAAGCTCATGCAGAGTTTTCCCTTGTGCTGAACAATGCAAATTTGTGGGTTTTCGAGTGTGTTTTTTGTAAGAGTTTGGTGTTTTCGGTTGAGTATTTCATATCAGTTTGGGTTGCTGTTGTATTTAAAACATTTAAATGTTAAAATAGAGATGAATATATGTATTTGGTTTTGGTTATACTTCTGTGATATATTATTAGTGTTTTTGTGGTGTTTCTGGACTATTTTGTGTTATTTTTGGGGGCCCGATGAGCATTATTTTTGTCCTCTATTTTGGGAGCTGTTGTGTAAATGCTATATAGATCTATAAATATCATTTTTTAGGCCATTATTCTGGTGAAATTTCTGTAAAAAATTCCACTTTCAGATTTATTAATAATATGTGAAGCTGTGAAGTTTTTGGTACTATTTCAGGCATACCTGATTTGGGTTTTATTGAGAAATTGGTGGATCTTTGAAATATTGGTTGTCTGATTTTAAAAACTTGATTAGAGGCTTTAAATATCATATAAAATTAGAAAGGGGATATTTAAAAATGTGTATTGCAATGTTCATTGATCCTTAGACATTCAAGATTGTGCTATCATCCATGACACTAAAATGTTCAATTTCCTTATGGCATTCAAGAATGAATTTGATTGTTTTAGCTTTAGCTATGCATTCAAAGACAAGTTTTTAAGAATACAAGTTCATTCCAAAATAAATTTAAGGCAACACTTGCAAGCAATATGATTTGTGATTTCTAAAATTGTCCAACTTTCAATGCACAAGTGAGAAAATATCCCTGCAAAACCACAAGTTAGGGCTTTGAAAATGTAGAACAAATGAGAAACAACCGCACAATGAAAATGTTAACAAAAAAGTTTGGTTTTTGATAGAAAAATAAATTATTTAAACAACATCAAAATCTAATGAAACTAACACCATCACGACGGGCACAAAATCAGCTTTCTGACGATATCTCATTTTTTGAAAATGAAGTTTGTATGCTCAAGTTATGAGCAAAAAATTGAAGGCTACTCCTTATGGCCTAGAAGAGTATGTGGAATACTGATGCAGTGATGATGTCAATGATCTAGTTGTTTAAAATTGACAGTTAGATGCCGTCAGGGAATTTTTCTTTTATTTTTTTGCATTTTTGCTAAAAAGGGTCAAACTAGATGATCTTGAATAAATTTTATTTTAAAAATAAAATTAAAAAGAACATGAAGGCTTAAAAGCTCAATCTAAACATCAATTTTTTTTAAAAAAAATGAAATCACAGGTGGAGGGAGCTTGGTAGAGTGATGCAGGTTGAGCGAGGGTTAGCAGTGGGTAGAGGGAAGTGAAGGGTTTTCAGGCGGAGGTAGAAGGAGGGTTGTAGGGGGCAGAGCAGGGCTTGTGGCAGTGGAAGGTGGAAGGGTAGAGGGGCAACATAGGGTTTTGGTGGACACAGGGTCGAGCAGTGTGGGGAGGAGAAGGGTTGGGCAGAGTGAGGAGTGGAGGTGGAGGGAGGAGTAGTAGAGACAATCGCAGGGGGAAGCAACATCGACGGCCGTAGGGTTTTCAGATGGGGAGCCAGGTGGTGGTGTAGAGGAGCAGGGTGGAGACAAGGGTTGTGTTTTGGCCAGTGGCAGTGAGGGAGGGGTGGCATGGAGGAGTTGGTGCTAGGGGTTTTGGTGGACATAGGGCTGAAGGGTTGCAGGGTAGTAACAGAGCGAAAGTAAGGGCAGTTGCGACGAGGAGAAGCGACATTCACAGGGGAGTGGTCGGTAGTGTTGAGCGATGTTCGTGAGGGAGAGGCAACACTTCAACACATGGGAGGAGGTGGCACAGAGGGTTTGGATGATTGCAGAGATGGGAGGTGGGTGGAGCGAAGAGTGTAGTGGTGAAGTGAATGCTACCATGGGTGGAGGATTCCTATGGGCAATGAAGCAAATGCTGCCATAGGCAGTGAAGGTGGGAGCAAGGGCCGCGCTCGCGAGCATCACTGGTGGTGGCACCTGCGGGTGCCCAACTTGCACCATGAAACAATTTTTTTATTATATATATATTTAAATTTTTTTTTTTTGAAAATTTCCTCCTACTTAGACCAACATGATAAAAAAAAAATTATTTTATTTTTTAAATTTTAAATTTTCTTTTTTTTGAAATTTTCTTTTTAAACTTTCCTCCCTATTTAAACTAAATGATTAAAAAAAGCATAAATGAAATAAAGAAAAATAAAACAAACCCCCCCTTTTTTAATTTTTACCTATTTACCTATCAACAAATATAGACCTTTTTTTTTTAGTTTTCTATTTTTCTATAAACAAAGAAGTATACTTAATGTATATACACTCCTACAACTTGAAAACAAAGAAATAAGAACTATAGAGTGTTGTATATTAGAAGACTTCTCTCGTGTGCTTCAAGAACGATGATGGGCTTTATGGCTCGATTAGAGGCTCCTCATGAAACTTGATCCCCAAGTGAAAGCCTTCAACCTACAAGCTTGAAAACTCACACATAAACTCAAAAACATATTAGATGGTTAGTTTGAACCGGTGAAGTGGGTCCCACCAAGCATGCCAAAATGTATTGCATAAAAATGTAACAAAAGAATAAACACTAAGCAACTAACACCTATTCCTACATGCTCATGCAAACCTCAAATATGAAAGACAACATGTAAATATTGAAGACTTGCCATCAAAATAGCTTAATCTACTCAAAATAACACTAATACAAACCTCACAAAATCACCAAGTATTGATGATTTCATTGTTGTGGGATGTGGTTGCTCACAAATCCTATAGCATAACAATGGGTTAGATAGTGCTTCATGGAAATGAGGAGACGACTCTCCTTTTATAGGAAATGAGATGATACAAATGGTTGTGATTCAATGCAAGATGAAGGGCTAGGATCTCTCAGGATCAATGAGATGTTCATGAGGTGGAGTCCAAGTGGACTCCATGTGGATTAGGGTTTTTGACCGTTCAAAGGGGGGGAAGATGCTCACACATGTGTGAGCAACCTTTGATGTGATAGGTCAAAAAAAAGTGTAAGAGGTGTGAGAAGCATGGTTTCTCACACATGTGTGAGACACCTTGACTCTCATGTGAAGGGGACAGAGATGCAAGAGGTGTGGAAGGCATGAGGGGTGTGGGAAGTGTGCATATTCCTCATAGATGTGTGAGCACACACTTAGGATTAAAAGGTGATTAGCAAGGTGATTAGGAAAAGATAAATGGGATTAAGTAGTGGGTAGGCTTAGAAAGATGGGTTAGGTTAGGAAAGTGAGGTTAGGCGAGGGTTAAAGTTAGAAGCCATGTGCTTAAATAGGATTAAATTTAATATTTAATTCCAAGTGAGATTAAAAGGGGATTAATTAAGTAAATGAAGTACTTTATTTAATTAAAGTGAATGGGTTAGGATGCAAGTGGAAAGAGGGGAAAGGCTAGGATTTAAATAAACCTTAGTCTATTTAAATCAAGGAAAGGTGAATATAATTAAACAAATTCAAATTTATTTAATTAAAGGTAGGGTAATTAAATATATAGTAAATATCTATTTAATTAGTTAGGTTAAGGGTATTTGGACAATTTTAGGTATCTACATAACTTTTTTTGTTATTTTTTATATATGTAAATCAACTTAGGATAGGCCATACCCTATGAAACCATTAAAAGTCAATAATCTATCAGTGGTAAAATGTATACGACAGTATAATACAAATGACTAAAGAGGAAACAATGAATACCTGATACTTACTCTGGTTGATCACAAATGATAGTAGCAAAGTAGAGACATCAAACCATGTAGATGAGATAACTTGTAGCTTCTAGAAAAATTGTAGGTGACAAAACTAGGAATCGCTAGGGAATTACAGATGCCCAAATACAAGTCCGTGAAAATGCCAATACATAGAGACGCTAAAACTTATAGTTGCGAAGTCACAAATGACAGAGTCTAAGTCTGTGAAGATGACATAAAATTGAGGTAATAGGACTTCACTTGCCCATAACACAGACAATAGATCTTTTAGATTTGCAAAGGCAGAGATGAAAAATAATGAGGATGGCAATATTTCAAAACTATAATACCCACAATGCAGTGATAGAGTTAAATATGTAGAGATGTCAAAACAGAAAGATGATAGGACAAAGTTTGGTTTCATTTTTAAGGTGACTTGAGTAGGGGTCAATGGTGCAGATGCCAAACTATGGAGATGATGATTTGCAAAGATGACTAAGTATTTGTATAGACAACACTGCATCTGAACAAAGATGACAATGTACTATTTTTCCAAAAATCTTTAAGTTTTTTGACTAAATTTCTCTTGGAATAGGGACATGGGTTCTACTAAGTGTGCCAAAATGTATATAAGAAAGCCTAATCTATCAAGAGCACATGTAGAAAAGAAAATGTTAGTTGTACATGTATATCAAGATTCAGATAAATCAAAATACAACTAATCTACTTGAGTTTTATAACTAATGCAACCGAAAGACAAGATTCTCCATGCAACCTCAAAGCAACTCAACAAGGGTGCCCACAAGAGTCCTTGTTGGTCTGCTCAAGATTGAGAGATTTAGATGTGCTCTCATCAAACACAACTATCATTGAATCCCATGATATTAGATGTATGGAAAAGAGATAATGAACCTATGCTAACATTAGTGAAGAACACTTCAAGCAATGGCTATGGAAACAATCATGCTTGAAAGCATCAAGGATGTGAAGGTGAATGCAACAAGTAAATATAATGATGCAACATTAAGTGCAAATGCAAGAACAATGCAAGAAATTAAACAACTACCAAAGGGTTAGCAGTAATCTCTAAAATACTCTAAACTTAAACTAGCATGATAACAATGCAGTGGAGGAGATTAAAAATGCTTGAGACATAGGCTCTATTTATTGGCTTGAGGGAGACCTTGAGGAGGTGGCATCTATGTGGCATCCACATAGGTGCCACAAGGGAGACACATGGGGTAAGGGACAAGCCATGCAAAAGTCAACATAAGTCTTTTATGATTAAGATGGCTCAAGGTGTGCTCGCACATGTGTGAGCAACCTTGGGGAAAGTAATGGGGGCACAAGGGTGTAAGAGGCTTTTTGGAGGAATTAATGAAAAGGGGGCTTCTTGGGCTTTGAGTTGCTTACACATGTGTGAACAACCACTTAGGGGCTAAAAGGTGTTTACGAGGATATTTATAATAATAAAGTAGGATTTAGCAAGTTGTAGGCTAAGAAGGATGAGAGTGATGGGTGGTAGGCTAGACTTTAGGTGAGATTAGGATTAAATGAAATATGATTTAATTTAATCATAAGATTATAGAATTTAATAAAGTGGAGAAAAAGTAAATAAATTGAAATTTATTTAAAAGGGGATTTATGGAGCACTATGTATTAAATGAATTTAACACATTAGGGGGAAGTATTTAAATTAATTTAAATACATTAGGGAAGTGAACTTATTTAAATAAGTAGAAGAATATGACAAATATAACTAATTAATAAATAATCAATTATAGTGTCAAGGAAAATATTAATAAATTAATATAGTGTTTTGGGATGATTTTAAGCGTCTACACTATCCACAAAAGTTATTTAGTAGGATTAAATTCAACATGCCATGTAGCTTGATGAATAACAAACCTAATTATGAAAAGATAGGCCCATTTTCAAACAATATATTTTTGTTGGACACACATGAAAAACCACCATAATGTAGCTATTGGTAGTTGACATGACCTCCCCATCTATATTCCATGTGTGATAAGTCCATTACTCCAAGAAAGTGGTGATTCTAGAAACCACATAAACTTATAGATCACTATATAAATAGATAGATAATCAATATCTTGCTCAATGAAATCAAGCTTGATCACCAGAACATGCTTATTTCTCTCTTTACAATGTATTTGTTTGCCTTCAAAGGTCTAAAATCCTTGACTTTGGAGTCCGTATTATAACTACTATCACCAAAGAATGGATTCTCATGGATGATTAGTAAGGATTCCCTTAAGATCACAACACACATTTAATGCACACTCATCCTTCCAGAATAACCCCCTTACATACCTATGCAAGATCAATCGAAGAACAAAAAGAGAAAAAATGACTAAGCTCAATACCCCCTCAAAATTATGAATAAATGAAATGAAATGAAAGATTTTTAATCACATCCATGAGACTAATGGTATAAGGGACCAAAAGAAGACCCCTTAACTAGTTTGCTAAAATTTCTCCATGTTGTGGATCTTCCTAAGTAAGATGTCCCCCTTGTGAAGTCTTGGCCCTTCAAAAAGCTCTTTTATGTTGTTTACTTGTAAATTGTCCTTGTACTAGTTGTGTATATCTTTGTATGCGGTTCAATCTTTCACATAATTCCATTCCATTTCCACCACTGCCTCATTGCAAAACCTACAAATTATATCATGCCACTCTTCTTAGGAACCTTCCATCTATCAATTTCATATTTCAAATAGTGTGATTGAGACCTCAATTGGGCAATTAATTTTTTTTCTCCCTTTCCTTTGCTCTCAATTCCTAAGTATTCTTTGTCACCACATTCGCATGCATGGTTAAATTCTTTGATTTAATAAGCTATTTTTCCTACCTATATGATTTGTCCACATGGCAAACCTGATTTTTCTACCACCCATTTTTTAATTTTTAAGTTGGTTTCCAAACACTCTTGGTAGTCAATGTTCCATTTCTTGTTTTGTTTCTTCAATTGTTGTTGAACCATAAAGAGAAAGCCCACAACCCTATCTCTCTACAACCACTAGAGCTCATATGAAGTGATTTTTGTGAGTGATTAATTTTTTGCATGAATCCCTTCCTCTCTCTCCTCAAGCTCACTTTTAGAAGCACCACGTTGCTTCCACACATAAGATCTACAGTCATTTTGAGTGTGAATATCTTTTAACAAAGCAAACTCTCTATTCAAGCACTGCATATTCATTCCTGACTACTCATATTTCCCTTCACTAGTGGGCCTAGTCCTATCAAGAATTATACATGTTGCTATTCAATGGAGGTCTCAGGCGATCCACCCTACATCATCAATAATGATTAATGCTACTGTGCCATATTTCTAATTTATCGAGGCTAAACACTTTCACATTAGAGGTTGCAAGTTGATGCCAATCAAGCCTTCCCCTAGACATAATGAGATCATGATCTAATATTTATGGGTGATTTACATCGGTTTGACATACACACTTTCAACCACAAAATAAAGGATTATGTACATTTAGGCATCAACGTTCCTGAGTTTTCTCCAACAAGGCAAGGAGGTCTTGAGAGTCTACCACATTTAATTTTCACAATTGGGAAGCAATTACAATGCTCAATTTCCCCAGTCATCAAAGTATGCGCATATCTCATGTCAACGCAAAAAGAGACTCCTCCATAAATTCTAGTGTATGGAGTTGTTTTTTCCTAGTTATCATTTTTGCTCCAAATTATGGCCCTAGGCTATAAAAGGCCTCAAGTGAGGAGGGAAAAAGGAGGTTGGAGGAAGGAGATTTATGAGTTCCCACACCTATAGAGAAACCCCTTTTCTTGCCTAAATTGTATATTTGTATACAAATTCGTAAATCAATCCGTAAATCAATCACACATTTTTTTGTTTGGTGTATTTTATGGTTCATTATATGATTACACTTTTATGAGCTATTTAACTATATTTCAACATAGGTTTCATTTGAGAATATCTTGTAATAAAGAATGAAATTGCATTGTGTTTGGGAATGTCCAACAGTTGGGGTTTTAGATTTTGGCTCTTGGATACATTTTACAGCTTCTTTCAGCCATAGAAAGGTGGATTTATGCTCAAAGATGAAAGGTTACAATGAAGATAATGAATTTCTAGTTGTGTGGGTGTGTTAGAAGGATTTTAATGACTTCTTACTAGGGGAATCTCTTTAAGCAAGTTGCACTCCTTTTCAGGTTAGATTTCAAATCTTTCTTTTTCATAGGAGAAATAAAGGATGTCTACAAAAAATAATGGGGAGTTGAGGGGGAATAATGATGGGTGGTTGCGAAGTGTTAGTCATGAACCTATGCTATAACCACTAGGTGTGGGAAGGGCTCGGGGTCAGTGGTAGTGATAACCCAGAACCATAGAAAGTCAAACCAGTCATAGGTTGTGCAACAATAGTCATAGTTGGATGGTTTGGGTTTTTTTTATATTCCTGATTAGATAATGGAGGTAGATTTAGATGCAGATGCTTTAGACAAGATCGATTAGAATGTTAAGAGTTTCTCTAATTTGGGTGTGATTATGTGTTTCAGAGGCTTGTGGCCAAGCTTCAATGAGCTGCATATGCAATTTTTTGATCATTGGGAACCCATTGTTAAGGCTTGTGTTCAAATTTACCCTATGGTGAAAGGATTTTTTATTGCATTCTTTGAAACCAACCATGAAAAAATTAAATTTATGGGTGAACATTTTTGGATCTAGGAAAAGAAGTTTCCATTGAGACTTCCTAATCTTCTTCTTCATTTGTAGAAATGGATATATATGTATATTGGTAGAAATAGATATATCTATGGGTCTTTTGATTGAAATATCAATAAAAACATCAAATTTTTGTTGCAATCACCTAGTGCATCATGAAGGGGTTCCCTTTAGATATAGATGATGCTTCTAAACTTGACATGTAATTGCACAATGTGGAAAAGGTCAATTAGTGAGAAGGGCTACCTGGTGGAAAGATGTCTCCAAAAAAAATTACATAGTTAAGAAGGGTGAGAAATATAGGAATTTCTCATAGTTGGTTGCTAAAAATGAAAATTTTAAGCCTCCTAAACCTCCTATACAAGAAGGGTAGTCAAACAATCTAAATACTAGTGTAAATGATGACATTAGGGAGGAAGCTCATACAAAAGTTATATATGCACCCTAGATAGAAAGGAAAAACAAAATATATTTGATGGGACTCAAAGTATGGAGGTACTAGTGGAGGAGCAAACCTAGGCAAGGGATTCATGCTGTAAGGATACCGCAAGGGAGTTATCTAATTTGGTGTGGCAGTAGGAAGTTTCGTAGTTGGAGGATAGTTTAAAAGTGATGAAAATAAGGGAAGGTGAGAAAAATAAAGATGCTTTTGGTATGATTTTATAGTCCCATTCCAAAGAAGACTCAAAATTGAAGACTTAATTTGAGTCTTGCCTACATGATTCCTTTTATTTTCTATGTTTTTTGTCTCTTTCTTTTTGCTATCTGTAACTAGATTTTTCTAAAGGCTTCTAATATAGATTTGTCACTATGATGTAAAATTTTATCATTTTAAATAAAAAATCACTTATTACTAATTACAAAAATACACAAGTTTCATCTACTTGAGGTAGATTATGCCTTGTGAAGCTTCTCTATTTAGATTTTTTCACTAATATTTTATCTATGTTGTGTGAGTTACGGTTTCAAATGGTGTGTAGTTTCCTTTGGTTTCATAGTTTTCCTTGAGATTCCAATTTTAGAATAGCCTATATAAATGAGATTATTCAATATCTTAGGTTCTGGTGCATCTCCATTCTTCTCTTGCACAATCTACCCCCTTTTGTCACAACTCATTTTTTTCCTTACTGAGTAAATTGGTCTTCTTGCTTCCATTTGGAATTTTAAAATTTTAAAAATTTTAACTATTAGTTTTAATTTAAAATTGATGAGTAAAAGCATTTTAATGTCAGTTTTATGTTGTTCACATTTTATAATGTAGTTTGTGTTGTCAGATCTAATTTAGCATTTTCCAATAGTCTCTTCTACTATAATACCTAGTTTCCCTTGTTAGAATGAAAACTTTTCTAAATTTCTATTTCTATGTATTGAGTGTTGTCAAGGCTTAAAAGTCTCTATGTTTTAAGTAAAATAGGAGAATAAAAAATGGGAATGTTCTTTTTGGATCATATTTTTGCCTATTTGTGAAGATTGATTCTGTTTGAAGAGTTTGTGGATATATTTACATAATTTGTTAATCTAGATTGTAATTGGGTGATTTAGTTTTCAAGTTTGAAAGCCTAATTTATAAGCTCTACCAAGTTTGACATAAAAGCTAAAATAAGACTTGATAAGCCCATTAGAGATATATTTATGATTCTTTTTCTATCACTGGTTTTATTCATATATTTCTTTATAGAGAAGTGTGTATATATCTGATTAACATAGTTTGTTAGCTTCTCAGCTAGTACAGTTAGATTGTGTTTGTTATTGTATATTCTCTAAATCTCCTTGACAAACAAGTTTTCATCCTTTTGGGGTTAGATCCTTTTTACACTTGGGTAGGAGAATGTTCTGAGTTTAGGTGTGTGCATGTATTGGATAAAGTTATCATTCCTTGTCCTTTTCCAAGGTCATGACACATTGTTCTTAATAATGAGAGGTCTAGGATTGATTTTTACTTCTTTGAATAGATAAGGAAATATCTCCTCTTTTTATAGATCCTAGTTTTTGATTTTTTCAGCTCTATGTCATGTTTAGATGTATATCTAGTTGAAAGTGTAGTTAGGGTGAATGTACTTCTCTTTTCCTTCATGAGTGTTTTTACATGTTGAAACAGAATATTATTCTTAATATGCTTCTTGGGAACTAAAAGAATGTTGTTTTTCTTTCTTTAATATGCACTTTGTGTAACTACATCTTATGAGATGATCTCAAGATATGACATATTTCTTGGGATACTATTATATTTTACTTTATATACATAGTTCTATTGCCTCCCTTAGTTTTGCTTGTTTAGATTTCGTCATTGCTGGGCTGGGTATCATTCATGTGAGGAAAGATTCTGGGGAAGCATAACAACATTGTGGTAGAGTGGTAAAACAACAATATTCTCACCCTTTTTTGTTCTTGAGCACATTTTTGGAGCTCCTATTATCTTGGTCATCTTGTTTAAATATTTTGGTATTCTGGTAACTAATTAATGGTCTCTTTGGCTTCTTAGGTTCAAATATATTCATAAATTATTATTCGTAAATTTAGATATTTATGATTTATTTTATCTTTTCATGCTCTTTATCTTCATTTAATTCATGGATGATATTATTATTGACTAGTCAAAGTATATTGACCTTGATTTTTGTAGACCTTCCACTCTTTATGGAGATTGTTGATGTGGAACTTATTTTGTAGGTGCAATCTTTACATATGGTATCAAAGCTCTAGGTTCCACTCTAGGGCCTTGATTTAACTATGCTTAGTCGTGATCCTAAGTTGTACAAACTGTAAGTCAACTAGCTTAGTCTATGTATGTATGTATGTGTTGATTTCTTGGGCTAATTGCCAAGTCTCCCTATTATGATTACTCTTGTCAAGAAAGGATATGGTCCTTCTTGTTTAAATTATAGAAGTAAATAATCAATCTAATTTTACTCCTTATGTATGTAATTTTATTTGGTGACCTTGCTTCTTTAAAAGAAAAATTACACAAAATGAGAATATTTTTGAAATGATTGGTAAATTGAGTACCTCAGATTGGTATGGTTGGAGTTTGACTAAAAATATGTGATTGAATAATATGCATATTGTTTCTATTACACATTAAATAATTATTTATTTATTTCTCTACATGTGTGAAGCAAGAAGGATGTTAATTTCTATTATTTATTAAGGTAGTTAACTAAAGGTTAATTTTTGCAATAAGTTATGAGTGCCTACAAAATTCTAGTCTTGGCTTGTGATAACAAGGAAAATATGTCTTATATTGTGCAAGTGACACATGTTGTATATGTGGTGCAAGAATTTTGATACTAGATTTCATGAGATTCTTAGAAGAACCTAGCATGATATATAGGAAAAAAATGATATCTTAAAAATAAGTATTGCATGTTTCATGTTGCATTTTGCATTAAGGAATGAACAAGATTGAAAAAGGATAAATATATGATTTTCAACTTGTATTGTGTATGATGTATGTTTTCCTAAAGTTTGGTCATGTTCTTTATCACTTCTTGGACATAAGGTGTCATGTAGAATATGTTGGAATTACAATAGGAAAGGTAGACTCTGAGAGGGGGTGGGGGGGCAGTGAGTTAGTGATTCAAACTTTAACCCATAAAACATTCATTAGACATCCATCTCACATATTCAATAAGTAAACTAAAATACCATGTAAAGCATACACATCTAAAGCATGTAAACAAGAAAGCATTCACACATACATGACACAAGATATGATTACCTAGAAACCCTCCAATGAGAAGGTAAAACTGGGGTGGGGATGACACCCACAAAGCTTCATTACTGTTGTAATAAAGTGGATCCAATGAATGTTACAATATTTGATCATGAAACATGATCTACCCTATGAAAGGTATATCCTATTAAAAGCTTACAAAGACCATTAGGTCTTACCTTGTTAAAGGATTTCAACACCCTGTTAGAAGTGTGCTTGGTTAAAGGACTTCAACTCACAATTTAGTAAGCACCTTGTTAGAGGATTTGAATACAACCTGTTAGGACTACTTTGTTAAGAGATTTAGTTGATTCACTTGTTAAAATGTCTCAGCAATGATCCTACAATTAGAACTCTATTGCTTGATGAAAGATCACCTATATACTAATGTGTACTTGATCCTTCTTGATTAGATGTCTCTCTACTATTCACTATTTCCTTCCTATGTTCTCCTTTAACTGATTCTATTCAGATTATAATACATTGGTCACCATGAATGCCCTAGTTTGTGCATGCAAAACTCTCCTTAATCATTCATTCATTTCCTTTCCATGCAAGAGAAGTTTAGGGTTTGTGCTCTTTAAGAAGACCTAGATGACTTAGGGTTAGGTATGAATCAATGACTACGATTCATCCATATTACTGCTTAAACCTTCCCTTTAACCAATTGAATTCATGTAATACATAGGCATTCCCACTTAAGATTCATCCTTATCACTAGAATATCATAATTGAATCCTTAAGTCAGCCTAAAAATGGTTTAGATAGTTTTTTTTGCCACTAAAAAAAACTATGAAAAAATTGTGTTACTCAACATCTGAAGTCCCTGGTGCTCGATACTATGACTTCAATGCTATCACTCAACATCTGAATGATTTGACATGCATTGCTTGCTCAACTCTTGAATCACTCAGCACATAGTGTCTTGTTTGCACATGAGTGACTTGGCACATGAGTGACTCGACACTCACTATTTACTCAACATTCTCTAATTTATATGTTGTGCTTGACATATGTTACTTGTTTGGCATGAACTAAGTAAATGACTTAAGTTTATAGACACTCACTTGTCAAAACCAATCTAAGATTGACAATCTCCCCCTTTGACATGAGTGTCAAAAGCACTTGGTCATACATTAATACTCTCATTCTTATGAGCATAACATAAATGACTATTCAACTTCTATAGAAATTTTCAAAATATCACAATTTTACAACATGAGTTATACCTCAAAATCTCATAACTCCCCCTAGGTTGTTTGATCTACTCTATACTATACTCTGTCGCAAAAGCTTTCTCTTGCTGAATAGATTTGCCTCAGCTAATACTCTTTCTCTATTTTATGCTTGCTTGCTCTCCCAATTACTCTTACTCTCCCATTCTTACTCCCCCATTGCTCTTACTCCCCCTTTTTGACACTGATGTCAATGGGTTATACACTAATACTGTATTTGTTCAAAAAGGATTTAGGGACCTCAAGTATAATTTTAAGAGCTACATCCCAATTATCACATGCTACCTCCAAAGGCTTAATTTGGATGGCCAAGTCAAAAGAAAGGTGTATAAAGCCATCTAATGTACAAAGATTGGGGTCTTTCTTCATAAGTATTTCTGCATAGCCTAGATCCTTGTGTAAAATATTCATGTGAGGAGTCAATGTTGATTGGATGCTAATCAGTTTCGCCCTAATATTGGCTTCATTTGATTGTAATGTTGCTAACTGACTTTGGTATTACAAGAGGGTCCTAAAGTGTTTTTCACTTTGAGCTAGAGTCATGCAAAATTTTACACTGGATGATTGCATTTGACTCTTCAAGCTTAAGATGTGATTCCTTATCTCCCGTGTGAAGAGTGTAGGATTACAAAATTTGGTGTACAAAGAGAAAATGTTCTCTAGTACCTTCTTCAAACTCTCTATCTTAGTTGCCAATGCAATCTGTGTTAGTGAAATATCACTATATATCTTCTCATTCACTTTATTTTGAAACTTCTTCTCAAACCATTCTAATAATTTGACATTAGTATCTAGGTCTTGGTCACTTACTCTTTCTACTATGTTGGTCAATTGGTCAATGATAGGTTTTGTTTCATCTTGATAGGTTTTGTTTCATCTAGAGTAGGCAGACTAAATGCATCTAAGAAAATTTCTTTGATCTCAATCAAAGCTTGCTTTTGCCTATGCTCCCTTCTGAGTAGTTCTTGATGTTTCTTCCTTGCTAGGCCCTCTTGTAGTATACCCATCTACTCAATTGTTATTGCTGCATAATCAAACTTGGGTAATACAATTTCTTCATCTAGGCTAACATCTCCATAAGTGATTACCTTTTCTGCCTTAGATGAGCTAGGACTTGACACTGAGAATTTTAACGGTGTAGCATCTGTGCTTGACCTCTAAAGAGTTTGAATAGAAGGAGTTCTTGATTCTAGAAATGTCACTAGTGCTTGAATTGATACTAGCTCCTTCAGATTAGGTGTCAAATTTGTCTCTTTAGACTTTCCTTTTTTACCTCTTTGATTTTAGTTGCACCTTGATCTTGTGCTAGAGGTGTAGGTGTATCTACCTAACTTGTTTGGCTTTGTGTTCCATCATTTACTGGTGTTTCCACCTTGTCTATCCAACTATCTCAACCTTGTCTTTTTTAGGTTCTTGTACATTTTCTAAGACTGGAGTGCCTTCCATGAGTGTACTAACAATGCAACCTAATGTCTCCTTTCTTTGATATACAACTAAGGGTTGTGAAGGTTGTACACTTGTGACTTGAGGAATGATGGTAGGAGTTTCTTGTATTTCCACTTCCTCCCTTGTAGTCATAGCTTCTAACTTTTGAAGTTCATCTACACTTACCAATACAGGGTTGTCACATAATTTGGCTTGCAGTTTAGATTGGATAGGTATCCTTTTCAAATCTTCCTCTATTAGGGGATTGATGTTTTGATTAGTAGGATCAGAGACATCCTTTACTTTGACAATTTTAGTACTTTCACTTATCACCTATGAAGGGCTACACTCAACATTTGTGTATCTTGTACACTCTGATTTGGTTGTTGCTCTTCCTTAGCTCTTGTCTGATCATCAATATTCATATCAGTGCCTCCCTCAACTATGTCTTGTTCATTTATCATCTTCTTCTTCATCTTCTACCTCAAGAGGCTCTTGTTCATGATCTTTGGCTATGGACAGTCCAAATGTAATCTTCCATATTTGTTTGGACTTTAGTACAACATCATCTATGTTGTTTTGTAATATACTAAATGCTCTATACTTAGGTACAAATCTCACAACATATTTATTTATGGCTTTAGACATTTGTGCCTTGCTAGGTTCTAACATAATTTGAGTGTGGGCTACCTCTCTAATTTACTTCTCAGTATTTAAACAATATTGCCATTTCTACTCAACTCTATCATATAAACTCTTAGGTATGGAGTTGGCAATTTCTAGAGGAGTTTTCTTGAAAGTAGCCATCATGGCATATATTGCCTCCTGTACTTGATTCTTCTCAATCTTTCCAAGGTTGTCAAATTCAATGTGAGAGAAATCTAACAAATTAACATTATTTCTAATGTTATCACATAAATTATCCATGTCTAAGGAGGGACTATGACTCACCACTTGGAATTTGTTGTTGTCATCAAATTTAGTCTTCTCCTCATAAAATTTAGCCTAAGCAACATACTTTCTTCTTAGTTTTTTATATGCTCCACCTTCCTAATCTTTAGGCTTGGCTACCTCTTTAGCCTTCTGTGCAATGACTCTTGTACTAGCCCTTATGGTAGGTGTTGTTGTTTTAGGCTAGCTTGGTTTTGCAACATTCTTTGGTTTTGTCACTGCTTGTGTTGTTGCCTTTATTTTATTTTTTTCAGTAGGAATAGGTGCTTCCTTGACTTCATCTCCCTCAACACCTTCTATAGTTTGTATTTCCTCTTCTTGCTGATCCTCTCCCTAACCTTGTGTTAATGCCAGTGGTGCTTGATCCTGTGTGTCTTCTTCATCTTCCTCAACTCCTTCACCATTTTTTTCTTACAATTTCTTTTCCAATTTGTTCTTCTTCTTGATTATAGAGGTAGTCTTTAATTCCATGGTGATTTTGATTTGGCCAAGTCATAATTGCCAAAATATTGGGCTTCTTTGTCCAATTATTTTTGCAAGTAATGATGTGATTGCTGTAGAAGCCTCATCATTGATCTCATATCCTAATGGCCTTAGTCATCTCATCCTAGGAATTGTTTCTTGTACATATGTGTGATCAGTATCAACTAGAAAGAAAACATCATCATAATGTTTCTCCACTAGTGAGACTAGTATCCTTAATTTATTCTTCATAGATTGTTTAAAATCTTCAAAATAACTAGTCATTGCTGACTCAAAGTTATCACCTAATTGTTCAATGAATTCTCCTATCTGTACTGCAATTAATCTAGTTGTCTTCCATGCAACCCTACCAAATGTAGGAAATGTATCCTAGACATAGAAGAAAATACATACCAGTATAGATCCAAATTTACATTGAGTACTCTTTGTTTTCCTTATAGCTCCCAGATTTTCAATCAATTTCTGCAACTACAACTTGACAAGATCATAAGTATAGTCTTTCTTCACAATTTTATAGCCCATATCCTCTACAATGCAAGGTACACTATTTAATCTGCTTGACTGATAAAACTTGTGTGCTATTTCCCTCACTACAAAAGCTATTAGGGGATCTATGATTGTGTCAATTGTCATTCCCCTTTTGTTCCATATGGCCCTTGTGTTCTTTTCAGTGACTCCCTTTGAGTCACTTCTCATAGTCTTTGGCCAATCTAGGGTTGGATACCCTATTACCCTATGAACAATTTTTTTTGTGATTTTAACTAGCCCATTCTCTGACCATACTGAGCTATCATGAATTTTTCTTAAGTCAATCCTAATCCACTTAGTTTTAAAGACATTTGGAAAATCTAGGGCATGACTTAACCCTTTCTTTTCAAGAATATTGTATTCTTCCTTCAATGCTCAATTTTCACATAGTCTTCCATATTCTTCTTTGATTTCCATGTCACCTATGCTTCCAATCTTGCAAGTGTAACAATTCCTAACATCTTGAATCATTAAAATTCATGGTGGTATCATAAATAATGCATTAGAGGGATCCTGCTTATACAATAAATTTGGAATAGCCTTGAAAATACATTGCTTAATCTCATTGCTAATTAACTAAACATTTAGAACCTCTTTTCCCTCTACACCTTTTGCTTTTGAAGAACTAGACGCCATTACATATATCTAGGGTTTGCAACATTTGAAAGTACATAACTCGACACACATTAAATACCTTACAAATCATGATAAAATGGTGTCAAATATCTGTTCAAATCACCTATAAATGCCCAGATGAAATTCTTCAAATCACCTTTAGCTATTTGTGTTCTTTCTCAAATTCAAATGATGTTAAATGAGTAGAAATCGATCATATAGCCCTTAAAACATTGCAATTAATGCTAAGTGCTTACACAACTATAAGCTTGACATCAATTAATTTATGGCTCACTCATCATCCACATGTCTTTTCATTTTCTTGACAACCATTACAAGCTCAGCCTCAACTAACCAATTTTTTAGCTCAACATCCACTAATATTTTACTCGACAACCATAAGAGACTTTTCATGCTCGACAGTAACATGAAAAAGTTGACAAAACTTTAAAGATTTTTTCCTAATTTCTAATAACACTTTGCATCTTTGTTCATGCATGTGTAATCCTTTCAAAAATAAATCCTTGGAATTGATGTATGGTATATCTTTTAAATATCAGCCCCTCATACCTTTTGATTACTTGGTTTGATGAGGTGTGATCACCTGACCCATTGGGTGAAGTGGTTCCATTTTCACTTGATGTGTTGCAATCCTCCTTTCTCTTCCATGTCTTGTTAAGCTCATTTCTGACATTTTCAATTTATGCCTTGCCTTTTCCTTTGTTGAACTCACAATTTGGTGCCTTTGACCTCATTGGACAATTTTAGTTGATGTGACCAGTCTTCAAATAGATAAAATGTGTGATTTGATTCAACCACCATTTGTAGTCACTCTTGAAGTGTGTTCTAATACAATTCTCAAGAACATGTCCATGCTCTTGATAGTAGTGACAACTATACATTGTGTTATAATCCCAATTATAAAAGTTTCCATTGTTCTTTACCTTTGTCTGCTTGTTTGATGACCACTTGGGTTTGGATCTACACTCAAAAGCTCTATGTCCATACTTCTAATAGTTATAACAATATCCTTCAAATCTTTGAGTGTGCATAGTCTTGATTTTGCATTCGTGTACCTGATGACCTTGTTTGTTGCACTAATGGTAGTGACCCATGCTCTTCTGCTTAACATTCAGATTTATAGTCTTGCTTCTACACACATTAGCGGTATGTCCTTTCTTACCACAATTATGACAAGTAGGTTTCAAGATCTTACCTTTGTTACTTCTTTCTTCAGCACTTTTGGATGATTCTCCTTCTTTAGTACTTGTGTATCTAGTCTAGATGTATCATTGTTAGATCTAAGAGATCTCATCAATTGTTCAAAGTACTTGATAGCTTCATTAGGTTTATTGAAGCTTTCAATAAACTCATTTTACCCTTTTAGATCATTTCTCAACTGTTCATTCTACAACTTCAGTGTTTTGATTTCAATATCTTTGGCATTTAGTTCATGATTTATAATTATCATTTGACCCAAAGTTTCTAATTGTATGTTAGCAATCCTAGTTACTTCTAATGATTTCTCTTCCATTTTGCTGGTCAAAACTCTTTTGTCATCTTCAATAAAAACTTTGTCTTCTATAGCTTTCTTTTTCTATTTGGTCATTGGACATAGTAATATAACTTGTGATTCTTGCTCTATCTTAAGATTTCTGATCTCTTTAGCTAGGGTTCTATTCCTTTCCATTAGATTTGCAACCGCTGCCTTAAATTCATTGGAGTTTCCATTTGAAAATAGCTTAGTAGTGTCCATCTCTTGATATTGTGTGTCATTCTCCTCAATAGAAATTTCCTTCCTTCTTCTCAATGATTTCTTTATATATTCTCTTGCTTCATTCAATCACTATAGAATGAGTTGTATTTCAATTTCCTCGTTCTCAATAACTTTTCTCAACTTGTAGACTTCCATTTTGAAGATCTTTCCTCAAAGCTGTTAGGCTTCACTTTTAGATAACTGTGCTCTAATACCAATTGTTTGAATTAATATAGGAAAGGTAAACTCTAGTGCATGGGGGGGGGGGGGGGGTGCGGGGTTGGTGGTGGGGTGAATTAGTGTTTGAAACTTTAATCCATAAAACATTCACCACACATCCATCTCACATATTCAATAAGTAAACTGGAGTACCATGTAAATAATATACATCTAAAGCATGTAAATAAGTAAGCATTCATACATACATGACACAAGATATGATTACTTAGAAACCCTCCAATGAGAAGGTAAAACTAGGGTGGAGATGACACCCAAAAATCTTCACTATTGCAGTAATAAAGTGTATCCAATGAAAGTTACAATAGTTGATCATGAAACATGATCTACCCTGTGAAAGGTCTGCCATGTTAAAAACTTACAAATACTGGTAGGTCTTACACTGTTAAAGGATTTCAACACCTTGTTAGAAGTGTGTCTAGTTAAAGGACTTCAAATCACAATTAAGTAAGCACCTTGTTAAAGGATTTCAATATGACCTATTAGGACTATTTTGTTAAGAGTTTTAATTGATTCACCTATTATAATGTCTCAACAATGATCCTAAGATTAGCACTCTATTTCTTGATGATAGATCACCTCTATAATGATGTGTACTTGATCCTTCTTGATCAGATGTCTCTTTGTTGTTCACTATTTCCTTCCTCTGTTCTCCTTTAACTAATTCTGCAATTCAATTTAGATCATAATACCTTGCTCACCATGAATGCCTTGGTTTGCACATGCAAAAATCCCTTCATTCATTTCCTTTCCATGCATGAGAAGTTTAGGTTTTGTCCTCTTTAAGAAGCCCTAGGAGACTTAGGGTTAGGTATGAATCAACGACTGTGATTCATCCATATTGCCACTTAAACCTTCCCTTTACCTGATTGGATGCATGTAATACATAGGGGTTCCCTCTTAAGATTCTTATTTATCACCAAAATATTGTAATTGAATCCTCAAGTCGACCCAAAAATGGTTTACATAGAATTTTTTTCCACTACAAACAACTATGACAAAACTGTGTTACTCTACATCTGAAGTCTCTCGTGCTTGGCACTAACTATGACTTCAATGTTGTCACCAAATATTTGAATGACTTGAAATGCACTGCTTGCTTGGCTCCTGAATCACTTAGCACATACTGTCTGCTTAGCACATGAGAGACTTGACACTCACTATTTACTTGGCATGCTCTAATTTATATGTTGTCCTCGGCATATGTTACTTGTTCAACATGAACTAAGTAAATAACTTAAGTGTATAGACACTCACTTGTCAAAACCAACATGAGATTAATAGAATATTAGCCCTCTTGATTATTAATAAGATTCACTCTATTTTATGTGAATTGGGTTTCAATTGATTATGTTATTTTAATTTTGCACAAGAACTTTAAACATTTTAAATTTATTAAATACTTCAAGCTTTTGTTTCATGATGTAAACCCAAACTTTTCTTGAAAAATGATCAAAAAATGTCAAGATATACCCACCTCCGTTCTTTGATGTAGGATTCACAGGACCAACAAATCAACTTATGGACAAGTTCTAGAATCTTTCTTTCTCTCCATGTAGAGCTCTGAAAAGTATCCCTATGTTGTTTACCAACCATGCATCCTTCACACACATTTGTGTTTAATTTTTTCCTAGGTAATCCATCAACCTTATTCATATTTGAAAGCATAGGCAAACTATGATAGTTTAAGTGACCATATCTTTGATGCCATAATTGACTTAAGGATGATTTTGTAGTAATATAGGCCTTCTTATCAACACATGCTAGATATTTGTATATTCCATCATTCTCAACTCCTCTAGCCACTATTTTGTATCCATTATTAATATTCTTTATTAAACACTTATTTGAATAAAACTCCACCTTATAACCATGTTGAGTTATTTGACTCATTAAAAGAAGATTTTTGGTCAACATAGGTACAAAATTCACAGTAATTATTTCCAAATTCTTACCATCATTACCTTTCATTTAAATTGTACCTATTCCTTCTATGTCACATGAACTATCATCACCAAGAAATATTTTTGCAACTTTTTTTTCCAACTATATAAAGATGTTTTTGTTGTGCGTCATATGTTTGCTTGCTCCTGAATCAATATACCATGCATTAATTGAATCACCTTGAGTAGCTAAATAAGCTATCATTATATGATGATCACCCTTTTCTTGAACAAAATTTGATTTCCTTCTTTGATTAAATATCCTTTTCTATTTCTTAAAACATTGATCACTTTTATGCCATTCTTGTCCATAATTTTAACATTTGATAGTACTTCTTCCCTTAAAATTTTAATTGTAATTTCTCCATTCATTTTTTTTCTTTGATAAATTTTCCTATTTTGACTATCTATGTATTGATTCCATTGGCTTTGATAATTTCTATATTGATTCCCTTTATTAGTTGTTTGATTTTGATATGATCTTCCTTGATTGTAATTCTTGTATTTTCCACTAGCTACAAATGCTTGACTCTTGTTAGAATCACTATAAAAATTTTAAGCCTTTCTTCTTCATCTAAAAAAAACCATATACTTCTTCAAGTTTTATATTCTCAAATTTTCTAGTTCATTCCAAATTTTGAATGAAATTATTATACTCCTCTGGAAGACTTTCAAGGAAAAACTCTATGATTTCATCATCTTCATACTCAACCTTCATCACTGCAAGTTAATTTCTTAAATTTTTCAATTTATAAATATGATTGTTCATGCTATCTCCTAATTTCATTTTCAAATGAGTTAGTTACCTCTTAATATCCATCACTTTTAAATTACTTGATCTTTTATTCATTGTTTGTAAAGTTTCCTATATTTTCTTTGTTGTTTTTAAACTTTGAACATGAGGTCTAATCCCTGTACTAATTTTCTATAAAAGTGTAACACATGCATTCATATCCATTTTATTCCATTTATTGTGTTGACTTTGATCTATAATTTTTTCTTCTATGGCTACTTCCCATAAACCTTTCATTTGTAGATTTAACTCCATCTCACATTTGCAATTAGTATAATTTGAGCCATCTAATAATTCACTAACTCCAATATTGGACATCTTAGTGGCAGCCATAATTATATCCCAAACTCACAAGCACAAAATCACACAAGCAAAAAGTCTCTAGAAAATACAATGCCTTGATGTTGGCCTTCTTATGATCCAAAAAAATAAGGAATTTCAAGAAAAACTTATTGCTCATAGAGATTAAAAACTATATCAAACTCCTCACATCAAAGAAATTACCACTTTCCAATTTTTTATTCACTTCTCAATTTATGACAAAAACCTTTCAATATGACTCAAGACAACTATGCTTTTGAAATACACTTGATCATATGTTCAAACAATAACAAAGCACACACAATTTGTGTCTTCACTTTTCTCAAACACATATAGATATCTCTATGAACAAAATATCAATGCAACTTCTAAATCACAAGAGCATTCAGCTATTGAACTAAATTTGAAAAAAAAACTCTCCCCAACATATAGATAAGCATGCAAAATTATGCCCCACTCAACAACTTAATCCTCCAATATATCAAACTAATCTTTGTCTATACCACTATACACATTATCTTATTCCTTTGAAAACATGTAGTTGACATCCACAATGGTATCAATTTCAATAACTTTTGTAGGCTCCTTCATACAACTCTTAACAACACTTTCTCTCTCTCTCTACTAACTAAACAATTTGGCATTCACCACTCTTCAATCTAGTGTTAGCTCTTATCATGACAACAATCTCCTTCATAAGACAAGCAATCCTCTACGCTTCTCAATCACAATCTTTCACTGAACTCTTCTCAACCACACTTTTTCACTCATACCTCTGAAACCATGAAAACACATATAAACTATAACACTTTTGACTTCTCCAACTTGAGCATTGAAATGCACATGCCCAAACATCAAACTTATAATTAAATGAGTAATAAATATTATAGCCACTATATATTGGTAGTTAGATGAAAAATAAATGTTTGTAGTTGGAGTAATTTTTTGTTTATGCATATAGTTGTATGTGTTTTCATTTTTAAGTTGATGAATGGTGTATTATACTATTTAAAACATTGTTCCATAATTACTAATTATATTGATTAGTTAATATACATTTTAATATTGAATTATATGTTTATTAATATATTATAAAGATTGATTATTGAAAAAATTATATATATTATTTGAGTCAATCTCATTTATAAATATTTCATGAACAATGGCTCACAAGAATACATCTCTCATAGATATGCATGATACAATTAATACTAATCACATTTAATTTATGCTGACATAGATTATGATGACTGTTTGGAAAGCCACATGTCCTAATACTCTATTTGAAACATATTTAACCTTATTTAAAAAAAAAAAAATCAAGTATGCTTCACCAATGAAATCTTGCATATCAAGTGATGAAATTTTTTTAGCTCTATAACTTCCCTCCTTTGCACTTGCTTGCAATCTAGGTGCATGTCTTCATAGTCCTCGGGGGGATGGAGCCCCTCTCCCCCACCCCTCTCTCCTCTATTAGATCTAATGCAAGATTGTCCAAACCTTATTTTGGTCCTTTTTGCTAATACCCAGAATGCCCAAGAAGGGTCTTGTTCTACTCGGGATCTTAACCCGATTGAGGTGCTTGCAGTTGCTGATGAGTTGGCATGTTTGGGACCTTGCCCTTTGAGGGGCCTTATAGAGGATTTGAGTCACACAAGAATAGATCCCCTCAAACAACACTAGTTGGAGGTGGTTGTTGGATCCAAGAGTCCTGTCGAGACTGGGGTGAAACCAATGATGGTTTCAGGTGTTATAGGGCTGAAGATTTCTCTCCCAAATTTTGTGATTGACTCAATTTCCTCAGGAATCACCTTGAGCCTTGTTGGAAATTTTTTCTTCCAGACCTAATGTGGATGTGGTTAGGAAAGTGGTGCTCTTCAAGATGGAGACTATCTAGATTGGTAACGGTCTCAGTGATGACAAGCTCCCTCTTCTTGTTCAAACTCACAACTGAGACAAACCAAAACACTGTCCTAAAAAACTCTTGGCACTATGGAAAACATATACTGATGCTTGCTAGATGGAAACCAAGGTTCTGATCTAACCCAAACCTATTCAATTTGGTGCCTATTCGGGTTAGGTTACATAGGCTTCCTATGGAATATTGAGATTAGAGAGTGTTTAGGTGAGTTAGAGACTCCTTTGGACAATTCATTAAGGTAGCTTTAACCACTAGTTCCAAGGCTAAGCTAGGTTTTTCTAGGTTTTTTAAATGAAGGGATAAATAAACCTTTTCTGACTATAGTAGCTCTAAAATTGAAATGGGGTGATTGGTCATAACTAATTTTATACAAGAATGCTGCACCTTTTTGCCAAAACTATAATAAATTTGGCCATCTAGTTTTGGGCTACACACAAAGTGAGAAACTTAAAAAGAATACTTCTCACTTGGAGTGGTTGTGATAGAATGTTCAAAAAATTTAGATGTAAAGAATTGGGCCAAAGTGGAAACCTTGGTGATCATGGAGCCGGTGGTAGCTCATTCTTCTGGTGATAAGGAGAGACTCTTGAAGAAGGATGAGGAATGGACAAAGGAGTTTGAGAGGGCCCTAGAGATGCGAGATACTAATAACTTATAAGAGAGGGACATTGCTAATAGTGCCACTATGGTAGAGGGTGACGTAAATTCTGAACTCGAAGAAGGGGAGATTGATGTATTATAGATCAAGAAGGTTACCCAATTTGTTGGGGGGAAAGAGAATTTCTTCTTGAACCTCCTAAATGAGGAGGGATGTCCTAAGGCCACAAAACCCCATAACATCTCCTCGCTAAAGGGGAATAACTCACCTTTTAGGGATGATACTCTAGTGGCTGCACTATGAGGTATTATTAAAATACATTCTCCCACCCAAAATGGAACTAATATTGACTTCCTAGATAGAGATGGCTAGACTATCCCCAAGAGGATAGTAAAGGGATGTGACAAAGCTAATGTTGGCATAGTGGTGAAAGTGGGGAGACCACCAACTAAAATCCTCTAAAAAAAGAAGACAACAAAAGATATAGCATAGGGGAAACATAAAACCTCGGTCGAGATCCAAACACACAAAAGATGAAGATAATATCAAGGAATGTGAGAGGGCTGAATAGCCTCCGAAAGAAATATGAGTTAAACAAAAGATTATGGAACTTAAGGTTCACATGATTCCTTTGCAAGAAGTAAAAATGATAGAGAAAGTGTTCTCTAGAGTGGTTGAATATCTATGGCCAGGAGCTACGTTCTCTTATAGTGTTACGATGGGTGCTTCTGGTGACATTACAACACTTTGGAATCTGGATAGAGTGATGGGAAGAGAGATTTTCCTAAGCCTTCATTTTGTGGTGGTGGGCTTCACTGCCAAAACTTGTAATTGGAACTTATTTAACTTATATGCATCCAATATCCATAATGGGATACTTTTGGTTTGGGAGGAGGCAATAAAAATTGTTGATACAATGAGGCATGAGAACATTTTGTGTATGGGAGACTTTAACACCCCCTTGTATCCCTCAGAAAAATTGGGCGAGTATGCATGATTTAGCAGATTTTTAGGGGAAAAATGATTTGATAAATATTGATCTCCAAGGAGCCCCTTTCACTTGGTTGACTAATAGGTTTGGGAATAGTTTGATTTAGATTAGGTTTGATCATGCTCTTATCTTGATGGGTTGGGATAATCTCTGACACACCTCCTTAAATGCCTACCCAAGGACCATCTCTGATCACTCTATGTTATGTTTCTCATGGAAGTAGAACCAGTTAAATAAGTGAAGACCCTTCAGGTATGAGATAATGTGGCACTCTCACTCAGAGTTTAGAGAGTGTATTTCCCAATTGTGGAACATACCTATCCAAGGATCTGCTATATTTTGTATTGCTAAGAAGCTTGAAAGAATCTACAAAGTGGTTAGAGGATGGAGCAAGGCATCATCTAGTAACATTTGTAAGGAACAAAAGACAACTAAAAATAAGTTAGAATACCTTCAAGATAGTCTAGAAAGTGGTGTTTCTTCTCCAGATCATCAGAAAATGAATGCTAGACTAAGTGGAAAGTGTTATTAGAACAAAAGGAAATATTCTAGAAGCAATGGTTTAGAGTTCAATGGTTGGAGAAGGGCGATAGGAACACAATGTTCTTCCATAGATAGACATCAAAGAGAAAAAAGAGAACCATTATTAACCTATTGGTAGACTACAATGGGTAGGAACTATTAGAGGGGGATGAGATAGAGGACTGGGCTTGTAATTAGTTTTAGGAGACCTAAAACCCTCCACCAAGTCAAATTAGTATTAACACTCAAGAGGATTTTTTTAGGATCATGCACCTAGTTGTGGATGACCAAATGAACAATGACTTGATTGTTAAAGTTAAGGAGGAGGAAGTGAGGAAATTTATTTTCAATATGAACTAGTTCAAAGCACGAGGCCCTGATGGATTTCCTCTTGCTTTTTTATAGGAATTCTGGGATATTGTAAAGTATAATATTTATCATATTGCAAGTAATTTAGTGAGAATGGGAAAGCCGCTGAAGGAACTCAACCAGACTTTCATAGTGTTAATACCTAAGACGAAGGGACTGAGATGTCTTGAGGAATTCAAACACATAAGCCTCTACAACAAGATCTATAAGATCCTATCTAAGGTCATAGTGAACCATATCAAGCCCCTACTTGATAAGTTTATAGTTCCATACTAGAATGGGTTTTTCCCTAGTAGATAGATTTTGGATGTAGTCATCACCACCCACAAGGTGTTACATTCTATAGAGAGGTGCAGGAACCTAGGTATGGCTTTAAAACTTGACATTTTTAGAGCCTATAATAAGATACACAGGGAATTGTTATTATCTAGTTCTTAGTCCTAGTGAATGGGGCCCCAAGTGAATTGTTTTGCCTCCTCTCAATGGCTTAGACAAGGGGACCCCCTCTCTCCTTATTCATCATTTTTGTAGAGGTGATGGGAAGAAACTTAAAGGCCCTGGTAGGAAATGGTAAGATAAAAGACATTAAACCTGCCTCAACTAGCCCCTCGCAAGTGATCCAACAATTTGTTGATGACACCTTCCTGTTTGGCCTATCTTCTATTCATGAAGCTAGAGCTTGGAAGACCCTTCTTAATGAGTATGAGAGGGTTTCAGGACAATGTATAAACTATCAAGAAAGAAAAGTATATTTCTTTAATACAAACAAGGACTTGAGGAGGAAAGTTATCAGAATTTTGGAATGCCAGGAGGCATGCTTACTAGATATTAGTTTATGGTGACTGATTAGGAAAGTATTGTACATACTTCATAAATTATTTGGGGCTCAGGGCATTGCCTCGAAATTTTTTTTGGGCCCTATTTATTGGGATTTTGGGTCGACATGTAATTATTAATTATAACTCTAAAGAAGTAAAAATACTTGTATAAAAGGGCTTAGGATTAGGGATTGTTAAGTGTTGTGATGCAAAAATTGGTTCTTGTAGTGGTATTGAGCTGTAAGGGATTATAGATTGTAATTAGGTTGTAATCACTAGATATTACTAATATCGGACTTGTTATTTGGTGGATGTAGCCCAAGGATTGGGTGGACCACGTTAAATTTTGGTGTCTTTTGTTCTTTTCTATGTGATCTATTATTTTTTGATATTATTTATATTTGTATGTAATTTTTTTTGTTTGTGGTTTAATCCTAACAAATGGTATCAGAGCGAGGTTGTTTTTTCAATTATCCTTTGTAGGAAAGTCTCATGGTTGAGTGGGAGTGATGGCAAACGAGGGTAAGCTAAGGGTTGACAGGTTTAATGGATAAAACTTTTAGTTATGGAAGATGCAAATGGAAGACTATCTTTATCATAAGGATTTATTGAAGCTGTTGGAAGGAGAAACCAAGAATCAGGGATCTATGTCAAATGATGACTGGGATCTTTTGGATAAAAAGGAACTTGGAAGCATTTGATTATGCCTAGCACCATCGGTGGCATTTAGTATTACAAAAGTGAAGACAATAGAAGAGTTGATGCAAACCCTAGCGAAATTGTATGAAAAGACCTCCACTTCAAATAAGGTATTTCTCATGAAGCATTTATTCAATATGAAAATGACAGAAGGTGGATCCATTGCTGATCATTTAAATGAGATTAATACTATTACTAGTTAGTTATCTTTTGTGGGTATTAATTTTGATGAAGTAATTAGGGCTCTCTTGATTTTATGTTCTTTGGTTGAAAGATGGAATGGCTTGGTAATGGTTGTGAGTAATTCTGTTCCTAGATCTAGTACCCTAAAATATAATGATGTGATCGGTGTTATTTTGAGTGAGAAATCTTGTAGGAAATCCTTAGGTGGATCTACATCAGGAAGTGCTTTGAATGCATAAAGCAGAGGCAGAACAACTGAGAGAGGAAGTAATTCTGGAAATCACGGGAAATCAAGAGGAAATTCAAAGGGGAGGAGGTCCCAATCAAGAGGACCCAATGGCTGTTGGTATTATGAGAAACCAGGGAATAAAAACAAAGATCACTGGACTTGAAAGAAAAATGAAAGAGATAAACCAGATGGAGACAACGAGGCAAATGTGGTAAGTAACAAAACTGAAGAGGATGCTTTGCTTCTATCTTTAGAAAGTGTTGACGATTCATGGGTTTTAGATTCTGGTGCTTCATTTCATGCTACACCTCATAGAGGTTATTTCATTGATTATGTCGAAGGGGATTTTGGACTTGTTTATTTGGGAGATAATGAACCCTATTAGATTGTTAAAAAGGGAAAAGTTAAAATTAAGTTGCAGAATGTGAATCATTGGCTACTACATGAGGTAAGACATGTTCCAAGGCTAAGTAGGAATTTAATTTCAATAGGGCAACTTGGTGATGAGGGTTGTGTAGTTACTTTTAATGACAAAAATTGGAAGGTTTCAAAAGGTTCCCTTGTAGTAGCAAAAGGTGTGAAAGTTGGCACCTTATATCTTTGTATAGGTCATATTGTTCCTTCTATTTTATTTTTTTTAGAGAAAAATGAATGTTTAAGAACAATTGTTGAAGTTGACCATGGAGAACAAATAAATACTATAAATTCTGATACAGGGTTGTAGTACAATAGACTTAGGCACATGAGTGAGAAAGGTATGAAAGTACTTCATTCAAAGAAAGTTTTACCATGTTTGAAATGTGTTAGTATGGATTTCTGTGAATGTTGTGTGTATGAAAAACAAAAGAGAGTGAGTTTTGTGAAGACTGGGAAGGAAAATAAAAAGGAGAAATTAGAGCTTGTACATACCGATGTATGGGGACTGACTCAGGAATCTTCCCTTGGAGGCTCTCATTATTATGTTACATTCATTGATGATGCAACTAGAAATGTATGGGTTTATTTCCTTAGATAGAAATCTAATGTATTTCAAACTTTCAATAAATGTAAATGCTTGGTTGAAAATGAGACTAGTAAGAAATTAAAATGTCTCAAATCTGGTAATGGTGGTGAGTATTGCAGCCATGAATTTGAAGATTATTTCTCCTCTAATGGTATTCGTAGATAAAAAACTATTCCAAGGACTTCACAAAATGGAGTGGCTAAACGCATGAACAAGACTATAATGGAGCATGCAAGGAGCATGAGGTTGCATGTTGCATTTCCCTTATACACATGGGTGGAGGTTGTCAATACTATTGTATATTTGATTAATAGAGGCCCCTCTACTCCTTTGGGTTGTGGTATTCCAAAGGAAGCATGGATTGGCAAGAAGGTGAGTTATTCTTTTCTCAAAACCTTTTGTTGTGAAGCATTTGTTCACATAGATTCTGAAAATAAAACCAAACTATAAGCTAAGTCAAAGAAATGTGCATTTGTTGGATATTGCATCAATGAATTTGGTTATAGGCTTTGGGATTTTGAAAATCATAAAATTGTAAGAAGCAGAGATGTCATATTCAATGAAGAAGTGTTGTACAAAGATCTGTTGCAGCAACATGAGAAGAAAGAAGATGATTATATAGTGTTGGATGATGCTGCAAAAGATGATCTTCTAGCCATTCCTCATGATGTGCAACAATTGCAAGAACAAATACCACACACACCAGTGAATGTTAGATGGTCAACAAGGCTAATGAGACCTCCAGAATATTTTCTCCCTCTTTGTATTTTATTTTACTAACAGATGCTAGTGAACCTGAATGTTATGATGAAGCTATGCAGGTGGATACTAAGATTTAGTGGAGTCTGCAATAAAAGATGAAATGGACTCTTTGTTGAAAAATAAGACATGAGATTTATGCAAGTTGCCTGCAAGTAAAAGAGCTTTATAGAATAAGTGGATTTATAAGCTAAAAGAAGAGGATGGAGGTAAGAAAATATTTAAAGCCAAGTTAGTTGTAAAAGGATTTGCACAAAAAAAAGGAATTGATTTTGATAAGATAGTTTCTCCTATTGTTAAGATGACTTCTATTCGTACTATTTTAAGTATTGTGGCTACTAAAGATTTGCATTTGGAGCAACTTGATGTTAAAGTAGCCTTCCTTCATGGTGATTTGGATATATATATATATATATATATATATATATGGCTCAAGCATAGGGTTTTGAGGTCAAAGGTAAGGAGAAATTAGTGTGCAAATTAAAGAAAAGTTTATATGGCTTGAAGCAAGTATCGACAATGGTATCTAAAATTTGATAGTTTTATACATGAGCATGGATATAGTAGGTGTCATTCAAATCATTGTGTTTACTTTAAGTGGCTGGATGATGATAAATACATTATTTTATGTTTATATGTTAATGATATGCTTGTACCTAGGTCTAACATGGATCATATTAAGGGGTTGAAATGCTAGTTAACACATGCATTTTCTATGTAGGATATGGGGGCAGCAAAAAAAATCCTTGGTATGAAGATTTGCAGAGATAGAAAGAATAGGAATTGATGCTATCTTAGGCTAATTATGTTGAGAAGGTGTTGCATTGTTTCTCTATGGAGAATGCTAAAGTTGTCAGCACACCTTTACCTGGTCATTTGAAGTTAACTAAGGAGATGTGTCCCACAACATAAGAAGAGGAGGATAAGATGTCAAAGGTACCCTATACTGTAGCTATAGGAAGCTTGATGTATGCCATGGTATGTATAAGGCCAGATATTGCACATGCAGTGGGAGTTGCTAGCAGGTATATGAGTCATCCAAGAATTGAGCATTGGAATGCAGTCAAATGGATTCTCAGATATTTAAGAGGAACATCCAATAAGTGTTTACACTTTTGGGGCTCTACTATGGACTTACAGGGCTATGTTGACTCAGATTTGGCAGGAAAAATTGATATTAGGCAGAGTACTATAGGTTATGTATTTACTATTGGTGGGGCAACTGTGAGCTGGGTTTCTAGGTTACAAAAGGTTAATACTTTATCCACTACAGAGGCAGAGTATGTTGCTGCTATAGAGGCAACCAAGGAGATGATATGGCTTCAATTCTTCTTGGAAGAATTGGGACACCCTTAGAGGGATAATTATTTGTTTACATATAGCCAAAATGTCGTTGATCCTATGAAGAATTCTACTCTACATTCAAAGACAAAACACATACAGTTGTGGTACCATTTCATTCGGTCAGTTTTGGATGATGGACAATTTAGCTAGACAAGATACATATAGATGACAATCCAATCGATATGTTTACTAAGGTAGTGACATGGGAGAAGCTGAATTCCTCTTCAGCTTCGATTGGTCTTCTAGACTAAACAGAAATAAAAGAACATCAAAGTCTAGGGTAGTTTGATCCAATGGGAGCCCCATGTGGTAGCGGTATTCCTGCAGAATCAATCTTCAAGTGGGAGATTGTTGTCTAGTGTGGAGTCTGATTAGTCCCTAAGTGGGAGATTGTTAGTTTGTGGTGACTGATCAAGAAAGTACTGTACATACTTCATAAATTCTTTGGCATTTTGGGCTGACATGTAATTATTAGTTATAACCTTAAAGCAGTAAAAATACTTGTATAAAAGGGCTTAGTGTTAGGGATTGTTAAGTGTTGTGATGTGAAAATTGGTTCTTGCAGTTGTATTGAGCTATAAGGGATTACAGACTGTAATTAGGTTGTAATCTCTAGATCATAATAATATCAAACTTGCTGTTTGGTGGATGTAGCATAGGGATTGGGTGAACCACCTTAAATCTTGGTGTCTTGTGTTCTTTTCTGTGTGATCTATTATGTTCTAATATTATTTATATTTGCATGTAATTGTTATTTCTATCTGTGGTTTAATCCTAACACCAGATACCTATCTCGGCCTTCCTCTCACAATAAAAAAAGTAACCTCACAATATTGGAATGGGTTGGTAGAACACTTACAGAGGAATCTTGTAGGATGGAAAGACAAAATTCTAAGCAATGCAGGAAAATTTTAGCTTCTCTCAGCCCCATTACAAGGCATCCCTGTGTACTTCCTTTCGCTCTTTAAACTCCTGGGAAGATATAAAGAGAAAATTAAAAATATTCAAAGAAATTTACTATGGTTTGGAATGGAGGACAAGAACAAAATAAGTTTATTCAGTTGGGAGAAAGTTTGCCAAGCTAATTCCGTGGGGGGACTAAATGTTAAAAGAATTGGGCATTTGAATAAGGCCCTTCTTTCTAAGGTTGTTTAGAAATTGACATGCTCCCAGAGTAGTTGGTGTAGTATTATCAGGGCTAAGTATCTCAAGGGTTAGGCATTGCACCAAAATTTTTGGACCATGATGCTCCCCTAGGATAATAAAAATTGGAACATTATTGTGAAAACTCGCAAAATGTTGAAGAAGGGTGTTGGGTGGTGGGGAATAGGAACAAGGTCGACTTCTAAGAAGATCACTAGCTACAAGATGGCCCCCTCATGAATACCAAGTTCCAACCTTTAAGAGATTCATGTATCAGGCTTCATGGTATTCTGGTTCGCAACTATACTAACCTTGAGGACGAATGGAAAAGACTTTAAAATTAGGAAAATCTTGGAACAAGGCTGCTTATGGAACTTTAAAAGATGTTACAGAATTATTGTTACCCCTTTGTCCCATTGGACAATTCTTTGATATGGAAACTTCCCCCCTCTGGAGAGTTCACGGTGAAATCTACTTATGTTTGCTATCTTGAAGGAATGGAAAAATGTTTGGCACTCGTAGATCCTACCATGGATAAATTTCTTTTGGTGGACGACTCTACATGGGGCAATTCTCGCCATTGATAATCTGCAAAAGTGAGGATTCTAGTTGGCTAACTATTGTGTGTTATGCTATAATGCAATGAAATCCATTCAACACCTCCTCATACATTGTCCCTTTGCTATGGAGTTTTGGAGGGAGGTTATCTCTTTGTGGGAGATTCAAAGGTGCTTCAATGAGAATCACCATCAGTTTGTGGGATGGTCCCTCTAACCACCCATACCTCAGAACCTTATAGAGAGTCATCTCTCCTTATGTGGCATGGAAAATTTGGAAGGAAAAAAATAATCACATATTTTGGGACAAGGCTACTCCTAGGGAAGTGGTGGCTCAACAAGTGGGATCTGGCATTGGAAGCCCCCAACCCCTCCCTAAACCTGTCGAGGGACCAACATATGAGATGAGCTATCTCTTAGGACCTAAGTATGACGATGGCAATAAACAATGAAGTGGAAGCCTTGGCCCTTCTATGGGGAATGAGGATAGTGAGAGCTAGAAGAATTAATAAACTAACTATTGAGGGAGACTCGATGTTGATTATTAATGTTGTAAATGACAGAGCTGGTAGGTGTAACTTGAAGATAAAATTGGCAATAAAGGAAATCCATAACATGTTGAATGTGTTGTTCAAAGTCCACATGGAGCACATATATAGGGAAGGCAACGGTGTTGTGGATGACCTAGCTAAAGTGGGTCATAATGTTGAAGGAATAAAGGAATGGGATGGTATTAGCCAAACCCCACCATCGACATAAATGATGGTGAAAAGTGAATGTGTTCTATGTGGTGCAATTTGATGAAGTACAAAAAATGGTGTAAATGATGTGGATCTAAGTGAGTGGGAGAACCCGAGAGTGAAAAATCATAAAGTTGACAATATTTGGAAAGATTTTGTGTTTATGTTTATTCAGAGTTCCATCATAGTGAGCATTAAGTGCTATGGAGAGAGGACGATCCATGTGGATTTAGTCAAAATAATAAATTTTCCAAAGATGGAAGGTGTGTAAAATAATAATGGAAATTCCCTTACGCTACACTCAATGCACAACTGGCAACAGTTAACTCTGATGGGAAAGGTACTGTTCACATGTGTTCAAGCTAGAGGGGAATTGGAAAATGTGAAGCCTATTGATTCTATGATGAGAATCTATTGCTTTCTTAAATTCATTATTAGTATTATATCTTTAAACGACCCTGACTTCCAAATTCTATCCTGTAACAAGGAGATGTTGGTGCATATTGAGGATTTGGTGATTGAACATGGTGAAGAGATGGGTGCCAACAATCAAATTGAACTAGATAGGCTTGAAGACTGTATTAGGAAAAGTGAGGTGGCATGAGTTTATCTTTGTGAAGGTGGTTTATTGCCATTCATGGAGGGCATTAAAGGGTATGATGAACATGTGTCCTTGCAATTCGTTAACACCTAGAATAATAGGAAGGTGAACATCAATACAGTGTAGTGTTCAAAATGATAGAGGAACTTGTTGCAATGGTAGGTGGGTTGCCTCTCGAGGGTAGGAGTTGGTACAAGGAGGCAAGGGTTTCTGATGAAGCAAGTATGAGAAAATTCTTTCACCCTAAGGAGGATCTTGTTTGCATGAGGGATGGCTTTTGAAGAGAGGACCTACCCAAACCTTGGGACATTGTGTGCTATGCCATTATGTGCTAAATAACTCTCAAAGATCGACATCAGGTGTTGTATTATTACCATTTTCCTATTCTAAACCATTTTAGGAACCAGGACCTGATTTCCTTCCCACACCTTATTTTGCATTCAATGGAGTATATTGTATTTAATGCTAGGAGAAAGAGGGAGGAAGGAAGACCCTTTTAAATTCTGCACCAAGCCTTCATGTTCAAACTCTATAAGTTTTAACTTTCCCTCAACCCGCCTCTTCTGGTTAACTCTCTTGCCATCATTACTCCCCAAGTCTCCATGGATCCTAGCCTTGGTTTGGCCTCAAAGAAGGTGGACAATAATCCCTTGAGTAATAGGAAAAAAAAAGTGTTATTGACTCCAATATTGATACTAGGTGGATAAAACTACAAGGAGGTCTAGTAAAAGGCTTGAAATAGAAAAGTTTAAGACACCTCCCAAGCAAGAGGTGAGTTTTGAGTCCACGAAAAGTGAAAGGAGGTCCACCAAAAGAAAGAGGATCATGCACCCTAGTTCAGGGGGTAAGGAGGTTCCAAGCCCGTTGCACATTTTAGATACCCTGGAAGCCAACCCATCCCTAGATAAAAGATTAGGGGAAGATATTACATCCCCAATAAAGGATGCAGCTAAGAGTGCGTGGGGGGGAGAAGGGGCATCATACCCATTGGCAGTATCAGAGTAAAACCCAGTTGGACAAACTGATGAATTCAATGCATGACTTGTTTGATAACCAGGAAGCCCTGTGCTAAAAGGTTGAAACCCTAGTGGAGTTCTCAACTATAGTCATGCACTCGACGACCACCACTCTTTATTTTCTACAGGTGAACAAGGACGAGAAGGACAAGGGAAAAGAGAGTGAGATCACCTACTCCCTCTATAGCTTCCTAGCGGATGATTGGCTCAAGATTCTTTTGGAGAAACTTGTCAAGGAGGAGGTAGAGAAATCGACCATGGAGGAGCCTGATGAAAAGGAGGAGAGCTAGCCCCTATGCCTTATTTTATTTTATTTCATTTATTGTTATGGTTGATTATGAACTCTATGTCCTTGGTGGCATTTTAGTTGTTATGGATATTAATTGTGTTATAAGTAATGTTTGTAATATCGACTACCGGATCATTTTTTGGCATAGTATTTAATGTAAAGGGTAGTAAAGTGGATACTAATGTTTTGAAGGTTAATGCTATGGGATTAAATGTTAAGATGTTTTTGTTGTTTTATATGTCTAAAAAAGGGATTGGTTAGATAGTAGGGGGTAACTTCCAACTGGTCTTCAACCCTCTCTACCACGAAGTCAACCCTCTCTTTTGACTGCTATATAAATACATCAAAAAATATTGCATATCTTTCTTTTTAGAAAAAAAACAGCCTAATTGTAGAATTTTTTTTTCTAAAATTAGAGTGTTGTATAACCTAATATGAAAACACAGACCAAATTGATGTATCTTCAGAGAAAAGCAAAAAAGAGGAGGATCTATCCAAACATGACCTGAAACTAAATGTTGACTTCATCCTATCATTCTTAAGAAGAGTACTTTATTCCAAAACAAAAGCTATAAACATTCCAAGTTTCGGATTTGATACCAACCTTTAAGGAACCGTTGACAATATTTAACACAGATATTTTGGTTTTTAAGGAATCGTTGACATGTGCTTAGTTTGTGTTGTTTATTAGATCAGACCTACAAACAATCCCATCGATGCCAGATACATAAGCGAAATCTTTTGGCACGTTCCGACCATATCATGTTTGCTACATACTTACGTGGCTATATTTTCCTTCCCAGTCTGGCATATTGGCGATTGAGCAACATGACTGCAATACCACAAGAAAATATTATCCAATAAACAATGTTTCTAAGAGTAGACGGGCTTGCTGAAGGGGATGCCAAGGAATCTCAGTCGTGCAAACAATCATTTTATTAAAATGAGCGTCGGTTAGAGAACTGTTTTTAATAATCCCAATGACAATAAATACGGCCTTGCAACATTCTATCATTGTCGACTGTTGTATTCCTTGGAAGACATTCCAGGTCGAATCACGGAATAACCTGGCATTCATATCAATCAATATGTTTATATCAATCCCGTTCACACGGCGTATCGATCGACAACTTTTACTATAAAACGCACTACATCAAGAAAACTCTACAAGGAGTAAACAGAAACAGTTCAACACATCAAGAGGTTGAAGAAAATTAAAATGATGCTGAAAGTTGTGTGCGTGGTTTCATTGTTGTTGAGCTTATGTCCATGGGATCATGTGGGAGCCCAACTGGCTGTGAAGCCAGGAAACTGGACGCTTCTCGTACAAAATGGCGGCGTCTCTGCGATGCACATGGCCACCACGCGAAGGAACACGGTGGTGATGTTCGACAGAACAAATTTCGGCCCCTCGCAGATCCAGCTCGACAACGGGCGGTGCCGCGACAACCCGCAAGACACAGCGCTGACCCACGACTGCACCGCTCACTCCATCGAGTACAAAATATCAACCAACAAAGTCAGGCCGCTTATGCTCTTCACCGACACCTGGTGCTCCTCCGGGGCGTTTACCGCCAACGGGACGCTCGTTCAGACCGGCGGGTACCGTGACGGCTCGCGGGACATTCGTTACTTCGTCCCGTGCTCCGACGGTAACTGCGACTGGAACAATTTTGAGGCGCCCAAGCTCGCAGCAGATAGATGGTACGCCGCCAATCAGATTTTACCCGACAACCGTATCATCGTCGTTGGTGGCACCCGGATGTTTCACTACGAGTTTGTTCCGAAGAGTCCCGGAGAAGGAGTTTTCAACCTGCCGTTTCTACTGCAGACCCGAACCAGTCCCCAAGTAGAAAACAATCTGTACCCGTTTGTCCACCTCTCGTCCGACGGCAATCTCTTTGTCTTCGCCAACAGGGACTCCATTCTCCTCAACTACAAAACCAACGCCGTCGTCAGGACTTTTCCCACAATGCCCGGTGACGGCCCGAGGAATTACCCGTCCACCGGGTCGTCCGTCATGCTCCCGCTCTCCAGTTCGGACGGGTTTTCCAAAGTGGAAGTGATGATATGCGGGGGATGTCCAGACAACGGATTCGCTCAGGCAAGGGCGGGTAATTTCACAGCCGCGCTCCGCAGCTGTGGACGGATGGTCATCACTGACTCCAATCCGTCGTGGAGCATGGAAGACATGCCAGGGCCGAGAACGATGTCGGACATGCTCATTCTCCCCAACGGCGAAATCATCATCATCAACGGAGCCGCCAAGGGCGTCGCAGGTTGGGATATGGCGATCGAGCCCGTTTTGACACCTTTTCTCTACCGACCCGCTGCGCCGGTCGGACAGCGCTTCTTCACAGTGGCGGCTACGACGATTCCGAGGATGTATCATTCTACTGCTAATGTGATGCCCGATGGGAGAGTGATTGTAGGTGGGTCCAATCCGCATGCGGACTACGTTCTCACTGGGTCTAACTTTCCGACGGAGCTCCGGCTGGAAGCGTACAGTCCTTATTACTTGGATAAGGTGAATAAGAACTCCTTCCAACCCAAGATAAGTTCTGTTTCTTCGTCATCCATCTCGTACGGGGCAACATTCAGGGTCGTCTACTCTGTTCGCAGTTCTGTTACAAATGCAGTAGAGTTCAATGTCTATGCTCCGTCGTTTACGACGCACACGAACTCGATGAACCAGAGGTTGCTTGGTCTGGCGGCTGGAACAGCAAGAGTCGTTTCGAATGCGAAAGAGAAAGTGGTTTATTCTTCTTCTGTGACGGCCCCGCCTGGAGGTGTGGCTGCGCCGCCGGGATACTACATGCTGTTCGTCGTAAATAACGGGGTTCCCAGCGTTGCCAAATGGATTCGCTTCTCATAGCTCCTCAATACTTTCCGTTCGTTCGGCTTATGTTGGGTAAAATTTATGCTACGTCTATTTGTAACTGCAAGGCAAGCAATTATTATTATTATTTCTTAAAATATCAAATAAAGAGAAAGTGCAATATTCCTTCCCAATCATGCGAAAAAGGAAAATGATCATGTCATAAAGGTGCAATTTCGACAATTTCGGACAAATGGATTCAATGCAGGTGTTTTAAGGCTAAAAGAAAGAACAAATATCTTATTGTCTTGCTGCCTTATAGAATGCATTACATAATCCCTCTATTTATATGATCCTATTGTCTTGCTGCTATAAGGTGTTACATAAACCCTCTATAAAAATTTTTGACCACCAAATACATTTATTACATGTATCAAAATATACTATATTAATGTAATGTATTTAATATGGGCGGCTAGGGAGGCTGGAGTCTAGCAATTGGAATGATAGACTGTTTGCTATTGACAACTAATGCGTTGTTGGCTGCAGACGACTGATGAATGACAGATAGTTAGAGAAATTAATACCGTAACACTCCCCCTTAATTTCTACCATTAACATATTTTGCATCAATAATACTTAATTTTTCTCACACATTCAAAGTTACTTTTTGGTAATGCCTTAGTGAAAATATCTGCCAATTAATCTTCACATTTGTAGAACTCAAGGTAGATTTCTCCTTTGTTGACCAATTCCCTGATGAAGTGGTACCTTGTATCAATATGTTTGCTTCTTTTATGAAATACATGATTCTTGGATAACACAATTGTTGATTTGCTATCACAAACAATTGGTGTTGGTTCTTCTTGATTATGTTGCAAATCTAAGAGAAATCAAGATATCCATACTGCTTGACATGCTGTGGAAGTGGCAACTACATATTCTACTTCAGCTGATGAGATTGCCACTATAGGTTGCTTCTTTGATGCCCATGATACAATTCCTAATCCAAGGTGAAAGATATATCTGTAAGTGTTCTTCTTGTCATCAATGCTACTTACAAAATCATTATTAGTATAACCAACCAAACAAAAATTGTTAGCTTTGGAATATAGGATTTTATGTCTTTTTGTTCCTACAACATATCTCAATACCCATTTTCCAACTTGCGAGTGAGGATTTTGTGGTGATTCCACGAACCTTGAGATCAAACTTACACCATACATGATATCTAGCCTTGTAGTTGTCACATACATTAAACTTCCAACAAGTCTTTTAAAGATAGTTGGATCAACATTTGAACCCTCCTCCTCCTTGCTAAGTTTTGTTCCTATTACAATTGGAGTTGATACTAGATTACAACTTATCATGTTAAATCTTTTCAAAACATCCTTTATATACTTGGATTGACAAATGAACATACCTTTGTCATATTGAACAATTTTAATACTTAAGAAATGTCTCATCAACCTCAAATCCATCATTTCAAATTCTTTTGTCATTTCTAATTTGAGCATGTCTATTGATAGATTTCTAGTGAATATCAAGTTATCAACATACAAACATGCAATCAAAATCTAACCTTCCTTATTAGTCTTTACATAAAATGTGGACTCATTGTTACTTCTATTGAATTGATTACTTATCATTTATGAATCAATCCTCTTATACCAAGCCCTAGGTGCCTATTTCAAGCCATAAATTGCCTTGTTTAATTTATATACTTTGTTTTTATACCCACAAAACTCATAACTAGGTGGTTGTTTAACATAAGCTTCTTCATCGAGAAGGTCATTTAGAAATGCTGATTTTACATCCATTTGATACACTTTCCAATTATTTTGTGCAACTATTGCTAAAATAGTTCAAACTGTGTCAAGTCTAGCAACTAGAGAAAATGTTTTGTTATAATCTATCCCATATTGCTGTGAAAAACCTTTAATAACTACCCATGCCTTATGCTTAAAAATTTCATCTTTTGCATCAAATTTAGTTTTATAGACCCATTTGACTCCTATAATTTTTTTCCCTTTAGGTAAATCCAATAATTCCCATGTTTTATTTTTTTCAATAGAGTCAATTTCTTCATTCATTGCCTTGATCCTTTTATCTTCTCTAATTGCTTCTTCAAAATACAATAGACCACAAAAAAATAAAGCAAAATTTGAGTATATGTCAACATTTCTTCTTCTTGATCATATATGTCATTTAAGCTTCTTGTTTTCTTTCCTTTATACCTTGGTTTTGAGAATGTAGAATCTAATTCATCACTATATTTGAATCTTGAGATGGTGGTCCTTGCACAAAGTTCCTTGGCAAAGTACAAGGTGGTGTTTGAGTACCTTCTTCCTTTGATTCATCCTCACTTCACAATATTGGTGCTCCTCTTGTTTACTATTTTGTTATCATTTCCATCCCATGATTCTTCTTCTTCTTCTTCAAATTTAATAGCCCTAAAAGAAAGACAAATATACATTGAAATAAAACTAATCTTATTGCCTTGTTGCAAAATGCATTACATAAGCCCTCTATTTATAGAGGTCTAAGAAATTTCTTGAACACAAAATACATTTATTAAAATATACTATATCAATGCATTGTATTTAATATGGGCACCTAGGGATGGTGGAAGTCAAGCAACTGACGTGTCAGATTATCTACTATTAATGGCTAAGGCAGCGGGTTGTTGGCTATAGATGGTTGATGAATGATAAATAGATGGAGAAATTAATACCGCCAAGAATGTTGATAGGTACATTAAAGAGGCATGCAAGGTAGATGAGGGAAAAATTGGTCTATATTTTGTATACCTTTGTGCAATATATGATACCGTTTGGCTAGCCATGCTGTAATTTGTATAAAAAGTAATAGTTACAAATCAAATATGCATAGACTTGTAGACACATAAGAATGAATCAAGAAAAACCTCTCTATTAAGAAGATAATCAAGCTCTATTGTTAAAAAGTTCATATTGTGTTTGCATTCTTCTCAATTCTAAGTACGAGATATAATTGTTATTTGATAAAACATACATTAAAATTAAAATTGATAATTCTATCTATTTTAGAAGATAGTTTTAATATATATAATTTGGCATAAGCTTTAGATGCACAAGCAAAAGATTAGTTTTACAATACAAAAATTAACTAATAAAGAAACCAATAATTTTCTCAAACTTAAGTTTGTTAATAGAAAAATTTGGTTATTTTAGCAACAATGATGAATCATTTTTGGTAACATGTATTAGTAAACTCAATATTGGATTGACAACTAAGTATCATTAGTTATTTAATTACAATTGAAACAATTATTTGGTAACATTAATTATATTTAACATTTAATAAGTTATGATTATAATAGTTAAATTTATTATATCATTATTCTTATATTACAATTAGTTAAACTTAGTCTAAGGGGTTTAGCTTAGTTGGTTGAAGTAATGAGTTCTCATTATGGAGACCCTGATCTCAAGAGCGACATCTTTTTGGAATTCTAAGTTGTGACTCTTGGTCTTCTATTGGTTGTATTTGTCTCATTGTAAAAGGTGGATTCTAAGTTGTGACTCTTGGTCTTCCAATTGTTGTTTCTAGTGTGGTTGCACATAAGGAGCTTTAGTAAGCTTGTAAATCTCATGTTGTTACTTAAATAAGCACAAGATTTGTAAATGACTTCAATATATATATATATATATATATATAAATAGTTTAACTTAAATAATATATACAAAAAAAATTCTAGCGCTTTGCTTCTAGTTCCACGTAAAAATGGAATGAGGTTATTTTGTAATCCAAGGTAGTTGAATTTGAGGATCAACTAAGGGTGGTCTTTGGGATTGAGGGCTTGGAAATATTCCTCCCAAACTCCTTAGCTGAGAATATCTCCTCTTCCTTCTAGCTCTTCTTGGTGGGATGGTTTCTTACATTTTGACCCACGATAGAGATGGTCAGAAAGTGGTGTGGGCATTAGAAACTAAAGGGAAATGCCATGGTGTTGGTCCTACGGGGAGGTCCTTTTATCTTCAAGTTCACATTAGAGGGATATGTTAGCCTTGTCTTGATAGGTTATTAGAGCTATGGAAAATATGGCCTTGTTTTGGCTAGATAGAAACTACGGTTTGAACCCACTATCGATCTTCAACACTTGGCCTTTATTTGGGTACATCTCTTGAGGCTTCCACCTAAATTCTGGGATAAAAGAGTCTTTGCTGGGATTGGAAACTCAGTTGGCCACTTCATCTCTCTTGCTGAGGTTACTAGATCCAAGTTTAGGATGGTTTTTGTGAGGATCTCAATTAATGTTGCCATCAACTAGCTTTTTCTCTCCTTAATCTCCCTCAAATCCAAGTGGGGAAATAAGTCTCAAGCATTGGTTTATGAGAATGCCACTCCCTTTTGCCAACATTGCTCAACATTTGATCACCTAGACGCAAAATTTAAAACATTACCTCAGAAAGACAAGGAGAAAATATCTTCCCCTAGTGTCTCCACTATTAGGGGAAACAAGGTGGGGACTACATTTGATGCCTCCTTGGTTGTGGAACTGCAAAGGATGGGGGCTAACCCTATGGGTATAGAGGGTTACCCCATCATGAAGGAGAACAATGATATCTTAAGAACCCCAAAGACTTCTACCAAACAAGGTTCAAGAGAGAACATGTTGGAAGAAAGGAAAATTCTTGATCAACCCTTGAAGGTGGTGCCTAATATAATTGTACTTGAACTAATTGATAATAATATTACATTTATAATAATAGAATGCTACAATATTATATTATAGAATAGGACTATTATGTATTCTAGAGTATTTTCTAAGCTGCAGTAATCCATTATCACTTTAGAGGATGGTACTATACTTACTATTTTTCCTTATAAGTCAATTTCAAGTATGGAAAGAGACAAGAAAAAATGTCATATTTTTCCAAGATCTAAAATTTGTTAATTGTTGACTCTTCTAATCTATTTATACATATTAGAAAAGCATACTCATATATAATTTGATATTATCTTTTATTAAAATATATTAGTATTTATATTATATGTAAAATATAATGTTCAACAATAGAAAAATTATAATATTGTTATATTTGGAACATGGCTTTGTGATAATACAAATTTATAAATCCTCAACAAGCAAAAAATACACACACCTCAACAAATGCATTTCATTATGGAATAATTATTTCTCATGATTGAAGGGGTTTTCACCGCACTCCCCAACAAATTAGGACTGAATCTAGAGGGGAGGTGGTTAAATCTAGAAGAACCAGAGGGCCAATAGGATGAACCCTTGCTAAAATGAAGGTAGGGGATCTAGAGATAAGTCATCAAAAATTTGGGCGACCCCTTTAACATAGAAAACCCCTTCTTTTATCTTAAGAGCTAATCAAATATATAGATTTAAAAATAAAATAAAAATCATATATAACCAAACCTATATTCTTAATTTTTTTGAGTTGGGTAAGAAAAATATACATACCTTCACTCCCCTTGAACTTAGAATCCCTTTCCCATAACCAAAGGTCAACATTGAAAATTCAATGATTTTGTTTTGTTTGTGGAAGGGGGTAGGGGGTGTATTTTGGAGAATTAGTTTTAGAAAAAACACATCTAAGATCAATCCCTAAGTATGGAACCATCTTTTCCAAAGTACACAACTAGTGTATGTAGGAATGCACTACAGGGAACTCTGATGAGAATTAAAAATTTCACCCCAAATCAACCTAGAGAGAAAGAATATCAAGAATAAAGGAATATTTTGGCATCAATTGGCTATAAATATATAGAAGAAAGTAAAATAAACCAAAATAACACCTCTATAGACAAAAAAACCCAATATTAGAGTAAGGGGAATTGGTTAAGAAATAGATTGAAAGCACCCCTCAAAAAAGTCTTGACAATGATGATAGAAACAAAAAGTTCACCTATGATGAAGAATATGGATGAAATACTAAAAGAAAATGAAGTAGAATAGGGTGATATGAGATCCTTGTAATAGTAATAAGCAACCAAGTTGATGATTTGATGCAACCAAGATCAGAGAATCCCCAAGGGAGATGCATAACCTTGCAATAGAGTAAAGAATAATAGAAATGCACAAGAAAACTTAGAACAAAGCAATTGATATGGAAGAATATCACCAAATTATTGTCAAGTTATCTACAAAATATAGTTATTACATTGTCATTATTCACATAAAACTACTAAAAAGTTCACTAATCATTCTTCAATACTATGAACCTAACCTTCTAATTGCTTCTAAAATACATTTGACAATTCAGTTTTCCCCACTTTGTACCACAACCTTGCACTTTCAAACTCTAGTTGCACTACTTAAATGAGAAATTCTACCCTACTTATATACAATATTGTGGGAAATAAGTTGGCTTATCTGATCATTAAATCTCAAGTAAAAGGAAATGTATTACAACACATACGTCACGACCTAAATCATAAGAACTAGACCATCAAATGGATACATCATGTTGTATGAACACACAAGAGGATTAAAGAGACATATTGCAAAATATACCAATGCTCCAACATGCATTTCATGTCTTTAATCTCCATTACAAATATAAACTCCCCAATATGGTCATTAGAACATAATAGCTAGAATAAGGCCAAACCAATCTTAAGATTATTTTTTTTGGAATTATAGAAAAACCATACAAAGATAGAAGTAGGAAGTCCATAATTCCTAGACCATTCCATAATAAACTCATAAGGAAATGAGCCCACTAAATCTATCACAAGCTAAAACAATAGTAAAATTTCTCAAATGAATGGTAAATAGATAAATATGAAGGATATATTTTTGGGTGATGCAAGATTTCCAATACCCAAGGATGCTCTTACTATAAACACCCCAGGTGAATAGAAGCTATTCCATAAAAACAATTTATGAGCATTTGACATGGTTTGGAATTAGATTCCATGAACTTTTTTTACCCATTGGTCTTCTCCAAGACTCCATCTAAAGAACTAGCATTTCTTTGATTTTACCCATGATCACTCTTCCAAGAGTTATTCAATTATCCAATAGAATGACCTCATCTATTAGGTATTCCATCAGTTCTATTGCTACAACAATATCTTTTTAAAGTAAGCTCTTATCCATTTATCTTTGCATCTTTTATAACTATAATTATAAATTGACATCCATGTCACCCTTTCTTGTTTAATTCCATGTCCAAAATTATGATACACATCAATCTTCCGTTCACTCTCACAATTTTTTTTTCTCAACTGATACCAATATAACACTAATGGAAACCTATTGTAAAATCTAATTCTTACAATTCTCAAAGTTAAGAAGTTTATGTATTTCTATCAAACCCTTCAAAAACTTCTCAACCTTAGAAATCCTAATAGCTGCCCATTGTAGATTCATCATCTTCCAATCCATAAAAGTCAAAGTATTTAAAGTGCAAATCTTAATGCTTAAGTTCTTAGATTTCATTACTTAATCCTTCAAGGGAAGTAAAGTAAATCTTCTACCATATTTGATGATAGAAATAACACTCTAACACTCATGAATAACACCAACATCATATTACCAAGTTCTACCCAAATAAACATGGAAATAATTCTTATGAATACATCAAAAACTATCTCATCTTGGTAAGGTCCAATGTTGAAATAAACCCAACATTATTCTTGCATTTCCACCAAATTATCATCTTGAAACCATCTTATCCCATAAGGATAAGGATTTCTAAATCTTCATAATCCCAAATTATATACTATTTCTTTAGATACAAGCTTATTTTTACTTTTACAATCCATTATTTCTTTGTAACATTTTCCACCAAAATTGTAAATATTTTAAAAGAGATTCCTTATCTACATAGAGTTCAATTAATTTTTATTTAATATGACTTTTTTGAACATTATAGAGTCTAACATCACAGGTTCAACTTCTCTTTCAACTAGTTCATCATTTTCTGCTTGTTCATCACATGCTACTTCTTTCATACCTTTGGAGCAACCTAAATATTGGGAAGTCTTATGACCAATATTCTCACATTTGAAACAAGTCCCTTTGAATTTCTATTACTTTTGTTCCTTCCCTAAATCTTTCAATCAAGTTCATTCTAGATTATTAGTTTATACTTTTCTTTGTGAACCACCTTATCCCTAACCTTACTAATAATTTTATTTCTCTTCAACTTATCTTCTTCCTTGAGGGCATACTGATAAGCATATTCAATTGAAATAATCATCAAAATTCCTAGCTCATATTGAATCTTAAGTCTCAGACTACTAATGTACCCATGAATCTTTTCCTTGGATGACTCTTGGTTCCCTGAACCTAATTGTCATCTTGTAGAGCTCCTAGGTATAATATTTTATTGTTGGATCTTTTTACTTCAAATTTATAACCTCTTAAACAATTAAAGTTCATAGTCCTCTAGTATTAATATAAATTAAAGGATGGAAACCATATCCCTCCATTCATTATCTTTGATTCACCATTATCTTTCCTATCATTATGTAATTCCTTTCACCATAAGGAAGCATGACCCTTTAACTTAGTGTACACACTAATGTAAATCTCTATAGATCCTTAAAATCTTTAATCCTCTAGTTCATTAATCCATTCTATTAATTCCTCTAGATGTAAAGAACTAAAGAAGTATGCAACACAAATTCTATTACTCTTACTGATTTGTGTCATGCCTCTCAATAATATTTTCTCTTTGATAGGAATCTCGACTTTAGTTGTCCCAAGTTCTTCAACCATTTCCTCAAATCCATAAATGTCAACTTCCCAATTTGATACCAACGTTTATTTAAGGAATCGTTGAATTTGTTTTGGTTTTTAAGGAATGGTTGACAAAAGCTTAGTTTGCGTTGTTTATTAGATGAGACCAGCAAACAATTCCATCGATTCCAGATGCATATACGGAATGTTTTTGCGCTATCTAATTTCATCATGTTTGCTGCATCCTCGCGTGACTCAGTTTTTCTGCCGAGACTGGTATATTGGTGATTCAGCAAGATGGTTGCAAAACCAGAAAATATATTTCACAATCTAAAATGTCACGAAGAATAAAAAAAATATTTCACAATGAAAAGATAATCTGAGGAGGATGCCATAGGCATCGGTCATCAAGTGTCGTTTGGATAATTTATTTTAATATCCCAGTGAAAATAAAAGTGGGCTTACACTCTATCATTGTCGTCTGTGGTATTTCTTGGAAAACATTCCACGTTGAGTCGTTGGGTACAAGTCTTTAAAAATATTTCACAAGCGAGATGTAATTGTATAGAATTATAGGGTATTTTTTAGTGGCTAATATTTGTTAATTGGCTAATTTTACGAAATTTTGGCTAATAATTTAGTTCTTAAAAAATTTAAAATCGCCACATTCTTATTAAATTTAGTTATAAAAAATATTTAAATAGTTAAAGATTTGCCAATAAATAATAGAAATTATTTTTATTTTTCAAAATAATGTAAGATTCGCCAATATTTTTATATGTCTTTTTTGAGGGGGGTTGCTTAAAGTTTACCTTGCATAGAAGCAATTATTATTTAAAATCTCAAATAAAGAGAAAGTTGCAATATTCATTCCAATTATGCGTTGTCTTGGAGTGCATGCTCGACAACGTAAAGGTCTCAGCAACATAAAGGTCATTGGCATAGGTCTTAACAATTTATGAATTCAATATAGAAGTCTTATTTTTAAGAACATAAAGTTTGTAAAACATGAATTTTGATTTGTTATTTCAATCAATCTTTTATATAATTTGATAGTAAAATTAAAATGTTTCTAAAATATTATTAGAGATAAATTATACCGAGTTCAAGATCTTGACATCAAATAAGAGATGAGGCTGAAATATACTTTAGATAAAATAGGTAAAATTCACAATGAAGTTGTGCATGTTAGTGGTTAATTCCAACTTGAATCTTTTCTGTGCATATTTTAAATCACCCTCCATAAATTTCAGATCACCGCTTAAGCTCCATTTGATCAGTTTGCATTTCCCCAAAGTGCACATATTATAATCCAAATCCCATGCCCAATATAAGGTTGTCAATGTAGATTGTTTCACCATTCCTAATGTTTGGCAAACTTGTTGATGTGTCAGTTAAACACCAAATTTATTATTGCATTAGATTTAGGTTTTTCTTGAAGGCATGTGTTCTTGTGTCATGCACTGCTCATCGCTCAAGAACACATGCCTTGCATTCGCAATGCATCAACACTATTTTTTTCAATGTTTCAATTCTACACCTAGTTTCACCGCTCATGCATTCACAATGTGAAGCATGTGCATCGGTCTTAATTTAGATTGTTTTATTTATTTCATGCTTAAAAAAATTGAATGTTGCAGTTAGCTTTGTAGGCATCATTTTATTATAATTTTTTAATTAGTTCAAGCATAGTATGCAAAACTATTGTTATCATGCAATCTCTTTGCATGTTATTGTTTATAACTTTTTATTATAGTTAACTCTAGTTTCTTTCATTAGAGTACACGGTTGAGACTTTTAGTTTTTTTTAATAATGTACTCTTTAATTTCAGTATTGTGATATAATAAATAAAAAAAGTTTTATTTCAATCCTTGGTTCTTTATCTGTATACTGTACTCTTTAATTTTAGAATTGTGATAAACTAGGGAGTGATGATAAGAATAAGGTTGAAGAGGTCATTTATGACATAATGACAACTTTCAAATCCACTCAACTAGAGTTTGCCAATGCATTGCCTAAGAGTCTATATGACTGAGTTGAGCAAAAATGGCAATTTAGTTTGACCATAGAAAGGAAAACAAGAGAGGCAAAACTAGCCCTAGTTATGCCTTCTTCGAACAAGAAGATGATGCCTAAAGCCATGAACAAATATAAGAGGAGATTTGTCCCCAAATATAGATATTTCAAAATTTTGAGAAACAATGTACAAGAAATGCTAACACAAAGCACATTGCTTTGGAAGACTATGGGATACCTACCAAGATAGTTGAAAGGAAGTTAGATGAAGGAACAAAGGAACCTAATGTAATGCCCCGCCAAGGGATCCAAAGAATTTCACTAAGTTTATCAATTTTTTATTATTTTTTAAACATGAAAGTAAAACCATTCATAACATTTGCAGAAATAATAGAAACAATTCGAATAAAAGTACACATAACATAACATATTACATTCTTAAAAGATCCCTTAACATTGTATCACATCTAAATTATCTATTCATCTACATCACATCCTTATGAAATAACAATGATACATCCAACGCACTTAAACAATATACAAGTGTCCTTTTAGAATTACATTTTAGATTGCTCAATCATCCACTGTACATGTTACAAGGTATGAAAAGCTTAAGAGAATAAAAATTCATGTAAATAAAGTACATCATCATCCAATATTAATCCATGATGCAATAACATAATGAAACCATATGTCATACATGATACATCATCACAAAAGATATAAACATCCATCCTAAAAGATAACCATATATCACAAACATAAATAACTAAGTGCACGGTTTCTCCCAACCGTTAATAGTATCATTAGACCATCGTGGATCCTAGCCATCCCTCCACGCGTAACATTCCAAAGCACCGAAGAGATCATCGGTATTAACATAGTAGGAATGTCACTCCTAAAACATCCTATTAACATGTAAAGTAAAGCATAGGATACCATCATCTAACATATGCAAATCATCAATAAAAGAAACATACCAATAAATACATCCATCATAAGGTATATCATCTATCATAGTGATCCAAGATCATAATGAAGATAATTACCAACCAAGAAAGCATCAGCCATGGTGTCTTAGACGGATCTCAAATGATAAGAGTGGAAAAACACTACCACCCGACCGCATGGAACCTAAGTGGTCCACTCCCACTGTGCTGAGGAGATAATCTCAAGTCCCAAATAGGCTATCAAAATCACATAGCACAAATTTCTATAAGTCCAAGAATCCTAAAAGTATACTAACTCAAAGGTTCCAATCACACAAAACTGACATCTAATTCCCAGAGGCACACAATGACATGTAGGAAACCTACTCTGCAAGCGGGAAAGTGTCATCACAATTATCACGTACAAGTTACCCTGGCAGTTAGCTGAACTCCACGGGTCCATACTAATCTCATACAACCACTAGTATCCTCTCATACTGACGAGGCATACTACGAAATGCAAGGTCGTAACCATGCGTTCTCACTACTCTCATCCTAGCCTGTACAAGCACTCAAGGCATGGGCGAGAACAAAAAAATTTATCTTTTTAGGTTCATTTAATCCCCATTTAGTGTGTAAATGTTATCACTTATTAACAAAACTTACAATGAGTTACCCTGGCAGCCACTTAGGGCCCCAACCCCCATTGCAAGCCACTTTCCGACACTACAAGTAGATTACCTACCCTAAGCTCATGGAATCATAAAATCACCACAGTCCTGTACAAGCGACTGTAAAGAAAATCCAAAAGATAATTCATAAAAAGAATCATCAAATATCCATGATAAAAGCATCAAATATCTATAATAAGAATCATCAAATCTCCAAGATAAGAATAATCAAATCTCCATGAGCATCTGAAAAGAATCCATAGAAAATCATGACCACAACAGTTCTCTATTGGCAACTGAAGGCATCACTGATAATCATAAGTATCCATTGGTTCTCAATAACCAAAATATGTCTCAAAATAAATCACAATATCCATTGGTTCTCAACAAGCAACCAAGAATATCTCAAAATCATACTAATCAAAGACTCCAAAATGGTTGAGTCAAACATGTCACAACATGACATCATCAAGAGATAAATCCACATTTCAGTCCCATCATGGCAACTAGAAAATAATCCAAGGATAACTGATCATTGACTCAAAAATTATTAGCTCAAGTGTCTCATACACATACATCTCAGCTTCACACATGAAGATTGATGAACAATAACAACCAATAAATACAAATATTTCATAGAGCACACGATCACATAACCATGGTTAGGCTTATAAAGATCGAGACCAAATAAGATCAACATGCCATCATATCTCATAACCCCCGAGCCTCTGGTAACAACCTAGGACTGGTCATCACTAGTTAACCCAAAACTCAAAACAAGAAGCATATAGAATACACGATGCAAACACATGTTTTGGTTTACTAAATTCACATAGTTGAGTAATGTGTAGGGGTTTCCAATTTTCTATTTGCAAGTATACTTTCAAGTGTCTTAAGTTTCATCATTTGACCTACAGGTCAACCCAATTGTTCCCCGATAGCATTATCCTTCCATTATTAAGAATTACATTCTAAGAATAACTTAAAGATAAATATCCACTAAACTAATCATCATTGACCTTTAATTAAATTGTTCTCTATATTTAACCATGATCCATATTCTAATCAACTCTTCTTTAATGTTACTTCAACTTCCAACATAAATCAAAGATCATTATTTGTTAAATTATAAAAGAACCAATTAGCAATCTTCGAATAAGAAGAATATAACTTTATTAAAGTGACCAATTAACATAGAAACACAATCCATAATCCATTAACATTTAAATGGTTAAAACTTAATTATCTCTAACACTTAATCCTCTTAATCATTATAATAATTAAATCGTCACTAATAACCGTTAAAATATCTAAGTCATTATTCAAGTCATTAGAATAAGACTTATCAACTTTGATGTAATTACTTTGCAACTTTGCTAAAAGAATCATATCAATTAAAAACTTTATTATATAACTTAATTATTAATTAAATCTAATTAACTCTAATTAGTTTAATTAATAATTACATATCCATGGAAACATTCCAATTAATATCAGTTGATTAATAACTAACTATAATTTTGTAAGTTAAAAGTCAACTATAATTCAATACTCAAATGATCATATTAATAATTCAATAATAATAACTTGTTAATATTAATAACAAGCTGTATTGAAAATCTTAATAATAATTCTGTATGACCACATTCATCATCTTTCAAAGAATACCAACATTCTCTTGATTAATATCTTCTACAATACTTCAATCATTCACTAATCTTCTCTAGATTAACTCTGATCATATTAATTGATAACTATTTAAACTATTTATACTAATATTTGTTAATAGTTTGTTAGACCCAACAAACATTAATAAATAATAAACTCATCAAAACTATTATTAATCGATCTAGAGAACTTTACATAAGCTTCATTAGCTAACTCTTAATACCATTAAAGTATATCAATAATTTAGTTAATAATATATAACGTATAAATAATACCATAATAATTCAAATTATAACAATGTTATAACAGTGACTCCATGTCAATCAAATCTTAATCCATTATCATTAAAGTCTCTTCATTTAAAACGTAATATAAAATTACCATCTCTAAATTATTTAATATATATTAAATAGTATTTAATATATATTATAAAAAGTCCACTATATAAACTATACTAAAATCTCTTTTCTTTTAATTTTCTCTCATTTAAAAATTCATTTACTTAGATTGACTAATAATTAATTACACTTCTTCTACTATTAACTAATCTTAATTAAATTTGATTTAATTAGATTAGATAATAAATCATATAAAACTAATGCATATTAATAAGATTCTAATAAGGGAAGATTGCAATAATATCTTTAATTCATTTTATGCTTTGATATATTATTTTTGTGAAATTTAAGCATAAAGAACTCTTGGTTATGGGAAATGGAAAAATATCTGTCCTTGAATAAAACAGTCCTAGTACGAGGGCCATATCTCCCTAATGAACCGTTGGATCGGGCTGAAATTGAAATATATTGGAGAATGCCAAGTTGTGCCATTTCTGACCAGAGCGATCGAATAAATTCGATCACGATAAAAAGTTATGAATGACTGAGTTCGGGTCTATCCAAGGGGCAGGGACAGGACAATTTGTGATGAATTAAGAATTTTCTCTTAAAATAATTGTTCTCTAAATTTATCCAATTCTTCTAATAGGTCTGGCTTATAGTTTTAGAAACCATTTTTTAAAGTCCATTAATCAATTTGATTTCAAATCGAACCCAAACCCGTTTTAGATCTAATTTCTTTCTCATTTAGAACTAGGGTTTTTCTATTGTTTTCTTCTCAACCAAATAAAATATCTAAATTCCAATTTCAAATTATAGATTCAACCACAAAGAGTATGCAGACACATATAACAGACACGATGAAGACAGGAAGAGAAATAGTGCAAAGAGAATATGTGAATATCACGAGTGCACCTGGACACTGATGCTAATCCGCCATGCTTTAGAAATCTATATAAAATCCCTTTCTTCTCCATCATTCGCAATTTCTCCAAGATCCAAGCCAACCGAATCCTCCAAGTGACTAGAAGTGCTAGAAGAAGCATAGAAGCATGTAAGAAATATATGAACATATAGAAGCATATGAGCTTCTCAAATGCATGTAAGCTTGTAGCTTCCATTAAGCTTGTCCAAACACACTAGGAGAGCCTCTATTTAAAAGCCTCTAAGATGTATCTAGAGTGTTTCTAGAAACAACTAGAAGATAAGCATGACAACTAAGCATGAGTCTTCTCCAACCTTCCAGATGAGTCTTAAGGTTGTAGACACCATGTGCTCAAATAAAATGCTAACTTCTAAGTGTAGACAACTTGTGCATTCTTAGAGTGCAAACTTCTGTGTTGTCTACATGACAACTTTCAAAAATTTGCCAACTCCTATGTGAACAAATACTAAAATAATGCACAATAATTAATATAATATTTAATTTACTCTTTCCAATTTAATTAATTAATTTATTAAATCTCATGCACTAACTTTAATAATTCCACTTTCCAATCTTAATATATTTATATTTTAATCACATGAGATTTAGAATCTTTTATTAATTTAAAATATATTTTCTACTTTTAAATTTTATTTTCCAAAACTTAATTGCTAAAATATTTATTAGCTTTAATAATAATATTATTTAGTCATTTATTTAAAAATGAGCTCCAAATATATTATTATTAAAATAAATATTGTCACATTCCAAATTTAAACTTTTAACTTTTTATTTTCAAATTTAATTATTTTATTTAATTAATTTTTTAATTAATTAAATAAAATAAATATTAAAATGCCATATTAATTTTTCATTTAATTAAATCATTAATTAAAATTTTTAATTAAGCTTAATTAATAGAAAATACTCCAAAGACTCACAAGGTAAAAAATATGAAAATCCATCATAGCCAAAATACATACAAAATCAAACCAAGGGTTAATATCATGAATTACGTCATCTGACGCATTCAGAGGGTACTCAACTCGGATACTTGTCCTAATTTTTCAATTAGAACAAATGGCTTAAAGGGTTGGGATTTGGACTTGAGAATTTATCTCCCCTCTCTTATCATTGAGATGATGTAATAGGGTACGCTCATCCTGGTAAATTCAGGGAAGTCGATACCCGGTACCTGCAGCTTGCATAAAAATCATGCATGTACAAACACAATATATACTAAACTAAACAGGCAATGGAAGGAAGTGGTGCATTGTGTAGATCCCGACTAGCAGGTGACTACGACTCCCTTCCTTAACCACATCGGACACGCCATACAAAAGAAAATACGCAAAGCAAACATGCACACCATACACATGCAAGTATGGGGTAAGTATCCATAAGAAAACACATATGATAATAATCATTAATAACTGAAAGCAATGTAATAATCATCATCAATAATTGCGAACACTAAAAATAATCATCATACATACATGAAATGTAAAGTCTAAGTAATCTCATCACATAATAAACTGAATCCATAGCACAATATCTGATAATCTCAAAAGAATGCTACTAACCAACAACATAAAACTAGCTCTAAAAGAGTTCAGCTACGATAACAAAATGCAAACCAGGGGCAGGCACTACACCTAAGGAAGGTGAGGTAAATAAAGATGTTCAAGATACTGGAGTTCCAGTTAAGGATGGTAGTTAAGGATGGTAGCGTGGGTGGGACTGAGGAGACAATAGTAGAAGAGGTCGCGATTGAGGATGAGCAACAAGATTTACCAAGTGTTAACCCTTCAAACACATATCTAGTGAGTTCATAGGACACAATAAAAATCAAGGATATTCATTACACATCAACTTAGAATATCAATCCTTTGACTGAGGAAGATCTCAAGAAGATATTGTTTGACTCTACCATAGTAGAAAAACTATGCACAAATATTGCTTTGCTAAGAGTAGATGTGATTGAGAAAGAATAACAGACATCTATAGCGAAGAAGCTATAAGAAAAATTCATTGTACCCCCTCAACCCATAGAGGCACAACCTATTACTACAATTGAAAGGCCATCTGCAATGCCCACTATAGTATTTCAGATGAAAGAGGCTAAGGGACAAAAAATAGACACAAAATTTCCTAGCACAAACATTTTAGGTTTGACTTCCATTGTTACTATTGAAAAGGATGGCACTGAAGTTCACATAGGTCAGGAGGAAAGTCATGTACCTACTCCACAAGCTCAAGGTGAATTTCAAAAAGAACTGAAGGAGGATAGTAGGACTGAAGAGTCGAAGGTACCTACTAAGAGAAAGGAACAAATTGCTATACAAACATCAGTTACCCTATCAGTCTCTATATCTCCTCTTACTAGAGTCATACTCTTCAAAGGTTGAGTACAATTCTACCTCACTATAGATTTCAAGGCCCAGTCCTAGCACATCCCATGCAAAAGATACATCATTTGGGGATGTAATTCTAGATGAGGTGATTGAGTTGACCAAGTTTGATCTGTCAACAATCAAAATTGAAGAGACAAGCATTCTACAGGAAGCTTTGTAGAGAAAGAAGAAGCTATAAATAATGAGCAGAAAGTATAAGAAAAAACAAGTATTGCATGAGATAAAACACATATTTTATGATGCTTTTAGTCCACCTGAGATGAATGAAGACAAGCTCATCATTGAAAAAATTTTCACCCTTGCTAATAAAATAAAGGATGAAGACCTGGACACAAATAATAAGCTTTTAAAATGGTCTGAGAGGAAATTTGTACTTGAAAAAATTTCTAGTGCTATTGGACTCAGACAAATTGATCTAGCAACCAAAGTCGAGAGTGTGAAGGTGTTAGAGAAAAATTTCTCTCTGTACACCAAGCTATGTGATGTAAATATATTCACATAGGAAGTTCAGAGGGATGTTGACCAACTGCATGGATATATAAAGCTTATAGATAATACCTTGAAACTATCTCCTAGTCAAAGTCAGTCTCATTTTTAGAGACTACTATCCACATAAGGTAGGCTTGCCGAGCTGCAACCACATGATGCTACTATTAGAGCCACCTTGGTAAGTATCCAATACATGTTGACCCCACACATGGAAGTGTTAGACAAGGAACTAGCCTATGCCAAGACATTGATGAAGAAAGATAATCAACTTTCTACTCATGATGGCATAGTTGACCTTACTACCCAGCTAGACATTCAGTATCAATCTCTAGAGGTAGCATGCAACAATTGTGATGCAACCATGAAAAATATAACGAAGATTCATAAATCATTTTTGGATAAATACACTATTAGTGTACCACCCATGACATACGTTTCAAAAAAGGAAGATTATGAAGTTTTGAGTAAGGGAGAGTAATAATGCACAAATAGGGTACAACAAATCTACTCAACAGGAGCATTAGATTTAGATACAAAAAGGAATATTTACTTGGGGGGGGGGGGGGGGGGGGGGGGGCATAATGGAGAAATGGAGAAATAAGGTATGATAGTCAGTCATCTATTTTGCAAAATTTTGAAGTCTTCAAAGTTTGAACGAGAGCTGAGTCACACACACACATACACATACACATACACATACACATATTGTCTGACTTATGCTCATAATAAGGATTGTATATACATGACAATGTGTTTTTACCACTCATTTCAAAGGGAGAGATTGTTAATCTCAAATTGGTTTTGACAAGGTAGTGACAAAATAGTTAGTTATTATCTATCAATATTATAGTGCAAGTCTAGTGATCAGAGCGAGCCAAGCAATCAATGCGAGTCGAGTGATCAAAGCATGCCAAGAATTAGTGGTCAAAAAATACATGCCAAGTAATATACCTAGTATGTGTCAAGTCACTCATGAGCTAAGCTGACTATACATGTTGAGTGATTCAGGAGTTGACTAAATAGTGTATGCCAAGCCATTCAGAAGTTGAGTTACATCATTAAGAATGTAGTGATGGTCGAGCATTAGAGTCTTAAGGTGTCAAGTGAACAATTTTTGACATAGTTGTTTATAATGGCACAAACTTCTATGTAAACAATTTTCTCAACTGACGTAAAGATTGTTTTATGATTCTAGAAGATATTCATGTGGAGGTATATTATGAATCCCTGTGCAATATATGCAACCAATCAAGTTGAGGGATGTTCTAAGCGGAAATATGGGTCAACCATAACCATTGATTCCTACCTAACCCTAGCCCACATATATTTACTTAAGGAGCCAAACCCTAAGAAGTTTGTAGAATGTGTGAATGCATGAAAGGAGATGAATGCTAAGTTCAGAAAGAGCATTCATGTTGGCTATGAAGGTTGTGATAATGATCTAAATTATAGAATCAGGTAGAGAGAACATAGGAAATCAAAGAGAGATAGAGGAGACATATCTAGTCAGAAGGATCAAGGATTTATTAGGAAAGAGAAGATCTAGCATCTAGCAATAGAGTGCTAATTGAAGGATCATGGTGTTGAATCATTTTAACAAGTGATACAAAGTCAATCTCCTAACAGAGTAGTCTTAACAAAGTTGTGTAAATCTTTTAATCGATTGCTTCCTTTATTGTAAGTTTAAGTCTTCTAACAAGGCACACTTTTAGTAGGACGTTGAAATCTTTTAATAGGGTGAAACCTAATAGTCTTTGTAATCCTTTAATAGGGAAGATCCCTCATAGGGTAGATCATAGTTTATGGTCAAAACCATTGTAACCATAGTTGGCTACACTTTACACCTACAATAGTGAAGATTTGTGGGTGTCATCTCCACCCTAGTTTTACCTTCTCATTGGATGGTTTCTGGGTAACAAATTTATTGTGTCATGTGTTATTCATTTCATGCAATGGACGAACATGTGTAGTTAGCTATTTCAATTTACATGCTAAATTGTGAAATGGATGAGTGGTGAATATTTTTATATGGTTAAAGTTTTGAATTACTGACTCGCACCCCTTTGCCCCCGCCTCCTCTCAGAGTTTACTTTCCCATTGTTATTTCTAGCACCTAGAACTCAGAGAGACAAAGATACTAAATTTAGTAGTTACTTTTGGAGAACACTTTGAAAAAAATGAATATAGTGTTGAAGTTTAGTTCTACATTTCACCCTCAGAAAAATGTACAAATTGAAGTAGTGAATATGAGTTTAGGTAACTTATGGAGGTGTTTAGTTGGAGATAAGTCCTCTAATTAGGATTTAGTTTTGGCACAAGTAGAATTTTGAGATTATTACAAGATTTCATCCTAAAGGAACCACAAAGTTGAGACAATTTCCTACTAAGATAAGAAGGGGTGCTAAAGCTAAGGACTTTGCACTTTTCATAAAGATTTTACATGAGGAAGTTTAATGAAATTTGGAGGAAAATAATCAGATGTATAAACAAAGAGCTGATAAAAGGAAGAGACACAAATATTTTGAAGCTTGTGATGAGGTTATGATTCACTTCAAGAAGAATATATTTCTAGTTGGTACCTATAGTAAATTGAAAATGAAAAAGTTTTGACCTTGTAAACTTTTGAAGAATTTCGACAGTGCATATGCCTATGAAGAGGATTTACCAGAAGATATCGATGTATCACCTATATTCAATATTGCATATATCTTTGAGTACTATGAATCTAAATATGCAGATGAAAATAACCCAGATTATCCTAGAAAGCAGAAATACTGCATTGAAAAGATTCTAAATAGAAGAGTAAGAAAGAGTACTAGAGGAAAGGACTACATGGAATACCTAAACTAGTGGAAAGACAAACTAGTTGAAGATAGCTCATGAATTATACAAGTTGAGTTGGATCTTCTTGACTCAAGTTGAGTTGGATCTTCTTGACTCAGGTCCAAATATGAGAAGTGCTTGATGTGGAAATAAATTATTTATTAACCCTAGGTGTCTGATGCAGAAGCATATTAGGTCTAAGAGAAATATTGCATCAACCAAAAATATTTCTTATTTTCTGTACCAATCTTTTTTTCATGAGTGAGTTGTTTCTACTTGAAGTTTGGTGGCATGCAAAGTTAACATCTTGTTGAGGACCTGTCTGGGATCTTCATCTTAAGTGCACAAGGCCTTACCATTTGTTTATCTTGAGTTGTGTGACATCTTATGTTGTCTCTATTTCTAGTGTTTAGTTCCCTGTGAGGCTTATTATTTCTCATGGCACAATTTTCTAAGTCATGTTAGCATGTTGTGAAGTTAGGAGTTGACTCCTTAAATACATGTGGACTTTCCTTTGACTGCACATCGCTTCATGTTTATATATTTTTTGGATGTGGTTTATATCTCCAAAGTAGGACCTATAATGTAATTAAATGTCTAACTAGCTAACTTTTGGCTTAGCTAGCTATATAAGAAGCTTGATTAGATGTCGATTAAAAAGAAAGAAGGTGAGGGGAAGTAACATGAAATATTGAAGGAAAGCTATGATACAAGCTTGGACTTGTTGAGATAATGGGTGTTGCACACATTGCATAATATTGTTATACTATATTATTTTATTTTATTATATAGTGTTACACCTAGATGGATGTGCAACATGTATAGATTCCCATGGGATATACTTGATGAGTTGTATTGTAACATAGTGATAATATTCCATGTAATTATTTAATATTGGAGAAAATAATTAAATTTTCAATATTAAATGCGGGGTCAAGGGGTTAGGTAGCACATGGTTTTAGCACATGGGTTATGTAATACCACTTGGTGGTTTTGTGAGACTTGCTACTATATAAGTAGCCACAAGGGTAGTTGTTGGTGTGAGAGTGAGGACAAGACAAAAGGCAAAAAGGAAAGAGTCAAGTGGGACAAGGCTTCACAAGTTAGCCAAGCGAGCATTTGTGAAGGTTGGAAGCATGGCATAGGATGTGTCGATCCATGCTTGTTCACATGGATTGCTTAGTTGTGGCTATGGTTTTGAAGACTTCCATAGTTGTATTGCAATGATAGTTTTTGCTGAATAATACATGGTGATGGATGCTTTTGGAGGCTAAGTTTTTTCCCCTCAATGAGGGTTTCCTAGGGTATATCTTGTGTCACATTTTTGTGGGTATGTTGTCTATTCTCTTGTATATAGCTTTTAATTGCATGTTTATTTCAGATATATTATGAGTTATGTGGAAACAATTATATTATTTGTTGCAATTTTTCTTACAAGTGGTATAAGAGCTACAATTTTATTATTGTAACCCTAGATTGAATCCATGGGAATGCATGAGAGGATAAAAGAAAGGGCAAGATATATGATTTTTTTTTATTATAGATCTAAGGGATTTTGAAATTGCTATTATAATGGGATGTTGGTAGATTTTAGGCATGTGAAATTATTAGACAAAAGAGTTTTCAATATGTTTCATTTAAATGAGAGTTTTAGTGGGTAACTTGCAGAATTGACCTCCTAGGTAAAAACAGACTTCACCATTGGATTCGGGTCGACATTTCCATAAATTTTGATATATAATATGCCATAATTTGGCCATATTCAGAGGAAATGAAAGAGTTTTTCAGTTTCAGGTTGTGATGGCCGTCAAATTTAATCTTGTTAAATTTTTTTCACAAAAAGAAATCACAGTGAACATGGTTTAAAAAAGTCTTAGTAAAACTGCCATAACTTTCTCTCAAGATATCAGATTTCAAACCTCTTATAGGTGTTGGAAAGCTAATTTGGAGCACTACAACTTGGTGTAGGTTTAGTTCTGTGATTTTGAAATTTTTTAAGGTTTCAAGAGCCCAAAAATTAGATATTGTTTATTTTGAGCACAAATTAGGGTATAACTTGGGAATATAGAGTCAAATTTTGGACTTTGAATAGTCAACAGAAAGCTCTTGGAGAGATCTACACATTGGTTCAGATTTGGTGCAAGTTTGGCATGGTTTAGTTGGTGATATATTAATCTAAATAGTTTATGGTATATATTGACTATGGTAACATTATGAGTTTATGACATTGTATGTTTGGAGATTAAAGATGTGATGTCATTGTATACTCAATTCATATTTTAGATTGGTCTCATGATGATATGGTCATCAGTGTTTGGTTTGAATACATGTATGATGACTTGTTGGGTCTACAAGTTGTGTAGTGTTGTAAGCAGTCTATACTTACAGGTTGCATTTATGGCTTGGATATGGGTTGTCTTTTCCCATTGATCTTTTATTATTCATACATATTTAGATTGGTGGCTTGGATTTGGGTTGTCTATGCCCTAAGTCACATGATTTTCTCATTTTTATTCATGTAGAAGGGATGAGATGTTGTCACCTGGTATAGTCATGGTGGAGAATTGTGGTTGACTATTTTATACTGATAGGTTGGACACATTGAGAGTTAGTTGCTTGGTTCATGGATATGATCATGGTTCCATGGATTTTGGCATGACATGATTGGATATATAGGTACATCCTTGATATTCATTAGCTTCAATTCCTAATTTGGTTATGGTGGTATGTCTTCTTGGTTGAGGATCATGGTTATTTGGTTTCTTTTGAGGAGCTCATGATGTGCACTTTGAGTTCTTTGATGGTTTGATGCCTTGGTTGATTCTCATGGTTAGAGGATGATTTTTCATCATGATGTCATGTATAGCTTGGATACACAGATTAGTGAGAGCTTGTGATAGTGATGGGGTGATAATGCAGGATTAGTTCCTAGTTTGGTTTGTATCTTCTTGAGTTTGGAGATCTTGGTTTCACTTGGTACTAACACTTTGGTTGTGTGATTGTAGACCTGGAGGATCTTCATGTAGGAGATGGATTTTATGATGTCATGAGTGACTCGGTGCCACGGTTGAGTGGGAGTTGTTGGCATTGATATATTTATTGAGTATTTGTAAATGTTAGAGGTTTTTCTTAGATCCTATTGCTACAAATTGACCCTATGCAATGTATACAACAACTGGAGATTGTTGAGATAATGAGTGTTGCACACATTGCATAATATTGTTATATTATTTTATTTTATTTTATTATGTAGTGTTGCACCTAGATGGACATGCAACATGAAAAGATTTCCATGGGATATACTTGATGAGTTGTATTGTAACATTGTGTTAATATTTCATGTAATTATTTAATATTGGGGAAAGAATTAAATTTTCAATATTAAATATGGGGTCAAGGGGTTAAGTAGCATATGGTTTTAGCACATGGCTCATGTAATACCACTTGGTGGTTTTGTGGGACTTGCTACTATATAAGCAGCAACAAGGGTAGTTGTTGGTGTGAGAGTGAGGAGAAGACAAAAGGTAAAAAAACAAGAGTTGAGAGGGACAAGGCTTCACAGGTTAGCCAACAGAGTATTTGTGAAGGTTGGAAGCATGGCATGGGATGAGTGGATTCATGCTTGTTCACATGGATTGCTTGTTTGTGGCTATGGCTTTGAAGACTTCCATAGTTGTATTGCAATGGTATTTTTTGCTAAATAATACATGGTGATAGATGCTCTTGTAGGCTGGGTTTTATTCCATTTAATGAGGGTTTCCTAGGGTATATCTTGTGTCACATTTTTGTGGGTATGTTGTCTATTCTCTTGCATATGGATTTTAATTGCATGTTTATTTCAGATATATTATGGGTTATGTGGGAACAATTATATTCTTTGTTGCAAGTTTCCTTGTAGGACTCTACTATCATAATTTCCTTGTATATGGTCAAAACCTAAAAGGCCTCACAACTAGGCTTGTTGATAGAATTTCCTTAATTATTACACCAGTTTGGTTGCCAATTCCCTAGCCTTTAATGAGTCTTTTTATCCATTGTTTCAGGTGATATTTTATATTTATTCCATTTTTAACTCTGAGCAGGACATGTTGTATGTTTAAATTTTCTTGAATAGATGATGTTCTTACGTAAAGTGGGCACACAATATAATGCGTAGTCTTGCAACAATAAATCAAGACTAGAAAACGCTTTCAAATAGGGCACACTAATATCAATTTGAACATTAGGATCATATACATAAAATATAACATTTAAATATTTATAAAATATAAAACATACACTAAAATATAAAATATATGCTAAAAGATAAAGTTTAGGGAACACCATGCCAATTTGATCTCTCTCTCTCTCTCTCTGCCATGTCCTTAGACATATGATCAAATGGGTCAAAAGGGATCATAAGATATCTTATGACCCCTTTTGACCCATTCAAAGTATTGTGTATGTGTTAAGGGGTCCTTAAAAGAAACATTATTCAATAAAATGGGTTAAAAGGCATCATAGGGTAACCTATGACTACTTTTGACCCATTTGACCCTTTGTATGTTTGTTAAGGGGTCCCTCAAGACATGCATTATGCAATTGAATGGGTCAAAAAGGGTTATAGAGTGCTCTATGACCATTTTTCACCCACTATAACATTAAGATGTGTGTTAAGGGGTCCTTAGACCCTTTTGAACACACATTATGTGATCAAATGGGTCAAAGGGGGTCATAGGGTACCCTATGACACCTTTTCACCTATTTGAATAATTATATATGTATTGAGGTCTCCTTAGACCCCTTAAGATTCACAATAAATGATCAAATGGATCAAATGGGTGATAGAGTACCCTAAGACCCCTTTATATCCATTCAAAGCATTATATGTGGGTGAATGCACAAAGTTGGGTTGCAATTATGTGGAAGTCAAATCTGTAGAATGAGACCTCTTAGAAACGAGTACCCGATTTTAAAAAATGAGCACTTGTTTTTGGCTCGGGTACCTGAATCTAAATTTAAAAAATGAGGACCCATTTAAAAAAATTTTGGGTACCCATTTTTTATTGTCAAAAAATGGGTACCTATTTCTCAAAAAATTAAAAATTTGAATTTTTTACAAATGGGTACCTATTTTTTAAAAGTAAAAAATGGGTACTAATTTATAGAAAAAATCATTTTTAAAGTTTTGGGGGGATTTTACATGCCGCTTTTAGTTTTTAAAAATAGATACCTATTTTTTGAATTTCAAATAAGGGGTGCCCGTTTCTTACAATATGACGCATTTTTTTTTTTTTTCCTGCCTCAGATTTTGGTTTAGGACAGGCTTGGTGAGATCAAGCCTATGCCTTGGCCTCTCAAGATTTGGCTAATGCATTGAATTGAAAAATTCATGCTTTGCCATAATTTTTAGAGGGTCTTCTCGATCAAATTTTTTTATGAAACAAAAATCCATTAGAGCTCTCACTGTCTTACTTTCAGAAATATAAATTTTATAGTGTTATGATTTTATTTACTATTTTTGTATTATTTTTTAATCAAAGGTGGTACCTAAATGTAAAATAGCGACATTCACTAAAACTTGAATAAATTTTTTATTTTATGAGTTTTCTTAAATTAATTTATATGTCATCAATCTACATTCAATTCTTTTGAAGTTAACAAAAATTGAAAAAAGGTGAAATTTTGATCAAATTATGGTGTCCATACAAGAGAGGTTTTAAAATTTACCTTTATAGCCAATTAAAATTTAATAATAATAAAATATTCATTAAAAAATTAAACAAAAATATTCTCATCAATCTTTGGTGTGTCAGGTAACTCTATTTAAAAGGATTTGCAAAAATTCATTAAGTTGTGTCAAATTATGTTGTCCATACACGAGCATGGTATGTTCCTGAAACAAGCATTTTGAAAAAGTGGATTTTAAAGATCCATACCAAAAAAATTATCTATCATATGGGTATACAAATAAATTACATATTCAAAAAGAAGATCTTAGGCACTGCAATTTTTATTTTTGAAGCTTTTTTATATTTAATCTCTAAATGGCTCAAATTTTGACATCAATTGACAAAATATTTCAAAAATAGGAAAAACAATTTCACTTTTTGGCCAAAAGTGAGACCCAACTTCTTGCACTGACCCATGTGTGCTAAGTGGCCTTTATACCTCCTTTTAGCCCATTTGATCATAAAATATATGCTAATGGTTCCTCAAACCCATTTAGACACACTTTATGTGATTAATGGGTCAAAAGGGGTCATAGGGTACCCCATGACCTCTTTTGATCAATTTGAAATACTAAATAAATATTAAGGGTTTTGATGACCCATTAAGACACACATTATGCAATCAAATTGTGTCAAAATGGGTCATAAGGTACCCTATAACCCCTTTCGACTTATTCAAAGCATTATATGTGTTATAAGGGGGTCCTTAGACCCCTTGAAAATATACTATGCAATCAAATTGGTCAAAAGGGATCATAGGATACCATATAACTCCTTTTAACCCATTTGAACCATTATATATGTACTTAGGGGTCCTTAGGCCCTGAAGACACACATTATGTAGTCGAATGCGCCAAAAGGGCTCATAAAGTACCCTTTGACACCTTTTGATCCATTTGAACCATTGTATGTGTGCTATGGGGTCCTTAAATTCCTTAAGACACACATTATGTGATCAAATAAGCCAACAGTGTCAGAGGGTATCCTATGAGACCTTTTGACCCATTTGAACCATTATATGTGTGCTAAGGGGTCCTCAAAGTTCTTAAGGTATATATTATATGATTCAATGGGTCAAAAGGGTCAATAGGGTACCCAAAGACACCTTTGACCTATTCAAGCCATTATATGTGTGCTAAGATAAACTTGGACCTATGAAAAAACAAATCATGCGATCGAATGGGCCATAGGGTACCCTATGACCTTTTAAAATATTTTGATTGTATTATGTGTGCTAAGGGGTCCTTAGACCCCTTAGCACACATTATGTGATTGAATGGGTCAAAAGAGGCTATAGAAAAACAATATGACCCCTTTTGACCCATTCAAAAAATATTATATGTGCTATGGGGTCCTCATATCACTTAAGAAACACATTATATGATATAATGGGTCAAAATAGATCATAAGGTACCTTATGACCTCTTTTAGGCCATTCAAATAGTTAAATGTGTTAAAAGGGGTCGTATGGAACCCTATGACCAATCAAATCATAATGTACGTGATAAGGGGTCCACAAACCTTTAGAAAACATTATGCAATAAAGTGGGTCAAAAGGAATTGTAGGGTTTTGTATGACCTCTTTTGACCCACTAGATCCATTATATGTGTGCAAATGGGCTTGAGGACCCCTTAAGATATACATTGTGTGATTAGATGTGTAAAAACATGGTCATAAGGTACCCTATGGACCCTTTTAACCCATTTAAATGATTATATTTGTGTTAGTGGGTTCGTGGGTTCATAGACCCCTTTAGACACATATTATGTGATCAAACGTGTTAAAAGGAGTCATAGGGTAAGCTATTTTATCATATTATGTGTGCTAAGGGTTCCTCTAAGGCACACATTTACAATTAAATGGGTCAAAAGGGGTCATAGGTCACCATAAAACCCATTTTGACCCATTAAAACCATTATACCTTTGTGCAAGGGGCTCCTTACACCCCTTAAAACACATATTATGAGATCAAATGGGTCAAAGGGAGTTATAGGGTACTCTATTTTTCTTTTTACCCATTGGATCCATAATATTTGTGCTAAGGGGTCTAAGGACCCCTTAAGACACACATTATGTGACCAAATGGGTCAAAATGGATCATAGGATAAACCCCTTTTGACCCATTCAAACCATTATATGTGTGCTAAGAGGTCCTTCGACCCCTTATAACACACAGTAATTGAAAATTTACAATTTTTGTAACATAGAAATATATTATGTTGGAAATTTACAAAGTGCACTCACACTATTTTGAAATTTTTTTGAGCCTATGATTTTTCTAATCTAAACCATAGTACGACCGTGCAATATCACTATTGCACGATCACACTTGCTTTAGATTGTAAAAAAAAAGAATTTGGTATCTTTTTGTTACCATAGCTTGGTGCATATGCCCCCCTATTATTTTGATCACAAGAATGATTGAAATTACATCCTCTCTAATTCTGACTTCTACTTGCCTCATCATTACTTTTTCTAATCTTTATTTTGGCCTCTATAAGACCATTCCCTGGATCTTCCACCACAACCTCTTCTAATTTTCTTTCTTTCAAATGCATTGTTTAACCTTTCTTGTATCATTAAGAAAAGCTGGTAGCTACCTAAAATACTAATCATATTAACAAGAGTAAACTCCTCCTAAATACCCATCCTTAACCCATTAAGGTAACATGCCTCCTTCCATATGACCTATTTTGATGATGACTCATAGAAATCTTCAATATATTCCGGAATAAATATTTCCACTCACTTCAACGCTTGCATATTCTTCAACAAATCGATCTGATTTGTCTTTTCAAGTTCTCCACTATCTAATCCCAACTTGTGTTTTTATCCTTTCCTCTTTAATTTCTTTCCAATTGGACCTCTTGTCTCCAAATTTTTGTATGCCCTTGCAATTTGGCCTTTCCAAATTTGACTCTCTCAAGATCTTTGATTTTTTCACATTCTAAATATTAAATTCTATATCATTAATCCAATCAATCATCTCCTCTAGGTTAAGATATCTCGAATATAGAGGGACATAAATCTTGAGTCTTTTTCTAATCATGGAAATGGCCCAAAAAATCCATCCTCCTCAAGACCACTAGATTCTTTTGCTCCTTCACATTCAATATTCCCTTCTTCTTCAAAATATATCCTTAGCTTCATCTCTTACTACAATATCCTCTTGCAATGCTTGTACTTTAATTCTAGAAACTGATCATATTCTCTTGGTTAATATTTCCCAAATATATAAGGACTTAAATCTTGAGCCTTTTTCCAATCACAAAAATGACCCTAAAAAATCTATCCTCTTAAATTTCCCTAGCTACTTCTACTCCTCCATGTGCAACATGGCCTTCTTCAAATTCATCCTCACTATGAAATTCTATTTCAAACTCCTCTTGCAATGCTTGCACTTTAATTTCTAATTTCTAGCCACCTTGCTAATAGATACATACTATTTGATGATAGAAAATAGCATCAAGAGGGAGAAGATAAATAACCCCGAGGTGATAAATCTAGACTTTGAATGGATCAAAATTAATGAAGAGATACTTTTTGATTAGGAAGATCTTAATAATTTTGAGGATGCCAAATTTGATCTCGATGGGCATTGATTGAATTGGGAGAAATTTCCTTTAGAAGATTAGTCTCCAGGATTGAGTGTAGCCAACTTCTAGAAGCATGAATATTTTAGACATAAGTGGTGCATTCTTTCCAATAATCCAAGAACTTCTGCCTCGTGAAATCTATAATGAAGTCTTAGAGGAAATTATTGATAATAGTGTAGTAGAAATGATCGATTTGGAAGCTATAAGCAAGAAAAAGTAACAATTCATCAACGAAATATTACATAAATAAATGTCAACTTCCCAATTTGATACCAACGTTTATTTAAGGAATCGTTGAATTTGATACAGCTTAGTTTGCTTTGTTTATTAGATGAGACCAGCAAACAATTCCATCGATTCCAGATGCATATACGGAATGTTTTTGCGCTATCTAATTTCATCATGTTTGCTGCATCCTCACGTGACTCAATTTTTCTGCCGAGACTGGTATATTGGTGATTCAGCAAGATGATTGCAAAACCAGAAAACATATTTCACAATCTAAAATGTCACGAAGAATTAAAAAAATATTTCACAATGAAAAGATAATCTGAGGAGGATGCCATAGGCATCGGTCATCAAGTGTCGTTTGGATAATTTATTTTAATATCCCCATGAAAATAAAAGTGGGCTTACACTCTATCATTGTCGTCTGTTTGTATTTCTTGGAAAACATTCCACGTTGAGTCGTTGGGTACAAGTCTTTAAAAATATTTCAGAAGCGAGATGTAATTGCATAGAATTACAGGGTATTTCTGAGTGGCTAATATTTGTTAATTGACTAATTTTACGAAATTTTGATTAATAATTTAGTTCTTAAAAATATTTAAAATCGCCACATTTTTACTAAATTTAGTTATAACAAATATTTAAATAGTTAAAGATTCGTCAATAAATAATAGAAATTATTTTTATTCTTCAAAATAATGTAAGATTCGCCAATATTTTTATTTCTTTTTTTTGAGGGGGGTTGCTTAAAGTTTACCTTGCATAGAAGCAATTATTATATAAAATCTCAAATAAAGAGAAAGTTGGAATATTCATTCCAATTATGCATTGTCTTGGAGTGCATGCTCGGCAACGTAAAGGTCATTGGTATAGGTCTTAACAATTTATGAAGTTCAATATAGAACTCTTATTTTTAAGAACATAAAGTTTTTAAAACACGAATTTTGATTTGTTATTTCAATCAATCTTTTATATAATTTGATAGTAAAATTAAAATGTTTCTAAAATATTGTTAGAGATAAATTATACCGAGTTCAAGATTTTGACATCAAATAAGAGATGATGCTGAAATATACTTCAGATAAAATAGGTAAAATTTATAGTGAAGTTGTGCATGTTAGTGGTTAATTCCAGCTTGAATCTTTTCTATGCAAATTTTAAATCACCCTCCATAAATTTTAGATCATAGCTTGAGCTCTAATTATCAGTTTGTATTTCCCCAAACTGCACATATTATGATCCAAATCCCATGCCCAATATGAGGTTGTCAATGTAGATTGTTTCACCATTCCTAATGTTTGGCAAACTATTTGATGAGTTAGTTAAACACCAAATTTATTATTGCATTAGATTTAGGTTTTTCTTAAAGGCATGTGTTCTTGCATCATGCACCACTCATCGCTCGAGAATGCATGCATTGCATTCACAATGCATCACCACCATTTTTTTTAAATGTTTCAATTTTACATCTAGTTTCACGACTCGTGCATTCATAATGTGAAGCATGTGCATCAGTCTTAATTTAGATTGTTTTATTTATTTCATGCTTAAAAAAACTGCATGTTGCAGTTAGCTTTGTAGGCATCATTTTCTTATTATTATTTAATTAGTTCAAGCATAGTATGCAAAACTATTGTTATCAAGCAACCTCTTTGCATGTTATTGTTTATGATTTTTTATTGTAGTTAACTTTGGTTTCTTTCATTAGAGTACAAGGTTGAGACTTTTAGTTTTTTTTAATAATGTACTCTTTAATTTCAGAATTGTGATATAATCAATAATTATTTCAATCCTTGGTTCTTTATCTTTATGTATTGTACTCTTTAATTTCAGAATTGTGATGAGCTAGGGAATGAGGATAAGAATAAGGTTGAAGAGGTCATTTATGACATGATGAGAACTTTCAAATCCACTCAACTAGAGTTTGCCTATGCATTGCCTAAGAGTCTATATGACTGAGTTGAGCAAAAATGGAAATTTAGTTTGACTATAGAAAGGAAAATAAGAGAGGCAAAACTAGCCCTAGTTATGCCTTCTTTGGACAAGAAGATGATGCCTAAAGCCATGAACATATATAAGAGGAGATTTGTCCCCAAATATAGAGATTTCAAAATTTTGAGAAACAATGTACAAGAAGTGCTAACACAAAGCACATTGCTTTGGAAGACTATGGGATACCTACCAAGATAGTTGAAAGGAAGTCAGATGAAGGAACAAAGGAACCTAAGGAAGGTGAGGTAAATAAAGATGTTCCAGTTAAGGATGGTAGTGTGCGTGGGACTAATGAGACAATAGTAGAAGAGGCTGCGATTGAGGATTAGCAACAAGATGTACCAGGTGTACAAGTACCAACTGTTAGCTCTCCACACACAGATCTAGTGAGTCCATAGGAAATATTAAAAATCAAGGACATTCCTAACACATCAGCTTAGAACATCAATCCTTTGACTGAGGAAGATCTCAAGAAGATATTGGTTGACTCCACCATAGCAGAAAAACTATGTACAAATCTTGTTTTGCTGAGAGTAGATGTGATTGAGAAGGAATAACTGACATCTACAGGCAAGAAGCTATAAGAAACATCCATTGTACCCCCTCAACTCATAGAGGCACAACCTATTGCTACAATTGAAAGACCATTTGCAATGCCCATTGTAGTATTTTAGATGAAAGAGACCGAGGGACAAAAAATAGACACAAAATTTCCTAGCATAAACATTTTAGGTTTGCCTTCCATCGTTACTATTGAAAAGGATGGAATTGAAGTTCACATAGGTTAGGAGGAAAGTCATGTACCTACTCCACAAGCTCAAGTTGAAGTTCAAAAATAAGTGAAGGAGCATAGTAGGATTGAAGAGTCGAAGGTGTCTACTAAGCAAAAGGAAAAAATTGTTATACAAACATCGGTTACCCTACCATTCTCTATATCTCCTCTTACTAGAGTCATACTCTTCAAAGGTTGAGTACAAATTCTACCTCACTACAAATTTCAAGGCCTAGTCCTAGCACATCCCATGCAAAAGATACATCATTTGGGGATGTAAGTCTAGATGAGGTGATTGAGTTGACCAAGTTTGATCTGTCAACAATCAAAATTGAAGAGACAAGCATTCTACAGGGAGCTTTGTAGAGAAAGAAGAAGCAAAGAATAATGAGAAGAGAGTATAAGAAAAAATAAGTATTGCATGAGATTAAACACATATTTTATGATGCTTTTAGTCCCCCTGAGATGAATGAAGACAAGTCCACCATTGAACAAATTCTCACCATTGTTAATAAAATAAAGGATGAAGACTTGGACACAAATAATAAAAATTTAAAATGGTTTGAGAGGAAATTTGTATTTGAAAAGATTTCTAGTGCTATTACACTTAGACAAGTTGCTATAGAAATCAAAGTTGAGAGTGTGAAGAAGGTGTTAGGGAAAACTTTCTCTCTCTACACCAAGTTATGTGATGTACATCTATTCACATAAGAAGTTCAGAGGGATGTTGACCAACTGCATGGAGATATAAAGCTTATAGGTAATACCTTGAAACTATCTCTTAGTCAAAGTCAGTCTCATTTTTAGAGACTACTATCCACATAAGGTAGGCTTGCTGAGCTGCAAGCATAGGATGCTACTTTTAGAGCTACCTTGATAAGTATCCAATACATGTTGATCCCACACATGGAAGTGTTAGATAAGGAACTAGCCTATGCTGAGACATTGATGTGCAAAGATAATCAACTTTCTACTCATGAGGCATAGTTGACCTTACTGCCTAGCTAGACATTCAATATCAATCTCTAGAGGTAGCATGCAACAATTGGGATGCAACCCTAAAAAATATAACGAAGATTCATAAATAATTTTTGAATAAACACACTATCAGTGTACCACCCATGACATAAGTTTCAAAAAAGGGGGATTATGAAGTTCTTGATTGTATGAAGTTTTGAGTAAGGGAGAGTAATAATGTAGAAATAGGGTACAAAAAATCTACTCAACAGGAGTATTAGATTCAGAAACAAAAAGGAATATTTACAAAATTTTGAAGTCTTGAAAGTTTTTACGAGAGTTGAGTCACACACACTTACACACACACATATTGTTTGAGTTATGATCATAATAAAGATTGTATATGCATGAAAACATGTTTTTGCCACTTGAATGTCAAAGGGGGAGATTGTTAATCTCAAATTGGTTTTGACAAGGCAGTGACAAAATAGTTAGTCATTTTCTATTAGTGTTATAGTGCAAGTCAAGTGATCAGAGCAAGCCAAGAAATCAATGCGAGCTGAGTGATCAATGCATGCCGAGAATTAGTGGTCAGAAAATACATGCCAAGTAATATACCTAGTATGTTTTGAGTCAGTCATGAGCTAAGCAAACTATACATGCTGAGTGATTCAAGAGCTGACTAAATAGTGTATGCCAAGCCATTCAGAAGCTGAGTTGCATCATTGAGAATGTAGTGATGGCTAAGAATTAGAGTCTTAAGATGCCAAGTGAACAATTTTGGACATAATTATTTATAATGGCACAAAATTCTATGTAAACCATTTTTTGGGCTGATTTAAAGATTGTTTTACGATTCTAGAAGATATGTATGGAGGTATATTATGATTCCCTCTACAATAAATGTAACCAATCAAGTTGAGGGATGTTCTAAGTGACAATATGGGTCAACCATAACCATTGATTCCTACCTAAACCTAGCCTACATATGTTTACTTAAAGTGCCAAACCCTAAGATGTTTGTAGAATGTGTGAATGTGCGAAAGGAGATGAATGTTAAATGTAGAAAGAGCATTCATGGTGGCTATGGAGGTTGTGATAATGATCTAAATTGTAGAATTAGTTAGAGAGAACATAGGAAATCAAAGAGAGATAGAAGAGACATATCTAATCAAAAGGATCAAGGATTTATTAGGAAAGAGAAGATCTGACATCTAGCAATAGAGTACTAATTGAAGGATCATGGTGTTGAATCATTTTAACAAGTGATATAGAGTAGATCTCCTAACAGAGTAGTCTTAACAGAGTTGTGTAAATATCTTAACCGAGTGCTTTCTTTATTGTAAGTTTAAGTCCTCTAACAAGGCACACTTTTAATAGGGTGTTGAAATCCTTTAACAGGGCAAGACCTAATAGTCTTTGTAAGCCTTTAATAGGGAAGACCCCTCATAGGGTAGATCATAGTTTATGGTCAAAATCATTGTAACCATAGTTGGCTACACTTTACACCTGCAATAGTGAAGATTTGTGAGTGTCATCCCCACCCCAGTTTTACCTTCTCATTGGAGGGTTTCTAGGTAACAAATTTATTGTGTCGTGTGTTATTCATTTCATGCTATGGATGAACATGTGTAGTTAGCTATTTTAATTTACATGCTAAATTGTGAGATAGATGTGTGGTGAATATTTTTATATGGTTAAAGTTTTGAATTACTGACTCGCACCCCTTTGCCCCCGCCTCCTCTCAGAGTTTACTTTCCCATTGTTATTTCTAGCACCTAGAACTCAGAGAGACAAAGATACTAAATTTAGTAGTTACTTTTGGAGAACACTTTGAAAAAAATGAATATAGTGTTGAAGTTTAGTTCTACATTTCACCCTCAGAAAAATGTACAAATTGAAGTAGTGAATATGAGTTTAGGTAACTTATAGAGGTATTTATTTGGAGATAAGTCCTCTAATTGGGATTTAGTTTTGGCACAAGTAGAATTTCAAGACTATTACAGGATTTCATCCTGAAGGAACCACATAGTTGAGAGAATTTCCTACTAAGACAAGAAGGGGTGCTAAAGTTAACGACTTTTCACTTTTCATAAAGATTTTAAATGAGGAAGTTTAAAGGAATTTGGAGAAAAACAATCAAATGTATAAACAAAGAGCTGATAAAAGGAAGAGATGCAAATATTTTGGATCTCGTGATGAGGTTACTATTTACTTCGAGAAGAATAGATTTCCAATTGGTACCTATAGTAAATTGAAAATGAAAAAGTTTGGACCTTGTAAGATTTTGAAGAATTTTGATAGTGTAAATGCCGATGAAGTGGATTTACCAAAAGATATGGATGTATCACCTATATTCAATATTGCAGATATCTTTGAGTACTATGAATCTAAATATGAGAATAACAATAACCTAGATTATCCTAGAAAGTAGAAATAATGCATTAAGAAGATTTTGAATAGAAGAGTAAGTAAGAGTACTAGAGGAAAGGACTACATGGAATACCTAGATTATTGGAAAGACAAACCAGTTGAAGATAGCTCATGAATTATGCAAGCTGAGTTGGATCTTCTTGACTCAAGTTCAAATATGAGAAGTGCTTGATGTGGAAATAAATTATTTGTTAACCCTAGGTGTCTGATGCAAAAGCATCTTTGGTCTAAACGAAATCTTGCATCAACCAAATTTTTTTATTATTTTCTGTACCAATCTTTTTTCATGAATTAGTTGCTTCTGCTTGAAGTTTGGTGGCATGTAAAGTTAACATCTTGTTGAGGACCTTTCTGGGATCTTCATCCTAAGTTCACAAGGCCTTACCATTTGTTTATCTTGAGTTGTGTGTCATCCTATGTTGTCTCTATTTCTAGTGTTTAGTTCCCTATGAGGCTTATTATTTCTCATCGCACAATTTTCCAAGTCATGTTAGCATGTTGTGAAGTTAGGAATTGACTCCTTGAACACATGTGGACTAGCCTTTGAGTGCACGTCACTTCATGTTTATATATATTTTGGATGTGGTTTATATCTCCAAAGCAGGACCTATAATGTAATTAAATGTCTAACTAGTTGACTTTTGGCTTAGCTAGCTATATAAGAAGCTTGATTAGATGTAGATAAAAAAGAGAAAAGGTGAGGGGAAGTAAAATGAAATATTGAAGGAAAGATATGATGCAAACTTGGACTTGTTGAGACAATGGGTGTTGTACACATTGCATAATATTGTTATATTATATTATATTATTTTATTATGTAGTGTTGCACCTAGATGGATATGCAACATATAAAGATTTTCATGGGATATACTTGATGAGTTGTATTGTAACATTGTGATAATATTCCATGTAATTATTAAATATTGGGGAAAATAATTAATTTTTCAATATTAAATGTGGGGTCAAGGGGTTAGGTAGCACATGGTTTTAGCATATGGTTTATGTAATACCACTTGGTGGTTTTGTGAGACTTGCTACTATATAAGTAGCCACAAGGGTAGTTGTTGTTGTGAGAGCGAGAAGACAAAAGACAAAAATGAAAGAGTCGAGTGGGACAAGGTTTGATAGGTTAGCCAAGGGAGCATTTGTGAAGGTTGGAAGCATGGCATGGGATGTGTGGATCCATGCTTGTTTACATGGATTGCTTGGTTGTGGCCATAGCTTTGAAGACTTCAATGATTATATTGCAATGGTAATTTTTGCTAAATAATACATGGTGATGAATGCTTTTGGAGGCTAGGTTTTTTTTTCCTCAGGGTATATCTTGTGTCACATTTTTGTGGGTATGTTGTCTATTCTCTTGTATATAGATTTTAATTACATGTTTATTTCAGATATATTATGGGTTATGTGGAAATGGTTATATTTTTTATTGCAAGTTTCCTTACAAGTGGTATAAGAGCTATAGTTTTATTATTGTAACCCTAGATTGAATCCATGGGAATGAATGAGAGGATAAAAAAAAGGGCAAGATATATGAATTTTTTATTGCATACCTAAAGATTTTTTAATTTTCTGTTATGATGGGATGTTGGTAGATTTTGGGCATGTGAAATTATTGGACAAAAGGGTTTTCAAAATGTTTCATTTAAATGAGGGTTTTACGGTGTAGCTTGCATAAATGACCTCTTAGGTAAAAAAATATCTCACAATTAGATCCGAGTTGACATTTCTATAAATTTTGACATATAATATGCCCTAGTTTGGCCATGTTATGAGGAAATGAAAGAGTTTTTCAGTTTCAGCTTGTAATGGCCAACAAATTTAATCCCATCAGAATTTTTGTCACCAAAAAAATTAAAAAATAATTGCAGTGAAAATGGTAAAAAAATGTCTTAGTAAAATGACCATAACTTTCTCTTAGGATATCAAATTTTAGACCTCTTATAGGCGTTGGAAAGCTAATTCAGAGCACTACAACCTGGTGTAGGTTTGGTTCTGTGATTTTAAAATTCTTTTAGGTTTTAAGAGCCCAAAAGTTAGATGTTGTTTATTTTGAGCACATATTAGGGTATAACTTGGGCATACAAAGTCAAATTTTTGACTTCAAATAGTCAATGGAAAGCTCTTGGAGAGATCTACACATTGGTTCACATTTAGTACAAGTTTGGCATGGTTTAGTTGGTGATATATTAATCTGAACATTTTATGGTATATATTGACTATGGTAACATTGTGAGTTTATGACATTGTATGTTTGGAGATTTAAGATGTGATGCCATTGTCTACTAAGTTCATATTTCAAATTGGTCTCATGATGATATGGTTATCAGTGTTTGGTTTGTATATATGTATGATGACTTGTTGAGTCTACAAGTTGTGGAGTGTTGTAAGCGGTCTATACTTACAAGTTGCATTTATGGCTTGGATATGGGTTATCTTTGCCCATTGATCTGTCATATTGATACATATTTAGATTGGTGGCTTGGATTTGGGTTGTCTATGCCCTAAGTCACATGATTTATTGATTTTTCTTCATGTAGAAGGGATGAGATGTTGTTACTAGGTATAGTAATGGTGGAGAATTGTGGTTGACTATTTTATGCTGACAAGTTGGACACATTGGGAGTTAGTTGCTCAGTTCATAGATATGATCATGGTGCCATGGATTCTGGCATGAAATGATTGGATATATAGATACATCCTTGATATTCATTAGCTTTGATTCCTGATTTGGTTATGGTGGTATGTCTTCTCGCTTGAGGATCATGGTTATTTGGTTTCTTTTAAGGAGCTCATGATGTGCACTTTGAGTTCTTTGATGGTTTGATGTCTTTTTTGATTCTCATGGTTAGAGGATTATTTTTCATCGTGATGCCATGGATAGCTTGGATACACAAATTAGTAGGAGCTTGTGACAATGTTGGGGTGATAGTGCAGGATTAGTTCATGGTTTGGTTTGTATCTTGAGTTTGGAGATCTTGGTTTCACTTGGTGCTGACACTTTAGCTGTGTGAGTGTAGACCTGGAGGATCTTCATGTATGAGATGGATTTTATGATGTCATGGGTGACTTGGTACCATAGTTGAGTGGGAGTTGTTTACATTGATATATTTATTGAGTGTTTACAGATGTTGGAGGTTTTTCTTAGATCCCATTGCTACAAATTGACCCTATGCAATGTATACAACAAGTGGGAGATTGTTGAGATAATGGGTGTTACACACATTGCATAATATTGTTATATTATTTTATTTTATTTTATTATGTAGTGTTGCACCTAGATGGACGTGCAACATGAAAAGATTCCCATGGGATATACTTGATGAGTTGTATTGTAACATTGTGATAATATTCCATGTAATTATTTAATATTGGGGAAAAGAATTAAATTTCCAATATTAAATGTGGGGTCAAGGGGTTTGGTAGCACATGGTTTATCTAATACCACTTGGTGGTTTTGCGGGACTTACTACAATATAAGCAACCACAATAGTAGTTGTTGGTGTGAGAGTGAGGAGAAGACAAAAGGCAAAAAGGCAAGAGTCAAGCAGGACAAGGTTTGATAGGTTAGCCAATGGAGCATTTGTGAAGGTTGGAAGCATGGCACGGGATGTGTGGATTCATGCTTGTTCACATGGATTGCTTGGTTGTGCCTATGGCTTTGAAGGCTTCCATGGTTTTATTACAATGGTATTTTTTGTTGAATAATACATGGTGATAGATGCTTTTGAAGGCTTGGTTTTTTCCCATTTAATGAGGGTTTCCTAGGGTATATCTTGTGTCACATTTTTGTGGGTATGTTGTCTATTCTCTTGCATATGGATTTTAATTGCATGTTTATTTTAGATATATTATGCGTTATGTAGAAACAATTATATTCTTTGTTGCAAGTTTCCTTATAGGACTCTAATATCATAATTTCCTTGTATACGGTCAAAACCTGAAAGGCCTCACAAGTAGGCTTGTTGATAAAATTTCTTTAATTATTACACCAGTTTGGTTTCCAATTTCCTAGCCTTATATGAGTCTTTTTATCCATTATTTCAGGTGATATTTTATATTTCTTCCATTTCTAACTCTGAACAAGGCATGTTGTATGTTTAAATTCACTTGAGTAGATGATGTTCTTACATCAAGTGGGCACACACTATAGTGTGTAGTCCTACAACAATAAATAAAGACTAGAAAACCCTTTCAAATAGGGAACACTAATATCAATTTGAACATTAGGATCATATACATAAAATATAACATTTAAATATACATAAAATATATAAAAACATACACAAAAATATAAAATATATGCTAAAATATAAAATTTAGGACTCTCTCTCTCTCTCTCTCTCTCTCTCTCTCTCTCTCTCTCTCTCTCTCTCTCTCTCTACCCCCCATCCCCCCTCTCGCTCCCCATGTCCTTAGACATATTATATGATCAAAAGGGTCAAAAGGGATCATAAGTATCTTGTGACCACTTTTGACCCATTCAAAGTATTATATACATGTTAAGGGGTCCTTGGACCCCTTAAAAGAAACATTATTCAATAAAATGGGTTAAAAGGTATTATAGGGTAACCTATGACTACTTTTGACCTATTTGACCCTTTGTATGTTTGTTAAGGGGTCCCTCAAGACATGCATTATGCAATTGAATGGGTCAAAAAGGGTTATAGAGTACTCTATGACCATTTTTTACCCACTATAACATTAAGATGTGTGTTAAGGGGTCCTTAGACCATTTTGAACACACATTATGTGATTAAATGGGTCAAAGGAGGTCATAGGGTACCTTATGACACCTTTTCACCTATTTGAACAATTATATATGTATTAAGGTCTCCTTAGACCCCTTAAGATTGACAGTAAATGATCAAATGGGTGATAGAGTACCCTAAGACCTCTTTTGATCCATTCAAAGCATTATATGTGTGTGCTATGTGGTCTTTGTATCTCCTTTTAACCCATTCGATCATAATATATATGCTAATGGTTCCTTAAACCCATTTAGACACACTTTATGTGATCTAATGGGTCAAAAGGGGTCATAGGGTACCCCATGACCTCTTTTGATCAATTTGAAATACTAAATGACTATTAAGGGCTTTGATGACCCATTAAGACATGCATTATGAAATCAAATGGGTCAAAATGAGTCATAGGGTACCCTATAACCCCTTTCAACTTATTCAAACCATTATATGTGTTATAAGGGGGTCCTTAGACCCACTGAAAATACACCGTACAATCAAATTGGTCAAAAGGGATCATAGCATACCATATAACTCTTTTTGACCCATTTGAACCATTATATATGTACTTGGGATCCTTAGGCCCTTAAGACACACATTATGTAGTCGAATGCACCAAAAAGGGTCATAAAGTACCCTTTGACACCTTCTGATCCATCTGAACCATTGTATGTGTGGTAAGGGGTCCTTAAACCCCTTAAGACACACATTATGTAATCAAATAAGCCAAAAGGTGTTAGAGGGTATCCTATGAAACCTTTTGACCCATCTGAACCATTATATGTGTGCTAAGGGGTCCTCAAAGTTCTTAAGATATATATTATATGATTCAATGGGTTAAAAGGGTCAATAGGGTACCCAAAGACACCATTTGACCTATTCAAACAATTATATGTGTGCTAAGATAAACTTGGACCTGTTTAAACAAATCATGCTATCGAATCCTATGACCCCTTTGAAATATTTTGATTGTATTATGTATACTAAGGTATCCTTAGACCCCTTAGCACACATTATGTGATTGAATGGGTCAAAAGAGGCTATAGAAAACACTATGACCCCTTTTGACCCATTCAAAAAAATTATATGTGCTAAGGAGTCCTCATATCACTTAAGAGACACATCATATGATATAATGGGTCAAAATAGATCATAAGGTACCTTATGACCTCTTTTAGGCCATTTAAACAATTAAATGTGTTAAAAGGGGTCAAAAGGGGTCGTATGGAACCCTATGACCAATCAAATCATAATGTATGTGATAATGGCTCCGCAGACCTTTAGAAAACATTATACAATAAAGTGGGTCAAAAGGAATTGTAGGGTTTTGAATGACCTCTTTTGACCCACTAGATCCATTATATGTGTGCAAATGGGCTTGAGGACCCCTTAAGATATACATTGTGTGATTAGCTGTGTAAAAACGTGGTCATAGGGTACCCTATGGACCCTTTTAACCCATTTAAATGATTATATGTGTGTTAGTGGGTTTGTAGAACCCTTAAGACACATATTATGTGATCAAAAGTGTTAAAAGGGGTAATAGGGTAAGCTATTTTATCATATTATGTGTGCTAATGGGTCCTCTAAGACACACATTAACAATTAAATGGGTCAAAAGGGTCATAGGTCACCATAAAACCCATTTTGACCCAATAAAACCATTACACATATATGCAAAGGGCTCCTTACACCCCTTAAAACTTATATTATGAGATCAAATGGGTCAAAGGGAGTTATAATGTAGTCTATTTTTTCTTTTTACCTGTTGGATCCATAATATGTGTGCTAAGGGGTCTGAGGACCCCTTAAGACACACATTATGTGATCAAATGGGTCAAAATGGATCATAGGATAAACCCCTTTTGACCCATTCAAACTATTTTATGTGTGCTAAGAGTTCCTTTGACCCCTTATAACACACATTAATTGAAAATTTATAATTTTTTAAAACTTAGAAATATATTATGTTGGAAATTTACAAAGTGTGCTCACACTATTTTGAAAATTTTCTGAGCCTATGGTTTGTCTAATTTGAACCATAGTATGACTATGCAATACCACTATTGTGCGATCACACTTGATTCAGATTGTTAAAAAAGAAGAAAGTGGTATCTTTTTGGTACCATAGCTTGGTGCATATGCCCCCCAATTTTTTTGATCACAAGAATGATTGAAATTACATCGTCTCTAATTTTGACTTCTACTTGCCTCATCTTTACTTTTTCTAATCTTTATTTTTTCCTCCATAAGACCATTCCTTGGATCTTCCACAACAACCTCTTCCAATTTTCTTTCTTTCAAATGCGTTGTTCAACCTTTCTTGCAACATTAAGAAAAGATGGTAGCTATCTACAATACTAATCATTCTAACAAGACTAAACTCTTGCTAAATACCTGGCCTTAACCCATTAAGGTAACATGCCTCCTTTCATATATGACCTATTTTTATGATGAATCATATAAATCTTCAATATATTCTGGAATAAATATTTCCACTCACTTCAATGCTTGCATATTCTTCAACAAATTGATCTGATTTGTGTTTTCAAGTTCTCCACTATCTAGTCCCAACTTGTGTTTTTATCCTTTCCTCTTTAATTTCTTTCCAATTGGACCTCTCATCTCCAAATTTTTTTATGCCCTTGCAATTTGGCCTTTCCAAATTTGACTCTCTCAAGATCTTTGATTTTTTCATACTCTAAATATTAAATTCTATATCATTAATCCAATCAATCAGCTCCTCTGGGTTAAGATATCTCGAATATAGAGGGACATAAATCTTGAGTCCTTTTCTAATCATGAAAATCGCCCTAAAAATCCATCCTCCTCAAGACCACTAGATTCTTCTACTCCTTCACATTCAATATTCCCTTCTTCTTCAAAATATATACTCAATTTTATCTCTTACGACAATATCCTCTTGCAATGCTTGTACTTTAATTCTAGAAACTGATCATATTCTCTTGGTTAATATTTCCCAAAAATATAGGGACTTAAATCTTGAGCCTTTTTCAAATCACAAAATTGACTCTAAAAAATCTATCCTCCTAAATTTCCCTAGCTACTTCTACTCCTCCATGTGCAACATGGCCTTCTTCAAATTCATCCTCACTATGAAATCTTATTTCAATCTCCTCTTGCAATTCTTGCACTTTAATTTCTAATTTCTAGCTACCTTGCTAATATATACATACTATTTGATGATAGAAAATAACATCAAGATGGAGAAGATGAAATAACCTTGAGGTGATAAATCTAGACTCTGAATGGATCAAAATTAATGAAGAGATAGTTTTTGATTAGGAAGATCTTAGCATTTTTGAGGATGCCAAATTTTATCTCGATGAGCATTGATTGAATTGGGAGAAATTTTGTTTAGAAGATTAGTCTCGAGGATTGAGTATAGCAAACTTCTAGGAGCAAGAATCATTGTCTTACTTTATCTTTAGTTACTTTATTGGGTAGATTCAAGATTGTAATAATTCATAGGTTTTAAATTCAAACTTGAATTATCATGGTGTAAACTATCATTACCCTTCTCTATCTCTTTGTAATTATATTGACTTTGTCTACATAATCTTCAATGTTTTGTTTTTTCCTACATATTTTGGATTACATGTTAGATCCATAATTACTTATTTTCCATTACAAAATTAATTAGATTAATCATCACCACATTTTCTTTGAACCATTAACACGAGGAAAGTAGTTAGGTAGGAATTTTAACGACTCTTTATAATCATGTTGTGACAATTGGCTTCTTGTATTGTTTTATCATGTCCATAATTTTAGTTTTCTTTCTATTTTATCTCATCACATATGAGCCCAAAATGGGAATGATTTATAGTTTATTTTAAGTAGAAGGAATACTTTCTTGGTATATAGGATATATACACATGTTTTGATTGATTCTTTCTTTTTTCTTCAAATTGGTATGCTTCTTGCGCTTAAGCTAATGTATTTTTTTGTGAAAGTACTAATGTATCAAAGATGATAAATGTTAATTTTCTTTGGGGTTTCATGTAACTAGCAGAGCACTCCTAGCTTCAAATTAGATACCATAATTGATTATGGTTTGTAGATTGTACCAACTCATTATTGAATTCTATTTGATAGCTCAAAAAAGGAATATATTGGGTCAAAAATATGTGTAGAGGACTTAGGCATCAAGAGCCTTGTAGTGCATTTCATACTGGAAAAACTAGTGTGTAGAGAGATAACACTAATGTGAGGGTGAATAAGCTAAAATATATTGTTATTCTTTATTCAAGTCTACTTGACTCAACTATGTGAATAATGACTAGATTTAAAGAAAATACTAAAAGAAGATGTATTTCCACCAAATAATGAGTGGACTAGATGGCCCTGGAAAAAATGACTTACATGATTATTGGTACCCTTTTTGGTAGTTTATATATGTTTTAAATTTCATAGTGTCTATATACTAGGTACATAAATTTGATATCAATCATAAATGTGTTTCAAGAGACAACACAACTTTGTATTATATTGCTAGAGGAGTGTCATGTTATGCCATTGAAATTGATAAGTTGTTGATATAGTTAGGTGCGACATATCAATAGTTTGGATGCCCTTGCAAGATAACCAACTAATTTGATCATATTTTCTCTTGAGTTACCACATGAAAGATCTACTATAAAATAAATATTGAGCGCTAATAGTGATATAGAACTCAATTTTTTTTTCCAATATTACAAACAACGTTTCAAAGTCTGCATTTAGTTTCTATGAATTTATGCACAAGGAACCCTTTAAACCAAGTACACGACTCTCATAGATTAGGGATTGCATCTTTATAGTTAGGTAAATAAGTGTAAATGAATATAGAGCTTATATTTTTTCATAATATAAAAGAAATGAATATATTAATTGTGTGAGATTAAGTCTTTGTAGTATACATGGCACTTGTTTTAACACTTAGCATTATTTGGGTAATAATTAATCATAGTTTATTTTTCATTAAAAATCTAATTAAAAATATTAAATTCAATGAATATCATTAGCTCCTAGACTTGTCAAACATGGTATGTGGACTAAATTAGTATTAAAATTTTGTATCACATGTACAAGTGCATGGGCTAAATTGGTAGCAAGATTTTGTGTTACAAACATGTCTAGATTATGATCTTTTAATGTTTCTCGGTCTATTTAAAATAAATGCTCCAACATAAATACTAAGCATTGAAAGAGTTACAATTTGCATGGTATGATCCTTTACCATTTATTTCAATTGGAGAAATTTTATGTTTGGGGAAATAATAGGTTTTATTGCCTTGTTGTGCTATATACTTTGTTACCTAATTCTCAAAAGCTTTAGTTGTGTCTTACTTTATTTTCAGTTTCATCATCTTCCATAGTCTAACTTCAATTTGTAAACAATGCATATTCAACCCATATAGTTAATTTCCACTAAACAAACTTTAGTACTAATAGTATTTGTAGACTTTATCTATAGAATTAATAGTTTTTGTGAATTTTTATTCCACATCCAAGTTAATCTTCCTATTTTCCTTTGTATACTTGACTTTACATATAATTTAATCTTATTATTTTTTCAAAGGTAGGAACTCAATTTGTAGCACAAAAACTCTTTTTTTTTATATCAAAAATAAATCATTAATGGAAATTTTAAATCCCTAGGCAAAATTTCAATATTATTTACAACCCTTGTCAAATTTGTAGTTGAATGACACAAGTGGAGGGTGATGATTATTGATTTTTTAGAAAGAAAAAAGTTTTCAATTTTTTAAATTTAAAGAATTACTAATTTTATTTCGTTATATATAGTCTAAGTTTATTCATCAGTAGTTTTCTCTTTATAAATTCTAAGGAAACAACTTACTATACTATGAACAATCAAGTTTTCTTACTAATGAGGAAATGGGATAGACCCATCTCTTGGTCAAAGGATGGAGAATACATTTGCACTATCATTGGAGAAGACTTCTTAGTGGTCAAAGATCTATGGTGCATTTTCCTTCTTAGGTAATTTACACGTTCTTATCTAAAATTGGGGTTTGTTTGTTAATATGAATATTAAGTCTGTTCGTTAAAATGGTATATAAATTGTAAAATCATTAATAGAGTCTACTTCTAGGAAGCTTTATTGTACTACTATGGGAATTTTGGCACTAGAGGTTTTCATTCCCTTTATAAATACTCTAGAGCTTTAAGACTTTACACTAACTTTGTGTAATTTTTATCTATAATTTTTTTTCTCTATTGATATAAAGTTTAAACTTCAGCCAAATCCTAAAAAAATAATTATAGATCATATGTGAATGTAGAAAAAATGAATGTCATAATACTTATAAATTAAGTCTATGATTCACCACTAAAAATATTGTATAATAAAGTAGAAAACTATGATATACTTCATAAATATACACATCCATCAATAAATATAAATGCAATCCAAAACATGCATAGTGGAAAAGTACCATAAGAAAATCAACATAGTATTTTATTAAAAATATATTAATACATCAAATTGAGAAGGTTAAGAGTGTAGAATCCTGCTACTTTTTTATATATAATTGTGTAGGGTTCTTTATCATTTATCTTAAATCTCATACTCCATTACTAACAATCAATAACCACCTTAGCTCATTTTATATGATTTATTTATGAAAAAAAATCCATGCAAGATATCCGTATAATATTGCTCACCTTCAATATGATTGGAACCACCTACTTAATAACCACGTGCTTAATAAATATGTAATTTATTGACTGGCATTATAAATAAGAGGAAAACATATATATCATTTCACCATAGAAAACAACTATTAGAAAAACCTACATGCCATACAAATGACAGAGTAATATCACACACAGCATCGAATGATTCATTGTTTTGCAATTTCCCTCGACCATATTATACATACACATAAAAATGTAAAACAAAGAAGAGCATATGGACATGCCCACACCATGAATGCCAGTTGTACTCCTCACACTCTTTTCACAAATTGATAATAGTCTAGGATACCCTTTCTAAGAAGGCGGATCACTCCATCTAATATGCTTATTTATTTATTGAACTGGGAGGGAAAAAACATGGGGTGGGTACAACATCGACCAAGCTATCCACATTCTCAATGTAGTACTCATGGGTCTCATCATCTTTCCAACTATAAAAATCACTCTCTATATAATAATAAAAATGTATCTTGTGTGCTCGTTAATAATTTTAAGCCTATCCTATCCACAACTTCATGTCAATCATGCAATTGGAATCACAATATTGAAGGCCAATCGGCTGAAACGGATCTCATGAACGGCCATATTATAATAAATGAATCATAACATTGTTATAATATATGCTTACATGGAATGGGTCGCTGTATCTGTTTTATTATATCTGCATATATGTGGGAATTATTGTTTTATTGATTGGATCTGATCTGATCTATATAACTACACCAAACGAATTTCGTTGAGACAAACGTACAAGCAGTAATATTTTCTTTACATACTACGTTAATTATCTCCGGGCATCTGTAGCTCCTCACATGGCGAAGGACATGTTTGTGTTTCTCATGTTTTTACTGCTCACAGCTTCTGGTAACATATACGTTCTTCTCCTCTTCAATATTTATTGCTTTTATTTGCTGACATGAGTGAATTTATTTTCTGTTTCGATGAAAATTTTAAGAAAAAAATCTGAAGTATTCATTCATGTGTATTATGATCAGTGACCATGGCTAATGAGTGTGCTAGCCTCAGCGGGGCTTTTCATGGATTGTGCATCTTCCTTAGGGATCGCGAGTGCAACAATAAGTGTACAAATGAAGATCATCAAACTCGGGGAGAATGCAGCGAAGCCGAGCTTAAATGTTATTGTTTTCATCCCTGTTAGATTAGAAATGTTACGAGGTTATAGCCATCCTGATGAATGATGGATATTTGTTTCAGTAGGCTTATGTCTTGGAGAACAGAGAGACCATTAAACATATATAAAGTTGGGTTTACAGATAATAATAATAATAATAATATTTTTTGTTGTTAAATTAGTAAATTTTTATGGCAAGATCGATTTGCATTAGTCTATTTATCTTTCAGTTTAGGTTTGAGCTGTATAATCTAAATTCTTAATGAAGTATATTTACTGAAAAATTGTTGTAATAGTCAAGATTCTTCAATTATGGTAAGGCTGAATTCTTTTATAATGAGACTACAAGAAATCAAGTAATGTTGAGTATAAGGCTTGGACATCTAAAATGAATGAATTGGAGATAGTGCTTTTTAAAAAATTTGTTACAATAGATACATCTTAATCTTCGACTCTTAATAAGATTCAACCTAAAGAATGATCTCTATAAAATCAATAAAAAATTATTGTGATGTTTAATTTTTTTTTAAAAAAAATTAGATTTAATATAATAAACTTAATTTATATTACAATAGATTTATTAGTGTGTATATATGTATATGTATATATATGTGTGTGTGTGCATGTACATATATGTATATGTATATATATATGTGTGTGTGTATATGTACATATACATATATGTATGTATATGTACACACACACACACACACACACACACACACATATATGTACATATATGTACATATACATATCTATACACACACACACACACACACACACACACACACACACACACACAAGACTAGCACATCAATATTCCTGTTATTAGTAGGTAAAAAATTAGTTAGAATTTACTTGAATAAATTCTATTGCATCTATTTATATTTTTAAATGTCTTTCAAATATAATAAATTCAATACCTATCTAAATTTAAGCACTTAAAAAAAATATCTCCTTAAAAGAATTGCAATTATTTTTACCTCAATACAACCTATGGTGTAATTATATCATTTATAAATAATGAACATTTGTGTATCATTAGTAGATATTGATGTTGATAGTTTAAAAAGGTTCAATTGAAGGAATGTGTGATATTGATCTAATATGCATAGTTTGATATATGTTATTTTGACACCTCTATTATGTATTAGCATCAGAACAAGTTTGAAGGAAATGAAACAATTGTTTACTACCAGAATCATATATCTTATGATGTTACCATGTATAGTGATAGTAAGACTCGTAAGGTTTGTTACTAAGAATGTATTGTGCTTTCATGGATTTGGAAGCAAATGACATTACTATAGTATATACTTTATTATTTGAGTGTTAAATGTAACAAAGAGAGATATTTATCTAAGATAATTTTTGTTATCTTGTATGATTTATTACATTGTCATTGGGCTAAAAAGAAAAGAAGTCTTTGTGTGGATTATTATGTTAATTAGTCATATATAGATACAATCTCATCTTAATGGTGTGAAGTCTACTTTAATATTACCATATTTTCATAAAACCATTATTTAAATTTTTTAAGTTGTTATTCTTAATAGGACCTTCTATGTGCTTATGTTAGTGATATTTATAAAGTTGGAATTTTCTAGATGATTCACTTGTTTTGAGTACATTAATGATATAAGGACTATTGTTTTTACATAATTACATATTTGAGAAGAAAATTTAAATCTTTTGAGACTACCAAAACCAAAAAAAATACATATGCATGTTTGATATTGTAACTTTTGATTGGAACAATGAAATAGTGAAGAAGTGATCTAACTTGGATTTAGAGTTACATTTTCATAAATAAAGGGTTTAGAAAGGAATCTTGAATCATCTTGTAGAAAAAAGTACCTTGAGATGAGACTAAAGAAGCCAATGAAAATAACAATAAGGAGAAGGTTTTGAAAGGATTCTTAAACCTACAGACAATACAAACACCTTGAATTAAGTCATTTCAAGACAAATAATGGATCCAAAAGGAGGCTAAATGAAAAGAAATAGGAGAGAAAAATAATTGATCAATGCTAGAAGAGAAAGGAGAGGAAATATTTAATAACAAAACAAAATAAAGTTAGAATGATGACAGTCATGGAAAATTTAAGAAAATACATGGAATATTGATTCACAAAGTCTTCTAAAGCTAAAATTTGACTAAGAAATTGCTTCCAACAATTTACTTGAATTTATAACAATGAATTTGAATTGTGCTCTAGGAAGGAACATGTTCAATGGTGGTCCATGCTCTCTCTTTGGTGGTTTCTAGGTGAATACAAGTGCCTCTAATGGTCTATTAAAGGGCGTCGATGGGTCTATCCACAATAAGGGATCAAGAGATGCGAATGATCCAAATAGGGCATTGGGAGGTGAAGACAGTTCAATTGGGGCTCGAGATGGGGTTCCTCCCCCATAGTGTTGGGTGTATATGTGAAGCCCAATAGTCTTTCATTTATAATGTACAATTTATTATTGTTTCCCTCTAATAATTTGTCTCTTTATTTCCTTTGAGACTCTCTCTCTCTCTCTCTCTATATATATATATATATGATGTAAAGTTTAGACTTTAACATTAATAAGAGGTCTTCACTATAGTGTGGATGTAGCCACAATTTGTGGTGAACCATGATAAAATTGTGTGTGTTTTTCCTTTTTCTTGCTATTCTGTTCTTTCTCAGTTTGCACTCTTAGTGAACTTCACAATTGGTATAAGAGCTTGGCATAGTTGTTGGAATCGATTTTCATGTTTGAAAATTTGGAGTCATGGAAGATTTGCGAGTGTAGAAATTCTCAAGAAAAATTTTAGTTTGTGGAAAGTTCAGATGCATTCATTGTTAGTCAAGAAAGACTTGATAGCAGCAATTGATGGAAAATCAAGGAAACTGATTGTAATGAAGGATGAAGACTGGGATAAAACTAATGAGAAGGCAAAGGCAACAATGTTTCTTTCTTTATCACATAATGTTTTATTCAATGTACACAATGAACCTACGACCAAGGAAGTTTTGGATAAACTTCAAAGTATGTATGAAATGGCCTTAGCTACAAACAAAATATTCATTATGAAGAAGCTCTACAAGCTGAAAATGAAGGATGAGATTGCAATGTCAAATCACATAAAAAATTTGAACACTTTATTATGTCAAGAAACCTCGGTTGGCATGAAACAAGATGATGAATATAAAGCTATCATCTTGTTGTGTTCATTACCTAATAGTTGGGATCCTATTGTTACAACAGTTAGTACTTCTAACTCCTCAAAGAGTGAGCTGGTCTATGATGAAGTAATGGTAACTCTACCTAGTGAAGATATGTGGAGAAGCAACAAGGAATCCTCATCTTGTAAAGCCTTGAAGGTGGTTAGCATAAAAATAGAGGAAGAAGCCAAAATAGAGGTAGGAACAATAATCATAGAAGATCAAAACCAGCTAGACACTTGAAGTCAAAAGAGAGGAAAGGAGGAGACTACTGGTTTTGTGGTGAAAGTGGTCATGTGAAAAAGGATTGTAGAGGTTATAAAAGAGCACAAGAATGAGTGCAAGAAAGTCAAGATAACACCATCTATGATAAAGATGATAGTTTACTAATTTTATCTACAATCGAGACTACTTTAGCCTCATGGGTTTTGGATTCTGACGCATCATCTCATGCCTCCTCATGTACGAAATACTTCTCAAATTATCAAGAAGCTAAGTTTAGTGAAGTATACTTGGGTGATAATAAATCATGTGAAATAGTAGGCAAAGGAGATATTTTATTATCTTTGAAAGGAGGTGTTAAATGGCTATTAAAAGATCTGCATCATGTTCCAAGAAAAAAGAGAAATTTGATTTTTGTAAGTCAGCTATATGCACAAGGTTTTGTCACTTCTCTAATCGATTCATGGAAATTCACAAAAGGATCCATGTTAGTTACAAAAGGAGATAAGATTGAGAGTTTATATATTGTAGAAAATATTAGTGAAGTGGGGGCTTCCATGATAGATGAAGATAGCAATTCAAAATTTTGGCACCAAGGGCTCGGTCACATGAGTAAAAAGGGCATGGATGTTATGCATAAAAGGGAGTAATTATCGAGGTTGAAATCAGTTGACTTACAATTTTGTGAACATTATCTCTATGGAAAATAGAAGTGGGTCAACTTCTTGAGGACTGAACATGAAAAGAAAGGTACTCCTTTGGCACTTGTCTATTCTGATGTGTTTGGACCCACTGAGGAAAGCTCTATTGGAGGATCAAACTTCTTCCTCACTTTCCTTGATGATTGCACAAGAAGGGTATGTATTTACATATTGCATAAGAAATCCGATGTTTTCAGCAAGTTAAATTTTTTTAAGGCTTTAGTTGAGAATCAGATTGGTCATAAAATAAAGTGCTTGCAAATGGATATTGGTGGAGAGTTTTTCTCATTGGATTTATTTTGTATGGATAATGACATCCATAGAATCAAGCTTGTTTCATTCACCTTACAAGAAAATGGAGTAATAGAGAGGATGAATAGAACAATCCTTGATAAATCTCCCTATATGCTTTTTAATGTTAGTTTAGGCAAGGAGTTTTTGGTAGAGGCATGTAATACAACAGTATACTTAATCAACTAAAGTCCCTCTTCTTAGTTGGACGTTGACATACTAGAGGAAGAGTGGCTGGGAAAGAAAATCTAATATTCTCACATCTGGGTGTTTGGACATGAAGCATATGTACATGTTCCGAAGGAGAAAAGAAAGAAGCTTGGTCCAAAATCACAAAGAGGCATATTTGTGGGCTATGGTGAAGACCAATTTGGTTTCAAAAATTTGGGATCCGATTGGGAAGAAAATTATCAGAAGTAGAGATGTCGTCTTCAATGAGAAGGTATTTCTAGCATTACATAAGGAAAAAAATACGATATGTGAATATTGCCCTTTCTCTATTTTTTATAATAAGACTAATGCAGACAGAAATTAGAACACTATTTCTTTAAATACTCTATCTCCCACTTTAGTTGTAGCTCTTGCCCCTCTTTCCTCCTTGTCTACAAGTATGTGGAATAAAGATAATGAACATGGTGTTTATCACAGCTAGAGTGATACTACCCCATCCTCAAATCCAAATCAAATTAGAGATCATAGTAATTTGTTTAAACATACAAAACTAATTAAAACATAGCATGGTAATATGAAGACTAATAGTTCAAGGTTTCCTCACAGCTAATTCAAAACCATTGACAACAATGACACTTGTACACCGCATACTTCACAAATTCATGGCAATTCTGAGGATCTATGCACAGGAAAAGTTGGCACTTTTGGTCAATGCACCAAAGACCATGTCTAATGCAATAATAGACTTGGCATAGTGGATTGTAGGCATGGTTCTCTCCCTTACGATGAACCATCCACCTCTTCAACAAGTCACACTGGAGATGTGCACACCACTGTCAAACAATAATTGGATCTGCCAGTGGTTGAAGACGCATGACATAACCATTGCACAAGGATCTCCCATATTGACAAGGAGCAAATCACTGACATGGATAACTCTTATGAACAATCGCAGGTTCATTGTCACCTCCATCAACATGGTCCACACACGGGTCTAATAAATGTTCCCAATAAACAACAGGTTGGGAAACATAGGCATAATCACAGGGATGTTTCACAACCTCTACCATAGGATCACTATAACATGTCACATTTGGTGACTAATGGAATTTGTTTAAACTAACCAAAAATAGATTCCATGCATTAATATAACCACTTATAGGTCTGATTTACCTCTGACGGGTCATCTTGAAGTAAGGGCTCAATCTACATATGAGAAAAGTCAATCACACAATAGTAATTCAAGTATGGGAATGGTGCAAACAAATATTAATCACTATAATCAAACCTCTTCAAAGGGCAATGACTTTGAACTCCACACACCAAACTCTTAGGATAAAGAAAAGGGACATTCTAATCATAACGAAAATGCTCAAGGATGGAGGAAATCAACAAGATAGAGAAGGCTTCCTACCCAATTCTCTAATTATGAAATCTTGTACTCTGAAGAAGCAGAGACAAAATGTTTTCTTTTAGACTAAGTTGAACCAACAAGTTTCAAAGAAGCTCGCAAAGCATCAAATTCTCATAGATGGGAGGTAGTGGTGCAGGAAGAGATGGATTCTTTGTTACAAAAAAAAACTTGGGATTTAGTTCCTTTTCCACCATATTGGAAAGTACTAAAAAATTGATGGATTTATTAGTTGGAAGAAGAAGGAAAAAATTAGAAGCATTACAAAGCCAGACTAGTTGTTAAAGGTTTCGATCAACAAAAGGGCATAGATTTCAATGAAATCTTCCCACCCGTGGTCAAGATGACTGCAATCTGGGCTATTCTTGGTTTAGTTACTACTCATGATCTTAAGCTTGAACAACTAGATGTCAAAATAACATTTCTCCATGGTGATTTGAATGAAGAAATCTACATGATGCAGCCTCAGGGGTTTATTAAATGTGGTAAAGAAAACTTATATTATAGATTGAGGAAGAGCTTGTATGGTCTCAAAAGCTCTGAGACATTGGTACCTCAAGTTCAATCGATTCATGACTAAAAATAACTTCATTTAGTTTGAATATGATCCATGTGTCTACTACAAGAAGTTACCTGATGGTTCCTTTATTCTTTTATTGCTCTATGTTGATAACATGCTTGTCACCAACTCATCTATGAAGTTGATTTCAAAATTGAAAGAAAAGATGTCAGAAAGGTTTTCCATGAAGGACTTAGGGTTAGCAAAATAGATACTTGGCATGGACATTATCTGTGATAGACAATAAAGCTTTCCCAAGAACACTATGTTCTTAAGGTATTAAAAAGATTTGGCACGGTGAATGCCAAACTTGTCAAAACTCCTCTTGTTGATCATTTCAGATTATGTTCAGCCACGTGTCACAAGACACAAGAAGAAAAAACCTACATGAAGAACATCCCATATTCTTTAGTAGTGGGTAATCTTATGCATGCAATGGTTTGCACTCATCCAAATATTTCCCACGTAGTGGGGGTTGTCAGCAGATTTATGAGTAATCTAGGTAAACAACATTGGGATGCAGTTAAGTGGATCTTAAGATATCTTAAAGGTACTCGTGATTATGTATTGTGTTTTTGTGGCAAATAAACTTCACTCAGAGGTTATATTGATTCAGATATGGCTAAAAATTTAGATAATATAAAATCTAATACTAGTTATGTATTTACCTTTGCTAGAGTAGTGATCGGTTGGGCATCAAAGTTGCAACAAGTTGTCTCACTTTCTACTACTGAGACTGAATACATTGCTCTAACTAAAGGATCAAAGGAGTTGATTTGGTTGCAATATCTAGTTTGGTGATTTTGATTGTCCTCAACAAGGATCAGCCTTGTATTTTGATAGTAAAAGTGTCATTGACTTAGCCAAAAATAAAGTTTTTCATAAAAGGACTAAGCATATTGAGGTACAATACCATTTCATTTGAAGTAAACTTGAAGAGGGAAAACTTTAGGTCTTTAATATTAACACCAAGGAGAATCGAGTTGATGCATTCACAAAAGGTTTTTCCATGAGAGAAGTTTGAGTTCTGCCAAGCTTCTCTTGGCATTGTAAAGAAATAATAGTAGGGGAATTCAAGGGAGACTCATACATTACAACAATTGGACTTCAAGTGGGGTTTTGTTGGGTGTATATATGAAGCCCAACATTCTTTCATTTATTATGTACAATTTATTATTGTTTCCCTCCAATTATTTGTCTCTTCATTTCCTTTGAGACTATATATATGTATTGGAGGTTCATTATTTTATATCCTATTTGAAGAGCTGAAGATACATATGTGATGTAAAGTTCAGACTTTAACATTAATAAGAGATCTTCCCTACAATGTGGTCATAGCCACAATTTGTGGTGAATCATGATAAAATCACACGTGTGTGTTTTTCCTCTTTCTTGTTGTTCTGTTCTTTCTCAATTTGCACTTTTAGTAAACTTCACACGTAGATCCTAGGTATCCACTGAATACTAATTCACATGCTCATTTGGAAGATAAAATTCAAAAGGATTTTTTTGATCCCCAAAAATGGCCATCCCTTTTTGGTGTCAAACCAAATGGTTAGTCTTCTTTCCTGCCAATCATGTACAAAGCTAATTTTCAAAAAGAAAAGTTTGAAATCATGTTCTAAATTATTTTATTTATCATTCCATCTTTTCTATGGAGCCCATAATTATGGGAAAATTTTTAGGGCCTAGAACCAACATTAAAGAAATTCAAACAATGATTAAGAAAAAATGAAAGCTCAAATTATAGGTTGACATTGCTTCTCTTTCATGCAATTTTCTCTCTTTTAGCTTCACAAGTAAGGAAGATGTGGATTTTTCTCTCTATGGTGGCACCTAGATGTCTGGTAAAAACTCTTTGGCTCTTAAAAAATAGGAACTCAATGTAGATATCTATGATACTTTATTCCATTTGTCTCCCATTTGGGTCTAGTTTCCATGTCTCCCCATGGAATAATGGCATGAATATGTTTTTGAAAGACTTAGATTCTTCCTTTGGAGAGTTTATTTTTGTTGACCCTATGACTACATCAAAATCTAGGTTGGTGTTTTCTAGGAAATGCGTTATGTTTATCAACTTTCCAACCTACCCAAGTAGATTGACATTGTGTCTATGCTAGGAAAATAGTTGCAAGAAGTGGTTAATAAAGAATTACCTTTCACTTTCTTTATTTGCAAAAAATATTGGCAATGGGAAAAGAAATGTCTAAAGAAAGAAAACAAAGAAGATAAAAAAAGTGGTGCTAGAGAAGAAACAAGAGAAAGAGGTTTGGAAAATGAAGGAAATAAGAGCGACAAGAAATGTTGAATAGATATCTTCAAAGTCTTGAGTAACAAAAGGGAAACAAGAGAAAGCCCATAATCTCTAGAATGTTAAGAAGGGACCCCTTAAGAAAAATGTGCTAGATGGGAAACATTTGAAAGAAAATGATATGAATACCCTCCCCTTGGTTTAAGTAGACAAGAAGGAGGTTGTAGAGGGTCCCATTAAGGAGGAAAAAGAGGATGGAATTAGAGAAATTGAAAATGAAATCCTAGATTTCATTGAGAAAGGGAATAAATAGATATAGTATACCCTGATCAATGATACTGATGGTTCTAAACCATCTAGACATTGATAAAGAAGAAATAGAAATAATTAGAGTCTAAAAGTCCATCATTCAAGGGTGGAGGACTCACTTTCAAGCATAGGAAGAATCTGTTGGAAATGTAAAGAGTGTAAATGAGAGTGGAGGGGTGAATCAATTACCACAAAATAAATCACTATCCCTATATGTCAATTCAAACTTTCCACTGATCATGTAATACTATCCAACTCAGTTAACACTAAAACGTTACTGGTACTTGTTTAACAAAGAAATATTAAGATTATTAATATGTTATAAGCTTTAGTAACTTAGTTGTAGAAGCTTAAAGCATAAAGAAAATAACATGAACAAAGATGACACCAAGATTTGACATGGAAACCAAATTTGGAAAAAACCACTTTGCAATAGTCACAATATTTTTCACTCTTTTGAAGTGAGCCCTATTAGGAGCCAACCTTGTTAAAGGTTACAAAACAATCTTATTAAATATGATCCTATTAGAGGATTTAGATCACCATGTTAGGAGCGGCCTAGTTAGAGGTCTTTGAACACTTCAATCTTGAATTGTCACCTTGTTAGAGGATTTACAAAATGACTGTTAACTCAACTCTGTTAAGGGATTTCTTTTTTTCTACAATGGTTAGAAAGTAATAGAAATTTGACTGATTGAAGAGGTAACTAACTTTGTAGATTCAAATCTCTATTCTAGTTTGACCTATGGATCCTGCCTAATCAGATGTTCTTTGCAGCTTATCTTTCACACTTTCCTTGTCTTACTTTTCCTTGCTCACATATCCATCTTATTTCATATCTCATTTCTTACTTTCTATCCTCACAACTTGATGTTTCTTATAAATCATAAGCTAGGGAAAGTTAGCTTGAGTACCCTTCCAAAACAACAATAAACATCCAAATAGTTAGCCTTAATAAGTTAAATACTTGAAAAATACATTCTATTGTGACTCGGTCAACACTATGAATTCTTTGATGCATGATTACTTGGTCAATATTGTAAGCCCTTTGATGCCCAACCACTTGGTCTATGCTACAAGCAGGAATCTCTTTATTAACTTGCTACTCAGTTAATACTAGAAAGTCTTTTTTACCCAACTACTTAGTTAATATTGAGATATACAAGGTTGATACTACAAACTCTACATTTCTCAAGTAATATTGATATTTGCGTGACATCAATGATACCATATAATTGAAGAATTATTTTAAAAAAATTCCTTTGGCATTGATGGAAACACAAGATGTCAACATAGACTGATAAAGATATGAGAAATTAGATAATATCATTAGTTTCATTTTGATTATCATCCATACCAACTCCCTCTAAGATTTTGCTTGGATTTTTCTTTGTTTCTTTCCTGTCAACACTTCGTTGTGAAAATCTTCCATTTTCTCCCTCTTTTCTATACAATCCATCATCTAGGTATCTTCTTTCAATATTCCATGTTAATGCACTAAATTCTCCCTCTTTGACATTAAATGCCAAAGGATTAGTAGAAAACCTTACAACTATGCCAACTGCCAATACAATATCAGGTCTAATGTGTACCACATACTAAAGTTTCCCAATCATTGATCTGTATGTAGTTTGGTTTACCTCTTTTGAATCATCATTCTTTGAAATTTTATGTCCAGTAAACATAGGTGTTTTAACTAGCCTGGAAACTTCCATTCCAAATACTTTTAATGTTTCCTTGATGTATTTAGATTGAGTGATGTATATGCCATCCTTCATGTGATGAACTTGTAGACCCACAAAGAACTTAATTTCTCCAAACATAGACATTTCAAATTCTTTCCTCATTTCTTTAGCAAATGACTTGCATAGCATCTCATATCCTCCAAATATGGTATCATCTATAAATATTTTGGCAAGCACTATCTCATCCTCTGGTCCTTCTTTGATATACAAATTGATATTATCATTTGTCTTTTCAAAACCAATTCTTACCAAATATCCATGTAGTCTTTCATACCATGCTCTAGGAGCTTTCTTTAATCCATATAAAGATTTGTGAAGTTTACATACCATGTCTCTTTTCCTTGGACCAATGAAACCTTCAAGGTGTTCAATATAGATATCTTCTTCGAAGACTCCATTCAAGAAAGTTGATTTAACATCCATTTGATATACTTTGAACCCTTTTGTGTAGCATAAGCTAGAAGTATTCTGACTCTTTCAACTCTTACAAGGGTGAATGCACAAAGTTGGGTCACAATTCTATGGAAGTCAAATCTGTGGAATGAAACCTCTTAGAAATAGGTACCCAATTTTAAAAAATGGGCACCCATTTTCGGCTCAGGTACCTGACCCTAAATTTAAAAAATGGGCACTTGTTTTTAAAAAAATTGGGTACCCATTTTTTAAAAGTAAAAAACAGGTACTCGTTTCTTAAAAGGGGATTTTACACATCGCTTTTAGTTTTTCAAAATGGATAATTGAAATTCAAATAACGGGTGCCCATTTCTTACAACATGAGGTAAGATTTTTTTTCTTGCCTCGGATTTTGGTTTGTGATAGGCTTGGTGAGACCAAGCCTATGCCTTGGCCTCTCAAAATTTGGCTAAGGCATTGAACTGAGAAATTCATACTTTGCCATAATTTTTAGAGGGTCTTTCCGATCAAATATTATTATGAAATAAAAACCCATTAGAGCTCTCACTATCCTGATTTTAGAAATATAAATTTTATAGTGTTATGATTTTATTTACTATTTTTGTATTATTTTTTAATCAAAGGTGGTACCTAAATGTAAAATAGCAATGTTCACTAAAACTTTAATAACTTTTTTATTTTATAATTTTTCTTAAACTAATTTATGTGTTACCAATCTATATTCAATTCTTTTGAAGTTAAATTTTTTTTTGAAAAAAGTGAAATTTTCATGGTGTCCGTGCATGAGAGGTTTTAAAATTTTCCTTTATAGCCAATTAAAAATTCATTAAAAAATTTAAGAAAAATATTCTCATCAATCTTTGGTGTGTCAGGTAACTCCATTTAAAAGGATTCATAAAAATTCATTTAGTTGTGTCAAATTATGGTGTTTGTACACAAGCATGGTGTGGTCTTGAAACATGCATTTTGAAAAAGTGGTTTTTAAAGATCCATACCAAAAAAAAAATTATCATATGGGTATACAAATAAATTACATATTCAAAAAGAAGATCTTAGGGGCTACAATTTTTATTTTTGGAGTTTTTAAATATTTAATCTCTAAATGGCTCAAATTTTGGCATCAATTGACAAAATATTTCAAAAATACGAAAAACACTTCCACTTTTTGGCCAAAAGTGAGACCCAACTTCTTGCACTGACCCATAATAGGGGAAAATGTTTCCCCATAATCAATACTTTCTTCTTGAGCATAACCCTTGCATATAATCCTTGCCTTGTTCCTTGTCACTTGTTTCTCATTCAACTTATTTCTAAATATCCATTTTGTGCCAATAACATTCTTATCCTTAGGTCTAGGAACAAGAGACTGAATTCTATTCTTTTCTATCTGCTCAATTTCTTCATTCATTTCCTCTATCCAACTTTTATTTTCTAATGCATCTTTGACAAATCTAGGCTCAAATTCACTAAGAAAACATGTACCTTTTAATTTGTTCCTTGTCAGTGTACCTTTTGTCTCTCCTCCAATTATTTGTTCAGGTGCATGATGTCTTTTGACATATTTTGCAAGTATTGGATCTTTCTTTCTTGATGCTGAACTTGGTTCACTTGGTTCTCCATGATCTTTTGTCTTCTACTAGGGCTCTCGTGTCTGATATGGTTGTAAGTTAGGTTATTCTAACTATGACTCAAGTTGTATTACATGTTACTTGGGTTGCACAAATTGTGACTAAAACTTAGTTTGAACTATCTGTGATTTGTGTACCTTTGTCTATGACTCAAGTGCCTTTGTCTGTGACTCAAGTTCCTTTGTCTATGACTTGGGTTGAACTACCAACTACTGATTTACTGCAACAAAATGTCATAAAGTCTCAGGTTCCTCCTCATAGTAAACAAATCTCATGTGGTCTTCAAGTTCCTTGCTGCTATATTCTTCACTTCTATATGCAAACTCATCAATCTTCACATGTGTACTTTCAATGACTTTGTGAGTAGTAAGATTCAAACATTTGTATGCCTTGCTTTTATTTGCATAATATAGGAATATACCTTCCTCACTTTTTGCATCAAGCTTCTCTTTCTTTACATCTTTCAAGATATAACATTTGCTTTCAAATACTCTAAGATATCAAACGTTAGGATTATACACATACCATAATTCATAAGGTATTTTTTTGTACCTTTCTTCAATTGAACTCAATTAAGTGTATGAACAATTATGATGATTATTTCTCTCCAGTATTTTGGTGCAACATTTTTCTCATTTATTAGCATTCTTGCACATTCCATGATGGATTTTTCCTTCTTCCTTCTATACCATTTTCTCTGGAGTTCTAGGTGTTGATACTTTTATTTTTATCCCCTTTTTATTGTATTTCTCATTGAATTCATTTGAGATGAATTCCCCTCCTTTGTCTAGTCTCAGGCATTTTTTATTCTACATTGGTTCTTTCTCAACTCTAGCAAAATACCATTTGAAGTTTTGAAAAGAATCAGATTTGTCTTTAAAAAAAAATTAGTCATCATCCTATAATAATCATCAACAAAAATGATGAAATAAATATCTCCATAGTAGTTTTCCATACGTATTGGCCTACAAGGATTTATATGAGCTAGTTTAAAATTTTGTTTTGAATTGTATGACTTACTTTAGAAACTTATTTTACTCATCTTTCCAATTTCATATTGTTTTCACATGCCCATCTCATGTTTCTTCAGATAAGGTATGACTCTAACTCTTTTTTTTCTTGCTTATGGTAATGAGGTTATCAAAGTTAACATGACACATCCTTTTATTTCATAGCCAACTTTTCTCTATTTGAGATAGAAAACATATAATTTTAGTGAGATCTAAGTAAAACAAATTTCCTTTTGTTTGATTGTGAGTTCAAACGACGTTTCCTTTTTTGTCTAATAGTTTAGCTTTTCCATTCATGAATTCAACCTTATATCCTATATTATTTAGCTGAGCTACACTGAGTAGATTATGTCTTAATCCTTCAACTCAATAGGCATTTTCAAATTTTATTCCTTTTGTTAATGTAATGCTTACTTTTCCTTTAACATAGCCTAGTTCTTTGTTTCCAAATCTAATGCTTCCACCATCGTAATGTTCTAAATGTGCAAACTTGATTTTTCACTAGTCATGTGATGAGAACAACCACTATCTATGATCCATGCATTAGTTTTACTAACATGAGAGATAAGCATCATCTTTTCATTTTCCCCATTATCAAATTCATCTTTAACAATAATACAAACTACCTCTCCTTCATCATTATCACTATCAAAATCTTTAGCAATGTAACAAGATTTTGTACCATTGTCTTTGTAGTCCTTGTAGCTTATGTAGTATTTCTTGCCTTTGAACCTATTATTCCATTTCTCATCTTTGTCTTCTTTATTTGGACATCTTGTAGCAATATGACCAACCTCTTCACATGAGAAACAAATAATTGGAATTTTACCTTTGAATTTTCTCTTCTCCTTTGATATTCCTTTTTCAAGTAGGGCTTCAATAACTTCAAGGTCTTCATCTAAATCATCTTCTTCATCACTGCCAACTTGTTTTATTTTTGAGTTTCCTCCCTTTTTGCCAAAAGTTAGTTTGGCTTTCAATGCAGATTCAAGATTGATAGAAGTAGGTGCATACTTACCAAAGTTATCAAACTCAAAAATAGTTAATCTTCCCACAAGTGTATCCAAGTTTATATCATTTGCAGGATTGCATCTAGTCTCTTGTATTATAGAAAATCTAATTTCATATGTAGGAAGAAGTGTTCTTAGTACCTTTCTAAATACTATTTCATCATCAATTTTCCCTCCTATAACTTTGATTGTAGTTACACTTTCTTTGATTCTTTCACTATATTGGGCAATGTTCTCAACTAATTTTATTTTCACTCAGTCAAACATACCTCTCAAGCTTTCTTCCTTAGCTCTTTGCACATTTTTTTCTTCTCCATAGATTCTCTACAGCTTTTTTGACATATCTTATGTAGTAGGAAAATATTTGACTTCATCAAAATCAAAATAGATTAGAGAGGAAGCTATATCAATCATCATTATATTGTGATCCTTTGCCTCTTTCATCTACTCCATATTAATGGGTTTAGGTGGTGGCACATATCTATTTTCCAAGTAGAACATACCAATATCAGTGATGCTCGATAGATGCAACTTTATCAATTCCTGTCATGCTAAAAAGTTTAGCTTAGGAAATGTTAGAAATATAAGAGTGTAATTGAGAGGGGAGGGGTGAACCAGTTACCACATAATAAATCCATGTCCCTAGATGTCAATTCAAACTTTCCTTTTATAATGTAATACTATCCAACTCAATTAACACTAAAATGTTACTATTACTTGGTTAACAAATAAATCTTAAGGTTATTAAAAAGCTATAACCTTTAGTAACTTAGTTACAAAAGCTTAAAGAATAAATTAAATAACTTGAACAAAGATGACACTAAGATTTAATATGGAAACTCAATTTGGGAAAAACCACTGTGCAACTAGTCACAATAATTTTGACTCTTCTGAACTGAGCCCTATTAGGAACTAACCCTGCTAAAGGTTACAAAATATACTGTTAAGTATGACCCTATTAGAGGATTTAGATCACCTTATTAGGAGTGGCCTAGTTAGAGGTCTTTGAACACATCAATCTTGAAATGTCATCTTATTAGAGGATTTACAAAATGATTGTTTAGTCAACTATGTTAAGAGATTTCACTTCTGCTACAATGGCTTGAAAGTAACAACAATTTGACTTGATTGAAGAAGCAACTAACTTTGCAAATTTAGATCTCTATTCTGGTTTGACCTTTTGATCATTCCTAATTAGATGTTCTTTGCAGCTGATCCTCCACACTTTTCTACTCTTCCTTTACCTTTGCTCACATATCCATCTTATTTCATATCCCACTTCTTACTTTTTATCCTCACAAATTGATCTTTCTTATATATCATAAGCTAGAACTGTTAGTTTGTAGTGACTGATCATGGAAGTCCTCTACATACTTTATAATTTTTGGGTTGTGGATGACATATGGTTGACATGTTGTAACCCTAAAGTGGAAAAAATACTTATAAAAAAGGGCTTAGGGTTAGGTATCTTTTATAATGTGTGATGTGAAAATTTCTTCTTACAATGATATTGACTTGTAAGGGATTACAGATTGTAATTAGGTTGTAATCAATGGATCATAATAATATTAGACTTGTTGTTTGGTTTATGTAGCCTAAGGTTTGAGTGAACCACGTTAAATATTGGTGTCTTGTGTTCTTTTCTATGTGATTTATTATTTCCTAATATTATTTATATTTGCATGTAATTGATATTTTTGTTTGTAGTTAATACTAACAAGTGGTATCAAAGCAAGATTATTTTTCAGTTATCCTTTGTAGGAAATTCACATGGTTAAGTGGGAGTAATAGAAAATGAGGGTAAGTTGAAGGTTGAAAAGTTTAATTGGAAAAACTTTCAATTATGAAGATGCAAATGGAAGACTATCTTTATCAAAATGATTTATGGAAGCCGTTGGAAGGAAAATCCAAGAAATAGGAAACTATGGTAAGGGAAACTCAGTGATAAGGGTTCTGTAGTTACTTTTAATGATAAAAATTGGAAGGTTTCAAAAGGTTCTCTTGTAGTAGCAAGAGTTGTGAAAGAAAGCATCTTATACCTTTGTATAGGTCATATTGTTCCTTCTACTTTGATTGTTTCAGAGAAAAATGAATGTTCAAGAATGGTTGCTATAGTTGAGTAGGGAGAAAAAATAGTTGTTGTAGATTCCAATATAGTGCTATGGCACAACAGACTTGGGTACATGAGTGATAAAGGTATAAAATGTGTCAATCTAGATTTTTGTAAAAGTTGTGTATATGGAAAAAAAGAGAGAGTAAGTTTTGTGAAGAATGACAAGGAAAAGAAAAGTGAGTGATTAGAGCTTGTGCATGCAGATGTATCGGGACTAGCTTAAGTATCTTCCCTTGGTGGCTCTCATTATTATGTTATGATTACACAACTAGAAAAGTATGGCTTTATTTGCTTAGATAGAAATCTAATGTATTTCAAACTTTTAAGAAATGGAAATGCTTGGTTGAGAATGAGACTAGTAAAAATATACAATGTCTCAGATCTGATAATGGTGGTGAGTATTGCAATCATGAATTTGAGGGTTATCACTCCACTAATGGTATTCAAATATAAAAAATTGTTTCAAGGACTCCACAGGAAAATGGAGTGGTTGAATGCATGAACATGACTATAATGGAGCGTGCAAGGAGCATGAGGTTACATGTTGGGTTTCCTTTAAAAATGTGGGTAGAGGCTATCAATATTTTTATATATTTGATTAATAGAGGTCCCTTTACTCCTTTGGACTGAGGTATTCCATAAAAAGCATGGACTGGTAAGAAGGTGAGTTATTCTTTTCTCAAAACCTTTGGTTGTGAAGCATTTGCTCAGATAGATTTTGAAAATAGAACCAAACTAGAAGGTAAGTGAAAGAAATGTGTATTTTTTGGATATGACATTGATGAATTTGGTTATAGGCTTTAGAATTTTGAAAATCATAAAATTGTTAGAAGCAGGGATGTCATATTCAATGAGAAAGTGTTATATAACGATCTATTGTAGCATCATGTGAAGAAAGAAGATGATCATGTACTGCTAAATGATACTCCAAAAGATGATGTTCCACCAATTCCTCATGATCTACAACAATTGCAACAACAAATACCACAAAACCCAATGAATGTTAGATAGTCAAGAAGGCTAAGTAGACCTCCAAAAATATTTTATCCCTTCTTGCACTTTATTTTACTAATAGATGTTGGTGAACTTGAATGTTATGATGAATTTTTGTAGGTGGATACTATGATTCAGTGGGAGTCTGCAATGACAAATGAAATGGACTCCTTGCTAAAAAGTAAGACTTGAGATTTATGCAAGTTGCTCATAGGTAAATGCACTTTATAGAAAAAATGGGTTTACAGGTTAAAAGAAGAGGATGGAGGTAAGAAAAGTTTTAAATCTAGGTTAGTTGTAAAAGGATTTTTACAAAAAAAGGGCATTGATTTTGACAGGATATTCTCTCCTACTATCAAAATGACTTCTATTCACACTATTTTAAGTATTGTGGCTACTAAAGATTTATATTTGGAGCAGTTTGATGTTAAAACAACCTTCCTTCATGGTGATTTGCATGAATAGATACATATGGCACAACCATAGGGATTTGAGGTCAAAGGTAAGGAGAACTTAGTGTGTAGATTGAAGAAAAGTTTATGTCTTGAAGCAAGTACCTTAGCAATGATATATGAAATTTGATAGTTTTATGCATAAGCATGGATATAGTAGGTGTCATTCAGATCATTGTGCTTATTTTAAGAGGTTGGATGATGAAAACTACATTATTTATATTTATATGTTGATGATATGCTTGTATTGGGTCTAACATGGATCACATTAAGGGGTTGCAACACCAGTTAGCACATGCATTTTCTATGAAGGATTTGGGGGTAGAAAAAAATCCTTGGTATGAAGATTTGTAGAGATATGAAGAAAAAGAAATTGACATTATCTCAGGCTAATTATATTGTGAAGGTGTTGCAATGTTTCTCTATAGAAAATGATAGAGGTATGAACACACCTTTACCTGGTCACTTGAAGTTGACTAATGAGATGTGTCCAAATAAAAAAGAAGAGAAGGATAAGATGTCTAAGGTACCTTATGCTTCAACTATAGGAAGCTTGATGTATGCTATGGTATGTACAAGGCTATATATTGCACATGTAGTGGGAGTTGTTAGCAGGTATATGAGTCATCCTAATCTTGGTCATTGGAATGCTATAAAATGGATTATTAGATATTTGAGAGGAATATCCAGTAAGTGTCTACATTTTGGGGGTTCTATTACTAATTTTTAGGGACATTTTGACTCAGATTTGGTAGGGGATAGTGATACCAGGTGGAGTACTATAGGTTATGTATTTACTATTGGTGGAGTAGCTGTGAGCTAGGTTTCTAGGTCATAGAAGGTGAATTCTTTATCCACTATAGAGGAAAAGTATGTTGCTACTATAGAGGAAGCCAAGGAGATGATATGGCTTTAGTTCTTCCTGGAAGAATTGGGACACCGTCAAAAGGATAATTATTTTTTTATAGAAAGTCAAAGTATCATTCATCTTGTGATGAATTATGTTTTGCATTCAAAGACAAAATACATATAGTTGTGGTACTATTTCATTCAATGAATTTTGGATGATGGACAATTAAAGCTAGACAAGATACATAACAATGAAAATCCAATAGATATGTTTACAATGGTAGTGAAAAGGGAGAAGTTGAAATCATCTACAACTTCAGTTGGTATTCTAGATTGAAAAAAATAAAAGAACAGTTGAGTCTAGGGTGGTTTGATCTAGTGGGAGCCCCATGTGGTAGCAATATTACTATAGGATCAGTCTCCAAGTGGGAGATTGTTGTTTAGTGTGAAGCATGATTAGTCCCCAAGTGGGAGATTGTTAGTTTGTGGTGACTGATCAGGGAAGTAGTGTACATACTTCATAATTCTTTGGGGTTTGGGGCATCACCCCTAAAAAAAATTGTTGACTGTAATTGACATATGGCTGACATGTTGTAACCCCAAAGTGAAAAAAATACTTGTATAAAAGGGCTTAGGGTAAGGTATATTTTATAATGTGTGATGTGAAAATTGCTTCTTATGGGGGTATTGAGTTGTAAGGGATTACAAATTGTAATCAGGTTGTAATCACTAGATCCTAATAATATTGGACTTATTTTTTGGTGGACATAGCTTAGAGTTTGGGCACGAACCACGTTAAATCTTGCTGTCTTGTTCTCTTTTCTATGCAATTTATTATTTCTTGATATTGTTTATATTTTCATTTAATTGATATTTCTATCTATGGTTGATCCTAACAAGGACAAGTTGGCTTGAATACCCTTCCAAAACAACAATAAACATCCAAATAGTCGGCCTCAATCAATTAAATATTTGACAAATGCATTCTATTGTCACTTGGTCAATACGATGTCTCCTTTGATGCTCGACCACTCAGTCTATATTGCAAGCAATAATCACTTTATTAAACAACTACTTGGTTATTATTGGAAAGTCTTCTTTACTTGACTCCTTAGTTAATACTAAGATATACAAGGTTAATACTATAAACTCTACATTTCTCAGTTAATCTGACATTTGTGTAACATCAATGACAACATAAAATACAATTGAAGAATTATTTTCAACATAATCCCTTTGACTCTTCTTCACGATGCTCAACCTTTCCTTATTTTAGGGGAAAGTAATGTTAACCTTTTGGTTCATCTAGAGGATGTGGAATTTGTCAAATCATATTTATGTGAAGATATTTCCTCCTCTAGCAATAGGAAGATTTAAGCCAAGGAGAATGCTTCAAAATTCTTTGAGAATAATACTCAAAGAAATAGAAAGAAGGTGGAGAAGGATCTATGGTCATCCATTTTTGTAGGGATGTCAACCTGTAGAAGATGTAGAGCTGATGTGGGATCCCCAAAGACCTCCTAGGGGATAAGATCAACTAGGAGGACTAGAGAAATGGAGAGTATGCAAAATATTTTTGATGGTAAATAGGCCACAATCAAGGAATTTACCTCAAAAAAGTGAAGATACTATCATGAAATATTAGAGGGGTAAATAACCCATACAAGCACAATGTTTTGAGGAACAACATTGAAGATTGGATAAGAAGGATGTGGTAGTTTTACAAGAGACCAAGATGCCAAACGATCGGGTGGAACAAATTAAATTTTCAAAAATGGTGGTGACTTGGGTAGTAGTGTTGAGGGTGCCTCTTGGGGAACTATAAATTTTTAGAACCAGAATGTTATCTTAGGTATTCCTCTATTCTATGATTACAATTCAGTTAACATAAGATGCCATCACTTAAGAGATATTTTCTTTGGTCATATGAAATACATATACTTCTAGAAATAAAGCACTTAGAAATAACTTTTTGCATAAAACTAATGATCCTAGGAGTTGATTACAAATACTATTTTTCTAGTTATAAGAGACTTTAATACCCCCTTAACTAATGGGGAGAAATTTGGATGAAACCCGAATTCTTAGGATGGTATATTTGATCTTATGGATTTTATTCCCCATGAAGACTTGATGGAACTTGAGCTCAGAGGCACAAACAATAAAGTCAAATACAAGAATGAGAGAGGATCTAATTCAGGTTAAGTTGGATAGAGCCATGACATCTCATGATTAGATCCAAAGGTACTTCTTCTCCCTCTCTTCTTTCTCTAAGATTGGGTCTGATCATTTCCCTATTGTCTTTTCTGTTGATCCCATTTCTCGTAATAAGAATTTCCCATTCAGATTTGAAAAGATGTGTATTTGTTATCCTAATTTTGAGTCTCTTGAAGTCTTGGTGGGGTATAAAGGTTGATGGCATGACCATGTTCAATGTGGTTATAACTTTTAACAATGTTAAGAAATCTGTTAGAAGATAGAATAATGACTATGTTGCTGATATCTTTGGTATGAAGAATGAGATCCAAGGAAAGCTTAAATATTGCCAAGATAGAATCCAAATGGAAAGATACTTTGATGAAATTTTTGATATGGAGAACTATCTTCTTATGAAAAATCGTGATATTGTATCTAAGGAGAATATTTTTAGATCAAGATGAACATAGTTGGATGAGGGGAATAAAGCACCAAATTCTTCCATGTCACCACTCTTAGACATAGGACTGCTAGCCAGATTTCTAAACTCAATACTGGCAATGGAAGATTCAGAAAAGATGGGAAAATCATTATGGAGATCATTAGACACTTTTCTTCCCTCCTATCTATAGAGAAACATCTAAATGTTAATGATCAAAAAGTGCTTCTTTTAGCCATTCCTAAATTGGTTTCTAGAAATCAAAACAAAGATCTTTAGGAAATTCCATCCTTCTTTGAAATACAAAATGTTTTCATGTTCTTTGAAGGAAATGAGGCTTTAGGGATACATGGGTCCCCTATTTTTATATTTTAAAAAGATGGCACATCATTAGTAAGGATTTTGTTGATGTTGTTAAAATTTTTTTGTTGGAATTCTTTAGAATAACGGGGTGGGCGGGGGGGGTGGGGGGGGGTGGGGGGGGGGTTGAATCAGTTATTCAAGGTCCTGATGTACTAATAAAAGTTTTCTTTCCTCATCTCAATGAACCCATAAAGAATTCATATACATGCAATCACTAAAACTTGTAGCTTGTTGTTAAATCAACCATGTAGAAATGTAAAAATGAAACATCAACACATTTGACACAATTATTTAACGTGGAAACCCAAGTTGGGAAAAATCACTAGTAACATGCTACTCATTTCTCACTCTTCTAAAGTGATACCCTATGAAAGGTCAACCCTATTAAAGGATACAACACACACTGTTAAATGTGACCTGGTTAAGGGACTTTAATCACCCTATTAAATGTGAGCCTTGCTAGAGGACATTAGGCCAATCACTTGGAATGCCACCTTGTTAAAGGATTTTCCAATGACTATTAGGTCAACCTTAATCCAAATGATTTTACCCTAGACTAATACAATTGTTAGAGAGTAATAGTAGAGCTTGATCTGATTTAACTTACAAACTTTCATGCAGATTTTAGATCACAATTTAGTCCTCAATTCAGCTTGGCTTTCAATCTTTGTAGCTCTAATAGCTTGTTCTCCCTTAAAGCATATGTCTCCTTAAGCCTTCTTTCATGGTATGCTAATGCAATCACCCTCTTGGTCACTTGACGAAGTAGAGTCCTTGTCTCTGTTCTTTCCTGGTCTTCTTTGACCTTCTCAATATCTCCCCCTGACTCCTCTCTTTGCTTCTTGACTAAACATTCCTTAAATAGGAATTTAGAATACTTTGTCTCTTTTTTCTCCATCATCCATTCTAGGGTTTGGATGGATTAGGTAGGATACAATGTATCTATCCCATATCTTGTCTCATCTAGAAATTTCTCCTAGAATCCATTTGAGTTCACCTAGAAATAGTTTACCTCAAGTTATGTGCCACCAACTCATCATCCTTATCTTCCACTTGGTTCACAAAATTCAAGAAAACAAACTTGTCAACTCAGATTTGGTGAATCTCTGACTTTTCTAATAATGTAGTAGCTCAACACTATTAATCTTCTGATGCTCGGCACATACTACATTGCTCAACATCAACTGTGTAATCACTTGGCATCAACTGAAGTTTACTGATGCTTGACACGTATTGTGTTTGTTTGGCATAAACTATTTTACTCAAAACACACTAGAATTTTCTTTTACTCAGCACCAACTAATTTTTTGCTTGGCTTGAACTAATTTTGCTTGGCACCTACTAACCAACTCGATGAAGCTTGGTAGAGAGTCTTTGAGTAACTTGTTCTTCTAAAGTTTCTAAGATTATCAATACATCATATCATCACTGTCTTAATTGATCCTTGTACTTAATTGCATAAGCATAAATCAACTTTTCCTATAGGTGTTGTTGTTACCTCTTATTGATCAAATCCTCTTCATCAATCAACTAAGTGATAGTAATTGAATCTTATAAGTAGTCGTGTTACCAAAAAAATAGTAGTTTTGACATCAGTGACAAAACAATGATTGAAATACATTTTCTACTTCAACAATCTCCCTTTTTCAATAATCTCTTTCAACAATGATCTTTTCAATCAAATTTCAATAGATTTTTGGTCTTGAAACCTTCTTTAGGAGATTAAATCCTCCTTTTTGGTGATGATCCTCAAAAGTATGGGTGTTCATTTGGTTGACTAGTTTAGGCTGATAAGTCTTTGCAATTCATTTCATAACATCATTTTGAATGTACTTACCCTTTATTTAAAATCAAGCTTGGTTTTATTTCCTTCTAGCATAATGGTTTTGTGCCCTAGAGAAAATGTTTGGAATCTATCATTTTGATTCATGACAATGTGCATTCATTAGCTAAGTCTCATAAACAAGGCTTCCTTAAGAAACTTTATTTATCTAAGGTATATGAAAGAGTGGATTGGAAAATCTTCCTGAAGTTCTTAAAGAATTTTGGTTTTGGCAACATGTATTTTCATATTATCTTCTAGGATAATTTTCACTCCCACTTTTAATGTGATTGTTACTAGATCCTCCAAAAAATATTAGTACTCAAGCGGATTGAGGAAAGGAGATTATATAGATCTCCCATTTTATTTTGCATCCTATTTGATTTCTTAGGAAGATACCTAACTAATCTCAGTTTTGAGGGTTCTTCATATGGTTTCAATCCTTCATCTCATCATCAATCTTGGACTCATGAATAATTTGTTGAAAACACTATCATTATGGGGGAGGCTTCTACTAGAGAATCTAGAAACATGAAGGTTTCTTAAAACACTATTTTTTTCCCAGAGGTAGATGAATAAACTAGAATAAATACTTCCTTTTTTCCTTAACATATCAAATTCTAGACAACAAAGGATTTCCAAAATCTTAGGTTGTTCTACTGCTAATCTTTTAGGCTCCTATTTGGGTTTCTCTCTCTCTTAAGCCTCTAGGTTCCTTTTGGATGGTATTATTGATAAATTTAGTCAAAATATGCTTGGCTAGAAAGAGAACCTTATTTTTCAAGATGGGAAAGTGATCCTTCTAAAAAGTTTCCTTCAAATCCTTCCAAAGGTTTTTTAAATCCTCTTTACAATTCCTAGCAAATTTGTAGATTTTTTAATAAGGATTTAGAAGAACTTCTTATGGTCAAGTCTGGAAGAATGAAAAGGACGCCTCTTATTTGTTGGGAGAAAATTTTTAGGTCAAAGTCAATAGGGAGTTTGGGAATTAGAGCCATTAGAAGGCATAGTAAGGTTTTACTAACTAAACAAATTTGGAGGATGCATGCAAAGGATAGTGAATGGAATTTAATATGGGAATTTTTTTTTTTTATGATTTTCCCACTATTGGAGAAATTATTGATGCACCCATTGTGGAAGGTGGTTATTATATTTAAAGATCTTTTCAAGATTACAAATAGGTGGCTCATAAGGGAATGAGGTTGAAACATGGAAATGACAAAAAGATTCACTTTTGTGATGATACATGGATGATGGATTGTCCTTTAAAGAATATTACTAAGGACCATGATATTATTGTTCAATGTAAAATGTCTATGAAAATATAATTTTGGACTACTAGATTAATAAAAAGTGGGCGAATCTCATGCTTTTTAATCCTAACTTTATGGAATTTAGAAAAGCCACAATGTCTAGGGATTAAATGTGGATATCCTTGATTCTATTATCTAGGTTTGAAGTCCAAATAGATGTTACTATATTTATTTCTAGGCTTGTCAAAACTTACCACTAAGGAGGATCCTCCTTTTTGGGCCTCCCATTGGATAAAAGGTATCACATTGGAAGTGGGCATCTTTGATTAGATAATTGTTCAAAATAAAATCCTACCTTTGGACAATTTATGTAAAAGAGGTTTCAATATGCTTAATATATTTTTTCTATGCAGAAAAGATCATGAATTTTCTTATAATGTGTTCTTCTCTTTCCCCTATGATCAAGAAGTTTGAAATCACCTTCTTAGTGGCTAGGATCTAAACTAGATTTTCCTTGGAAATGTGGAGGAATTTTTATCTACTAGGTTTTCTCGTCCTTGAATGACAATGCTAAGATCATTTGGAATATCTATTCTCCTGGTATATGTTGGAACATCTGGAAGGAAATAAATCATCATGACTTTAGAGATAAAAAGGATCTAGTGTGTGTGATAGCCAAAAAGGTATAAGAGCTATTATGGAAACTTTTCTAGATTATCAAAAAGAATGCTAATACTTGATGATGATTTTACTCAAGATGCTCCTCTCCTATGTGACCTTAATATTAGAAGAGTTAAATGAATATTAGAGATGATGTTGTTCATTTTTTGCCCTTGATGGTTGGGTTACAACTAATTTTGATACGGTTGTCAAAGGCAACCTAGGTTAAGAGGAGTATGGTAGAATTATAAGAGATTCAAATGGTATTTACATTGATATTGTGGTTTTTCCTTTAGGAATCAAATTTAGCCATATGGTCAAAGCTAAGGGATCTCTCATTGTCATCAAATTGGGAAAAGGTGCCAATAGAAAAAAAAACATTTGGGTGGAGGGTGATTCAAATAAGACCATTAGGTTCTTGAATGGTAATCACTATTGGCATGGACTGTTGGAGCTATGGGAGAATCTCAACAAAGGAGGGGTTTTCACTTATCTCAAGAGGCTCCTACACTAGAATTCTAAGAGGGTTGCAAGGGACATAGTGTTACAACGTACAGGTTCGTTCTTCAAGGAAACAAATCTCGCTGAGGAAGCTTTGGAAAAATTCCCCAATGATGATCAAGAAATAAATGTTTTGGTTAAGGTGAATGATTATTTTTTGTAAGCATATTAAGCCTATTTGGAGGCATTTTCTTAATTGTGTCAAGGATTATTTTACCTTATATGGTAGAAAGAAGAGAGTTCATTATTTTAACTTTGTATTTCTTAATCATTTTTGGCATGGGGACAAATTCTCTTTTCTTTTCTATATTCTAAACTCTTTGAATAGGAGTGTGGTTAAACACAAAAATAAACCCTCCTTGCCCATTCTTCATCAAGGATTGATTCTTCTATTCTTAGATTACAGTAAGGCCCACATCCTTATATCTATCCCGAAAAACATTAAGAAGGAAGAGGAAAGTGGGAAAAATGAAACCTTCTTGGATCATCAAAAGAAATAAGGTTAATGAGAGATATGAATCTCATGCGAGTGGGATGGATATGGGTGATGAGAAAGATGCTTTCTTTGTTGATTCTAAAGAAGCTATAGTATTTAAGGACCTTTGGGAAGATAAGTTGGAAGGCATAGAAATGGATGATGATTCTAGACCTATAATCACTCATCAAAGAATTAGAAAAATAAGATGTCCCCTTTCCCTATTAAGAATCTAAAGGGAAAATCTTCCCCCTTCCCCTACAAAGAAATTGAATAAAGGTAAAATCATTTAAGAGAAAAATTTGAAGTATACTGATATCAATAAGGATACTTATCCTATCAATATTGTGGATTATCCTGTCTATTATTTTAATGGTTTATACCATGTACATGATGAGAAATATTATGTGTCTCATGTGATTAATACTTCCCCTACTTCTCTAGATATTCTTAGCAAAGATAAGGACAAAGATGGCTTATCTTTTGTTGTAGACAGTTGGACTTACAATGAAATCTAGTCTTTAAGGAATAAAGTTAATATCCTAGATAAATAGTTAGAGGAGGATAGTGAGTTAAGGAAGAAGATGGGAGGAAGTTATGATGATATTGCATATCAATTCAAGAATTTTGAGGAAAGGATTAATAAAATACTTAAGGATAATAATGACAAGAATCATTCTCTCATCCTAAAATTGATAAATGGAAAAGAGAAAAGAGAATATTAAGAAAGGTATTGATCTCAAGGTTGATTTGAATAGAAAAGGGAAAGATTTGGAGGTTGTCAAGGATCTTGGTAAAAGGAAAAGGGCTAGGCTCAATAGAATGAATGTTACTACCTCTAGAGCCTCAAAGAATCCTAAAGATAATCTTGATGTGATGGAGATACAAGTGGCTAGCTCTTGAGGAGCTTATATAAGTTTGGTGTGTCAATGTTTTGTCTATTGTTTTTACCATTTCAGTATTGTTTTTGGGTGTTGGTTAGTCGTAGTGATGGTTTTTATTTTTGCTGGTTGTTGGATGGTTAACAGGTTTTATCTTTTTCTAGCATAGTTTTACTTTGTAGTCTTTATTGAACAACTTATGTAATTTGAAATATTTGAACTAGTACCTAAATCCAAAATAATATAGAGGAGAAACCTCTACAAACTCAATAATAGAAGCCCTTGTAGTAGGACCTAAAGAAGAATACACCTAGACAAGGAATCCACCTAAAAAGCCCACTTGTTTTATTTGTATTAGAAAGAAGTCAAAAGAAAGGGAGGCTGACCCCAAGTTACAATAGGCTGAAAGTAACATGATAGTAATTCAATAGCATTTCAACCTACACCCTTTCTAAACATTAAAATATATTCCATTTTCATAAAAAGATCATAATCCATCATACTAGCATAAATGTAAGTCCTAATCATAATGTCCAAACCAAAAACCATAGTAGCATTTAATCCTAAAGATACTACTAGACTTCCTACAATAAGTCCAATTATACATATTAGTCCATATGAGCGAAGGGTTTGTAATAAACCAAAACATAACAAAAATTGGAAAGAAAAAAGATAAGGGCTATATCCCCTCTTGGTCTCCTTGGTCATCCTTCACAAACTTGTTGTCCTCTTCCTTGTTAGTTTTGGCTATCAACATCAATATAAGAGATATTAGTTTGGCATAGTGAATTTAATTATGATATTGCTAAAAAGGAAATTTACTCTTTTAGGATTAATAATTAATTGGTTCCAAACATATATTGATGTAAAGTTTAACTTCTAGATTTTATGCCAAATTTTGTTTAGCTTGTAGTTAGCAAGGCATAAGTTTTGTAAATTTTATTTTCTATTAATACAAAGTTTAAATTTATTCTTTCACTATTTAAAAATCATACCATAAATGTAAAAAATGAATAATCATGATGATCATAAGTTGGGTCTATGATTCACCCAAATATTGCATCATAAAGTAGAAAAATAGTAAATACTTCATACATATACAATCATCTGTTAATAAATGTAAATGTGTCCCAAAACATATAATGTACATGGTGGAAAAGTACCAAAAGGAAATCAACATAAATTATACAAATAAAATTTATAAGTACTATATTTTTATTCATTAAATTGAGAAGGTGTTGACTAACAAAGAGCATATAATCTTACTATTTTTCATATATAATTATGTAGGGTTCTTGTCCCTCTAAAATACTTGAGCTAGCTTAACTCTCAAACCCCATTACTAATAATGGGTAACCATCTTAATTCATGTTTTAAAATTTATTTATGAAAAAATATCTATCTAGATATTTGTACTATAATATTGTTCACATTTAATATAGTTCAAACCTAACTATAAAGATGTAATCCATTGGTTGATATTATGAGTAAGAGAAGAAAAAGTATATGTATCACAATACACTATAGAGGACAACCTTTTTCATACAGTATGAAAGAGACAATATCATAAAATAATTCATTTTTTTTCAATTCCCTACAATAATATATTGTACATGTATATGAAAATGTAAAACAAAAGAGCAACTAAGCATGCCAACCATATAAACATATAGGAGAACATGAATGCAAGTTGTACTCCTCACACTCTTCCCAAAAATGATAATAATAATAACAAGTAGAATTAATAAAATGTTAAGGGTCCGTTTGGCTATGGGAATATAAAAATAGGAATAGAAATAATTATTCTCGAATAGAAAATAAGGTTATGTATTCCTATTCTTGTTTGGTTCCCCCAAAATTTGATGCGGAATTCACAGACTCAAAAATATATGTTTTCTAATTTTTCTTAAAAAATAGGAATAGGAATACGTATTCCAATTCCACCTATTTATGTGGAATAATAAATTTTCATTTTTGGGTCAAAATTAGAATACGTATTCCAATTGTATTCCTATTCCAATTTGTTAAATATGCAAATCAATTATCTTAGGCATGGCTGACACAGACCAGCCACCCAACACAAAACATAGATCTTCCACCGTCCATCCCAACTGCCTTTTATTAATATTCCAGCTAACTCCTCCTATAGTGTAAACGACATTTAATATGTATTTCTCTATAAATATAATAGACTAGGCATGTGTTCAGTAGAGCCCATTTTGGGTTTCTCCATGGCTTCTCCTCTCTATGGCTTTCTCTCCTGTTTGGTTTCTTTGTTGTGTTGTGCTATAATTTTCATCATGGTATTAGAGCTTATGGTAAATGATCCAAAATTCTTGAGAGAGCAATGAGTGAAATAATGTGATTGAAAGATGTGGAGTGAAAGATTGTGATATGATTGCTAATGTCTTGTGAAGAAGGTTGTTGTTGTGAGAAGGCTGCCCATTACAGAGCTGGATTGAAGTTTTGTGAATGTTAATTTGTTAAGTGAGCTAAAAGAGAAAAAAATGTTGCAAAGGAGATCCAAAGAAATTTTCTCAAAAGAGATTGTTATCATGTGTGAGAATGAATATCCAAGCCATTGTGAAAGATGATCGACATTGTCTTTGAATGGAAGATGGTTGGTGGTGTATTTGAGCAAAGGCTGTGATTTGTGATGTAGCCAGTTAATGAGGCAACATGTTGTGTTAAAGGATAACTTGTGCTAAAGAAAGACATTGCTAGAAGGAAGAGAAAATTGAAAGTATGATATTGTTGGTAATGTGTGAAATTGGAGTGGATAATCAAAGATAAAGAAGCATTGCTGATTTGAAGCAACTCAAGAGTGTTGGATTGCTATTAATGCCGAGAATGTCAAGTTGTTACTCATATGTTTGTGGGATGTGGAGCAACTTTGTGCAAGCAGGAGAGCCAAAGATTGCATACACACTTCTAATGTGAGAAGAAAAAATCAAGGGAGTGGTATGAGAAAGAGAGAAGTCATCAAAAGAAGGAAGCTAAAGTTGAAGGTGAAAGCATATTTTGTTACTATTAATAGTGTTTTACTATGTATTTTTATTTGAAATATGTGAGGAGTATTATAAGTTAGTTGTAGGAGTTAGCATTTATTAGGAAAAGAGATGGCATGCTAGAGTTTGTTTTCATGGTGCAAAGGTCTGTGTGTGTGTCCTGATTGGATAAAAGTATTGGGATTGGAAGTGAGAATTTGTTTGTCTAATTGTGAAGGATATGATATTCTTGATAGTGGTCATGTAATAGAAGTTTGTTGCATTGATGTCCCCCAATCAAGTGATGGATATTTAATGAGAATTGTTTGTTAATGGGCTATATTAATGTAAGGGGTGCATTACTAGTTATATCTGACACCCTAAAGTTTGGTTAACGCATTGATGAACCATGTACCAGAAAAGAATTTCTATTAAACTAGCGAGTACAACAGTTGGGCACCCATGTATCTCGATAGATGGGCTTCTTTTTATATGGACTCAATAATTAGTTTGATATAGGTACACAAAAGAAAGGCTTAGAGTGATGATAGTTTCCCCGTAGTGATGATTCGTGGTCACTAGAACCAGTGAGTGCTTGGTTTGTGGTAATCCAAAACCACTCGAGTGCTTGAAGTTTGTGGTGATCTTAAAACCACTTGTGTGATGTTTGAGAAGTTTGTGGTGAACTTAAAACCACTTTGATATTGCATTGGTTATGGGTAATCCATACAAAACCTAGAGTGATTATGATGGGGGGAACAAGATGAGTGAAAGCATTTGATAATTGATTGTAAATGGGTACCTAAGAAGGCTTAAGGCCAAGACCCATCATCTCTAGATTATGGGGGGGTTTTTGAAAAACAAAAAATATGATAATTAATTTATGGGGGGATGTTAAATATGTAAATTAATTATCTTAGGTATGACGGACACAAACCAGCTGCTCAACATAGACCATAGATCTTCCACCATCCATCCCAACCGCCTTTCATTAATATTCCAGCTAACTCCTCCTTCAGTGTAAATGACATTTAATATGTATTTCTTTATAAATATAATAGATTGGGCTTGTGTTCAGTAGAGCCCATTTTGGGTTTCTCCATGGCTTCTCCTCTCTATGGCTTTCTCTCTTGTTTGGTTTCTTTGTTGTGTTGTGCTGTAATTTTAATCACAATTCCGATTTGGTGCATCCAAACAGAAAATTGAAAATCTTAAGAATATACATATACCTATTCCATTTGTATTCTCGTTGCAAAATGAGCCCTAAGAGGTGATGCATTCGAGAATACACTTTCCAAGAAGCTGGATCACTCTGTCTAAAACGCCTTTTTTTTATTGCAGTACAAGAGAAAACATCGGGTTGGTGTATCATCGACCAAACTATCCAAATTTCGAATGTAATACTCATGTGCATTCGTCTCATCATCTTTTGAAATCTAAATTCACTCTCTATATAGTAATAATAAAAATGAATGATTGCGTGTTCGTTGATAATTTTAGGGCTATCCTATCCTTAGCTTCATGTCAATCTTGCAATTGGAATCACAAGCGGCTGAAACGGATCCCATGAAGGGCCATATTATAATAAATGAAACATAACATTGTTATTATTATATATACGTGTATGGAATGAAAATCGATGTATTGATTCGATCATAACAAGTATTTATGTCCGATCTGATGTTTGAGCTCTCATAAAAAATAACAAAGTGGACGAACGGCACGAGATCTGGGGTGTGATTTGGAGTCATTTCCTTGTGTTTACTTGGGTCTGATGTGGTGTTCGAGCTATATAACTACCTTGAAACAGACGACGTACAAGCTGTAAAATTATCTTCACAGAATACATTAATTATCTCTGAGGATCTGTAGTTCCTCACATGGCGAAGGCAGTGTATGTGTTTCTCATGTTTTTGTTTCTTACAGCTTCTGGTAATATATATTCTTCTTCTCTTCAATATTCATAGCTTTTGTTTGCTGATATGAGTGAATTTATTTTCTGTTTCGATGGTTTTTTTTGGAAAAACTGTGAAGTTATAGTCATTCATGTGTAATATGAGCAGTGACCATGGCTAATGAGTGCGCTAGCCTCAGCGGAGCTTTTCATGGATTGTGCATCATCTTTAGGGATAGTGAGTGCAACAATAAGTGTATAAATGAAGATCATCAGACTCGGGGAGAATGTAACGAAGCCAAGCTTAAATGCTATTGTTTTCATCCCTGTTAGATTAAAAACGTTACGAGGTTATAGCCATCCCTGTATATTTATTTGGTGTGGGCTATTCTGTTGACAAAATGCATTTAAAAGTTAAAATATTGAAAAAAAAAAAAAAAATCAGACTTTGTTTTGCACATTCTGCTATTGAGCATTGAAATCAAGGAGAATTCATACTGAAATGTTCTTTAAAAATTCAGATTCTTCAAAAAAAAAAGTCAATGTACTATTTATTTCAAGGTCTTAATAACTAGCACTTGCATGTTTGAAGGGTGCAAGGATCACACTATAGTTTTATAGATATTGAATGATGTCACTATAGTACTGACATAAGAAGTTTGTTGCTAACATTTTGTATATATGGTGAAATATTGGTAAGATAAAAAAAATCTTTACAACTTTTACCAATATCTTTGCACCCTTTTCATTCACAATGATCAAATTCTAAGATTTCATTGTATGGCTAAGCTTATCTATTCTTACAAGTAACATGAGATTTGTGATGTGAAATTGTATGACTAAGTTATCTATTCTTACAAGTAACATGAGATTCCTAATGTGAAATTGCTCCTATTAAAAATTATTACATTGCAACATTTAATCAGATCAAAATAAATGTTATAACACTAACGAATGGGGCGCAATATAAGTAGTCATTCTAAACCATTTTTATCATCACAATTGCATACCTGAAATTCTAGGAAACATTACTAAGTTTTTGATCTTGTTCAAAATGTAAATAAGTACATATATTCAAATCTTGCAATCCCACTAGCCTATAAAATAAAGTTGTACATATATTCACTTTCAAAGCTCATTATTTTATATAGGGAACATACCTATTTGAAATTATTGTTGCATTTGTACTACAAAAATATAAATATTTATCTATTCTATGTATCTTAATCAAAGAAACAAAGTGATGATTAAAAAATATATTATAAACTTCAACACATTGTTTTCATCTTTAAAAATATTTTTCATTATAAAATTCTAACTTCTAATTTATTGAATTAAAACTACATTCATTTCTTTTGTTTGAAAACTGAAATATATTAATCAAATTTTTATTGCATTGTGTAATGCCTGATATTTCACCGCTACATAGAACATTCCAATAAGTTTTCCTATTGCTTTTAAAATATTTAAAATTGATGAATCATATATTTATTACATCTATTAATTAATATTATGAAGATTCTTTTGCCACTACATTAAAGCTAATGCATACATCCTTTGTATTTTCTAACCATTCAACTATGTGGGGAGGGGGTTGTTATTCTTATCTTCTCTCCTTAATTCATGTATCATTATTCATAGACCTCATGCATTTCTTAACTACAACTCATATTTTTCTTTAGTGTTCATTCTTTATGTGGACCCACAAATCCTTTTTTATCCCAATATGAATTTTGGTGTTTACATGCATGATAACTCTCTTGATTCTATGATAACTAAATTTGTGCAAAAATATTATTTGATAAACACACCAAGATAACTACTAAAAACTTCCCCCTCTCATATATTTATATTGCATATCTATTCAACAATATAACTCATCCATATTAAAGATCTATTAAAAATATTTAATTTGATTTTATATTTTTTTAAAATAAAATAAGAAGATATCTAAATTACATAAAATGATTGTGAGAGAAGGGGAGAATGAAAGAATATAGAGTGCCTTCTCTTTATTTTTATCCTTTTGATATTTGGCAGAGTAGCAAAAAATGAAGTCCCCTAAGTTATAAGGTTAACAGTCAATACAAATGAGCATGAGAAACTCAATATTTCAGACAAGAAAAATAAAAGAGGTTGTTGAGTGCTTAAAATATATAAACATAGAGACTTTTCAGCATATGGGTCTGGACAAGTGAATCGATAAGTGAACAAATAAATTGCTCGACAATATACCAACATGCCAAATGTCATTTCTAGATATCCTAAGAATAATATGGAACAATACAAAATCATAAGTATGTATAATTACTATTTAACTAATATTATTTTTTCTACATTTATGGTACAAACAAAATATCTACAAGATATACCTTTTCTAATGGTTTGGTTTCTTAAAAACAAGAAAATTGTATGCTATATCTCACACCATATAGCAATTTAAAGTATTTGATATCAATTGTAAATGTAAGAAAACTGTAATTTTGCTTCAATGATAGTTCTGCATATGATATTGTACATCAAAGTACCAAGCTATGTTGAATATAAAAATAAATAAGCTAATGCTTGCTTTGAGAACATCGTGGTAGACGACACTGATTAATCAGAGTTTGAATCATTTGTTCACACTATTTTGCCAAGATCTAAATAATTTTAGCTTATATTTGAATAATTTATTATTTATTTATTTATATGGAGAATAAGAAAATTTTATATTATTATTAAAAGGTTTCTAATAAAGAACTATTTTATAAGTTTTTTGCTATTTTTTAATTAAAGTTACAATGACATTTTAGTAGTTATAATGATTATTTTTTATGTAAGGTTCATTTTTTTAATATAAATTAATCTACAATATTTGATCGATGAATAATTTATTAATTAAAAATATTAAATTAATTCTTTAATAATCATCAACTTTTTGAAATTTAAATAAATAAAAATTATTGTTTATTTTTAAAACTACAATAAAATATAATCTAAGGGGAATTCTAAAATGCAAGTATAGGCACTATTTTAAAACACAATAAAATATAATATAAGGGGAATTATAAACTGCTATAGGCACTATATATGGTAAAATTTCATGACCAAGACATGAATGTGGGAATGTCTCACCAAACATGTGTGTCAATACTATAGAGCTCAAAAATTGTATCTATTACTGCCCTGAGTAGAATAGTGTCAATATATCATAGACAGTTACACTTTCCTCACTCTATGTCAAGGAAATATAAGTTGTTTCTATATATAGAAGACATATTAGTACTTGATCCTCACACCTTATCAAAGATGTATTAGCCTCAGTTTGGCTCTCCCATCACTTATGACTATAATGATTTGTCTCCTACACCTTAAGAGGTTATTTCTTGTGTACATGCTCATAAACTTGAATTAATCTAATTTTTATGATGTAGGGTTGCATTTAAATCAAATCTACCACTAGTCAGGTTCGTATTTTCTAGGATCACACATGAATGAATTTGATGATTTATGCTAAGGTTGAGAATGTTATAGAATAGTTGAACATAACATTGTGCTCTTTCAAAATAAAATTCTTGTGGTTGATTTGTAAGCTTGAATTATACATTTCACTATCTATCTAAATTATACATCTTAAAGAACTCTTTAACTAAAACTACCTCTTCCTCCATTAGACATGTGCAATCTCAATTAAGCGTCCTATTGGATGACGCAAAAAATGAGGAGAGCCAAAAAAAGAAAAAGGATCGACATAATGGATTATAGATATGAATGGTGCAAATTCTACTATTGGAATTTTTTTCAGATCCGTAATAGATCACCTTGAAGGGACCAAAGCTAACACTCAAAGTATCATAGTATGCTAGTGGTATACATTATAGAGCATTGTTCAAACTTTGAGCCATTATTTTCTTAGAAAGGTGAAATGAATTTTGAATAATACTATGAAAAAATGACAAATAATGGAACTTGGGCAGATCATTGTGAGATTTATGCAACTTCCATGGTGACTTGAACTAACATTCATGTGTACCATTTGAAAGGCCAAGTATCCCAAATCTACAAGTTTGATAGCTTGGAAATGCTCACACTCCATGTCTCATATCATGATAGAATGAACCTTGACAAAAGAAAAGTTTAATAGGGTGTATGTAACGCTATCTCATACATAACACTATTGGCATTATAGAAATATTATACTGAGGTGTGTATGAGATATAAGAATCATCCAGAATAATAGGTTGACAAATAGAAGAGGTCAAACCCAAAAAAAAGAATGACATATCACTAAATGAAATAATAATAATGATAGATTTTAAAACATTGTTAAAGGAGATTGAAGTTATGTTGCTAAATGGATAAGATGGATCTACTTGGCCAAGCACACACTAATAATAATTATCCATTCTCTTCACTTATCCCTTATATCATTTGTACTTCTCTATTGTAGAATAAAAAGTTAGTTATGTTCAACACATCTTATGGCTAGCTTACCTATATGGACAATGAATTTTATTTTGTAATCATCACCTAGTCTCTTTTCCATAATTTTTGCAATGTTTAAATGATATCCTAACTTGAAAAATGGCTTGATATGTCAAGACAAAACAATTCATTATATCAAATTTTTGTCCCCAATATCAATTAACAAAACTTTCAATCTATTATCTTGATTCACTTGTACAAATTATACAAATTATTTAGGATATCTTACCTATCTAATAAGGCTTATTTCTACTCAAGAAGACTTACACCTATAGAATGCTCTCCATCAATTGTTATCCTTGTGTAGAAGAATGCTTGTAGTTTTTAATATCTTTGTGATTTATTTTTCATGTGCAATCAACACGCAGGTACTCCAAACATTTAAAAAACACAACAAATATTAGTTTAACGATACTAGTCATAATATTAGCTTTTGAACAAAGAAAATATTTACCTTGGGTTACATCTAAAGCTATTTGAAGCATGGATTTCAAATCTAAAATTGGATACTTCCATGAATGGGGACTTGTGTGAAGAAAGTAACAACAAGTAGTGTATATTTGGAAATATTTTCTTACTTTTATCTTAAATTTTGAACAAATTGAAGAAACATTTTAGGCTGAATTTTAGTTACCATAAAGGTGGTCCATTAGGGATTCTCCCAACATATATTCATATACAAGCTGAGTCTCTTAGTGACAAAGTAAAAGAGCAACAATATATGTTTTTATATTGTTGTAATTCAACTTTTATTATGTCATCTTTTATAGCCATCTTTGTTCACTTTTAGACTGCAATTATTGTTACAGACTGTTGCACTCAGTTATTATTACCTTAAATTGATATTGTAGCTACTTTTTAATGTTTGTAATTTGAATGTCATTTTTGTGGTTAAATAATTATAGTTTTAGGTTTCTATTAAAATTTTATTATATAATTTTAAATGAGTTGTAGTTAAGCTTAATAATTTAGATCACGTATTTCCATTAAGCAATTATTCTAGTTTATTTTAAAGTGTATGATATTATAATTTATAAATGTTCATTGTTTATATATTATGATTTTTTCTAAGAATTCTTGATTTCAGTTATATATGTTGTGGATGTTATGGGAATTCTTAGGTTTGTGATCTTTTGATCTGCATAGTTATTTGACCCAAACATAATAGTGACAACCCCCTCCAATACAAAAGCCATGATGATGCACCAACAAACTTGTCTAAAATTATTACGAAGACAATAGTTTGGATGGAGCCAAGAAGTAATGTGGTTGTTGTCAATGACAATGGGACTTGATAATTTTTCAGTGTCTCGCAAGGTATATTTTAGTGTCTAATATTCATAAATTGGCTGATTTTAGAATTTTTTGGCTAGTAATTTGGCTAATAACTTAAGATTTGATACAACCTAAATTGCCATAGTTTTATAAAATTTAGTTCTAGAATATTTAAAATTGCTCAATAATTTATTTTATTGAAAATTTTAAATTCAAATATTCGCCACAATATTTGTTACATGATTAGATTTGAGTCACCTAAATATAATATATTATTGGAGAAATTAAATTTAATTGACCAATAATTATCATAATTATTAGTTACTTTAGGGATATCTCACTAATATTTAGTTTTAACTATTGATTTAAAGTATATGTAATGATCCTCATAATATTCCATGAGGTAAAAGAATGCTCAATTTTGATTTTTAATATTCCATGGTGATTAATAAACTTCCTATTATTATTGAGATTTGTCAATATTTTAAACTAAAAAAAAAATATTAAAAAATAATTGCCAATATTAATAATATTTAGAATAAAAATTTGAGAAATTCGCCAATAGAAATATTTTTTTATTTTCAAAATAATGAAAGATTCACCAATATTTTATATCATTTTTTGGAGGTTACCTTCTTAAAGTTTACCCTAGTGTCTCGGCCTACATTCCCAAAAACTTTAGTCAGAACTTAATGGTATATCTAAATGCCCCTCATGTAGAAATTTAGGAATGATGTTTTGTGAATTAGGGTTTGGTGAAGACCAGAGCTAGCTTTAAATAGTACCTTGCGTGAAGCTCTTGGCCATTGCTCCACACATATATCATTGACTCACCCACAATCTTGAATTGGCTATATATTTCAATCAGTAGAAAAGATGATTATAGAGTACTCACCCAAAAGCCCATACCATAATGAAAATTGTTGTAGGTGCTAATTTGGGCATTTCTAAGGAGATGAAAAATGACATTTCATTCAATCTTGATGAGTCTAAAAAATGCCTTTATTTTGTTATGTTTAAGATACTTTATGATATTCCGTTTATCCTTGTTTTAACACTTATAAGCCTATGTTTGATAAACCTTTGATGATTTATGGGGTAGAAAAACTATGTCATCCTTTGCCTAAATTATATCTAATATGCAGTATTTCATATAAATATCCAAATGTGCATTCTTATGCTTGAATTTAGTTTGATGGATGTTTATTTGCAAATATGTCTTATATCATAACTAAGCTGATGATAAGGATTAAAGGATGAGTGGAAGAATCCAGAAGTTGGTTGCCGACAACATTCAAGGAGAAACGAGCATCAAGGAACAACCACAAAAAGGAAGTTATAACCACTCTAGGAAACATGGCAGTGAATAAGGAGGAGTTTTTACGAGCCATTACCTTCTCTGCATTTACGTTGTAACAAGCGGATGCTGCAACTTCATTGCTCCCTCCTCAATTATGTTATCCTTCCTTTCCACTTTTAGTTGTTCTCCTATATTCTCTCCTATGGACTTAACTTAGGATAGTTACTTTTCTGTTATGTAATAAAGAGTAGATTCCCTATATATGTCGAGATTGACTCCTGTGTGTGAAGTTTTTTTAGTTTTTAGTTTTTGGTTTTTGATAAGTTTTATCGAGTAAGAGAGAACATTGATTCATAGTTTGTTGCAGTTGTGTTTTACAATTCTGAATTATGTAATGACTGATTAATGAAATGAATTAGTTATCTTTAGTTTCTATCCTGTGTTGGTAGATTAGAGAAGCCAACCAAGGGGGCCCACTTGGAAGGTGGATTAGATTAGGATAGAATAGATCCATTTTACTAAGCATTAGCAGTATTTTAAGTAAGACCTAGCTAGTTAATTCCTTCCTATAGCATTACACTTCATGAACGTTCCTACAGCATCTGTGAGAACAGTCTAATGGATGAGTCAAGATGGAATCTCTGTTATCTTGTCATTGTTTTTTCAACATTCATAGATGCAGTAGTTTCCTTTCCACAGCAGTAGTGTAGTTTCCTTCCTTTGCATTTTTACTTTCCTGCAGCACAAGCATAATGACTCATCAAGGTACCTAGTGCACATACTATGCCGACCATTTCAAGTATACGTCCCTAGGTTGACAATCTAAATGCACCTCATGGTAGGGAAAAAGTAGTCCTTAGCTTGAATAGATTATTCCTAAGCCAGGCCTAGCGCATGACTATGGAACACCTATTGTGAGGTGGTTCATTTTTGGCGCCGTTGCTGGGGATGGTGTCAAGCTAGGAGCATTTTTGAGTCATAGTTTTTAGATTAAGTTCTTTTTACTAGTGTGAAAATTTTAGTTGCATGCATTGAAGAGGAAGACGACGAGATGAATATGGTAGATTTCTTCCACAGGGATCTGTTAATTTGAATGAAGAAGTTGAAGAAGAAGTTGAGTTTCCCTTTGAAGACGCAAGTCCTATTTTCCCCACAGTATCATCATCAAGAGCTGAATCCCTAGATATATCTGGTCTCCAACCTTTCACTGAAATATTGACCAGTTTTCTTGATAACACTACCTCGAATCCACCAGTTGTTAATCACCCAGTGCCTAACATTCCTTTTCAGCAGCAAACTCATAATCTAGTCCCACCAGTCATGGCACAACCCACTTTTCCATTTCCACTTCCAAGTCTCATAACCAATGCCAATCTCAAGAATATACCTCCCACTGCTCTTCTGAAGTTCTATGGCCTTGCAACTGAAGACCCTGATACCTTCTTGTTTGAGTTCGACATCCTTTGTCATAGTTTCGACTACAACACTGATGCCCATAAGCATAAATTATTTCCAGCCACATTGAAAGAATCAACTTTATGATGGTTCATGGGCTTAGGAGCCAATGCAGCTATAAATTGGGATGAAATGCAAGCCTTGTTTTTGGAAAAATATAAAGAATATTGCAAAGCATCTGGCACAAGAGGAGATGATATCTTTAGGATATAACAGAAGGAGGAAGAGACACTAGAAGACTATGTTTCTTGATTTTTATATACACTACAAAAGAATCCTCAGCACACATTGTCTAAAGATTCCCAAAAACTAGTCTTTCTAAGAGGAGTGAATGAAGACTATTTGGAAGCATTGGACCTGATGGCCGGTGGAGATGTATATCAAGATCAATGGGATGACCTCAAAAAGATATGTCAGAACTACTCAAGGTCAACCATGAAGAAAGGTCGAGGACCCTGTTCTACGGTTACAAAAGGAATTAGTCAAGGCATTTCAAAACTTGAAATATCCAATTTGTTGTTAGATTTCAAACAAGACATCAGTAATGATGTCACTACACAGTTGGATATAATGACTGCAAAGAAGAAGCAAGCAGAGGCTAAGTTACAACTAGCTGAGTACTGTCCTCATTGCCGAAAGCAAAAGAAGGATTGCCACTGTAAATTGGTTGCAAGCATGGAGAACCAACATCTTCCAACTGAATATGTAAAGATAGATGGGGATGATGAGCAAGTATTCTTTGTTGCTCAATGCCGACCATGGGCTCAACGTCAAGGTATGCATCAAGACCCCTTGCAAAATTCAAATTCATATGGTAATCAATGGAAAAACTGCAATACCCAAGGTCCTCCACAAAACCAACCCAATTGGAATAATGTTGGGCAAAATAACCCACAACAGTCTCAATGGTCTCAAAATTTCCAACAACCTTGGCCTAACCAACAGAATAACCAATGGCCCCAGAACCAGCAGAACCAATGACAACCACTCCAAGGGAATTGGCAATTTCCAAACCAATGGAATTGGCAATCTCTAAACCAATGGAAGGGATCTCAACAATGGCCTAACCAAAATACTAGTATTCCACAATTACCCCCTCCAACTCAACAACCTACTTTAATGCCACCACTTACAAATAGTGGACCTCAAAAAAAAACACAGCTACCTGTACAGCCTTAGCCAAATCCAAATGGCAAACCACAGCAGCCTATGTATAGTACTGATACCCAGTAGTACCCTACTTATGCCCTAGATGTTGTAGATATACATTTGAGATCTGGAACGACCTTACCAGCACCAAAGCCACCTCTTATAACTGAAGTATCAGACTCTCCTGCAGCATCAGAACCTTTGGTTGATGAACCTGTTGACCCAACTAATGTAACCATACCAATACCAGATCAACCAGCAGTAGAGCCTCCTTTTCCAGACCAACTAATACAAAAGGAACTTGAACAAAGCAAGGAACAACCCTTTGACATTGTTAATCAGTTGAAGAATATGCATGTCCAAATACCTTTGTTTCAAGCTATTAAGGACATTCCTGCTTATGGAAAAGCTATAAGGGAAGCTTGTCTAAAGAAACCTGGAAGGAAGAAGAAGGATCCTACCACAGTTCATGTTGTTGGAAATTTAACTGATATCATGTTAGGAAGAGTGATTTTACCAAAATATTCTGACCCAGGGAGTCTAGTAGTAAGTGTCAGCATAAATGGTCAATTTGTTAAAAATGCCTTAATAGATTTGGGAGCTGCTATAAATGTGATGGCTAAAGAAACCATGAAGAAGTTACAAATAGAAGGATTAAGGCCCACACCAACTATTCTGCAGCTTGCAGATAGTTCCACTGTCATTCCTGATGGAATGATAGAAAATATTGTTGTGAGCTTAGATTCCCTAGAATATCTTGCGGACTTCATGATTTTGTCCCCTAAAGTAAACCTATCTAGCTATCCTGTCATTCTAGGTAGACCATGGTTGGCCACAATAGATGCAAACATAAATTGCAAATCAGGGAATATGACCATATCAAATGGCCAAGCAACCAAGCAATTTGATCTATATCCTCCTGCACAACCATTACCAGATTTGAGTACATCTTTTTGGCCAGATTTAGGAGATGAAGAAGAAGAGATAAATTCCTTAGTATAACTTATGATGTTACATAGGCAATCTTTTCTAAAGTTGCAAGAAGAAGATTTAGTAATCTAGAGCATCCTTACCAACACCTGTGTGGTAGGAAAAGATGTGTCTGAAAGCTCTGTATTAGAATTGATTACATATGAGGAGTGTGATACAAGCTCTACTTTACTTAAGGAACCTGAAAATATTTGTTCACTACTTCCCTATGAATTAGAAGGAAGCCCAATCTTTTAAATTGCTATGGTAGAATCCACTATTCCTATTGAACTGAGTAAAGGCCATAAACTGCATGTTAACCCCAAATTGACATACGTACAGATGGAACAATTAAAAGAATTTCTTCAGAAGCATGAGAAGACTTTTTCTTGGGATTATGATGATATGAAAGGATTAAGCCCTACACTGTGTGCCCATAGGATATACATTAATGAAGGTTGTCTACCACTTCGTCAACCTTAGAGGAGGATAAATCCAAGCCTCAGAGAAATAGTCAAAATAGAATTGCAGAAACTGCTTGATGCTAGCTTTATCTATCCTATATCTGATAGTAAATGGGTATCACCGCTGGTTATAGTACCTAAGAAAGGAGGAAAATGGAGAATTTGTGTAGATTATAGGGAGTTGAATAAGGCTATTAAAAAGGATCATTTTTTTCTTTACCCTTCATAGATCAAGTTTTGGATACACTAGCTGGAAAGAAGTACTTCTCCTTTTTAGATGGATACAGTGGCTATAATCAAATCAGTATTGCTCCTGAAGACCAAGAAAAAACTACATTTACCTGTCCATGGGGTACTTTTGCATACTTTGTTTTACCATTTGGTCTTTGTAATGCTCCTGCAATGTTTCAACGAGCTGTAATTAGTATTTTTGATGATATATCACATGATTGTATGGAAATCTATATGGACGACTTTACAACATTTGGAGTTACTTTTGAAGAAGCAATGATAAATCTTGAAAAAGTTTTGGTAAGATGTCAAGAACATAATTTGGCACTAAATAGTGAAAAGTGTTTCATGCTCATGCAAGAGGGTGTGGTACTTGGTCATTTCATATCTACTGCAGGTATACAAGTAGACCCAACTAAAATTGAGGTAATTCAAAGATTACCTATACCCACTAAATTAAAAGGTATCAGATCTTTTCTGGGACATGTTGGATATTACAGGCATTTTATAAAAGATTTTAGTAAAATAGCCAGTCCCTTGTACAAGTTTCTCACCAAAGAAGCTAAATTCAATTGGACACTTGAGTGTGATAAAGCTTTCTTGCAGCTTAAGCAACTTTTGAACACAACCCCAACTTTACAAGGCCTTGATTGGAACCTACCTTTTCACATATATACAGATGCTTCTGATTATGCCATAGGTGCATTTTTAGCACAAAAACACTCAAATCTTGAGAATGCCATTTATTATATTAGTAAGAGTCTTCATGGTCCAGAACTAAATTACACAGTGACTGAAAAAGAATTGTTAGCAGTAGTCTATGCTCTAAATAAATTTTGGCATTACATCATAGGTTATCCTATCTATGTTCATACTGATCATGCAGCAATCAAATATCTCATGAACAAACCTGCTATAACTGGTAGGTTAGCAAGATGGTTACTATTGTTACAAGAATTTGACATAACCATAGTAGATAAGCCTGGGAAAACAAATGTCATAGCTAATTATTTGTCAAGAATCAATCATCATGATACTGACACTACTCTGGTAGATGATGCATTTCCAGATGAACATTTGTTTCATATTGCTGTTAAAGTTCCATGGTATGTAGATATTGCTAACTACATTGCAACTAATAAGACACCAACGCATTTTTTTTATACGGAGAGAAAGTTGCTTATATAGAAAAGCTTCAATTTCTCATGGATAGACAATTTTCTGTTCTATACAGGACCTGATCAAGTTATGCGTAGATTTGTAAGAGAAGATGAGACATATGATATTTTACATGCATGTCATAATGAGCCTTGCGGAGGACATTTTGTAGCCAAAAGAACAGCTTTCAAAATCTTAGCCACTAGTTACTATTGGCCTACCCTTCATAAAGATGCAATCAATTATACAAGGAAGTGTGACCAATGCCAAAGAATGGGTCGCCCAACCAAAACAGATGAAATGCCTCCGAACCCTCAAGTGGTGTTAACACCATTTGACAAATGGGGAATGGGCTTCATCGGTCCTATTGATCCTCCATCCAATGGGAAGTATTATATTCTGGTTTGTATTGACTACCTAACCAAATGGGTTGAGGTTAAGGCTATGAAACATGCCCGTGATGAAAAAGTTGTCGAATTCCTGTATGAAGAGATTTTTACACGTTATGGAGTTCCTAAAGAATTGGTTATTGATCAAGGCACACAGTTTACTTCCAACTTGATTTTAGAATTGATGAAACAGTATAACATCAGGCATCGCAGATCCAGTCCTTATCATCCACAAGCCAATGGACAAGCAGAAGTTACCAACCGTGAGCTAGAAAATATTCTAACTAAAATAGTCCATTTTCATCATCGAGATTGGACCAGCCGATTACAAGAAGCTGTTTGGGCTTATAGAATAACTTGGAAAACCACTATCGGATTCACACCATTTGAGCTTTTGTATGGGAAAGTGGCAATGCTTCCAATTGAATTTGAACACAAGACTTTAAGAAGAGCATTGACCTTAGATATTGATCTTCTTGCAGCACAAAGAGAATGTCTCCTGCATCTTAATTCTTTGGATGAAATGCGCAAGACCACTTTAGAACACACTGAACTAGTGCAAAAATAGAGAAAACATTGGCACGATTCTCATATCCTCAACAAACAGTTCAAAGCTGGAGATTGGGTATTATTCAAGGTTGCACGGGTACGCATACCCAGACCCCTGGTACACGTATCGGGTACTGGTATGCGTATCCCGTACCGGGTACGAACTAGGGCACGTTTCCTAAATCGTAAAATGCCACGTCAGCTTTGAAAAGGTAGAGGCGGCACAATTTGTCGTGCTGGAAAGTTGAAATAAAATGTAACCTAAAACGCGACGTTATATTAGCAAAACGCGACATTAAAAACTCTCCATCCGCGAGCAGGTCAAAGACGAGGTTAAAGGTTGAACACAAGTCAAAGACAAGGTTAAACGCAGGTCAAAGAAAGTTGAAAAATGGAAGGGCAAAGACGGTTTCACGCATTTTTCTCAAACGCCACGCATTTTTCTCAGACGCCACGTATTTTTCAGACGCCACACGAGGTTCAGACGCCACACAAAGTTCAGAAACTCCACCCATTTTTCTGCAACCACAGACTCGGCGCTCGCATAGACAGGTATCCATTAATCAACTTCTTTCTGCTCGCATTTCCTTACCATCTTTTCTGCTCGCATTTACATTATTTTTCAACGTTTTTTAATTTTGTTTGAGTTTTAATTTTTAAACTTTTAATTTTTAAAGTTTTTAGTTTTAACTTTTAACAAAGTTTAATATTTTAATATTTTTATATATGATGGAACTACGTAACTTTAAAGTCTTAAAATACATAAAATTAATAAATTAATAAATATTTTTAAATTTCAATATTTATACATTGTATAACTTTATTGAAATTAATTTTTAAATGTTATTGTTTAACTTTAGCATTTATTTAATTTTTAATTTTTTTTATAATTTAAAATTGATAAAATTTAATTAAAGTATTATTTTATTGATTTAATTAAATTAATTTATAGTTTAGTAGTTTACTATTTAGTATTTTGACTTGTAACAATACACGATCATCTTAAATTTTAAAAAAATTAAATTATAATATCAATATAGATTTTTAAAATTTTAAATAGATGTTTACAATTTAAATAATCATTTAAATTTTAAAGTGAAATTTATTTTAGATATTAAATTTAAAATATAAAGCAATATAAAGCAACTTTAAGTCTTTAATTCTTTTTTATTTGCTATACAATATCTTCTCAACAGTTCGACACTAATTATTGAATTTTTTAAAAAAAAATTCCAGGTAGAATGTCAGGTGGAGGAAAGCAAGCGTTGTATCCTTTGTGGAAGTATGTTGATCGTGTTCGAGGGCCGAAGGGTTCAGGTGGATCAGCCGAGGTCACATGCAAGCTTTGCCCTTTGAAATGGAAAGGTTCTTACACGAGAGTGAAGGCTCACTTCCTTCACATATCTGGGGTAGGTGTTGATCCTTGTACAAATGAGGTGGAACAATATGATCTTATAAGGGAGCAAGAAAGGGCTGAAGGGAAAGTTGCTAAGAAGAGCTCTCATGCTTCAACAACAGGGCATGTACATAGTCAACATGGAGATTCAGAAGTAGATGTCTCAACTATAGATGTAGCTCGCAAGAGACAACACATTGGTAGCTCAAATCCCATTGAAGAATTGTTTGATGTGATCAGTCGAGATGCTGTTGATGCAGCAATTGCACGATTCTTTTATGCAAATGGAATTGCATTTAATGTTTCTTGCTCCCCTTTCTACACTGAGATGGTCCAAGCTATCCTTCATGCACCAACAGGGTATAAACCACCTGGATATGAAAAGCTTCGCACTACTTTACTTGATAAAGAGAAAAGTCGATTAGATGAACAAACTACACCACTGAAAAGAGTGTGGGTTACAGAGGGATGCAGTATTGTGATGGATGGGTGGACAGATGCTAGAAATCGTCCATTACTTAATATCATGGTAACATGCAGCAAAGGGCCTTATTTTTTGAAGGCAATAGACTATTCAGGGCAAGAAAAAAATGCAGAATTTCTACACACCTAGCTATGTGAGGGCATTGAGGAGGTGGGGGCTACACATGTGGTCCAAGTTGTTACTGATGCTGCCCCTGTTTGTAAAGCAGCAGGTATGTTGGTGCAAAAAAAGTACAAGCATATATTTTGGACACCCTGTTGTGTGCATTCGTTAAATAATGCACTCAAAGACATTGGCAAGTTTCAATGGATTACAGATCTCATAGAGAAGGGGAGAAAAATACAAATGTTTATATGCAATCACCACCACACACAAGCCATCTATTGTAAATTTGCCAAGGTGGAGCTACTCAAACCTGCTGATACACGTTTTGCTTCTTACTTCATTCTTCTTGACCGCCTTTGTGAAGTCAAGGGAGCTTTGTGTTCCACAGTTGTTAGTGAAGCATGGACAACTTGGAGACAATCTACTTCAGATACTGCTGTTGAGGTGCGAGGTATGATTCTTGATGAGCATTTTTGGGCTGATGTGAAATTTGTTGTGGAGTTTATTAAGCCCATATGTGAGCTAATCAGATATGCAGATTCAGATAAGGCATGTTTGGGAGAAATTTATGAAGCAATAGATTCCATGTGTGAAAAAGTGAAGACAATAACTGATATAAAAGACCCTTCTCTATATCCTTTGATAGAGGAGAAGTTACATGGAAGATGGAATAAGCTTAACACACCTCTTCATTGTGCTGCGTATGCTCTTAATCCTAAATGGCATGATATACAAGTGACTGGGAAGAGGGCTCCACATCAGGATAGAGAGGTAATGAAAGGATTTTGGGCTGCAATAAAAAAGATCTATGGCCGAGGTGAGGATGTTGCAGTTATAAGGAGTCAATGGAATAAGTTTTCACGTGGGAAAGGTAAGTTTGGTTCTGTGGAAGCTTTATATGATATGAAATTAAAGATAGACCCTATAGAGTGGTGCTGGAACCATGGAGGTGAAGCTCCTAAATTGTAATCATTTTCCATAAGATTGCTCTCACAAGTAGCTAGCTCTTCATCTTGTGAGAGAAATTGGAGTACTTATGGGTTCATCCATTCACTATTGAGAAACCATTTGGGGTCAAAGAAAGTAGAGAAATTGGTGTACATTCACAGCTCACTTCATCTCCTCTCTCGTCTAGATCCTGGATACAATGATGGTCCTTCATCAAAATGGGATCAAATCTCACCTGATGGAGAACTTGCTGCCCTTGTGGATGGAGAGGTTGAAGTAGATGGCCTTATTGACTTGCCTATTATTATTCTACCAGCAGAGGAACCTAAGCTCGAGAGTGATGACTATTTGGACAGCATCATAACTGAGGACCTTGATATGGATGATGAAGACATAGAAGACTAGAAAATAGATTAAGATGTCTGATTTTAGTTTTAGTTTTTTGTTTGCATATCAGCTTGCTGTTTATCAAGCTTATTTCGATATGTAATCAGTTTGAGACTTTGGTACAATGCTGATTAACAATAGATTATAATCTATAAAGTCATAAACTTTTTTTGATTTTCACTGTTTAAACTTTAAACTAGAAGTTTATCATTTCTAATATCAATGTGTCCTATCTATATGATATTGATATATCATTATGAAGTTATTGTTCGTATTTAAAGTTTGTCTTCTCTATTAAAACTTAACTATCTTTATCATTATGAAGTTATTACTGTTATTGTTTGTATTTAAAGTTTGTCTTCTCTGTTAAGTATCTAGACTCTAAATTTTAAAACTGATATTTTTTAAACCCTCTTGGACATGTACAACCAACTTATAGACTCATGAGACTCACCCCAGCATGTATGGCCTCTCTGATTTTCTCAGCCAGTATGGCAGCTTGTTCTTAATATCAATGTTGAGTGAGTACTTCTTCAAACAGCAGAGCAATTCCCAGACCCTTCAATCACAATCTTCAGCATACTATCACAGTTTCATATATTAAAATTTATAAGTTTAAACATTTTTGGATTTCTTGTTTTGGATGCTCAATGTCATGACTCATGACTGATATTTTGATTTTCAGATTTTATATAAGATAATTATATATATATATAAAATATTAAAATTAGACATACACACGTACCCCCGTCCCCTGTTTTGAAAAATACCCGTACCCGTTCCCGTACCCGTACCTGTTCCCATTCCCGTACCCATGTACCCATGCAACCTTGGTATTATTGTATGATTCTCGCTTTAAGGATATGCCAAGGAAGTTGCAAATGCGATGGTTAAGACCATATCAAATCATCCATGTCTTTGACAATGGAACAGTTCAACTAACCACAATTGATGATATGCCTTTCAAAATGATGATCAACGGTCATTGACTTAAAATTTACAAATGGCCTCAAAAAAAAGCTGACTTCATGCAACAGTTCGAACAACCGGATCCAACAACAACTCAAGTATCTCTTCCTGCAGCCGAAGGTGAAAACCTTCTGCCTGCTCCTCTTCAACATTAATTTTAATTTGCATGTCCATAATAATAACTTTATGTTCACATAAAGTCCATTTTCTTTTCATGATATTCCTTTCTATTCATATCTTAATCTTCCATCCACCCACCTCACTCCATTTCTTAATCTTCCATCCACTCACTTTCTACGTACTTACATTTTTGTGTTTTCAATCAAATCTGCATATGCTGATGGATGCTGCCATTTACATTACTTCTGCCACCTTTTTTTTTTGGAGCATGTGACAATCCACTTGGCAGGTATAAACGTGTTCAAACTATTATTCATCTATAAGTTTGTAGATATTGTTAATTATATATAATACTACATAGTCTCTATAATTACAGCGTATTCCAGTCCCTAACCCATACTAGTTTGACATGTGAGGACACTTGTCGTAAAATTAGCAGGGGGTAGGGGAGTGTCGTACTATCCGATGACATGCCTGATTAACTGTGATGATTTTCAAAAATCTTGGCATTACCCTTTATTCATGAGAATTTTTTGCCATAAGTATGCCATGTCAAGTGTTGTACTCCCACTTTCTGAATCAATTTTTCTTTGTTCGTGCCAAATTTTTTGTGCTAAGCAATGATGTGACCTATTTAAATTTTTTTTGGCATTTGAACCATGTTTTTAGACAACTTCCATGCAAATTCATGATTTACTTTTACCTAAAGTTTAATTATGGCACATAACAATTGGTTATGGCAATTAATGTTCCCAAAAAGAAGCAGTGAAGTGTCTGAGAAATAACGCAGAGTTTTGAAGTTTGCATTTAGAAAGGGAGAGGGAAATAGAGTAGCAGAAGTATCAAGAAATGGGAGGAGGTTTACAGAGAAAAGAGCTGGTCGAGCACATTTTGTTGCTCTCGGACATAGAAGCAGTAAGAAGATTCAATGCATGCGGGTGGTTAGGTTATTGTTTGAATTTAACAACATATGATGAAGAAGCAGTTGTAGAATTCACCAGGACATTTGATGAAGGAGAAGCTTCTGTATGGGGTTTGATAGTAATTGCAATAGAAGAACAAATTGCAGAATTAATAGGGTTACCTCCTATTGGAGAGCATTATCTGAGCTCGCATGATGCTAGGTCAGCAAGGGCCCAATTCACTACCCCACATGACCCTCCATTGGATGTTACAAAGTAGGGGTGCAAGAGATTGTCTTTGCCGCCTCCATACCCTAACCTAGCAATGCATGTCATTAGGTATTTTACTTGTGAAGGTAGATTTTCTCACTTACATGCACACCATTTTAAGTTGCTTAGTTGTATAAGGCACAATATTATTGTGAATCTTCCAAATTTTCTGTATAATATGCTCTGTATTAGTGCGAAAGAGACTCAAAAAGGGAAAGATAATTCTGTTACACACCATGCCTTGATTAAGTTGTTAATAGAAAGGTTTCTTAGGGATGTATCCCCTTTGACATGGGATGACTTTGTGAAATTTAAAACCCTACAACCCCAAGTTGACCCTAGTGAACGGTAGGGTGAGGAAAACATAGTTCCCAGTAGTGAGCCTGCAAAAAAAAATATTAAGGGAGCTAAAACAGAAAATGCACAAGGGATTGAACCAGAATTTGCTTCCACTCAAGAGAATGTGCCTCCACCTAAATAGGACATCCCTAAACCCACTACTAGTCAAGCTAAAAGGAAATGAAAGTCACCAGAAGAAACCGTTGCTCAATAAAAACCTAGTCCTGCAATTAAGCAATAGAAGAAAACAAAGAAGGTTCCTGCAGCAACTAATCCTATAGCAATGATACCGAAATAGAAAAGTAGGCAAAAGACAATAGTACAAGAAGAGACTCCTTTGCGGAGAAGCCCTAGAATGAGAGGTTAGATTTTTAAAAATCCTATATTGTCTAAAGCACCTGCTCTAGAGTCTCTTGAGTAGATAATTTTTGACCATTCTCCCCTTCACACTGAGATGAAAGAAGCTTCTAGTAGTCCTCTTGCAACATGTGAGCAAGAAATTAATGAAACCTTAATGGATTTACCAGGTGTTTCAAGCCATGAGAATGAAGTAGTTCCTGAATGTCATGATTCAAATACTGCCTTAGTCCCCTATAAGTCAACATGGATCAATAGTTTGGCGGAACATCTATGGCGGGAACAGAAAAAGAAAAAGGATTATGAAGAGGATAACAGTGCCATCACCTTGCAAAAACTCCTTTTCCAATTATATGGACAATATTTATTTGCTGAAGCACTATGGAAAGAGGAGAAGAAAAGAATGAGCAAGATCATAACATCACAAAATGAGGAGATTGAAGAATTGAAAGAATAGCTAGAAAGACAGAAACAACGCATGGAACATGCACTTAAATTAGCTGATCAAGCTCTTGCTTGCAGACCACCTCCTTGAGTATATGCTTTTTTTTTGGAAGAACAATATCTTTTTTTTCAGTTGATGTTAACCCTCAGAAATGTAAATGCAAAATTCAAAACCGCACAAGAGTTTTATGGGTTGTATCAAACCTTAACACCATGGCAGCAAAATCTATTATGTGAGTTGTATATTCATAATTTTGTCATTCCTATAGAAACTGAGTGGAATCCTTTGCTCTATATAGGAGATATGCATTTGAAAGCTTTAATGTCATGGATGTCTAATGAAGCAAATTATGAAAGACAATTGGTTAATTACATAGATGAGGAGAGAACAAAACCTTTACCCTTGAGGGTAGAAAGTAAACAACCAGAAGAAATGCTTCGAGACTGGTTTACATTAACCTATGGGAAGAGTAATCCAGACATTAGGAAGAAGCTATTTGTTGCTAGAGCCAAAGTATATGCCAAATATGAAAACTTTCCCTACTTTGCATTCCAGAGAGCTATGGCCGGAGTAAGAGGTAGATGGGCACGGTTACCTGATTCTCTAAAGAAATCAAAGCTGCACAGTCCTATTAATTTGGAAGCAACACTATATAGAGTTCCAAAATATTTAGAACTGGAAAAGCAACTAAGGCCAGAGCTATGGTGTCCTTTAACCATGCAACCTCCAATGCTTTTATGGCCCCTGTATGATATTGATGTTGACAAACTTGATAAGTTGCAGGAAGACCACAGGTGAGAAGTATGGGAAAGGACCAGAGGATTCTATTACACCTTCAAGAGTAGCAGAAAGGGAAAGATAGAAGTTGGGGAGCTCAGATCTTTGACAAAGAAGTGTAATGCTTGAGTACAAGTAATTAGTTTAGCAGGGGGCAGATGATGAGTCTAAAAAATGCCTTTATTTTGTTATGTTTAAGATACTTTATGATATTTCGTTTATCCTTGTTTTAACACTTATAAGCCTTTGTTTGATAAACCTTTGATGATTTATGGGGTAGAAAAACTATGTCATCCTTTGCCTAAATTATATCTAATATGCAGTATTTCATATAAATATCCAAATGTGCGTTCTTATGCTTGAATTTAGTTTGATGGATGTTTATTTGCAAATATGTCCTATATCATAACTAAGCTGATGATAAGGATTAAAGGATAAGCGAAAGAATCCAGAAGTTGGTTGCCGACAACATTTAAGGAGAAACAAGCATCAAGGAACAACCATGAAAAGGAAGTTATAACCACTCTAGGAAACATGGCAGAGAATAAGGAGGAGTTTTTACGAGCCATTACCTTCTCTGCATTTACATTGTAACAAGCGGATGCTACAACTTCATTGCTCCCTCCTCAATTTTGTTATCTTTCCTTTCCGCTTTTAGTTGTTCTCCTATATTCTCTCTTGTGGACTTAACTTAGGATAGTTACTTTTCTGTTATGTAATAAAGAGTAGATTCCCTATATATGTTGGGATTGACTCCTATGTGTGAATTTTTTTTAGTTTTTAGTTTTTGATTTTTGATAAGTTTTATCAAGTAAGAGAGAACACTAATTTATAGTTTTTTGTAGTTGTGTTTTACAATTCTAAATTATGTAATGACTGATTAATGAAATGAATTAGTTCTCTTTAGTTTCTATCCTACATTGGTAGATTAGAGAAGCCAACCAAGGGGGCCCACTTGGAAGGTGGATTAGATTAGGATAGAATAGATTCATTTTACTAAGCATTAGCAATATTTTAAGTAAGACGTAGCTAGTTAATTCCTTCCTGCAGCATCTGCGAGAACAGTCTAATGGATGAGTCAAGATGGAATATCTGTTATCTTTTCATTGTGTTTTCAACATTCATAGATGCAGTAGTTTCCTTTCCATAGCAGTAGTGTAGTTTCCTTCCTTTGCATTTTTACTTTCCTGCAGCACAAGCATAATGACTCATCAAGGTACCTAGTGCACATACTGTGCCGACCATTTCAAGTATATGTCCTTGGGTTGACAATCTAAATGCACCTCATGGTAGGGGAAAAGTAGTCCTTAGCTTGAATAGATTATTCCTAAGCCAGGCCTAGCACATGACTATGGAACACCTATTGTGAGGCGGTTCAAATCTCATAAAAAAAAAAAGCTTCAAACACATATTGTATTTCATAACATACAAGAAAGGGGCATTGAAATTCTTATTTCGACTCTATTTATGTCACATGAGATAAAATCTTAACTAAAAATCAACTCATCCACCAAGGGAGAGCACAAGAGCTTGAACCAACAAAGACAAATTTGTCTTGTACAACTTTTCTCTATATTTTTTCAATGATAAATTTGAATGAATCTAAATATATAACATTATTGTAAAGGATAAATGTTGAATAAGGAGCTTCATGAGAAGGGACATAATTTTTCAAAATTTGCATGCATATGGATCTCACAATGGTTCCCCCTTTTTGAGTGAGAAGCCCATCTACATGATCTCTTCTGGCATTTTTAGAATTGGAAGTGAGCGCCTATGAATCTGGGTGTATTGTGATCAGACAAGGAATAGGGATAGACATGCAAACTAGGAGTGGCCTTCTCATTGCATCGCTAGCATGTTTCATTCATTTCAACCCATTTAGCCTTCCCCTACAACCCCATATTTCCCAACACCATTTGAGTTTGTTGTCATATTAAAAAACATGGCAATTCAATAGATGATAGACAATCTTTACCTTCACCATTTACCACCACCTACAAAACATTCCCTAAATGCCATTAGCACACTTGCATCTATTAATTAATTTCTCATAAATAGAGCATGGTGTGATGGTTTTTTCCCTTCATTGCCATATGTTAATCGCAGTTAGGATTTAGTTTCTAACATTTCTCCATATTATTTCCATTTATCTGGACACCATTTTCTATTTCCAGGGCGTAAGATTGTCAAGAAATTCGAACAAATATGTCAAGATTTCCCAAGAAGTGAAGCCTATTGGCTTAATAATAATAAAATTTCAGTTCTAATTTTTTATGTAATATTCTATTATCTTTTAGCTTAAGCTTGAGCATTAGTCTAATGTTTTAATCAATTACATTTAGTGTTTGATTTATATAGAATTTTTTGTTTTTTATAGTTAATTGGACATTTGGTTTATGATAAAGTTGAAAGGTTCTTAGCTCATCAAAAATTAAGTTGTGGTAATTTACATTTCAATTAATATACTAATATCATTCTCTTAAATATAAATATTAGTGTATTGATAGATTTATTAGCCATTGAATGAATGTTTTCTATTGATCTAATATGCATGGGGTGATATTTGTTTTTTTGATACCTCTATTATGTGTTTTCAATAAGGGTTTAAATGAATTTTTTACAAGGGACCTCAAATTCCAATAGTCATTACAAAATATAAATAAAAAGTTCAACAGATTAAATTGTGCTAGATAAGAAAAGCATCATCCCCACACAACCAACAACCTACCACAAAACCAACAGTAAGTCAAGACCAAGACCATCACAAAAACCAAACAACAGTCCTAAGATGAAGACACAAATAAACCTAAAGACCAGAAAGCTTGATAACTAACCCAACATTATGCTAGCTCACAAGCCAACTATTCCTTCTTCTCCTTGATCTTTTCCACGATTGCTTTGACATCCTCTTCGATCAACTCTTTATTCTTGGTCTTCAGATTCCTTGTAGAAGATATGGTTATTTTCTTACTAAGAGACTCATCTATGCCCTTAGGTTCATCCATGTCCAACACCATTATCTTGTTCACATTCAAATTAATGCTACCAATGAGTTTATTCATACTCTCCACTGACACCTCCAAAAGTTCAAGGTAATTGTTGACCATGGTATTGTTAGTTCTCTTAAGGTTCTCTATTCTATTAATCAACCCTTGTAACAAATAATTCTTTCCAATGTCATTCCAAGTAGCACCAATCTCAGGCCCCTAATTCATCTCATGTGTGACTTCCTCCATTTTAGCATTTAGAGCACTATAATTAATATTGAGATTTTTTTAAGGAACTAAAAGTGCATTGCTCCATTTTAAAGGTATACATGGAGAGCCTTCACAGTTTGGAGCACACCAAGAGGGCGTTGAATATCCACCCCTTTAAGATCATCCTCTAGTAGTTTCACATTGACCTCATTAAAATCAACCAAATTGGCAACTGGGAAAATCCTATCTCTATTTTCCTCATTAGTTTCCTCTATTTCTTCATGGATAGCTTTAAGAGATGAACTATCTAATTCAATGAACACATCATAGGTAACATTTTCCTCAAAGGATTTGAAGCACAAAGATTTTTTTAAAAAAATCCTCCTCTTCCTTACCACTATCAACATTTTTGACACCTACATCCTCCTTCTTTTGTGAACTTTCCTTTACTTCCTCTAAATGAACCAAAATAGGGAAGGGGCATGTACTAGATGGTATAAATAACTTTTCAACCAACCCACTAGAATAATCACTCTCATCTTCCTCCTCTATTTCTAAGCTATTTACATTTTCATCAGTAGCACCTTCAAAATCTGTCAACATTTCTTTAATTATAATTCACACTCTTCTTGTTCCTTTTCACTTACTCCATTTTCACTTCTCCTAAGTAAGCCATCAACTACTTGCCTCTTCCTTTACTACTACTAAGAATTTTAGTTTTTTCTCACTTTTAATAGGAATATACGAAGGGAGAGTTTCCTTCACATGGCCTATCATAAATTCAAAAATTAATCTCATCAACCCTTCATAAAGAATGGGTTTGTTTAGTTTCTTCTTATACTCCTCAATACTATGCACAAGAGAAAAAAGAAGATAAAATGGAAAGAAAACCCTATTTTTATGCCTAAAATGATTTAATAGGACAAAATGGTAATTTTGAGCCCTATCATACCTCCCATCCGAAGTAATATATTGGATAACCACTTTTAGAACCAATTTCCACAATATTTTTATAGACAAAGCAACAAAAAACTCTCCCTTTTTACTAACCAAAGTCCTATCCTTAGCCTTTGGAAATTTCTTAACTGCTTCCTTAGCCATATCTTTTTATTGATAAAAATTCATATAGTTTCCTTTGAGCCTCATAATCAACACCATAATGTGAATGTATAGCTTGAGATGTCTCCCTGCCAAGGTGACTATACTTGCTTCCCATCCATTAATTAATTCCTAGTGATATATGGATTGGAATCCTTCATTCTATTCATATAAGGCACTAAAATACCCTTATCCAACATTTCCCAAACTTTGGGTTCTTTCTTCCAAAAATCACAGGTCCTAGGCTCCCACCTTTTCAAATCTTTGTCCATTAAAATACTTCTACAACTTTCTTCAACTCCACAAAAGTTACAAATGTAATGTAATGCCCTGCCAAGGGATCCAAAGAATTAACCTAAAATTTTCACTAAGTTTGCCCAACAACTTTTAAAAAAAAAAAAACATGAAAGATAAACCATTTACAACTTATACTTAGTAACGAAAGCAATAGCAACAATTCATAACATACATAACAAGTTACATTGTTTAAATATCCCTTAACGTTGAATCACATCTAACATAACTAATTATGTTCCATCTAATACTACATCCACATAATGAAAAGTCCTACGTTCTCAAACAATATACAAGTGTCCTTTTAGTAATTACATTATAGTTTAGCTCAATCATCCACTGTACGTGTCACAGGGTATGAAAGCTTGAAAGAATAAACATCCATGTAAATGAAGTACATCATCATACTAACTCTAATCCATGATGAAATAATATAATGAAACTACATGTCATACATGATACATCATCACAAAAGATATAAACATCCATCATAAAATATAACCATATATCACAAACATAAATAACTAAGTGCATGGTTCCTCCCAACTGTAAATAGCATCATTAGACCATCATGGATCTTAGTCATCCCTCCGTGCGTAACATCCCAAGTCACTGAAGAGATCATCGGTATTAACATAGTAGGAATGTCACTCCAAAATCATACTACATCATATGCAAAAAGAAATCTAACATGCAAGTAAAGCATAAGATAACATCATCTAACATATGCAAATCATCAATGTGAGGATACATGTCCACCATCATAAAGGACACATCAGCCATGATGTCTCAGATGGATCTCAAATGATAAGAGTGGATAAACACTACCACCCGACCATGTGGAACCTAAGTGGTCCACTCCCACCATGTTGAGGAGATAATCTCAAGTCCCAAATAGGCTATCAAATCACAAAGCATAAATAATCTCTAAGTCTAGGAATCCTACAAGTATACTAACTCAAAGGTTCCAATCACAAAATTGACATCTAATCCCAGAGGCACACAATGACATGTAGGAAACCTACTCTGTAAATGGGCAAGATTCATCGCATATATCATGTAGAAGTTACCCTAGTAGTTAGCTTACAATTCCATGGGTTCCTACTGATCCTTATGCGGCCGTTAGTATCCTCTCATAGTGACAAGGCATACTATGGAATGCAAGGTCACAACCAAGCATTCTCTCTACTCCCATCCTAGTCTGTACAAGCACTTGAGGCATGGGCGAGAACAAAACAATTATCTTTTTAGGTTCATTTAATCTCCATTTAGTGTAAATGTTATCACTTATTAATAAAACTTACAATGAGTTACCTTGGTAGCCACTTAGGGCCTCGGCCCCCATTGCAAACCACTTCCCGACACTACAAGTAGATAACCTACCCTAAGCTCATGGAATCATAAATTGCCCCAGTCCTATACAAGTGACTGGAAAGAAATATCAAAAGATAATCCACAATAAGAATCATTAAATATCCACAATAAAAGCATCAAATCTCCATGAGCATCTAAAAAGCATCCATAGAAAATCATGACCACAACAGTTCTCTATTGGCAACTGAAGGTATCACTGATAATCAAAAGTATCCATTGGTTCTCAATAACCAAAATATATCTCAAAATCATATTGATCGAAGACTCCAAAATGGTCGAGTCAAAACATGTCACAACATGACATCATCAAGATATAAATCAACACTTCTGTCTCATCATGGCGACTGGAAAGTAATCCAAGGATAACTGATCAATGACTCAAAAATGGTTAAGTCAAGTGTCTCAGATACATATAACTTAGCTTCACTCAAGAAGAATGATAAGCAATAACAATCAATAAATACAAACATATCATAGAGCATTCCATCACATAACCATGGTTGGGTTTAGAAAGATCGAGACCAAATAAGATCAACATGCCATCACAATCGCATAACTCCCAAGCCTCTGGTAACAACCTAAGACTGGTCAACACTAGTCAACCCAAAACTCAAAACAAGAAGCATAGAGAAAACACAATGCAAACACATGTTTTGGTTTACTAAAATCACATAGTTGAATTGAGTGTCGAGGTTTCAGTTTCTGTTTGCAAGATTACTATAAGATTTATCATTTGACCTACAAGTCAACCCGTTTGTTCCCTCGATAGCATTATCCTTCCATTAATTAAACATAATATTCTAAGAATAACTTAAGGGTAAATATTTACTCATTATACTAATCTTCTTTGACCCTTAACTAAGTTAAATCATTCGCTTTATTTGCTAAGATCCATGTTACTAATTGAATAACTCTCCTTTAATGTTACTTCAACTATCAACATAAATCAAGGATCATTATTCGTTATATTATAAGAGAGTCAATTATCAATCTTCGAATAAGAGGATTATAACTTTTATTAAAATGTTCAATTAAATCAATCAATTAACATAGGTACACAATCCATGACTCTTTAACATTCTAATAGTTCTTAATTAAAACTCAATTAAATATCACTAAAACTTAAGTCTCTTGATTAAATCATCACTAACATCCATTAAAATATCTAAGGCCATTATTCAAGTCATTAGAATAAGACTTATCAACTTCGATGTAGATATTTCACAACTTTACTGAAAGAATCGATATATCAATTAAAACTCCATACATAACTTAATTATTAATTAAATTTAATTAACTCTAATTAATTAATTAAATTAATAATTACTTATCCATATCATCGACCCAAATAATAACTAGTCATAATTTGTAAGTTAAAGGCCAACCATAATCTAATATTAATAACGACTTGCTAATATTTAATAACAAGTTATAATAAATCCCCAATACCAAATATTATCATCTCAAATAAATTTCTCCTATGTACATTGATTTATAATTCAATTAATTAATAACTATTTAAACCATTTATACCATTATTTATTAATAGTTTGTTAGACCCAACAAACATTAATAAATAATAAACTCATCAAAACTATAAATAATCAATTTAGAGAACCTTCCATAAATTTCATTAGTTAATATTTAACTAACTCTTAACACCATTAAGGTATATCAATAATTTAGTTAATAATACATAACATATTAACAATAACATAATAATAATTCAAATCGTAGCTATGTTATAACAATGTTATAATGTAACAATGACTCCTTGTCAATTAAATCTTAATCCAATATCATTAAAGTCTCTTAATTTAAATCATTATAATAATCATCATTAAACAACTGTTACATAATATAAATTACCATCTCTTAATTATTTAATATATATTAAATAGTATTTAATATACATTAAATAAATTTAATACATATTAAATAGTATTTAATATACATTAAATAAATTTAATATATATTAAATAGTATTTAATATACATTAAATAAATTTAATATTAAAAGTCAACTAAAATCCAATTCTCCGATATTAAGAGTTTTCAATGAAAACTAATATTTCTTAATAAATCTGTATTATCGATAATCATTTCGATTAAGACTCTATCGCATAACTTAACTACTATATTAACATCTCAATAAATATCAGTTGATTAGAAATCAACTATACTCCAAATCCATTAATATTTAAAATAATAATTTAATAATAACTTGTTAGTCAAAACAAGTTATATTAAAAAATCTTATTAATATATCGACTATACCAGATTCATCACTACTAATCTCTCTTTCCAATTCAATAATAATTAACAAATTATTATTAAATTAATAAACTATATTTAATATTGTAACTGTAACAATTATACTACATTAACATTGATATATATATATATATATATATATATATATATATATATATATATATATATATATATAATATTTATGAAATAACAAATGATACTTAATAAATACCAATTATTAAACAAAAATGATAAATAAAAATTTATATCATTTAAGCTTAATAATCCAAATACCACCATGGAAAGTGATTTAAAATCGCTACCAGCTTTTATAAGCCGTGCAGCCCTGTCGTGTCACAAGTACACTGTGATTGCGCAGGTACACTACGATTGCGCAATGCCGCCATAAGGAGAAAGGGGGTCGAGTGGGGTGAGATCCCCGCCCCCCCCCAACACATATAAATAATTTTGTTTTATTTAACGTTTTTCGAAAACGTTACTCTCGTATGTTAATCAAAATTAACAAAGTTTCTTCTCACTGCGATTTTAATATCGATAATTTCATAGAATATCAAAACTATTACATTTACACACACACACACACACACACATATATGTGTGTGTATATGTATATGTATATATGTATATGTGTATGTATATACACATACATATATACATATATATATATATGTATATATGTATATATGTATGTGTATATACATACACATATACATATATACATATATATACATATACATATATATATACATATACATACATATATATGGGTATGTGCAGGATCATGGTGTGCCAAAAAGTGGCGATGTGGAAAAAAAAGAGTTTGAAGACGCTTAAAAGCGCTTCAAAATTCGCTCTGACTTTTCTTCACCTATCCAGGAACCAAACCTGGAAGGTAAGGCCGAGCTTTATCGAATATCCAATAATATCAGATATCCGATTTTAAATCGAATATCCGACATGTGACCGGATATCTGATAATTAGAGTAATAATATTATACCGCTATTATTATTATTATTTAATATGATATATTATTTAATATTAACATTTACTACATGATATTATTATTATTTAATATAATATTATTATTAAATAATAATAATAATAATAATATTATTATATTAAATAATATTAATAATAATAATATTAAATAATATATCATACTATTATATTATAATAATAATATTATTATTTAATTTAATATTATATTATTATTATTTAATATTATTATTATAATTATTATTATACTATAATATAATAATAATATTATTATAATATTATAATCGTATAATATTATACTATAATAATAATATTATAATGTACTATATTATAATAATATAATATAATATTTAATATATTATAATATATAGTAATGTAATATAATATATAAATAAGATATAATATAATAATAAAAAATAATATCTTATAATATAATATATAATAAAAAAGTATAATATATTATAAATTATAATAATATAATATAATATTTTATATTATAATATATAGTAAATTAATATAATATATATAAAATATAATATAAAAATATATAAAATGTAATATAATGTAATATATATTATATTTTATATGTTATATTATATATATTATACTCATTATATGTTATAGGCCATATCGGATATCCGATGTTAAACATTGGATATCTGATACCTGTGCATTGGATTAAATAAAATCACAGACCCGCGGGCCTTCATTTTACACAAATTTGGGGCCATTATTACCATTGTCTATTGGATATCAGATACAAGATCAGATATCAGATATTTAGGTTTTTTTTTTTTTTCCCAACTCATTTTTAACCTAAATTTAATAGATTTTAGGATGATTTTGTTTGTTTTAGTTGAATCTAGGGTTTTTTTGACAAAAATGGTTAAAATTTAGATTTTTTTTTAATATATATTACATTTTGCAATTCAATAGGAATGGCTGATCAAAATGATGAAAATGAGGCAGGGAATAATATTCTTCGTAACCCACCACCAAACGATCCAGTATCCCCATAAAACTCTCCACCAAATGATCCTCTACCTTCTCAAAACCCTCCTCGAATCGAGGATTTGATAAATGAAAATCTCATCGAGTTGAGAGGTTTGCATAGAACATATAATAATGTACCTTCACTGGCTCCTATGTTATCCACGTTAAACACCATAGTGGATAACATTGAAACCCTTACGAACCAACAAAATGCCGCTCTTCGTTGGTGTGATGAAATGCACCAGATGTTTGATGATGGTTTGGATTATGATGAAGTTGCGGCCCTCAACATAACCAAAGATGATTTGGCTAGGCTTTTTGCTAACCCAAAAATGGGTATACCAGTTGACCCAAAAAAAACCAAACTATCGATTAAATGGTGCACAAATGACGCCATACGTGCAAATTTTTGGGATCATTGGTGGATGGTCTTTGATATCCCTCCACATGGAAATTTAGACATACCATTTTATTTTCTTAGAAAATTATATGCAGAATTTGTGTTGAAACTTAAAGTGAACTATTGTAGCATGAAGCCCAACATGGGCTTAGGACTAGGAGCTCCTCAGGATAGACCCTCTTCCCAGCAGAAGAAACTTGGCACTTTTGTCCCCCCCCTAATATCTCCCCCCCTCCTTGAGTGCAACATCTAGATATTATGGTAGAGGCTAGCTCTCAGACCATTAGAGCCATTCATAGGTTGAGTAGCCTAATGATATCTCAGGCTAGGTCAGTCCTGCCTCCTCGTGTTGATGATGTTGGTGCCAGTTCATCATCGGCTAGCTCATCACATGTTTCTATGCCTCACACTTGCATTACATGCAAGAATATTTTCCTGGGTCCCATAGGTGATCTTCCTGAGTATCATTTTGTATTAGACAAGGATACACCAGATGCATGTGCAGAGGCTACAGACCCTGATGCGAGAGAGGAGGGGAATGCAGAGGCATGGACTCCTTCAATGTCGGTACATGTATACATTTTTTTGTTATGACATATGCGATTTAAAGTTAATTTTTATAATAGAGTAATTTTATTTTTTAAGCCATACTGACTTTTACATGTATGTGATCTTCATTCATGTTTAGTTGATGATCGAGGAGGAGCTCAGACAGATAGGCGATGCTACACTCTTGACCATTTCATTTGGCCTTGAGACATCTATGGTACATTATGTTTTGTTCACATTTTTTTTTTCTATTTGATATTGTAGCATATATGGTTGCTAATCTTTCTTTTATCTTGCAAATACCACCTGCCTCGAGGGGACAAAGTGCGGGGGGTGAGCCAACATGCACTGACAAAGGAAAGGTAATTAGATGTTTTCTAATTGATTAAATATCGATGCATTCTTGTAAAATTTTTGTGGTAATCTTATTTAATTACATTCTTTATTGTATATAGGGTGTGGCTATTGGCGATGAGCCTATATAGATTCGGCATCCTAGATCATCAGGGATTTCCATTCGCAGAGAGAACCCCATTGTATGTATAAGTATCATTTATTTTTTATTTTTCTTATTGATGCAGAGGAAAGTATGATTGTTGTTCCATACAATTTCTGTGATTTTTTCCGTACCAATAATGATTCATGTCTTGCATATGTTCATTACAACTTAAATAGGCTTATATGTACCTGTCCAACCGACCAAGTTGGTTACAAAGGTTTATTTAATCAAACAAATACCAAATTACTACTTTCCCTCCAAAACTAATATGACCATTTGAATTTGAAATTCAAATTTCAAACTATAGTTTTTATGCATTCCCTAACTTTCTAAACTATTCCATTGACTCAAAATTGGTCATATGGATTTATTAAATGCAACTAAGTATGAAACTATCCTAAGACTACCCCATATGGCTCTTTTGGCCATTTTACATCATGTTGCCCTTAGGTCCTTACTAGGACTTTTATGACTTTTGTCTTTCAAAGTACATTGTTTATTACATAATTCCATTATTGGTTTTAATATATCCCAATTAATAATCAATGATGTCTTTGATCCTCTATCTTCATCTGGTACCTAGGCTCTCTTAGATGATTTAATAGTTGCCCCTACACAAAACACCCCACCTTCAAAGCAACTCTTGTCCCAAGAGTTAAGGGGTACTATCTTCTTTCCTCCCATCCTTCTAGAGGGATGTTTTCAACTTTTCACCTGCAATGTATTACCCTGCACACCTGCATACAAATCATTAGAAACAAAAAGCATTGGATCCTTGTTACCAGTCATGGTAACCTTACTGCCTGTTGATTATGAATAGTCATGTTTTATCCTTGACAAAGGATGAATAACTTGTTGTCTGAGGTCATGCTGACCCTATCTCTTATCCTCCATGGATATGTTCACTCTCGTCACCAAAGGACACCATACTATTCCTATCATCACTCCTTTTTCTGTCACTATCTGCTTGTAAGAAAAATTTTGAGTTTTGTCTTGAACAATCTCATCCTTCATAACCAAAAGACATGGCTTCAGTGGCAGATCTATCATATCATGTTTACTCTCCCTTTGCTCCTGCATGTCCACAAACTCTTTCTTTCCAAAACAAATAACTCTTTCCTCATCATGACCAGTGAAAGGATTTAGCTTAAACTTCACACCATCTTTGTGTACTATATAAACATTTGATGAGCCAAAATGAATAGTGTTCCTTGAGGCTTGCCAAGGCCTTCCAAGGATTACATGGAAGTATGTCATTAGAATGAAATCACATATAACTTGATCTTTATATTATCCTATAGAGAAATCCACTATTACTTGCTCCCTTACAACAATATTTTATGCATCACTGACCCAAGATGCCCTATATGGTCTATCAATAGGATACTTCTTCAATCCTAGTTTATTTACCATTTCATAAGACACTAAATCATCAAAGGAACCAGAGTCTATTATCATCTTACAAATCTTACCATGGCTCATGCAATTTTTCCTGAAAATGGATGGTCTGGTCTCCTTTTGCTACTGCATTTATGGTCCTCTTCTCACCATCAAAGATTCTCCTTCAAGTTCAGGGTCTGCATTATCGTAATTCTTTTTTTCCTCATCTCCATGGGTCAAGGTGACTCTCCTCTCCTCCTTCCTAAAATCCACACCTTTCTCAAGGAACTTGTAGGATTGATTGCCTACTCCTCCACATGTGAAGCATTTACCTGTGAAAACACTATTACCTCTTCCACTTCCAAATATTCCTCCCTTGAAACTTCCTCTTGTCTTAGATGTAATCTCTTTTCCTTTATCTTTGTCTTGATTGTTTGTAGTGTCAAACTGACTTCTTACACATATTCCTCTCATTGTTCCACCTCCTCGCTAATTTGCTTGCCTCTCATTCTTTCTTTTCAACTTCTCCTCTGCCCGGATTGCCAACTGAAAACATTCTCCAAGTGTCCTTGGTACATTCAATCCTATTTCATCTTGAATATTGTACTTGAGGCCATTAATGTATCTAGCCACCTTCTCATCTTCATCTTCCAGTCCTCCCCTAATACTTAGGGTATGGAATTGCTCTGTATAGGACATGACATCCATATCCCTCTATTTCAAATTGTTCCTTCTTATCTTTATTTGGATTGCTAAATCAGATGGCAAGAATTGATTTCTCACCATGGTCTTCATTCTCTCCCAATCTGAAATCTTATTCAATCCTCTTTTGATGCAGAGTCTGCAACAACTGCCTTCCACAAGCCAATAAATGGTTGTCACAATCCAACTTAGGATTCTAGGACTTCTCACAAGTCCTCTTACCCACTCTGGGTATACTCAACCTCCAAGCTAAACAAGGAAATCCCACTTCAAAAGCCTCACCAACTGTCACCAGAAATGGAGACAATCATGGACGTATTGTTCCAACCCAAAATCATCAATTTGTTTGGTTCCACCAAACTCTCAACACACCTTTGCACTTCTAGGCCTACAAACCTTGTAGCCTTCCAATTAGCTTCTTTGCACTTTTCTCCTAGTATCCATTAACAGCATAGGGACTTCTCCATAGGTCCAAACACCCTTCTTAGCACCTACTAAGAATCCAAAAGCTTTTGGGCTGATCTTGCTCTAGCACCCTCCAAACTGCTTCTTGGTACCTAGGCCTAGTTGATCAAGTTAGGCTAGGGCTTCACGGAAGAATGGGCAAGGTGGGTTCCCAAGACCCAAAAAACTTAAGGAAATCTCCAACACAGTCAATGCATCCAACTCCAGCACTCAAACTGATCAAAAGTGCCTGCAACCATGACTGTCACCAATTACCTTGCAAAAATCGATCAAGCACATGGGCTTGCTTGACATAGGGCCGACTTGGAAAAATGGTTGCCCTTCTCTCCAGGCCTCCAACCTTTGGCATTATGTTTCCTAGTATCCTAAATTGCATATCCCTTAGTTTTAGAGGGTGCCACCTGTGGGAATGCAAGTTAGAGATTCATTTGTGGAAGGGTCTAGGAAACAAGGCTTTTCAAACCACCTTCTACTAAAATGCAGATAACTTTTAAACCCCAACTCCTTTTTGAGTCAAACCAAAACCAAAAGTTTCCTAACTCACCCCTAAAACTATTTCATACACTTAGCAATCATAAAAGTTCTATATAGATCCGTACTAGTGTAATAGCCGAGCGATTATTAATAAATTTCTAGAAAATTGAAGTTTTTATTGTTTTTTCTCCAAACCACCGTACACTCTGATTTCCCCCTTTCAATTGAGATCACATATGACATATATAAAGGTCTACATGACCGTTGGAACAACCATATAGGTGTTCCCAACCATAAAACAAACAAACAACCACTTTTTGCTAATACTGTTTAGACTCTAAATACCCTATTCTAAGGCCTTTTGGTCCCATGGAGTCACTTGGTTTATAACCACACCAAAATGCTTGTGGGCCTTACATGTGCCTTTATTAAAAAAATAGAACAACTTGTAAAATATGGACCAAACCTTTATTCCAACTTCCTAATCTACTTGAATCCTTGCTTTCATGGAGTGGCAAGGTGTCCGGCAACATAGATACTTGTTCTCCCCTACCACATAGGTTATGTGCCATGTACCACCTTTCCTCTCTCTCATTTTGAACACTAGTCCACCAAGTGAGTGTTGTTCCTCTCAGTCTTGCTTTTGCTACTTTTACCTTCTTATCTGCCTCTATGTCTTCAAGATCAAAGTAGTTCTCAAGGGCCTCTATCCACCCTAGCACTTCTTCACTATCCATTTTACCCTGGTATATTGGCAAATCAATATGGTTCTTCCCACCATTGCCTTTTACTACCTTAAAAATTCTCATAAATCTCCTTTGTTCAGGATCATCTGTTGTCTCATGCTCTTCCCTTGCATTACCAACCTCTTCTTCTTCATGGTTCTCTCCATGATTTCTTCCTCTAACCTCTTCTCCTCTAGGTTCTTGCCTTTCCTTTTCTAAGGATTCTATCCTTGCAATAAGCTTCAGCCTCTCTCTTCTCATCTATCTTTCTTCCCTCACTCTAGATGCTTCAAGTTCTCTCCTCTCTCTTTTCTCTCTTGCCAACTCTTCTCTCAATTCTTCAAGTTCTCTAGCCATTTGATTTTTTGGAGGCATTTTCACAAGAAGTTTTCTTCCTTCCCAAGGGCCAACTCACTGATTCTCTTTCTTTCCTCACCAAGAAATCTCTGGACACCACTTATGTACCTTTCAACTCTGGGACACACAAGGAGGAATTAGACACGCTAAGGCTTCAACAAAGGGACCAGCACACTAAGGATGAAAAAGACTCCTATGATGACGAAACCTACAACTTATCTACTCCCAAAAGACCTTGTTGATGCTCTGATACCATTTGATGTAGAGGATGGAGGATCTAACCACAAACTTACAAATTCAAGCACAATATGGACCCAACCCCTATGTTTCAATAGTGTTCCCAAATGCACACAATGCCACCAAAGACTCCAAACTTGGATTTACATTCACCAAGTGTTCCCTCCACCTCTACACACCTTAAAAGACTTCAACCAACATGTTTCTAAGGTTTCCAAACCCAAAAATCTTTAGTAGATACAAAAGAGACCAGTTTTACCCTTTACTAGGCTATTCTCTTCTTTGGATTAGCAGACCCTATTTTCTTAATTTTTATCCCAAACTTTCCAAAACACCAAGAAAATAAACTAGATTTTCAGATACCCTTCTTTGAGTTTTATAACATATCCAAAAATCAGATATCACTCCTTTGGAAAGATTGTACAGAACAGGGCAGTTTGTCTTAGAATTAGGCCTAATTAGACCACTTTTACAAAGCAAGTACCCTTAAAACTTGCAATCTAACTTAATCCTTTTTCATAGTCTCTATTAATGATCTAAATCAAAGGATTTTCAAGATTATAGGTCTTGGTCACACTCCTAAACACCCAAACTTCAAAACCCTCCTTAAAATGGCTTAAAAACCAAGGCCTGCTTGTTCAAACCCCAAAACTCAATTCTAGAACTTCTCCTTCAGAATTCACCATGAATTTACATATCTATGATGATATTACCACTCATTCCAATATCAAAAAGAACTTACAAAACAAATGATTCTTCAAGTTGTCTTGAAAACCAAGCACTTTCATTCAATTTTCTGAGACAATCTGTACAAATCTGACCCTCCAGGCCGTACAATCACAATTTATAAGTTTCAAGGGATAGTTAGTAACCCACTCAACCACCTCCAATCAGTTTCATTTGTTAACTCTTCATAAAATTTAAATTATGGAGTTTCCCTCCAAAAAACACATAATCGTTACTATTCAAATTTCTAACTATTAAACTATGCTTTTAATGGGCTTATTGAACGTTTTGACTTGTCTAATGACAAGATATGATCATGAAAACCTACATGAACCTATCATATGACTCATCTACCATATGAAATCCTAAAATCCTATCTCATGCCCAATTACAACTTGTTTCCACATATGAGTCCAACATTATAACTTTGTATGCTTCCATGAGCCATAATTGGTGCAAGGATTGCCCAATTGACTTCAAGAGATGCTCCATGACCTTTGTAATGCCTTGGATCTTCAATGTTCCCCTGATGAGCATGGGATCCTCCTGCATCACTTATCTTCATAAATAAATTCAAAACTAATTTTCGTGATATTAACAACTACTATTTTGTATCTCATAGGAGACTCCTAGTGCACATGAGGTTCGATGGGACAGTTATGTAGATTTGATGACACGGCCACTCACTCCTGAGGAGGAGCCTACAATAGTAAGTTGTAGTTTGAATTCATGATTAAATATGTTATAAATTTAGCATGCTATGAATTATAATGTTATAGTTTAAATTGTAGATTCATCTAACAAAGGTATTTGAACATATACAACCCAAAATCAGAGAGGTACCAGCATTGCCGAGGGCATACGAGAGAACTCTTGACCGGCACAGGAGGTCGACGAGAGAGGTATTTATTATGAAATTTTGATAGTATTAATCTCCATTACGAAAAAGATCATTATGAATTTGAGTAATTCAATGTTAGATACATAGAATCATATAAATTTAGTAGTCTAACTTTGGGTTTTCCTTTTTTGTTTATGTAGGAGGCATCCGATCCACCTAGTGCAGCGAAGAGGCTGCATTTTGATCATCCACCAGCACCCTAGGATAGTATAGTTTTTGTAGGATTCATCATGAGACATTTTGAGATGGCATATGCTACATTGTATACAGAAACATTGATATTATACACATTTTTATGGCATGATCAGCCACATTTTGTCTATGGATCTATGTATTTTGATATATATTTGAGTACTTTGTCTATGGATACATGATCTTTGATATATATTTGTGTAAAATTTTGTCTATGGATACATGTATTTTGATATATATATTTGTCATTTATGTGCACAATGATATACATATTAATTTAGTATCTATTATTGTTCAATTTATCGTGGATCATGTGTCATGCCCTAAATTTTACTAGTAAAAACACAACAATTTTTTATTTTTTTTGTAGCTTATGAAGTCGCATAAGAAATTACATATTTTAAAACAAGGTTATCATTGAATAGGAGTTCAAGACTCATGTGGATAGTGTCATCCGGTTGTAACATTTTAGTTACAGGTGGTTTTCAAATAGATTGGATGATAGTCTAGTTCAAGTTAGCGTCACGAGTCAAATGAGCAAGTTCAAGATACAACACTCATAAATTAGTGAGGTAATTCATATCCTAACAAGCCTCTAATACTAATATTCTATTAGGGTCTGTTGGTTGTATCATATGGACTAGGTCGTGATTCTAGCATGTAAGGGAAGGGGATCAGAATTACTTATTATCCTCATTACCAATGTACACACATTCATTAATCATTACAATATATATTAATGTGATAATTACTATATGGTGTGGAAGTGTAGTATATCTTAATCGATTAAACACACGTATCTAGAGAATTTAGATTTAGTACTCATCACATGAGCACCCTTAGTCAAATAAGAAAATGTGCACTTATCTACCACACTATATCGGATCTAACCATTGGAAATTAGAAAAGATATGCCCCAAAGGTAGCTTCAAAGTCTACATGATGGAGAAGGGGCCACTTGCATTGATAGTATCCATCATTCAACACATTAGTTACACAACTTATGGAATAAACAATTTGTTTTATGTGCCAAATGTGTATCATGTGCTTGCATCCATATCTTACTCGTTACAGGTCCTCTCGAAGATTGGACCAATACTGAGTCATTTTCTCCCTCTTTACTCTATTTAGTCATCCTTATGCATTCTATCAACATTTCTTCCTCACCAAACTAGCACTCACTACAGTTTCCTAAACACAAAAATTACTATTTCAATACATAAATTAAACTCACTCTAACAAAAGATAGTTACTAACTATCTAGCTCATCAACTACTAACTAATCTAGCTACATTGCCATGCTTTTACATTTACTATTTTAATTACTATAATTACTATACTATTACATTTAATTTTTACATTATTACATCTAATTATTCACCATAAGCTCACTTTATCACTATCAATATTATTATTATCAAAGCATGTTAAGATTCAAAGTAGTTTCATAGTACGAATTAGTAAGCACATAAAATGAGGAACTCTTAGTAAGTCTAAGGGCCAATTAAAAGTACTTAACTCAATAATAATTCATGATTTGTATTTAAACACATCCTACTACACCATCATATTGAGTGTGTCAATTTAAATTTGTTAGATGAATTGTTTATGCAAGGATTAGGTGCAAGCGTATAAATAAGGTTTGTATATAACATACCTTGTCGTTCTGACATATATGTATTCATCATTTCATGCAACTAACATAGTAAAATGTGGTGTACATGAATCATATTATCATTAATTATACATAGGGTACATGAGTTGACGAGCTACCTCTAATGACATGCCTATTGACCCTTATTACATACTAGCTAACTAATGCTTTATTCCTACACTACATTTTCAAATTGGTATATATATTCTATCGACTTTGATATTCTACTAATATCTTCAATCGAATCCACAACATTCATTATCTAACTAACATTCCCTCAAGCCAAATATAAAATTCACTTGACATTAAATCCAACATCTACACAGGTTTGTCATGCATTCAATTCTATCTAGTAACTCTTATCTATCAATGTGCTTTATTGACTAGATAAAACTAGATTTGAGTTATTATTTTAATCCACCATCCATCTGATAAAAATAAAAACAAATCTAAAAGGTGAATCTCCTATCTATCTTAAATCCTCATCATTCCCTAACTCTTACAAAGGCCACATTTCTTCCTACACATGGTCCCCACAAGGTCCCACGTGGGTCATGTGTAGAATTTTGACTAATCCAAGCCGTAGGGAATCTTCTTCCCATCCCTCCAATCAACAATCCTAATGTGAACAAGTCATATTAAATTTCAACTTGACATTCTCCTAAGTACAAATCCCTTGGGATTTCTATCCCACTCCCCCTTAATTTCAAGTCGACTACCTAAGCTTGGGAACATGTGACCACTACTGCAAGAAATTTCAAGTCGACTACCTATGCTTGGGAACACATGACCACTGCTACAAGGAGGGGACGACTAGTGCATAAGACAAGGATGTGACATAAACCCTTTCTCCTATGCACCCAAGTATATTAATGGGGATGAAATCCCTTTTCAAGAAGGAAAGCTCAAGGATAAAAGTTTTGACATGACATGTTAGAATGAATGTCAGATTTAACAATACGCCTTGGGGAGTGGAGAAAACTTTTTGCATTATGATGGCTTAGGAAATGTTGGGGGCTACTATAGAAGGGCGGTCAAGATCAATCTTGGCTTTTATTTTATTTTTGAGTTAAATATTTAAATTTGTCATATTCTCTAACATGCACACTAATATGCCTTTATTTATTTAATTACTAATTTATTATTTGAGTGTTGGATGTGACTTAGAGGTCACAAGATTGTAATGTGTACCATTCTGTCACTTAGGAAATATATTAGTCTAGGACACTCATTACTCTCTATATGCTATTATTATTATTATTTTTATTGGATAGCAGTCTAGAATCTAGGAATATTCTTTAATATTTTATTGTTCGGTATTAAGGAAGGGATTTATTTGCCTTTACCATACATTTTCTAGAGAGGAAAATGCATGCCTACAACAATGTATCTCATAGATTTTATTTTTTCTTCTCTTACAACAAACTTAATTTTGTTATACCATGAAATTAATTTGATGATTTCCTTTCTTAGAATTGCATTAAGCTTGGTAATTAAAATCAATGTTATCCATGCATGTGATATGAACATAAAATTTTCCTTCCAAATTATTGAGTGCACAACAAGATTGTAAGCAATCTACTAAGTTTTAAATTTATACAATCAATGGTATCGCATAACATCTATGGATTGTTATTATCAACTAGTCATTTACAATACCACAAGGAGAAAACTTTCTTTCACATTTTCAAATGATAACAATGATGTCAAAGAAAATCTGTGACTCGTACCAATGCTTTCATAACAATATAAACTCCAAATGAAACATGCATATACAACCTTATCAATTATTTCCTCTACACGTACATTAGGTAACAATGATCCAATCTCCTTCCATCACGATGGGGCAACATAAGGGACTTTTCAAAATCATAAGGAACATGGACATTGAAAGATATGGACAATGAGTAGCATGAACATTGTCCAACATGATCGTTGAGAACATGAACAAGCTGGTGAATCCTCCTTCACAAATGAGGGCACAATGTCAAGTTTTCTCATCCAACATCAATCTGCAAGATGATCATTCCAAGCCATTTCCATTGCTCCCTTGGACACAAATCTGGATATGCAACACAACAAAATAACAAGGACCATGGGTGCTTTCCACCCAACCATAGGCCTCAAAGAGACCACCCCCGCGCTAGGGAACAAGGCTCAAATTGGGATACACATACAATCTTTCAATGCATAAACATTACATTTCAAACTTGAACAATTTCCCCCCAAGGCTATTTCACAATGGCTTCATAGATGGAACCATAAACATAGGGTGAAGGTGTGTTCTAAAATGGAGACTTTCCATACCAACCCATATCTACAATAAACAATTTTCATGCCCTCTTGGGGCTTCCACATTTCCTCCTCCAAACCCACTACCATTAGCTGTAACTCCTCAAACTTCCTTTCTACACCATACTTTCCTTATCACCCCCAGCAAGATATGAAATGTTATGGCATACAATGGAGCCCATACTCCAAGGTTCTCAATACATTTTTTGAACCCAACTTAAGCCCTTCACCCTAGACTTCTCTTCCCTTCCCACAAGGGTGAGTGTAAGTCCCACGCCCATAACAATACTCAAGCACAAAACAAGAAAACAAAACCAAGTAGAAATAAAACAAGAAATTTTCAAGAGCACATCACATTTTCACAACACAATATCAACACCCATAATACAATAAGGAAATAGACGAAATCCAAACCTTATACTCACAATACTCCACACAATACAACAAGATGAACAATGGTGTCACACTAATCTACATGGAATGAACACCATTCAAGCACTCACATGAATGCTACTCCACAATGCAATTCAATGCATACTCCATTGATAAACTCCACACTTGCATATTTGCTTAACCATATTAAAAGAAAGAAATGGAAAAGAAGCAAGTTTGAGATACGAACCTTGGTCCAAGCTAGGGTAAGGATAGTTGTAGTAGAGCTCCCCTAATCTCCCTCCAAAACCTAACTGTCTCTAAAATTAGAGAGTGGGCAAACACCCCACTAGTTTGTCCAAGAAACTCTAATAAAGCCTTCCCATTAACTTATTTTAGCAAAAACACTAAACCACTCCATCCTTACAAACTTGTCTCCTCTAACAGTTCATTGATAGCCCTCACGAGCTCTGAGTTATGACCCTCGAAGGATCGACCTCAAAATGCACTTAGAGCACCTTGGAGACTCCTCGGTACAGGGTGGCTGCAAATAATGGATGGTCTTTGTGGCTAGAACAAGGGCATGACTAGGGTTCACCCACCCATCCGGAGCTAATGGAACTGACGATTCGATGCCAAGATCAGTGGTTTCAAAGTCACGTTGTGGTGCACCTATGAACTGAGGCACACTATGAGTTTTGGCATCGAGCGAGATCGTTGTGCTGAATCCAAATAGAATGTGATATCTTGAAAATGAGATAGGTTAGTTTAGGCCTTATTATCACTGTCCTATAGCATTTGATAGTTCATCGATAGCCCTCACGAGCTTTGAGTTATGACCCTCGAAAGATCAACCTCAAAATGCACTTAGAGCACCTTGGAGACTCCTCGGTATGGGGTGGCCGCAAATGATGGATGGTCTCCATGGCCAAAAAAAGGGTGTGACTAGGGTTCACCCGCCCAACTGGAGCTAATGGCACTGACGATTTGATGCTAAGATTAGCAGTTTTAAAGTTACGCTGTGGTGCACCTATGAAGTGAGGCACACTGCGAGTTTTGGCATCGAGCGAGATCGTTGTGCTGAATCCAAATGAAATGTGACCTTTCAAAAATGAGATAGTTTATTTTACACCTTAGTATCACTGTCCTGTAGCATTTGACAGTTCATTGATAGCCCTCACGAGCTCTGAGTTATGACCCTCGAAAGATCGACCTCAAAATGCACTTAGAGCACCTTGGAGACTCCTTGGTACGGGGTGGCCGCAAATGATGGATGGTCTCCATGGCCAGAACAAGGGTGTGACTAGGGTTCACCCGCCCATCCGGAGCTAATGGTACTGACAATTCGATGCCAAGATCAATAGTTTCAAAGTTACGCTGTGGTGCACCTATGAACTGAGGCACACTGCGAGTTTTGGCATCGAGCGAGATCGATGTGCCGAATCCAAATAGAATATGATCTCTCAAAAATGAGATAGGTTATTTTAGGCCTCAACATCAGCGTCCTGTAGCATTCAATAGTTTATCGATATCCCTCATGAGCTCCAAGTTATGACCCTCAGAAGATCGATCTCAAAACGTACTTAGAGAACCTTGGGGACTCCTCGGTACAGGGTGGCCATGGACAATAGAGGGTCTCCATCGTTGGAAAAAGGGTGTCACTATGGTTCACCCACCCACTCGAAGCTAATGGCACTGACTTGTAGCCGTTAGGAGTTAGATTTTGAAAAGTTGTCAAGAAAGGTTGACCCCTTTGACTTGTATCATGAAAGGTTGCTTTGTGCCTTGCTTGATTGTTTGAAGACTACTCCATGTGTCACTATCTTTCTTGGAAAAAAAATTGCTTTTGAACATCAAGCTTGCAATATTATCAATTATTGTCAAACTTTTTCAACCAAGTCAAAATGTCAAGTGCAAATATTTGTTTGCATTTTTTGCTAAGGGGAGTTTCATAAATTGACTTTGATTTTCTATGTCTCTAGTGCTTGAACATGCTTAAAATGGCTCTTTGGTCTTAGAGCTATTGGTATTTTCTAACGTCATGGTCTATGATATGCATACTAAGAATTTCTTTCACTAAATGGTTTCCTTGATCTATTGACTACACTTAAATTTGTTCACTTGTCATCTCTCTTTCTTTATCTACATTGTTATTTGGGATTTTTTCGTAGCTCTTGACTTGAGTCACTAGTGTTGTAACCTGCTTGGACAATTTGTTTGACAAGTCACTCATTCATTTCTACCTCTCTTTGACATGTGAACACTCTACGTCTCTAGTTTGGACATCAAGTTATCTTGTGTCACCTTATTAGCTTCCTCTAGTCTCCTTCATGCTTTATTTTCTATCTACCACTATGGTATTCAAACCTTGTGCTACCAAACCTCAACCAAATCTAGATGATCACGATATCCTCCATGCCACTAAAGAGTTTCAAGATCTATATGTTCAATATAAAGAGCTAGAAGAGACAAATAATCTTTCTTACCTTCATCTCTCTACGCACATGATAGAAATCAATTCTAAAATTGAGAAAAGGTTAGAGGAGAATATTGCATTCTTAAATTAATCTCCCTTAAGACCTTTACATACACACAGGTCATCTTCTTCAAGGTCTACATATTCTACGCCAAGACATCAAATATCTTCATCTTATAGATCTAAAGACCTCTTTAGAGAACAAGCAAGTGATACCTCCTTTGAGCCTATGCCAAACTTTCATTATGGACCTATCTTTGACCAAGATAGTGATGAAGACATGGATGCATTCTATTCACTTAAGAAACAACAAAATTATCATGGAGAAATTTTTGAGAGAACTTTTACTCCATTAGAAGATTCTCATGATAACATCTTGCAAACACTTCTTGATAATGAATCCATCACATTACTAGACAACTCTAGACCTTATGAACCCAAAATCAAACCTCCATGGTGGAGAAATTATCATTATTGCCACTTCCATGGAAGAAAATTTCATAAAACTAAAGATTCCATAGTGTTGAAACATAAAATCAAATATCTCATTTATGATGGGATTGTTGATACCTCTAATGACTCATGTGTCACAAGATCATGCTGATGAACCTATGTCAAGTGATGATTTCCTTGACACCTTCACTTCTTATAACACTAATGAACCTCCTAAAGTGTCAAAGCTTTCGAAAATGCCTCCACCAAACAAAGAACCTAATTCTTTCCATATAGACCATGCGTACCCTGAAGGGCTACAACTAAAAGAAAATCAAGCTAACCTTCACTTGTCTGCAAACCTTTTCCATGCTACTAAGACTAAAGATCCTCAACATTCATGCAATACTATGATTACTATGCCCACTTTAGCTAATCCTGCATTATTGCTTTAAGATTCTATCATGCATACCTCACATTTTCCCTTGTCCTTAGAAGGTGCTCAATATCAAGATGACTCTTAAAAAGAAAAATATATAAATAAAGATCAAGATCAAATACCTTTTCATCTCATCCAAAATTTCACCTTTCTATATCATGTGTGTTACCCACCTCCTACATATGATGAGGATACCATTTCCACTACCTCCATTGAGCTTACTGAAACTTATGGGAAAAGTGATCTTTCTATGCTATATAAAGAAAGATGTCAAGATCAAAGTGTCCCCATGTTCTACTTCTCCATATCCACTTCAAAAATATGCTCAACATTCAAACACTCCTATCAAAGGTCTTTCTCCTATAAAATGTACTCATGAGTCTATTGATGACTTTGGTCATGCTACTCACTCTAAAGATGTTGAAATCCCTAGTCAGTATCCCTTTGCATTTCATAATTCTATCCTTGGTCCTTATACATCTAATCTAAAGTCTTCAAACCTTCTCCTACACTTTCTACTTCTAGCTCTCCTAATGTACCTCAAGACCAACAAGACATTCATCCTAGAAAATATCCGTCCACTCAACCATCTAAACCGGTCATATCAGCCTTATTCATCCATAAGTCCCAAATCTTTTGGAAGCAATTTGTATGTTCAACATAAGAAATACAATAATAAATTAAAAAATAGAGATCATTATGTCTCATCTAATCAACATGTGAATGGACATAACAAAAATATATTGGAGATACCACAAAGGTTCACTATTCAAAAAGTGAAATCAAAGAAAATATGGGTTCCTAAACCCATTATTGAAGAAATGTGTTATAAAGTATCCAAAGGAAAATCTAAAGCTATATGGATTCCAAAGTCTCTCTTGAAAGAATTTAATATTGAACATAAATCTAAGTTGACATTCAATATTCCAAAGGCTTCTGCTCCATTTTCTTCCAAACATCTTTCTCAAAAGCTTACAAATACTCCACTCAATCTTCTTCTAACATTGTCCTACCAGCTCATACATCTAAACCTTGATCCATTTCCTCCATGATTCCTCCATCATTCGGAAACCCTCCAAGGTGTGTGTAAATGTTGATCTTCCCCACTTTGTCACCTACCCTTATGCAATATTTTCAAAGCTACACTTACCTACTATCCATACTCATACAATCCTTCCAAGGAATGAACTCTTATCCTACTATCATCTCACTTCCTTCACCCTATCAACATCATTGAGAGTACTTATCTATGGTCTTGGCTTATCATACCTTATCTTTCCTTTAGGAACACTATCTAACTTGAATATAGTTGACCTATTTCTAAAAAATTAAAAAAAAATAGAAAAGAAGATAAAAAATGTGCCTTGGTGAAAACCATTATCTTATCCATGAGATTCCCTATTTTACTTTCTCATTCACTCATAGCCTTCATATCCAACTTCATATCATGTCATTATGCATGTGCTATCTTGCTTATTGGCTTTAATTGCTTATCCTACATGCTATCTTCTTTCATGGATTTCATGGCTTATCCCAAATGTGCTTCATACAACTTTTCAATATGAAAGTCTTTCAAAACATTATACAATATTATAACTCTTTATGCTTTCAAATGCTATGATTGGTTGCAAAATGGAAGAAATCAAGTATTCTAATTGTTCATCTATACTTTCTAGATTTTTCTTATTTGATTAGTTTGATAAAAATAGTTTTAATAATCATAATGTCAGCTTTATGTCAAATAAGGAAAAACCCAAATTTGTAATAAGATATCCGCATGCAATTATCTTTCATATAGTTATAAATGCTCTTAAAATTGTCCTTATAGCCTTGTATCACATGCAAATATGATTTGCAAGAACTTGTTCAATATCTTCCTCTTATAATTCCTTAGAAAGAACCTACCAAAATACAAAAACCATATTAAAAAAAAGTACACATTTTACATCATAATACATCATAAATTTTAGAAATTATCCCCAATACCACCCCCCTCCAACTCTTCATGATGTACCCACATTCCAATATCATAAAAAAATTAGTAACTTATTGTAATAAACAAGATAATCATCAATTCATTAAATCATTATGAAGAAAATAACATAAGAAGTATATATACCTAGTCGAGTATTCCAATAGGGTCCTCTCTCTGTTTTAGGGTCTCCAACAGGGCTTCATGATCAGCATTAGCAATAGTAAAAAGTTCTTTTACTTTTGGTCTTCCTTGATGCTTCAATAACTTTACATTTGTTGCTATAATAAGATGCGAATATATGAGAATTACTTTGTGCTTCTGATAGTCTTCGAATGCAGAAATTTCGTTCCTTCTAAGCATGTATGTCCGCAGCCATGTTCCAACAACAACCACTGAACCAGTAGGATATGTGAATCCATCATCATCTTTGATCACTTGTGCAAGTTTTTGTTTGCCTCTTACACAACATGCTAACCAATAATCAGATTTCTCATCATTCCCCTGTGATGCAACCAATGCAAAGACATGTCCTAGCTGAAGTAGATCTGATAGATGGTTATGCTCAAGTGAACTTTCCATGTCATCATTTTTGATAGAGTGTATGATAGACAATGGAGTAAGATAATGTGGAGCCCATGTTTCCACCCACTCACTTGACTCATGGTGATCTCAATCACACTAAAAACAAGTAGGACAAAAACAAGCTAGTTGTCGTGTCCAAATGGTCCATGTACTAGAATCAGAGCTCCGAAATGAATGCATTTTTGATGAGTCTCTCACTGTAGCACAATTTGATCTATCACCTATGGACCCTTCCTCAACCAACCAAAAGAACCTACGTACCACTAAATCAAGAGTCCCCCCTTGTGATAATGCTAAACTACACCAATCAACAATGCTACAAGCATCAAGAAGCTCTATTGTTGAAATTTTCAGTTGCTCCTTAACTAGAGCTCTTTTCACACATGCCCCTACTCCATCATGTTCCCCTTTTCCATGGCCAGACTCAAAAAAACCCCAAATATGAGGCACCACTCTCTCTACGTGCATCCTACACAACCAATAAAACATGTGAGCATTCTTGAACTGACCTGTATAGTTATCTGACCAAATGATATGTCTATCCATAGCAATTGCATGCTCATGTAAGAAATCAAAAAAATTCTCAAAACAATGTTGCAAAAACTCGTGAGAGTGAGATCTATCATCACTCATATAAAAATGATACTCTCTAATAATCTTTCAATTATCTTCTGCACTATCAGGGGCATGTCTATATGTTATGTGAACGGAAATTGCAATCTGAATGGAGTTGTAATACTAAGATTGTGTCTCATTTTGAGGTTGCAATGTGTAGTTCTCAGCAAAATCAACAACTGATATAATAGTGCCAATGGTAAAAGTCTCCTTACACGTTCTAAATTGTTGATCCAACTAGTGAGACCTGTGATTATGTCTTGCATACTTGTAAAAAAGATTTGCCTTGAAATCTGAAATAAAATTAGCCACACTGATATCTTTTCCAACCAATTCACATCTAGAGCTCTCACTCCCACTCTTCAATGTGTATTTCACTGTTTCATATACCCTTTTTTTCAGTATTGTCTTTCCAAGATCTTGTTCACACCCCTCATGGAAACATGTGTCAAACTTGGATAAACCACCACATTCTGAGCACTTCTTATTTAAGCAAGCATTTCTATAAAAGGAACAACCATCAACTCTATGACATAAGAGTTGATCTAGAAAGTCTCTTGATGATTTTGGAAGCCCACTAGCCCCACAATCCTCCAACATTTCTTTACTATGCAAAGTAGAACGGATGGAGCATAATAGTTCATGGTGCATAGAAAACTCAACATAATATTTGCAACAACATGTATTTCGAATTTTGAGTGGCACACAATAAAATGGCTTCAAAGATTCAAAAGCCCTTTGTGATATATGAAGACTTGGATGACTCTCTCTAAATTGTTTGAACAACATAGTTTGACTTACCTCTAAATGGTGTTTAGGATGTGGCATGCGGTCTCTGATGCCAATTCTCAACTTTAAGACATCTTTAGCATTGGGTGATACTCGTGAGTTAGAGTGCCAAAATTGTGTAATTTCTTCCTTCACATCGTCGTATAGCTTCTTATCAAAACATGGAAGTCTCCCACCAAATGCCCATGTTTCATTTTGAAGAGGATCATCAATTTTCTCTCATCGACTAAGTGCTCTTCTCAAAGTAGTACAATTTAGATTCAAATCAATACAAGTTTGTCTCATATATCTACCCTTTCTCAAATGATGACTTACCAAAGAGGTTGTAATGACCCTTCGAGCAGCTCTATTATCCTTCTCTCTGCTATTTTTTCCAATTCTATTGAGAGCACTGAAAAGATTCTTCACGATAATGGCATTTCTTTCCAACTTTTTATTGACACAAATCTTCAATTTGGAAAGCATAGGTCTCATCTTTTACTTCTTTAATGAGTGCATGAAAAGCTGACATTGCTCTATCACTGTCTTGTTGCCGAAAAACATTTGATATAGTCTTGAAGCCCATAACCAAATGGTTCTTTCTGATTTTTTTCCTTCCAAACTAGTAATAATCGTTTTATCAATTTCAATTATCCATTTTGGTGTTTTAGAACCTTCATGTCAATTATAATTAGGAGATATGTAAGGTTCTTGTGCATTGTCATCTTCGACATGGTCAATTATGCAATTTGGATTATGACTCGGTGGCATTTCTTCTTCAAAATATTCATTCTCCAAATTTTCAATTTCGGCATTATTGTTTTCAATAGGTACATTTTCATTCCTCAACTGTACATATTCATTATCTGACTCTATGATTTCACCTTCGATTAATTCATCATCAACTTGACTGATATTTAGCATACCTTGTCTTTTTTTTAGTGTTCCATTTTGTCCCTTTCCCTATATGCCACAATGTCTTCATTGGATATCTTCCTTTTGCGTTTATCCTTTCGACAACTGATGCTCCCCATTCAGATGACAAATTCAAACACCTAAGGTTATATTTTTGAATTTTTTTTTATTAGTTGGGCCCCAAAACGTGACCTTTTCCATAACTCATGAAAAAAGAAGTGAAAAAGTGATGTTGTCGGGTTTGCAGGGACAAGAAATTATTGGGAATTGGTGCCAGTTAAATCAGATATCCGATTTCAAATCGGATATCCGATTTTGTAAAGTGAATTTTTGGGGGTAAACTTGCTATAATTTCCCTCCTTTGCCATAATTATATTAATATTATGAAAATCATTGGAAAGAAATCGACTTTGATTTATTACAAAGCTAATAGTATAGTAGTATTAATATATAATAGTATTAATAGTATAATAGTATTAATATAAAGTATCAATAGTATTAATATATAGTAGTATTAATATATAGTAATATAATTATATAGTATTAATATAGCTATAGTATCAATATTATTATTATACCCATAATAGTATTAATATTATTACTATAGATATAATAGTGTAAATATTTAGTGTTTATTTATATTATAATTATTATTATTACTAAAGATATAATAATATTAATATTTAATGTTTATTTATATTATTATTATTATCATCATAAAATAGTGTATATATATAAATATATAATTATTATTATCATAAAATAGTATAAATAGTATATATATATCCTTTTATATTTTAACCCATATACATACGAACGATTCGAATATGTCCCTAGGGGTCCTAGGACCCCCAGGGACATATGTCACCGTTTAATAGCTAAAGGGGGTCATAGGTCACCTATGACCCCCTTTGACCCATATGAACAATTTGAATATGTCCCTAGGGGTCCTAGGACCCCTAGGGACATATGTCGCCATTTAATGGGTCAAAGGGGGTCATAGGTCACCCTATGACCCCCTTTAACCCATATGCACGATTCAAATATGTCCCTATGGGTCCTAGGACCCCTAGGGACATTTGTCATCGTTTAATGGGTCAAAGGGGGTTATAAGTAACCCTATGACCCCCTTTGACCAATATGAATGATTCGAATATGTCCTTAGGGTTCCTACATATGTCATTGTTTAATGGGTCAAAAGGGGTCATAAGTCACCCTATGACCCCCTTTGACCAATATGAACGATTTGAATATGTCCTTAGGGGTTCTAGGACCCCTAGGGACATATGTCATCATTTAATGGGTCAAAGGGAGTCATAGGTCACCCTATGACCCCTTTGACCCATATGAATGATTCAAATATGTCATTAGGGGTCTTAGGACCCCTAGGGACATATGTCATCGTTTAATGGGGCAAAGACTGTCATAGGTCACCCTATGACCCCCTTTGACCCATATGCAGGATTTGAATATGTCCCCAGGGGTCCTAGGACCCCTAGGGACATTTGTCATCGTTTAATGGGTCAAAAGGGGTCATAGGTCACCCTATAACCCCCTTTGACCCATAAGAACGATTCGAATATGTCCCTATGGGTCCTATGACCTCTAGGAACATATGTCGTCATTTAATGGGTCAAAATGGTCATAGGTCACCCTATGACCCCCTTTGACCCATATGTCCCATTCGAATATGTCCCTAGGGGTCCTAGGACCCCTAGGGAGATATGACGTCGTTTAATGGGTCAAAGTGACCTATCACCCCCTTTTACCCATATGAACGATTCGAATATGTCCCTAGGGGTTATAGGAGCCCTAAAGACATATGTCGTCATTTAATGGGTCAAAGGGGGTCATAGGTCACTCTATGACCCATATGACCAAGTCGAATATGTCCTAAGGAGTTCTAGGACCCCTAGAGACATGTGTCATCGTTTAATGGGTCAAAGGGCGTCATAGGTCAAGCTATGACCCCCTTTGACCCATAGGATCGATTCAAATATGTCCCTAGGGGTCCTAAGACCCTTAGGGGCATATGTCTTCGTTTAATGGGTCAAACGGAGTCATACGTCACCCTATGACTCCCTTTGACCCATATGAACGATTCGAATATGTTCCTATGGGTCCTAGGACCCCTAAGGACATATGTCATCGTTTAATGGGTCAAAGGGGGTCATAAGTCACCCTATGACTGCCTTTGACCAATATGAACGATTTGAATATGTCCTTATGGGTCCTATGACCCCTAGCGACATATGTCATCATTTAAAGGGTCAAAGGGAGTCATAGGTCACCCTATGACCCCGTTTGACTCATACGAACGATTCGAATATGTCCCTAGTTGTCCTAGGACTCCTAGGGACATATGTCATCGTTTAATGAGTCAAAGGGGGTCATAGGTCACCCTTGACCCCCTTTGACCCACGTAAATGATTCGAATATGTCCTTAGGGGTACTAGAACCCCTATGGACTTATGTCGTCATTTAATGAGTCAAAGGGGGTCATAAGTCACCCTATGACCCCCTTTGACCCATATGGCCCATTCGAATATGTCCCTAGGGATCCTAAGACCCTTAGGGACATATTTCATCATTAAATGGGACAAAGTGACCAATGACCCCCTTTGACTCATATGAACGATTTGAATATGTCCCTAGCAGACCTAGGGACATATGTAATCATTTAATGGGTCAAACGGAGTCATAGATCACCCTATGACCTCCTTTGACCCATATGAACGATTCGAATATGTCCCTATGGGTCTTAGGACCCCTAGGGACATGTCGTTGTTTAATGGGTCAAAGGTTGTCATAAGGCACCCTATGACCCCCTTTGACCCATATGAATGATTCGAATATGTCCCTAGGGGTCCTAAGACCCCTAGGGACATATGTCATTGTTTAATTGGTCAAAGGGGGTCATAGGTCACCTTATGACCCCCTTTGACCCATATGGGCCTTTAGAATATGTCTTTAGGATCCTTAGGGACATATGTCATCATTTAATGGGTCAAAGGGGGTCATAGGGCACCTTATGACCCCATTTGATCCATATGAATGATTCAAATATGTCTTTAGGGGTCCCATGACCCCTAGGGACAAATGTCATCGTTTAATGGGTCAAAGGGTGTCATAAGTCACCCTATGACCACTTTTGACTCATATGAACGATTCGAATATGTTCTTAGGGGTTATAGGACCCCCAGAGATATATGTTATTTTTTAATGGGTCAAAAGGGGTCATAGGTCACCCTATGACCCCCTTTGACCTATATGAACAATTTGAATATGTCCTTAGGGGTTCTAGGACCCCTACCGACATATGTCATCATTTAATGGGTGACCTATGACCCCCTTGACCCATATGACCCATTCGAATATGTTCTTAGGGGTCTGAGGACTCTTAGCGATATATGTCATCATTTAATGGGTCAAAGAGGGTCATAGGTCACTCTATGACTCCCTTTGACCCATACTACCCATTCGAATATGTCCCTAGGGGTTTTAGGACCCCTAGAGACATATGCCATTGTTTAATGGGTCAAAGAGCGTCATAAGTCACCCTATGACCTCCTTTGACCCATATTACCCATTTGAATATATCCTTGGGGGTCCTAGGACCCTTAGGGACATATGTCATCATTTTATGGGTCAAAGGGACCTATGACCCCCTTTGACCCATATTACCCATTCAAATATGTCCCTAGGGGTCTTAGGACCCATAGGGACATATATCGTCATTTAATGGGTCAAAGGGGGTCATAGGGTGACCTATGACCCCGTTTCACCCATATGAACGATTTGAATATGTCTTTATGGGTCCTAGGACCCCTAAGGACATATGTCATCGTTTAATGGGTCAAAGGGGGTCATAAGACACCCTATGACCTTCTTTGACCCACATGAACGATTCAAATATGTCCCTAGGGGTTATAGGACCCCTAGAGACATATGCCATTGTTTAATGGGTCAAAGCAGGTCATAGGTCACCCTATGACCCCCTTTGACCCATATGAACAATTTGAATATGTCCCTAAGGGTTCTAAGACCCCTATAGACATATGTCGTCACCTATGACCCCCTTGACCCATATGAACGATTCGAATATGTCCGTAGGGGTACTAGGACCTCTAGGGACATATGTCATCATTTAATGGATCAAAAAGTGTCATAGGCCACCCTATGACCCCTTTTGAACCATATGAACGATCAAAATATGTCCGTAGGGGTTATAGGACCCCCAAAGACATATGTCATCATTTAATGGAACAAAGGGGGTCATAGGTCACCCTATGACCCCCTTTGACCCATATGAACAATTCGAATATGTCCCTAGGGGTTCTAGGACCCCTAGAGACATATATCATTGTTTAATTGGTCAAAGGGGGTCATAGGTGATTTATGACTCCCTTGACCCATATGAATGATTCAAATATATCCTTAGCGGTCCTAGTACACCTAGAGACATATTCGAATCATTTATATGTGTCAATGGAGGTCATAGGTCACCCTATGACTCCCTTTGACCCATATGACCCATTCGAATATGTTCCTACGGGTCCGAGGACTCATAGAGAAATATGTCATCGTTTAATGGGTCAACGAGGGTCATAGGTCACCCTATGACCCCCTTTGACCCATATTACCCATTCGAATATGTCCTTAGGGGTTTTAGGACCCCTAGAGATATATGTCGTCGTTTAATGGGTCAAAGAGAGTCATAGGTCACCCTATGACCCCCTTTGACCCATATTACCTATTTGAATATGTGCTTAGGGGTGCTAGGACCCCTAGGAACATATTTTTTCAGTTAATGGGTCAAAATGACCTATGACCCCCTTTGACCCATATTACCCATTCGAATATGTCCTTAGGGGTCCTAGGACCCCTAGAGACATATGTCGTCGTTTAATGGGTCAAAGGGGGTCATAAGTCACCCTATGACCCCCTTTGACTGCTATGAACAATTCAAATATGTCCTTAGGGGTCTTAGGACCCCTAGAGACATATGTCGTCGTTTAATGGGTCAAAAGGGGTTATAAGTCACCCTATGGCCCACTTTCACCTATATGAACGATTCGAATATATCCCTATGGGTCCTAGGACCCCTAAGAACATATATCATCGTTTAATGGGTCAAAAGGTGTCATAAGGCACCCTATGACCTCCTTTGACCCATATGAACGATTCGAATATGTCCTTAGGGGTCCTAGGACCCCTAGGGACATATATCATTGTTTAATTGGTAAAAGGGGTTATACATCACCCTATGACCCCCTTTGACCCATATGGGCCATTCGAATATGTCCCTATGACCCCTAAGGACATATGTCATCGTTTAATGGGTCAAAAAGGGTCATAAGGAACCTTATGACCCCATTTGATCCATATGAACGATTCGAATATATCCGTAGGGGTCCCAAGACCCCTAAGGACATATGTTGTTGTTTAATGGGTCAAAGGGACCTATGACCCCCTTTGACCCATATGAACAATTCGAATATGTCCCTAGGGGTCCTAGAACGCCTAGGGACAATTGTCATCATTTAATGGATCAAAAAGTTTCATAGGTCACTCTATGACCCCCTTTGACCCATATGAACGATTTGAATATGTCCCTAGGGGCTATAGGACCTCTTGAGACATATGTCATCTTTTAATGGTTCAAAGGAGGTCATAGGCCACCCTATGACCCCCTTTGACCCATATGAACAATTCGAATATGTCCCTAGGGGTTCTAGGACCCCTAGAGACATATATCATCATTTAATGGGTCAAAGGGGGTCAAAGGTTACCTATGACCCCCTTGACCCATACGAACGATTTGAATATGTTCCTAGGGGTCTTAGGATCCCTAGAGAAATATTTACCCTATGACCCCCTTTGAACCATATGAACGATTCAAATATGTTCCTATGGGTCTGAGGACTCCTAGCAACATATGTCATCGTTTAATGGGTCAAATAGGGTCATACGTCACCCTATGACCCCCTTTGTCCAGTCTCACCCATTCAAATTTGTTCCTAGGGGTTCTAGGACCCCTAGCGACATATGCAATCATTTAATGGGTCAAAGAGAGTCATAGGTCACCCTATGACCCCCTTTGACCCATATTACTCATTCGAATATAACCCTAAGGGTCCTAGAATCCCTAGGGACATATGTCATCATTTTATGGGTCAAAGGGACCTATGACCCCTTTTGACCCATATTACCCATTCAAATATGTCCCTAGAGGTACTAGGACACCTAGAGACATATGTCGTCGTTTAATGGGTCAAAGGGGTCAAAGGGGGTCATAGGTCACCCTATGATCCCCTTTGACCCATATGAACAATTTGAATGTCCTTAGGGGTCCTAGGACCCATAGAGACATATGTCGTCGTTTAATGGGTGGAAGGGGGTCATAGGTCACCCTATGACCCCGTTTAACCCATATGAACGATTCGAATATGTCCTTATTGGTCGTAGGACCGCTAAGGACATATGTGATCATTTAATGGGTCAAAGGGGGTCATAAGGCTCCCTATGACCCCTTTTAACCCATATGAACGATTTGAATATGTCCATAGAACTTATAGGACCCCTAGAGACATATGTCGTCATTTAATGGGTCAAAAGGGGTCATAGGTCACCCTATGACCCCTTTTGACCCATATGAACAATTCGAATATGTCTCTATGGTTCTAGGACCCCTATAGACATATGTCATCATTTAGTGCATCAAAGGGGGTCATAGGTCACCTATGACCCCCTTGACCCATATGAACAATTCGAATATGTCCCTAGGGGTACTAGGACCTAGTACCCCTAGGGACATATGTCGTCGTTTAATGGATCAAAGGGTGTCATAGGTCACCCTATGACCCACTTTGATCCATATGAATAATTCGAATATGTTCCTAGGGGTTATAGGACCCCCAAAGACATATGTCGTCGTTTAATGGGTCAAAGGAGGTCATAGGTCACCTTATGACCCCCTTTGACCCATATGAACAATTCGAATATGTTCCTAAGTGTTCTAGGACCCCTAGAAACATATGTCATCTTTTAATGGGTCAAAGGGGGTCATAGGTCACCTATGGACATATTTTAATCATTCAAAGATGACATATGACCCCCTTTGACCCATATGAATGATTAAAATATGTCCATAGGGGTCCTAGGACCTCTAGAGACATATTCGATTCGTTCATATGGGTCAAAGAGGGTCATAGGTCTCCCTATGACCTATGACCCCCTTTGAACCATGTGAGCCATTCGAATATGTTCCTAAGGGTCCGACGACCCCTAGCGACATATGTTGTCATTTAACGGGTCAAAGACGGTCATAGGTCACTTTATGACCCCTAAAGACATGTATCGTCTTTTAAATGGTTAAAGGTGGTCATAGGTGATTCATATGCACGATTCGAATATGTCCGTATGGGTCCTAAGACCTCTAAGGACATATGTCGTCATTTAATATGTCAAAGGGGGTCATAAGTCACCTTATGACCCCCTTTGACCAATATGAACAATTCGAATATGTCCTTAGGGGTTCTATAACCCCTAAGAACATATGTCATCGTTTAATGGGTCAAAGGGAGTTATAAGTCACCCTATAACCCCCTTTGACTTATAAGAACGATTCGAATATGTCCCTAGGTGTCCTAGGACCTCTAGGGACATATGTCATTGTTTAATTGGTCAAAGGGGGTCATAGGTCACCTTATGACCCCCTTTGACCCATATGAACGATTCGAATATGTTCTTAGGGGTACTAGAACCTCTAAGGACATATGTCGTCGTTTAATGAGTCAAAGTGGCTTATAAGTCACCTTATGACCCTTTTTGACCCATATGACCCATTCGAATATGTCCTTAGGGGTCCTAGGACCCCTAGGGACATATGTCGTCGTTTAATGGGTCAAAGTGACCTATGACCCCCTTTGACCCATATGGACGATTCAAATATGTCCCTATGGGTCCTAGGACTCCTAGGGACATATGTCGTCATTTAATGGGTCAAAGAGTGTCATAAGGCACCCTATGACCCCCTTTGACCTATATGAACGATTCAAATATGTTCCTAAGGGTCCTAAGACCCCTAGGGACATATGCCTTCATTTAATTGGTCAAAGGGGGTCATAGGTCACCCTGTGACCCACTTTGACCCATATGGACCATTCAAATATGTCCCTAGGACCCATAGGAAAATATGTCATCATTTAATGGGTCAAAGGACGTCATAGAGAACCCTATGACCCCGTTTGACCCATATGAATGATTCGAATATGTCCTTAGGGGTCCCAGGACCCCTAGGGACATATGTCGTCATTTAATGGGTCAAAGGGGGTTACCCTATGACCCCCTTTGACTCATATGAACGATTTGAATATGTTCCTAAGGGTCCTAGTACCCCTAGGGACATATGTTGTCGTTTAATGGGTCAAAGGGTGTCAAAAGTCACCCTATGACCCCCTTTGACCCATATGAATGATTTGAATATGTCCCTAGGGGATATAAGACCCCCAAAGACATATGTCGTCGTTTAATGAGTCAAAGGTAGTCACAGAGTGACCTATGACACCCTTTTACCCATATGCGCCATTCGAATATGTCCCTAGGACCCCTAAAAAAATATGTCATCATTTAATGAGTCAAAGGAGGTCATAAGGCACCTTATGACCCCATTTGACCCATATGAACGATTTGAATATGTCCTTAGGGATCCCAAGACCCGTAGGGACATATGTCATCGTTTAATGGGTCAAAGGGGGTCATAGGTCACCCTATGACTCCCTTTTACCCATATGAACGATTCGAATATGTCTCTAGGGGTCCTAAGACCCCTAGGGACATATGTCATCATTTAATGGGTCAAATGGTGTCATAGGTCACCCTATGACCCACTTTGACCCATATGAATGATTCAGATATGTCTTTAAGGGATACAGGATCTACAACGACATATGTCATCGTTTAATGGGTCAAAAGCGGTCATAGGTCATCCTATGACCTCCTTTGATCTATATGAACAATTCGAATATGTCCCTAGGGGTTCTAGGACCCCTAGAGGCATATGTTGTCGTTTAATAGGTCAAAGGGGGTCATAGGTGACCTATGACCCACTTGACCCATATGAACGATTCGAATATGTCCCCCTAGGGACATATTCGAATCGTTCATATAGGTCAAAGTGGGGGTCATATGACCCATTCAAATATGTTCTTAGGGTTCCAAGGACTCTTAGCAACATATGAGACCCTTAGGGACATATTCGATTCATTCATATAGGTCAAAGTGGGGGTCATATGACTCATTCAAATATGTTTTTAGGGTTCCAAGGACTCTTAGCAACATATGTCGTCGTTTAATGGGTGAAAGAGAGTCGTAGGTCACCTTATGACCCCCTTTGACCCATATTACGCATTCGACTATGTCCTTAGAGTTTCTAGGACCGCTAAAGACATATGTCGTCGTTTAATAGGTCAAAGGGGGTCATAGGTCACCCTATGATCCTCTTTGACCCATATGCACAATTCGAATATGTCCCTATGGGTACTAGGACCCTTAGGGACATATGTCATCATTTAATGGGTCAAAGGGGGTCATAAGTCACCCTATGACCCCTTTTGACCAATATGAACGATTCGAATATGTCTTTAGGGGTCCTATGACCCCTAGAGAAATATTTCATCGTTTAATGGGTCAAAAAGAGTCATAAGTCACCCTATGACCCCCTTTGACCCATATGAACGATCAAATATGTCCCTAGGTGTCTTAGGACCCCCAGGATCATATGTCGTTGTTTAATGTGTCAAAGGGGGTCATAGGTCACCCTATGACCCCTTTGACCCATATGAACGATTCAAATATGTCCTTAGGGGCACTAGAACCCCTAAGGACATATGTCATCATTTAATAGGTCAAAGGGGGTCATAAGTCACCCTATGACCCCCTTTGACCCATATGGCCCATCGAATATGTCCCTAGAGGTCCTAAGACCCCTAGGGACATATGTCGTCGTTTAATGGGTTAAAGTGACCTATGACCCCCTTTCACTCATATGAACGATTCGAATGTCCCTAGGGGTCTTAGGACCCCTAGGGATGTATGTCATCATTTAATAGGTCAAAGGGGGTCATAGGTCACCCTATGACCCCCTTTGACCCATATGAACAATTCGAATATGTCCCTATGGGTCCTAGCACCCCTAGGGACATTTGTTGTTGTTTAATGGGTCAAAGGATGTCATAAAGTACCGTATGACCGCCTTTGACCTATATGAACGATTCGAATATGTCTTTATGGGTCCTAGAACCCCTAGGGACATATGTCATCGTTTAATGGGTCAAAAGGAGTCATAGGTCACCCTATGACCCCCTTTGACTCATATGGACCATTTGAATATGTCCTTAGGACCCCTAAGAAAATATTTCGTCGTTTAATGGGTCAAAGGGGGTCATAGAGAACCCTATGACCTCGTTTGACCCATATAAACGATTCAAATATGTCCTTAGGGGTCTCAATATCCCTAAAGACATATGTCGTCGTTTAATGGGTGACCCTCTATGAACGATTCGAATATGTCCCTATGGGTTATAGGACCCCCAAAGACATATGTTGTCACTTATTGGGTGAAATGGGGTCATAGGTCACCCTATGACCCCCTTTGATCCATATGAACAATTCGAATATGTCCCTAGAGGTTTTAAGACCCCTAGAGACATATGTCATCGTTGAATGGATCAGAGGGGGTCATAGGTGACCTATGACGCCCTTGACCCATATGAATGATTCAAATATGTCCCTAGGGGTCCTAGTACTCATAGAGACATATTCGAATCATTCATATGGGTCAAAGGGGGTCATAGGTCACCCTATGACCCTCTTTGACCCATATGACTCATTCTAATATGTTCTTAGGGGTCTGAGGACTCCTAGCGACATATGTCATTGTTTAATGGGTCAAAGTGGGTCATAGGTCACCTTATGACCCCCTTTGACCCATATTACCCATTAAAATATGTCCTTAGGGGTTCTAGGACCTTTAGAGACATATGTCGTAGTTTAATGGGTTAAAGTGAGTCATAGGTCACCCTATGACCCCTTTTGACCCATATTACCTATTTGAATATGTCCTTAGGGGTCTTCGGACCCCTAGGGACATATGTCATCATTTAATAGGTCAAAGGGCCCTATGACCCCCTTTGACCCATATTACCCATTCGAATAAGTCCCTAGGGGTCCTAGGACCCTTAGAGGCATATGTTATCATTTAATATGAACGTTTCGAATATCTCCGTAGGGGTCCTAAGACTCTTACGGACATATGTCATCGTTTAATGGATCAAAGGGGTTCATAGGTCACCCTATGACCCTCTTTAACCCATATGAACATTTTGAATATGTCCCTATGGGTCTTGAGACCCCTATGACCTATAGAGACATATGTCGTCATTTAATGGGTCAAAGGAGGTCATAAGGCACCTTATGACCCCCTTTGACTCATATGGATGATTCAAATATGTCCCTAGGGGTTATAAGACCCCTAGAGAGATATGTCGTCGTTTAATGGTTTTCCCTATGACCCCTTTTGACCCATATGAACAATTTGAATATGTCCCTCGAAGTTCTAAGACCCCTAGAGACATATGTCATCATTTAATGTGTCAAAGGGAGTCATAGGTCACCTATAACCCCCTTGACCCATATGAACGATTCAAAAATGTCTCTAGGGGTCCTAGGACCCCTAAGGACATATGTCATTGTTTAATAGGTCAAACGGTGTCATAGGTCACTTTATGACCCCCTTTGACCCATACGAACGATTCGAATATGTCTCTCGAGGTTATAGGACCCCCAGAGACATATGTCATCATTTAATGGGTCAAAGGGGGTCATAGGTCATCGTATGACCCCCTTTGACCCATCTGAACAATTCAAATATGTCCCTAGGGGTTCTAGGACCCCTAGAGACCTATGTCATCATTTAATGGGTCAAAGGGGGTCATAGGTCACCTATGACCCCTTTGACCCATATGAATGATTTGAATATGTTCCTAGGGGTCTTAGGACCCTTAGAGACATATTCGAATCATTCATATGGGTCAAAGGGGGTCATAGGTCAACTTATGATCCCTTTTGACCCATATAAACAATTTGAATGTCCGTAGGGGTTCTAGAACCCCTAGAGATATATGTCGTCGTTTAATGAGTCCCACTTGACCCATATGAATGATTTGAATATGTCCCTATGGATCCTAGGACCCCTTGAGACATAGTCGAATCATTCATATGGGTCAAAGGAGGTCATAGGTCACCTTATGACCTATGACCCCATTTGACCCATATGACCCATTCGAATATGTTCTTAGGAGTCTGAGGACCCCTAGCGACATATGTCATCATTTAATGGGTCAAATAGGGTTGTAGGTTACCCTGTGACCTTCTTTGACCCATATTACCCATTCGAATATGTCCCTAGGGGTTTTAGGACCCCTAGAGACATATGTTGTCGTTTAATGGACCCTATGACCCTCTTTGACCCATATACATGATACGAATATATGTCATCGTTTAATGGGTCAAAGGGGGTCATAAGTCACCCTATGACCCCCTTTGACCAATATGAACAATTTAAAAATGTCCCTATGGGTCCTAAGACCCCTAAGGACATATGTCATCGTTTCATGGGTTAAAGGGTGTCATAAGGCACCCTATGACCCCCTTTGACCCATATGAATGATTCGAATATGTCCTTAGGGGTCTTAGGATTTGTAGAGACATATGTCATCATTTAATGGGTCAAAGGGGGTCATAGGTCACCCTATGACCCCCTTTGACCCATATGGGCTATTTGAATGTGCCTCGGACCGGTAGGAAAATATGTCATCGTTTAATGGATCAAAGGGGGTCATAGGGCACCTTATGACCCCGTTTGACCTATATAAACTATTTGAATATGTCCGTAGGTGTCCCAGGACTCTTAAGGACATATGTTGTCGTTTAATGGGTCAAAGGGGGTCATAGGGTGACCTATGACCCCCTTTGACCCATATGAACGATTCAAATATGTCCCTAGGGGTCTTAGGACCCTTAGAGACATATGTCATCATTTAATGGGTCAAAGGGTGTCATAGGTCACCCTATAACCCCCTTTGACCCATATGAATGATTCAAATATGTCCCTAGAGGTTATAGGACCTCCAAAAACATATGTCATCATTTAATGGGTCAAAGGGGGTCATAGGTCACCCTATGTCCCCCTTTGACTCATATGAACAATTCGAATATGTCCCTAGGGATTCTAAGACTCTTAGAGACATATGTAATCATTTAATGGGTCAAAGGGGGCCATAGGTCACCTATGACCCCTTTGACCCATATGAACGATTCGAATATGTCTCTAGGGGTCCTAAGACACCTAGAGACATTGGAATCATTCATATGGATCAAAAGGGGTCATAGGTCACCCTATGACCCCTTTTGATGCATATGACCCATTCGAATATGTTCCTAGGGGTTCGAGGACTCCTAGCGACATATGTCGTCGTTTAATAGGTCAAAGACCTATGACCCCCTTTGACCCATATTACCCATTTGAATATGTCCTTAGGGGTTGTAGGACCCTTGGAGACATATGTCATCGTTTAATGGGTCAAAGAATGTCATAGGTCACCTTATGACCCCTTTTGACCCATATTACCCATTCGAATATGTCGCTATAGGTCCTAGGACCCGTAGGGACATATGTCATCAGTTAATGGGTCAAAGGGACCTATGAAACCCTTTGACCCATATTACCCATTCGAATATGTCCCTAGGGATCCTAAGACCCCTAGAGACATATGTCATCATTTAATGGGTCAAAGGAGGTCATAGTGTGACCCATATGAACAATTCAAATATGTCCTTAGGGGTCCCAAGATCCGTAGGGACATATGTTGTCGTTTAATGGGTCAAAGGTGGTCATAGGTCACCCTATGACCCCCTTTAACCCATATGAACGATTCGAATATGTCCTTATGGGTCCTAGGACCCCTAGGAACATATGTCATTATTTATTGGGTCAAAAGGGGTCATAAGACACCCTATGACCTCCTTTGACTCATATGAATGATTCAAATATGTCGCTAGGGGTCCTAGGACCCTTAGGGACATATGTCATCGTTTAATGGGTCAAAAGGGGTCATAGGTCACCCTATGACCCCTTTTGACCCATATGACCTATTCGAATGTGTCCCTAGGGGTCCTAGGTGTCCTAGGACCCCTAGGGACATATGTCATCGTTTAATGGTTCAAAGGGAGTCATAGATCACCCTATGACTCTCTTTGACCCATATGAACGATTTAAATTTGTCCTTAGGGGTCCCATGACCCTTAGGGACATATGTCGTTGTTTAATGGTTCAAAGGGCCTATGACCCCTTTTGACCCATATGAATGATTCGAATATGTCCCTAGGGGTCCTAGGACCCCTAGGGACATATGTCATTGTTTAATGGGTCAAAAGGTGTCATGGGTCACCCTATGACCCCCTTTGACCCATATGAATGATTTGAATATGTCCCTAAGGGTTATAGGACCCCTAGAGACATATGTCATCGTTTAATGGGTCAAAGGAGGTCATAGGTCACCGTATGATCCCCTTTGACCCATATGAACAATTCGAAATGTCCCTAGAAGTTCTAGGACCCCTAGAGAAATATGTCATCGTTTAATTGGTCAGGACCCCTAGAGACATATTCGAATCATTCATATGGGTCAAAGGGGGTCATAGGTCACCCTATGACTCCCTTTGACCCATATGACCCATTTGAATATGTTCCTAGGGGTCCAAGGGCCCCTAGTAACATATGTCATCGTTTAATGGGTCAAAGAGGGTCATAGGGTGACCTATGACCCCTTTTGACCCATATTAGCCATTCAAATATGTCCCCAGGGGTTGTAGGACCTCTAGAGACATATGTCATCATTTAATGGGTCAAAGAGAGTCATAGGTCACCCTATGACCCCCTTTGACCCATATTACCTGTTCAAATATGTCCTTAGGGGTGTTAGGACCCCTAAGGACATATGTCATCATTTAATGGGTCAAAGGGACCTATGACCACCTTTGACCCATATTACCCATTCGAATATGTCCTTAGGGGTCCTAAGACCCGTAGAGACATATGTCGTCGTTTAATGGGTCAAGGGGGGTTAGAGGTCACCCTATGAACCCCGTTGACCCATATGAATGATTCAAATATGTCCCTCGGGGTCTTAGGACCCGTAGGGACATATATCGTCATTTAATGGGTCAAGAGGGGTCATAGGTCACCCTATGACCCCCTTTGACCCATATTAACTATTGTAATATGTCTCTAGGGCTCCTAGGACTTCTAAGGACATATGTCGTTGTTTAATGCGTCAAAGGGGGTCAATGGTTGACCTATGACTCCCTTTGACTCATATATATTAATAATATACATATCTATTAATAACATACATATTATTATAATAATATATAATAATATATATATATATATTACGTTATTATATTTAATAAAAATATTACGTTATTATATATATTAATAACATATATATGTATTACTTTATTATATTTAATTAAAATATTATTTTATTATATATATATTAATAACATACATATTAATATAATAATATATATAATACATATTATATATTTATATTTAATATATTACGTTATTATATATATATATTATACATATTAATATAATAATATATAATACATATTATATTTAATGAAAATATTACGTTATTATATATATATTAATAACATACATATTAATATAATAATATATAATATGTATTATATATATATATATATATAAATTACGTGATTATATTTAGTAAAAATAATAATAATATAAATTATATTTATAGATTATAATAAGATTAACATAATATATTATTATATATTGCTAGATTATAACTTATATCTTTACATTATGTTATTATATATATAATATATTAAAATATGTCTTTACATAGTAATATAAGTGAAATAATTTATAAATAATAAGCTATGACGTTTAAACCCAATTTTTCCTCCAAAATGTGTTGAGATTTTAAATTTGCCACCCACAACATATCGGATATTGGATTTGAAATCGGATATCCGATTAGGTTTGGTATTTGCCAAGCCTACCCGATCAACCCAAAAGACGTGTTTGAAGAGGGTTTTAGTGATACTCAAACTTCGGGTAGTCGTATGACAATGTTATTTTGATCGAAATTGAATAAAACAAAAAGAGTTTTTTAATATCACTCTCTAGATTTCATCAATATAATTTCTGTCAAATTTTGAGTTTGATAAGTATTTATTAGTTAATTATCAATGAAGATAATTGTAAAGTGCTGATTGACATACTGATTGAAAAATAGCTATAACTTTCAAACGGTATAATATTTTTTAAATCTAAAAGTTGCGTCACATTCTATACTTCGGCTAGTATAAGAAAAGAAAAAAAAAATTTGGTAAAATTTTCTACTAGTTAGGGTGGTCAGACACGAGACTTTTTTTTTCTGAAAAAGTTTTGGTAGAAAATTCATATTTAATTATTTATTTGGAATATAAATACCAAAAAATATGTGTCACATTCGGGCATGAGTCTACTTTTCATATCTATAATTATATTAAAAAAATATTATGATTTGATCTTGATTAAGGTGGTCAGACATACACCTACTTTTTATTTTCGCCCTGAAATTTTCTTAGTACTGCCTTAAAATTCAAACTTTGGACCAATTAATTTTTTTCTCTCCTGATAAGGCCTAGTAGTTTAGAAACTACATTCAATTTTTTACAGATTATTTTCTTACAACTTTTTGATATAAAGTCCATAACCACTTCAAAATTATGTGTCAAGTTGACATAAATCTGATTTGCTAATTTTTCACTATCATTTAAAGCCATAGTTTGGTACACTATGATCCTGCACACACACACACACACACACACACACACATATATATATATATATGTATGTATGTATGTATGTATGTATGTATGTATATATATACATATATACGTATACATACATATATATATATATATACATATACATACATATGTATATGTATATGTACATATACATATGTATATGTATATATATATGTGTATGTATACGTATATATGTATATATATAAATATACATAAATATACATACATATATACATACATATATACATACATACATACATACATATATGCAAATTAACATTGTTTTAAAGAGAACATATACATAATGTTTAACTCAAAAAGGTCTTTTCAATTTGGTGAACTAAGAATTTTCTCTTTAAAGGTAATTGTTCTCTAAATTTACCCATTATTTCACTTAATAGATTTGACTACAAAATTAAGAAACCATTTTCAAATCTATTTCTCAATTCGATTCTAATTCGAACCCAAACTCGATTTAGATCTAATTTTCTTTCTTAAGCTGAAACTAAGGTTTTCTATTGTTTTCTTCTCAACCAATTAAAATTATCATACATATCTAGATTCTAATTTCAAGATTGAAAATTCAATCACAGAGAATATTCAGACACATATAACAGACATGATGAAGACAGGAAGAGAAAGAGTGCAAATAGAATATGCGAAAATCACGAGTGCACCTGGAGACTAATGCTAATTTTCCATACCTCAGAAGTCTATAGAAAATCTCTTCCTTCTCCAACATTCGCAATTTCTCCAAGATCCAAGCCAACTGAAACCTCCAAGTAATGAGAAGTGCTTGAAGAAGCATAGGAGCATATAGAAACATATGAGCATGTAGAAGCATATTAGCTTCTCAAATGCATGTAAGCTTTGAAGCTTGCCCAAACACACTAAGAGAGCCTCTATTTAAAGGCCTCTAAGATGCATCTAGAATGTGTCTAGAAAGAACTAGAAGATAAGCATGACAACTAAGCATGAGCCTTCTCCAACCTTCTAGATGAATCATAAAGTTGTAGACACCATGTGCTCAAATAATATGCTAACTCCTAGGTGTAGACAACTTGTGCATACTTAGAGTCCAAACTCCTGTGTTGTCTACATGACAACTCTCGAGAATTTGCAAACTCCTATGTGAGCAAACATTAAAATAATGCACATTAATTAATATAATATTTACTTTACTCTTTTCAATTTAATTTATTTATTTATTAAATCTCAAGCACTAATTTTAATAATTCCACTTGTTTTGTCTTAATATATTTATATTTTAATCACATGTGTACACATCATGCAACTTATAATCTTTTAATAATTTTAATATCTTTTCCACTTTTACATTTATTTTCAAAACTTAATTGCTAAAATATTTATTAACTTAAATAAATATTATCACATTCCAACTTTTTAAAATTATAACTTTTATCTTCACATTTAATTATTTTATTTAATTAATTTCCCAATTAATTAAAAAAAAAATATTAAAATACCATATTAATTTTTCATTAAATTTAACCATTAATTAAATCTTCTAATTAGGCTTAATTTATAGAAAATACATCAAAGACTCATAAAATAAAATATGAAAATTTCACTATAGAAAACACATACAAAATCAAACCAAAAGGGTTAATATCACGAATTACGTCATCTGATGCATTAAGAGGGTACTCAACTAAGATACTTGTCCTAATTTTCAATTAGGACAAATGGCTTAAAGGGTTGAGATTTGGACTTGAGAATTTATCTTCCCTCTCTTACTATTGAGATAATGTGATAGGGTACGTTCATCTTGGCAATTCAGGGAAGTTGATACCTAGTACCTGCAACTTGCATAAAAACTATGCATGTACTAGCACAATATATACTAAATTAAATAAGCAATGGCAGGAAATGGTGCATCGTGTAGATCTCGACTAGCAGGTGACTACGACTCCCTTCCTTAACCACATCAGACACGCCATATATAAAAACAAACACACACACCATACACATGCAAGTATGGGGTAAGTATCCATAAGAAAACACGTGATAATAAATCATTTTGCTAATCATCATCAATAATTGTAAACACTATGATCATCATGCATACATAAAATATAAAGTACTAAGTAATCTCACCATATATCAACTGAATCTAAAACAATATCTAATAATCTCAGAACAATCAACATAAAACTAGCCCTAAAAGAGTTCAGCAATGATAACAAAAATGCGAACTAGGGGTAGGCACTACATGTAACATTATTTTCTCAAAACAAGGCCAAGATAATTGAATAAAAAGAGAATCATCCACAAAATATGAGAAGATCTCCAAAATTGATACAAAAACTTGTCCTAAGTACTAACATCATTATTCTTTATGTCCCTAGGCACTTCTTGCATTAATAATTTTTTTAAAAAAATCTCCCACTTTTCATAACACTTTCATGATCAATCATAGCTTTTGAATTTTTATACCTATTAAATTATCATTCCAAAGAAAGGGCTTCAATCTTGCAACAAACATGTTGGTGTTGATATATCATTTTGTACGATGCTTAATGGAAATAATCCTTTCAAACTCCTCTCTTGAAAAGTTGATCTAGGCTCAACTCCAAGGTTATGGGTGATCTTGTGACCTACTAGAATCCGCTCAGTTGAATATAAATATTTTTGTTCACAAGGAGACCTTTGTTGGTTCTGATCAATTTTGGATAAGATGTTCAATCTACTTGTTGTTTCAAAATTAACCACAAAAAGAGATTTTTTTTGGTATTTTATATTTTTTATATGAATGCAATTTAACAATGCAACTATTTGAATTCCTAATTTAACCAAGTATTAGTAAAGAAAATAATGAAGATAAGGTAATCAAGAGATGATAGCAAATACCATGAAAGGGAAATTTTTAACAAACATAAACCATGGTAACAACACATCTACGAGTTGAATTGTTGAAAAGAATATGTAGGATATTAATGAAAGTAGGAGTAGTGTTTCCTCAAATCCACAGATGCAATCATCGATGGGAATTTAGTAAAATTGAAAGATGTTTCACTTCTTATCAAATCACAAGACCACAAAAAGTGTGCTCATTTAAGACGAGAAGCTATGTAAGAAAAATAGGGTGATCCCTTCTCAAACTTTGTACATCAGAGCAATTCATCAACACACGGAAAACACCAGAACTAAAATATCACACAATCAAATCAACATAACAAAACTATAGGCTCCATTATTATCACGAACAATAATCCACAAAAATAACACACTCTAGAAACAAATGAGAGCACCAATAACATATATTATTGCATCAAAATAATGATCTACAATACATGTTACATTCTTGAATTTATAAGAACTTATCTCATCAATTTATGTTGAGAGTGAGAGATCCCTTCATGTAAATATATGCTTAAAACTTATAAAACATTTCTAATTATGTACAAAGTTACTCTCTAAATGGTGCTAAGTAGGACTCCATCCTTGTTTATATTGATTAACAGGTGCATGAGCTTTTAAATGTCTTAAAACAAAGAAAAAAGCAGTAAATAAGAAGAAAGAAGCTGTAAGAGGACCTGGGAGTCACTAGAAGCTCTAAAAAGGGAAGCTTGGCCTTCTTTGAATGTTTTTAGGAGTTAAACTATCATCATAATGCATTTTTGGTGCATGGAAGGCTATAAATTTGGAATTGGCAATTAATTGTCGGCATACCTCTAACTTCCTCAAAAATTTTGGGACACCTTTGGAGTAGTGCTCCTTACACACCTTAGTGGTAGGTTCAAAAAATCCCAAATTTTCCCAAGTGTCAAAACTGAATTTTTAGCTTTTGGGTTTTCATCCCCTTTATACCAGAGCGATGTTTGGATGTTTGCTCTTAAATTTCTCTATAATATCCATCATTTGGGAAGCTTCCAAAAAATATAAAGCCTCATATTTATGCGTGACTATTTGCCAATAATTACTCATATCCATTCGAGTATCTATAAAATCATCAATTCTAATATCAAGTTTCAACAATACCTCTTTAGTCTTGAATGCTTGCCGAATATCTTATTTAGACAAAGTATCCTTGAAAGTTCTTTGGAATTTCTCAACCGCTACTTGCACTAATTGAGCTTTTTCTTTGACCCATCTTCAAAAATCTCAAGGAAAATGGCATCACAATAACTATCTAAATCCAAAATTTGCTCTTGAGATTGGCCTTCTAACTTCTAAATATCTTCATGAAGTTCTTCCATGATCTTATTTCCAACAACTATCTTTTTAATCCAATCTTCAAGTTTATCAATCTCATCTATTGTATAAACTTCTGTGAGTGTATGAAACTTTTGACCTTTTATTGTTTGGAGTACTTGAAGGTCTTTTCCCCAAGTATGTACCTCATCCATAAGCCCAAAATCTTGGTCTACTATAGATACCAATTTGTCCACACTAGATTGAACAATATGCAATAGGTTCAAATTAGTTTGTATTATTTCTACACCTTTTTGCTCAAACTTGTCACGCCATTGCTGATATGCTCCCAAAAATGAATCAACTTGGACACTCCCCTTATCACTCCTTTCTAGTGCTACAATGAGAGTGACCTCTTGGTGATCTTGATCCAATGGACTTACAATTCCATACAAAAATCCTCTTAGAAGCTCATTCTCTTTGTACAACTTTATCAATTCATTCTCATTTACATCTTAATGCAAGAACACCTCCTTGATGCCCATAATGATAATTACTTTAGCCATATCTATTGTGGGCTTTCCTAATAGGACTTCTTTAATCTGATAGTCCTTAGGAATCAAATCTTTGGTCACAACATGTGGAGGAGGAATGACTGTATGAGCAAGTAAGTCCTGATAGTTATTCTTCATTATCAAGGTCAATTGTTGTGCGTCACCTGTAGGTGGCTCAGGTCTCTTGATGGCTTCTATGAGTGCATCCAAACTCTCTTCCTCATTCAAGTTTAGCTACCTTTTTTGTAAACCCATAACCTCCCTCTTCAACCAAGCCAATGTAGTGCCCATAGGAGACATGTATTTGGTTGAAGAGGAGGTTTTCCTTGTAGGCCCTTTTCCCTTATTCCTCCTTTTTGGAGTCTTCTCCTTTAGAGAGAGATCTAGATTTTGTGTCCCTGTATCTATAGTACCCAAAATTCTTACCTCTATATCCTAATAAGTTTGGTGAGATTTTTTAGGTATCTATCCTTCCTCTAATACTTCATCAGCTGGCCTTTGTTTTGACTCTTCTTCATTCCTTGCTTGTTCTTCTTCAGTAATAGGAGGGAGAGGAGTGGCTGACCCTTTTTCCAAAAATGACAAATCCTAAAATGATGGTGGTGAGGTACCCAGAGATCCTTGTGGTAGAGGTGGAATTTGGTTTCAATTCTCTCCCAAATGTTGGTTTATGGGTGTATCTTATATTTTATCACCCAATATTTTAGTTCCTACCAATATAAAGTCAAAATTAGATATGTCAAAAATATATGTTCCCTACACCTCTTGCTCATCCATCCATAGTTGTTACTCATTTGCTGAAGTTGTAACCTCAATATCTTGCCAAGGAATAGATGGTAGTGTAATGGTGGAGCTTCTCATTTTCTCTTCCTAAGTAGCCCTTTCGAAGTACATCCTTTGATTCAATGGGAGATTGTCTTCTTCATCTTCTTCATCCACCTCAGGGATGGTTTTTGGAACTATGGGAATAGGTATAATCTTTCTTTGTATCTTCTACCTTCTACTCCTTCTGACCATAGCTCTAACCCTAGCTTTGTTAGTAGCTAAAGGAGAGGCTTCTTCATCTTACGCTAGTGGTGAGACCTCTTGTGCTTATTGCTTTGGTTCTTGTTCTAGTGGAGGCACTCAGAGTATCCCAAGTTTGAGTTGCTTCTTCATTTTGAGGCTCTTGGTTCTTAGGTGCTTGAGTTCCCTCTTGGGCTTGAGTTTCCTCAGCTTCATGCTCATCTTTCTTTGGAGAATCTCTTATCCTCTCTTTTTTTTCTCTTTTTTCCACCCTAAAGTACCCAACATGCCTGTCATGTTTATATACTATTTTTAGCCTAACTAGAGATTGGGCAAGGAATGTTGGCATTGTAAATTTTGCACCATTACCCTTTATTGGGTGTGTTGTGGCTTAGAAGGTGACAATCTATGGAACTGGCTCAAAGTTAAAAGGCTTCTTGATCTAGTCCCTTGTCAATTGAATTATATGCCAAGCCCTATGCTTTATATGTGCATTCTTTTCCCTATTAATCTCTATATTCATGATTGTCCTATCAAATATCTTATCACAATCGTATAAGGGATCCAAGACATCTTGCGTGTCTTGTTGGACAGCCTTTAGTGGGATCTTTATCTTCAAGGTGCTTCCTACTACATATAGAGTCATCCTACAACAATCCATTATTTTAATATCATAGTCATCTATCACATTCATCTTATGATCTTCTACTGCATCTTCATGAACAAATTACTTTCTTGCCAAATGTTGAACTTTACCAATATTTTCAAAATACATATGAGGGGAGTTGTAAATTTCCAAGGGAAGTTGATCACTTTCTACATCAAAGGTCATGATATCCTGCTTCTACTTTACTTAAAATGGACCTATAGCAATGGGCCATACCCATGTCTTTTTATACTATTTCCTCACTCTATCATATGAAGATGTGAATTGTCTTGCAATCTCCAATAAGATGAGCCTATCCAATGGATACCTTGAGAGTTTCTTTGGATTCACCATTATACAAGATACCCTTAGGTAAGTGAATGTCTTGAATAGGATGTAGTAGGAACCAATTATTTTAGTCCTTGTTGTTGCCTCTACTAACATCCTTTTGGCATAATCACCATCTATAAATTAGATGATTGTAAAAATGAGGGCATCATTCACTATCTAGTATTCCTTGCTCTAGTCCAAGAGCTACTTCTTAACCTATTGGGGGTATACCACATAAAGCCATGCATTAGCATCTTATATGTTACCCTTCTTGAATAGTCCTGGATAGTTAGTTATCCTTACTGCCAATAAATATGTACTAAGTATGATGTCATGTAAAACTTGAGGTCAACTTTGACTCCTTCTAGCTACTTATCTAAGTTTTCACTTAGTATTGTGGCCCAATCAATTGGCAGTTTGGCTATTCTAATAGAATCTATGAAATGTACCATCCAAATGTTCAAATGCCCAACCCTTAGTAGACCCATGACTCCACTCAGAAGTATAATGGAGCATCTAATGTTGTCCTTTATATATCCTCTAGTCATATCTACCTTTCCTTCTCTTCATCCCAAGGGTGTCCTATTCATAAAAAGTGATGATTGTACAATTTCTTTAGCCTTCTTTTCATTATCCCTACACCATCTTTCTACTTGATGATAGGTGATCTTCACATATTGATCAACTCTCAGGAGATGGAAAACTTTCTCAGTGATCCTCGGCCTTAAGTCTAAGACAATCTCCTCTATGATGCTCTTCTCAACTCTTTTCTTCTAAAACATATTTTTCTTCCAATGCTATTACAAGCTCTAAAGATTGTACTGATGTTGGATGTGATGTCACATTAACCAACCTTGATCTGGTAAGTGTGAAGAACATTGGGGACCTCTCTTTAGGTTTATTATAGAATACTAGGAACATGTTCTAGTCTATGCATCCCAACTCAGTATCTCTAATCTCTAAATGTGCATCTTGAAAGTGTGATTTCTTTAGTGCACCTTAAAACTTGAAGATAACTGGTTTTGGAGAAATCTTCTCTGCAAGTGAGAACGATGAAGCCATTTTATCCTCAAAAAAAAAAAAAAAACATTAGTCCAAAAAGTTGAAAGTCAAACCCTAAACAAGACTTAATTCTAAAAAACCAAACCCAAAACACCAAAACCTAGCAAATTTAGCTCAATCCCCCTTAACAGGCCCTAAAATGCAATTTAGTACACCTTGGACACCTTAATAGGTGCACTAGTTGTGCTTAACAACCTTGAAAAAGGTTATTTGGTGTGCAATTGCACACCTTCATAGGGTGCACACATGCACATGTTTGCTACTACACACATTATATTTGACCATGTGCAATAGGGGACTTTTCAATCTCAAAAAGTGTCAAGGGTACACACACGCACACCTTTATGGGGTGCACATGTGTGCACCATCACTTTGTCTTTGTGTGTTAGGTTTAAAACAATTGTAGATGTGCACCTTGACAAGGTGTGCATCTTTGCACCATTACCTTATTGTTCTTTAGGTGTTTTTCTTATAAAAGGTGCGCACAACTACACCTTGGATAGGTGGCCATGTGCACACCTTTATTTGGTTGTTTTTTGAGTTTGTTTAGTTTTGAAGATGCAAATAAAGGTGTTCATGTGTGCACCTTGGATAGGTGTGCTTGTGAAGGCTAGAGGAAGAATAATGAATAGAGGGGAAGGTGTTCTCAGGTATTCACAGAACCTGGACCATGCACACCATTCGAATTTTTGAAAACAAATTGATACAAGTATGATAAATCTGTTTCAATCATTATTTTGTCATTGATGTCAAACCTGCTATTTTGCTGGTAAGACAACTACTTATATGATTTAAGTACTACCACTTATTTGATTGATGAAGAGGATTTGATCAAATGATGTAACTATTGTCACTTAGGTTTGCACCCTTGTCCAAGGCCTATGCGCGAGGATAACCTAGTGAAACATGGAAACAACCTCCAAGCTATGGGACTTGAACTACGAGGTTGAGTCTCTAGAGAAGGCCGGCTTCCTCTTATTATCAAGGCGCACCTATCTACTCTTTGAGAGGAAAAGGGAGAAGAAGAGCACAAAAGCAAATCTACCTAGTCTAATCTAAGGAGGTGATGCACCAAAATAGAGTGTTCAGACTTCATTTCTACCCATATATGCACTACAAAACCAAGATAACATTCAAAATACATACACACCCAGACTTATGTCAATCAATAACCGCATACAGATTAGAAAACCAAACTGAATAACACAAGGAAAAGGATTTCACTTATATATTATCCAATAGGTCAAAAATAGACACAGTATGCAAGTCACGGATCTCAACAATACACCAATGAGAGGCAAGACAGATGCACCTACACATCGATGGCTGAAGGAGATGATACAGAATGTTATACAACCCAGAGACACAGGGAATTTTACACTGCAGACCTATGAGTAGTAGCAGAGAAATCAGAAAAGGAGTCTTGTTTTTGAAAAGATCACAAAATTGCCTTTATAGTTCAGGCATAACTAAGGATTTTTGCATTACATTTACTTCTCAACTACTGGCATTAACTTCTCACCCTGAAAATCCAATCAAAGATCTGGTGGTTTGAGTATCAAAAAATCTGATATTCCTCTGAAAAAGAGCCTGGAGAAGACAAAAACGGTGCCATAACTGCACTCTAACTAGGTAGATGGATTGACTGAGACGATGGAGTGTCTCCCTATGTTCTGCATTCATTTCGAGTAGGTCGATATTGATCATTAAGATCAGATCACTCAATAAAATTGATTACCTTTGTCTCTTGGTTCATGAATTTGTAGGGTAAGTGAGGTCAAACGGTTTCACATGCTGATTGGGCCATGCGGGCCAATCACATTCCTTCCTTCCGCTGTTCTTGGCACCCTTCCCATGTTTGACCACCCTTTATTGAACTAACCGCGCCACCTTTTAGACTATCATTATTAACTGCGGCGATTACAACCTGATCGCGCCATTAACTGCCAGTTGCTAACCGTCAACTCTGGTCTTCCAGTGAGACACGTGTCAGCAAGATGCTATGTCGCTATGGTAAAGATCACACAACTCTACCATAGCGAGACAGTGCCTTTTGTTGATCTACTCTGATCTGACGATCGTGAAGACTCATCATGCTCCGTGCTGTCCTTACCCTGGGCCCATCATATCTGGCACCACCTCAGCAACTGCACTACACCCAGACGACATCTGGCAATATTTGATCGACGTACCCTAGCGAGACCTAGCCCCACTAACACGTGGCAAAAAGGCACCATGTCGCTAGGGTAAAGATCGTGCAACTTCACCATCGTGACATGGCGCCTTTCGATGATCTGACTTAATCTGACAGCAAGCAAGATACTACTATCCCCTGCCCCTTAGTGTATCAGTCAATGGGTACCAGCCACATGCCAACCATCTATATTCTCTACGCCTCCAAACTTGGACCCACTGGACACGTGTCCTCCAAGCGCCATGTCGTCAACATAAAACTCATGCGACTTATCCATAGCACGATGGCGCCTGCCATTGATCTCTACAGATTCGATGGTGGAGATCTTAACCCTTTCATGCACTTGGCAATGCTGACTATATTTTGACCTGGCATACATGGTTGCTTCCCATTGGCCTAATGAAGCACCACCCTAGTCTGAAAAAGCACCAACCTGGAGGGTTCGTACCACCTTGACCCTACTGAGAGACACGTGTCAACCAGGTGCTATGTCACCAACGAAAAACTTGTGAGTTTTCTGTTGGTGCCATGGCACCTTGCCACATTTTGAAGCTTTCCAGCTAGTGAAACTAATCGCCCACCGCTAACTTTCTCGGTCACACAACCGGCCCGCCGTCAGATCTTTCCGTTGGGCGCTATGTCGCTATGCAAATTTTTTGGCCAACACACGATAGCGACATAGTGCCCATGATGCCGCAAAACTTTTTTCGACCTGCCAAACCTATTGCCTGGCCTGTTGGACCCACCGAACATGTGGAAAAAGGGTGCCATGTCACAAAAGTAAATCTCATGCAACTTCTGATGGCGAGATAGCGCCAGCCATAGATCTGACGGCAGAGGACCTGTGGGTCGTAGAACTTTTTCAAGGCTTGATTGCTTAGGTTTTTCAATGTCTCTTAGGTATTAAAATAATATTAATTCTGAGACTAGCCGTTGGACGGGCTGGACATTTAAAATTTGAATCTTTGGCGGGTGAATAAATGATAACATTTCTGGCAACTCACAGGGGGCATGAGCCTACTCGATGCATGACCAGTGTGTGTAACAATCCATTGGGCCACAGGGTCGAAAAAGTGTGAATCTAAGAAATGCAAAACCCTAACCCTTTTGTGAGGAGATCAAAACATTGAAAACCCTATCTCTGCAACTACAACTGGAAACAAAAACAAAACTTCCCCTACAACCTAAGACACCTCACAAATCTGCTACCTCACAGGGAGACGACTGTGCCCGTGCACTTCTTGAAAAGTAGGAAACAACAAAAAAGAAACTAAACTACCTATATATAGGAACTCGACCCTCATTTTTAGAAACAAGCTTTAAAATAAATCCCATTGACTCGAATGGGAAAAATCTCACCATTGGGTCTGCTCAACTGAAATGCATTAGCCTATTTGCAACTGGCAATCAGATAGGGGCCACTCCATAGTGGGTCAAACTTGGAATGTCTTCCTGGTTTTTCTTTGTTAGAATCCCTCTTTAGAACTAAATCTCCTTCTCTGAAGGTTTTGACCCTAGCTCTCTTGTCAAAATTTCTTTTCATCTACTGCTAATGTATCTCTAGGGTTTGCATAGCCTTATTTCTCTTTTCTTCTAGTTCAATTAGCTCTGCCATTCTTACTGACATGGCATTATCTTCAATCAATTCTAGCTGATGAGCCAACTGCAAGGATGGGAATTCCAATGAAATTGGGAGTCTAGCCTCCCTACCATATACCAACACAAAAGGTGAATTCCCAATAGATCTCTTGGGTGTTATCCTATTAGCGCACAGAGTAGTTCTTTATTTCTTATGCCAGACCCTCTGATTGTCTTCTATTGTCCTCTTCATGATTCTGATCATATTCTTGTTGGAAGACTCAGCCAAACCATTACCCTGGGGATAGTAATTTGATGATGTGCTCAGGTAGATATTTTGATTCATTGCCCATGCACAAATTTGGGTTCCAACAAAAGACCTAGCATTTTCTGAGATGATAGTAGAAGGAGCACCAAATCTAGATACAATTCCATCAAGGAATTCAACAACTGATGGTTCCGTGGCATCCTTCAAGGCAACTACCTCTGTCCATCTAGTGAAATAATCAATAGCAGCCAAAATCCATTTATGACCTGCACTAGATGGAGGATTAATGGGGCCTATAAAATCCAACCCCCACTGGGTAAAGGGCTGATCCGCCTGAATAGGACGAAGGGGGAGAGCTGCAAGCCTCTGTTTGCCTGAGAAGAAAACACATTTAATAATCATGAAACAGAGATGGCCAATAATAACCAGCCCTCATGATCTTCATGGCAGTTGTTCTTGCAGAGAAATGGCCACCATCAGGGCCATCATGAAGTTCCTTAATCATCCTCTCAGCCTGATCCCCTTTAATGCATCTCAACAGGGTCCCATTAAAATCCCTCCTGAATAGGATACCATCAATTACAACATAGGGAATGGACTACAGTCTATATTGTCTTCTTTTAGCTCTGTCTAATCCCTGAGGGTATCCATCCCCTGATAAGAAGCTCTTCATATAATTTATCCAGCTCCTTGGACCATTAACATTTCCTTCCTCCTACTGCTCTGTTATTACCATAGCAGCCTCTTCATCTGAATCCTAGCCTGATAAAATTTCTTTGCACAATCCTCTTCCCCTTACCAGCTTGGTAATCTGAATATCAACATCATATTCCATTACCCTAGTGATCCATCCAACTCTCTTTTCACTGATATCTTTGCTTAACAAGAAGTCTTTTACACTGGCATGGGGTACCAAAAAATGGATCCTATTGTGGGATAAGAGGTGCTTGAATTTCTTCAAGGCTCTGATGACTGCAAGGGCTTGCTTCTCAATATAACTGTACTTATCCTCATATTCCTTGAGCCCTTCACTAAAGAAGGCTATGGGCTGCTCCTCATCCTTGCCATTTGTTTGAGTCAAGACAGTAGAGATACTTGACTCACCACCTAGAGTGTAGAGGATGAAATATTTCTCAAAATTTGGGTTCATGAGAGTAGGGGTTGAGGCTATGGCTGCCTTGATCTCTTCAAAACTCTCCTTCCCTTCCTTGGTCCATGAGAAGATCATACCTTTCTTAAGCATAGCTATAAGAGGTTTCACCATGGTAGCAAGATTAGGAATAAACCTTCTTACAAAATTTATTCTACCAAGGAAACTTTGCAGCCCCTTCTTGTGTTTAGGAAGAGGAAGGGCAAGTATTGCCTTTGTTCTTTCTGGATCAATGGTCAGCCCATCCTCAGATACAATGTTTCCCAATAGTTTTCCTTGGCTTGTAGCAAAGACACACTTGGCTGGGTTAAGGGAAATCCCAAACTCTCTACATCTTAGAAATACTTGTCTTAGATGATCAAAATGATCTTCCACATTTTTTGAATATACAGTTATATCATCAAGGTATACTAAGACAAACTTGTCAATTAATTTTTTGAAGGCCATCTCCATTGCCTTCCGAAATGTGGCACCTGCATTTGTTAGTCCAAATGGAATCTTGCAATAAGCATAGGTGCCCCACTTAGTAGTAAATTTTGTTTTATGTCTGTCAAATTCTTTAACCAACACTTGGTTATAACCAGAAAACCCATCAAGAAAAGAGAATCTCCTTGACCCACTGACTCTGGATAGAATTTGCTCCATGGAAGGGAGAGGATGGTGATCTTTAAGAGAAGCTTGATTAAGATCCCTAAAGTCCACACACAGTCTGATTTCTCCACTCTTCTTCCTTATAGGGACAAGGTTAGCTACCCATGATGAGTGTTTGATAGAAAATATTATATTAGCCTCTATCAACTTGGATAGTTCTTTTCTCATTAGAGGTTCAATCTTAGGATTCACTGGCCTCTATTTTTGCCTTACCGGTTTGGCCTTATCAATTAAATCTACGGTATGCTAAAACAAACTAGGATCAAATCCTTTTAAGTCATCATATGTCCAAGAAAATACATCATTAAATTCTTGACATAAATGAATGAAGTTTTCTTGTTCAGTTTCAGAACATACCTTCCCCATATTCAGAAATTTTCCATCAGCAATTGTAACTGGGGCATAATCATCCTTTTCTGCAGCTAGATTCATCCCTTTGCCTCTTGTTTGATCATCAGGATTAAAGACACTCTCCAAGGTAATGAGACCCTTGGGCAACTTGTTAGAACTAAGATGAATGATCTGATCGCCATACTAATTTTAAAGTCTTGACTGGTTCCTATCTGAGAATTTTGCCTCATTTTGCAAGAAACTCACAATTTGCTCATCAGAATCAAACACCTGCCAATGAGTGTTGTTGTCAGGGATGGTAGGCCTCACTACCACCTTTATTTGTTGCTTCTTTTCTTCCTCAAGATTCCCTGGTACATCATAAGCTGCACCCACTACTGCAAGTCTATCAACATGTTTATTTTCTTTCCTAGGAATGCTTTGAATATTAAATGCATTGAAGCCCTCAAGCAAATCCCAGACTCTGTGTTTGTAAGACTTAAGCAGGCAATTTTTTGTGATATTGTAGTTTCTCACTTGGTTAACTACCAACTCACTATCCCCATATACTTTCAAGGCTTGAATTCCTCTCTTTTGGGCAAGTAAGAGACCTTGAATCAAAGATTCATACTCGGCCACATTATTGGTGCAACTAAATTGGAGTCTAAAGGAGAAGTAGTATCTTATTTTTGCAGGAGAGATCAACACAACACTAGCCCATAATCCATTTCTATTCCTTGAGCCATCAAAGTACATACTCCATACTCCATTCATATCATCATTAGTCCCAAACAGATCAGGAACTTGAGCATCTTTCTCTATTATGCAATATGTACTAAGGCTTGTCTCAAGAGTCTCTAACATAGGCTCAAACTGATATGCATCTGCCCACTCATCCAAGAAGAAATCAAGGATCTTCGCTATGGAAGTGGTAGGCCCATTTATTAAGTCATTTCCATCCATTTATAGAATAGGGCAATTCATGCTGATGGGATTGGGGTTGTAAGATTCAGTGTGATGAAGGGCTTGAGGTTCTGCTCTAATTGAGGCATTGGCTCCATATCTGGTCTTAAATGATATATATGACCAATCAGAAGATATGAATCCACCAATTTGAGCAGTGAAGTCTCTTGAAAGATAGATGGAAAAATAGGGCTTGACTTCAGCAACAGATATGTCTTGAATCATAGTGCAACCAGGGCATGCATGTAGGGCCATCTCTACATTCCTAAGGATACCTACAATTTTGACAGTACTACCATCCAACTATAACACATCCCTAACAATGGGCTCATATTTCATTCCTAAAGCATCAACAACACACCTAGGCATTACTAAGCTACTAGCCCCTGAATCTATCATGCAATTGTGGACTAATTTTCCCCCTATAATTAGAGAAACATAGAATGGGGGAGGTCTAACCTTTTTACTTGTCTCCACATCCCCTGCTAGTTGTACTAGACTTGTGGCACTCTCCATGGTAGATGGCTGATCCTTGGGTTCAATCTTCTCTAATTCTTGCTGCAACATCCTCTTCTGCATTGGTATGATAGCAACAACATCCCACATAGAAATATTCACATTGGTCTTCTTCATTTTCTCTACCACACTGAATGGCATTACCAAGGGTAGGTTTCACTATAGCGGGTATTCTATCCCATGTCTTTTGAAATCTATAATTAAAATCAGTCATACATTCATGGGGGGCTCTTTTTATTGTAGTCAGATGCTCTAAAAGTGACAAATGGTCACTCTTATCCTCAAAATGTTTGCATAATCCTGCTCCTAGTCCATCCCAATCAGTTATAGAACCATGAGCTAAGCCTCTATACCACTGTAATGCTTTTCCTTTTAAAGATGAGGCTAGAAGTCTGACAGCAACATCATCCTCTGTGATACCATGAATATTACAGACATTTGCTACTTCTTGGATATGCTCTAAGGGGGAGATGGAAGTTTCACCAGTAAAAGCAGGTATACTTTTTAGTGCAGATACTAGTATATCATGTCTTTGGGCTAACAATAGAGGACTTCCACCATTAAAGGTGGAAAAAGCATGAACTCTTGACTGTGCCATGTAAACAAGCATTCTATTGATGAGTGTTGATGGCAATCTAGGCTAAGTTCAAACAGTAGGAGGAGTAGAGATAGATCTTACAGGTATATTAACTGTTATTACACCCCTAACTGGTGATAATGAAGTTCTATTCCTCCTTCTTCTAGGATTTGAAAGGGAAAGCTCTTGATATTGAAATTTACCTCTAGAAGACGCCCTTGTTTCAGCCCTGGGCATGAATTGCTACAACTTTGGCCTGGAACCAGATTTTTTGATGTTCAGAGTCACCAAGTACTTTGAAGGATTAGTCTCTTAAAGGCTTGAATACTAAAGCCAACACTACCTCTTCAGCATTAATCTCTGGAAATTCTTTCTTCTTGACACCAATAGACTTTAAATTTTTTATATGCAGTTCCACCAGGCGTGCCAAAAACTGTTGTCACTTAGGTTTGCACCCTTGTCCAAGGCCTATGCGCGAGGACAACCTAGTGAAACATGGAAACAACCTCCAAGCTATGGGACTTGAACTACGAGGTTGAGTTTTCAGAGAAGGCCGGCTTCCTCTTACTATCAGGGCGCACCTATCTACCCTTGGAGAGGAAAAGGGAGAAGAAGAGCACAAAAGAAAATCTACCTAGTCTAATCTAAGGAGGTGATGCACCAAAATAGAGTGTTCAGACTTCATTTCTGCCCATATATGCACTACAAAACCAAGATAACATTCAAAATACATACACACCCAGACTTATGTCAATCAATAACCACATACAGATCAGGAAACCAAACTGAATAACACAAGGAAAAGGATTTCACTTATATATTATCCAATAGGTCAAAAATAGACACAGTATGCAAGTCATGGATCTCAACAATACACCAATGAGAGGCAAGACGGATGCACCTACACATCGATGGCTGAAGGAGATGATACAGAATGTTATACAACTCAGAGACATAGGGAATTTTACGCTACAGACCTGCAAGCAGTAGCAGAGAAATCAGAAAAGGAGTCTTTTTTTTTAAAAGATCACAAAATTGCCTTTATAGTTTAGGCATAACTAAGGATTTTTGCATTACATTTACTTCTCAACTACTGGCATTAACTTCTCACCCTAAAAATCCAATCAAAGATCTGGTGGTTTGAGTATCAAAAAATCTAATATTCCTTTGAGAAAGAGCCTGGAGAAGACAGAAATGGTGCCATAACTTTGCTCTGACCAGGTAGATGGATCGACTGAGATAGTGGAGTGTCTCCCTATGTTCTGCATTCATTCTATGTAGGTTGGGATTTATCATTAAGATCAGATTGCTCAACAAAATTGATTACCTTTGTCTCTTGGTTCATGAATCCGTAGGGTAAGCGAGGTCAAACGGTTTCACATGCTGACTGGGCCACGCGGGCCAATCACATTCCTTCCTTCTATCATTCTAGGCACCCTTCTCATGTTTGACCACCCTTTATTGAACTAACCGCACCACCTTTTAGTCTTTCATTATTAACTATGGCGATTACAACCTGACTATGACGTTAACTGCTAGCCGCTAACCGTCAACTCTGGTTTGCCAGCGAGACACATATCAGCAAGACGCTATGTCACTATGGTAAAGATCGCACAACTCTACCATAGCGAGACAACACCTTTCGTTGATCTGCTCTGATCTGACGATCGTGAATACTCGTCATGCTCCGTGCTGTCCTTACCCCAGGCCCATCATATCTGGTGCCACCTCAGCAACCGCACTACGCCTAGATGACACTTGGTAATATCTGACCAACATACCCTAGCGAGACCTGGCCTCCCTGACACGTGGCAAAGGGGCACCATGTCACTATGGTAAAGATCATGCAACTTCACCATGGTGACATGGCACCTTCCGTCGATCTTACTTAATCTGACGGCAAGCAAGAAACTGCTGTCCCCTGCCCCTCAGTGTATCAGTCAATGGGAACCGGCCACATGCCAACCATCTATATTTTTTGCGCCTCCAAACTTGGACCCACCGGACATGTGTCCTCCAAGCGTCATTCATCAAGATAAAACTCATGCGGCTTATCCATAGTGCGATGGCGCCTGCCGTTGATCTGTGCAGATCCAACGGTGGAGATCTTAACCCTTTCATGCACTTGGCGATGCTGACTATATTCTGACCTGGCATACGTGGTTGCTCCCCATTGGCCTAATGAAGCACCACCCTAGTCTAGAAAAGCACCAACCTGGAGGGTTCATACCGCCTTGACCCTACTGAGGGACACGTGTCAACCAGGCATTATGTCACCAATGGAAAACTCGTGAGTTTTTCGTTGGCGCTATGGCACCTTGCCACATTTTGAAGCTTTTTGGCCCATGAAACTAACCACATGTCGCTAACTTTCCCGGTGACACAACCTGCTTGTCGTCAGATCTTTCCATCGGGCACTATGTCGCTATGCAAATTTTCTGGCCAACACACGATAGTGACATAGTGCCCACGGTGCCGCAAAACTTTTTTTGACCTACCAAACCTGTTGCCTAGCCCGTTGGACCCACCGGACACGTGGCGAAAGGGCACCATGTCACGAACATAAATCTCGCACAACTTCTGATGGTGAGATAGCACCAACCATAGATCTGACTTAGATCTGACGGCAGAGGACCTACAAGCCGTAGAACTTTTACAAGGCTTGATCGCTTAGGTTTTTTGATGTCTCTTAGGCATTAAAATAATATTAATTCTAGGACTAGTCATTGGACGGGCTGGACATTTAAAATTTGAATCTTTGGTGGGTGAATAAATGATAACAGTAACAATAGCACCTCAAAAAAAGGTTGAGTTATGATATGAAAAGGAGTAAAAGAATTAGCTAAGATAGTGATATCATAATGCATTGATAATCTGCTTAAGGTTGCAAAGGTTGGTTACACTAAGCAAGTTTAGAACAACAAGTTAAATAAAGTTTATCTACCAAGCTTGATCGAATGGACAATAGGTGCTAAGAAAAGGCAATGCAAGTCAAGTAGAAAATTAGTTGGAGCCAAGTAAAAGTCTATTTTAGTGTATGTAAAGTAAAATAGTTGATGTTGAGTAAAGTTTAGTTGATGCCAAGCACTAGTAAACTTTAGTTCATGCCAAGTGATTTTACAAAGGATTCCAAGCAACGTAGTTTTTGCCAAGCATCATAACCAAGTTAATGTTGAGTGCCAACATTATTAGAAAGACTGTGAATTCGATGGATCCGAGCCAAAAATTTTGTTTTCTTGGATTGTGTAAACCAAGTGGAGGATAAGATTGATTATCTGGTGTCACATAATTCATGATAAACCATTTTGAGACAAATACAAAGAGGATTAAAGGAGAAGTTTCTATAAATGAAATGGAATGAGGGGTAGATTCATTGAATCCTACCTAATCTATCCTAACCCTAAATTGGATAATGGAGAATGAATGACAAAATATCTTAATTCTTTATTTATAGAGATGGCTAGTCAAAAGCAAGGGTAGTCATGTGTGAGAACCTAAGGAAGACAATGAGTCTAGGGTATTGTTTCATTTAGTGACCTAAGTGAAGAGTCTTCATTAGGAAGTTAACCAAGAAGGCTTAAGGGAATAGATGCTTGAAGAGTGAACAAGCTATCAGAGATGAAGTGTGTGAAAGCCAAGGAGAATGGAGGACTAAAATAGAGATTTGTAATCTACAAATGGAGTTGTAAGTTGTTATTAGATCAAGCCTTACTATTAATCTCTAATGATTGTATTAGTCTAGGGTAAATCCTTTAAACTAAGGTTGACCTAACAGTCATTTGTAAATCCTTTAACTAGGTGACATTCCAAGTGAAAGGTCTAAAATCCTCTAACAAGGCTCACTCCTAACAAGGTGATTGAAATCCATTAACCAGGTCACATTTAATAGTGTGCATTGTAACCTTTAATAGGGTTGGCCTTTTACAGGGCATCACTTCAGAAGAGTGAGAAAGAGTAGCATGTTACTAGTGAATTTTTCCAAATTGGGTTTCCATGTAAATCATTGTTTCAAGTGTGTTATTGAATCTGTTATGTTTCATGTTTACATTTTTGAAAATTGATTTGATAGTAATCTACAAGTTTTAAGTGATTGCATAATCTTATGGATGCATGTATGATGATAAATGTTTTATGGGTTCACTAAGCTATGAAAAGTTTTATTTGTACATCTAGACTTTGGATAAATGATTTACCCCCTCCCCCCCCTCAGAAGTTTTAAAGAATTTTAACAATTGGTATCAAAGCCATATGCTTAAGAGGACTAGTGTAAAGGTACTAGAAGCACAAAGATCAAGATGTCAAAAAGAGAAGTACCCAAGATTAATAGAGATAACTTTCTTGCATTGCAAAGTCTGATGAAGCTACACCTTGGAGGACTTGGAGATCATGCACAATCTACCATTACTATTGAGCATGTTGATCCTGCTAGAGCCCTAACTATTGAGGATCTAAAAAAGAAGTTTAAAGAAAGCAACTAGGCAATGTTGGATATTTCCTCTGCCCTAAGCTATGTTGAGTTTGATGATATCAACAATCTTGATAGTGCAAAGAAAATGTGGGATTCTCTTCACACCATCTATGGGGGAGACAAGAATATTCTAAGAGCCAAATATGAGAGTCTTAGAGATAAGTTTGATGAAATTAGAATCCAAGAAGGTGAAAATATTACTCAATATTGCTCAAGGAAAAAATGTTAATGCAATAAGAGGATCTATTGGTACAATAGATAATGATACAATGCTAAGAAAAGTTTTAAGAACACTGCTATCTATACATGCTATTATAGTTTTTGCAATTCAAGAACAAAGATGTATACCAAGGAATGTTTTAAATCTTGAAGGTATGGTAGGTAGAATCACTTCTTTTGACCTATCTAACTTTGATAATTACAAACCCAAAAATATTGAATCTACTTTCAAAGCTAAGGGGTCATTGAACATACCAAACAAGTATTGCACAGCAATACTTGTACTTGCCTATTTGATTTTATGCTTTCTACAGGAGTCATTCTATGAGGTGATGGATCAAGAATCTATACACTTCCCCCATTCTCCATTTTTATTTAGTTCTAATCATGTTGTCACAACACATAGAATAAAACTTTCATGAATCATCATATTTTGTGACAACTCTTGTACTTGCCTATTTGAATTTATACTTCTCTATAGGAGTCATTCTATGAGGTGCCTTGTTAAGAGAATTAACTCCTAGAATCAAATCCATTTAATGACTGATCTTTTTTATGGTGGAAATTTGTAATTCATGGATATAGGATTGATTCACACAATGTTTATTTGAAAATGAGTAACTTCATAAATATTACCCATTGAAACTACCTTTCTTGATCAAGTAAATGTTGCAAACTCCTTCAAACAAAGATTCCACAATGAAGAGATATAAACCAACCAATATAGTATATTATTGTAGACTTTAAAGTGAATTCAAGAAAGCAAAAGGTTTTGACCATTGCAATGTAAATAAAGACTAAATTGATTCCCTAAAACTTGAACTATTAACTAGCTACCTACTAAGTTACTGAAAATTACTACAACTCAAATTAGGACTAATAATAGGATATTTATAGAGAATATACTTTTTTTAAATTCAAAAACTACAAATCCCACTAATCAAGAACAAAATGACTGAAAGAATAGAACTGGAACTTTTTGCATTACATTAGAGAAATATATTAACATCTATTCATAAAAATACATTGGCACACCTTGACGAATTATTGATACATTAGGACGTCTTCAACTGTCCTTCATTTGGTTGAGATGACAACTCTTAGTTCATAAAGATCCATTAGTTAACTCAAGCTTTCAAGATTTCATCAAGCACCACTTTAAAAAATGGTTGTTCCCAAATTTGTTCATTACTCACAAATGATAAAAACATGGAATGTGCATACTAATAACTTAGATTTTTAATATTTCCTCAATAACATACCAAAGAAAATATGCATAATATTTTTTGAATACTAGCATTAATTCATATGTCCAAAATCAACTAAAGTATCATTAACCTAAGTAAAAGTACCCATCAATACTACCAATTATACATATTTAACATTAAAAAAAAATCTCTAGCTTAATTTTGAAATAAAATAAGATGCATATCTCAATGTCTATCACCTCTTTAAAATTAATGAAAAATACATATGATAATGCCTCATACCTTGTAGAAACTTTCTTCCATCAACTATACCTATATTCTAGCATTTCTACATACCTTCTCTTCAAAATCCTTCAATGGCTTCATCTTATGTTGAACTCCATCCTTATTTAAACAATAGGTATTTTCATACCCATCATGTATTGCACAACAATCAAACTTTCAATGTAGGTAACAAAAAATAACAAACATTCTTTAGTTAATATCACACAACACCTCATCATGGTAGTACCCACTCTTGAACTTTACCAAAAATTGTTCATTGATCAAACCCTTATGATCCTTCTATAAACACGCAATCCAAAATGGAGTCAAGTGATTCATTCTTTATAACTTCAAATTAGTAACCATTTCCTCATAAACATGATTATCTATACTTTCACTTTAAATAATAACATTGCATGATTTTCCATTACACTTAAACCTTATGCGAAATAGATTCTTCCTTTTCTTAGGCTCATTTTCATCACTCAACAAGGGTTTTCTGGTAACCAAGGATTCTCCTCTTTTAGCACCCTCAGAATGTGATGATTTGGTATCTTTATCTACACATGCAAGTCATTCATTGACTTTTGGTATTATATTATTTATCCCTTGATTTTGAGGGCACTCATCCTAGGCCATGTGACCTTCTCTACAATGGAAAAATGTCCCATGAGAAACTCATCTTCCTGGTCATTTTTCTCTTCCTATTCCTCTCTAATCCCTTGCTAAGTACACAAATTTGTGGTACCAAAAGGGGGGTACAAGATGCGACTTTTTTCCTAAAATCAACGATTTCTAAACTCTGACTAGAATTTGAAGATAGTTACACTAAAAATTTCAAGATATGACAAAAAAAAAGTTGTAGTCCTCTGAATCTAGTTTCCAAACTACTATTTTTTTGTAAAAATGGTGGAGTTTAAGGCCCTCAAAAATGGGGGCCATAGAAATTGGTACTACTTTTTCAATAAAAATATAACATAGTGTGAAGTGTGGTCCCCCTAAAATCCTTTTTTTTTGGAAATCCTTTAATCCCTCTAGTCATAAGTTAGATAATACCATGTAGATTATCTCATTTTTTAAGGTAATTTTTTAATGCATTTTTTAAGTGAGCACATCCCAAAAATGTGAAACATTTATGTGCTTCCCCCTTCAAATCATTGAGAACTAATAAAAAATCAAAACTTTTTTTCAAGTGTGCAGAATGGTGTCTAGTTTCAAAAAACTAACTTGTTGCAAAATCTAATGAACAAGCCAAAATCTAACCACCAAATACTACGCATTGGTTTTGAGAACAAAATGGAAATACATTCAAAAGAAATTATAGTTGAAATGCTTTAAATGGTCTAAATTCAAAATAAATTATATGGTTATATAGCTAACAGAGAGATCTACAATTTCATGTAACCTAATTTTTTCAATATTCAACCACAAATAAACCTAATGAAGAGCACACAAAAGAGTTATCCTTTTTTTAATATGCTATTTGGAAAACACATCTCAGACCTATTTGAAGATACCAAGCCTTTGGGTTCAATCTATAAGGAAAATCCAAGTCTTGGGCTTGGTGAATCATTAAAAAGTGTGCTCACGCAATAGCACTAGTGCACTATAGCATAAGACCGGTTTGAAAATATAGTGGTTTTTAAATAGCACAAGTGCACTTTTAAAATATAGTAGTTTAAATAGAACACACATGTTATAGTGGTGATGCAGGATCATCTTGGGTCTATGCACAATCTTACATCAACCAAAAACATTTCTTATTTTTTGTACCAATGTATTGTTCATGAAGTAGTCATTGTTGCTTGAAGTTTTGTAGCATGTGAAGTTAACATCTTATCGATGACCTTTCTGGGATCTTCATCCTAAGTGTGCAATCCCTAACCATTTTTTGTCTCGAGTTGTGTGCCATTCTTTTCCATCTTTTTTTCTTATGTTTCTCTCCTTGCAAGGCTTGATAATTCTTAGGGCACAAATTTTTAAGTAGTGATAGCATGTTGTGAAATTAGGATCTAATTCCTTTGACATGTGTGGACTCACCTTCGAGTGTGTGACACTTCATGTTTATATTTTCTTTGGTTGTGGTTTACATCTCCAAGGTAGGACCTATAATTTAATTAAATATCTAACTATTTGACTTGTAGCCTAGCTGGCTATATAAGAATCTTGATTAGATGTAGAGAAGAAAGAGAGAAGGTGAGGGTAAGTAACATGAAATATTGAAGAAAATGTAAGATGGGAGCTTGGACTTTAATATCACAGTTTCCTTGTATATGGCCAAAACCCAAAAGGCCTCACAACTGGGCATGTTGACATAATTTCTTTAATTGTTAGACAAGTGTAGTTGCCAGTTGTCTAGCCTGATATGAATCTTTTTATCCATTGTTTCAAGTGATATTTTATATTGCTTTCATGTGTAACTTTGAGAAGGGTATGTTGTATGTTTAAGTTCACTTGAATATATGTTGTTCTTGCATCGGGTGCTATCATAGGGTGAACCCACGATACTAGGTACCACTTTTGGGGGACAAAGGAAATCATGAAATGATGAAAAATTTGCATATAGAATTTTACATATGTTTGCTCGAACGTGCTAACTATGTTCGCACGAACATATAAGCATTCTATGTTCGCGTGAACATAGTGAGTTTAAGTAAGGTATGTTTGCATAAACATACCCCATTAATATGTTCGTGCAAACAAATTTGTAACGGCAATTTTGTGATTAAAATTCCACTTTTCCATTTGAGATATTGATAAATTTGCCTTTTTTGTATGTTCGTGCGAACACAAAATATTATAAATGTTCGTGCGAACAAAAAATATTATAAATGTTCGTGCGGACACATTAAATTAAATTTCTGTCTACCGGATTATTTTCCTCACATGTTCATGCGAACATGTGTTCGCATGAACATATTACACAATTTCGCTTGAACATGGTGTTCGTGCGAACATATCAAATTACAAATTTTGGGTGTTGTTTTCTGGAGAAAAAATAAAATTGGCTCTTTTGATCCCTAAAATTGAGATTGAATGATCTCCTACTGTAAAATAAAAAATGCCAATTTGTGTTACTCGGAGAAAGCTTTCCAACGACTATAATTGTAATACATATTATATTCATTAAGACTTTCAAATATGAGTTTAACTCATTATAGGTTCATTACTGATTCAGCATCAACCGACTTCAACACCTCGAAAAAAATAGTAAATTAGGTCAATTTTTTTTTGAAAAATATGTAGGAACTAGCTTATTGAGATACCTTTCTATTAAAAAAAAAAAAGGTTTCTGATAAATTGACTTCAAATTATCTGTGTCAAATGGAACGCATGTCTGAATTATGATTTGTGGCACTTCAAAAATTCATAAACTATACAATATTCAACCAAAATGAATCAAACCAAATGCATCCTCTAGATATTGATGTTATGAATCTAACACTGAAAGAATTACATCATTATCATTTCTAGAAAAAAAGTTATGTGTCAAAGGAACTGTCACTCTTTAAAAATATTGAATATTATTATGTACCACTTTTCAAAGGAGATGAAAAAATTAACCTAAATAATTTTTTTTTTAGATTAAAAAATATGGTTACAAAGTAGGAATAGAGTAATCAAAATCATTAGTTTATGTCATCTTGAAATTATTTATAGTTTTTGAGATAATTAGTTGAACGTGACATTTGTTGCAAAAATATTAATTTTAATGTCAAAATTGGTCAAAAAGTGAAACCCATTATTGTGTGATCACCCCATACTGAGTTATTTCTTATGGATTAGATCACGGGGAACCTTATTGGATTGGTTGTAGGGTGGTAGATTTGAGATCTGATCTATAACTTGTAAAAGGTCATGATCTTGCAGGAACCACTACCAAAATGGTTTGTTGAAGAGGAAATGTAGATAATTTTGTAATGGACATGTTGAGGTAGATTGTAACTAGACTTGAAGATGTGGAGATAGCTTAGAGAAGAGACGTACATATTGAAGATGTTAGTGATGAAGAAGAGGCAACACCTAACACTAATCCTGAACCTAAAGTTTAACAAGATGAAGAAAGGCTTTTGAGATTTTTGTCTAGAGAAAATACTAGACCTATTGTTAAAGTTGCTTGTTATGATGGAAGACTTGAAAAATATTTTGAGCAAGAAGGTACTCTTCATAATAAAAAGGTTAAGATAGCAGTTACAAAGTTGAAAGATCATGCATCTCTTTGGTGGAATCATTTGTAAACTAATAGATAGAAGAGAGGAAAGGAAAAGATCAAGACATGGATGAAAATCCTTAGAAAGATGAAAAATAAGTTTCTCTATGCATATTACCAAGTTAGCTTGCTGAGGAAAATGTAAAACTTAAGGCAAAAAGACATGAGTGTGAAGGAATATACTAAGGAATTCTATAAATTAGATATCAGATCTAGACATGTGGATGATGAATTGATAAAGGTGGCTAGATACCTGAATGACCTAAGAATATCAATTCCAGATGAGATTAGTTATGTTAAGATGGATAGTGTAGAGGAAGCATATCAATTCACTTTAAAATTTGAAGAAAGATTGACAAAGAAATATGATCAAAGATAGAGAGGACAAGGTAGTAGATTTCAAAGAAGCAGAGGCAAAACTTATGGAGAAGGTAGTAGATCTAATGATATAGTACAAGATAAAGGATGGAAGGATTAACCTGCTAGTAAAATAGGTAATTACTCTAGAGGTAGCTATACTGGTTACTCTAGAAATAAAAATAATAGAAAAAGGGAAGAAAGATTTTGGTATAAGGGTACTTGTTACAAATGTGGAGAAGGTCACAAAGCTTTTGAATACTTTTGAATGTACTAACTCTAGAAAGAAGATTGGAGGTAATAGCAAAAATACTTTGGCTTGTAAAGAAGTTGATGAAACATCTAATGAATCTAAGAAGGGTGATAAATTGATGGTGAGAAGAGTTTTGTGAAGAAATTGATAAATAAAATGTTCTAAGGAGAAGTTTATTCAAAACTAGATGTAGGATCACTAGAAAATGTTGGAAAGTAATCATTGACAGTGGAAGTTCCGATAACTTGACATCTAAAGAGCTAGTTGACAAATTATTGTTGTAGCTTGATTGACACACCTTAAACCTTACCATGTTGCTTGGATCTAGAAGGAACATAAAATACTTATTATGAGGAGTATAATTCATTGTATGTATTTGATACCTAGAGCTAGCTTTCCTTATAAAGCACCATATAGGTTAACACCTTATGTGAAGATTGAGCTTAATAGAAAAGTATAAGAATTGCAAGAGAAATAGTTAATTAGAGAAAGTTTGATCCTGTGTGTTGTACTTGTGGTATTGGTAACTAAGAAAAATGGAGAATGGATTCATGTGCACTAGTTTTAGAGCTATAAATAAGATAATAATGAAATGCAGATTTCCTTTTCCTAGGATGGATGAAATAATGGGTAGTTTGAGTGGACCAAAATATTTTTAAAAGATTGATTTGAAAAGTGGATATCACCATATTAGAATCAAAGAAGGAGATGAATGGAAGACTACTTTTAGGACTAATGAAGGTTTCTATGAATGGATGGTTGTGCCCTTTGGTTTAACTAATTCTCCTATTACTTTCATGAGGTTGATTAATGAAGTTTTGAAAAGCTTCTTAGTTAAGTTTGTGATTATATACCTCAATGAAATTCTCATATTTAGTAAGAGCATGGAACAACACATTGAACATACTAAACATGTATTGCAGAGATTGACGGAGGAAAATTTACTAATTAATTTGAAGAAATGTTTGTTCATGAAAGAAGAGATTATGCACCTTAGTTTTGTGATTTTTGCTAATGGACTATAAAGATGGACCTTAAAAAGGTAAGAGTTATTATTGATTGGGCTACACCAGAGAATGTCTAAGATGTTAGATCTTTTCATATATTAGCTATTTTTTATAGGAAGTTTATCAAGAATTTCAGTTCTATTTGTAATTCTATGTCTGTGACTATGAGAGGAAATAAAAAAGATTTCAAATGGACATATGGTGCACAAAGAGTTTTGAATCATGAAAACAAAAGATTACAGAATTGCCTACACTTTCATTGTCTAATTTTAATAAAGTTTTTCGAGTTGAATGTGATGCTAGTAGAAGTGCTATTGGAGCTATTTTGAGTCAAGAAGGAAGACCTATAGCTTTCTATAGTAAGAAATTGAATGATTCTAAGAAAAAATATTTAATTTTTGATAATGAATTTTATGCTATTGTTCAAGCTTTGAAGAAGTTAAGATATTATTTGATGCCTGAGAAATTTTTATTGTACACTGACCATAAAGCTTTGTAATGTTAGAATAATTTGAATCAAAGACATATGAAGTGGTTTGAGTTCTTGCATAAGTTTTCCTTTTCATTAATAAAAGTGGATAGTTAAACAAATTTTTCGATGCATTGAGCTGAAGAAGAAATTTATTGGCAAAGATGAGAGTTGAGGTACTTGGTTTTGATGACTTTAAGTGTTTGTATGAGACTAATCTAGATTTTGTAGAACCTTGTAAGGAAAAAATATTGAGTGACAAGTGAATGCTTATTTCATTCAAGAAGATATGTTGTTCAGAGGAATTCAGTTATGCATACCTAGAGGACCTATGAGAGAGAACATAATAAAAGAGGAACATAGTGGTGGAATTGTTGGAGATTTTGGGATTGATAAGATTGTTAAATTGATTTGTAAGAGATAATTTTGGCCACAGATTTACAAAGATGTGCAACAAATTGTCAAGTAGCAAAGGGAACTAGTCAGAATGTGGGATTGTATTCATCTTCACCTATACTTGATAGACACTTGGAAGATGTGAGAATGGATTTTGTTCTTGGATTGCCTAGAACCTAGATAGATATAGATACTAAATTTATAGGTTACTTTTGTAGAACACTTTGGAAAAAGATGAATACAGAGTTGAAGTTTAGTTCTACATTTCACCCTTAGACAGATGTATAAACTGAAGTAGCAAATAGGAGTTTAGGTAACTTACTGAGGTGTTTAGTTGGAGATAAGCCCACTAATTAGGATTTAGTTTTGGCACAAGAAGAGTTTGCACTAAGAGGAAACCTTTCAAGACTATTACAGGATTTCATCCTAGAGGAACCATAGAGTTGAGAGAATTACCTACTAAGACAAGGAATGCTGAAGCTGAGGACTTTGCAATTTTAATAAAGACTTTACATTAAGAAGTTTAAAATAATTTGGAGGATAATGATCAGAAGTATAAACAAAGGGATGATAAAAGGAAGAGGCACAAATCTTTTGAATTTGGTGATAAGGTTATGATTCACTTGAAGAAGAATAGATTTCTAGTTGGTACATATAGTAAATTGAAAATGAAAAAGTTTGGAGCTTGTAATATTTTGAAAAGTTTGACAATGGAAATGCATATGAAGTGGAATTACAAGAAGATATGGATGTATCGCCTATATTCAACATTGCAAATATCTTTGAGTACTATGAATTAGAAGATGAGAATGATAGTAACCTATATTATCTTCGAAAGTAGAAAGAAAGCATTTAGAAGATTCTAAATAGAAGAGTTAGCAAGAGTACCAGAGGAAAAGACTACATGGAATACCTAGATCAATGGAAAAACAAACCAATTGAATATAGTTCATGAATTACACAAGCTGAGTTGGATATTCTTGATTCAATTCCAAATATGAATAGTGGTTGATGTGGACATGATTCCTTATTAACCCTAGGTGTCTAATGCAAAAGCATCTTGGGTCTATGTGCAATATTGCATCAACCAAAAATATTTCTTGTTTTCTGTACCAGTCTATTATTCATGAAGTAGTAGTTATTTCTTGAAGATTGGTGGCATGCAAAGTTAACATTTTGTCGAGGACCTATCTAGGATCTTCATCCTAAGTGCACAAGGCATGACTATTTGTTTGTCTCAAGTTGTGTGTCATTCTATGGTGTCTCTATTTCCAATGTTTCTCTCTCTATGAGGCTTGTTGTTTCTTGTGGTACATTTTTCTAAGTCATACTAGCATGTTGAGAAGTTAGGATCTGACTCCTTGAACATGTGTGGACTTTCCTTTGATTGCACATATATTAATGTTTAAATTTTCTTTGGTTACATCTCTAAAGTAGGACCTATAATGTAATTAAATGTCTAACTAGTTGAATTGTGGCTTAGCTAGCTATATAAGAAGCTCGATTAGATGTAGAGAAAAAGGTGAGAAGGTGAGGGGAAGTAACATAAAATATTGAAGGAAATATATGATGTGAGATTTGACTCTAATATCATAATTTCCTTGTATATGGTCGAAACCCGGAAGGCCTCACAACTAGGCTTGTTGATAGAATTTCTTTAATTATTACAACAATGTGGTTGCTAGTTGCCTAGCCTTATATGAATCTTGCTATCTATTATTTAAGGGGTATTGTATATTTCTTACATGTGTAACTCTAAGAAGGGAATGTTGTATGTTTAAGTTCTCTTGAATATATAATGTTCTTGCATCAAGTGGGCATACACTATAGTGCATACTCTTGTAGCAATAAATAAAGACTAGAAAACCCATTCAAATAGGGCACACTCATATCAATTTGAACACTAAGATCATATGCATAAAATATAACATTTAAGTAAACATAAAATATAAAACATACACTAAAATATATAGTATACGCCAAAATATAAAATTTAGGGAACACTCATGCCAATTTGAGCTCTCTCTCTCTCTCTCTCTCTCTCACACACACACACACACACACACACACACACACACACACACACACACATCCATATTATATGATCAAATGGGTCAAAAGGGATCATAAGATATCTTGTGACCCCTTTTGACCCATTCAAGGTATTATATATGTGTTAAGGGGTCCTTGAACCCCTTAAAACAAACAATATTCAATCGCATGGGTTAAAAGGGGTCATAGGGTAACCTATGACAACTTTTGACCCATTTGACCATTTGTATGTTTGTTAAGGGGTCCCTTGGTCCCTCAAGACATGCATTATGCAATTGAATGGGTCAAAAAGGATTATAGAGTACTCTATGACCATTCTTTACCCATTGTAACATTAAGATGTGTGTTTAGGAGTCCTTAGACCCTTTTGAAGATACACTATGTGGTCAAATGGGTCAAAGGGGGTCATAAGGTACCCTATAACACCTTTTGACCTAATTGAATGATTATATATGTATTAAGATCTCTTGAGACCCATTAAGATTGTAAGTATATGATCAAATGGATCAAAGGGGTGATAGAGTACCCTAAGACCCCTTTTGACCTATTCAAAGCATTACATGTGTTCTAAGGGGTCTTTATACCCCCTTTTAACCCATTTGATCATATTATATATGCTAATGGTTCCTCAAACCCATTTAGACACACATTATGTGATATAATGGGTCAAAAGGGGTCAGAGGGTACCCCATGACCTCTTTTGACAAATTTGAAATACTAAATGACTATTAAGGGCTCTGATGACTACTTAAGACACACATTATGCAATCAAATTGGTCAAAAGGGATTATGGGGTACCTTATAACTCATTTTGACCCATTTGAACCATTATATATGTACTTAGGGGTCCTTAGACCTATTCAAACCATTATATATGTAATAAGGAGGTCCTTAGACCCCATAAAAAATACATTTTGCAATCAAATTGGTCAAAAGGGATTATGGGGTACCTTATAACTCCTTTTGACCCATTTGAACCATTATATATGTACTTAGGGGTCCTTAGGCCCTTCAGACACACATTATGCAGCCAAATGGGCTAAGAGGGGTCATAGAGTACCCTTTGACACCTTTTGATCCATTTGAACCATTGTATGTGTTCTAAGGGGTCCTTAAATCCCTTAAGACACACATTATGCAATCAAATAAGCCAAAAGGTGTCAGATGGTATCCTATGAGACCTCTTGACCTATTTGAACCATTATTTGCATGCTAAGGGGACCTCAAAGTCCTTAAGATATATATTATATGATTGAATGAGTCAAAAGGGTCAATAGGGTACCCAAAGACACCATTTGACCTATTCAAACCATTATATGTGTACTACAATAACCTTAAACCCCTTAAGACACAAGTCATGCTATCCAACCCCTTTTAAACATTTTGATTATATTATGTGTACTAAGGGGTCCTTAGACCCCTTAAGACACACATTATGTGATTGTATGGGTCAAAAGAGGCACTAGAAAACACTATGACCCCTTTTGACCCATTCAAAAAATATTATATGTGCTAAGGGGTCCTCATATCACTTAAGAGACACATTATATGATATAATGGGTCAAAATGGGTCATAAGGTACCTTATGACCTCTTTTAGCCCATTCAAACAAATAAATTTGTTAAAAGGGGTCAAAAGGGGTTGTACATGGTACCCTATGACCCAATAAAATCATTATATATGTGCTAAGGGGTTTGTAGACCCCTTTAGAAAATATCATGCAATAAAGTAGGTCAAAAGGAATCATAGGGTTTCCTATGGCCTCTTTTGACCCATTGGATCCACTATATGTGTGCAAAGGGGCTTGAGGACCCCTTAAGACATACATTGTGTGATTGGATGTGTAAAAAAGTGGTCATAGGGTACTCTATGGACCCTTTTAACCCATCTAAACCATTATATATGTGCTAGTGGGTTCATAGACCCCTTAATACACACATTATGTGATCAAAAGTGTTAAAAGGGCTCATATGGTACCCTATGACCTCTTTTAATCTATTTTATCATATTACATGTAGTGCCTACCCCTAAGTTACTTTTTTTTTATATCATTGTCAAACTCTTTTAGGCTAGTTTTATGCTTGATGTTTAGTAGCATTACTTACATATTATCAAATATTATTTCAGATTCAATTGATTATATGATGAGATTACTTGGTACTCTATACTTCATGTATGCATGATGATTATTATAAATGTTTTTCAGTTAGTGATGATGTTTAGTTGGATGGATTATCATATGTGTTTTCTTATGGATACTTACCCCATACTCCATGTGTATGGTGTGCGTGTTTGTTTTCTTTACGTATGGCATTTATGATGTGGTTAAGGGAGGGAGTCATAGTCACCTGCTAGTCAGGATCTACACGATACACCACTTCTTGCCATTGTTTGTTTGGCTTAGAATATTGTGTTTGTACATGTGTGGATTTTATGCAGGTTGTAGGTACCGAGTATTGACTTCCCCAAATTGCGAGGATGAACATACCCTATCGCATTATCTCAATTGTAAGAGAGGGGAGATAAATTCTTAAATCCAAATCCTAAACCTTTAAGCCATTTGTCCTAGATAATTAGGACAAGTATCCGAGTTGAGTACCCTTTGAATGCATCGAATGATATTAATTCGTGATTATAACCCTTTAGTCTGATTTTGTATGTGTTTTGCTATGATGGGTTTTAGTATTTTATTTTTATGAGTCTTTGGTGAATTTTCTATTAAACTAAGTCTAATTAAAAGATTAAATTAATGATTATGATATTTTAAATATTTAATTATATTCAATTAATTAGGGAATTAATTAAATAAAAAGAATTAAATTTGAAGATAAAAGTTATAAGTATAAATTTAGAACATGATAATATTTATTTAATTTAATAATAATATATATTTAAATTTCATTTTTAAATAAATGCTAAATATTATTATTATTTAAGTTAATAAATATTTTATCAATTAAGTTTTGAAAGTAAATTAAAAAATGAAAATATATTAATTTATGAAAAAGTTTTAAGTTCGCATGATTTATGCATGAGATGAAAATATAAGAAATTAATTAAAAAGATAAAACACGTGAATTTAATAAGAGTTGCATAATGCGTGCGTGAGATTAAATAAATTAATTAAAAGAGGAGTCAAGTGAAAATTAAATAAAGTTATTTTATAATTCAATTAACATGCATGGAAAAGATAAAGGAAAGATAAATAAAAGTTAATAGGAGTTGAAGTCTCATGAGCATGCAATTCTCCCAGGTAAATGCACAATTAGTGCCCCAATTTAAGGAGAGGACTCTTTATCACAATTGGAGGGTTCATTTTTGGGGGACATGAATTTTGACTATAAATTTGGAGAAGGAATAAATTTCTGGAAAGGAGAAGGTTTTGGGAGGAGCAGATTTCTCTACAGTTTTCTGGGACGTAGCGATTAGCATCAGTGTCAAGGTAGATGCTTGTGATTTTCGTATATTTTAATACGCTCTCTCTCTTTCCTGTCTTCATCATGTCTATTAATGGTTGTTTGAATAATTCCTGTGATGAATGTATCATGTTATGAGTTTCTGGTATGTTTGTTAATTCTTCTGTACATGGACGTTTTAATTGATCAATATAATCCTTCTTTCAATAAACTTAAAATTGGAAATTAATTGAGGAGGGTTTTGAATTCAAAAAAGAAATTTATAGAGAAAATTTGATTAGTTGGTCGAACTTTCTCTATTAGATTTATGTAGAAAACAATTATTTAAAAAAAAATGTTTGGATTTAATTTTATTAACTTTTAATAAAATTTAAATTTAAATATATTAAAAAAATGATGATGTTGAAATTTAATTATATTAAATTTTGATAAATTTAAATAATAATAAATTAATTAATTTTTGGGGGAGAGGCGGGGCCACCACCCCCACCTCCCAACACCCCTCTATGCACCGGCAATCGCTGACATAGGCTTTGTTGACGCAAGCACTACCATCATAGGCCTATGACAGCAGATGCTCATCCCTTCAAAATGGGGTCGGTGGCTTTATTAAGTCGCAAAGGGTAAAAAAATATATATTTTAAAAAAATTTAATTTATTCTAAATATTTTTATATGTTATTTATAAAAAAAAATTATTAATAGTATTTTGTACTATTTTAATTATAAATTAATTAAAAAAATTAATTAATAGTTTTTTGGTAATTAATATCATTAATTATTAATAAATTACTAAATATATTTAAATATAGTTATTTGTAATTATTAATTTATTATTAGTTTTGTTAAATATTAGTAAATTGATAATTAATGAAATATTAATATAAGTGTTTAGTCAGTTAATTATTAATTAATTTAATTAAAATTAGTTTAATTAAATTCAATTAATGATGAATATTGTTTAATAAAATTGTAGATCTATATTATTATTATTAATATTGATTTAAATTAAGCTGGAATTTCTTATAAAATAAATAAATAAATAACCAACATTTATTATTTTAATAAGTTAAATAAATAATTGTCCTTTGGTTATTTTTAGAAAAATTATTTAAAATATAGTGGGAGGGCAATTCCAAATTTCATTCGAACAAGTGAATGGGTCAACTTGTAGGGTTAACTAGAAATCCTTTACTTGAAACATACCTAGAAAATGAAAACTGAAAACCTTACATTTAATCCAACCATGTGTTCTCAAAATAAACCTAAACTTTGATACCTACACTTTGTTATCTGTATGATTTCTATGTTTTGGGTTTGGGTTGACTTAGCTTTGACCATTCTTAGGTTGTTACTAGAGGCTTGGGAGTTATGTGAATGTGATGCTATGTTGTTTTGATCTCGATCTTTTATACCCAACCATGGTAATGTGTTTGGTATGCTCTATGAGATGTTTTCATGCATTGATTATTATTACTTTCTTGTGTTCTTGTATGACACTGAGGTGAATGTATGACCTACTTGACTTAACCATTTTGAGTCATTCTTTAGTATTATTGGGATACTTTATGGTTGCTCCTTGAGAACCGATGGGTACTGTGATTTATCTTGGGATGCTTTCCAGTTGCTCGTAGAGAACTGATGTGATTATTGTGAACTATCTTTTGATGCTTTCTAGTCACTTGTATAGGGTTGAGGTGATTTTTATATGATTATTGATTTGTGTTTTTATGATCCTAGGGTAGGTTATCTACATGTAGTGTCAAGAAGTAGCTTGCAATGGGGGTCGGGGCCCTAAGTGGCTACTAGGGTAACTCATTGTAAGTTTTTTAATAAGTGAAAAAATTACACGAAATGAGAGTAAAATGAACCTAATAAGAGTCTTTGTATGTTATCGCCCATGCCTCAAGTGCTAGTATAAACTAGGATGGGAGTAGAGAAAATTCATTCTGTAGTATGCCTTGTCAGTATGAGAGGATACTAGTGGCTGCATAGGGATCACTAGGGACCCTGGGGTCCTAAGAGACTACCAGGGTAACTCCAATGTGATTCGTGTGATGACACTTGCCCTCTTACATAGTAGGTTTCCCACATGTCTTGTGTGCCTCTGGGAATTAGATGTCAATCTATCTTAGAACCTTTGAGTTAGGTTGCTTTTAGGATTTCCTAGACTTAGAGAGTATTTTGATATTTGGGACTTGAGACTACCTCCTTAGTGCAGTGGGAGTGGGCCATTTAGGTTACATGTAGTCGGGTGGTAGTGCTTTTTACTTCTACCATTTAGATCCGTCAGTAGTCACCATGGCTAGAGCTTCCTTGTCTACATTTACTTTCATTCTTTCTATGTATCATTATGATGGATGATTATATTTCATGATGGATGTTATATCTTTTATGATGGATGGATGAAATATGTATGTTGGATGGTTTCATTTGTTTTATTGTACTTGTATCATGGATCCGAAGAGGATGATGCATTTCTATTTCTACATATGTATATTCTTTTAAGCCTTTCATACCCTGTGATATGTACAGTGGATGATTGAGCAGTCCGAATTTAATTTGCCAAGAGGCATTTAGAACAAATGTATATTATTTAAATGGGCATTGGACTTTATAATTATTCTTTTATATGAATGTGGTATTGATGGACTTAGTATTAATTAAATTTAAATGTGATTCAACATCATGGGATCGTTAAGGAATATAACTTGTTATGTATGCTTTTAGTTGATTGTATATTATTGCTTCCACTACTATGTGTTTGGTGTGTATTTTATTCTTTCTTGTTCAAAAAAAAATGTTGGAAAACTTAATAAAACTTTATGTTATTTCTTTTGGATCCCTTGGCGGGGCATTACATCTTGTATCAGAGCTAGAGTTTCTACATTGGGAGCTCTGGATACATTGGAAAGCCACTAGTGCTAACTAGTTGAACAAAAATGAAACCTTAAACTGTTATATGTATCTATATCAAACTGAAACTTGAATTAGTTGAACTAAAACAGAACTTAAAATTTTAGTTGCATATTTTTCTTGCTTCAACACTTAGACTTCAAAACTAAAAATTATGCATAGACCTAAATATAGGCAAACTAAAAATTGAACTTAAATTGTTTTCAAAACATGTATCTTTTATTTATGCTTTATAGTAGTATGTTTTATGGTTATTATAACATCTTGTATCTTATTGTAGGATGATATCTAGGAAAAGATCTTCAGTTAGAGGTTGTATCTTAGGCCGTGGACGAGGCAAAAATATCAGTTTACATGAGCCTATCCATGAAGACCTTAATCAGGAAGAGGGTAGGGCAAAGCATGTTAGTGAGAATTAGGAAGAGAGCCATAGAGAGCAGCATGTTGACTCTGAGGAGGTGGATCTGAGGCAAATGATGCAGACCATCATTGATCACCTAGTTCCTATTCATGATTAGGATAGAGCACATCAGGTAGGACATGAGCATAGACCCAAGTCTAGGAGCCCTTGGAGGGATCTGCTTAGATGAAGGACCTTATGAGGTCTAAGGTTAAGCCCTTTAATGGGTTAGGTTTAGGTTATGTAACCGAGTAGTGGCTTATTTCTCTTGACAGGGTTTTCGCTATGCAGGACTTTGACAGTAATGTCAAAGCAAGATTTACTATCACTAACTTGGAAAACTTTGGAGCCACTTGGTGGACTATCTAGGAAAAGAAGCTAGGCATAAACATGAACACTGTCACATGGGAGTTATTCTTAGAGAGCTTTCATGAGCGGTTCCTATCGAAGGAATGGAAGCATTATAGAGTAGATGAATTCCACAACCTAAAACAATTCACTATGACCATAGTAGAGTATGAGCACAAGTTCTATGAGCTCATGCCCTTTTTGGGAATTAGTGACAACTCAACATAGTTGGCATAGCATTTCATTAGAGGCTTGAAGAACCATCTAGTTGGGGGTGTTAAGGTGTTTGAACCTAAAACCCTCAAGGATGTGGTACATCAAGCCATTCTTGTAGAACAGAATGTTAACTTAGGACATGAGGGTTTTATAGGAGCACCTTTAGCATCAGGATCCAAGGGTAATCAAGGAGCAGGTGGTAATAGGAAACCTCCTTCTAGAGGAAATCAATAGCAATGAGGAACTTATCCTCCAACATAGAGTGGTGGCGATGGTTCCAATTCTAGGAGCTATCACAATGCGCAACACAATAAGTGCAACTAGTATGATTAGGCATCTTAGAATGTTTAGTCTTATCCTAGTGGGGGTAGTGTTCAGTAGTCTAGTGCACCTAGAGTTCAGAGGAGCTTTGATGGAGAATGTTTTTCATGTGGACAACATGGACACAAGTCATCTCATTGCCCTCAATGGAAATCACAATTCTCAAGCTAGAGACCCACAACTTTAGAACCTATAGTTGGTGACATGGGTAGAGCCCAAAGAGTGTACTCAGTAGAGCCATATCCTCCTACAGGGGGAAAGGGTCTAATGGAACTCGTACAGTGAGTCCTTAGTTTTACTTTTCTTATAGGCTTCCAGGAGTAAGTCTAGGTTTAGTGGGGTGGATGTAGTGCCTACCCCTATGTTACATTTTTTTTTTTTGCTATCATTGCTGAATTCTTTTAGGCTAGTTTTATGCTTGATGTTTAGTAGCATTACTTCTAGATTATCAGATATTATTTCAGATTCAGATGATTATATGATGAGATTACTTGGTACTCTATACTTCATGTATACATCATGATTATTATAAGTGTTTTTCAATTATTGATGATGTTTAGTTAGATGGATTATCATATGTGCTTTCTTATGGATACTTACCCCATACTACATGTGTATGGTAAGCATGTTTTTTTTAATTTTATGTATGGCATTTCTGATGTGGTTAAGGAAGAGAGTCGTAGTCACCTACTAGTTAGGATCTACATGGTGCACCACTTCCTACCATTGCCTATTTAGCTTAGAATATTGTGTTTGTACATGCGTGAATTTTATGCAAGTTGCAGGTACTAGGTATCAACTTCCCTGAATTGCGAGGATGAGTGTACCATATCACATTATCTCAATGGTAAGAGAGGGGAGATAAATTCTTAAGTCCAAATCCTAAACCTTTAAGCCATTTGTCCTAGATAATTAAGACAAGTATCCGAGTTGAGTACCCTTTGAATGTGTCAAATGATGCTAGTTCATGATTATAACCCTTTAGTCTGATTTTGTATGTGTTTTGCTATCATGGGTTTTCGTGTTTTATTTTTATGAGTCTTTGGTGAATTTTCTATTCAATTAAGTCTAATTAAAAGATTAAATTAATGATTATGGTATTTTAAATATTTAATTATATTTAATTAATTGGGGAATTAATTAAATAAAAAGAATTAAATTTGAAGATAAAATTTATAAGTATAAATTTGGAACGTGATAATATTTATTTAATTTAATAATAATATATATTTTTAGATTTCATTTTTAAATAAATATTAAATATTATTATTATTTAAGTTAATAAATATTTTATTAATTAAGTTTCAAAAGTAAATTAAAAAGTGAAAATATATTAATTTATGAAAAAGTTTTAAGTTCAAATGATTTATGCATGAGATGAAAATATAAGAAATTAATTAAAAAGATAAAACAAGTGAATTTAATAAGAGTTGCATAATGCGTGCATGAGATTAAATAAATTAATTAAAAGAAGATTCGAGTGAAAATTAAATAAGGTTATTTTATAATTCAATTAGCATGCATGGAAAAGATAAATAAAAGTTAGTAGGAGTTGAAGTCTCGTGAGCACGTAGTTCTCTCGGGTAAACGCACAATTAGTGCCCCGATTTAAGGAGAGGACTCTTTATCACAATTGGAGGGTTCATTTTTGAGGGACACAAATTTTAACCACGAATTTGGAGAAGGAAGAAATTTTCAGAAAGGAGAAGGTTCTGAGAGGAGCGGATTTCTCTACAATTTTCCAAGACGTAGTGATTAGCATCAATGTCCAGGTAGACACTTGTGATTTTGATATATTTTAATACGCTCTCTTTCTTTCCTATCTTCATCATCTTTGTTAATGGTTGTTTAAATAATTCCTGTGATGAATGTATCATGTTATGAGTTTTTGGTACGTTTGTTAATTCTTTTGTACATGGACATTTTAATTAATCAATATAATCCTTCTTTTGATAGACTTAAAATTGGAAATTAATCGAGGAGGGTTTTGAATTCAAAAAGGAAATTTATAGAGAAAATTCAATTGGTTGGTCAAACTTTCTCTATCAAATTTATGTAGAAAACAATTTTATTTTTTAATGTTTGGATTTAATTTTATTAACTTTTAATAAAATTTAAATTTAAATATATTTAAAAAATGATGATGTTGAAATTTAATTATATTAAATTTTGATAAATTGAAATAATAATAAAAATTTAATTTTTGGGGGGGAGGCAAGGCTACCATCCCCCACCTCCCAACACCCCTCCATGTGTCGATAGTTGTTGATGCAGGCATTGCTGTCGTAGGCCTACGACAGTGGATGGTCGTCCCTTTAAAAGGGGGCTGACAGCTTTATTAAGTCACAACAAGTTTATTTTTTTATTTTTCTTAAATTTATTTTATTTTTAATATTTTTAATATGTTATTTGAAAAATGTATTTATTAATAGTATTTTATAATATTTTAATTATAAATTAATAAAAAATTAAATAATAGTTTTTTGGTAATTAATATTATTAATTGTTAATTTAATTATTAATATATTACTAAATATATTTAAATATAGTTATTTGTAATTATTAATTTATTGTTAGTTTTTTAAATATTAGTAAATTGATAATTAATGAAATATTAATATGAGTGTTTAGTCAATTAATTATTAATTAATTAAATTAAAATTAGTTTAATTAAATTTAATTAATGATGGATATTGTTTGATAAAATTGTAGATCTATATTATTATTAATAGAATTGATTTAAATTAAGCCAAAATTTCTTATTAAAAAAAAAAAACCAACAGTCATTATTTTAATAAGTTAAATAAATAATTGTCCTTTAGTTATTTTTAGAAAATTGATTTAAAATATAATGGGAGGGTAATTCTAAATTTCATTTGAACAAGTGAATGGGTCAACCTGCAAAATTAACTAGAAGTTCTTTACTTGAAACGTACCTCGAAAATGAAAACTGAAAGACCTACATTTAATCAAACCATGTGTTCTCAAAATAAACCTAAACTTTGATACCTTCACTTTGTTATCTATATGATTTCTATGTTTTGGGTTTGGGTTGACTTAGCTTTGACTAGTCTTAGGTTGTTACTAGAGGCTTGGGAGTTATGTGAATGTGATGCTATGTTGTTTTGATCTCGATCTTTTATACCCAACCATGGTAATGTGTTTGGTATGCTCTATGAGATGTTTTGATGCATTGATTATTATTGCTTTCCAGTGTTCTTGTATGATGCTGAGGTGAATGTATGACCTACTTGACTTAACCATTTTTTAGTCCTCAATCAATTATACTTGGGTTACCTTCTAGTTGCCTTGATGGGACTGATGTGTATGCTTTGATCTTGGTGATGTCTTGTTGTGACATGTTTGACTTAACCATTTTGAGTTGTTGGTCAATATTATTGGGATACTTTTTGGGTGCTCATTGAGAACTGATGGGTATTGTGATTTATCTTGGGATGCTTTCCAGTTTCTCGTAGAGAACTAATGTGATTATTGTGAACTATCTTTTGATTCTTTCCAGTCACTTGTATAGGGTTGAGGTGATTTTTATATGATTATTGATTTGTGTTTTTATGAGCCTAGGGTAGGTTATCCACATGTAGTGTCAGGAAGTGGCTTGCAATGGGGGTTAGGGCCCTAAGTGGCTACCAGGGTAACTCATTGTAAGTTGTTTAATAAGTGAAAACATAATTGATAGTAAAATGAACCTAATAAGAGTCTTTGTATGTTCTCACCCATGCCTCGAGTGCTAGTACAGACTAGGATGGGAGTAGAGAGAACACTTGGTTGGGACCTTGCATTTTGTAGTATGCCTTGTTAGTACGAGAGGATACTAGTGGCCGCATAGGGATCACTAGGGACCCTAGGGTCCTAAGAGACAGCCAGGGTAACTCCAACGTGATTTGTACAATGACACTTGCCCGCTTACATAGAAGGTTTCCTATGTGTCTTGTATGGCTCTGTGAATTAGATGTCAATCTATCTTAGAACCGTTGAGTTAGATTGCTTTTAGGATTTCCTGGACTTAGAGAGTATTTTAATATTTGGTTTGATATGTTGTTTGGGACTTGAGACTATCTCCTCAGTGCGATGGGAGTGGGCCATTTAGGTTCCATGCCATCACGTGGTAGGGCTTTTTACTCTTACCATTGAGATCCATCCGTAGTCACCGTGGCTGGAGCTTCCTTGTCTGCATTTACTTTTATTCTTTCTATGTATCATTATGATGGATGGTTATATTTCATGATGGATTTTATATCTTTTATGATGGATGAATGTATCATGTATGGTGGATGGTTTCATTTTTTTTATTGTACTTGTATCATGGATCCAAAGAGGATGATGTATTTCTATTTCTACATATGTATATTCTTTTAAGCCTTTCAGACCCTGTGACATGTATAGTGGATGATTGAACATTCTGAATTTAATTTTCCCAGAGGCATTCAGAAAAAATGTATATTATTTAAATGGGCATTGGACTTTATAATTATTCTTTCATATGAATGTGGTATTGATGGACTTAGTATTAATTAAATTTAAATGTGATTCAACATCATGGGATCCTTAAGGAATGTAACTTGTTATGCATGCTTTTAGTTGATTGTATGTTATTGCTTCCACTACTATGTGTTTGGCATGTATGTTATTCTTTCTTGTTCAAAAAAAAAATGTTGGCAAACTTAGTAAAACTTTAGGTTATTTCTTTTGGATCCCTTAGTGGGGCATTACACTATGGAGTCTTTTAACCCATCTAAACCATTATATGTGTGCTAGTGGGTTCGTAGACCCCTTAATACACACATTATGTGATCAAAAGTGTTAAAAGGGCTCATATGGTACCTTATGACCTCTTTTAATCTATTTTATCATATTATATGTGCTAAGGAGTCCTCTAAGGCACACATTTACAATTAAATGGGTCAAAGGGCATCATAGGATACCATAAAACCCATTTTGACCCAATAAAATCGTTTTGTGCAAAGGGCTCCTTACGCCCCTTAAAACATACATTATGATATCAAATGGGTCAAAGGGAGTTATAGAGTACTCTATTTCTCTTTTTACTCATTGGATCCATTATATGTGTGCTAAGGTGTCTGAGAACCCCTTAAGACACACATTATGTGACCAAATGGGTCAAAATGGATCATACTTGATAATCTATAACCCCTTTGGATCCATTCAAACCATTATATGTGTGCTAAGAGGTCCTTAGATCCTTTATAACACACATTAATTGAAAATTTAGAGTATTTTTTTAACATAGAAATATATTATGTTGGAAATTTAAAAAGTGCACTCATGCTATTTTGAAAATTTTCCAAGACTATGGTTTGTGTTGTTTGAACCATAGTGTGATCATGCAATACCACTATTATGTGATCTCCCACTTGTTTTATATTGTTAAAAGAAAAGTGGTATCTTTTTGGTACCACAACTTGGTGCATATGGCCCCCTATTATTTTGATCACCAGAATGATTGTAATTATTTCCTCTCTAATTCTTACTTCTACTTGCCTCATCATTACTTCTTCTAATCTTCATTTCGGCCTCCATAAGACCATTCCTTGGATCTTCCACCATGACCTCTTCCACTTTGCTTTCTTTCAAACGTATTGTTCAACCTTTCTTGCATCATTAAGAAAAATTGGTATTTAGCTACAATACTAATTATTCTAACAAGACTCAACTCCTCCTAAATTCTTGTACTTAACACATTAAGGTAACATGCCTCCTTCCATATGACCTATTTTGATGATGACTTATAGAAATCTTTAATATATTCCTGAATAGATCTTTCCACTCACTTCAACGCTTGCATATTCTTCAAAAAATCAATCTCATAATCAACGAGAATGATTTCTCTTTCCAAGTTCTCTACTATCTAGTCCCAACTTATGATTTTATCCTTTCCTCTTCAATTTCTTTCTAGTTGGACCTCTTGCCTCCAAAATTTTGTATGCATTGTAGTTTGACCTTTCCAAATTTGACTCTCTCAAGATCTTTACTTTTTTCATACTCTAAATATTTTTCTATATCATTAATCCAATCGATCATCTCCTCTGGGTTAATATATCTCAAATAAGTAGGGACATAGCTATTGAGTCTTATTCTAATCATGGAAATGGCCCTAAAAAGCTATCCTCCTCAAGATCACTAGCTTCCTCTGCCCCTTCACATTCAATATTCCCTTCTTCAAAATTATATCCTCACTTTCATCTCTTACAACAATATCCTCTTACAATTCTTGTACTTTAATTCTAGAAATTTATCATCTCCTCTTGGTTAATATTTCCCAAAGATATGGGGACTTAAATCTTGACCCTTTTTCCAATCACAAAAATGACCCTAGAAAATCTATCCTCCTAAAGTTCCCTAGCTACTTCTAATCCTTCATGTTCAACATGTCCTTTTTCAAATTCATCCTCACTATTAACTCCTATTTCAATCTCCTCTTGCAATGCTTTCACTTTAATTTCTAATTTCTAGCTACCTTGCTAATATATGCATACTATTTGATGATATAAAATAGCATCAATAGGGAGAAGATGAAATAATCTTGAGGTGATAAATCTAGACTTTGAATGGATCAAAATTGATGAAGAGATTCTTTTTGATGAGGAAGATCTTAGTATTGTTGAGGTTTTCAAATTTGATCTCAATGGGCATTGATTGAATTGAGAAAAATTTCATTTAGAAGATTAGTCTCTAGGATTGAGTGTAGTGAGCTTCTAACAGGAAGAATCATTGTCTTACTTTATTTTCAGTTACTTTATTGGGTAGATTCAAGATTGTAATAATTCCTAGGTTTGAAATTCAAACTTGAACTTTCATGGTGTAAATTATCATTTCCCCTCTCTATCTCTTTCTAATTATATTGACTTTGTTTATATAGTCTTCAATAGTTTTTTTTCCTACATATTTTGGATTACACATTAGATACATAATCACTTATTTTCCATTAAAAAATTAATTAGATTAATTATCGCCACATTTTATTTTAACCATTAACATGACAAAAGTAGTTAGGTAGAAATTTTGATGACTCTTTACAATCATGTTGTGACTATTGGCTTCTTGTATAGTTTTATCATGTCCACAATTTTAGTTTTCTTTCTATTTTATCTCTTCACATATGAGCCCAACATGGGAATGATTTCTAGTTTATTATAAGTAGAAGAAATATTTTCTTGGTATATAGGATATATAGATGTTTTGATTGGTTCTTTCCTTTTTCTTCAAATTGGTATGCTTCTTGTGCTTAAGATGATGTATTTGTTGTCAAAGTACTAACATAACAAAGATGATAAATATTAATCTTCTTTGAGGTTTCATGTAACTATCAGAGCACTCCTAGCTTCAAATTAGATATCATAATTGACTATGGGTCATAGTGTCATGCCTAGACTTACAGGAAAAAAAAACACAACTAAATTTTATTTTATTTTTAACATTAATTATGTCTATGAAGTCAGAATGAATCTCGCATGTTTCTTTTTGAATCCATTCCTAGAGAGGGTAAGTTCTTTCGACATCGATAGTTAGACTGACTTGCTAATTTTACTAATCCTCCAACCTATAACCGTAAAAACTTGAATGCGTGAAACCTCTAATTAATTAAATACTTTAAAAGATTACTAAATGTCTCCTCAGTTAATCTCATTAATTACCTAATCCATCTACCCTTTATACACTAAGCTTAAATATGAGCATTTCCTAACAACTTGAAACCCCTTAACCGTACCTAACTCTACCACTCAACCTGAAACTAATTATCAATACTCCTTTACTAACTTATGATTTTGACATAAATTAACTTGTTAATGCCTTTCACACCTACGTCCTCACCCCCAAAGTATTCATTAAGCCACTCCTAACACCTCTTTAGTTATTAGCCCCTTGATTAACTAATAACCCTAATCCATAATATCATTAGTCAATTTGAATTTCGCTATTACTCCTTTTATTATCCTGAACTCTAATACATTTTAAACTAGCTACTAATATTAGCTAACCCACATACTATTTAACTATTAAAACCATTACCACTAACCATTTACTAATATAACTTAAAACACAAACTTCCAATATAACCAACCAAAGTTATACTTACAATATTACAGTTAACTTATTTAAATTCTTTTCCAAGTCCCTTGTAACCCTATGTCTAAACTTCTACCCATTTCCTATTTACCTTTTGTTACCATCTATTAACATCTTTAATCTAACATCCAATTAATCTTTTCCCTCTTCCACTAATATATAACCCATTCCCAATATCTCTCTTGCTTAGGCGCTCACATCCCATGGTTTGACTTCTTAACCTCTCTGCACACTCCTATACACGTTACCCAAGATTAAGGCATCTTTTCTTGTGTTCACCACGTTCCTCATTTCTAATTGGTCAAGGCCTATCCTAGGGTAGCGAATTCAAGTGCAGGAGATTTAAATGCATGAAGGACATGCTCTGTCCTTGTCCCAAGTTGTTAGCACTTGGCAGCGCTCATAAAGGGGTAAGGAGGTGCGCATGAGGCAACCGCTACCCAACCAGTTATTTTGACTGGTTGGGTATGATGCCGTTTCTCCTCCATCTTCTTCCTTCCGTCCCTCCCCATGCACGGACCCCGTGGCAGACTATCCTGTACCGTTAGTCATGCACGGACCCCGCGGCAGTACATTGCATTTTATGATTTGATTCAATTTTTTTTATGATAAATTTAACAAGTTAGAAATATCAAATTGATTTGTGTTCTTTTAATATGTTTTTTTAATTAGCTGTGATTAAATTTTTATTATAATATCTTATATATAAATAAATTTAAAGATTGTTTATGATCAACCAACAAGATATTTAGTTTAAATATTTATGTATGTACGTTAATGTTTTGAGTAATAAATTTTAAAAAATATTAAATTGTATGTTAAATGAACATCATATATTAATTTTTAATAACTTGTTGAAATTTTTTTATTTTAAGACCTTATTTCATTTATTTTAATTATTTGTATTTAAAATGAAAAGATAATTATATATTGCTGATACTTTTGTAAAAAATAGTTTGCCTCTATTTATTTTATTTTTAAAATTATTTGATTTAGAAATTAATATAAAGATATAAGCAAAGTTATCATATTTATAATCTATTATCAAATTTAAACTTATAAGTTATTAAAACATTAAATGAAATATAATGATAAATTTCATAAAATAATATAATTACTATGTAAAATGAAATGAGAAAGTTTATTGTATATTTTTGTATATTAGTACATTTGTAAAAAGTACCACCTAGTGGCTAGTATTTTTAGTATTTGGCCAAAGGCTACATACTGTAAATCATTTCCACCAATTACAATTTAGTATTTTTATTCTCTTATTTTTAAAAATATTCTGACAAAATCTACATGCTAATTTTTTAAGTTAGATAATTTTAAAAATGATTTATTTTGACATTGATTGGATAATACATTTAATACACAAATTTGTTTGAAACAATGCAATATTTTAGGATCCACTAGGTGCATTTATAGAGCAAATATGGAAAACTACATTATATTTATTTATTAATATTATTAATGAATGCTCACAAAAAGTAATTTATAGTAAACTATAATGTATTAAAGTTTTTGTCTTTTAATTCTTTTACTTATTACAAGAGTTGTTTTACTTGTAATTTCTAAATATTAACTTTCCTTGTAAAATTTAAATTTTTTTATATACATCATTGAAACATAAATAGATATCTTCCTATTAAAAAAATTTAAAACTATTTATTTATTATAATTATTAAAAATTAATTGTGATATTAATTTCAACAAGTTATTAAAAATTAATATATGATGTTCATTTAACATACAATTTAATATTTTTTTAAATTTATTACTCAAAACATTAACGTACATACATAAATATTTAAACTAAATATCTTGTTGGTTGATCATAAACAATCCTTAAATTTGTTTATATATAAGATATTATAATACAAATTTAATCACAACTAATAAAAAAAAAATATTAAAAGAACACAAATCAATTTGATATTTCTAACTTGTTAAATTTATCATTAAAAAAATTCAATCAAATCATAAAATGCAATGTACTGCCACGGGGCCCATGCATGATTGATGGTACGGGACAATCTTCCGCGAGGTCTGTGCATGGGGAGGGGCGGAAGGAAGTAGACAGAGGAGAAACAGCGTCATACCCAGCCAGTCGAAATAATTGGCTAGGTAGTCGTTGCCCTTGAATTGCCCAACTCTCACAAATGTTTTTATCCGCTCCACCATTTTTTGTTTTCTTTTGATGGTACTTTAAATAGGAAATAAGTTTTGACTACCATGTAGAATAATATTTCTTACTTGTAGCACGTTCAAACCCATTACATTAAAACTCATATCTCACTAATAAAGGGAATACTTTGATTTTTCTTTTTTAATCAAACATTTTATATATATTTTAAGGTTTAGCTCAATGGCATAATATATTCTTATTTGAATATTTAGATTGATGTAAAGAAAGTATTTTGTTTAATTATAGATAATCTTAAAATGAAAAAGATAAAAAAACAATTTAAATATATTTGTTATCTATTTAAAAATAATATATTTTTACTTAAAATTTATTTATAACTAAATATTTATATTTTTGTTATTGTTTAGTTAATTGAAATAGATAATTCATAATTAATATATAAATGATGCATTATAATATTTTTATAATTGTTTAGTAAATTGAAATAGATAATTAATATTAAAATGATGTATTAAAATGTTATTAATTAAATCATTCTTAATAAAAATTAAATATATTAATTACAAAATATTGAAAACATTCATTGATTTAGAAAAAATAAAATTTAATTTTATGGTTATATCTATATTGATTATAATTTAATTATATTTATAATTCTTAATATTTGGTCAAAAATTTCTATGTTGATATTTCCATTTTTAATGATTTGATTTTCTATTATTGAAATTACAATGTATTACATATTTTATTTATAGTGAAAATGAAAATTTTAAACAATAATATATGAGAAAAAGAAAAAATTAGAATATTTTTAATTAAAAGTCAAAAGTAACATGATATGCATAATTATATTTAAAATTTTACTTAATTAATATGTAAACTTAAGTTATTTTTATAAAATGTGTTTATAAAATAAATAAAAAATAAAAAAGATAGTTATTTTAATATAACCATGTTATGAAAAGTGTTTAGATAACATAACAAAAAAATCCTAAATCTAGGTGAAAAAATTGAATATGGAAAACTTAACACTAAAATAATTTAGCCAATAATGTATAGAGTATAAAATTTATCAAGAAATAATTTTTTTAAAGAAATGTTCGAATTATTAAAAAAAATTGTTTGTGATTGGTGAGAATTAATTAGTTTTACGGTAGTATATCGGTAATATTAGAATTTCACCTGAATATTTTTTCATTTTTATTAAAAAATTATATCAATCAAACATTTTTAATCCATTAAATTTTAGAAAAGTAATTTGAAAAAACTATTTTGTTAAAAAATTTACAATTTCATTATATAAATTATTAATTTTGTTTTTATAAAAGTTGATTGAAACTATAAAAATTAATAAGAATATTTATAATTGTCAAAGTATATTATAAAGTTAAATAGACAAAAAAAAAATTATTATTGTTAAATTTTGTATATTAGATACAATCTAAGTTAAAATTGTTCTTATTTAATCATATATTTAATTATATAATTTAAATTAAATATTAAATTATTTAATCATTAAATGAAAACAATATTAACATATGATTGTATCTTATAGACGAATTTAACATAATTTTTTTACATCAGAATAAATTTTGAAAATTATAACTATTCATATTTACAATTCATAATTTATTTTTAAACTTCATATTGATATTTGAAATTGCATTTCTAATATACTATTATTCAATATATTTTAAATCTATTTCTTACCCTTATTAAATATACAAAGAAGTGTTATATTATTTATTTACAATTATTTATTATAGTGAATAGAACATATAATAATTAATTAATTTTGCCTCCCATTTAATTGGTCTAATCAAGGGGCATAGAATAAAATTAAAATAAAAATAAGACTAACATTTGTGAGAGCTGGGCAATTCAAGGGCCCACACAAGCCACTTAACATTTTAACTATACAACTTCTGACAAAAACAGATGGCTGACGCTGACGGTACAGAACAGTCTGGAGGTAGACGAACGGAGATAGACGGCGTCATACCCAACCAGTCGAAATAACTGGCTAGGTAGTCGTTGCCTGCGCATGAGAGAGTAGGGAAGGTGGGACCCTTCCCAAAACCCCCTTCTTCATCCTTTTCAACTTTCATTAACTCCCTATGATGTCGACCTCTCCCTTTTCACTTAAATTTATTACTATTTTTGAATGTCAATAAGTGGGTCACACTTAGTGAGATGTTTGTTTACACTTTTTTTCATATTCTATTATTTACTTATGTCCTTTCAATGTCAATTCGACCCATGCTTAGGAATTGACCCCCTTTATTTATTTAGTATCTGATTACTAGACATTGGTTTATACTTACAATGATTTCCTTGGGATGTTATATTAGTTTTCATTCATTTAATTTGTTTATTATTTAATTATTATGTGTCACCTCCATCTTCTCAATAGCCCTTTTTCCTTGGGGAATTACATTGATTAATATATGTATATATATCGTTTTCCTTTACAATAGACAATGACCTATACCATGTCACTTTTCAAAGTGACATCATCTATCATGTAGGTGACTAAATTTGTTTAATATATGTAATATTGTAATCTAGATTTATATTATTTTAGTGTGAGATTTATATTATTTTAGCGTAGAGGGGTGAATAATTTATTGGTCTTTATTCTAGGGGAAGGGATTAATTCCTTTCTAATACATTTTTTGGAGAGTTGAATTGAACACATACAGCAAATTATATCCTAACTTTGCATAGTCTATGTCCACTATTTACTCTTCTTTCCTCTTCTCTTTTTTTTTGGTTACCTCTATAATCTAAGGTATCTTCTTGCATGTTATTGCTACAATCTTGGGAATTATGAACATGTTGATTATAGTCTAAATGAAATCGTTTAACATATAAATATTTACTTAATACCAAACTAATGCATATATACTTTTCACCACAGAACATGCATGGAACTAACTATTTAATCTTGCTTATGAAGAAAGGAAATTTGGAACAATTTATAGAAAGGTCATAATGTATTCTCATGCAAGATTCATCTATTATCCATTAGAATTGAAATGATAATAACTTCTATGAATCTAATCTTCTAGCATTACAAATCCTTCCATCATAATGGAATCCATTTTTGCAATCAACGTGAAAGTGAAGAAGCACTATAACTTAAAGAACCAAGAACACTTATCCTCCTACACAAACATGCTTATTCCAATAATCCTTACAGCATACAAAAGGTGGTGATTTCTACATAATATGAATGCACAATGGGATTGCTATGCACTATACATAGATATTTCACCAAATCTCCACATCCATGAGGGGCAATAACCCCACTTTTAGACTCCATCAAATGCACACAACAAGATGGAATTCACTCGTAGCCTCAGCTCAATACAACAAAATATATCCTCATCTCCTATAAACATGGAAGGAAAAATGAACTCCAGGTTTCCAATACCATCCCAATAAAGACCTACAAATTAGAGATAAAATATTGAACCATGGAGGCTCACCTCCTAACCTAGGTCTCAAGGAGACCACCCCCGCGCTAGGGGAAACAAGGCTCAACCGGGATACATCCAAACCTCATCACAGCAACATGAACTAACAAGATCACACATTTAGCAACACATTTACAACCCCAACCAAGATTTTCACAATGATTCACAAATGGAATCATAAACATTGGGTGAAGGTGGGCTTTCAATTAAGAGACTTTCCATTACATACCAAATCTATAACAACAATTTTCATGCCCTTTCGGGGCTTTCACAGAACAAAAAATTTCATGCCCTTTCGAGGATTTCACAAACATCCTCCAATCATACTACCATCAACAAAAGCATCCTTGAATTTCCATACCTCATCAACCTTCTTACCACACCATCATTCTCCTTATTGTCCATAACAAGTTATGAATGAACATGACATACAATGGAGTCCATACTCCAAGGTTCTCAACTATATTTCAATCCCAACTAACCCCTTCACCCCAAGGCTTGCTCTTCCCTCCCAAGGGTGAGCGAAGACTTCACACCTATGAACAAAGTTCAACATCCAAACAAAACAAGAAAATCTAACAGAAACCCCAAGAAATTTCATGAACAATACACACACTCACAATACAACACAACACAAGAATCCCAAGAACAATACATGATGCCATATCACTCACACAACCCTGCAAAAGACACTCTTACCATTTCCAATTTCAGCTATATGATATAAGGAAAGCATGGCACGAAGCACTAACCTGCTTACAAGCTATGGTTATCAAATGGTGATCAAGACCATTCCTTTCTTGGCTTCCAAGCTTCCTCTTCTAGAACCTAGCTATCTCTACCATGAGAGAGTGGGTGAATCCCCACTAAGGTTGGCACAAGCTCCCTATAAAGACCTCCACTTTCATCCTCACCTACCCCTCTTACTTTCTTGTATCTTTCCACCAATAAGAACTTAACCAAGTGGTGTAATGAGGGAAGAAGTCATGTGACAATATGATTTTCGAATTGGCTTGGAAATGACTATTTTTGAGGATCCCCTAGGTCCCCTAGACCCACTTATGATTATATTTAAACCCCCAACCCATACTATTGCCATGTGGGTAACTTATTTTCACAAAATTAACACTTGGGAATCACTTTAGGCTCTCTAAAGTTCCTATCAACTTATTACTTGAATTCCGTCAAGAAGGTGACTCTTCCTACACTCTCCAAGGTGGGTTAATTGATTTCATAATGAAAATTAGGCTTAGGTTAAGTGACTTCATGCCAAAGAATCCTATTTGACATGTCATTACACATAGACAATACAAGTGTCAAATGACACACACACACACAAAAAAACACTTTACACATCATGATGACATGTCCCTACCTAATCATGCTCTCTGTCTATAATACTCATGCACAATCACATTATGAAATAAACACGACACAATGAGGTTTTGAATCTTCCAAAGATTCACCTTGGCTTTACTATGTTCACATAAGATTGAACCTTGTTTCCCCCATTTATCTCCATGGTTCAAATTTCCTGCACACTCAACTTAAACATTAGTAACCCAATACAATAATATACAAATACATGCAGCTAAATGTAGAATAAATCTAATGTCTCATAATTCATGTTAACATATACATTTAACTTCATCTAATCATTTCCGTTCTAACTACTATAAAAAGAAGCATTGCAATGTCATATTCATTTAACTTTCATCTAAGTACATATATAATTAACTTTCATTTGATTCATATTCAAAACATTGCAATATCAACATATGGGTATCAACATTTATCTTTCTTATCATAACACTATTACCATACTTATAATTAGGAAACACCAAAGTCATATCTACTAAATCATTAAAACATATAAAATGGACCTTAGTATATATGTCCTAGGTGAAAATCACTAATATGCAGACTTGTTAATTGGTATCCTTTTAATCAAGCGAAACATGTCGACAGTCCCAGCAATATCCCTTTATCACATTATGAGGGGTTTGTGAGTAAGTTTCTAGGGTTAATTCCTCAAACTATTAGAATGTTTCCATAATTGTGTCATCGTACTTTAAACCCAAGTTTCAAATGTAATCTTATGTCTTGTTGTCATTCCAACCTATGTTCATTGTTATCTCCTGGAAGAGAAACTGTTAATTCATCTTCCCTAATTTGGCTAGTGAACTATTTTGTAAATCCTTTGATCGAGTCCCTAGATTGAACATATAGAGTTTCCTTTTTAGGTGATCTTAGTTATTCCATATAAAGTTATTTAATGGTTATTACACTTATCATAACCAAGGTCTACTTATTCTATAATAGGATCTCATAAATAATCATTAGTAACAAAAATGTCCATCGTACTCTAATTAACTCCTAATCACATTCACTTTATGAAATCTAAACTAGGGTACTAGTGTGGGTCTTACACATAGACTATACCAACTCATTATTGCATGCTATTTGATAGCTCAAAAAGGGAATATATTGGTCCAAAAATATGTGTAGAGGACTCAGGCATCAAGAGCCTTGTAATGTATTTCATACTGGAAAAGCTAGTGTTATAGACAAAGATAACACTAATGCAAGGGTGAATAAGCTAAAATATGTTGTTAGTTTTTATTCAAGTCTACTTGATTCGTCTATGTAAATAATGACAAGATAAATCTTAAGAAAATACTAAACAAAGAAGTATTTCCACCAAATTATGAGTCGACTAGATGGCCTTGGAGAAAAGGACTTATGTGATTATTGGTACCATATTTGGTAGTCTATATATGTTTTAAATTTCATAGTATCTATATACTAGGAACATGGGTTTGACGTTAATCATAAATGTGTTTCAAGAGACAACATAACTTTACATTATATTACTAGAGGAGTGTCATGTTATACCATTGAATGGATAAGTTGTTAATATAGTCAAGTGCAACATATCAATAGTCTAGATGCCCTTAGAAGATAACAAACTAATTTGATCATATTTTCTCTAGAGTTACCACATGAAAGGTCTATTATAAAATAAATATTGAATGCTAATAGTGATATAGAACTCAGTTTTTTCCAATATTAAAAACAACATTTCAAAGTCCGCATTTAGTTTCTATGAATTTATGCATGAGGAACCCATTAAACCATCTACATGACTCTCATATATTAGAGATTGCATCTCTATAGTTAGTTAAAGAAGTGTAAATGAATATAGAGCTTATATTTTTCATTATTAAAAAAAAAGAATATATTAAATGTGTGAGATTAAGTCTTTACACCTGACATGGCACTTCTTTTAACACTTACCATTATTTGGGTAATAAATTAATCATAGTTTAGTTTTTATTAAAATTTTAATTAAAAATGTTAAATTCAATGAATATCCTTAACTCCTGGACTTGTCAAACAAGGTATGTGGACTAGATTGGTATTAAAAATTTATGTTACATGTATAGGTACATGGGCTAACATGGTATTAAGATTTTGTGTTACATACATGTTTAGAATATGATCTTTTATTGTTTCTCAAACTATTTAAAATAAATGCTCCAACATAAATATAAAGCATTGAAAGAGTTAGAATTTCCATGATATGGTCATTTCCCACTTATTATAATTGGGGAACTTTTATATTTAAGGAAATAATAGGTTTTAGTGCCTTGTTGTGTTATATGCTTTGTTACATAATTCTCAAAAGCTTTGGCTGTGTCTTACTTTCTTTTCAATTTCATCATCTTCCATAGTCTAACTTCAAAATCTAAACAATGCATATTCAACCCATATAGTTAATTTCCACTAGACAAACTTTAGTACTAATAGTTTTTGTAGACTTTGTTTATAGAATTAATAGTTTTTGCTTACTTTTTTGCTACATCCAAGTCAATCTTCATATTTTCCTTTGCATACTTGACTTTACATCCATTTTAATCTTATTATTTTTTCAAAGGCATGGACTCAATTTATAGCAACACAACTCCATGTTTTTATCAACAATACATCATTAATTGAAATTTTTAATCTCCAAGCAAAATCTCAATATTATTTACAACCCTTGTCAAATTTGTAGTTGAATGGCTCAAGTGGAGGGTGATGATTATTGATGTTCTTATAAAGAAATAAGTTTACAAAATTTTATTTAAAGAATCACTAAGTTTATTTCCTTACATATGCTCTAAGTTTATTCATAAGTAATTCTATCTTTATAAATTATAAAGAAATAGCTTACTACACCATGAATAGTCAAGTTTTCTTACTAGTGAGGAAATGGGACAAGCTTGTCTCTTGGTCCTTCACTATGAGTCATATGTAAGATGTTTTCATGATCAATGGGTAGAGGATAGAAAATAAATTTGTACTATCATTGGAGAAGACTTCTTAGTGGTCAAAGTTCTATGCTGCATTTTCCTTTTAGGTAATTTATATGTTCTTATCTAATATTGGGATTTGTTTGTTAATATGAATATTAAGTTTGTGAGTGAAGATTACATTTCTAGAACCAGAGTACAAGATTTCATTCAAAACTATGATTAGTTTTATGGGAATGCATCAGTTGGTCATTTACTCCCCCACCCTCCCTCACAAACCTCAAAGTACTTGTTCGTGAAATTTCTTGCACTATGTACATGGAGTACCCAAGTACTCCCACAACTTCCATTCTACAAATATGTCACTATTGGGATTGGTACTTGAATTTCTATTTGAATCTTAATTTTTGGTGTTTCTATTAGGTATGTACTATATTACTATGTTGAATTTTCAATAGATTTAGTTTGTGTTACAATTTTTCTATGTTCTAGCTTTCAATTTGATGTGTTATATTGAAAAATAATTTCATAACTAGATTTTTAAGTTCTATATATGCATTTTATATAAAGTCTATGTGGCCCCTATTGTATTACCCCTATAGCCCCTCTATTGTCCTAAAATCGAGGCCATTTGTCCTCTAGTTCCAAAAAATTGTCTCAACATCAAAATATTCTAGCATTGGTGTTACACTAAAAAGAATACATTGTTTGTGAAAATTTATGAGGAAACAAAAGTTGGTCTTAACACTAATAATTGCTAACATTTCCAAAGAATGTTGGCTCATGTGGTAGGCATTTTTTCTCTGAACATTGTAGGTCATATCTTCAAGTATTTTTTGTAATTCATCATCTAGCGGTGCATAGGTATCCAGTCACTCTATTTTCTTTTGTCCCTATGTGGGAGGATACAATATCATTTCCAAACTAGAGGCAAAAATTGGGTGATGAGGAAGCAAGACTCAAGCTCCTTGTCAAAACAATTGTTGAAGATCATTTTGGTAAACTTGAAATCACAAATTTTTCTCATGACTAGAAGGAGAAACTATACTTGGAAAGATAATGGAGGAACAATGGGATCCATCTCATGTTTCTTAAAGGAATATTATCTCTCCTCTTTTATCATTATACTAAAAATATTATATAAAATGTAAAAGAATTAGTAGGGTCTACTTTTAGAAAGCTTTATTGAACTATTGTGGGACTTTTGGCACTAGGGGTTTTCATTCCCTCAATAAATACTCTACAACTTCTATACTTTACACTAACTTTTGTGTAGTTTTTATCTGTAATTTTTATTCACTATTGATATAAAGTTTAAGCTTAAGTCAAATCCTATAATAAAAATAAAGATCATACATAAATGTAAAAAAGGAATAATCATAATACTTAAAGTCTATGATTCATCTCTACAAATATTATATGATAAAGTAGAAAACTATGATATACTTCATACATATACACACATCCATTAATAAATATAAATGCAATCCAAAACACCCAGTGGAAAAGTACCACAAGAACATCAACATGATATTTTATAAACAATATATTAATACATCAAATTGAGAAGGTGTCATGACTAATTAATAGTGTAGAATCCTACTTTTCTTTAATATAATTGTGTAGAGTTCTTATCCTTTTAAGATACTTGAGAAATCTTAAATCTTAAATTTCATACCCCATTACTAACAATTAATAACCACCTTAGCTCATATTATAGGGTTTATTAATGAAAAAATATCCATCCAAGATATCCATGTAATATTGTTCATCTTCAATATGATTGGAACTACCCACTTAATAAAGATCAATTTATTGACTATATATATATATATATATATATCATCTCACCATAGAAAACAACTATTGGAAAAGCCTACATGCCATACAATATGACAGAGACAATATCACACACAAAATCGAATGATTCATTGTTTTGCAATTTCCCTCGACCATATTATACATACATATAAAAATGTAAAACAAAGAAGAGCATATGGACATGCCCACACCATGAATGCAAGTTGCACTCACACTCTTTTCACACATTGATAATATTCTAGGATACCCTTTCTAAGAAGGCGGATCACTCCATCTAACATGCTTATTTATTTATTGAACTGGGTGGAAAAAAACATGGGGTGGGTGCAACATCGACCAAGCTATCCACATTCTCAATGTAGTACTCATAGGTCTCATCATCTTTCCAACTATAAAAATCACTCTCTATATAATAATAAAAATGTATCTTGTGTGCTCGTTAATAATTTTAGGGCTATCCTATCCTTAGCTTCATGTCAATCTTGCAATTGGAATCACAAGCGGCTGAAACGGATCCCATGAAGGGCCATATTATAATAAATGAAACATAACATTGTTATTATTATATATGCGTATATGGAATGAAAATCGATGTATTGATTCGATCATAACAATTACTTATGTCCGATCTGATGTTTGAGCCCTGATAAAAAATAACAAAGTGGACGAGCGGCACTAGATCTGGGGTGTGATTTGGAGTCATTTTCTTGTGTTTACTTGGGTTTGATGTGGTATTCGACCTATATAACTATTTTGAAACAAACGACGTACAAGCTGTAAAATTATCTTCACAGAATACATTAATTATCTCTGAGGATCCGTAGTTCCTCACATGGCGAAGGCAGTGTATGTGTTTCTCATGTTTTTCTTTCTTACAGCTTCTGGTAATATATATTCTTATTCTCTTCAATATTTATAGCTTTTGTTTGCTGATATGAGTGAATTTATTTTCTGTTTCGATGAATTGTTTCTGAAAAACTGTGAAGTTATAGTCATTCATGTGTAATATGAGCAGCGATCATGGCTAATGAGTGCGCTAGCCTCAGCGGAGCTTTTCGTGGATTGTGCATCATCTTTAGGGATAGTGAGTGCAACAATAAGTGTAAAAATGAAGATCATCAGACTCAGGGAGAATGCAACGAAGCTGAGCTTAAATGCTATTGTTTTCATCCCTGTTAGATTAGAAACGTTACGAGGTTATAGCCATCCCAGTATATTTATTTGGTGTGGGCTATTCTGTTGACAAATTGCATTTAAAAGTTAAAATATTGGAAAAAAACTCTTCAGACTTTTTAGCAGATTTCTGCTATCAACCATTGAAATCAAGAAGAATTCATACTGAAATGTTCTTTGTATTTTCAGTTTCTTGAAAAAAAGTCAATGTCCTATTTATTTCAAGGGTCTTAATAATTTTAATAAATTTTCAGTTGTTAAATAGGAAGTTTTTATGTAATATTCTATTATCTTTTAGCTTAAGCTTGAGCTTTAATCTAATGTTTTAATCAATTACATTTGGCGTTTGATTTATATGGTAAATTTTTTTGTGATAGTTAATTGGACATTTGGTCTATGATAAAGTTGAAAGGTTCTTAGCTCATCAAAAATTAAGTTGTGGTCATTTATATTGCAATTAATATAGTAATATCATTCTCTTAAATATAAATATTAGTATATCGATAGATTTATTAGCTATTGAACGAATGTTTGCTATTGATCTAATATGCATGGTTTGATATCTGTTCTTTTGGTACCTCTATTATGTGTTTTCGATAAGGGCTAAAATGATTTTACAAGGGACTTCAAATCCCAATAGTCATTACAAAATATAAATAAAAAGTTCAATAGATTAAATTGTGTTGGATAAGAAAACCAACACCCCTGCACAACCAACAACCTGCCACAAAACCAGCAATAAACTAAGACCAAGACCATCACAAAAACCAAACAACAATCCTAAGATAAAGACACAGATAAACCAATCGACTAGAAAACTTGATAACTAACCCAACATTATGCTAGCTTAAGAGCCAACTATTCCTTCTTCTCCCTGATCTTTTCCATGACCACTTTGATATCCTCTTTGATCAACTCTTCATTCTTGGCCTTCAACTTCCTTGTAGAAGATCTGGTTCTTTTCTTACTAAGAGACTCATCTATGCCCTTAGGTTCATCCAAGCCTAGCACCATTATCTTGTTCACATTCAAGTCAATGTTACCAGTAAGTCTATTCATACTCTCCACTAATACCTCCAAAAGTTCCTAGTAATTGTTGACCATGGTATTGTTAGTTTTCTCAAGGTTCTCTATTCTATTAACTAGCCCTTGTAAAAAATTATTCTTCTCAATGTCATTCCAAGTAGCACCAATCTCAAGCCCCTCATTCATCTTATGTTCAACTTCCTCAATTTTAGCATTTAGAGCATTGTAATTAATATTGATCTTTTTTTATGGAATTGAAAGTCCATGCTCCATTCTAAAGGTGTACATGGAATAGCCTTCATTGTTTGTAGCACACCAAGAGGGGGTCTAATATCCACCCCTTTGAGATCATCCTCCAATAGTTTCACGTTGAGCTCATTCAAATCAATCGAATTGGCAACTAGAAAAATCCTATCTCTATATTACTCATTAGTTTCCTCTATTTCTTCAAGGATAGCTTTAAGAGGTAAACTATCTAATTCAATGAACGCATCATGGGTAACATTTTCCTCAAAGAATTTGAAGCACGAAGCTTCTTTATAAAAATCCTCCTCTTCCTTACCAGTATCAACATTTTTGACACCCACATCCTCCTTCTTTTGAGAACTTTCCTTTACTTCTGCTAAATGAACCAAAATCAAGGAGGGGCATGTACTAGATGGTCTAAAAAAAATTTCAACCAACCCACTAGAATAATTACTCTCTAGTTCCTCCTCTATTTCCAAGCTATTTACATTTTCATGAGTAGCACCTTTAGAATCTGTCAACATTTCTTTAATTATAATTCACACTCTTCTTGTTCCTTTTCACTTACTTCATTTTCACTTCTCCCAAGTAAGCCATCAACTGCTTGCCTCTGCCTTTACTACAACTAGGACTTTTAGGTTTTTTCTCACTTTTAATAGGAATATATGAAGGGAGAGTTTCCTTCACATGGTCTATCATAAATTCATAAATTAATCTCATCAATCCTTAATAAATAATGGATTTTGTTTAGTTTCTCCTTATATACTCCTTAATATTATGCATAAGAGATAAAAAGAAGATAAAATGGAAAGAAAATCCTATTTTTATGCCTAAAATGATTTAACAAGATAAAATGGTAATTTTGAGCCCTATCATACCTCCCATCCAAAGTAATATATTGGATAACTACTTTTAGAACCAATTTCCACAATAATTTTATAGACAAAGCAATAAAAAACTCTCCCTTTTTCCTAACCAAAGTCCTATCATAAGCCTTTAGAAATCTCTTAAGCACTTCCTTAGCCATATCTTTATTTCGATAAAAATTCATATATTTTTCTTTGAACCTCATAATCAGCACCATAATGTCAATGTATAGCTTGAGATGTCTCCCTACCAAGGTGACTATACTCACTTCCCATCCATTAATTGATTCCTTAGTGATATATGGATTGGAATCCTTCATTATATTCATATAAGGCACTAAAACACCCTTATCCAACATTTCCTAAACTTTGGGTTCTTTCTTCCAAAAATCACAAGTCCCTCGCTCCCAACTTTTCAAATCTCTGTCCATTAAAATTCTTCTACAAATTTCATCAACTCCACAAAATTTACAAATGTAACATTATTTTCTCAAAACAAGGCCAAGATAAATAAATAAAAAGAGAATCATCCACAAAATATGAGAAGATCTCAAAAATTGATACAAAAACTTGTCCTAAGTACTAACATCATTACTCTTTATGTCCCTAGGCATTTCTTGCATTAATAACAAGATTTTTGAAATCTTCCATTTTTCATAATGATTTTTCATGATCAATCACAGCTTTTAAATTTCAAAACCTATTAAATTATCATTCCAAAGAATGGGCTTCAATCTTGGAACAAACACATTGGTGTTGAGCTATCATTTTGCATGATGCTTAATGGCAGGAATCTTTTCGAACTCCTCTCTTGAAAAGTTGATCTAGGGTAAACTCCAAGGTTATGGGCGATCTTGTGACCTACTGAAATCCACTTAGTTGAAGATAAATGTGTTTGTTCACAAGGAGGTCTTTGTTGGTTTTGATCAATTTCGGATAAGATGTTCAATCTTCTTGTTGTTTCAAAATTAACCACAAAAAGAGATATGTGTTGGTATTTTCTATTTTTATATGAATGCAATCTAACAATGAAACTATATGAATTCCTAATTTAACCAAGTGTTCTAGCAATGAAAATAACAAAGATAAGGCAATCAAGAGATGATAGCGAATACTAGGAAAGGGAATTCCTAATAGACATAAACCATGGTAACAACATGTCTATAAGTTAAATCTTTGAAAAGAACAAGTAGGAAACCAATGAAAGTAGGAGCAGTACTTCCTCAAATCCACTGATGCAATTGTCGATGGGAATTTAGTAATCCCAAAAGATGTTTCACTTCTTATCAAATCGCAAGGCCATAGAAAGTACACTCATGCGAGATGAGAAGCTGTGTAGGAAAAATAGGGCAATCTCTTCTCAAACTCAATACAACAGCAGAATTTGCAAACATGATGCAAACACCAAAACTAAAATATCACACAATTAAATCAACACAACAAAACTATTGGCCTCATTATTATCATGAACAAGAATCCACAAAAATAACTGAATAACTACACTCAGAATGAGAGCACTAGTAGCATATATTATTGTATCAAAATAATGGCCCGAAATACATGTTACATTCCTGAATTTATAAGAAATCATCCACTCAAATTGTGTTGAGAGTGAAACATCCCTTCATGCAAATATATGCTTAAAAATTAATAAAACAAATCTAATTATATACAACCTGACTCTCTAAATGGTGCTAAGTAGGACTTCGCCCTTGTTTATATCAATTAATAGGTGCATAAGCCTTTACATGTCTTAAAACAAAGAAAGAAGAGTAAATAAGAAGGAAGTTGTAAGAGGATCTAGGAGTGACTGGAAGCTCTAAAAATGGAAGCTTGGCCTTCTCTGAATGTTTCTAGGAGTTAAAACTATCATCATAATGCATTTTAAGTGCATGGAAAGCTCTAAATTTGGAAGTGGCAATTAACTGTTGGCACACCTCTAACTTCCTCAAAATTTCCAGTGCACCTTTGGAGTAGTGCACTTTGTGCACCTTAGTGGTAGTATCTAAAAATCTAAAATTTTCTCAATTATCAAAACTGAATCTCTAGCTTCTAGGTTTTCTCCCCCTTTATACCAGAGTGATGTTTGGATATTTGCTCTTTAATTTCTTTATAATCTCCATCACTTGGGAAGCTTCCAGAAAATATAAAACCTCATACTTATGACTGAATGTTTGTTGATTACTACTGATATCCATTCAAATTTCCACAAAATCATCATTTCTACTATCAAGTTTCAACAATACCTCTTCAATCTTGAATGCTTGCTTAATATCTTCATTAGATGAAGCATCCTTGAAAGTTCTTCAGAATTTCTCAACCACTACTTGCACTGACTTGAGCTTTGTCTTTGACTCATCTTCAAAAATGTCAAGGGAAATATCATCATAATACCTATCTTCATCCAAAATTTTCTCTTGAGACTGGGCTTTAACTTTTGGATATCTTCATGAAGTTCTTCCATGACCTTATTTCTAGCAGCTATCATTTCAATCCAATCTTCAAGTTTATCAATCTCATCTATTGTATACACTTCCGTGAGTGTATGAAACCTTTGATCTTTTATTCTTTGAGTGCTTGAAGGTCTTTTCCCCAAGTATGTACCTCATCCATAAGCCCAAAACCCTAGTCTACTATAGATACCAATTTCAACTCACTAGAGTGAACATTATGGAATAGGTTCAAATTATAATGTATTATTTCTACACCTTTCTACTCAAACTTTTCAAACCATTGCTGACATGCTCCCAAAAATGAATCAACTTGGACACTCTTCTTATCTCTCCTTTCTAGTGTCGCTGCGATAGTAGCCTCTAGGTGATCTTGATCCAATGGACCTACAATTCCATGCAAATAGCCTCTTAGAAGCTCATTCTCTTTTCACAACGTTATCAATTCATTCTCATTTACATCTTAATGCCTGAACACCTCCTTGACACCCGTAGTGATAATTACTTTATCCATATCTATTGTGGGCTTTCCTAATAGGACTTCTTTAATTTGATAGTCCTTAGGAATCAAATCTTCAGTCTTAGCATGTGGAGGAGGAATGGCTATATGAGAAAGTAAATCCTAACATTTCTTCTTCATTATGAAGGTCAATTGTTGTACATCACCCATAGATGGCCCAGGTCTCTTAATGGCTTCTACTAGTGCATCCATACTCTCCTATTCATTTAAGTTCAACTACCTCTTTTGTTGACCCATAACCTCCCTCTTTAGGCAAGCCAATGTAGTGCCCATAGGAGACATGTATTTGGTTGAAGAGGAGGTTTTCCCTGCAGGCCCTTTTCCCTTATCCCTCCTTTTCGATGTCTTCTCCTTTAGAGAGAGATCTAGATTTTGGGTCCCTATATCTATAGTATCCAAAATTCTTGCCTCTGTGTCCTAAGAAGTTTTCTAAGGTTCTTTAGGTATCTATCCTTCCTCTAATACTTCATTGGTTGGTTTTTATTTTGATTCTTCTTCATACCTTGCTCGTTCTTCTTCAGTAATAGGAGGGAGATGAGTGGCTGACCCTTTGTCTAAAAAAAAAAATCTTGAAATGATGGTGGTGAGGTACCTAGAGATCCTTGTGGTAGAGGTGGCATTTGGTTCCAATCCTCTCCTAAAGGTTGGTTCATGGGTGTGTCTCATATTTTATAACCCACTATTTTAGTTCCTACTAGTATAAATTTGAAATTAGATATGTTAAAAATATATGTTCCCTGCACCTCTTATTCATCCATCCACTATTGTTGCTCATCCTTTGAATTTGTAACCTCAATAGGTTGTCAAGGAATTTTCTCTTCCTAGGAAACCCTTGCCAAGCATGTCCTTTGATTCAATGGGGAGATTGTCTTCTTTCTCTTCTTGATCTTCTTCATTTGCCTTAGGGATGGTTTTTAGGACTAGGGTAATAGGTATAACCTTTCTTTGTATCTTCTAACTTCTAGTCCTTCTGACCGTAGCTCTAATCCGAGCTTTGTTAGTAGCTGAGAGAGAGGCTTCTTCCTCTTGTAGCAATAGTGACACCTCCTGTGCTTCCTACTCTAGTTCTTGTTTTGGCGAAGGCACTTGGAGTATCCCAAGTTTGAGTTGCTTCTTCATTTTGAGGCTCTTGGTTCTCAAGTGCTTGAGATTCCTCTTGGGCTTGAGTTTCCTCATCTTTGGGCTCATCTTTCTTTGGAGAATCTCTTATCCTCTTATTTTCCCCTTTGTTTGCCCTGAAGTACCCAACATTCCTTTCATGTTTATATTGTTTTCGGCCTAACTGGAGATTGGGCAGGGAATGTTGGAACTATAAATTTTGCACCTTTACCCTTTACTGGGTGTGTTGTAGCTTGGAAGGTGACAGTCTATGAAACTAGGTCAAGGTAAAAATTCTTCTTGATTTAGTCCCTTGTCAACTAAATTATATGCCTAGCCTTGTTCTTTATATCTACATTCTCTTCCTTGTCAATACCTGCATTCATGATTGGCCTATCAAATATCTTGTCATGATTGTACAAGGGATCTGGAAGACATCTTGAGTGTCTTGTTGGATAGCCTTTCTAAAGTGGGATCATTATCTTCAAGATGCTTCCTGCCATATATAGATTCATCCTACAATAATCCCTTATTCGGATATCATAGTCATCTATTGCATTCATCCAAACATCTTCTACTACATCTTCATGAACAAATTGCTTTCCTCCCAAATGCTGAACTCTACCAATATTGTCAAAATACATACAAGGGGAGTTGTAATCTTCCAAGGGATATTGATCCCATTCTACATCAAAGGTCATGATATTTTGCTTCTACTTTACTTCAAATGGACCCATAGTAATGTGCCATACCAATGTCTTTTTATGCTATTTCCTCACTCTATCATATGCATATGTGAGTCATCTTGCAATCTCCAATAAGATGAGTCTATGTGATGGATACCTCAAGAGTTTCTTTATATTCACCGTTGTACAAGATACCCTTAGGTAAGTGAATGTCTTAAACTAGATCTAGTAGGCACCAATTTGTGTAGTCCTTTTTATTGCCTCTACTGAAATCATTTTGGCATAATCACCCTCTATGAATAAGATGATTGAAAAAATGAAGGCATCATTCACTATCTAGTATTCCTTGCTCTGACCCGAGAGCTTCTTCTTTACCAATTGGGGGTATACCATATAAGACCATGCATTAGCATCCTATATGTTGGCCCTCTTGAATAGTCCTAGATAGTCAATTGTCCTCGCCACTAGTAAATAAACCAAGTATGATGACATGTAAAACTTGGGGCTAGCTTTGACTCCTACTAGTTGCTCATCTAATTTTTCACTTAGTATTGTGGCCTAATAAATTGGCAATTTGGTTGTTCTAATGGTCTCTATGAAATGTACCACCCAAATGTTAAGATGCCCAGCCACTAATAGACTCATGACTCTACTCAGAAGTATAATGGAGTATCTAATGTCATCCTTTATATATCCTCTAGTCATATCTAGCTTTCCTTCTCTTCATCCCAAGGGTGTCCTATCAATCAAAAATGATGATTGTACAATATTTGTAGCCTTCTTTTCATTATCTTTATACCATCTTTCTGCTTGATGATAGGTGATTTTTACATATTGATCAATTCTCGAGAGATGGAAAACTTTCTCAATGTTCCTCGGCCTTAAATTAAGACAATCTCCCCTATGATGCTCTTCAAAACTATTTCTTCTGACACAATTTTCTTCCAATGCCATTACAAGCTTTGAAGATTGTACTAATGTTGGATGTGATGCAACGTTGACCAACCCTGATCTGATAAGTGCCAAGACAATTGGGGACCTCTCTTTAGGTTTATTTTAGAGTACTAGGAATCTGTTCTAGTCTATGTGTCCCAACTCAGTATCTCTAATCTTTGAATGTGCATCTTGAAAGTGTGATTTCTTTAGTGCACCTTGAAACTTGAAGACAACTAATTTTGGAGAAATATTCTCTACAAGTGAGGATGATGAGTAATCCATTTTATCTACACAAAAGCATAAAAAACATTAGTGTAGAAAGTTGAAAGTCAAACCCTAAACAAGCCTTAATTACTAAAAAACTAGACCCAGAACACCAAAACCTAGCAAGATCAGCTCAACCCCCCTTAATAGGCCTTGAAATTTAATTTAGCATACCTTTCACACGTTAATAGGTGTGCTAGGTGTGTTTAAAAACCTTTAAAAATGTAATTTGGTGCATAGTTGTGCACCTTGATAGGTTGCGCAAATGCACATGTGTGCTACTACGCACATTGTGTTTGAGCATGTGCAATGGAGGACTTTGTGATTTCCAAAAGTGTTAAGGGTGCTCACATGCACATCTTGATGGGGTGCACATGTACACACCCTCACTTTTTCTTTGTGTTTTAGGTTTAAAACAATGGTGCGCAGATGCACACCTTGACAAGGTGTTATTTAGGTGTTTTTATTATGAAAGGTACCCATAACTATACCTTGGATAGGTGGGCATGTGCACACCTTTACTTGGGTGTTTTTTTAGTTTATTTAGTTTTGAAGATGCAAATAAAGGTGTGCATGTGCACACCTTGGATAGGTGTACACATGTACACCTTTATAATGCCTTGACTTGTGTGTGTGTGTGTTGTGTCTCTACAAGGTGCACTCATGAAGGTTGCATGAAGAATAATGAATAGAGGGGAAGGTGGTCTTGGGTATTTGTAGACCCTAGGCCATGTGCACCTTTGGGATTATTAAAAACAAATTGATACAGATATGATAAATATGTTTCAATCATTATTTTGTCACTAGTGTCAAACCTACTATTTTTCTAGTAAGACAACTAGTTAAATGATTTAACTACTATCACTTATTTGATTGATGAAGAGGATTTGATCAAATGATGTAAAAATAGCACCTAGAGGAAAGGTTGAGTTATGATATGAAAAGGAGTACAAGAATCAGTTGAGATAGTGATATCATAGTGCATTGATAATCTACTTAAGGTTGCAAAGGTTGGTTACACTAAGCAAGTTTAGAAGAACAAGTTAAACAAAGTTTTTCTGCCAAGCTTGATCCAATAGATAGTAGGTGTCGAATAGAAAATTAGTTGGAGCCAAGAAAAAGTCTATTTTAGTTAATGCCAAGTAAAATAGTTGATACCAAGTAAAGTTTAGTTGATGCCGAGCACTAGTAAACTTTAGTTCATGCCGAGTGATTTTACAAAGGATGTCGAGAAATGCAATTCATGTTGAGCATCAAAAGTAAGTTAATGTTGAGTGTTAGCATTATTAGAAAGATCATGAAGTTGATAAATCTAAGCTAACAAGTTTTTTTTCTTGGATTTTGTGAACTAGGTGGAAGATAAGATTGATGAGCTAGTGGCATAGAATTCATGATAAACTATTTTGAGGTGAGTACAGAGAGGATTGAAGGAGAAGTTTCTAGAAATGAAATGGAATGAGGGGTAGATTCATTGAGTCCTACCTAATATGTCCTAACCCTAAATTGGATGATGGAGAATGAATGACAAAATATCTTAATTCTCTATTTATAGGGATGGTTGGTGAGAAGTAAGGGTTGTCATGTGCGAGAACCTAAGGAGGACAAGGAGTCTAGGGAATTTCTTCATTTAGTGACCTAAGTAAAGAGTTTGCATTGGAAAGTTAAGAAAGAAGGCTTAAGGGAATGGATGCTTCAAGGGTGAACAACCTATCAAAGCTAAAGTGTGTGAAAGTCAAGTAGAATGAAGGACTAAAGCAAAGATCTATAATCTACAAATGGAGTTGTAAGTTGTTATCAAATCAAGCCTTATTGTTACTCTCTAATAATTGTATCATTTTAGGGTAAATTCTTTAGATCAAGGTTGACCTAATAGCCATTTATAAATACTTTAATCAGGTGACATTCCAAGTAAATGGTCTAAAGTCCTGTAACAAGGCTCACTCCTAATAGGGTGATTGAAATCCTTTAACTGGGTCACATTTAACAATGTGCATTGTAACATTTAACAGGGTTGGCCTTTCACAGGGCATCACTTTAGAAGAGTGAGAAAGAGTAGCATGTTACTGGTGGTCTTTCCCAAATTGGGTTTCTATGTAAATCATTGTGTCAAGTGTGTTATTGAATTTGTTATGTTTCATGTTTACATTTCTGCAAATTGATTTGACAATAACCTACAATTTTTTAGTGATTGCATAATCTTATGGATGCATGGATGATGATAAATGTTTTATGGGTTCACTAAGCTATGAAATTTTTTATTTGTACATCTAGACCTTGGATAACTAATTCACCCCATCCCTCCCCCTCCCCCTCCCTAGTTATTCTAAGGAATTCAAACAATTGGTATCAAAGCCATCTGCTTAAGAGGACTAGTTTGAAGGCTAGAAGCACAAAGATCAAGATGTCAAAAAGAGAAGTACCATAACTTTCTTGCATGGAAAAGTATGAAGGAGCTACACCTTGGAGGACTTGAATATCATGCATAATCTACCATTATTTTTGAGCATGTTGATCCTATTGGAAACCTAATTGCTAAGGATTTGAAAAAGAAGAAAGAATACAACTAGGCAATGTTGGAGATTGTCTCTACCCTAATCTACACTGAGTTTGATAATATCAAAGTTCTTGATAGTGAAAAGAAAATTTGGGATGCTCTTCACACCATCTATGGAGGAGACAAGAATGTTCTAAGAGCCAAATTTGAGAGTCTTAGAGGTAAGTTTGATGATATGAGAATGCGAGAAGGTGAAAATATTTCTCAAGGATAAAAGGTGTTGTTAATGCAATAAGATGGTCTACTAGTACAATCGATGATGATGCAGTACTAAGAAATTTTTAAAGAACATTGTTGCCTATATATGCTATTAGAGTTGATACAATTCAAGAACTGAAATGTATACTAGGGAATGTTCTAACTTTTAAAGGTCTAGTAGGTAGACTCACTTCTTTTGAGCTATCTAACTTTGATAATTACAAACCTAAAAATATTCAATCTTCTTTCAAAGCTAAGTTGTCATTTGAAAGGACCTAATGTGAAGAAGAAAAAGACAAAATATGTGTCCAGTGACAGTGATACAGATGAGGAGGATGTAGATCAACTTGAAGCACTACTAGTAAGGTGATTTCATAGAGGTAAAGGCAAGTTTAAAGGTAAGCTACCTATCATTTTTTTCAATTGCAATGAGGTTGGTCATATTGCCACTAGATGTCTAGAGAAGAACTATAGAGGTGCTGACAAGTACAAAAGTAGAAAAGATGAAGATAACAAAGATTACAAAGACAAAGGCAAGAAGTCTTGCTACATTATTAAAGAGGAAACAAGAGATGAATTTGATGAGCATGATGATGAAGTAGTGTATGTTTTGATAAAGGATGAATTTGATGAAGATGAGGCAACTGGGTATGTGCAGGATCATAGTGTACCAAACTATGGCCTTAAGTGGTAGTGAAAAATCAGCAAATCTGGGTTATGTAAACTTGACACATAATTTTAAAGTGGTTATGGACTTTATATCAAAAAATTGTAAGAAAATAATCTGTAGGAAATTGAATTTAGTTTCTAAACTACTAGGCCTTATTAGGAGAAAAAAATAATTGATTGGTCAAAAGTTTGGATTTTAATGCAATCCTATGAAAATTTTAGGGCGAAAATAAAAAATAGGTGTATGTCTGACCACCTTAATCAAAATCAAACCATAATATTTTTTTAATATATTTATAGATATAAAAAGTAGACTCGTGCTCGGATGTGACACATATTTTTCGGTATTTTTATTCCAAATAAATAATTAAATATGAATTTTCTACCAAAACTTTTTTAGAAAAAAAACTCCCATGTCTAACCACCTTAATTAATAGAAAATTTTACCAAATTTATTTTTTATTTTATTTTTCTTATACTAGGTGAAGCATAGAATGTGACACAACTATTATAGTTTAAAAATGTTATACCGTTTGAAAGTTATAGCTATTTTTCAATCAGTATGTCAATCAACACTTTACAATAATCTTCATTGAAAATTAACTAATAAATACTTATCAAACTTAGAATTTGATAGCAATTATGTCGATGGATTCTAGAGAGTGATATTAAAAAACCCTTTTTGTCTTAGTCAATTTCGATCAAAATAACATTGTCAGATGGCTACCTAAAGTCTGAGTGTCACTGAAACCTTCCTCAAACATATTTTTTGGGTTGACCAGGCAAGCTTGGTAAATACCAGCTTGATCGAATATCCAATTAGCCACGGTAATTTCAAACTCATTTTTAATGGGAAATTTCAAAAGGGAAGTTTTTTAAAATTTTTAATTTGGAGGGAGACAAATTTAAGAGAATAACTTTAGACAATTTTAAAGGAAAATATATTTCATGAATGTGTGAACATTAAAATATTATTATTTTAATTATTATTACATTATAGTAATTTGTATAATAATTATTATTAAATATAATATAGTGATATATATGACATATATTATTATTATTAAATATATATAGTAGTATTATATGAAAAAATTATTGTATATAATAATATATATTGTTATTATTATTATTAAATCTATAATCTAGTAACATATATGATTATTATTGTTATATAATCTAATAATATATTATTATTATATTAAAATATACAATATAATATTGTCCCTTCGACCCATATGAAGCATTCTAATATGTCCCTAGGGGTCCTAGGACCCCTAGGGACATATGTCGTCATGTAATGGGTCGAAGGGGGTCATAGGTCAACCTATGACCCCCTTCGACCCATACAAAATATTCTAATATGTCCTTAGGGGTCTTAGGACCCCTAGGGACATATGTCATCATGTAATGGGTCGAAGGGGTCATAGGTCACCCTATGACCCCCTTTGACCCATATGACTGATTCTAATATGTCCTTAGGGGTCCTAAGACCCCTAGGGACATATGTCATCATGTAATGGGTCGAAGGGGGTCATAGGTCAACCTATCACCCCCTTTGACCCATATGAAGCATTCTAATATGTCCCTAGGGGTCCTAGGACCCTTAGGGATATATGTTGTCATTTAATTGGTTGAAGGGGGTCATAGGTCAACCTATGACCCCCTTCAACCCATACAAAATATTATAATGTGTCCCTAGGGGTCCTAGGACCCCTAGGGACATATGTTGTCATGTAATGGGTAGAAGAGGGTCATAGGTCAACCTATGACCCCCTTCGATCCATATGAATGATTCAAATATGTCCCTAGGGGTCCTAGGACCCCTAGGGACATATGTCATCATGTAATGGGTCGAAGGGACCTATGACCACCTTCAACCCATATGAACGATTATAATATGTTCCTAGGGGTCCTAGGACCCCTAGGGACATATGTTCATATGAAGCATTCTAATAAGAATAACATAATATATTATTATATATTAATAGATTATATGTTATATCTTTATGTTACATTATTATATATATATATATATATATAATATTATAATATATCTTTACATAGTAATATAACTCAAATAATTGATAAGTCATAAACTATAACTCACATATTCAGTTTTTCCTCCAAAATATTTTAGGGGGCATATCGGATATCCGATTTGAAATCGTATATCCGATATTATTGGCATCATTTTCCAACATATTTCCTATCCCTGTAGACTCGACAACATCAATTTTTGAGGTTTTTTTTTCACAAATTTTACAAAAAGTCACATTTTGGGGCCCAACCAATCGAAAAAAGTTGAAAATATAACCCTAGGTGTCTGATATTGTCATCTAAATGGGGAGCAACAGTTGTTGAAAGGCTAAACACAAAAGGAAGGTATCCAATGAAGACATTGTGGCATATAGGGAAAGGGACAAAATGGAACACCAAAGAAAAAGACAAGGTATGTTAAATATCAGTCAAGTTGACGATGAATTAGTTGAAGGTGAAATCATAGAGTCAGATAATGAATATGTACAGTTGGGGAATGAAAATGTACCTATTGAAAATGATAATACCGGAATTGAAAATTTAGAGAATGAAAATTTTGAGGATGGAATGCTACCAAGTCATAATCCAAATTACATAATTGACCATGTCGAACATGACAATGCACATGAGCCTAATGTACAAGAACCTTAGATATCTCCTAATTATAATCAACATGAAGGTTCTAAAACACCAAAATGGATAATTGAAATTGATGAAATGATTATTACTAGTTTGGAAGGGAAAAAATTAGAAAGAACCATTCGGTTATGGGCTTCAAGATTATATAATATGTCAGCAATGTAAGCTTTTCATGCACTTATTAAAGATACAAAAGATGAGACCTATGCTTTCCAAATTGAAGATTCATGTTAATAAAAAGTTGGAAAGAAATGCCATTATTGTGAAGAATCTTTTCAGTGCTCTCAATAGCATTGGGAAAAATAACAGGGAGAAGGATAATAGAGTTGCTCGAAGGGTTATTACAACATCTTTGGTAAGTCATCATTTGAGGAAGGGTAGATATATGAGACAAACTTGTATTGATTTGAATCTAAATCATACTACTTTGAGAAGAGCACGTAGTCGACAAGAGAAAATTGATGATCCTCTTCAAAATGAAACATTAGCATTTGGTGGGAGACTTCCACATTTTGATAAGAAGCTATCTGATGATGTGAAGGAAGAAATTACACAATTTTGGCACTCTAGCTCACGGGTATCACCCAATGCTAAAGACGTGTTAAATTTGAGAATTGGAATCAGAGACTGCACGCCACATCCAAAACACTATTTGGAGGTAAGTCAAACTATGTTGTTCAGACAATTTAGAGAGAGTCATCCAAGTCTTCATATATCACAAAGGTCTTTTGAATCTTTGAAGCCATTTTATTGTGTGGCACTCAAAATTCAAAATACATGTTGCTATAAATATCATATTGAGTTTTCTATGCGCTATGAACTATTACGCTCCATCTGTTCTACTTTGCATAGTAAAGAAATGTTGGAGGATTGTGGTGCTAGTGGGCTTCCAAAATCATCAAGAGACTTGCTAGATCAAATTTTATGTCATAGAGTTGATGGTTGTTTCTTTTATAGAAATTCTTGCTTAAATGAGAAGTGTTCAAAATGTGGTGGCTTATCCAAGATTGACACATGTTTCAATGAGGGGTGCGAACAAGATCTTGGAAAGACAATAGTGAAAAAAAAGGTATATGAAATGGTAAAATACACATTGAAGAGTTGGGGTGAGAGATCTAGATGTGAATTTGTTGGAAAAGATATCAGTGTGGCTAGTTTTATTTCATATTTCAAGGCAAATCATTTTTAAAAGTATGCAAGACATAGTCACAGGTCTCAGTGGTTGGATCGACAATTTAGAATTTGTAAGGAGACTTTTCCCATTGGCACTATTATATCATTTGTTGATTTTGCATAGAACTACACATTGCAACCTCAAAATGAGACACAATCTCAGTATTACAACTCCATTCAAATTGCTATTTTCGTTCACATAACATATAGACATGCCCCTGATAGTGTGGAAGATAATTGAAAGATTATTAGAGAGTATCATTTTTATATGAGTGATGATAGATCTCACTCTCACGAGTTTTTGCAATATTATTTCAAGAATTATTTTGATTTCTTACATGAGCATGCAATTGCTATGGATAGACATATCATTTGGTCAAATAATTGTACAGGTCAATTCAAGAATGCTCGCATGTTTTATTGGTTGTGTAGGATGCACGTAGAGAGAAGGGTGCCTCATATTTGGAGATTTTTTGAGTCTAGCCATGGAAAAGGGGAACATGACAGAGTAGGGGCATGTGTGAAGAGATCTCTACTTAAGGAGCAACTAAAAATTTCAGCAGCGAAGCTTCTTGATGCTTGTAGCATTGTTGATTGGTGTAGGTTAGCATTATCACAAGCGGGACTCTTGATTCAGTGGTACGCAAGTTCTTTTGGTTGGTTGAGGAAGGGTCCATAGTTGATAGATCAGATTTTTCTATAGTGAGAGACTTATCAAAAATGCATTCATTCTAGAGCTCTTATTCTAGTAATAGACCATTTGGACACGATAGCTAGCTTGCTTTTGTCCTAGTTGTTTTCAGAGTGACTGGGATCATTGTGAGTCAAGTGAGTGGGTGGACACATGGGCTCCACATTATCTTACTCCATTTTCTATCATACCCTCTATTAGAAATGATGACATGGAAAGTTCAATTGAGCGTAACCATCTATCAGATCTACTTTAGCCAGGACATGTCTTTGCATTGGTTGCACCACAAGGGAATGATGAGAAATCTGATTATTGGTTAGCACATTATGTAAGAGGTAAAAAAAACTTGCACAACTGATCATAGATGATGATGGATTCACATATCCTACTGGTTCAGTGGTTGCGGTTTGAACATGGTTGCGGACATACATACTTAGAAGGAACGGAATTCCTACATTCGAACACTATCAGAAGTACAAAATAATTCCCATATATTCACATCTTATTATAGCAACAAATGTAAATTTGTTGAAGCATCAAGGAAGACCAAAAGTAAAAGAACTTTTTACTATTACTAATGTTGATCATGAAACCCTATTGGAGACCCTAAAATAGAGAGAGGACCCTACTTGAACACTTGACTAGGTACATTTACTTCTTATGTTATTTTCTTCATAATGATTCAATGAACTAATGATTATCTTGTTTAATACAATAAGTTACTAATTTCTTTATGATATTGGAATGTAGGTACATCATGAAGAGTTGGGGGGGGGGGGGGGGGATTTGTGTTGGGGAGAATTCCTAAGATTTATGATGTATTGTGATGTAAAATGTGAACTTTTTTTGTATATGGTTTTTGTAATAATGAAAAAGATAGGTTAAATTAGTTGCACATTCTAATTTGTATTTTGGTAGGTTCTTTGTAAGGAATTATAAGAGGAAGATATTGAACAAGTTATTGCAAATCATATTTGCATATGATACAAGGCTATAAGGAAAATTTTAAGAGCATTTATAACTATATGAAAGATAATTGCTTGCAGATATCTTATTACAAGTTTGGCTTTTTTCTTATTTGAGATAGAGATCTTAGGCCCACCCCTTGAAACGAGAGTAAAATTGACAAGAATCCCTTTGCATGTAGTCTCAAGCCTCCCCAAATGAACTAGTCATTACCAAGGTGGTTCAACATCACCCATTAGTGTTGAACCCTTAGGCCCACCCTTCCAACTGAGAGGAAAACTGGTTCTTAGTTCAATAACAGTAATGAAATACAGGGTTGTTGATCATCCACATACCTACTACATCTAATAAAAAGAATTTTCAAGAATGCATGACATGTTTCAAAATGCATATCCATAAAAATGTACAAAAATGAAATTCTATAATATTAAAGGATGCTAGTCCCTTTGCATACACCCTTTAGCATCTCTAGAAGAGCAAGTGATTTCTATGTGGATTCAATATCACCCAAACATGTTGAGCCCTTAGGCACACCCATTTGAATTAGTAGGAAAATGGATTGGTTATCCAACAGTTCTCATGCTAAGAAAGCTTGTTTATTAATCACATACCAACCACATCTCATCAAAAATAAATAAATCAAGTAACGCATACATGAGGTATGCATAATCACTAACCATTCTATGCACTTTTTTATCACATCAATACATGGAACACTAGTGCAAAGAACCTAATCATTTTTCTTTTCTTGATGTAATAAGGTCTAGGGATAGATCTAATGATCTCCCTGTGACCATCCACATTTGTAATGGACACAAGACCCCATTGTGCAACTATAAGCCTTGGCCATCAATTGGTCCAATAAAGTGTAAGTCTAGATGTTTAGAACATTATTAGGGTCCCTAGGAGTTTGTGGAGTCCATTTGCAAACAAATTTGCAATAAAACTTGTCTAAGCGCAAAAATTGCAAAAATTACAAAAAGTTTCTTAGCAACTTTTGCAATTTTCTTGACAACTTTTCAAAATCTAACTCCTAACAGCTAGAACTATTTGAATTGTTAGTGCCATTACCTCCAGGTGGGTGGGTGAACCCTAGTGACACCCTTGTTTTGACCACGGAGACCATCCATCGTCCGCGGCCACCCCGCACCAAGGAGTCTCCAAGGTGCTCTAAGTGCATTTCGAGGTCAATCTTCCAAGGGTCATAACTTGAATCTCGTGAGGACTATCGATGAATTGTCAAATTCTACAGGATGGTGATGCTGAGACCTAAAATAACCTATCTCATTTTGGAGAGATCACATTCCATTTGGATTTGGCATAGTGATCTCGCTCAATGCAAAAACTCGCAGTGTGCCTCAGTTCATAGGTGCACCACACCGTAACTTTGAAACCACTGATCTTGGCATCAAATCGTCAACACCATTAGCTCTAAGTGGGTGGGTGAACCATAGTGATACCCTTCTTCTAGCCATGGAGACCATCCATCATCCGCAGCCACCCCATACTGAGGAGTCTCCAAGGTGCTCTAAGTGCATTTCGAGGTTTTTCTTTCGAGGGTCATAACTTGGAGCTCATGAGGGCTATCAATTAACTGTTAAATGCTAGAAGACGATGATGTTAAGGCCTAAAATAACCTATCTCATTTTCAAGAGATCACATTCTGTTTGGATTCGACATAGCGATCTCACTCGATGCCAAAACTCGCAATGTGCCTCAGTTCATAGGTGCACCACAACGTAACTTCGAAACCATTGATCTTGGCATCAAATTGTTAGTGCCATTAGCTTTGGGTGGGTGGTTGAACCCTTGTGATACCCTTGTTCTGAACATAGAGACCATCCATCATTTGCAGCCACCCCATACTGAGGAGTCTCTAAGGTGCTCTAAGTGCATTTCGGGGTCGATCTTCCAAGGGTCATAACTCAGAGCTTGTGAGGGCTATCAATGAATTGTCAAATGCTACAAGACGGTGATGTTTCACTCGTTTATGGCACTATGTGCTAATTCGTATATTTATCCTTCATATTGGCCCCGAAGGCCTAAAATAAACTATCTCATTTTCGAGAGATCACATTCTATTTGGATTCGGCACAATGATCTCGCTCGATGCGAAAACTCTCAATGTACCTCAATTCATAGGTGCACCATAGCATAACTTTGAAACCGCTAATCTTGGCATCGAATCGTCAGTGCCATTAGCTCCAAGTGGGCAAGTGAACCCTAGTCTCACCCTTGTTCCAACCACAAAGACCATCCATCGTTCGTGGCCACCCCGTACTGAGTAGTCTCCAAGGTGCTCTAAGTCTATTTTGAGGTCGATCTTTTGAGGGTTATAACTTGAAGCTCATGAGGACTATCGATGAACTCTCAAATGCTATAGGATAGTGATGCTGAGGCCTAAAATAACCTATCTCATTTTCAAGAGATCACATTCCATTTGGATTCAGCACAACGATCTCGCTCGATGCCAAAACTTGTAGTGTGCCTTAGTTCATAGGTGCACCACAACGTAACTTTGAAATCGTTGATCTTGGCATTGAATCATCAATGCCATTAGCTCTAGGTGGGTGGGTGAACCCTAGTCACATCCTTGTTTCGGCCACAGAGACCATCCATCATTCACGACCACTCCATACTGAGGAGTCTCCAAGGTGCTCTAAGTGCATTTCGAGGTCAATCTTCTGAGGGTCATAACTCAGAGCTCGTGAGGACTATAGATGAACTATCAAATGATATAGGATGGTGATGCTAAGGCCTAAAATAACCTATCTCATTTTTGAGAGATCACATTTCATTTGGATTCAACACAGCGATCTCGCTCGATGCCAAAACTCATAGTGTGCCTCAGTTCATAGGTGCACCACAACGTAACTTTGAAACCGCTGATCTTGGCATCGAATCATCAACACCATTAGCTCTAAGTGGGTAGGTGAACCCTAGTTACACCCTTTTTCTGGCCACAAAGAGCATCCATCATTCGCGGCCACCTCGTACCGAGGAGTCTCCAAGGTGCTCTAAGTGCATTTCAAGGTCAATCTTTCGAGGGTCATAACTCGGAGCTCATGAGGGCTATTGATGAACTGTAAAATGCTATAGGATGATGATGCTAAGGCCTAAAATAACCTATCTCATTTTGAGAGATCACATTCTATTTGGATTTAGCAAAACGATCTCACTCAATGCAAAAACTCATAGTGTGCCTCAGTTCATAGGTGCGCCATAGCGTAACTTTGAAACTACTAATCTTCGCATCGAATCATTAGTGCTAGTAGCTCTAGGTGGGTGAGTGAACCCTAGTCACACCCTTGTTCCAGACATAGAGACCATCCATCATTCGCGGCCACCCCATACCGAGGAGTCCCCAAGGTGCTCTAAATGTGTTTTGAGGTCAATCTTTCTAGGGTCATAACTAGGCGCTTGTGAGGGCTATTGATGAACTATCAAATACTATAGGATGATGATGTTGAGACCTAAAATAACTTATCTCATTTGCAAGAGATCACATTCCATTTGGATTTGGCACAATGATCTCGCTCAATGCCAAAACTCGTAGGGTGCCTCAATTCATAGGTACACCACAGTGTAACTTTGAAACCACTGATTTTGGCATCGAATCATCAGTGCCATTAGCTTTGGGTGGGTAGGTGAACCTTAGTGACACCCTTGTTCAAGCCATGGAGACCATCCATCATCTACGGCCACCCCGTACTGAGGACTCTACAAGGTGCTCTAAGTGCATTTCGAGGTCAATCTTTCGAGGGTCATAACTCAAAGCTCATGAGGACTATTGATGAACTATCAAATGCTACAAGATAATGATGCTGAGACCTAAAATAACCTGTCTCATTTTTTAGAGATCACATTCTATTTGGATTTGACACAGCGATCTCGGTCGATGCCAAAACTTGTAGTGTGCCTTAGTTCATAGGTGCACCATAACGTAACTTTGAAACCATTGATCTTGGCATCGAATCATCAATGCCATTAGCTCTGGGTGGGCAGGTGAACTTTAGTGACACCCTTGTTCTGGCCACGGAGACCATCCATCATTCACGGCCACCCTGTACCAAGGAGTCTCCAAGGTGCTCTAAGTGCATTTTGAGGTCGATATTCTGAGGGTCATAACTCAGAGCTTGTGAGGGCTATCAATGAACCATTCAATGCTATAGGATGGTGATGTTGAGGCCTAAAATAAGTCAAAACTCATGAGTTCTATCGATGAACTATCCAATCAAGTCTCTTAAGTTGAGATATGTTGAGGTTATGTTGAAATTGAAAAGTTGTAGTATGAAGATAGTAACAAAGTGAAGTGCTAGTTATCAAAGATTATGAATCTATGAATGACTTGGTGGCTGGGAATAGAATCCATGGTTGGGGAGTGGAGTTATTAACTATGTTGAGATTATATTTGAAGCCAAGATTTAGTTTCAAGGTTGAAGGTGGAGTTTAAAATCAGATTTGGGGTTATCTGAAACTTGTGTAAGAGGTTAACAAGTGTGTTTATGTCATGATAGCACTTCAAATTATACATTGCATACAAATTTGATAATAAAGATTGTTAAAATTTTATTCAAAAATTATTTCATTTGAATCAAATATAACAAACATAATCAAAATTAATGATATTCCATAAACATGAACAATACACATGATCCACGATAAATTGAACAATACTAGATACTAAATTAATATGTATATCATTGTGCACATAAATGACAAAAATATATATCAAAATACATGTATCCATAGACAAAATTTTACACAAATATATATCAAAGATCATGTATCCATAGACAAAGTACTCAAATATATATCAAAATACATAGATCCATATGCAAAATGTGGTTGATCATGCCATCAGAATGTGTATAATATGAATGTTTATGTATACAACGTGGCATATGCCATCTCAAAATGTCTCATGATGCATCCTACAACAACTATACTGTCCTAGGATGTTGGTGGATGATCAAAATGCAGCCTCTTTGCTACACTAGGTGGATCAAATGTCTCCTACATAAGCCAAAAAGGAAAATCCAAAGTTAGACGACTAAATTTATATGATTCTTTGTATCTAACATTGAATTACTCAAATGCATAATGATATTTTTTGTAATGAAGATTTATAATATCAAATTTTCATAATAAATACCTCTCTTGTCAACCTCCTGTGCTAGTCAGGAGTCCTCTCATATGCCGTCGGCAATGCTTGTACCTCTCTGATTGTGGGTTGTATATGTTCAAATACGTTTGTCAAATGAATCTACAATTTAAACTATAACATTATAATTCATAGCATGCTAAATCTATAACATATTTAATCATGAATTCAAGCTACAACTTACTATTGTAGGCTCCTCCTTAGGAGAGAGTGGTCGCGTCATCAAATCTACATAACTCTCCCGTCGAGCCTCATGTGCACTAGGAGTCTCCTATGAGATACAAAATAGTAGTTTTTAATATCACAAAAATCAATTTTGAATTTATTTATGAAGATAAGGATAATAAAAAATAAATGATACTTATACATACAATGGGGCTCTCAGTGCAAATGAAAATCCCTGATGGTCTACGGTGTAGAATCTGTACAAGCTCATCGCTAGTAGCCACGCCCTATATACAATAAAGAATGTAATTAAATGGGATTACCACAAAAATTTTACAAGAATGCATTGATATTTAATCAAATAGAAAGCACCTAATTACCTGTCCTTTGTCAATGCATGTTAGATCACCCCCCGCACTTTGTCCCCCGAGGACAGGTGGTACCTACAAGATAAAAGAAAGATTAGTAACCATATATGCTACAATATAAAATATATACAAAAATGCAAACACAACATAATGTACCGTAGATGTCTCAAGGCCACATGAAATGGCTAAGAACGTGGCATCATCAATCTATCTAAGCTCCTCCTCGATCATCAATTAAACGTGAATGAAGATCACATACATGTAAAAGTCAGTATGGCTTAAAAATTAAAATTACTCTATTATAAAAATTAACTTTAAATTTCATATGTCATAACAAAAAAATGTATACATGTACCGACATTGAAGAAGTCCATGCCTCTGCATTCCCTTCCTCTCTCTCACATTAGGGTCTGTAGCCTCTGCGCATGTGTCTGGTGTATTCTCGTCTACTACAAAATGATACTCAAGAAGATCACCTATGGGACCCAAGAAAATATTCTTGCACGTAATGCAATTGTGAGGCACACAAACATGTGATGAACTAGCCGATGATGAACTAACACCAGCATCAAAAACGCGGGGAGGCAGGACTGACCTAGCCTAAGATATCATTAGGCTACTCGGCCTATGAATGGCTCTAATGGTAATATCTGGATGTTGCACTTGAGCAGGGGGGGAGATATTGGTGGGGGCGACAAAAGTGCCAGCTTTCTTCCATTGGGAAGAGGGTTTATCTTGAGGAGCTCCTAGTCCTATGCCCATGTTGGGCTTCATGCTCCAATAGTTCACTTTAAGTTTCAACACAAATTTCGCATATAATTTTTTATGGAAGTAAAATGGTGTGTCTAAATTGCCATGTGGAGGGATATCAAAGACCATCCACCAACGATCCCAAAAGTTTGCACGTATGGCGTCGTTTGTGCACCATTTAATCAATAGTTTAGATTTTTTTGAGTCGACTGGTAAACCTATTTTTGGGTTCACAAAAAGGCTAGCCAAATTGTCTTTGGTTATATTGAGGGCTACAACCTCATCATAATCCAAACCATCATCAAACATCTCGTGCATTTCATCATGCCAATGAAGAGCGGCATTTTGTTGGTTCATAAGGGTTTCAATGTTATCCACTATGGTGTTTAACGTGGATAACATAGAAGCTAATGTGGGTACATTATTATATGTTCTATGCAAACCTCTCAACTCGATGAGATTTTTATTTATCAAATCCCCGATTCGAGGAGGGTTTTGAGGGGGTAGAGGATCATTTGGTAGATGGTTTTGTGGGGGTACTGGATCGTTTGGTGGGGGGTTACGAGGAATATTATTCTCTACCTCAGTCTCATCATTTTGATCAACCATTCCTATTGAATTGAAAAATGTAATATATATTAAAAAAACTTTAATTTTAACCATTTTTTTCAAAAAAATCCTAGATTCAACTAAAACAAACAAAATCATGCTAAAATCTATTGAATTTAGGTTTAAAATGAGTTTTTTTTTTTTTTTTAACATACTTAATATCTGATATCCGATTCTATATCGTATATCTGATTGCCACGCTAAAAATTGGCCCCAACAAATGCGAAATAAGGGCCCCATGGGTCTATTTTTTTTTTTTTATGTAATAGCACAGATATCCGATATCCAATATCCTGTGCATATATTATATATTAATAATAACATATATTATATATTAGTTATGATATACTACTTTTTTATTATATATTATATTATAATATATTACATTTTTATTATTATATTATATTATATATATATTATAATACATTATATTATATTTTTATTTTTTATTATTATATTTTTTATATATTATATTACATTACTATATATTATAATATAAAATATTATATTATATTACTATAATATAATATATTATTATAATATAATAATAATATTATATTATATAATAATTTATTATTATATTATATAATAATATTATTATTATATTATATTATTATAATTTATAATATATTATATTATATTTTATATTATATTATATTATATTAAATAATATATTATACTATTATAATGTAATATTTTAATATTATTATAATATAATATTAATATTTTAATATTACTATAATATAATATTATTATTATTATATTATAGAATAATAATTATAATAATTATATTATTATAATAATTATAATAATTATATTATAGTGGGTGTTTACATCATATTACTGGAGATAAAAGTAAGTTCATTACCTTGAATTGTTATGATGGAAATAGTGTAAGATTTGGTAATGATGCACCATGTTTGATAAAAGGAAAAGGTTCTATCAAACTCACAGAAAATACTTTATATGACAATGCTTACTATGTTGAAGGATGTAACTATAATCTGTTGAGTGTGTCACAACTGAATAATTCAGGATGTAAGGTTGAGTTTGAAAACAAGATTACTAAGATATATGATACTGATGGAAAACTAAAGGGTGATCAAACTAGGAGTAGTCTATTCTACCTTGATATAGAGCATGCTACTTGACTAGTTGTAAAGTTTGATGATGTGTGGCTATGGTACAAGAGGTTATGCCATGTTAATTTTGACAACTTGGTCAATATCAGTAACATGAGAAAAGTTATAGGTTTTCCTAAGTTGCAAAATCTTAACAATATAATGTGCAAACAATGTTAGTTAGGCAAAATGACAAAGTCAAGTTTTAAAAGTAAAACTCATACCTCTAAAGGAATACTAGAGATTGTTCATACTGACTTGTGTGGACCAATTGAAGTGAAAAGATACAAAAGAGATAAGTACATTATGCTTCTTGTTGATGATTATTCTAGAATGATGACAGTTATGTTTCTGAAATAGAAATCTGATGCTTTCGAAATGTTTAAGTAGTACTTAGCAAGAGTTTAAAAGGAAATAGGTAAAAGTCTGAAATGTTTGAGATCTAACAGAGGAGGAGAATTCACATCAAATGAGTTTGAGATGTTTTTTAATGACAAAGGAACCAAAAGACAAACATTTGCTCTTAGAATCCTTCCACAAAATGGAATTGTTGAAAGGAGGAACAAGTCTGTAATAGATTGTGCTAGAACACTCATGACAGAGAAAAATGTTGATTTGAAATATTGAAGAGAAGTTGTAAGTACACTTGTTTATACCTTGAACCATGTACAAGTCAAGAAAGGTATCCATTCAACACCTTTTGAACTATGGTATGGATACTCACCCAATGTAAAATATTATAAGGTATTTGAAAGAAAATGCTTTATTTTCGAAGATTTCAAGAATATTAAACTAGATGCAAAAAGTGAAGAAGGTATATTCCTAGGTTATTCCACAAGAAATAAAGCTTATAAGTGTTTAAATACTAACACTAACAAAGTTGTGGAAAGTGCAAATGTGAAATTTGATGAATATATAGAAGTACATGAGGTTGAACCTATGAAGGAATGAGAAGAATACAAATCATTTTTATACTTTTATGAAGGTATGCCTACTAAAGAAGATGATGCAAATCAAGTTACAAACCAACAACAAGTTTTAGTGACTACTAAGTCACATACTATGAATGTCAAGTTTCATTTAGAAACTAAGCTACATTCAGATGTTGAGTTACAGAATGAAGTTGAGGCACATTTTGATTCTGAGATTACTATATATGAAAGAAATGTTGAACTACTTGATAGAGATGTACATAGTGACTCAGAAATTGAAAGACCAAATGAAGAAACTAGAGCTAAACCAAGATTTTCTAAATATGTCAAGAGACATCATCGTGCTACAAAAATCATTAGAGATAAAGATGCTAGACCAATGACAAGGAATAACTTGAGAGATGATACATGTTTTTTGAGCATGAAAGAACCCAAAAAGTGAAAGATGCCTTAGAATATGTGGACTAGAGTAAAGCAATGGAAGAAGAGATTGAACAAATTGAGAAAAATAAGACATGGACTCTAGTTCCTAGACTAGAAGACAAAAATGTGATTGGCACCAAGTGAGTATACAGAAACAAGCTAGATGAAACTGGTGAAGTCACAAGGAACAAGGCAAGATCAATCTACAAAGGATATACAAAAAGGAAGGAATTGACTATGAAGAAAAATTTTCCCATGTTGCTAGATTGGAAGGACTAAGAACTCTGCTTGCTTATTCTGCATACAAAGATTTCAAAATTTATCAAATGGATGTTAAATCTGCATTTCTAAATGGTATATTAGAGGAAGAAGTTTATATAGAACAACTAGAAGGATTTTTTGATTTTAACAATAAAAACATGATATGTAGACTACACAAAGCTTTATATGGCTTGAAGCAAGTATCAAGAGCATGGTATGAGAGATTTCATAATTATCTTGTGAAGATTGGATTTGAAAGAACTGATGATAACAACAATCTATACTTGAAGATAGAGAAAGGCAAAGGTATTTTGTTATCTAAATTTTTTGTTGATGATATCATATTTGGAGGTCAAAATGCTTTTTGTAAGGCTTTCACAAATGAAATGAAGCAAGAATTTGAGATGTCTATGTTTGGAGAGATCAAGTTCTTTGTGGGTTTGTAAGTACATCAGATGAAATATGGCATATACATCACTTAGTCAAAGTATGTCAATGAGATATTGAAAACTTTTGGATTGGAGGATTACAAGCTAGTAAGTGCACCTTTGGTGATAGGACATAAATTGTCAAAGAATGATGATTCAGCTAAGGTGAATCAAACATTATACAAGTCTATGATTGGAAAATTACAATATATAGTACAAGGCAGACCTGATATTGCATTATCTATAGGGATAGTTGGAAGATTCTCTACTAATTCCAAGGATAATCATTTGATGGTTGTAAAGAGAATAATGAGATATTTGAAAGGAATAGAGAAATATTGTCTATACTAAAAGAAAATTGAGAAATTTGATTTAAGAGCCTATACTGATTTTGATTAGGTTGGAAACATTGATGATAGAAAGATCACTAGTGGAGAAGTATTTTTCTTAGACAAGAGGCTAGTTACATGGACTAGCAAGAAACAAAATTGCACTTTTCAATCTACTTCTTAAGGTGAATATGTTGCTATAGTAGTAAACTATACAAACATTGCATGGATCAAATAGCTACTCAAAGGTATGAAGGAAGAGACCACTGAACCAGTGATACTTTATTGTGATAATACAAGTGCTATAAATATATCAAAGAATCATGTGATGCATATAAAGACTAAGCACATTGCAATCAAGTATCATTACTTGAGAGAATTAGTTCAAGATAAAGAGGTGAAGATGGAATATGTTAACACAAAAGAGAAAATTATTGATATCTTCATAAAAGCATTACCTAAGGATGCTCATGAGTATCTAAGAGGTAAACTAGGGGTGATACCCTTATCAAAGGCTATCTAAGAAACAAGAGGAGTGACCTGCATCAAACAAGTTGATTGACATGTATACATTGATGCAGTGGATCTTACTTTAGGAGTTGCTTAAAGTAATCAAAGACCTAAAACTAAAAATTAGTCACAAGCAAGGTGACAAAGGGAGAAACTAAAAAAGTTCGTATCTACATATTAAGGTGATAATTTTTTGGCATTGTTGTCAAAGAGGGAGATATATACAAGGGAGAAGTCCTACACATAGTATGAGGGAGAAATTTTTAACTGCTGAGAAAGGAAGTGAATCGGTTGATTACATCTACCTAGTAAGAGGAAGATAATGTGGAGGGAGATATAAGAAGTAATTCAGAGGGAGTCATAAGGATGAGTTGATTGTCTATTGATTAAAATATAACATAATTTTGTAACCTATTCATAAATGAAATTTGTTGATAGAGGAAGAGATTTCAATACAAGGAAATTTATTCTTTTTAGTATTGTATTTGTCTTACTATTTAAACTGAGTCAGTTTGGTTTGCCATTAATGCCAAAGAGGGAGATTGTTGAAAATAGATTGATACAAGTATGATAAATATGTTTCCATCATTATTTTGTCACTGATGTCAAACCTGCTATTCTGTTGGTAAGACAACTATTTATGTGATTTAAGTACTATCACTTATTTGATTTATAAAGAGGATTTGATCAAATAATGTAATAATATAACCTAGAGGAAAGGTTGAGCTATGATATGAGGAGTACAAGAATCAGCTGAGACAGTGATATCGCATTGCATTGATAATCTAATTAAGGTTGTAAAGGTTGGTTACATTAAGAAAGTTTAGAAGAAAAATTTAAACAAAGTTTGTCTCCCAATCTTGACTAAATGAGCCATAGGTGCCAAGAAAAGTCAATGCAAGCCAAGAAAAAAATTAGTTGGAGCCAAGCAAAAGTCTACTTTAGTGTATGTTGAGTAAAATAGTTGATGTTGAGTAAAGTTTAGTTAATGTTGAGCACCAGTAAACTTTAGTTTGTGTCAAATAATTTTACAAAGGATGTCAAGCTACATAGTTTGTGCTGAGCATAAGAAGCAAGTTAATGCTAAGTGTCAGCATTATTAGAAAGATCATGAATTTGATGGATCTAAGCCAACAAGTTTGTTTTCTTGGATTGTGTAAACCAAGTGGAAGATAAGATTGATGAGCTGGTGGCAAAAAATTCGTGGTAAACCATTTTGAGGCGAATACAAAGAGGATTGAGGGAGAAGTTTCTAGAAATGAAATGGAATGAGGGGTAGATTCATTAAATCCTACCTAATCTATCATAACCCTAAATTGGATGACAGAGAATGAATGACAATATATCTTAATTCTCTATTTATAGGGATGGCTAGTCAGAAGCAAGGGTTGTCATGTGTGAGAACCTAAGGAAGACAAGGAGTCTAGGGTATTGCTTCATTTAGTGACCTAAGTGAAGAGTTTACATTGGCAAGTTAAGCAAGAAAGCTTAAGGGAATGGATGCTTGAAGGGTGAACAACATATTAGAGCTGAAATGTGTGAAAGCCAAGCATAATGGAGGACTAAAATATAGATTAGTAATCTAAAAATGGAGTTGTAAGTTGTTATTAGATCAAGCCTTACTATTACTCTCTAATAATTGTATCAGTCTAGGGTAAATCCTTTAGATTAAGGTTGACCTAACAGTCATTTGTAAATCCTTTAACTGGGTTACATTCCAAGTAAATGGTATAAAGTTCTCTAAAAAGACTCACTCCTAATAGGGTGATTGAAATCCTTTAATTGGGTCACATTTAATAGTGTGCATTGTAACCTTTAACAGGGTTGGCCTTTCATAGGGCATCACTTCAAAAGAGTGAGAAAGAATAGCATGTTACTGGTGGTTTTTTCCAAATTGGTTTTCTACACAAATCATTTTGTCAAACGTGTTATTGAATCTATTATGTTTCATGTTTACATTTCTACAAATTGATTTGATAGTAACCTACAAGTTTTAAGTGATTGTATAACCTTATGGATGCATGCATGATGATAAATTTTTTACGGGTTCACTAAGTTGTGAAAAGTTTTATTTATACATCTGGACCTTGGATATCTAATTCACCCCCTCCCCCCCTCTCTTAGTTATTCTAAATAATTCCAATAGTGATATGTGCACCTATGCATGTACGGAAGTGCACACCTCAAAAGGGTGCACATGTATTAGTTCATCTAGCGCACTTGTGCACCCATGATAGGTGTGCATGTGAGCTAGGTGTACTAGTGTGCACCTTAACCCCAAAATCACCCTTTATCTCCAAATTTCTTAACTCTGACAACTAGATTTTTCAATTGAAGGGCTAAGGATTGACTTGGACTCTAGATAGAGTCCCAAAAATGACTTAGACCTTAGACTAGGGGTTTGGGAAAGAAAAAAAAATTAGTCGACGGTCCCCTTTTCTTGTAGAAATTAGGTGTGCATTGTGAAACCACAATAATTAGCCCCAAAAAAAGGGAAGAAATGACAAAGGCATTGCTTCATCAAAAAGCATTCTTCTAATATGCATCAAATACCAATGGAATCCTAAATACTTCAAGCATATTTTGAGTTGCTTCATAGTGAAGACTTCAAAATATCAAACCTTTAAGTTTAATGTGTGCTTAGTGTATTCATTTCCTTTTGATGTCTCAAAATGCAGTCTATCATGAGCTTCCAACAACTTGGAGACAATCTTCCACCCTGTTGGTCCATTTGTGAGGAATTCTCACAAAACTTGTTTATTAATCACTTATCTAACCAAATGAGAGAGTATATTCTTAAGGCTCTTAATGGATTATCACTTTTCATTTGAGATCCTAGGTAATCTATTAAATTTTGCTTCATGTAGCTCACATGTCACCATTTGATTCTTCCATGAAGCAATTTGTATAAATACTGGATAGCCATTTTGGAGGGCATATCCCTAATGTTAGATTACCTTTTTTAGACTTTTTGAAATCTTTCATTCTTAACACCACCTTTTCCTTTTTTATTTTCTTTCTATATCTTGACTATGCTTAGACTATTTGGCCAAGGCATTGGTGTCATTTCTTAGATTCATTCTTTAGTTGATATCCCTTGCATTCCTCTTTTAATAACTTTATGGAAACTCTCACAGCAAACAATGACCTTAGCAATTCCTTTGAAAATACCTTTTTTTTAAAAACTGGTAGGGTTTGGACTATTTGTTATTTCCATCAACCTTGACTTGAAAACACCAAGATATTCAATATTTTAAATTTGCAAAGTGTTGAGAACTATTGATCTATTATTCTAATTTCAAGACTAGAAGTCCTCTATTACTACAAGCAACAATCATTTTTCAATTGGTATAAGAAATAAAATCATCTAAATGATTTGAAAAAGAAATACCTGTCCCAAAAAGTGGTTTATGAAATGCATCAAAATAGAATCTTGATTGCACCTAACCCCTGGACTGGCACAACTTTGAAAGAAAACACACAACTAAAATTATACACATGATTGAAAGCAAACACACTTGCAGAAAGGGAATTTTTTTTTTTGAAATTTTTTTCTTCTTTTAGGCCTCAAAGTAATGTTTTAGGAACTAGTCATTGATAGGCAATGGAACTAATTCGCCTTATAAGGAACTTGGCCTAAAAGTATTTTCTCCCAAAATTTCTACAATTTGATAAGGGCCAATCCACAAGTGTTGAAACTTAGTGTGGCTACCCAAATTTTCTTTTTCCTTTTTCCATAGAAGAACAAGGTTGGATATTCTAAAAGATTTGATTGTGGAACACTTATCAAACTACCTTATAATGACAATTTGATGTTTTTCCATATGATCTAAAGTAGTTGTCCATTTCTCATCCATCTCCAAGAGATTCATTAGTCTGATTTGGACCCTGTTAGCATCTTTAGCATAGCCACTCATGAATTTCAAAATAGGAATCCTGAGGTTAAGTGGGAATACTGGCTCTTATCCATAGACAAGAAAATATGGGGATGTTCCCAAAGCATTCTTGACCCTGACTCGATGTGTTCATAATGCATATTTGAGTTGAGTATCCCAATATTTAGGATTTTCCTCCAACAAACATCTTATCACTATAATCAAGTTCTTATTTATAGATTCAGCCACACCATTTCCTTTCTTATAGTAATTTGAAGAGAAATTGATTATAACCTGATTATCCAACACCCACTGGGTAAGGAATATTAATGCAAAGGTTGATCCATTATCGCAAACTACAAAGAATGACATCCCAAATATGGTAACAATGTATTCTACCAAGAAGTTTATAACCACCTTTGTCATGCAATTTATAAAAGTCTCAGCTTCTATCCAATGTGTACAATAGTTTGTAGCTTTGAGAATGAACGTTTGTCTTGTTGATGATGGTGGGTTTACTAGACCAATAAAATATAGCCTCCACTTTGCAAAAGGGTGTACCTCGAACACTAGTTGTAATGGCATCACTAGATGTCTTTCTATATTAGCACTAGTCTAACAAATGTGGAAAATATGCACATGTTCAAAAGTATCCTTGAAGATTGTAGGCCAAAAACAGATTGATGTTAAAATCATATGGGTTGTAGCTTTTTCTAATCCATTTCATGTGCTATTCTTATCATGAAATTGCTCCAAAACCTCTTTTACTTCTTCTCATCCCAAATACTTTAGGTAGATTCCTTCATAGTTCCTTTTATACAGTTTCATATTTTGTAGCATGTAAGATTCACACTTCATCTTAGGACCTCTGCATTGGGAATTATTCATCCAATTGGGGTATTGATTTTGTAAAAGATAGTAAACAATATCCCGATACCAAACATCTATTATTATACCTTAATCAATATCAACATGAGATACTATAATCTTCTTTTGTTGATCGTTTGTGATGATTTCATCATCAAACCTAAATTTATTCTCATTTTTGGTCTCATTATCAGCTATCATCTTTGTCAATCCCTATCCTCTCACTAAATTTATTGGTTGAATCTCTAAGTCAAACTCTTGTATTAGCTCCATCAATTTTCCTCTTCTTTCATCCAATTCATTTTGTATTAGTAATGTCTTAACCACAAGATCAGGTACAATTGCATACACCTTACTTCTTAGTATATAAGGGTGGAATTTATTGACTACTTTATCAAAGCAAAAGACTATTTATTGAGATTATAATAGTTTATCTCAATGTTCTTTAGAGGACAACTCATGAAAACAATGGGTCTTTCATCTCCTTTATCTTTCTTCCATGTAAGAATTCTAGCACATGAATGTCCTAAAGAAAAAGAGTATATTTTAAATGAGAGCTCATAATCCAAACTTACAAGTACTAGAGCTATAGAAATAGCCACTTTGATGTCCTCAAATTATTTATTGATTTTTGGAACCCATTTTGTTTTCACTTCACTCTTGAGAAAATCATTAACAGGGCGTACTATCTCAGCAAATCCACTTATAAACTTTTGCCCAAAATTTATCTTCCTAAAGAAAGATTTGAGTTCTTTATGACTATGTGGAGGTGACAACTTTAGAATGGCTTCAATTCTCTTAGGATCGAGGGAGATTATAGGTTCAAAGATAATATGACCTAGGAGCTTTCCTTTAATGACCCCAAATGAACAATTCTTGGGATTAAGTGATATGCCATATTTTTTACATCTATTGAAAACTTTCCTTAAATCAGCAATGTAAGTGCTTCGATCCTTTGAAAAGATAGTTAAATCATCCATGTAGATAATTATACATTTGTTTATTAGTCCCTTGAGAGCTTCTTCCATGGTTCATTGGAATGTATCCCATGATTTGATCAACCCAAAGGGAATTCTTCTGTAGGTAAAATTCCCCCATTTTTTTGTGAAAGCAGTCTTTAGCCTATCTTCTTCATAAACCATCACCTAATTATATCTAGATTATGAATCTAAGAAAGAAATTATTTTGGATCCATTGACAATTTTTAATACTTCATCAAGTAAAGGCAAATAGTAGTTATCCTTTTGAGATGCTAGGTTCAAATTGCAAAAATCCACACAAAGGTAGATCTCTCTAGTTTTTTTCCTCACTAGAACCAAGTTAGCCACCCATGTAGAATGGTGAATGGGGAATATAATCTTAGCATCAAGCAATTTATTAACTTCATTATCAATGGTTCAAGAATGGGATTAACAGGTCTTTTCATTTTTTGGAAAGGTTTGACATCTGGTTTCAATGAAATGTCATGTGTGATGATATTAGGATCGTATGTTTTGAGTTCTTCATAACTTCAAGCAATGAAATATTTATACTCCCTAATTAATTGGAGCATATCTTCCTTTTCTTATGCATTGCACACCTCTCCAAACCTTACCATTCTAGGATCTTCATCAGTACCTAGATTATATGAATCATATTCTTCAATCCCCTTTTCTTTGATTGTTCTCTTGCTAAGTGTTGATTCATCATGATCAAAAATGTTCTCCAAGTCAACCATTCCCTTAGGAATAGTATTGGTTTTCAAATTGAGAATCGCATCTTTATCTTCAAGTTCTTCCTCCTTAGGTTTGTCATCCAGAAAGTCATCAATATCTTGTCCCTTAAAATGGTCATTGCACGTGATAAAATCAAGTTTGTGTTGGTCATCCTGGAAAACTTTGAAGTTTGTAATGTTGTCGAGGATAGACAAGTCAACAACTAATTCTACTAAAAATATTTTCAATATTGTTCTCCAATGGGTTGTAATACACTAGTTGAAATCACTAGGGCATCTTCTACCATGTTTCTCCTTCTAGGGATGGACCTTATGTTCAAAGCTTCAAAGTCATCCATTAGATCCCATACTCTCTTTCAGTAAGTAAGTAATCTCCTATCATTGCAAGAATAAATTGATTTCACTTTTCTAGTCACCAATTGGGAGTCTCCTTCAATTATGAGAGCTTTGACTCCCTTGTCTATTATGAAGAGAAGCCTACAAATCAAGGCTTCATACTTTGCAACATTGTTAGTAAATCTAAACTGAAATGGATATGCTACATAAAAAGACCTACCTTTTGGGTTGATTTATTCAATACCTATATTGGCTCCTAATTTGCATTTAGAGTCGTTGAACTAGAGTATCTAGATTGGATCTTCTTTGGGCATCCTATGATTAGGCTTGTTCATCTGTAGCTTTCATTTTACTTGAACCTTAAATGATTGTTTCTCTAGGATCCATTGTAATCTCTGCCATGGTGGGCTTGATGATTTTTCATTTTTTATCTTTGATATTGGGAATGTATGTTTCTCTTGCTGATCTCAAATTTCCCCAATCAATTATCTAATTTTGTCAACTTTAGGCTTAGGATGAATGACTACTGAAGTCCAACCTTGGCCTTTTATGAAACATCTCCTTCTTTGGATCTTAATTATTCCCAATGGAGGAGAAGAAAAATCTCTACCATCTAAAGAGGTATCAATGTATGACATATTGAGATCTTCTACCTCTTCTCCATCCTTCCCCATGGCTTCAGATATGTATGTGGAATATGGATTTTCCATAGATACTTCTTTTGGAACATGGCTACTCTTTATATCTATTATCTGAGTTAATACCTGAGCAACCCTTCTTAGTAATGTGAACATTTGAACTCTAAATGACTAACTTTATGCAATCTGAAAAATTGGAAAGGAGCAATGCACTTGGGTCTGCTTCTTCACCTAAACATTGTAAGTTGGCTACCATGCTATCTATGAACTATGTTACAATCTCTTCTTTTGTGATTGGAATTATGGATCTTCCATTTTGATCATCTAATGTTTTAATTGAAGCTATATCAAAAGTCATCACTTTGTAAGAGCCTAAATAAGATTGTAGAAATTCCAACTTGTTTTGTGCATTATATTCTACAATCATCATTTTCAATTTTGGCTCTACATTAATCTTGATCTAATTATTCAACCCTTTCCAAGGTAACCACATTGAGTAAAATCTATTGAAAACCATCCTTTTAAGCATTTTTTCCACTCTCTACTTAGTAGAAATCCATATGTTTTAGGAATTTCAACCACATGTATATCTATGATGTCTTGAATTTGGGAGTCAACTGTAAATTGTATCCAAACAACACATCGATAACCTTTACTTCTATTTTGTCAAGTTATATCACTATTTTATTAGGTGGATGATGAGTGACTCCCAACCTTTGTGTTATTGAAAGTGGCATAACATTACAATAAGCTCCTGAATCAATTAGGCAATTGTGAACATTCTTCCCATGTATTTTGATGCTAAGATAAAAGGGAGGTACTTCAACCTTGTCTTTAAACATAGTTGGCATGGCCTCTGAAGCATTGACCTATTGCAATACTATATTTTGAGGAGCAATATTCACATTATGGGGTGCCTTCCTATGATTGAGAGTTTTCATCAATGCTTCTCATTGATAAGGACAATTTTGTAGGATGTTGAACATGGACATGTTGGCTTTTGTCCATTTCAAATCTTCCACTACACTATACTTCTTTGTAGACCATGCGAGATTTTTTTAAGACTGAAGGCACATTTCCTTGATTCTAATTTTGTCATCCTCCATACGAGGGTCTAATAGGTACTAGATTATTACTTGCTCTTAGATCTAGATGGGTTGGTTTTACTGTGAAAGGAATACCATCGGTCATGGGTTCCTTCTAACTTCACAAATTGTAGGTATTTTTATTATCATTCTTGAAGGTGAATATTTCTTTAGGTTGACTATCTGGTTCCTAACTGAATGGAAAATAAAATTCTTCATTGGTTGGTTTTTTCCATTCACATGTTCTATACGGAATCATAGGATTTAGCATCATGGCATTGAATTCATGGGGAACTCATTATTATTGCCCATTAGATTTTGATTTACTTGCTAATTTCCATTGTAATATGAACCATCATCATTTAGTACATTTTGATTATTTTCATAGTGAATTATGTCCACATATTGGGCATTATTGTTGTTATTATCTATAGGAATGCTTCCATTGTTTAGATGGATGTTTCATTGTCAATTCTATCTTTGGGAACTATTATTGTGATCAGGAGGATTGGAGTTGTTTCCTGTATTATTGTTTCCATTGAAATTCCTATTGTTCTAACTATAATTCTTGTTGTTGTAGGGACCAGGATTTGTTCTTTGAAACTTGTTATCCTATCCTTGTGACATCCTCAAATGGATCAGCTCATTAGCAATTTGAGACATGGCCTTCTTCATTTGGCCAATATCAAATGTAATGTTGTTCTCTATTTTAGTGGATGTTGCTACCTTTTTCTTAAAGAAAGAAAGTTTTGGAGGTACATATCCTAGGTATGTTAAAGTTGGAACTTGTGGAGTAGGAGCCTATTGTAGTGGATTCAAATTCATTGGTATTACTATGAATTGGCTAGGTATAACTGGTGCTCCAACATTATACATTGGTATTGTGGTAGTATCTTCAGTTGGGATCATCAATCCTCTTCCATTAGGATTGGCTTGTTTCATTAAGATAATTTCTTTCAAGAAGACTTTTTCCAATGTGTCAATATTTGCAGTAGGAAGTCTTCTTAAGAAAATATTTGTAAGATGGTCCATAGAATTCAAATAAATTTGAATCGTGACTTTAACCAGTATATTGTATGGAATTTCCAACTTGTGATATGTCATATGAAAGCAATGATTGAAGCATGGAACCATTTTGGCTAGGTCCCTTTTGATTGATATGAATTGATGATGTACCATAGTTGGGTTAATGAAAGGTTTGAATTGTTCCAAGAATAATTTTTTGAAAGTGGCCTAGTCTCCAATGCATCCTAGTAGTAAATTGACATACCAATTAAAGGAAACTTCTCCCAGTGAGTATGGGAGAAAGTGAAGAACAACATTCTCATTAGAAATTTTCTTTCAATTGCAAATTTCTTTGAAAACCTTGATATGATCTTTGGTTATTTGTGTCTCTCCATAGATGAACCTTAGGAAAATTTTCATAGGATTCTTAGGAAGGTCATTTAGTACCCCTATCAAGTTTATTGGTGATTCTACAACATTTTTGAAAAAGGCCATTGGTGGAGGATTTGGTGGAATGACAGGTGGTTGGTTTTTTGGAGGCAAAACTAAGAAAGATGACAAAATATTGAATGGAAGTGAGAGAATTCTAGAAAATCCTTTGTCACTATGAGGCTTATGAAAATGACTAAGTTCTAAGAACTTTGGCTCATTATCTAAAGATCTTAAAGCTTGCTAAAATGGGGACATTGGATTGGGATCTTTCAGTTTGTATCAATTTTGGGAAAAGTACACCTTTGTAGAAGCACACTTTCTCAAAAATATGGTGCACCTTGCACACCTTTGAATAGTGATGAATGGAAAATTCTTTGAACTTGTAAAAAATGCAAAATTTTGAATTTCCAAGTTCTTTTTTTCTATTTTGTATGGTAAGAGGCTCTCCTTATAGCACCACTTCTGTTGAGTTGTCATTTTGCACTATATTTAATGTTAGGAATCCTTTTAAACTCCTCTCTTGGAAAGTTGATCTAGGATCAACTCTAAGGTTCTTGGTAATCTTGTGACCTACTAGATTCTGCTCAGTTGAAGATAAATGTGTTTGTTCAAAAGGAGGCCTTTATTGGTTCTAACCAATTTTGGATAAAATGTTCAATCTAATTGTTGTTTCAAAATTAACCACAAAAAGAGATTTTTTTTGGTATATTCTACTTTTTATATGAATGCAATCTAACAATGCAACTATATGATTTCCTAATTTAACCAAGTGTTAGTAAAGACAATAAAAAAGATAAGGTAATCAAGAGATGAAAACAAATAGCATGAAACAAAAATTCCTAACAAACATAAACCATGGTAACAACATGTCTACAAGTTAAATCATTGAAAAGATTGGGTAAGAAACCAATGAAAGTAGGAACAATGCTTCCTGCAATCCATTGATGCAATCATCAATGGGAATTTACTAAAACTAAAACATGTTTCACTTCTTATAAATTTCAAGGCCACATAAAGTGCACTCACAGGAGATGAAAAGCTATGTAGGAAAAATATGGTGATCTCTTTTCAAACTCTGTATGTCAGTGGAATTCATCAACATGTAGCAAACACTAGAACTAAAATATTGCACAATCAAGTCAATAGAAAAAAACTATTGGCTTCATTATTATCATGAACAAGAATCTACAAAAATAACACACTCTGGCAAGAATAACTACACTCAGAATGAGAGCACCAATAGCATATATTATTGCATCAAAATAATGGCTCAAAATAAATTCCTGAATTTATAAGAAACTATCTCATCAATTTTTTTTGAGAGTGAGAGATCCCTTCATGCAAATATATGCTTAAAACTTAATAAAAAAAATCTAATTATGTACAAACTAACTCTCTAAATGGTCGTAAGTAGGACTCCACCCTTGTTTATATCAATCGATGGGTGCATGAGCCTTTACATGTCTTAAAACAAAAAAAGAAGTGGTAGATAAGAAGAAGGAAGATATAAAAGGATCTAGGAGTCACTTAAAGCTCTAAAAATGGAAGCTTTCTCTAAATGTTTCTAGGTGTTAAATTATCGTCAAAATGCATTTCTGGTGCATGGAAAGCTCTAAATTTGTAATTGGCACTTAACTATCCAAGAACCCCTGACTTCTTCAAAAAAATTGGTGCACCTTTGGAGTAGTGTACCTTACACACCTTAGTGGCAAGTTCAAAAAACCCAAAATTTTCCCCCAAGTGTCAAATTTGAATTTCTAGCTTCTGGATTTTCTTCCCCTTTATACCAAAGCAATGTTTGGATTTTTTCTCTTGAATTTATCTATAATCTCCATCACTTGGGAAGCTTCTAGAAAATCTAAAGCCTCATATTTATGCCCAACTATTTGCTGATAATTACTGATATCCATTCAAGTTTTCATAAAATTGATAATTCTACTATTGAGTTTCAACAATACCTCTTCAGTCTTGGAATGCTTTCCTAATATCTTCATCAGAAAAAGTATCCTTAGAATTTCTTTAGAATTTTTCAACCATTTCTTGCACTTACTTGAGCTTCATCTTCAACTCATCTTCAAAAATCTAAAGGAAAATAACATCATAATACCTATCTACATCCAAAATTTGTTCTTGAGATTGGCCTTTTAAATTTTGAATATCTTCATGAACTTCTTCCATGAGCTTATTTATGGCAGCTTTCTTTTCAATCCAAACCTCAAACTTATCAATCTCATCTATTATGTATATTTTTGTGAGAATACAACACCTTTGACCTTTTTATTATTTGGAGTTCTTGAAAATATTTTCCCTAGGTATGTACCTCATCCATAAACACAAAATCCTAGTCTACAATAGATACCAATTGCTCCACACTAGAGTGAACATTATGCAATAGGTTCAAATTAGTCGGTATGATCTCTACACCTTTTTGCTCAAAATTGTCATGCCATTTCTGAAATGCTCCCAAAAATGAATCAACTTGGATAGTCCCCTTATCTCTCTTTTCTAGTGTTGTACCAAGAGTAACATCTGGGTGATGTTGATCCAATGGACCTACAATTCCATGCAGATAGCCTCTTAGAAGCTCATTCTCTTTGTGTAGCTTTATCAATTCATTCTTGTTTACATCTAAATTCATGTACACCTCCTTGACACCCATAGAGATCATTACTTTAGCCGTATCTACTATGGGCTTTCCTAATAGGAATTTTTTATTTTGATAGTCCTTAGGAGTCAAATCTTGGATCTTAGCATGTGGAGGATGAATAGCTATATGAGAAAGTAAGTCCTAATTCTTATTCTTCATTATGAAGGTCAATTGTTGTGCATCACCCATATGTGGCTCAGGTCTCTTGATGACTTCTACTAGCACATGCATAATCTCCTCTTCATTCAGGTTCAACTACCACTTTTGTCAAACCATAACCTCCCTCTTCAGCCAAGTCAGTGTAGTTCCCATAAGAGACATGTATTTGGTTGAAGAGAAGGTTTTCCCTACAAGCCCTTTTTCCTTATCCCTCCTTTCTGGAGTCTTCTCCTTTAGAGAGAGATCTAGATTTAGTGTCCCTGTATCTTTAGTATCCAAAGTTGTTTCCTCTATATCCTAAGAAGTTTGTTGAGGTTCCTCAGGTATATGTCCTTCCATTGATACTTCATTGGCTGACCTTTGTTCTAGCTCTTCTTCATACCCTGCTCATTCTTCTTCAATAATAAGAGGGAGAGGAGTGGATGATCCTTTTTCCAAAGATGATGAATCCTGAAATGATGATGGTGACATACCTAGAGATCCTTGTGGTAGAGGTTGCATTTGGTTCCAATCCTCTCCTAAAGGTTGGTTTGTGGGTGTATCTCATAGTTTATCACCCACCATTTTAGTTCCTACTGGCATAAAGTCAAAATTGGATATGTTGAAAATATATGTTCCCTACCCTTCTTGCTCATCCATCTATTATTGATGCTTATCCTCTAAAGTTGTAACCTCGATAGGTTTCTTGGGAATAGATGGCAGCGTAATGGTGGATCATCTCCTTTTCTCTTCCTGGGTAGCCCTTGCCACTATCCTTTCATTCAATAGGATATTTTCTTATTCATCTTCTTCATCCACCTTAGTGATGGTTTATGGCACTAGAGGAAGAGGTATAACTTTTCTTTGTATCTTCTTCCTTCTAGTCCTTCTAAACGTAGGTCTAACCCTAGCTTTGTTAGTAGCTAAGGGAGAGGCTTCTTCCTCTTTTATAGGTGCTGACATCTCTTGTACTTCCTACTTTGGTTCTTGTTCTAGTGAAGTCATTTGTGGGGTATCCTAAGTTTGACTTGTTCCTTCATTTTGAGGCTCTTCGTTCCTAGGTTCTTAAGCTACCTCTTGGGCTTGAGTTTTTTTAGCTTTGAGCTCAACTTGCTTTGGAGAATCTCTTTTCCTCTTATTTTTCCCTTTATTTTCCCTAAAGTACCCACCATCCCTATCATGTTTATGTACAATTTTTGACCTAACTAGACATTGGTCAGAAATGTTGACATTGTAACTTTTTCACCTTTACCCTTTATTGGGCATGTTGTGGCTTCGAAGGTGACAATCTATGGAATTGTGTCAAGGTTAAAAGGCTTCTTGATCCAGTCCCTTGTCACCTAAATTATATGCTTAGGCCTATGGTTTATATCTACATTATCTTCCTTGTCAATCTCTCCATTCATGATTGGCCTATCGAATATCTTGTCATGATTGTACAAGGGATCCAAGACATCTTGAGTGTCTTGTTAGATAACCATTAGTGGGATCTTTATCTTCAAGGTGCTTCCTACCAGATATAGAGTCATCCTAAAATAATCCCTTATTTAGATATCATAGTCATCTATTGCATTCATCCAATGATCTTCTACTACATCTTCATGAACAAATTGCTTTCTTGGTAAATGTTGAACTCTAATATTGTCAAAATATGGATGAGGGGAGTTGTAATCTTCCAAGGGATATTTATCCCATTCTATATCAAAGGTCATGATATCCTACTTCTTCTTTACTTCAAATGGACCTATAGTAATGGGTCATACCCATGTCTTCTTATGTTGTTTCCTCACTCTGTCATATGCAAATGTGAGTTGTCTTGCAATCTCCAATAAGATGAGCCTATCTAATGGATACCTTGGGGATTTTTTTAGATTCACCATTATACTATCTACCCTTAGGTAAGTGAATTTCTTGAACTAGATGTAGTAGGCCCCAATTTTTGCAATCCTTTTGGCTGCCTCTATTGACATTCTTTTGGCATAATCACCCTCTATGAATTAGATGATTGCAAAAATGAAGGCACCATTCACTATCTAGTATTCCTTGCTCTAATCTGAGAGATTCTTCTTTACCATTTGGGGGTATACCACATAAGGCCATGCATTAGCATAATTCATGTTGCCCCTCTTTAACAATCTTGGATAGTCAGTTTGTTAGGGTTTGATAGATACAAAACAATATAAGAATAAATAATTATATGCAGAAACAATAGAAAAAAACACAAAGAACACAAATAACGCACTGATTTAATGTGGTTCACCCAAAACCTAGGCTACATCCATCTATAGAGCCTTCAAACTTTCTATTATCCAACAAAAATTCTCACCAACATTATAATGCATTATGCATCCCAGCCACTTATAACAACATTTTAGGGAAACTACCGGAGAAGGTGCCACAACATCAACCCCCACTACATGATCAGTTGTCACAATATCAAAAATCTTCCACTTGGAGACTAATTAGGCTCCACACCAAAAAATCTCCCACTTGGAAACTAAACCTAGATGACAATGTAGTATGTGCAACTCCCACTGTATAAAATACCTTGTTGTGTAGTACCTCCATGATCATTAGTCAAGAAGCCCAATAGAAGTTGAGCAAGAAACCAACTTGTCCTTGAGGACTACCTTCATGAACATGTTTATAGGATTTTCACTTGTGTGAATCTTTTCAAGCCACAATTGGTCATCTTCCAAAATAGACCTTATAAAATGGTACCTAAGCTATATGTGCTTTTTCCTTGAATGAAGAGAAGAATTATTTGCAAGATGAATGACACTCTGGCTATCACTGTACAATGGGAAATCTTTCTACTTCTAAACTAATTCCTACAAAAAATATTGTAATCAAATCATCTCCTTGCTAGCTTCCATAGTAGCTACATACTCAACTTCAGTGGTTGAAATTGCATTAACCTTCTGCAATATAGAAATCTAACTAATTATAGTATCCCCTATAGTGAAAAAATACCCTGTAGTAATGCTCCTTCTATCAATATCTCCTCCCATATTAGAGTCAAAAAATCCACTCAAAGAATAACTGGATCATGTGAAACATAATGCCTTTGTCCTAGTACCTTTCAAATATCAAAGAATCCATTTGACAACATTCCAATGTTCCATACTCGGATTTCTCATATACCTACTAACAACTCCCACTGTATGAGCAATATTTGGCCATGTGCATACCATTGCATACATCATACTACCAACTACTGATGAATACAAGATGTTAAACATTTTATCTACCTCTTCATGTTCCTTTGGACACATTTCCTTAGTCAATTTGAAATGACTAGCCAAAGGTTTACTGACTTCTTTTGCATCCTACATATTAAATCTTTTCAACACCTTCTTTATATACTTAGTTTGGGATAGATTCAAGGGTCTATTTTTCCTATCCCATGTAATCCTCCTACCTAGGATTTTCTTAGTAGCACCCAAATCCTTCATAGCAAATGAACTTGCTAATTTATATTTAATTTTATTTATTTGTTTCATATTAGACCCAACAACAAGCATTTCATCAACATAGAGTAATAGGAGAATGTAACTCTCATTATCCAATCTCTTAAAATATACATAGTAATTAGAATGACATCTATGGTACCCTTGTTTAGCCATGAAACTATCAAATTTTAAATACCATTGTCAAGGTGCCTGCTTTAGGCTGTACAAACTTTTCCTTAACCTGCACACCAAATTCTCCTTACCCTTGACCTCATATTCCTCTAGTTGTTTCATGTAAATTTCTTCCTCCGATTCTCAATGGAGAAAAGTTGTCTTGACATCTAGTTGTTGAATATGCAAGTCATTTGTAGCCACAAGACTTGGTACAGTTTTAATTGAAGTCATTTTTACAATAGGGGAGAATATTCATCCAAATTTATACCCTTTTTCTATGCAAAACCCTTTACCACAAGTCTAGCCTTATACCTTTTCTTTCCTCCATCTTCCTCCTTCAGCCTATAAACCCATTTGTTAGACAAGGCTCTTTTTCTTTTAGGTACAGGGACTAAGTCCCAAATCTTATTTTTCAACAAGTCCATCTCCTCTTTCATTCCCAACTTCCACTATTGTTTGGCATCCACCTACATTATTTTTTCATATTCTTTTGGTTCACCAGAATTAGTCAATTAAATGGAATACAAAGAAGGAGAAAACCTTTCAGGAGGTCTACTTGACCTTGTAGAATTTCTAACACTTACAGGAGTTTGTGGGATAACTTGTTCTTGCTGAGCATCAGGTACTAGTGGCTTTTCAATTTTAAAAGTCTCATCCAACACCACATATTCTTGTTTGACCTGTTCATGCATCTTTTCCTGTAATTGTTCTTTATACATGACCTTCTCATTGAATATAACATATCTACTTTTGATTATTTTAATATTTTCAAAATTCCATACGCAATAACCATAGTCATCTACTCCATATCCAATGAAGGTAAATTTTAGAGATTTAGCATCAAGCTTGGTTCTATTTTCTTTAATAACATGGACAAAAGCTTCACAACTAAAAGTTTTCATAAATGAATAATTTATCTTTTTCTAGTCCATGCTTCCTCTAGAATACGACCATCCAAAGGGGTTGAAGGTCCATTATTTATCAAATAAATAGTAGTGTTTATAACATCTACCCAAAAATGAAGACGCAAACCACCATGCAATCTCATGCTCCTTGCGCATTCCATGATTATCCTATTCATTCTTTCTAACACCCCATTTTCTTGTAGGGTTCTTGGAACTGTCTTATGCCTTCAAATTCCATTAAATGAATAGTAATCTTCAAAGGTTGTGCTACGATAGTCCCCTCAATTATTAGATCTTAGACACTTCAATTTCTTTCATGTCTCATTCTCAACCAAAGCTTTCCATTTCTTAAATATTTCAAAAATATCAAATTTACGTTTCAAGAAATACACCCATGTTTTCTTGGTTGAATTATCTATAAAATAAATATAATAAAAAAAGACACCAAGAGATGATACCTACATCTAAATGCACTAGCTCTAACTTATCACTTTTCTTTTCTTTCCCAACTCTAAGAAATATGATTCTTTTCTGTTTGTCATAAACACAATTTTCACAAAACTCTAAATCAATATTTTCAATACTGGAAATAGATTTTTGGATTGAAGAATTTTCATCCCTTTCTCACTCATGTGGCCAAGCCTATGCTGCCACATTTTTGAATCTATTCTTGCAACATCTATAGTAGCTTTCCCTGCATTAACATTATTAGTAGCATCTAAGGTAGAATAAGTGTTACTAGTACACAGATATAATGTTCCTACCTTTGCACCTTTAGCTACTACTAATGAACCTTTAGTGACCTTCTAGATATTTTCTAAAAATATGACTATGCATCCTTTACTACCCAATTGTCTAGCATAAATTAAATTTCTTCTTAAATTAGGGACATACCATACCTCCTACAATATCCAATCATTTCTATTTAGCAACTTGATCTTTATTTTCCCTTTCCTAACAATGGGACATGGCTCATCATCACCCAAATATACCTATCCAAAATCACCTTGAACATAATCTTGAAAATATTTACTATGGGGTGTAGCATGGAATGAAACCCCATAATCTATTTCCTAGGAATCATTAACATTATCCAAACAAGATTAAAGTATCTTGTAAAGTATTACTTGCAACATTAGCTTCCTTAGTGTCATCTTCATTTTCATCTCCTTGTTTTTTTTTTTTGAGACCAATAGTCTTTCTTTAGGTGACCACGCTTTCCACACTACCAAAAATATTTCTTTCCTTTAGATTGAGAATGCCCTTTCCTTGACTTCCCCTATGACTTATCATGTGAAGGCCCTTTTCCTTTTTCCCTTGTTCTTCCTTTGTTCTCCACATTTAAAGTGGAACCTAATGAGGTCAAAGTTTCACCCATGTTTTTCCTTCGCATTTCTTCACTTCAAATAACACCAACAACTTCATCAAATTTCAAAGGCTTTGAACTTTACTTACAGCCATAACAAAATTATTCCATCTTTTTGGCAAAGAACATAAGATTAAGAGAGCCCTAACCTCTTCATCAAATGAGATTTGTATAGATGACAACTGACCTTTAACTGTGTTGAATTCATTTAAATTGTTTGTTATAGATCCTCCCTCACCTATTTTCATATTAAACAAATGCTTCATAAGAAATACCTTATTCAAAGCTTAGGGTTTCTCGTAACCAATGTGTCCATTAGCTCTACTGTCATTTTTGCATTTGATATGTTGAATGCTACAAATGGTGCAAGGCACGGTTGAACAAATCCCAATGCCTTCCTATCCAAGATCTCTAAATCTTCATCTGTGATGGTTCCTTATTTCTTCATTTTTCCTTCTGATGGCTTCCACAGATCCTTTTGATACAAGTAATCTTCCATCTACATTTTCATAACTGGAAATTCTTGCCATTAATTTTTTTAATCTTGAATCTGGATTCCTCCTTTGCTCCCACTCAAATATGAAAGTATTTTCAATCTACAATAGAAAACCTTTCTCTAATACCAATTATTAGGGTTTGATAGATCTAGAACAATATAAGAATAAATAGTTATATGTAGAAACAATAGAAGAAAACACAAAGAACACAAATAACACATAGATTTAACATGGTTCATACAAAACCTAGGCTACATCTACCTACACAACCTTCAACCTTTCTGTTATCCAATAAAAATTCTCACCAACATTATAATGCATTATTCATCTCAACCACTTATAACAAAATTTTAGGGAAACCTCTAAAATTGACCATTTTAGGGTTTTCACAATTTTGGTTTTATGTTACATGGTTAATCACCATAGCATCAACCTATTGGAAATCTGATTGAAAAGCTCATTTTTGTTGAAGATCAAAGAGGAAGATTTTTGTAAAATAATGTTTTCAATCATTATTTTTTCATTGATGTCAAACTTTCTATTTGTAGGGATGATATTTTCTTATAAGATCTAAGTAATATCACTTAGTTGATTGATTTGATCAACAAGATGTAACAAGAGAACCTAAGGGAAAGGTTGAGTTATGATGTTTTAATGAAGTTCAAGGATGAGTTAAGAAAATGGTTAAGTAATGTATTGATGACATACTCAAAGATACAGAGGTTGGTCACACTTAGAAACATTGGAGGAAGAAGTTGTAACAAGGTTGACTGAAAGCTTGAACTAAGATCATTAGTGGGTGCTAAAAAAGTTAGTTAAAACTGAGCGAATTCTCAGTAGAAGCTAAGTAACAAAAATTTCTAGTGTGTGCCAAGTGAAGATTAGGTGCCAAGCATCAAAAAAAATTCAGTTGGTGCCAAGTGATCTTTAGGTTCCAAACATCAGGAAAAGCACAGTCGATGCCAAGTAATATAGTATGTGTTAAGCACTAGTATTTCAATAGTGTCAAGCTACTGCATTATTTCAAAAGATGAAGATTTACCAAATCTAAGCTGACATAGTGGTTATATTGAATTTTGTGAATGATTTGGAAGATAAGGATGATGATTTGGTGGCACAAAATCCTATGTAAGCCATTTTTGGGCAAATTCTAAAGAATTATTCAAGAAGTTTCTAGAGGAATCAGAATATGGGTTAGATGCAATGAATCCTACCTAATCCATGCGAATTGAAATTGAAAAATGGAAGAATCAAGTAGAAAAAAGGTACTCCGAGACTTCTATTTAAGAATTCATAGACCAAGAAGCAAAGAGTTGTTGATAATGTTGCTGCTAAAGAGCCAAATCTACGAAGTGGTTAGAAGGGTGTCAAGGAGGAGACATCTAGGAGAAGGAAGAGCACAGAGGCTCTACTTCTATGAGTGGTCATGAAGAGATTATTGCATTGGTACATTGAGTGTGAAGACTCAAGGAGACAAAGCTTGAAAGAAGTGCAAGCTATCAAAAGTTGCAGAGATTGAAGGCCAGGCAAGGGTATGAGCTGAGAAGTGGTCTAAGATCTACATGATAAGTTGTATGTTGTAGTCAGGTCAATATTTTCTAATACTCTCTAGTAATTGTATTAGATCTAAAAATCCTATGGACTTAGGTTAGCCTAATAGCTATTTGTAAATCCTTTAATAGGGTGGCATTCCAAGTGAATGTTCTAAAGTCCTATAACTAGGCCCACTTCTAACAGGGTGATCAAATCCTCTAACAAGGTCACATTTAATAGTGTGTTGTAAGCCTTTAACAGGGTAGGCCTTTCACAGGGCATCACTTTAGAAGAGTGAAAATTGAGTAGCATGTTACTAGCGATTTTTCCCAAATTGGGTTTCCATGTAAATCACTATGTCATGTGTTGATTTATTATGTGACTTGTTGATTAGATAAGTTAAAGCTTGGATGAATGAATGGTTGAATGGGTTCACTACACTTAGAGAAAAGTTTGAATAGGACATTTGGACCTTGAGAAACTGATTCACCCCCCCCCCCCCCCCCCCCCCCCTCCTCTCAGTTATTATAAAGCATTTCTAACACACACCCCACTACATGATCAATCATCACAATATCAACATAGTTGTCCTCACCACCAGTAAATACACCAAGTATGATGTCATGCAAACCTTGGGGTAAACTTTGAATCCTACCAACTACCCATCTAATTTTCACTTAGCATTATGGGGCATTCAATTAGTAGTTTGGTTGTTTTGATGGTCTCTATGAAATGTACCATCCAAATGTTAAGATGCCCAATCATAAGTAGACCCATGACTCTTCTCAGAAGTACAATGGATTATTTGATGGCATCCTTCATATATCCTCTATTCATATATACCTTTCTTGCTCTTCATCCCAAGGGTATCGTATCAATCAAAAACAATGATTGTATGATCTTTGTAGCCTTCTTTTTATTATCCTTGTACCATCTTTATGCTTGATGATATGAAATCTTCACATATTGATTGGCTCTTAGGAGATGGAAAAATTTCTTGATGTTCCTCAATCTTAAGTCTAGGACTATCTCCCCTATGATGCTCTTCACAAATATTTCTTTTGACGTGTAGTTTTCTTCCAATGCTATTACAAGCTCTAAAGATTGCACTGATGTTGGATGTGATGCCACATTGACCAACCCTGATCTGATAAGTTTCGAGATCATCAGGAACCTCTCTTCAAGTTCATTGTAGAGTAAAAATCTATGTGTCCCAACTCAATATCTCTAATCTTTGAATGTACATCTTGAAAGTGTAATTTCTTTGGTGCACCTTGAAACTTGAAGATAACTGGTTTTAGAGAAATCTTCTCTACAAGTGAGGACTATGAGGAAGCCATTTTATTTGCACAAAAACATAAAAAAAACATTAGTTCAAAAAGTTAAAATTCAACCCCTAAACAAATCTTAATTACTTAAAACTAGACCCAGAATACTAAAACCTACCAAAATTAGCTCAATCCCCCTTAATATGCCCTGAAATGCAATTTAGTGCACCCTACACACCTTAATAAGTGCACTAGGTATGTAGTTGCACACCTTCATAGGCATGCACCTTGATAGGGTGTGCAATGTGCATGTACACTACTACACACATTGTATTTGACCAAGTGTAATGAGGGACTCTACAATCTCCAAAAGTGTTAAGGGTTACCTTGATGGGGCACTTTTTCTTTGTGTGCTAGGTTTAAAAAAATGAAGTGAAGATGTGCACCTTGACAAGGTGTGCATCTGTGCACCATTACCTTGGTTTTCTTTAGATGTTTTCTTTTGATAGGTGTGCATGTGCACACCTTGGATAGGTGCACATGTGCAGACCTTTACTTGGGTGATTTTTTAGTTTGTTTAGTTTTAAAAATAAAAATAGAAGTGTGCATGTGTGCACCTTGGATAGGTACACACATGCACACCTTTATAATGCCTTGACTTTTGTGTGTGTTGTGTCTTTGCAAGTTTTCACATCTTGAAGGGTGCAGAGGTGTGCTTATAGAGGCTGGAGGAAGAATGATGAATAGAGGAGAAGGTGGTCCCAAGTATTTATAGACCCAAGACCATGCACACCTTTGGGATATGTGCACCTGTGCATGTATGCAAGTACACACCTCAAAAGGGTGTGCATGTGTACTAGTTCATCTAGCGCACTTGTGCACCCATGATAGGTGTGAATGTGTGCTAGGTGCCATAGTGTGCTCCTTAACCCCAAAATCACCCTTTATCTCCAAATTTCTAAATTCTAACATCTAGATTTTTCAACTCAATGGCTAAGACTTGACCTAGACTCCAGGTAGAGTTCCAAAAATGACTCAAACTCTGAACCAAGGATTTAGGAAAGAAAAAAAATTACTAGGGGGTCCCCATTTCTAGGAGAAATTGGGCATACGTTGTGAAACCACAATAGTTGGCAATAACACCTACCACATTATTAGCTTCTCTTTACATTTGGCTTATAACCACCAAGTCTAAATTATTCACAATAGATTTATAGTAAATCATACTATTTTATATGGTCCATGAGGCCTTAACCTTTTCTTGCATGCAATTAAGAATATTTATAGAATACTCCTTAATCCATGACTATTTGCAGTTACAATTCTATTCTAGCCTTAACCCATGGAGGAGACCCATTGTTTTAGCTAGATGCTTATTTTGACACCCAAGAGGAACCACAATGGCCTTAATGATATTCTCATTCCTATTTTGAATAATGACACCACATTTAGTAGCACTAGGATTCCCCTTCCTTGCCCCATCAAAACTCATTTTTCTCTAGTATTTAGGAGGACAATCCCATCTTGCATTCTCCCATTTCTCTTTAGTACTATCTTTTAGGATCTTGGAGCTATCTATACTAATCCTCTTCTCAAAGTTCACCTTACTTTTGAAATGGCTATGCCAATTTTCTACCATATTAAGTTTGATTCTATTATTTAGCATTGTTGGTGTTTAAAAGGCTTCCCCAAATGTGTTGTTTCATTCTTTTTAGAGGTTCCCCAAAACATGGGGAGCTAGGAGAAAACATTTTCCTTTCTCTATGAGTGGTTTACAACTTTTCTATGTAGTCCATAGCTTAGATACTATACTTGGAAAGATCCACTATAAGTTCCACCTTTTGAAAATAAATATCCAAGTATCCCAAGCATAATGGTACTAAAAAATATGTGATCTCCACTTTCAAGATCCCATTCACAAAGAAAATTCCTATTAGTAGAAGACAAACCTCTTATCATTAAATTATTTATGATGAGGATTTTATCCTAAAGCATGAGCCATTGGAATATGTTGCTTTTTGGAATGAGATGATGGTTCCACACCTTGGTCCACACTGGGCAAAGATAATTGGAATCTATAAAGAACTTATCCTAGATGACACAAAATAAGAACTACAAGAACTTCCTTCCCAAATGATGTGATCAGATTCTATCACAACCAACATGATAGAGTTGAGATCAATCATAACATGAGAGAATATAGGATCAAGAATAGTCATGTCCACCCATCTTCCATTCTGCCAATAATTTGAGACCTACAAATTAACCAAACCAAAGACTACATCTTTCCTTGAAAGGCTCTAGCATCATCAAATATGAGATTGATTCCTAAAAAAATCCACTTGTCTTCCCAAAAGTCCACTCTATGGCCATTATCCACTTTCCATCTAGATCTAGACTTAATAAGATCTTTCCCCTATTAGATTTCATTCAAATATTGGACCATGAACCACATTTTTGGAATCTAGGAAATTAGTCATGCTCATATCATTGAATAGGTACTTACACTTCAGGATTTTATTCCAATCTTTGTTGTCTTAAAAAATGTGTCAAATTTTCTAGGGCATAAGGGATAAGTTTAGCACTTTCATAAAATGAATTCCTAAGCCTTCATTCTCTTTTGTATTATAGAATTTATTTCAAGAAACCAAAGCCAACCTTTTTTATCCTCAACTCTAGACCAAAGAAAATTCATTTGGATTTTTCCAATAGAACCTAAAAATTTGTTGAGAATGTTGAACAAACTAAAAGAATAACCTAGAAATTTTGTAAAGTAGATTTAAGAAGTTTGAGTTTCCCTTCATGGCTAAGGAGGGTCCCTTTCCATCCAAGATAATTTGGATTGAATCTATCAACCAACTTCACCCAAAAAGCCTCTAGTGGTTTATGCCCTAAAGGAAGCCCAAAGTAGGAGGTAGGCATGTTCTCAATTTTACAATCCAAAATCCTATAAATCTTCTCCTATCTCTAAATTTGGATGTTGATAAATGAGATCGATATTTTTTCCTAATTAATCAACTATCCCTAGGCCTTAGTGTACACTTGGAGACAATCTTTGAAATATTAGAAGGAAATGTAATGAAATTTTAGTACCAGAATCTTATGTCAAATGACCTTATCATTTGTACTGACTGTAATACTTGTAAAGTTTAACAATATGAATGTAGTGTGGTTTAATGGATTTGGAGGCACACAAAGTTACCATATTATATAAGATGTCTTTTCTTTCAAATGTTATATATGTAACATAGAGAAATATTTATGTAAGATAATTTATATTCTCTTGTATGATATTTACATTGTCATTGGGCTAGAAAGAAAAGTAGTATTTGTGTTTCTTACAATTGTTAATTAGTAATAATATAGTTGTATTCTCATCTTAATGGCCTTGGAGTCTACTTTAATATTACCATGTTTTCATTAGACCATTACATAAAAGTTTAAATTTGTACTTTTGAATAGGACCTTATATGCATCGTTGTTAGTGATATTTCTAGAGCTGACTTTTCTACATATCTCACTTGTTAATTGATTATGTAAAACATATTATAGGGACTATAACTTATTGAATAGAAAGAAAATGGAAACCTCTTCTCAACCCTAATTTCCAAAGGAATGATCTAGATTGATTAAGCACAAGAAAGTGTTTAATGCAAAAATGGATCAAGTGATGGAAAATAGGGAGAAAGGGGTTATATGATCGTCCTATTATGGGTGAGTATGTGCTCAAATCCTAAAATAGATAAAAGACAAATACTAACCTTGAATATGGAAAGTATTGTTTTCTGATGTTTGTATGTAGTTTCAGGAAAATCTCCAATCTTCTCTAATATCTATTGAGTATCATAGCACAATATTACCCTGGGGCACAATTGTACACTAAAATTTTGACCTTGACTTGCACTGCTTTGATGAAATTTATGTTCATAGATCTCGTAAGTTCGACAAAAAGGGTATCCAAATCCACTCTTCAATTTGTTGTTCCACACATGTATCTACAAGAAAAATACTTGTGTTGTTTAGATGAGGATTTTCCTTAGTCAAACCCCATTTTGGAATCAACCTTAATAATTTAATTAAAATAGAGAATGCTAGCAAGTAGTAGAAGTAAATATAATAATGAAGCTATGATACTCAATAGATATGCAATTGTATTCAAAATGTAAACAAGTATATTGATATGAAAGCTTGAACATAATATTAACAAATGTAAATCAAAACCTCCATGATTATATGCTTGGAATCTACCTTGAAAGAAGTATGAATAGATCTTGAAGATGAATAAAGGATCTTGAAGGAAGATCACAACACCATGATGGCTAGATCTAGGGTTATGAATGATGAATCTTGAAATGCTTGAACCAAATCCCTTCAAAGGCTTGAATGCTTCAATCCTTGATCTTCAATGGAAAACTTGAATGCTTGATACAATGCTTGATAATATCTCCTTATGAATATTAGGTAGTTGTTCATAGATAGTAGTCGTCCACGCATAGATTTTAGATCATAACTAGATGGAAGTAGATGTCAAAATGAGGGAAGAAGGCTTCTTTATATAGTGATCTAGAGCACTAACTCCTAGAGAAAACTGACATAGAAGCATTAAATCCCATTTAACCTTAACCCCTATGAATAGACCTATATTAAATGTAGTTTAAGAGTCTACCATTTTGAAACCCAAAATAGTCAACCTAGTAGTGGGAAAAGAAACTTTCTAAAGCTCGAGATCCCAAAAACTCCTAAAAATTGAAAATGGGACCTGGGGTCAAGGATGAGGTTGACACTACCCTAGGTCAAGGTCAAGTTCATCCTTGACCTAGGTGAGGATCAAGGGAACCCTTGATCCAAAAGTTCATCCTTGACCCAGAGGCCAAAATCCTTAGTTTATAGAGCACTTTATCAAAAATAGGCTGGAGAGAGAGAGAGAGAGAGAGAGAGAGAGAGAGAGAGAGAGAGAGAGAGAGAGAGAGAGAGAGAGAGAAGCAGAATAGGGGAAAATAGTTAGATCCATGTAAAGACCCATTGAAGGTACTTGACATGACCCCAAACCACTTACTTAGAGGGATAAACACTCTTAACATGGAAATTTTATACATTAAGCCCCCACTTTAGCAAGAGTATGGACTCAATGCAAACTCTTGGTAAAGGAGAAGATAGAAGAGATCCAAGTGGATTCATAACGAGATAAAATAACACTTAACTAAGGACATAAGCCCCCAGGCTAAGGATTATAACTCAAAATGCATGCACGAGAGTGCAAAAACAAACAAAATAACAACATAAAAGGCTTAATAAAAACAAACTCAAATAAACTAGCACAAGAAACCTTGCTAAGAGATATTTCTCACAATAATATCATATTTGAAAAGCTATCATAAAAACATAAGTGATTACATAAGAAAGACAAGAGAAAGACTATAAATAACATAGCTTCATGATCCAATCCTACTAGTATGAAAGCAAAAAAGAAAGAAAGGAAAAAATGATTACCTCACCCAATAAGATGCCCACCCTACCATGAATCGCCAAAAGAGAGGGAGAGCCAAATAGGTGGCCAAACCTAATAGTTCACCCATAAACTATTCTTGCAATTGTAAATGTGTCTTCTGATGGCTTCTAGAATATTCATAGATCCACCTTCTTTATCACTACAAATATGAAATGTGTTTCTTCTCAAGATTTAGCAACTTATGTGTGTTACCTTCAAAAGGTTTAGCATATGAGAAGTTGAAAAATGTGTATCTCTTTAGGATTTAGGAACTTATGTGTGTTACCTTCAGAGGATTTAGCATATATTAAAAAAATTGGAAAATATGTGTCTCTTTAGGATCTAGAAACTTATGTGCATTACCTTCCAAGATTTAACATATAAAATAAAAACTATAGTAAGAGGTAGACCCTACATATGTCCCCTCCTTATCATGGTTGTCAACTAGACATGATAAGGAAAATAAAGAGGATACCTTCTTCACAATGTAAAGAGATATCATGTTAACAACAATGTACACCATATTCTTAACAAGGGATATTGAACCCTACATTCAAGAGTATAGATAATCATGAAAAGGATATACATGTCACTTATGGAAAAATGATCCTTAAATAAAAATATCTTATCAACAAGACCCTTACCATAGAGGAGTTCTTTTTAGATAAAATATCAACTTTCAAAGATAAACCAAGAGGGAACAAAGATTCAATACTCAAGGCCCTAATAAAGAAGAGGAAAAGGAAACTTTAGAATGAGGAAAATAACTCTAACACCAAAGCAAGGATAAGAGTTTATAAAGAACATAATTGACAACATAGAGAAGAGGTGATGACCTTGGAAAGCAACCTCTTATATAAAAAGAGATTATCCATAGTCAAAACATCTACCAATATGATGAAATAATATTGCAATATAAATAAGTACCACTAAGCTAAGGAAAGAAATTCCCTAGAATAAGAGAAAGAAGGAAGAACCTTGCCTCTTAGGAAGGAAGACAAGAGATACCTTTGCAAAAAATATGTCTTAGAAAAGATACCTTGAATAGAGCATAATACAAAATTATAGAAAAATAGGAGGAAAGAATACCAATTAAGCCCGATAAAAGACCTAGTGGACCCTAGGAGACTGGATGAAAATACACCTCTTTCCCCCCAGTCTAGAGACAAGAGAAAAAGAGATATATATATTATATCAACATGAGGAGAATACCCTAAATAAAAATTATGAAGGAATTGTAAACTACATGAGAGTGATATATAATTCCTAAAGAAGCTTGTTCACAAACATACAATTTAAAATGTCTATAATTAGCAAGTAAGTGTGTGTTACGATAATGAAAGGGACATTTGTACTTGGATAAGGCATCTTTCGGTATAGGTTTAAAGATTTATTTTTTGGAATTCATTAATTCAACATATACCCATTTAGCCACCTCTTGACAAATATTAGAGTTATCCAAGGTAGTTGTAGGGAGAATTTTATGAAGAGGAGGACGATGATTGACATCACCTTCCTGAACTTGAGATTTCAAACAAACAACACAATGAAAATAGAATTTAGAGGATATATGAACAAGATACCTAATACCATTCTCATTAACTCCAAGGCCTAAACCTTTATAACCTTGTTTAGATATCATCGTATATCCTATAGTGTACATATGTAAATCATCTATAGGAGGTGATTGTTTATCATGTTTATGAGAAAATATTGTATATGATGGAATAATATGTTTGGAAGAAGTATATTTATGCTTTTGCTTAATATCATCATGAATCAAAGGAGAAGGTAAATCAAAGAAGTCTTGCACATATGTATCCTGAACTATAGCTTGAATACCATCATAAGAAGAACAAGGATTAATAGAAAGAGAACTAGTTATCAGATTAGAAATATTAGGATTCAGATTGGGAAGATTAGGAGATGGTCTATCATCTACCAAATCCTTCACATAATCCAAAAGAATAATAATTCTACCACATAAATCTTTAAGAAAAAATTTTAATGTAGAAAGACTAGTATCAGTTAATAAAGGGTTTGAGCAATGCGCAATACAAAGTCACAAATCCCTTCAATACATGCATGCAAAAACCTATCACAGAGAAAAAAAAGACAAGAAGAGGTGAGGCTTTGTTCTAAAAATATGCAAATGTATTCTCATAAATGAAAAAGATTTAAGATAATTACAAATGATCTATCCTTATCGAAGGAGATTGAAACCTAAAAAGGGTAACCTAAAAGGTAAATTCTATTTAATAATTACTAAATAAATATTAAATGAGATGCAAAAGGTTCATAAAGTGAAATATGAAGAAGGGAGAAAAGGTAATTTAAAAAATTAAATTAAATTAAACTTTTTCTCTAACACCCCCCCTTAAGATGAGAAATAATGCAGCTACAAACAATGCAGAAAGAGCAAGGAAACTACAATGCAATGCACAAAGAAAACTTCGGTCCTAGAAACAAGGCCTAATGAGGTACCCAGTCAGAATCAAATGTCTATGAAATGGAGAAATAGAGAAAACCTAGTGGGAAAAACTCTACTCCAAAAAGAGATATAAAAGAGTGCACAAATGAAACATCTCAAGAGAATCTCTCAAGACCATAAGTACAATGAAAACCTCTATGATAGAAGCTTGAGACTCCATAGCTCCCTCGAAATGGAAGAACTCCTATGTCAATGAACATAACAATGTGGCTCCAATCTAAAGGAAATAAAGGTAGTAGAAAAGTATGATAAAACCCATGTATGTAAGGTGCAGTTGGAAGTCCTAGTTGGTGCTCAAAGGAGAAAGAATGAGAATCCTGAAATGGAATCTCCAATGGAGGTGGAATAACAAATGTGTTGAATTTTCCATCTAAGAGGAGATGTATGTCCTTTAAAATATCCTCAACAACTACAATAGGTGGCTCAATGACTAGAGCTGCAATAGTAGGCAATGCTAAAGAGTAATCTTGTACAAGAGATGGAATATAGGAACTAAACATAAGTTCAAATGACCTGATTTCATCTTAGTAGACTCTCCTGAAGAAAAAAAAGTGAGTCTCCAATAGTGGAGATGGTAGACCAAAATTTAAGAAGGAATATATGTGGGAAGCATGATTAATAGTCCTTGTAGCAATAATATTGCCTATCTCACTATCTTTGATGTGCACTGAATCTTGTGCAAACTCAACTATCTTCCCTATCCCATTGTGTGTAATCTGATAAATAGGGAGAAGGTTAGAGAATAAATATGGAGCACAAAGTACATCATGAAATGTACCATCATCAATTTAAATAGAACCTTTCCCACATGTAGTCATAATAGTATTGCTCCCTATCAAAATGTGTGGAGTAGGAGAAGCCTCAAAAGAAGAGAAAAAATCCTAAGAAGATGCAATATGATGTGAAGCACTTGAATCTAGTAACCCTCTAGAAGAATGAGGAATAGTACTTGCACATAGTGCATGACCCTTTTCTATATCTTTACCATCTGAGTGAAATGATGATGATGAAGAAGGTCTGTGAGAAGTAGAAGGAATATCAATGTTGCTCTTTTGAAGGAGAGCTATCAAATTTGAAACCTATTCACCATAGCTATCTAACTTCTTTTTATAGAAATGTGACTCATCATAGGTAGGCCTCTTGCAATAGGCATATTTTGGTCTTTCTAGCTTTTATTTACCCCTTTAGGAGGAGGTGGCCCTAATGAACTATGAGTATTGGAATTAATCTAAGACTTTGTACAATGAGATTTATGAGTCTTCTCCTTCGTCCCTGAAGATTACTAAGCTACCAATGCATGACTCTGTGAGCCTGTGAGAGAATCCAACTAAGATCTAGCTTAGCTTGCTCTCAAATCAACCAATCACAAAAAACCTCAAAGGATGGCATGGTAAATCTATTACCCAAATCATCTTTAGTGGAATATAAGGTAGACAAAAAAATATGAAAGTTTCCACAAAGCTTAGAAAGAATCAGGTAGATACACTCAGTGTCATTCTTCATTTTCCCACAACCCTATAATAAAGATCCCAATTGCTTGAATTTCATCAAGAAGTCCTAAATGGAGGGAAAGTAATCTAGTATAAGTGAAGTAAGCTTTACCTTAATCTAAAGTTCCTTGAACTCATTCAGTGTACCAAAAAAGTGTTCAAGCTTGGTCCACATAGCTAGAGGGGTATTGCACCCATTAAGATGCAACTATAGATTGTCAAAGACCTGTAAAGAAATCAATCCTATTGCCTCATCCATCTTGTTCCTATGTTGCATGACCTCAAAAGGCTTCTGTAAAACTGGCTACAATGCATCTAAACAAGACCCAAAACCCTTTTGACTCGAGAAGCCATGTCATCAAGGTCTTCCATGTGTGATAATTATGAGGGGTCAGAAGTTTTAGACAAGAAGAGGTCTTGGCCATTGTTTCAAAAGGTGTTGATTTCTTTTTAGTGTAGTTCTGGTTTACATAAGTAAATAAAAAAAACAATATGACAAAACATTGAACCCCATCTACTTGAAAGAATGTGTAAATGAATGAAGAGAAAAAATGATTTAGAAATGAATCACAAATACTTGGTACTAAATACTAGTGAAATGATAGAGAATCTAGAAAGTGCTCAAGAAGAACTTTTTGGAACTTTTTTTAGATTGCAAAATGGAGCTATGATAAAGAAGTTATGCCCCTCGAAAGATAGAAGTTGTTAACAGACTTCAAGTGCAATAACAAGTACAAAACTGGATAAAATTCCTTAAAATACATGCTTCATCATCTCCATCTCAGAACCAACTTTTCAATGCTTCTTTTGGAACAAAAAATTACCTCTATGCTCAAGATATCACAAAAAGAAGGTAGCACCCCTAGAAATAGCATTAAAAAGATTTTTTTTAATAAATTAAAAAAAAAATTATCACCACCACTGGTGGAGCAGCGGTGGTGGCCAGGCTGGGTAAGGGGAAAGTGAACAGGTTGTAGGGCTGATTGAGATGAATGCGGTGGCAATCTAGATTTCTTTCATTGGTATCTCTAGGGTTGGCTTCATGGAAATATAGATTTCTTTCATTGGTGGTGCAGAGGCATAGAGAATCAGATCAAAACCACCTTGTATTGCTCTATATTTCATTGGTGGTAGGCCTTGTAGGAGGTTGGGGTAGTAGGGTGGCCCTCTATTCTATTGTTGGAAAGCCCTCTATTCTATTGTTGTGAAGGGTGGTTCCATGGTGGCAAAGTGGTGACTGGTGGGTGGAGTGGTGGGCATGCTAGATTGCTAAATGTGAGCCATAATCTTTGAATGTGGCACCAAAAAAAGACAACTATTGGGGGGCCCAAAATAACATAGTGGCCAAGAAAAGAAAACTAGTTTAGAAAACCCTATCTGGTTTGAATAAGCTACTGCAGGTTTTTTAAAATTGCTGTGGATTTTTCAATAATGCAATGCATTCTATTTTTTCTTTTTCTTTTTTAAATCTTCTTTATTTGTGTGTCAGAGGTTGTATGACCTTGGTATGTTAAAAAAAATTCCTTCCAGGTCAATGTTGTCCAAAATCAACAAACTTTATATGAAATTGTGGGTTTTGACACCTTATGAACCCATTTGTGAGGTCTATTTGGCCTCAAAATACTTTGAAAATTAGAGATGCCCCTATTTTCACAAGAAATATTCAAAAAAATCTAGATCTATTCTATCAAAGCCTCCTCTTTTTTCTCCAAATACCGAACAAGCTATAGCAAACCTAGCTTTGATACCGTGAAGGATTTGAGCAATACGCAATACAAATCTATAAAGCCCTCAAATACCTACATGTAAAAACCTATCATAGAGAAGAAAAATATAAGAAGAGGTGAGGGAGAAGAGGTAATTTAATAAATGAAATTAAATTAACATTTTTCTCTAATAGCCAAATTCACAAAAGCACAAGCAAGAATAAAATGAAAGATCATGAACATAATAAAATGAATGATGCTCTCATAAATATCATAATTATGGTAAAGAGATGCTAAAAGAATGGTAATAAGAAACATAACCACACACCAAAGCATCTTCATCATATTTAGAGTAAACAAAACACAAGAAAGGTTTTTTTAATTTGAAAGAGATTTTTCAATTTTTTTGTATTAATGAAAGAAATCTAATTAACATGCAAGATCTAACACAAGATGAAAATCTAACACCAAAATGAATAGAAAGGTGAACACACAAGATAATATAAAGAAAAATCAAAAACAAAATAGGGCATCAAATTCCACAAAAGAGGGGGGTAAGTGTGTCGGGCTCACCAAAATGAATAGAAAGAAAATGGAAACCTCTTCTCAATCCTAATTTCCAAAAGGAATGATCCACATTGATTAAGCACAAGAAAGTGTTCAATGTAGAAATAGATCAAGTGATGGAAAATAGGGAGAAGGGAGGTTATATGATCTTGGATTATTATGGGTGAGTATGTGCTTAAATCCTAAAATAGATAAAGGGCAAATACTAACCTTGAATCTAGAAAGTGTTTTTTTTTATGTCTGAGTTTCTAGAAAATTTGCAACCTATTTTGGACTAGAAATGTTGAGATAGAGAAAACCTAGAAATCTTTTTTCTTTTTGAAGGAAGGTCGACCTTGACCCTATTGGCAAGGCACAATCTTACCCTAGGGCACAATTGTACCTGTAAAAATCAACTTTAACCTACACTGCTCTAATGAAATTTTTGTTTGTAGCTCTCACAAGTTCAATGAAAAGGGTATCCAAATCTTCTCTTCAATTCATTGTTGCACACATGTATTTGCAAGAAAGAAAAATATTTGTTTTGATGAGGGGTTTTCCTCAATCAAACCCTGGTTTGGAATCAATCTTAATAATTGAATTAAAATAGAGAATGCTAGAAAGTAGTAGAAGTAAATCTAATAATGAAGTTATGGTACTCAAAAGATATGCAATTGTAATTGAAATGTAAAAAAGCATATTGATATGAAATATTGAACATAACATTAACAAATGTAAATAAAAACCTCCATGATTATATGCTTGAAATCCACCTTGAAAGAAGTGTGAATAGATCTAGAAGACCAATAAAGGATCTTGAAGGAAGATCACACCACCATGATGGCCAAATTTAGGGTTTTGAATGATGAATCTTGAAATAGTTGAACCAAATCCCTTCAAAGGCTTGAATGCTTCAATCCTTGATCTTCAATGGAAAACTTGAATGCTTGATAATTCTCTTTATGAATAGTAGGTAGTCACTCATAAATAGTAGTCATTTGTTCATATATCATAGATAGTAAGTGGATGGAAGTAGATGTCAAAATGAAGAAAGAAAGCTTCCTTATATATAGTGATCTAGGGCACTAACTCCTCGAGAAGGCTGACATTGGAGCATTAAATCACATTTAACCTTAACCCCTAGTAATAGAAATAGAATAAATTTAATTTAAGAGTCTACCATTCTAAAACCCAAAACAGTTGACCTAGAAGCGAGAAAAGAAACTTCTAAAGCCTGAGTTCCCAAAAACTTCTTAAAATTGAAAATGGGACCTACGATCAGGGACAAAGTCAACCCTACCCTAGGTCAAGGTCAAGGTCATTCTTGACCTAGGTCAGGTTCGAGGTTGACCTTTACCCAAAAGATCAGCCTTGACCCAAAGGCCAAAGTCCTTAGTTTCATAGAGCAGTTTATTAGAAATAGGCTAGAAATAGAGAGAGAGAGAGAGAGAGAGAGAGAGAGAGAGAGAGAGAGAGAGAGAGAGAGAGAGAGAGAGAGAGAGAGAGAGAGAGAGAGAGAGAGAGAGAGAGAGAAGCATAATAGGGGGAAAATAGTCAGATCCATGCAAAGACACATTCAAGGCACTTAACATGACCCCAGAACACTTACTCAAAGGGCTAAACACTCTTAACATGGAAGTGCTTCCATTTTAAGATGATACACTTATAAATAATTTCATTTAACTTGAAAGAAAATTAAGCCAAGTGCAAGTAGTGAGATTAGAAAAAACAAAAATTTCTAGATTCATTTTTATTACTAACTTTATAATGGAGCAACGAGTTATTGTAAAAGGGATGTCCAAAAATTGGGAAAAGATTTATGTTTTCATAAATGAAGGGTTGTGAATGATATATCAAACCATATTATAAAGAATACCTTGAGATGAAACTAAACTATCCAAAGAAAGGGACAATAACTAGAAGGCTTTTAAAGGCCTCTCAAACCTACAACTAGTAGAGTTGCCTTGAATTGAGGCATTCCAAGACAAATAATGTGTCCAAAAGGAGGATGAAAACATAAATTAAGACCAAAAATTCTTTTGATTTATACTAGGAGAGAAAGGAAATATAATCTTGATTTATAAAAGGAGATAAAGATATCCATCTAAAACATGTAGAGACATGGAGTGTTGAGACATAAAGCCCTCTAAAGCTAACCTTTGGCTAAGAAATTACTGTAACAAAATACCAAAAATATAAAGAAGAAACCTCTCGAAACTCAATAATAGAAACCCTCATAGTATGATCTAAAAGAGAATAATCATTCAATGAGTCCACATACATAACCCACTTATTACCTTTGGTTATTAATATTGATACATATGATAGATTAATTTGACATATAGTGTATTTGTGATATTGCTAACAAAGGAATTTATTCTCTTAGGATTAATAATAGATTAGTTTTAAAAATATATTTGATCAATTTATTACTATTAAAATAGTTAATTTAATGTTTGAGTCACTTTGAAACATGAAGAATATGTTAGCTTCCATATGCAAAGTTTAAATGGTTATATTTTACTAACTTAAAGAATCAGATTGTAAAATTTCTAATGTTGAGTGCAAATATTCTACTTTCTAACCTTCAAAATTAATCTGTTTATATTCATAGAGATGTAACATAGTATAGCATTTTTTAGAATCTAATTTTTAGATTTTTTTCAATTGAGCAAACAATTTTAAATATCTTGCTTTCACTATTTATATCATGTAAAATTGATAATTATCAGACATATAAACAAGGCAGTTAGAAATGAGAGAACTCTTATGTCTCTATCAATGCTACTTTATATCATTTTAATTAATATATTTTCTTGACTCAATGTCACAATTCACATTCTATTCTCTAAATATATATATAGATTTATTTTTGTTATATGGTTCTAGTTTAATAGAGAATATGTTAGATTAGTTTTTATATATACTAAGTTTGAAGTAGAGATGCATCTATACAAAATATTTTAGGTCAATCTTAATGGATCTTATATGATGGAATTTACTTTATTAAATAAAATTTGATACCCAAACCCAAGTACATTGGATTAGAATACTTTAGGAAGAGGTTATAATGCATACCTTAGTGTTTGGTTTCGAGATTTATGTTTTTATTTTTTTGGAAGGAATAAATTCTTACCCATCATCTTTCATTTTCTCATTGTTGTTTTTTAAATATGCATCAAATTAAAGGAATAAAACTACAATAATAATTGTATAGATAAATACAATTAAGTTGATTCAAGAGATCCTGGAGGAAAGAACCATCTACAAAAATTATTGTTCCTTTTTGAAAGATATTTACACTAATAAACACCATAAATTTGACATTATCGTGCACCTTTTTTAGGGTATCCTCCAAGTTTTTAATCATCCATTTTTGGTTTTCCTTTAGAAGACTGATTTCCCTCACCAAGTTATTAGTAATCTCCATTATAGCATATAAGTATTATTTAGAAGAGGTGACATTCTCTCTTAAGCTATTGATTTCTTCCACAATCCAATAACAAATTAAGTTCTAGCTATCCAACATTTTGTTAATGTCCTTATTAATTCTCGTGGTCCCTAAAATAGAGGAACCCTTTTCATTAGGGGTCTCCATTTCCATGGGGATCTCAACATGAATGCTCATTATATCAATTGGATTGCCTTGATTAGGAAAAATAAGAGAATTGGGGGTTGTGGAAGTCATAGGCTTAAATGATCCACACAAGAAGAAAGGAGTTAAGTAATTGAACTATTAATTAAATATAAATATGTCTTTTCTTCATTCTATGATGATTTTGTTACTTCAAGTAAGGCCAATTCCAAAATCACATCCCTTTGAAACCAAGTAAAATCATTTCGATAAAAGTTAAGAAATAATATAAAGGTCACATATGATATCCTTAGAGAAGTTAATAAAGTATTGAAATTTATAATTATATACCCAATCCATCATTCAACATGGGTGGAGAATATTATCCAAATATGAAATTAAAATCAATAAATAAGTATCTATGTTGATTTTATAAATTTTAATAAAATAATTTTGAAAGAAAATTATCCTTTACCTTTTATAGATCGTAGTTTGCAAACAAATTTTGGATAGGAGACAGAGTTCATGTTACAAAGATTTGTGTGTTATTGTTAGTTAAGTGTGAACAAAGGGGATCATTGATCAATGTTGGTGCAAATTTTTAAAGGGTGACGAACTTTTTGGTGATTTGAGGAATAAAATAATTGTCACATATCTAGATTATTTAACTAGTGGTCTCTTCCACAATCCAATAGAAAATTAAATTCTAGCTATCCAACATTTTGTTAATGTCCTTATTAATTCTTGGGGTCCCTAAAATAGAGGAACCCTTTTCATTAGGGGCCTCCATTTCCATAGGTATCTCCACATGAATGCTCATAATATCAATTGGATTGCCTTGATTAGCAAAAATAAGAAAATTGGGGGTTGTAGAAGTCATAGGCTCAAATGAGCCACACAAGAAGAAAGGAATTAAGTAATTGAACTACTAATTAAATATAAATATATATTTTCTTTTTTCTATGATGATTTTGTTACTTCAAGTAAGGCCAATTCCAAAATTACATCCATTTGAAACCAACTATTATTTAGAGGAGGTGACATTGTCTCTTAAGCTATAGATTTCTTCCACAATCCAATAAAAAATTAAGTTCTAGCTATCCAACATTTTTTTAATGTCCTTATTAATTATTGGGGTCCCTAAAATAGAGCAACCCTTTTCATTAGGGGTGTCCATTTCCATAGGGATATCCACATGAATGCTCATAACATTAATTGGATTGCCTTGATTAGGAAAAATAAGAGAATTGGGGGTTGTGGAAGTCATAGGCTCAAATGATCCACACAAGAAGAAAGGAATTAAGTAATTGAACTATTAATTAAATATAAATATGTCTTTTCTTCATTCTATGATTATTTTGTTACTTCAAGTAAGGCCAATTCCAAAATCACATACCTTTGAAACCAAGTACAATCATTTAGATAAAAGTTAAGAAATTATAATCCAAAGATCACATATGATATCCTTAGAGAAGTTGATAAAATATTGAAATTTATAATTATATACCCAATCCATCATTCAACATGGGTGGAGAATATTATCCCAATATGAAATTAAAATGAATAAATAAGGATCTATGTTGATTGTATAAATTTTAATAAAGTAATTTTGAAAGAAAATTACACTTTACCTTTTATAGATCATAATTTGGAGACAGATTTTGGATAGGAGATGGAGTTCATGTTACAAAGATTTTTGGGTTATTGTTAGATAAGTGTGAAAAAAGGGGATCATTGATCAATGTTGGTGCAAATTTTTAAAGGGTGGCAAAATTAACTTTTGGTGATTTGATGAATAAAATGATTGTCACATATCTAGATTATTTAACTATTGATTTCTTCCACAATCCAATAAAAAATTAAGTTCTAGCTATCCAAAATTTTGTTAATGTCCTTATTAATTCTTGGGGGTCACTAAAATAGAGGAACCCTTTTCATTAGGGGTCTCCATTTACATAGGGATCTCCATATGAATGCTCATAATATCAATTGGATTGCCTTAATTAGGAAGAATAAGAGAATTGGGGGTTGTGGAAGTCATAGGCTCAAATGATCCACATAAGAAGAAAGGAATTAAGTAATTGAACTATTAATTAAATATAAATATGTCTTTTCATCATTCTATGATGATTTTGTTACTTCAGGTAAGGCCAATTCAAAAATCACATCCCTTTGAAGCAAACTATTATTTAGAAGAGGTGAAATTCTCTCTTAAGCTATTGATTCCTTCCACAAACCAATAAAAAATTAATTTCTATCTATCCAGCATTCTGTTAATTTTTCCTTATTAATTCTTTGGGTCCCTAAAATAGAGGAACCCTTTTCAGTAGGGGTCTCCATTCCATAGGGATCTCCACATGAATGCTCATAATATCAATGGGTTTCCTTGATTAGGAAAAATAAGAGAATTAGGGGTTGTGGAAGTCATAGACTCAAATGATCCACACAAGAAGAAAGGAATTAAGTAATTGAACTATTAATTAAATATAAACGTCTTTTCTTCATTCTATGATGATTTTGTTACTTCAAGTAAGGCCAGTTCCAAAATCACATCCCTCTAAAACAAAGTACAATCATTTAGATAAAAGTTAAGAAATTATAATCCAAAGGTCACATATGATATCCTTATAGAAGTTGATAAAATATTGAAATTTATAATTATATACCCAATCCATCATTCAACATGGGTGGAGAATATTATCCCAATCTGAATTAAAATGAATAAATAAGGATCTATGTTGATTTTATAAATTTTAATAAAATAATTTTGAAAGACAATTATCCTTTACCTTTTATAGATCATAATTTGCAGACATATTTTGGATAGGAGATGGAGTTCATGTTACAAGGATTTTTGGGTTATTGTTAGATAAGTGTGAACAAAGGGGATAATTGATCAATGTTGGTGCAAAGTTTTAAAGGGTGATGAACTTATCTTTTGGTGATTTGATGAATAATATAATTGTCACATATCTAGATTATTTAACTATTTATCTCTTCCACAATCCAATAAAAATTTAAGTTATGGCTATCCAACATTTTGTTAATGTCCTTATTAACTCTTGGGGTCCTTAAAATAGAGGAACCCTTTTCGTTATAGGTCTCCATTTCCATAGGGATCTCCATATGAATGCTCATAATATCAATTAGATTTCCTTGATTAGAAAAAAAAGAATTGGGGGTTGTGGAAGTCATAGGCTCAAATGATTCACACAAGAAGAAAGGAATTAAGTAATTGAACTATTAATTAAATATAAATATGTCTTTTCTTTGTTCTATGATGATTTTGTTACTTCAAGTAAGGCCAATTCCAAATCACATCCCTTTGAAACCAAGTATTATTTAGAAGAGGTGACATTCTCTCTTAAGCTATAGATTTCTTCCACAATCCAATAAAAAATTAAGTTCTATCTATCCAACATTTTGTTAATGTCCTTAATAATTCTTGGGTTCCCTAAAATAGATTAACCCTTTTCATTAGCGGTCCCCATTTCCATAGGGATCTCCACACGAATGCTCATAATATCAATTGGATTGCCTTGATTAGGAAAAATAAGAGAATTGGGGGTTGTGCAAGTCATAGGCTCAAATGTTCCACACAAGAAGAAAGGAATTAAGTAATTGAACTATTAATTAAATATAAATATATCTTTTTTTCATTCTATGATGATTTTGTTACTTCAAGTAATGCCAATTCCAAAATCACATCCCTTTGAAACCAAGTACAATCATTTAGATAAAAGTAAAGAAATATTAATCCAAAGGTCACATATGATATCCTTAGAGGAGTTGATAAAACATTGAAATTTATAATTATATACCCAACCCATCATTCAACATGGGTGGAGAATATTATCCCAATATGAAATTAAAATGAATAAATAAGGATCTATGTTGATTTTATAAATTTTAATAAAATAATTTTGAAAGACAATTATCCTTTACCTTTTATAGATCATAATCTATAGACAAATTTTGGATAGGAGATAGAATTCATGTAACAACAATTTTTGGGTTGATGTTAGATAAGTGTGAACAAAGGGGATCATTGATCAATGTTGGTGCAAAGGGTAATGAACTTATCTTTTGGTAATTTGATGAATAGAATAATTGTCACATATCTAGATTATTTAACTATTGATTTTTTCCACAATCTAATAAAAAATTAAGTTCTAGATATCCAACATTTTGTTAATGTCCTTATTAATTCTCAGGGTCCCTAAAATAGAGGAGCCCTTTTCATTAGGGGTCTCTATTTCCATAGGGATCTCCACATGAAAGCTCATAATATCAATTGGATTGCCTTAATTAGCAAAACTAAGAGAATTGGGGGTTGTGGAAGTCATAGGCTCAGATGATCCACATAAGAAGAAAGGAATTAAGTAGTTGAACTATTAATTAAATATAAATATGTTTTTTCTTCATTCTATGATGATTTTGTTACTTCAATTAAGGCCAATTATAAAATCACATCTCTTTCAAACCAAGTATTATTTAGAAGAGGTGGCATTCTCTCTTAAGCTATTGATTTCTTCCACAATCCAATAAAAAATTAAGTTCTAACTATCCAACATTTTGTTAATGTCCTTATTAATTCTTGGGGTCCCTAAAATAGAGCGACCCTTTTGATTAGGGGTCTCCATTTCCATAGGGATCTCCACATGAATGCTCATAATATCAATTGGATTGTCTTGATTAGCAAAAATAAGAGAATTTGGGGTTGTGGAAATCATAAGCTCAAATGATCCACAAAAGAAGAAAGGAATTAAGTAATTGAACTATTAATTAAATATAAATATGTCTTTTCTTCATTCTATGATGATTTTGTTACTTCAAGTAAGGCCAATTCTAAAATCACATCCCTTTGAAACCAAGTACAATCATTTAGATAAAAGTTAAGAAATTATAATCCAAAGGTCACATATGATATCCTTAGAGAAGTTGATAAAATATTGAAATTTATAATTGCATACCCAGTCCATCATTCAACATGGGTGGAGAATATTATCCCAATCTGAAATTAAAATGAATAAATAAGGATCTATGTTTATTTTATAAATTTTAATAAAATAATTTTGAAAGTCAATTATCCTTTACCTTTTATAGATTATAATTTGCAGACAGATTTTGGATAGGAGATGGAGTTCATGTTACAAGGATTTTTTGGGTTATTGTTAGATAAGTGTGAACAAAGAGGATCATTAATCAATGTTGGTGCAAATTTTTAAAGGGTGACGAACTTATCTTGTGGTGATTTGATGAATAAAATAATTGTCACATATCTAGATTATTTAACTATTTTTTTACAAAAAGAACAAAAATTACTTGAAAGCCTTGGAAACTATTCTATAGAGGTGTAGAGATCATGCTATATCCTTAAATCCAAATATTTCATTTTTTCATATTACAAAAGAAAAGTTATTAGGACATCTAGTTTTAAAATTTAGCATCAAGATTGATCCAAAGAGAGTTAAGGTGATTCAATAGTGAAGCATTCCTTCTAACAAGAGTGGAGTTCAATCCTCCTTTTGAGAAAGTCAATTTTTTTTAGAAGATTCATGGATGATATTTTTAAAATAACAAAAATTATTGTAGGAATGATGAGAAAAAAGAAGGTATTCAAATGGGATGAAAAATAAAAGAAGGGCATTGAGCGTACTAAAGGGATGATTACACAAGCACTAACCTTGGTAAACCCAGACTTTCAAAAGGAATTCATTATCTTATTATTAAACTTACATAGATTTTTATATATATATATATATATATATTACTATAAAAGAATGGTCTAAATATGGAATCTCCAATAGCCTTTAAGAGTGTTTCTCTCAAAAAGAACGATCAAAAATTTCTAGCAAAAAAGAAATCTTATGGAATGGTGAAAGTTGTAAAATGTTTAAGCATTACATTATGGATTCTCATTCAACTCTATTTATGTCAAAATAAACTATAAAGAGTACTTTGACTTGTAAATATGTTGGGATGAATGACCAAGCAACTTGGGTTGTTGAGATATAGAATTTTGATCTAGATGTTATATCAACTAAGTTGTTCTAAGGCTAGGGCTTGTGTCAATTGATAGTAAAAAATAAAGAAGATTAAGAGAATAAGAAGCTTCCTAATTATCTATTATTAAGTTTACAAGATTCCTATCTTATGGATGTAATACATTATTTCAAACATGGAGAATTCCTAGGTCGTGTATCACCAAAGTAGAAAATAAACCTAAAACTAATAGTATAATAAGTGATTTAGAATGAAATTTTGTATATAAGATATCTTGATGGAATCTTTTTGAAATGTGTATATAAGTAATAGCAATAAATACTTTTGAAGACTTTCCATGATGACACTTGTAGATGATACTTATCTTCCTTGGTTATAGTCTTCAAGATTCTCATGAATAGTTATTATTGGCCAGGCATGTTCAAATATGCATATATATCTGTAGTTGATTGAGATAAGTAAAAATTATTCTCAGGATAAAAAAAAGGCAACATTACCACTTAAACCAATTTTCATAGAACCTTTCAAAAAATGGAGTTTATATTTTATTGGGCATCGTACACCTCCCTCAAGCATTGGAGATACTCACATTCTAATAGCTACTAACTATTTTAAGAAGTGGGGATAATGGCGAGCACAAGTAGAGGCAAGGGAGGTTTTCAAAATTTGAATTCTAAAAACGGTGGGATTCCTCTGGACTATCAGAATCAAATCCCTAGTCTAGAGCACGAGCTGCAAAAGGGGGACAATCAGGGGTTGTTACAATGGATTAGGTGGAGAATGCTAATGGGGACCCAAATGCTCTCCCCAAGGAAGTGATCAAGATTCCTTTGGTTCCTAATGGAGGTCAATCTGCCAAGTGGTCTTCTCTTTTCAAGATTAAGCCCTTAGGTAAGTCTTCTTTCCCGCCTATTAAGATTCTTCCCAAGTCGGAGAAAGGTTCTTGCACCATTGTCATTCCAGATGAAATCATGGATCATAGCATTTAATCCATGGCTTCTACTCTAATTGGAAAATTCTTGGGGCCTAGATTGAATATAGATGATGTGAGGTCTTTTATAAAGAAGAAATGGGCTCTTAAAGGTCAAGTTTCAATCATAGCCATGGCAAAGGGCTTTATGTCTTTTGATTTCACCTGCATGGAAGACCTTTCCTCCATTCTTAGTGAAGGTCAATGGGCTATTGGTTGTTCCACTTTGGTCCTCTAGAAGTGGTCTTCCATGCTGAATCTGAATGACTCTTTTTTTGTTCAAGCCCCTAAATGGGTTAGATTGCCTGAACTACCCTTAAATTATGGAATGAAGATGTTTTTGTGGGGCTTGCTAGATCTTTTGGAGAACTTTCGTCTATTGATCTGATTACTACCTCTAAAAGATGACTCAACTATGCTCGCATCTGCATAGGGGTCAGAGAAGGCACAAACATGCCAAAAACTGTGGCTTTGCACTCAAAACTTGGTGTTCATGTACAAAAATTGATCTATGAAACAGTGCCTTTTGCATGTTTCCTTTGTTTGAAGGCTAGTCATAAGGCAAATCAATGCCCAAGGGTTGTAAAGCAGAAAAGTTAGGTTCCTGATAACTCGGCCAAAGTAAAGAAGAAATCTAAGCCCTCAGGAACCTCTGTCAAGGGAAAAAAGAAACTAATTTGGAGATGCAAACTTGCTAAGCTACCTAAGCAATAGGATGGAAAAGAGACTAAGAGTAATGCCACCAGGAAGGATCGAGTCCAAGGCGATAAAAGTTGCAATGGTCCACCCCACTTTGACCCCATTATATAGGATAGAGCCCATAGCAATGATCCAAAGGAGTCTATGGTGGACGGCCCAACTATTGTGGCCATAGCTATGGTAGAAGACAATGGGAGACTTGTAAAGGAACAAAATGTATAAAGGTGGGAGACCCCCCTAGCAAAGATTTCAAGGGTCTCTAACTTAGACCCCTTGAATAATGGTGTTGATGATACCTCAAGGGTAGTGGAACATCAAAGTGTTGATGATGTGGGTGATGGGTTTGGTCAGGTGGGAAGTCTTGCTCCTCTGAAAAACTTGCCAGCATCCAAAGGTTTGGGGATTAAGCTTATAGAGCTTATTAACAACTCCTCTCTAGATCAGCTCTCTCAATGGGAAGATTGGATTGATAGCTACTCTCAAGATAGTATTAATGGCTCGAGTCTAGTTTTAAAAAAAAAAAAAAACCATGACCACTCCCCTCTATCACTAGCGATAACTAGAAGTAGGGTTAAGGCTGATGTTAGGGGTAAGCCCAAGACTCCAAGAAGGAAAAACATGAACCAGTTATTGCAGGAAGAGACAAGAAAGAACTTAGTAGACAGGAGCTAGAGAACCATTAAGGGATACTCTGGAAGTAAGAAATGAAGATCATATCTTGGAATATAATTTTCCTAAATGGGGCTCACAAATAGGAGTTCATTAGGAATATGATTAGAGACCAAAGACCAAATTTTTTATTGATTCAAGAAACTAAAATGAGAAAAGATGTGGTTGGCAAGCTCTCTTTCTACAAGAACATGAGTAGCGAGGCCATAGGCTTGGAGGGAGCTATAGGAGGGGTGTTGATTCTATATAATAACAAGGCTTATCAGATATCCATTATCTATAATGTAGGCAATGCCCTCATATGCAAGGTGTCCCATATTCATAGTGATGATTCCTAGTTTATTTTAAATCTTAATGCTCCCAACTCCAAAAGGGGGAGAAAGGTCTTCTAGGCTAAGTTGCTAGAGGTAATTCACCTCAACAACATAATAAAAGGGATTATAATGGGGGATTTCAACTCCCCCCTATCTGATGATGAAAAAAGTGGAGGGCTTGAACTAGATCAGGAGAGTAAGTTAGACCTTTCAAACTTCATTAACAACTTGGCCTTTATGGATGTTGATCTCCTAGTGGGGTAGATTTACTTGGTTTAATAGAAGAGTTGGGGGAGGGGTTGTATCCAAGTCCATCTTGATAGAGCTCTTATCTCCCCTATTTGGTTACAATCCCACTCTTGTAGGATTTCCCTTCTCCCTAGAATGGGATTAGACCACTCCCCCATATCCCTCTCTATTTGTCCTCTTAAGTTCAAAAGGTCTTTCCCTTTCCATTTTGCGAAAATGTGGATCACCCACCCAGCTTTGGAAACCAAGATTTCTTCATGGTGAAACATTGAGGTGGAAGGTATTACAATGTTCAAGGTGGCCCAAAAATTGAAGAATGTGAAAATACATATTAAAATTTGGAACAAATTAGGGTTTGGCCACATTTTTTAGTACAAGGATGAGAGGACTGATCAGCTCCACAAAATCTAGGAAGAGATTCAACAAGAAGGATACAATGATTAGAATTGGTTGGAGGAAATGTCTATCCTCTCAAACCTCCATAACATAATTTCTAGGGAAGAACACTTTTGGAAACAAAGGTCAAGAGTTAACTAGCTTAAACAAGGGGAAAAGAACAATAGATTCTTCCACTTATCTACTTTAAAACATCGGGCCAATAATAGGATTTCCAATATTAGGAAAGGATAGACTTTGTTATCTAAAGATAATGAGATAATGGATGAAGCAATTCAATTTTTCTCTTCTCTTCTCACTAAGGACCATTCTCTCTCAGTTTCTGATCAAGAGGATATTTTTTTTCTTATTCCTTCTCTACTACAAGCCCATGACAACTCTATGTTGAAAGCTATCCCAACCCCAGAGGAAATCTTTCAAGCTCTTAATTCCCTTCTGGGTGACAAGGTCCCTGGCCCCGATGGTTTCCCGACTTTCTTTTTCCAAATCTATTGGGAGGTGGTTTAAGGGGATGTTGTAAAGGCTATACAAGAATTCTTCAAGGCTAGAAACCTTTTGAAAGAACTTAATGCCACCTTTCTAGTTATCATACCAAAAATCCTAAGCGCAGATTTGATGGATAAGTTTAGGCCCATCAGTCTTTACAAATCTTTCTACAAAATCATATCCAAAGTCCTCACTACCAAGATCCTCAAAGTTCTTCACTTGATAATTTCCCCTCAACAAACTGGCTTCATCCCAAGGAGACAAATTCTAGACTCTATTATCACGGTGCACGAGGTGATTCACTCTCTTAAAGTTGGCAAAAGGGAAGGGTTCTTGCTTAAGCTGGATATATTTAAAGCTTGTGATAGGGTGGATTGGAATTTCCTAATGGCGATCCTCCAAGCTTTTGGCTTTGATTCTTGGATGTGTAAACTCATCTTTTAGCTTGTCTCCTCCCCTTCTTTGTCTATTCTAGTTAATGGTTCCCCATCAAATTTCTTCTTCCCTTCAAGAGGACTGAGATAGGGTGATCCCCTTTCCCCTGTTCTTTTCATCATTTTGGCTAATTTCTTGGGAAGGCTAATTTCAACAAAAAGATAGGACCAAATCTTGCAAGGACTCAAGCCTTTGTCTGGTCATCATTCTTTCACCCATCAACAATTTGTGGATGATACTATTCTGGGGGGAGAGGCTATGGTTAAGGAGGCCAGAGTGTTTAAGGGATTTTTGAATACGTATACTAGGGGTTCTAGCCAAGTTATTAACTGGGATAAGAGTTCAGTCTACTTCATCAATACTTGGCTAGAGAGATATTGGAAAATTTCTTCTAGCTTGGGAAGTGGTATTGGAACTCTTCCTACAAGTTATCTAGGAATGCCTTTGGGGTCCAAACCCTTAAAATCTTTTTGGAACAATATCATTGATAGATTCAACAAGAAATTAGCCAGCTAGAAAGGTGCTACCCTCAGCCAGGCTGGCAAATACACTTTGGTGAAGTCAATTTTCCAAAATCTCCCCACTTATGCCTTAAGCCTCTTTGGGATCCCATCTAATCAAGCTGACATAATGGAGAAGATCTAGAGGAACTTTCTCTAGATAGGGTTTGAAGAGCACAAAAGATATCATCTTGTCACCTAGGACCTTGTTTGTCATCTCAAATCTTCTAGGGGGCTTGGTATTAGAAAAATCAAACATCTCAATAATGCCCTTTTAGCCAAAAAAATCTGGCACATTTTTTAGAGTACAGGAGAATGGAGGGAAATTATGATTGAGAAATACCTGAGAAGGCAGTCTCTTAGTTTTTTGCTTCATGAGACTAAGATTCCTCTAGGATCTTACATATGGAATCAGATCCTAAAGGCTAGAGACCTAGCTAGGTCCAAGGCTAGATGGAAAATTGGGAAAGGAGAAAATATCTTATTTTGGCAGGATGACTAGATGAGTCAGGGACCCCTTATTGATCACCCAAATTATGGTAGATGGGCAAAACCATGCATAAGAAGATATGGTCTGAATATCAATGATTATAGAATAGGTAATGGATGGCATGACCTATCTATGATATCCCTAAACCTTAATTCTTTGATGATTGGCCTTAATGCTATTTCCATAAATAACAAGAGGGATGAATTCATATGGGGAGATAACTCGAATGGTCAATACTCTATTGCCTCTAGGTATTTTTCAATGTGGGACAGAATGGAGAAACCCATCTAGGCTAAGGCATGGACTCTTGGCCTTACCCCAAAAATCAACATCTTCTTCTGAGTTTTACTCCAAGACAAAATCCTTACTCTGGATAATTTAGCCAAGGGAGGTCAGATTATCCCCAACAGGTGTAGTCTATGTAAGCATGAATTGGAGATGGTCAATCACTTATTTATTCATTACTCCTTTTCCCCCAAAGTTTGGAATCTCCTGACTAGGGACTTTGGGGTCAGCTGGTGTCCCCCAACCAACATTCAAGAATTCTTCAGCCAATGAAACAGTTCACATTCAAGTTTAATCACTCAACTTATCTACTCCTGGTCCCTCCCACACTTCTGTTGGGGTATTTGGAAAGAGCAGAATAACCAAATTTTCAGAGACAGGGAATCCCCTGAGTTTTTTATTGCTGAGAAAATTGAAGGATTGATGAAGGAAAATTTTTCCACCACAAAGGAAGGAAATATTAAAGAAGGTGGGAACAAAAAACAAAGGAAAAAGGACAAGGACAGGAAAAGATAGGAGGCCAGGTGGGTTTTCCCCCCTAAAAATTGGTATAAAGCCAATTTTGACAGGGCTGCAAAAGGGAACCCCGGCCCTGTGGGTAGTGGAGGCATCATCAAAAATAACTATGGTGGAGGAGTTTTAGCCTTTTCCAACCCACTTGGACATCAAACAAATCACTTTGCAGAAGCCAGTGTTGTAGTCACATTGTTAAACTGGCCCTAGCTTCTGGGATTGAGAACCTTTGGGTGGAGGGGGATTCATTAAATATCATAAATTGTCTCAACGGTAATGCTACGCCTTCTTGGACAATTGTGAATGTAATTGAGGAGTTAAAGTCTAACCTGGGTAAGTTCAACAAGATCTATATCAACCACATGTATAGGGAGGCCAATTTTGCTACCAACTGGTTCACCAATGAAGTGGTCACCAAAAATTCAAAGATGATGTGGCATGTCGGCAACAACCTTCTAATGATAGTGAATAATTTAATACTACAAGATCACATCCAGGGAAGTACAAAAGAAATCCAAAATTAATAATGGGAAGATTTTTAAGATTGCATGTCGGAGAAGGAGTTAATAAAAATCATGCAAGACTCTTTTCAAAACATGATAGCACGTACATACGTCATGCTTCAAGGGTTGTTTTGAATACAACTATTAAAACTGGTAAATTTTAAAAAAAAATTGAGTTTTGCAACTTGAAGGAGGCAAAGGTTTGTAAGCAATCTGTGAGTAGCTAGGGGCTTATTGAATCAGAGGAAACCATGGTAGGGGAGAGAAGTAGGAGGGAGCCATAGGGGGAGGCAGAGAAATAGAAGGATAAACTAAAGGTTTGACATAAGTTGGAAAAGGGTGGAATCACTAGATTCCTAAAGAAGCTCCACAGATTTGATGTGGGGATCACCAAGATTATGGTGGACTCCTAGAAAAATGGGAGAGTCAAAATTGACAGGGTCACCCACCATGTCAATGTGGATTTGATAGCCCGAGTTGCAGAGATCCCTCTGGAAGAGAGTAACATCTTTAGAGACAAAAAAATGTCAACAACCATTGTCAAATTTTTTGCAAAGGATGAAAAGGAGCTAGATAATCTCATCAAGGTGGAGACGTATTATGAGATGGAGTCAATTAAAAAGCTATGGAGGTATGTCCTTAGGATTATCATTGAATATATTTCCTTGGACCTCAGATTTGATAAGATTATAACGCATCATTTTTTTTTGCTTAATCACTTCAAACATGGAATCAAAATCTCTTTTCCTTTTTATCTTTTCACCTTCATGAGCAAGGGTATCGAGGGTTTTAAGAGGAAACCTACTGCTAACCCATCCCTTTAGGAGACATTACTCCTCCTGGTCTATGAGTATCTGAAGACTCAAACTAGGAGAAAATCTCTTGGTGATACTGGGTGTGCATCTAAAGAAATTGGGAGTTCAGATTCTGAGGATGTGCTTAGCACAAAATCAGAAGAAGAGGTCAATGTTTCCTCTAAAGGGAAAGCCCCTAAGGAAGAAAAGAAACCATCAGCTTGAGAGGATTACCCCCCATTCCCCCTAAGCCTAAGCCTCAAGAGGAGGAGGAGGATAATGATGATGATGAGGACACAAACTCTGAGGAAGAGACGAAGGGTTGGATGATGAGAAGGAGAAGGAGAAGGGGAGGGAAAGTGAAAAGGAGGAGGAGGATTCTGCTGATGTGTCGGGGAATCCCAAGAAAAGGAAAGTTGAAGAGGCTTTTGAAACCAATGCCTAGATCCTTGAGATTCTAGGCCTAGGCCCCACTTCCTCTCCATCTGTAGATATTCAAGGTAAAGAGAGTGGGGAGATGATAACAAAAAATAGGAAGTCTTGGACGAATTTTAATTTGAATATAGATAAATTGGGGATGGTCATGGAGTCGTTGAATATCCAAGTGATGGAGGACATTGATGGCAAAGCCCACTATGATGATCTCATTGACCCTACTTTGGTTATTATCTCTAATAATGTGAGCTTAACCTTTTGAACAATGCTAAGAATAGCATGATAAACAATTTGTAATCTATCAAATGGTTATTCCATGAAATTAAAGACCTAAAGGGGAAAAGAAGCCAGGAAGGAAGCCAAAAAATGGGCAGTGACTAGAGACACATTGAAGAGGAGAGAAGCCAGGATGGAAGCCAATGACACTTCAACATCCAAGAACACAAGGTTGACCAAGAGGATAGAATCACCAAGGTTGAACAAAGAGTCCAAAGGATGGAGTTCTATCATCAGAACCTAGCCAACCAAGTGATCACCACTTTGAATGCCCTGAATGAGAACATTAATAGCCTGGGTGATTCACTAATTAGTGCTGGTTTTGGTGGGGAAAAGATGGAGAAGGCCAGCTTGGAAATTGGGCAAGTTGAGGATGATTCAAAGAAACCAGGGACCTAGTGGATGTTCAAAACTAGGACCAGAAGGATGCGGACGATAGGAAGACCAATGAAGTTGTAGAGACCCTGCAAGTTCTTAATAGAGACAACTAATAGTTAGTCCTACTTTTTTTTCTTTCCTTGTGTAGCTGGTTCTTTCTTATTCTAGTGTTGTTGGTTTTTTATTTCTTGGTCATGGACCTAATGTTTACGGTTGGCTTTGTTAAGCAGTTTCTCTGTAGCTAGACTTTTCTTAATATTTCTATTTCAGATATGTTGTAAAAACTTCTAGGTTTTAGGATCCCTATAAAACCTGTTTTACTTAATCAAAAACTATTTTTAAAAGTGGGTAGAGGCAACCTCGATGAAGAAAACCACCTTAGAAGTTGTATGTAATTTTCTTGAAGAGAAAATGTTTGTGCATTTTAGGGTGCCCATGTAAATTGTGGTAGATAATGGTACCAACTTCTCTTTAATTGAACTAACTATGTTTTGATCTGTGATCATGGTTTTCACTTTCAAAATCATTAGATTGGTGGACCGTATTACCAATCCTAAAACATGAGCCAAAAATATTTTTATCATAAAACTAAGCCCAAGAAATTCATGAAAGGAGATGTATTACTTATGTGGAAAAGGAGGGAACCTAAAGGAGCTCATTGAAAATTTTGATTCATTTTGGAAAGGATCATTTAAAATTCATCAAGTATTAAACCAAAACTATATTGAATTGGATTTTTTTGATAAAATTGTTCCACCCCTATCTTCTAATGAATAAGGCCTCAAGATATGTCAACTATAAAATAGGATTCCTTGTAATTGGACATTTATTTTTCTATTATTGAGGTGATATCATATGTTTTATTTATTTAGTTTTTGGCATGTTTGAGTCCCTTTTCTTTGTATTTTAGTTTTCATATTCCTAGAATGGCCATTAAAGGTTCTAGACTCACTTCTATGTCCTTTATTGTCTTGGTCCCTAGTCAAAGATATTGTTACCCCTATTTTTATTTTGTTTATTTTTTATATAATTCATTTTCAAATTAAAAAATAGAGCATATCTATAATTATTTTGATTGATATTATGTCTCCCCAAGAATATATTTTATGAATGAAAAGCCTTATGCTTTTAATCTTTATGTATACCAAATTATGTAATTTTGAACCTCACAATTAGAGTATGAAAGCTCACTAGTTCAAGGTTCCTTTTTTATATGGACACATACCAATTCTTATTTTGATTCCCAAGTCTATTGAATATAAAATTGAGAAGTGAAAAGCAATTTGGAAGGTATTGAGCTTGAACCATTGTAAATTCTATTTGGTTAGAAATATGTTGTTCATTGCACATGAGAATATAAAGACTAAATGATAAATGAATGAAAATAATCAAAAGGAATGATATTATAATCATTTCATGAAGTTTACATTTTTAAAACCTGTATGAATAAAAGGTAATGATTATATGGAAAGGGCCTCATGTGAAGAGTTACCACTAATAAATAATAGCATCATAAATATTTCATATCAAGTTTAGTTGACATGAATAAATTTGTAACACCTTGCTAGGGAACCCCAGTGGAAAGAAAAACTATTAATGGGAAAAAAAGAATGATTTTTTTCCTATTTTTGTTAAACATTAAAGTACAACATATATATTCAAATATTATTAATTCATCATAATACATTTCATCAAATGCAAAAAAGAACAATTTTCATTAATTAATTTACCAAGTCCTCTTAGGTTCCTTGACATCACTACTACCAATGCATGAAAATACATCATGTTCAAAATGAAACTATTTACATACTTGCATTATGAATTAAGAAATTAAATGTTACATTTGTGTAACCTAAAGATATTAAAAAATCCAAGGTATGTATTTTTTTTATTATATCATAGCTAAGCATGGGCACGTGTGTACACATTATAGTTTACAAGTAATCACTGTATCATGTGAATACATATACATTTTATAGATACCCCTTCAAAGAGTTCCCAATACAACATAAATACCTAAGTATGATAACATAATCATGATAAATGAAGTTTCACAATGAGATAATGAAGAATCATTGGAACACATTTGGCCACATGAACAAGAAGATGTAGGAATAGAACATGTACAAAGTCGAATCATCCAAAGCTTTGGGACAAGTATAGAAATATACTTGATGGATAAAATATTTTCCACCCAACCATTTATAACCTTACAATCCCACTCCATTGATTTGGGAGATAACACGAGGCCCCTCACAAAGTTCAAACACAAGCAAGGGAATAACATAGGTAAACTCATCCAAGAAGAGGCCTAGAAGTTCACAAAACTGACCAACATAATGTCATAGAATAGTCATGAAACACCTACAAGGGAGCTCCTAGGATACAAATAGAAGGGTTTCATTGTGCATGGTTCCCTACCAAATCCACCCTATTCTCTCTAGACCTAATACCCAGGGGGACACAATATGGAAATAATCACATCACTAAACCAAGGTGTCATGGTGCTAGATTAATACCTCATGGGTAGACAAGTCCCATCCTCAAAAAAAGAGTGCATGCATACCCTAGGCATGGGTGAGGCACCATTATCTTTTATTAATTTTTAGTTCTAACCTAATTATTTTTATTGCATGTTACTAATTGAATAATCACTCCATAATGGTTTGTCCAAGACTAGCTATTTTGGGCTCTAACCCCCATTGTGAGCCACCCTCCACACTATGTTCCTAGAAAGACCCTATTATGCTCCAAACTAAAATCAAAGAATGAATAAATTTAAAAAAATCAAATAGAGCCATATAAATAAAAGTCAGCAATGTCATGTTTGGAGCATAACTTCTCAAAATCATCAATAGGATCCACTATGCCAACATCACAAAGAGGACACCAAAAATACCAAAATAAAAATCACATTGGAACTCTCTTTTAAATTGAGATAACACAAAGCATATGGTCACGTCCTCTTTTGGATCAATAAAAATAAGCTAGAAACATTAGATCTCCTTGATCTTTTAGATGCCTAATCAATCTCTAAGAAAACTCTTAAATCAAACCACAATTATACTATAAATAGCACTTATTTTTAAAAATATTCAGAGATCCATGCAAAATCAAAAGTCAATATTCAACCAATTCTAGTAGTCAAATATAATCAAGAGATGTGACCATAACCACTTGTAACTTCAATTGCATAATTAGACCCAAACCAAAGTAAAACATCTAACTAACATAAGAAAGTATGCAGAATAGAAACCAAAAAAACACCTAGCCTATGGCATACACAAGATAGTCTCAACCCTCCATGAAATCACACTAAGAACATGAATTTTTTAATCAAAAAAACAAAAACATTATTATACTTTTAATTAGCTTACATGAAAATCTATTGAGTTCTAGTAGAGTCATTAATGATCAACTATCATCAAAATAAAAGTAGGGATACAAAAAAAATTCTAAATGTGATAGATATTAAAGCACCTAACTAGCACAATAAAATAATATTTTCCAAATATGCATCATTGCTCAAAAATTAATCGTAAGGCCCTATAAGGGCATATGAAGCACACTATTAGGTAAATCATTAACATAAGAAAATCCAAAATCCATAATTTTAGCATACATTACATAATACATACATCACAAAAATGATAACTAATATGAGGGTCTAAGAGACAATATAATAATAAATTAACAAAAGTAAAGAGGAAAGATAAATGGAGTTAAACTTTTCATATATAGAGTCTAGGAGTACCACCAGCAAGCATATTTACCTTTACAAATATAATAATTTCTTCTTAAATACGAATATATAAAAAAATATTATACTAATATCTATATGAATACTAAAATCCTACAATGTATGATATCCACCATTTAACTAAGGATACTAATAAATAAATTATAATTTATATCTATTGGACAATTTCTACTTAAGCTAGTACCATAGTATCTAATAATAACACCCTTAATCTTCCTAATGTAAACTTAAATAAATGAATTGAAATTTAATCAAATAATCTTTAGAATCCTATTTCCTTATAGTCCAAATTATTTTGTATCACTAGTTTCAAAATACAAGGGCTTAATATAATCACAAGGCCACATAAATAAGCTACGATAATGAAGACATTGATCCTTGGAGGTGACAATCACATTGTAGAAACTCTAATAGAGGGTAAAGTCAATACTCTTTGTATTTATATAAAATATTTATGTTATAATATTATATTATAACTATAATAGGCTTCGTAAAAATTATGAATGACAATGATCAATTGATCTACAAAATTCATATAGAATATATATTTACAACTTCCTATTCATAGTGTTCAAATGTAAAATTCCAATATTTATTTTATAGCAATTAAAATTCTTGTGTGTTGGGGAATAGGAGTGAGCATGAAAGAGGGGGGAGTTTGGATTTATTTAGCGAGAGAGGTTATTATTTTATACTAATAGAATGGAAATGGGGAGAGAGAGAGAGAGAGAGAGAGAGAGAGAGGTTACTAAGAAGGATATATTAGGAATTATTTAATGAGTTATTGAGCATGTGTATGTGTGTGTTTGAGAGAGAGAATAAAAAAATATGTTACCACTTGTGTTACCTATCGATTGCATATTTGAGAAGTAATGAGTACCTATTTTAGACCATGCTTAATTCAAATTGATCAAAAAAGTAACATTTGATGTCATCGGATTGGTTTATCTATATCATGTTGTAGAGATCTTCAATATCTTTCTAATGCATTTTTAATGGAGTCAATCAAACTCCATATGTAAAAGTTATGGCCTCTAAAGTAAAGCCTACTTTTAGTTGTTCAAGACCCAATCAAGTTTTGAACAAGTAATATTTTACATCTTCAAAACCCGATCAAGTTTCAAAACTCTATCAGATTTTTTATTTTTTTTATTTTCATAACCTAATTAGGTTATGGCTTGGTAATACCCTAGGGAAATGGCCCAAAGGCTTGGGAGACTATTTTTCCTCCACTTTTTCCATTTAGATGTTTTTTCACCTTTTGAGATGAATTCTTATCGTTTACTTAATTAGGTTTGCTAATGGTGAAGTGAGTATCTTTAAAACCACCACCATAATCTTACATGTCTTCTTAGCTTTCTAACCATATAATTTTTTCTATTTTTGGACAACATTTACATTGTAAATTTTAATTATTTCTACCAATGTCTTGACACTCCTCAAAGACATATGTCAACCTTTTTTATAATAAGTATTGATATAGTTAGCCAAGTTTAAATTAAATTATATACTATTGTTATACACTTTTTTTTTAAATCATTTTATTATTATTTTGATTCAGGTTATGCACAACACATGAACAAGTACCAAGATTTTAGGATATAGTAAATTAAATAATTCATAAAAAAGATATTCATCATAAAATTACAAAAAAAATAAACAAATTTTAGATATCACTTTTGACTATCATCCTACCAAAGGGATTTATAAAATATTGAGTATAACTATGCCTTTTATGTTGCACACAAAAATAACTATATTATGTTTTCTAAAAAAATTAGGAACTATGTTTCATGTGTGGGTAAGTGCAAGAAGTTGGTTCTCACTTTTGGGCAAAAAGTGGAAGTGTTTTTCCTATTTTTATAATTTTTTGTCAATTGATGTCAAAATTTGAGGCATTTAGAGATTGAATATAAAAAACTTCAGCAATAAAAATTTTAGTGTTAGGAATCTAGTTTTTGAATATGTAATTTAATTGTGTACCCATATGATAGATTTTTTTTTTGGTATGGATCTTCAAAAACCATTTTTCAAAATGTTTGTTTCAGGACCATACCACACTCATGTACGGACACCATAATTTGACACAAATAAATGAATTTTCATAAATCCTTTGAAAGGGAGTTTACCTAATACACCTAAGATTGATGACAATATTTTTCTTAATTTTTTATTGAATAATTTTTTCATTATTAATTATTAACTGGCTATAAAGTTAAATTTTAAAACCTCTCTGTACAGACACCATAATTTGATCACAATTTCACTTTTTTCAAAAATTGTTTTTTTTAACCTCAAAAATAATTGTATGTAGATTGATGACATATAAAATAATTTAAGAAAAAAATAAAAAATAAAAAATTTATTATGGTTTTAGTGGACTTCACTATTTTATATTTAGGTACCACCTTGCATTAAAAAATAATGCAAAAATAGTAAAGAAAATCATAGTACTATAAAATTTATATTTCTAAAATCAGGATAATGAGAGCTCTAGTGGATTTTTGTTTATAAAAAAAATTGATCGGAAAGACCCTCTAAAAATTATGGCAAGGTGTGAATTTGTCAGTTCAATGCCTTAGCCAAATCTTGAGAGGTCAAGGCATAGGCTTGTTGAAATCTAATTGAAAAGATCATTAATGAAGAAGGAAGATTGTTTGCAAAGAGGGAGATTGCTGATAAAGAATGTTTTCAATCATTTTTTTGGCACTGATGTCAAACCTACTATTTGTTGGAATGACAATTGCTTATAAGATCCAAGTACTATCACTTAGTTGATTGATGAAGAGGATTTGATCAATAAGATGTAACAAAAGCACCTAAGGGAAAGGTTGAGTTATGGTTTTGTAATGAAGTAGAAGGATCAGTTAAGACAATGGTAAAATGATGTATTGATAATATGCTTGAAGATATAGAGGTTGGCTACACTTAGAATAATAAGTTCTAAAAAAGTTGTCTGCAAAGCTTGACTAAGTTCATCAGTGGGTGTTGAGCAAGCTAGTTCATGTCGAGCAGATTATTAGTAAGAGCTGAGCAAATGCAAAATCTAGTTTATGCTGAGAAAAATAGAAGAAGTTGAGCAAGTTCAGGTGCCAAGAAAGTAATAGGTGTCGAGCATCAATAAAAACTTAGTTGATGCCGAGTGAATCCATAGTGGGTGTCGAGCATCAGTAAAACACAGTAGGTGTCGAGTAACACATTATGTGTCAAGCATCAAAAATTTAGTAGTGTCAAGCTATTGCATTATTTGAAAAGTCAAAGATTTGCTATATCTGAGCCAACAAGTTTGTTACCTTGAATTTTGTGAACCAGATGGAGGATAAGGATGATGCGTTAGTGGCACATAATTTTAGATAAACTATTTTTGGGAAAATACTAGAGGATTCTTCATGATTTTTCTAGAAGAAACAAGATTAAGGGTAGATTCATTGAATATTACCTAATCCATTCAAACTGAAATCAAAAGTAGGAAGATTAAGAGTGGGAAAAGTATAAAAACACTTAAATTTAAGGAGTTACAGGTCAAGAACCAAGAGTTGCCAAGTTAAGTGGTTGGTTGGATGTTAAGGTGAAGGTATCAAGAGGGAAGAATAGAGCATAGAGACTATGCTTTGATAGGTGATCATAGAGGTGATTGTACTGGTACATTGAGCATGGAGACTTAAGGAGACAAAGCTTCAAAGGAGGACAAGCTATCAGAGTTGTAGAGACTAAAAGCCAGGAAAAATTTGTGAGCTGAATCAAAATTTGAAATCTACAAGTTATGTTGTGAGTTGTATCATATCGAAATCCCTTGTTGTTACTCTCTAACAATTGTATCAGTTAGGGTAAAATCCTAAGGACCTAGGTTGGTTTAATAGCCATTTGTAATTCCTTTAACAAGGTGGCATTCCAAGTGAATGTTCTAAAGTCCTCTAACTAGGCCCACTTCTAACAAGGTGGTTGAAATCCTTTAACTAGGTCACATTTAACAGTGTGTTGTAGCCTTTAACAAGGTAGGCCTTTCACAGGGCATCACTCCAGAAGAGTGAGAATTGAGTAGCATGTTACTAGTGGTTTTTTCCAAATTGGGTTTCCGTGTAAATCACTATGTTATATGTTGATCTTTCATGTTTTATTCTTGCATGTTGATTTTTAGTAACTTGCTAAGTAGAATGTTTAGCTTGGATGCATGATTAGTTAAATGGGCTCACTATAATTAGTGAAAAAAAATTATTAGGACATTTGGACCTTGAATAACTGATTCACCCCCCCCTCCTCTTAGTTATTCTAAAGAATTTCTAACAATTGGTATCGGAGCCATCTATTGATTTGGTTTAAAGGTACTAGAAGCAAGAAAATTAGGATGTCCAAGACAAAAGTTCCCAAGCTCAACAAAGATAACTTTGCTACATGGAAAAGTCTAATGAAGTTGCACCTTGGATCAATAAGTGATCATGTACAAACCTTAATTGAATTGAAACATGTTGATCCATCTGTCCCTACTGCAGAAGATATGAAGAAAAAGAAGGAGCACAAACAGGCAATGCTGTAGATTGCCTCTGCCCTCAACTATGTTGAATTTGATGACATCAAGGGATGCGACTTTGCATTCAAGATGTGGAAAGCCTTTATAGATATTTATGGAGGAGATCAAAATGTCCAAAGATCAAAAAGAGAAAGCCTCAAAGGAAAGTTTGATGACATAAGAATGGAGGAAGGTGAAAACATTGCTCAATATGCCTCTAGAATAAAGGAAGTAGTAAGTGCAATAAGAAGTTTGGGTGGTCATTTAGATGATGAAACTATCAATAGAAAATTCTCAAGAACCTTGCTCCCCATCTATGCTATTAGAGTGTCAGCCATCTAGGAGTTAAGATGTGTACCAAGAAACAAGCTAACTCTTGAAGGAATAGTGGGAAGACTTATTGCATTTGAGTTATCCAACTTTGATAACTACAGACCTAAGAATCTTGAATATGCTTTCAAGGCTAAGATTTTTTTGAAAGACATTGAGGAGGTGAAACCAAAGAAGAAGAAGAGAAAGGTAAAATATGCATCCAGTGACAGCAGCATAGATGAAGAAGATGTGGAACAATTAGAAGCAGTGTTGGCTAGAAGATTTCACAGAGGCAAAGGTAAGCTGCCTATCATATTTTTTAATTGCAATGAAGTAGGGCATATTGTTGCAAGGTGTACATAGAAGAAGAACTACAGAGAAGGGAACAAGAACAAGAATAGAAGAGAAGATGATAGCAGAGATTATAAAGACAAAGATAAAAAGTGCTACATTATTAAAAAAGAGGATTCTAATGAAAATGATGATGAGGTAGTTTATGTAGCCATGAAGGATGAGTCAGATGAAGATGAGGCAATCGAACTAGTAACCTATATGAACAAGAATGATAGGTGGATCATAGATAGTGGATGCTCACATCACATGATAGGAGACAAAAGTAGGTTTGTTACCTTCACTCAATAATTGCCTAATTGTGTGTTGTATTTGATTTTACACAAATGTCATATCAGTTTTTAGTCAGTTCTTACCAAGCTCACTTGGTTAGCAAGATAGTTTTTCTTGTCTATCAAACATTCCTGAAGATTACTCTGCAAAAAGAGTGTCTATCGAGCTCACTCAGGCATCGAAGGAATTCAGGTAGGAAATAGTGTTAATCGAGTTCACATGGTTAGTGAAGGAAAGTTAGACACAATTAGTGTTCATTTAGTTCACTTGGTTGCCAAAGGATATTTGCAAGTTCACAGTGTTAATCATGCTTCTACCTGTTAACATAAGAAATTATCTTAGAACCAGTATTTACTGAGCAAGGTCAGCCAATGAAGGATTTTATTGTTTTGGCATAAGAAGCTTATTTATTTTAAGTATTTTTTCTACCTGACTGTGGTAATAATTATTGGTTATTGTAATTTGTAATTGAGCTAACTTGATAATCTAGATGATATAAATGAAAGGTCAAGTTGACATTTTTAGTGTGTGTGCAAAGTGTGTTGATTGGATTGAGAAAGTAAGAGTGAGAGTAAACTGGAGGGATAAGCAGGTATCCTTGTGGAGCAAAAAAATAGTATTTGATCAGGAAGGATCAAGGATGAAGTAGAATAGAGACCTATAATCAGCAATTCAGTTGCACCACAATCAAGTCATTTCATTGTTACTCTCTAACCATTGTAACAGTGATCTAAATCTCTAAACAGAGTTGGTTTAATAGCCTATTGTAAATCCTCTAACAAGGTGATAGTTCCATTGAATTTTTTTAAGACCTCTTGCAAGGCCACTCCTTATAGGGTGATTAAATCCTCTAACAAGGTCACACCTAACAATGTGTTTTATAATCTTTAATCGGGTTGGCTCCAAATAGGGCTCACTTCAGAAGAGTGAAAATAGTAACTAGTTAAATTGGTGATTTTTCTCATATTGAGTTTCCACATTAAATCTTGGTGTCTCATGTGTTCATGTTATTTCTTTTATGCTTGCAAATTAATCACTGTGAATATTTAAGATCAACTAAAAGTAAATCACACTCTACATTTACCAAGTTACAACATTTTTTGTGTGTTTACCAAACAATTGCAGCAATTAGATTTCTCATTTTAAATTTTATTGTTGACATCTAAGGGATCTGGAATTTATTTTAGTAGTAACTGATTCACCCAACCCCCTAGTTACTCCTATATTTTCAACAATTGGTATCAGAGCTTTTTGTGCTTGCAGGAAGGTTTCAAGGACCTAAGCTAAAGATCAGGATGTCTTACAAGAGAGAAATTCCAAAGCTAAATAGAGACAACTTTTCAGCATGGCAGGGACTCATGAGACTTCATCTAGCCTCCATTAGTGATTCAAGCTTGAAATACCTTGATGAAGAATACACAACTCCCACTAGTACATTATCTATTGGAGATATTGCTAAGAAAAAGAACCATAACACCATGATGATTGATATTGCATCTACTCTTAGCTATGATGAATTTGATCATATCAAGAACTATAAAACTATGTTTAGTATGTGGAACAAGCTAAAGGACATCTATGGTGGTGATGACAATGTGAGGAGGGCCAAAGAAGAAAGCCTTAGAGGACAATTTGATCAAATGAGAATGAGAGAAGATGAAAATGTTGCCAAATATATGGAAAGAATCAAAGCTATTTTCAATACAACTAGAGCATCTAGTGGAGAAATCAAGGATGAAACTATTATAAGTAAAGTTCTCAGAACACTACTTCCCATCTATGCAATTATAGTATCTACTATTGAAGAAAAAAGGTGTGAGCCAAATTACAAGATAACTTTGGATACCTTAGTAGGAAGAGTCATAGCTTTTGAGCTAGACAACTATTACAATTATGTTCTAGCTTCCAATAATATTGAATCCAAATTTGAAGCCAAACTTTCACTCAAAGAAAAAGGAAAGAAAATAAAGGACATTCATTCAAAAAGTTAAGAGGAATCAGAGAAAAGTTCTAATAGTGATCTTGAAGTTGTTGAAGCTTTACTTGCAAGGAAATATTCTAGAGGCAAAGGAAAATACAAAGGTAAAGTTCCCTTAATCTATTTTTCATGTGAATAAATTGGTCATATTACTGCTTGGTGCCCAAAAAAAGAAAGCAAGGATGAGAATAAAAGTCACAAGTGCAATGACAAGAAGGATTTCAAAAATTATAAATCATTCAAGGAAAAAGGTAAGAAGACTTGCTTTATGGCTAAAGATTCTGATAACAATGAAGATGAGATAGTATACATTGTTGTGAAAGATGAATCTGATGAAGAAGAAGATAAGATGGAACTTATCTCTCATGTCAATAAAAATGACACATGGATCATAGACAGTGGATGTTCACATCATATGACTGGAGACAAAACAAAGTTTTAACACTTTGAAGACTATGATGGTGGTAGCGTAAGGTTTGGAAATAATGAACCTTGTTGCATAAAAGGGAAAGGTTAAATCTCATTAACCAAAGAACCTGTATATGACAATGCCTATTGGGTTGAAGGACTAAAACATAACCTATTGAGTGTGGCACAGCTGATCAACATTGAATTCAAGGTGGAATTCATGCATGGCAAAGCAAGATTGTTGGATGAAAAAGGTAATCTAATTGGATCAGGCAAAGAAACACAAGGTAACCTATTTTATTTTAATCTTGGTGATTGTTCATGTTTTATTGCTCAAATGGAAGAAATTTGGTTATGGCACAGAAGATTATGTCACGTAAAATTTGATAGTATGGTCAAGATAAGAAAATTTAGAAAAGTAAGAGGTATTCCTAGTTTGAAGAAACCAAATGTTGGTTGATGCAAAAATTGTTAGATTGGAAAAATGGGAAAGACTAGTTTTAAAACAAAAACTATTAGTTTGAAGATTTCTTGGAAAGTGTGCATATTGACCTATGTGGACCCATTGGAATAGAAAGCTATAGTGGAGAAAAAAAAAAAAAAATTTTGTTGATACTGTTCCAAAATTATGAGTGTTATGTATCTTAAAGAAAAGTTAGAAGCATTTAAGAAATTCAAATGGTATCTAGCAAGAATAGGAAAGGAAATAGACAAAAGATTGAAATTCTTAAGATCAAACAAAGGTGGTGAATTCATCTCCAATGAATTCAATAACTTTTACATTGAAAGAGGAGTTAAAAGATAGGTATCAGTTCTTAGTACTCCTGAGCATAATGGAATAGCTGAAAGAAGAAACATATATATTATGGATTGTGCAAGGACTCTAATGATTGAAAAGAACATTGCTGTCAAATATTAGAAGGAAGCTATCAGCACTGCAGTTCATACTTTGAACTAAGTACAGTTGAAAAAGGACTCATATAAAACTCCTTATGAATTATGATATGACTATAAACCTAATGTAAGTTACCTAAAAGTATTTGGAAGTAAATGTTATATCTCAAAAGAGTCTAGAAAAGGAAAGTTCAATATAAAAGGTGATGAAGGTATATTCTTAGGATATTCTTGCAGAAGTAAGGCATATAGATGTTTGAATTTGTCTACTCATAAAATCATAGAAAGTGCACATGTGGGAATTGATAAGTTTGCAGAAAGAACTAAAGAAGAAAGAAAAAATGAACCACAAGATTATAGGATATTTGTTTACTTTGAACCTAATACATTTTCAAACACGTCTATCAATATTTCAAGAAGTTCAAACTGAGTCACAAGGACCCGAGTCACATTCTAAAGCTACCGACCTAATGCCTATCGAGTCCAAACAAACTAAGCCAGAAGATGAAATTCAAAATGAAGACATTGCAATTCATTCAAAAAGAAAAGAACCTATATTGGCCAAGTATGTCAGAAGACATCATGCACCTGATCAGATTATTGGAGATAAATTAGAAGGTACTATGACAAGAAGTAAGCTAAAAGGTACATGTTTACGTGCTAATTTTGAACTTAGAAGTGTTAAAGATGCATTGGAAAATGAAAGTCAAATTGAGGCTATGAATAAAGAAATAGAACAAATAGAGATGAACAAAACTCAGACACTTGTTCCTAGGCCTAAAGATAAAAATGTGATTGGAACAAAATGGGTATTCAGAAATAAGTTGAATGAAGATGGACAAGTATCAAGAAACAAAGCAAGACTAGTGTGTAAAGGATATTCTCAAGGAGAAAGAATTGATTATGGTGAGACTTTTGCTCCTGTTGCAAGATTAGAAGGTGTTAGGACTCTACTTGCATATGCTAATAATAGAGGATTTAAAGTATATTGAATGGATGTTAAATTTGCATTTCTCAATGGTATACTGGATGAAGAAGTCTACATTGAACAACCAAAAGGTTTTGTTGATCCAGAAAAAAGGGACATGGTTTGCAAATTACACAAAGCAATATATGATTTGAAAAAAGCTCCTAGAGCATGGTATGAAAGGTTGCACAACTACCTTATACATAGTGGTTTTTAAAGAACTAATGATAATAGTAGTTTGTATATCAAGGAAGGACCAGATAACAAGATTGTATTGACAGAAATATTTGTGGATGACAATCTATTTATAGGGAATGATGATCTATGCAAAGAATTTTTAGAATAAATGAACAAAAAGTTTGAAATGTCCATTTTTGGTGAGATAAAATTCTTTGTTGGAATACAGATATAGCAAAAAAAGAACAGCATCTACATTACTCAATCCAAGTATATCAAAGAGATACTCAAGAAATTTGGAATGGAATATTCCAAACCAATTTGAACCCCCATGTGTACTGGACTAAAGCTTACCAAAGATAATGATTCAAAAGTGGTAGATTAGACCTTATACAGATCAATGATTGAAAAATTATAGTATGTAGTTCATATAATGTCTGATATTGCTTTAGTAGTTTCAATAGTGGCAAGATTCTTAGCTAAACCTAGAGAAAATCATATGATAGCAATCAAAATAATTTTGAGATATCTAAAAGGTACTAAAGATTACGATCTATGGTACAAACTTAGAGGAAATTTAGACCTAAAGGTATTCACTTATGTTGATTAGGCAAGAAATCTTGATGACTAAAAGAGTACAAGTGGTGGAGCATTCTTTCTTGGTAAAAGATTGTTATCTTGGACAAGCAAGAAGCAAAACTACACATCTCAATCTATACTAGAAGTAGAATATGTTGCAGAAGCAATGAATTGTTCTAATATTGTTTAGTTTAAATAGTTGTTGGAAGGCATGAAGGTTGAGATCAAAGAACCATTTTTCATGTATTGTGATAACAATAGCATAATTAACATATCAAAGAACCCAGTGACACACTCCAAAACTAAGCAAATTGTTATAAAATATTATTTTGTTAGAGAATTGGTGTAGGATAAAGAAATTAGATTGGAATATGTTCACACAAAAGAATATATTGTAGACGTATTCACCAAGCCATTACCTAAGGATGCATTCCTATATCTAAGAGGTAAGTTAGGGGTCATTCCCCTATCTAAAACTCACTAAATAAAGTTTTAGTGATGCATCAATAGGAATCAAGTTGAAGATCAATCAGTTGATGCAGCATAGTCAAAGGGAATATTGCATATTGATACTAATTTGGTATGTGTTGTCTTTGGCATGTGTTGTCAAAGAGGGAGAAGATTATTGTCATATCTTTTTAAAATTTGTTTATATCTTTTGAGAAAGAAGTAAACTATCTTAGAAGTTATGTAATTCCTTCAAAAAGGGAGATTACTGCATGAAAGAGAAGAAGTTCTTGGTAAAAATCTAAGAGGGAAAATTTTTCTATCAGAGAAAGTCTTGTTTTCAAATTTTATTGTGCTATGACATGTTGTGTTGCCATCAATGCCAAAGAGGGAGATTGTTGGATACAATTGTCTAATTGTGTGTTGTCTTTGATGTTACAAAAATGTTATGTCAGTTGTTAGTCAGTGCTTACTGAGCTCACTTGGTCAGCAAGATAGTTTTCCTTGTCTACTGAGTGTTCTTGAAGATTACTCTACAAAAATAGTATCTACTGAGCTCACTCAAGTGTCAAAGGAATTCAAGTAGAAAACAATGTCAACCAAGTTCACATGGTTAACAAAGGAAAGTTGGATAGATTCAGTGCTCACCGAGTTCACTTAGTTGCAAAAGGATATTTGCAAGTTTCCAATGTTAACCAAGCTTTTGTTGGTTAACACAAAAAATCATCTCAGAACTAGTATTTATCGAGTAGGGTCGGCCAATGAAGAATTTTGTCATTTTGACATAAGAAGATTATTTATTTTAAGTATTGTTTCTATCCAACTATGGTAATGATTATTGGTTATTGTAATTTGTAATTGAGCTAACTTGACAATCTGGATGATATAAATGAAAGGTCAAGTTGAGATTTTTAGTGTGTGTACAAAGTGTGTTGATTGGATTGAGAAAGTAAGAGTGAGAATGAATTGGAAGGATAAGCAAGTATCCTTGTGGAGTAGAAAAGTATTATTTGATCAAGAAGGATCAAGGATGAAGTAGAATAGAGATCTATAATCAGCAATTTAGCTGCATCATAATTAGGTCATTTCATTGTTACTTTCTAACCATTGTAGCAGTGATCTAAATCTCTTTAAAAAGTTTGTTTAATAGTTAGTTGTAAATCCTCTAACAAGGTGATAGTTCCATTGAATTGTTTTAAGACCTTTTCCAAGGCCACTCCTTATAGGGTGATTAAATCCTCTAACAAGGTCACACCTAATAGTGTGTTTTGTAACATTTAACTGGGTTGGCTCCTAACAAGGCTCACTTCAGAAGAGTGTAAATAGTAAGTAGTTACATTGGTGGTTTTTCCCACATTGGGTTTCCAAGTTAAATCTTAGTGTCTCATGTATTCGTGTTATTTCTTTTATGCTTGAAAATTAATCATTGTGAATGTTTAAGATCAACTAAAAGTAAACCACACTCTGCATTTACCAAGTTACAGCATTTTCTGTGTGTTTATCAAACAACTGTAGCAATTAGATTTCTCAGTTTAAATTTTATTGTTGATGTCTAAGGGATCTAGGATTTATTTTAGTAGTACCTGATTCACACCCCCCCCCCCCCCTTTAGTTACTCCTATATTTCCATTGTTGGGTAGAAGATTTCATAGAGGCAAAGGTAAATTCAAAGGTAAGCCACCTATCATATGTTTTAATTGCAATGAAGTAGGACATATTGCTACAAGGTGTACATAGAAGAAGAACTACAGAGAAGGGAACAAGCACAAGAATAGAAGAGAAGATGATAGCAGAGATTATAAAGACAAAGACAAAAAGTGCTACATTGTTGAAGAAGAGGATTTTGATGAAAATGATGATGAGGTAGTCTATGTAGCCATGAAGGATGAGTCAAATGAAGATGAGACAATAGCACTGATAACTTGTGTAAACAAGAATGAAAGGTGGATCATAAACAATAGATGCTCACATCACATGAGAAGAGACAAAAGTAAGTTTTTTACCTTTACTCAATATGATAGAAATAGTGTTAGATTTGGAAATGATGCTCCATGTCTAATCAAAGGAAAAGGTTTCATTAAGCTTACAAAGAAATTTTCATGTGATAATGCATGCTATATTGAAGGATTCAACTACAATCTATTGAGTGTGTCACAGTTAGGCAATGTAGGATGCAAAGTAGAATTTGGAAACAAAACTACCAAAATCTATGATACTGATGGAAATCTAATAGGAAAAGGAAAAAAAACTAGGAGTAATCTGTTTTACCTAAATATGGAAGATGTAGCCTATCTTATTGTTAGAGTCAATTATGTATCGCTATGGCATAAAAGGCTATGTCATGTCAACTTTGATAATCTGATTAGCATCAACAAAATGAAGAAAGTCATAGGATTGTCTAAACTAAAGAAGCTTGAAAATACAATGTGCAAATAGTGTCAACTAGGAAAGATGACCAAGTAAAGTTTCAAAAGAAAAACCTACACCTCCAAAGAAGTACTAGAGTTAGTGCATACTAATTTATGTGGCTCAATAGAAGTGCAAAGCTACAAAGGAGATAGATATATAATGCTACTTGTTGACAACTACTCTAGGATGATGACTGCCATGTTCTTAAAGAAAAAATTTGATGCATTTCAAATGTTTAAGTGGTATTTGGCCAGGGTTGAGAAGGGAATAGGGAAGAGTCTAAAGTGCCTAAGATCAGATAGAGGAGGAGAATTCACATTAAAAGAATTTGAAACATTTTGCAATGACAAAGGAATTAAAATACAAACATCAGCACCAAGAACTCCCCCACAAAATGGCATTGTAGAAAGAAGGAATAGATCAGTGATAGATTGTACCAAAACACTAATGATGGAGAAGAATGTTTCTCTAAAGTACTGGAGAGAAGTTGTAAGTACAGTTGTCTACACTCTGAATCAATTACAAATTAAGAAAGTTTCAAATGCAACACCTTTTGAATTGTGGTATGGTCACTCACCCAATGTAAAACATTTCAAAGTGTTTGGTTGTAGATGTTACATTCTTAAATATTCTAGAAATGGCATGTTTGATGCAAAGAGTGATGAAGGCATATTCCTTAGATACTCTACTAGAAGTAAAGCATATAAGTGTTTAAATACTAACACTAAGTGCAAATATAAATTTTGATGAGCATACAAAAATTCAAAATGATGAATCCATCAAGAAACCAAAAGACCATAGATCCTTTGTATACTTCTATGAAGGAATGCCTACTAAAGAAGAAGGTGTCAATCAAGTTGGAAATCAGCAACAAGTCTTAGTATTAGCCAAGTCACAACCAGTGAATGCCAAGCTAAGTTGCAGAATGAAGACATTGCACATTTTGATTCTAAAATCAATACACACGAAAGAGATGATGAAATACCTTAAAGAAATGTGCATAATGACTCTGAAACTGAAAGACCAAACTTGGAAATGAGGAAAGAACTAAGGCTATCTAAGCATTTGAAAAGACATCACCCTACAAAAAAAATTATTGGTGACAAGAAAGCCAGACCAATGACAAGGAATAGACTAAGAAGTGAACCATGTCTGCTGAGCAAGATTGAACCCAAAACAGTGAAAGATGCACTGCAAGATGATAATTTGTGTAAAGCTATGGAAGAAGAGATTGAGAAGATAGAGAAGAACAATACATGGACTTTAGTTCCAAGACTAGCTAATAAGAATATGATTGGTACCAAGTGGATATTTAGGAACAAGCTAGATGAGAATGGTGAGATCACAAGAAATAAGGCCAAACTAGTCTACAAAGTTTATGTACAAGAGGAAGGACTGGATTATGGGGAAACATTTTTCCCTATTGCAAGGATGGAAGGAGTAAGAACTTTACTTGCATATGCTACCTACAAAGGTTTTAAAGTCTACCAAATGGTTGTAAAGTTTTCTTTTTTGAATGGTATACTAGAAGAGGAAGTATACATAGAACAACCAAAGGGATTTATTGATGACAACAACAAAGATATGGTTTGCAAACTGCATAAAGCACTCTATGGTTTGAAACAAGTGCCTAGAGCATGGTTTGAGAGACTTCACAAATATCTAGTGAAGATGGGATTGAGAGAATAGATGACAAAAATAACCTATATATCAAGGCAGAAAAAGGTAAAGACATTTTGATATCTAAAATCTTTGTTTATGATATAATATTTGGTGGAAAAGATGCCCTATGCAAAGATTTTTCTGACCAAATGAAACATGAGTTTGAGATGACAATGTTTGGAGAAATCAAATTCTTTGTTGGATTGCAAGTACATCAACTAAAACATGGTATATTTGTGACCCAATCAAAATACATCAAGGAAATACTCAAAATATTTGGCTTAGAAGATTCAAAACCAGTTAGTACACCAATGGTAACAGGACATAAGTTATCCAAGAATGATGAATCAGCCAAAATAAATCAAACAATGTACAGATCAATTATTGAAAAGTTATAGTATGTTGTGCATAGTAGACTAGATATTGCATTATCTGTTGGAATAGTGGTAAGATTTTTTGCAAATCCAAGAGAAAATCATCTTATGGAAGTAAAAAGAATAATGAGGTACCTAAAAGGAACAAATGACTTTGGCTTATACTACAAAAGGACTAAAAAGTTTGAGTTGAAAGCCTACACTGATGTAGATTGGGGAGGTAATATAGATGACAAAAAAAGCACCAGTGGAAGAGCACTTTTCTTAGGAAAAAGATTGGTCACTTGGACTAGCAAAAAGCAAATTTGTACCTCACAATCCATAGCAGATGTTGAGTATGTTTCTAGTGCTATCAACTGCACCAATATTGTATGGATCAAACATCTATTGCAAGGTATGAAGGAATAGATGACTGAACCTATGATACTCTATTGTGATAACACTAGTGCCATCAATATATCAAAGAATCTTGGGATGCGTGCCAAAACAAAGCACATTGCAATTAAGTATCACTATGTAAGAGAATTGGTGGAAGACAAGCGAGGATGGAATATGTCAATTCAAAGGAACAAATTGCTAACATCTTCACAAAACCATTACCTAAGATGCATTTGAATACCTTAGAGGTAAGTTAGGGGTGATACCCCTATCCAAGGCTATTTGAGTAACAGTCATATTGCCATACATCAGATGAGTTGATTACTGAAATGTTATAAATTGATGCAGAGGATACTTACTTTAGATCTTGCTTGAAGTAATTAAAGTACTAAAATTCCAAACAAGTCACAAGCAAGGTGACAGAGGGAGAAATTGGAGTTTCTGCAAATGCTACACTTGAATGACAAAATGCTAAAATAATATGTCTTCGGCATTGTTGTCAAGAGGGAGAAATAGCAGAAACTAATCAAATCTACAAAATCAAGTGTGTAAAGAGAGAAATAGCAACTAAGAGGTAGAGAAAAATTGATCAAAGTGGTAAGCTACAGAAAAGAGGGAGTCATACAGAAACTAATCAAACATATAGAGGGAGAAATAGTAGAAAAATAGCAGAAAGGAAAGAGAAAGGAAATAGTAGTTAAGAGGGACAAGTAGAAGCAAAGGAATTAATTAGGATAACAAGAAGCAGAAGCAAAGGAATCAGTCAGGCTAACAAAACAGAGAGGGAGTTACTTACAAAATTCAAAGGGAGTCATAAGAAATTCAAAGTTGCTAATAGAATGAATAATTTTGGATAAATTTTTCTTTATGGCATTTGATTTACTATTCTAACCTAGCTAGCATTTTGATAACTTGGTTGATCATTTTGGTTTGCCATCAATGCCAAAGAAGGAGATTGTTGAAATTTAATTGAAAAGATCATTATTGAAGAAGGAAGATTATTTTCAAAGAGCGAGATTGTTGATAAAGAATGTTTTCAATCATTTTTTTGTCACTAATGTCAAACCTATTATTTTCTAGAATGAAAATTTCTTTTAAGATCCAAGTACTATCACTTAGTTGATTGATGAAGAGGATTTAATCAATAAGATGTAATAAAAGAACCTAAGGGAAAGGTTGAGTTATGGTTTTGTAATGAAGTACAAGGATCAATTAAGACAATGTGTAACGCCCCGCCAAAGGATCCAAAAGAATTAACCTAAATTTTTACTAAGTTTGCCAACAATTTTTTTTTTTTTTAATCGTGAAAAATAAGCCATTCACATCAAACACATAGTAGCAGAAGCAATAACATACATACAACTAAAGCATACATAAGCATACATAATGGGTTACATTCCTTAAGGATCCCAAGACGTTGAGTCACATTTAATCTAATTAATACTAAGTCTAACAACTACCACATCCATATGAAAGAATAATTAAAAATTCCAATGTCCATAATATACATTTTTTCTGAATGCCTCTTGGCAATTAAATTTGGAATGCTTAATCATCCATCGTACATGTCATAGGGTATGAAAAGATTAAAAGATTAAACATATGTAAAAATAAAGATACATCATCCTCATCAAATCCATGATACAAGTGCAATAAAGTAAATGGAACCAATAATATACATGATACATCCATCCATCAATAAAGATATAACAACCATCATAAAAGATAACCATCCATCAATAAAACACAACTAACTAAGTGCACGGTTACTCCCAACCATCAATAGCATCATTAGACCATTGTAGGCCATAGCCATCCCTCTATGCATAACATCCCAAGTCACTAAAGGGATCATCGGTACTATAGTAATAGGGATGTCACTCCTAAAACATGCTACAACATATGCATAAAGAAATCTAACATGCAAGAATAAAGCATAAGGTGATCCTATAAAATAGATAACATCATCTATCACATGCTAATCACTAATATAGAGAAATGTACCAGTAAATAACATCCATCATAAGATCCAAGAACAAAATGAAGATAAATGCTAACAAAGAATGCTCCAGCCACAGTGTCTACGAACGGATCTCAAATGGTAAGAGTGAAAAAGCACTACCACCTGACCACGTGAAATCTAAATGGCCCACTCCCACCGTGCTAAGCAGATAATCCCAAGTCCCAAACAGGATATCAAATCACATAACATAAGTACTCTCTAATCTCAAGAAATCCTAAAAGTACACTAACTCAAAGGTTCCAACATAGATCGACATCTAATCCTAGAGGCACACAAAGACACGTAGGAATATACTATGTAAGCGAGAAAGTTTCATCGCACGAATCATGCTAGAGTTACCCTGGTAGTCTCTCAATAGACCTCGACCCCCTAGTGATCCCTATGTGGCCACTAGTATCCTCTCATACTAACGAGGCATACTACGGAATGTAAGGTCACAACCAAGCATCCTCTCTACTCCCATCCTAGTTTGTACTAGCACTTGAGGCATGGGCGAGAACATACAATTATCTTATTAGGTTCATTTTAATCCCCATTTAGTATAATTTTTTCATTTATTAACACAACTTACAATGAGTTTCTCTGGTAGCCCATAGGGCCTCAGCCCCCATTACAAGCCACTTCCTAAAACTACATATAGACTTCCTACCATAGGCTCATGAAATCACAAATCACAAAATCATAGTAAAATCACCTCAATCTTATACAAGCGACTGAAAAGCATCAAAAGATAATCAAAATAATCACATTAGTTCTCCACGAGAAACTAAAAAGCATCCCAAAATAATACTGATTGAAGACTCCAAAATGGTCAAGTCAAACATGTCACAACATGACATCATCAAGATCAAAAAAAACACTTCAGTCCCAGCAAGGCAACTGGAAAGCAATCTAAGTATAACTGATTGATGACTCAAAAATGGTTAAGTCAAGTATCTCATAATCATACACCTTAGCTTCACACAAGAAGATTGGAAAGTAATAACAATCAATAAACCACACACATCATAAAGCATGCCATCACATTACCATGGTTGGGTTTGAAAAAGAACGAGATCAAATAACATCAGCATGACATCACATCTCATAACCCTCGAGCCTCTAGTAGACATCCTCTGACTGGTCAACAATCTAGTCAACCCCAAAACCCTAAAACACAGATAGCATAAAGAAACAAGATACAAAAACATATTTTAGTTTGCTTTTGCAATCACATGGTTAAGCCAAATATGAGATTTTAGTTTTCGTTTCGAGTGTATAAGATTCTTCGTTTAATCTCCAAATCAACCCATTTATCTCTTCAAATTAAGCGTAGAATTATCCCTCCATTATTTTAAAACAATTTTCTAAAATAATTAGAAGATACTTATTTACTTATTTAAATCATTGAACTAGTTCCAATTGACTTTTAGATAAAATCATTTGCATTATTTCACTAAAAATCAATGTTACTAATAATTCCAAGAAGTGTCTCCCATTATTCAAATTATTAGACTAATACATATCAACCTTCAAATTATTAGTTTACAATTTTCTTAAAACACTTCAAGGACAATCATTTATTTAAAGTAATCTTGATTGATTTTAAGTAAAATCAATCTCATTAATAATTCAATTATTTAATTCCACTAAACACTTATTAATATCTCTTTTCTTTTAAGTTGCCCTCATTTAAAAATCTATTTACTAAAATTGACTAATAATTAATTAGACTCTTTCTACTATTAACTAATCTTAATTAAATTAAATTTAATTAGATTAGTTAATAAATCATATAAAACTAATGCATAATAATAAGATTCTATTTTAATTTGAACCCAAACCTAAATCAATTTCCAAATTTTGATTCTACTAAGGGAAGATTGCAATTATATTTTTAATTCCCATAACTGGATGAAATAATTTGTATGCCTGAATTACAAAATTGAAGATTCATTCATAGAGAATTATTCAGACGCACATAACAGACACAATGAAGAAAGGAAGAGAAAAAGCATAATAAAATATGAAAAATAATCATGAGTGCCTACCTGGACACTGATGCTAATTTGCTATGCCTCGAAAAATTGTAGAGAAGCTCCTCCTCTCAGAACCTTCTCCTTTCTGAAAATTCCTTCCTTCTCCAACATTCACAATTCCTCCAAGAATTGAAACCCCCCCAAGTGACTAGGAGTGCTTGTAGAAACATATGAGCTTGTCCATACACACTAGGAGAGCCTGTATATAAAGGCCTCTAAGATGCATCTAGAATGTGTCTAGAAAGAACTAGGAGATAAGCATGACAACTAAGCACATATCTTCCATGATAAGAAGATAAACATTATGAGGTGTCTAGAATGTTGGAGACACCATGTGCTCAAATAATGTGCTAACTCCCAAGTGTAGACAACATGCGCATAATTAGAGTGCAAACTCCCATGTTGTCAACATGACAACTCACAAGAGTTCGCATACTCCTATGTGAATAGGTATTAAAATAATGCACATAAATTTATTCAATATTCACTTGACTCCTTTTAAATTAATTTATTAATTTTAAATCTCATGCACTTATCATGTGGTCATAAATTTTTTAATAAAATTAATTTCTTTTTCACTTTTAAATTTATTTTCAAAACTTAATTGATAAAATATTTATTGACTTAAATAATAATAGTATTATTTAGCATTTATTTAAAAATGAACTCTAAATATATTATTATTAAATTAAATTAATATTATCACATTCCAAATCTAAACTTATAAATTTTATCTTCAAATTTAATTCTTTTTATTTAATTAATTTCTCAATTAATTAAATAAAATTAAATATTAAAATATTATATTAATTCTCCTTTAAATTAAATCATTAATTAAATCTTTTAATTAGACTTAATTAATAGAAAATTCACCAAAGACCTCCAAAGTAAAATATGAAAACCCATCATAGTAAAACACATACAAAATCAAACTAAATGGTTATAATCACGAGTTACGTCATCTGACACATTCGGAGGGTACTTGACTCAGATACTTGTCCTAATTTTTAATTAGGACAAATGGCTTAAAGGGTTGAGATTTGGACTTGAGAATTTATCTCCCCTCTCTTACCATTGAAATAATGTGATAGGGTACATTCATCCTGGCAATTCAGGAAAGTCGATACCTGGTACCTGCAACCTACATAAAATCCACGTATGTACATACACAATATATACTAAGCTAAATAGACAATGGTAGGAAGTGGTGCATCGTGTAGGTCCCGACTAGCAGGTGACTATGACTCCCTTCCTTAACCACATCAAAAATGCCATATAGAAAGAAAACAAACATGCACACCATACACATGCAAGTATGGGGCAAGTATCCATAAGATAACACATATGATAATAAATCATCTAACTATTCATCATCAATATCTAAAAACACTGAATAATCATCATGTAAGCATGAAATATAAAGTACCAAGTAATCTCATCATATATCAACTGAACCTGAAATAATATCTGATAATCTCAAAATAATGTCACTAATAATCATCAACATAAAACTATCCTAAAAGAGTTCGGCAACAATAGTAAAATATAAACTAGGGGTAGGCATTACACAATGGTAAAATGATGTATTAATAATATAATTGAAGATACAGAGATTGGCTACACTTAGAATATTAATTGTAACAAAGTTGTCTGCAAAGCTTGACTAAGTTCATCAATGGGTGCCAAGCAAGCTAGTTCATGCCAAGAAGATTATTAGTAAGAGCTGAGAAAATGTAAAATCTAGTGTGTGTTGAGTGAAATAGAAGAAGCCAAGCAAGTTCAAGTGTCAAGCACGTAATAGGTGTTGAGCATTAGTAAAGACATAGTTGATGCTAAGTGAATCCATAGTAGGTGCCAGGTAACATAGTATGTGTCAAACATCAGAAATTCAATAGTGCTGCATTATTTGAAAAATCAGAGATTCACCAGATCTAAGCCAACAAGTTTCTTACCTTGAATTTTGTGAACCAGATGGAGGATAAGGATGATGAGTTGGTGGCACAAAATTTTAGATAAACCATTTTTGGGTGAATACAGGAGGATTCTTCATGATGTTTCTAGAAGAAACAAGATTAAGGGTAGATTCATTGAATCTTACCTAATCCATTCAAACTAAAATTAAAAGTGGGAAGATTAAGAGTGAGAAAAGTATTCCAAACTTCTATTTAAGGAGTTATAGGTCAAGAAGAAAGAGTTTCCAAGTTAAGTGGTTGGATGTCAAGGTGAAGGCATCAAGAGGGAAGAACAAAGCACAAAGACTCTACTTTGATAAGTGACCACAGAGGTGATTGCACTGGTACATCGAGCATGGCAACTCAAGGAGATGAAGCTTGAAAGGAGGACAAGTTGTCAGAGCTGCAGAGATTGAAAGCCAAGAAAATTTGTGAGTTGAATTGAGATCTGAAATCTACAAGTTATGTTGTGAGTTGTATTAGATTGAAAGCCCTTGTTGTTACTCTCTAACAATTGTATCAGTTAGAGTAAAATCCTATGGACTTAGGTTGGTTTAATAGGCATTTGTAAATCCTTTAACAAGGTGGCATTCCAAGTGAATGTTCCAAAGTCCTCTAACCAGGCCCACTTCTAACAGGGTGGTTGAAATCATTTAACCAAGTCACATTTAACAATGTGTTATAGTCTTTAACAAGGCAGGTCTTTCATAGGTCATCACTTTAGAAGAGTGAGAATTGAGTAGCATGTTACTGGTGGTTTTTCCCAAATTGGGTTTCCACGTAAATCATTGTGTTATGTGTTGATCTTTCATATTTTTTTCCTACATGTTGATTTTTAGTAACTTACTAAGTAGAATGTTTAGCTTGGATGCATTAGTTAAATGGGCTCACTATAATTAGTGAAAAAGTTTTATCAAGACATCTGGACCTTGAATAACTAATTCACGCCCCCCCTCCCCCCCCCCCCCAGTTATTCTAAAGCATTTCTAACAAGGCTTGGTCTCACCAAGCCTATCCCAAACCAAAATCTAAGGTGGGAGAAAAAACATCCCACCCAATGTTGTAAGAAATGGCCACCTATTATTTGAAATTCAAAAAATGGGTACTCATTTTGAAAATGTCAAATCGGCATACAAAATCCCCCAAAAAAAAAATTTAAAATTTTAAGAAACGGGTACTCATTTTTTAATTTTCAAAAATGGGTACCCATTTCTAAAAATTTAAAATTTTTATGTTTTCAAAAATGGGTACCCGATTTTTTTTTAAATAGGTGCCCATTTTTTAAATTTAGGATCGAGTGCCTAAGCCTAAAATGGGTACCTATTTTTTAAAAATGGGTACCCATTTCTAAAGGATCATGATCTCAATCCACAAACTTATATCGAATTGAGACCCAACTCATTGCTTCTACCTGTGTGCAAGGTTTGACCCACCTACTCTTATCCATTTTGTAAAAACTATAGTAGTTTAGAAAGTAGATTTAGAGTAGTACTACAATTTATATGTTGTATGTGCATTCTATTATTTTAGGTGGATGATCCTCAAATGTCTCATCCAAGTTCATGTTTACCAGATTTCATATAAAAGATGCCCACTTATACCCTCCTTTTTGTACACCATCTTGGTGCACTTACCTAGACATCAATTTAAGTACCATATTATTTTTTATCATCTCCATCTCAGATCTGAAATCTTCTTTAACATTCTCTAAAATCTTAGTCTCTAGAACATCACAAAGATTTGCAATCACCCTAGGATCCAATCTTCTCAGAGGCATCTTCCTCAATCTTTGCAAAACCAAAGAAACAAATCCATAAGATCAACTAGATCAACCTTCACTCTGATACCACTTGATGCAATACAAGGAAGGAGAATACCCAAAGGAGATGTCCTAGCCCCTAGTAATTAACTATACCGTAGAATATGCATAGTAACACATAGATTTAGATCCAAAATAATGCACTCATTCTCATAGTAGAATTATAAGATAAATACATTCAACATGCTTGGAGTATGCCCTTCCAAGTTATGGAAAAATACATAACAAATAACAATAATAGTTCTACAAGACCTCATAAGATCCAACCTTCTAGCTAGTCTAGACCCACAATTTGGTAGAAACCCTAAGAAAAATCTAAAAAAATTCTCGTAAGCCACCAAGCAACCTTCTTGTTTCCCTAGCCCACAATTATCTACTACCTCTACAAAAATTTGCTCCTCTCAGCTACTCCATGTTGAAACTACTCCACCATGAATTATGATTCAAAACTTCACAAGACCCACTACTTATACTAAACCAAGCCACAAGTCAACCTAGCAAGTTACATTAAGTAAACCTACAAGTCACGAGTTGGCTTGGTATTAGACATTAAATAAATGAACTAACTAAATACATAGGACATGCCCCAAATTTACAATACATTACTAACTCATATAAAAACATAAGAGTATTCTCCCTTAGGAATAGGTCCACATGTCATCCAAATCCAAGAGCATATAAGCCAACTCCCATGGATTGAAGCTTGCGGAAACAATCTCCAATATATTAGGAACACATTACCAGTACCCACCAAAAAGGTTCTAAGTTCAACATAATAACTCTAATAATTATGTGCACTTAGGACAAGATTCCTCAATGTGCCTCAAACACATTCCCAATTGTACAAACTATAAGTCCACAAATAGGAGCTCAATGATCTTGTATATAGGATCATTGACTACCCTAGGATGCTCTTGCATAAATATTATTGACAAAAAGGATGATGAAAAAATATAATTGATCCTCAATATAATGAATAGATGCATGAATAACCTATCCCAGAAGTTGATTGGGATGAGACTGTAAAGGATTAGATTGAAATCTAGATGCTCTTAGTTGAAATCTAGAATAGAGAAATGCCCAAGAGAGAAGAGACTTGGAAAGATGGATGGGTGAATAAGATCCATCCTCATACAGAAATGGTGTTTTTCCTTCATAGATTTGCATAACTTCCTCTAATGCAAAACCAACTAATATCAGTGTTATAGGTAGCTCAAAAACAAAAACTAAAGAGAGCTCCATAGCCAATAAGTCAAAGAAAAGGTAAATGTGGACCTAAATACTATAGATTATATTAATAACATAAGGGTTGCAAAGGTCTCATATGCACATGGCAGAAAGCATTGATTGAAAAAAGAAAGTAGAAGCCATGCAAGGTTATACAAATACAATGGTATTACCCATGGAGTTATCCAAGAAGACACTAAAATATTATTGATCTAAGAAATGTGTATGATAAAATTATAATTATCATTAAAGAATTGGACTCAAAAATTACTACTTGAGAAAAGAAGTGAAATGGGTGGCAATAATTTCTAAAATGAGTGGAGTTCAAAGGTATGGAATGATCAAATTATTGAATGAGAAGTTGTGAAGATTTGGATGGTTTAATATAATATATGTGTGCAAGAAAAATATTGACTTGATGGACTTGATTGTTAAAAAAGGTCATCAAGAGTCCATCAACTTGTTAAAAGAATTGACATAGCTCACTCAATCCATACAAAATGACATGAATTGCATCAAAATGAAATATTTGAAATAAGTGTTGATAATTGATGTTGGTGAAAAAAACAAGGTTTTTTCTTAGGAAGATTTTAGTTAGTTTTTTAGTTTTTATGCAATTAGAGAGTGTACTAAAATTATATAGATTTTTAGGATTTAGTTTTATTCCTTATAAAATAAAACTTGTTTAGGTACATATGTATCTAGTTTTCTACTTGTTTTTGATATACATGTTTTAATTCTTTATATTCAACCCTTTGTAATCTTTTTAATTGTGCTACAATAAAAGTTATATTTTCATATTTTTGTTCATGTGAAATCTACATTTGGTATCAGAGCAGATGAAGATACTAGGGTGTGAAAAGTGTTCATGAAATTATTTGGGCTGAATTTTTTGAAGAAGATCAAAGTATCAAAAGATGATATTTTACTTTAAGTATATTATAGAAAAGAAAATGGTTGTGTTCAAAAGGATTCATGGAAGAGTAATACTAAAGGATGTAGGTTGCTTATGGATGGATTGATGGATCTTGTTTTTTTTAAGGTCACAAAGATACTAAAAAGGTTGTACAAATCTCAATGTTCACATGTCAAAAGTGGCAGTGGTGGATCAAGGTTCTGATATTTTAGTGAAGTAATCGATGACTGCTTGTTCTGATTGGCATATGGAAGTATCGAAAGTCTTCTCTATATTAGAGAGAGGAGGGAAGATTGAGCCTTGTGATCTCTCATTAAAGAAAGAAATTGATAAATAATTAGTTGAGTTATAGTGGAAGTACTATGTGAGTCTATAAGACTCTAGTGATGAAGAGTTTCACATTGAGATGAACCAATTAGATTGTGAGCACGCTCAACATCAAGGGGGGGTTATGTAAAAAATTGATGCTGGTGAAAAAAAAAAAAAATTCTTAGAAAGATTTTAGTTCATTTTTTAGTTTTCATGCAAGTAAAGAATGTGCTAAAATATATGCATATATTTCTAGGATTTTTTTTTTAAATTTTATTTGTATTGCTTAGCAAATAAAACTTGTCTAGGTACATGTGTATCTTGTTTTTTCTTGTTATATATATATATATATATATATATATATATATATATATATATATATATATATATATATATATATATATATATATGGGTCTGAATTCTTTATGTGAACAACCCTTTGTAATCTTTTTAATAGTGTTGCAATAAAAGTTATATTTTCAGAATTCTATTCATGTGTGAAATCTATAATAAGATGGAAAAACTACAGAAGCTATGGGTATGATAATTCAATCTTTTAAAGAAATGATTGATTATGTAAAAGAGTCCAAGATCTTGATAATGAATGACTTCCCAAGAGTGTCCAAGATTGAATCTTTGTTAATCCTTTGCATTGATCGGCTTCAAAATCATGTGTACAAAGTGGTGGAAGTTTAGAGAAAAAAAGAGGTCTAGAAATAATGGATCTTATATATTAGCCTTCCTAAGTTTACGATGATCCAAGAGTTCTCTTCTACACACAAGGAATGGAAACATAAGATGTCTCCTTAGCATAACAAATACAATTAGGAGGTTCCACGATGCCATAAAAATCATGATCAAGCACTTTGAACTTCTTTATATTATTTCATACTTTAATCTAGACATCTTTTGTTTTGTCTTTCATTTGCAAAAACTAATTTTTCGCTTGAATAGAGTTAGCTAACTCTAGGTTTAAAGATAGTTCTCTTTAAATATCATATATATATCTTTTTAAAAGATGTTTAAATAATTAGATAATTTTTTGAGAATATGGATTTGATATTAATACTATATGATGCATGTGATGTGTTTCAACAACTTTATCTTTGAATGAGGATGGTGAATGGTTATTAAAAGCTTTGTGTTTAAGTGAACAAGAGTGAGTTTCTATGTAGATTCATTTTTTCAATGTGGTGCTTGTTTACCTTTTGAGAATCTATCATATATTCTCATTGCATATTTTTAGTTTATAAGTTCAACAAGTTAAGTTTATCTATAGTTAAATAGGGTCTATGTACTCTATTTTTTGAATTGCATATTTTGAAAATTGTATTCATGCCATGGCGATGCATGAATGTTAGCAATCCTTTATTACTTTCTTGTTAAAAGTACATTCAAATTAGTATGGTTTGCATTTGTTAAAATTATTTGAAAGGGATTCATACCTTAAATTTTGAGGAAAATTAATTTCAGTTTACACAATAGGGGTTGCTCATCCAATAGATCACCAGACTTGATAAGAGTCTTCTTTCTTTTTTTGAAACTTGGCTCGACGCCAAGGTCATGTGCCTTAAGTGGGTCAACAATCGACCAAATTAGTAGGGGTTGAAGTTCTCCCGGCTCACCGTCAATTAGCCTCCAGTGAGTGTTGCCCATATACAATCCACTTCTGATCTAAGCATGGTGGATGATATCCTCAAATACCACACCCCATTTAGAAAATAGACACTCCTTCACTACCATGCTTGCCTCCACTTTTTACTCAGCCACCATCAAACCTAGGGCCAAGAATAGAGACAAAATATCCAAGTTTGAGTGCGACTTGAGGTTATTTATCAGATATTCTTTGCCAAATAAGAGTTTGATAGCTTCCCAGAACTCCTCACCATCTGATTCAAACTATAATATCCCCATCTTTTTAGCAACTCAGTGGAGTTCTTAGCCTTTAAGTTCTCCAAAGGCTAAGTGAAGAAATAAGAGATTGATTAAGTTAATTTCTTATTAATTCATTAAATAAATTAGAATTAAAAGGTGACTTTATATTTAATTAATTTAATTTTCTAGAAGGACAATTAATTATTGTATTGCAAGGAGAAGCTTCTACATAATGCATTAATTATTGGAAAAGGGGAAGCCTCTAGTAATTTAATTTTCTAGAAGCATAATTAATTATTGTATTGCAAGGGAGGAGTTTCTAGGGAGTACATTAATTATTGGAAGGGGGAAGCTTCTAATAAATGCAATTAATTGGGTAAAAGCACAAACTTGTGTCACCCTTTTATAAAGAAAAAGGCTAACAAAAGTATAATTGTTCACCTTCAATGACATAAAACTGGTATTATTATTTAGAATTTGAAAATGAAGTAAACTAATAAAATGTGTAAAAATGGATGAAATTTAGGATTATAATATTTAATAATCATTTGGAATAAGAATTGATATATTTTCCTAATTTTTAAAGACAAGTTTTTAGTTGCTTAAAAACATTAAAAATTAGGGGTCTTGTTCCCACCACAAAATTATATGCAAATAAATGTATTTCCCTTTGATCTCAGATTATGTTATATATAACATATGTAGCCAGAACAATCAAAATTAAAAAATTTCTTTAGACCTATATTTTCTCTTTTATAATGATTCAAATTTCAGCTCACCTAAAATCAATAGTTTTCATCTCCCACCACTTTTTTCAAAATAAATCGATTCCAACCAAAAGATAAATTATACATTCTTGAAGAGGACTCTCTCCTCTAGATCATGTAATTTTTTAAAAATTTTAATATAATTTAATATTTTTTTCGTTCTCAAAATTGACATCTTCTTGAGTGTTAAAATACGTACTTGTAGAAAAATTTAATTACAATATACTATCTCTAATTTAAATACTATGAACTTTATATGAGAATATTCTTGACTTTGAGCTCTATAAAATGGTGTTTGTATGTTATTTAAAAAAATCATAAAAAATAGTAAGAGTTATTTAAACGATAATTTTTTGAAATAATTTTATTTCTTTAGTAATTGGATACAAACTAGTATATAATATGCATTTAATAGACATTTGTAATTGAAAAAGCGTGAGACCATATATAACTTAGCTAAAATAAATTTATCAAAATCATATGTTTGAACAGAATTGATTTTTAAATAGAAATACACAAATTTAGTCATTCTGATAAGTCAGCCTGAAAGGTGACATAACTTTGTACTTTACCCAATTAATATTTTATTTCCTTCTAGAAGGGTGAAGAAAAAGTATAAACAAAGGTGGGAGCTTCATTTTTTAGCATCGGATTATTGTGAATTTCGTTTGATAAGAGCTTGGAGGTGTGACTTATAGATGTGTTCTTGGCACTAGAGGACATCTATCCTCTCTTGTGACATTCTAGACGTCATTCCCTTGAGGTTTGGCCTTTGGAATTCATTGTTATGTATTTGATTTTATTAGTTTGATAACTAATATTATTTCAGCAGTGGTTCAATCTTCAGTTTGCATAAATTCCTTCTTGTTCATGTTATGCGGTTTTAAATCTATGCAAAAATAGTTAAATCTCTTTCAATAGTTGGTTCAATTCTTGGGCATTTCTAGGGTGCCCATTATAGTGGTATCAGAGTGGTCTCCTACCATCCTATGGGGTAGGAAAATTATATTATTTTCATATTTTCTATTGCATTTGGAGTGACCATTACTCTAGTATTTTCTAGCCATGGACAGACATAGGAGGTCTAAAAATTCTAGAATTTAGTGGAGTAATGATGAAATTAGCACAATGATGAATGCTTTGTGGGAGAGTATGGAGAAACTTGAGCTTCATCAATAAAAATTGAGAGAGATTTTTTTGGATCCAAAGACAATTGAAAGTGCAGCAAGGTATATGGCTTCTACTTTTAGAAGGCAGAGATTGAGGTTGTAGGGAAGGAAGTTTGAGTTTTCTGCAATAGGAATCCCTGATGCAAATGTACCTATATTTAGTATGACACTTGCCAGTCCTATTTGTAGTTTTGAGGATGGATTTATTTCATAGGGACATGTGGTTGTGTCAGTGGCAGTAGAGGATAGCAGCACTGAGCTACAACAGGTTGAGACTCCTAGAGCTATTGGTACAGTTAGTGGAGAGATAATTGATGCAATTGTTACCACTAATACTTTTAGATCTCTTAAGGGTGATATTTCATGGTGTTGCTCCAGTGCAAGAGATAATTGATTCCTCAAGTGGGACAAAGGCACATATAGAGTCACCCAACTGTGATGTTGGTGATGTGGGCATTTTGGTGGAGTCAGTAGATGTGGGTTTATGCTCTAGTATTATTGATTCACAATCTAGTGTTGTGTCATGTGTGTAGAGTCAGGAGTCCACATATGAGAATTTTTTAGGGGATGGCGATGCAACAATAGTGGGATTAGGAGAATGTGAGGATATTGTCATATCAGTAGCCACTTTTGTGTCAATTGAACAATCCAATGAGGAGTTTAGCAGTATGTATATAGTTGTTGATGTGTGTTCTAATGATGGTGCACATGTTGATGATTATGAGTTTTCATCAACTAAAGATCTGGTTTAGTTTTTTTTTGCGACAGTTAGTGTTGTTCCTATGTCCATATATTTTGATGTGGCTACACCTATTATTGATATAGTTTGCATGAGTGCATATAGTTCACCTATAACTACATCTTTTTCAATGCATGTTGGTGATGATCAAGATTCCAGTCCAATATATATAATGTGGGTGGATATAGGGAAGAAGAGTTTTCATAGATCTTCTATGAAGTTTCCTTCTAGTGACATTTTGACTTCTCTATCATCAACACAAGTTTTGGGTGCTAGGCTGCAGGACATGTGGTTGGTCCTGATGATGTTGGTTTGTAGTTGGTTTAATGTCCACGGGGATATCACATACTACTTCATTTGGATTTAGGTGAAGATTGGAGTTCATTATGTTGTTGGATTGCTTGAGGACAAGCAATTTCAAGGAGGGCAGACCTATAATGTCCCCATCTTTTTAGCAACTCAATGGAGTTCTTAGCCTTTTGCATTCTCCAAAGGCTAAGTGGAGAAATAAGAAATTGATTAAATTAATTTCTTATAAATTCATTAAATAAATTAAAATTAAAAGATGACTTTATATTTAATTAATTTAATTTTCTAGAAGCATAATTAATTATTGTATTACAAGGAGAAGCTTCTAGACAGTGCATTAATTATTGGAAAAGGGGAAGCCTCTAGTAATTTAATTTTCTAGAAGCACAATTAATTATTGTATTGCAAGGGAGGAGTTTTTAGAGAGTGCATTAATTATTGGAAGGGGGAAGCTTCTAATAAATGCAATTAATTAATATTTTTATTCCTTCTAGAAGGGTGAAGGAAAAGTATAAATAGAATTGGGAGCTTCATTGTTTAGCATCTGATTATTGTGAATTGCATTTGATAAGAACTTGGATGTGTGAGTTACAGATTTTCTCTTGGCATTAGAGGTCATCTATCCTCACTTGTGACATTCTAAATGTCATTCCCTTAAGGTTTGGCCTTTGGAATTCATTTCTATGTATTTGATTTTATTAGTTTGAGAACTAATATTATTTCAGTAGTGGTTCAATCTTTAGTTTGCATAAATCCCTTCTTGTTCATGTTATATGGTTTCAAAATCCATGCAAAAATATTAAAATCTCTTTCAGCAGTTGGTTCAGTTCTTGAGCATTTCTAGGGTGCCCATTACAAAAACATATTATGTAGCTGTCTGACTATAATGGAACCTTCAAAGGATGGGATCGCACTAGTAGTCTTGAGAAAAAAATTTCCTCCATTTATTCTTACAATAGTTTGAAACCCAGTATCAATGAAGCAAAGTAATAGTCTGAAACATGGGAATTTAAAACCCACCATTTCCTCTACAATTATTAGCCCATAATAATGAGAGTATTCATAATGTACAAAACCTATACTTGCCAATTTCATTGGTCATGTTTCCAACTAATCATCTTCCTTTAATTCCATAATGCAAAATTGCTAGATCATGAATAATGTAAACCAAGGAAACCTCCATTATCTAGAAATAATTACTTAGCTTGTGTGGTCACAACGCTTTTTCCCATACATGAGTCAAGGCTAATTCAATTTGTGAGAAACATTTATAGGGGTACACTTCAATTTCAAGTGGCTCCCATAATGATTCAATATTAATCCTGATGTAACTTTATCTCACATCATTCCCACTTAAGTCTAAATTTGATGCAGGAGCATCTAGAGGTATAAGGGCAATCCTGTGTCACCCAAAAAAATGTACTTAGACTTAGTTTCTGTTTCATGTGTTTTCATTTTTAGACACCCATTTGGGTCAAATAAAGTTTCCAACTCTCACAGTTCCATTATCAGTGTGCTAGAAAATCCCAAAAAAATAGGAGCATCTAATTGGGCCATCATTTTGGTAAAGTAGAAGGTGTGAATTGGCCAAATGAATATAATTGTGATTTAGAACATTCCAAAAAAAGAATCAGGTCAAAAGGACCCAAGGTTTGAAAGTTATTGTAGTTTTTCGAGTTTTGGAGACCTCCTAAGAATGCTTCAAAGTCAAGTTAGGAGCATTAAATGACCTCAAAAAGGGCTAAAAAGTGGGGGATGAGTGAAGCTGGTCCATAGGGCTATAGAGAACTTTGAGAGCTTTTTGGAAATGTAAACGGTTTGTCAATCAGAGCTACAGTTCAAAAGTTATGCCTCTCGAAAGTTCGGTTACCATTTTTGGATTCTTCTAGATTTGCGCCGACTTCTAATGCAGCTTCTAGAGCCTTCTATTTGGTCAATGGATTCCTACTAGCACCTTCTAGAATGTATTCCTAGTCCTTAATCCTCTAGGGTCTATTTAAGGAGATTCCTGGCATTGTAAAAGGTAGTTCGGAGTGGAGTTTGAGAGGAGGTACTGAAAGGAGAAATTATCTCCAAATTTATGCTATTTTAAGCCCTTTAGGCATGTTTTGAAGTTTATTTTCCCTGTACTATTGTAATAGCTTATTTTCTCAGTTAATATAATTTCCCCTTTTCTATTGTGTCCATTCTATTATTCTATTGTGTCCCCATCAAGTGGTATCAGAGCCAGTTTTCCTGAGTGTGTAGACAGAGCACCAATTGTGAAGCAGTTTGCACCAGGACTGTGTGGTTGTGGGTTCGAGTTAGAAGATGCCTCCATGAAGAGAGCCTGAGTCCATGTGTAGTACCTACAGTACTCACACCAAAGAAGGATGGAGAGTGGAGGATGTGTACAGATTCTCAAGCTATAAATGGGATAACCATCAAGTACCAGTTTCCTTTGCCAAGGATGGATGATTTTATGGACTGCTTGAGCAGAGCTTAGTACTTCACAAAGATAGATCTCAAGAGTGGCTATCATCAAATATGGATTTGAGAAGGAGATGAGTGGAAAATAGCCTTCAAGACCAAGGAGGGTCTTTATGAGTGGTTAGTCATGCCCTTTGGATTGACGAATGCCCCAAGCACCTTCATGCGGCTCATGAATGAGGTACTTAAGAAGTTCTTGGGAAAATTTGTTATTGTTTATTTGGATGATATTTTAATTTTTAGCAAGACTTTGGAAGAACATTTACTGCATATTTGTAGTGTCCTTGAAAGGCTAAGGGAAGAGAAACTGTTAATTAATCTGAAGAAGTGTATCTTTGCAAAAAGGGAGTTAGTCTATTTGGGGTTTGTTATATCACCTGAAGGTCTCAAAATGGATCCAGAGAAGGTAAAAGCCATCTTGGAATGGCCTACTCCAAGGTATGCTACTAAGGTAAGATCATTTCATGGTCTGGTTAGTTTTTACAGGAAGTTTATTAAGAATTTCAGTGGCATATGTGCACCCCTAACTGATACAATAAGAGGGGATAGAAAAGAGTTCAAATGAACTGCAGCAACTACGAGAAGTTTTGAATTGCTAAAGAAGAAGGTAAAAGAACAACCTGTGTTGGCACTTCCAGATTTTAGAAAGGTTTTCCAGGTGGATTGTGATGCCAGTGGCAGTGCTATTGGGGCTGTATTAAGCCAAGAAGGTAAGCCTATTGCATATTTTAGTGAAAAATTGAATGATGCAAAGAAGAAGTATTCTGTTTATGATCAAGAGTTCTATGCAATAGTTCAGGCCTTAAAGAAATGGAGGCATTATTTATTGCCAAAAGAATTTTTTTGTATACTGATCATCAAGCATTATAGTACCTAAATAGCCAAGGTAAATTGAATCAGACGCATATGAAGTGGATAGAATTCTTACAAAGTTATACATTTGTGTTGAAGCATAGAAGTGGAAAATCTAACAGGGTTGCAGATGCACTAAGTAGGAGATAGTTGTTGCTTACAGTAATGTAGGTTGAAGTAGTTGGGTTTGATGAACTCAAGAATTTGTACCTCAAGGATCCTAATTTTGCTAAAGCATGGAAAGCTTGTAAAGAACCTGTTGTTGTAGATAGAACCAAGTGGTTAGACTATTTGATTCAGGATGGCATGTTGTTCAAAGGTAGTCAATTGTGCATTCCAAGGAGTTCCATGAGGGAAAATCTGATTAAGGAGAAACACAGTGGAGGGATGGCAGGACATTTTGGTCAAGATAAGACCATTGCCATTCTTAGAGAACATTATTTTTGGCCTCAAATTTCACAGGATGTGAAGAAGTTTGTATAGAGTTGCCAGGTTTGTCAAGTTGCCAAGGGGTTTAGTCACAATACTGGACTATATCAGTCATTGCCTGCTCCATCAAGGCCATGGGAGGACATAAGTATGGATTTTGATCTTGGATTGCCAAGGACACAAAGGGGTAATGACTCAGTATTTGTGGTGGTTGATAGGTTCTCCAAAATGGCACATTTCATTCCATGCCACAAAACTCATGATGTTGTCCATATTGCAGACTTGTTTTTCAAAGAGGTGGTAAGACTACATGGACTTCCAAGGAGTATAGTTTTTGACAGAGATATTAAATTTGTGGGGTATTTCTAGAGGACATTGTGGAAAAAGTTGAGAACAGACTTGAAATTCAGTTCCACGCATCACCCACAAACTGACGGCCAAACAGAAGTGGTAAACAGAAGTTTGGGCAATTTGCTGAGATGTTTAGTTGGGGATAAGCCCAAGGGATGGGATTTGATTCTACCACAAGCAAAGTTTTCTTACAATATCTCTATAAATAGGAGTATTGGAAAATCACCATTCCAAATTGTATATGGGAATAGCCCAAGGACTGCACCAGAATTGAGGAAGATAGAGCAAGGGGAGAGGACAAGTACTAAAGTGAAAGAATTTGCTGAACATATCAAGCGTCTACATGAGGAGGTTCAGGCACACATTACCAAGATGAATCTAGAGTATAAAGCTAGGGCTGATCAAAGGAGAAGACATAAGGAATTCCAAGTAGGGGATCTAGTCATGGTGCACTTACGAAAAGAAAGATTTCCAGCCGGTACTTACAACAAGCTGAAAATGAAGAAATTTGGCCCCTGCAAAATTTTGAAGAAACATGACTTAGGAAATGCATATGAGGTGGAGCTGCCAGATGGTATTCACATTTCTCCCATCTTCAACATTGCAGATTTAACAGAGTATCATGATGATGGTACAGATGAGGAGCTGGTGTTAGAGCCATGTCCAATTCCTACTTCTAAGAAGGAGGAGATAGAAGACATTCTAGATCATCGTGTGGGTAGGAGTACCAGAAATAGGCAGTATGAAGAGTATTTGGTCAAATGGAAAGGACGACCGATCGAGGACTCAACTTGGATTTCAGTAGTTGAGGTTTCCCATTTGGGATTTCCTCTACCATTCATAAAGTGACAGGGTCACTTTTCAATCTACCCTGGGTGTCTAATGCAGGAGCATCCAGAGGTATAAGGGAAATCCTATGTCACCCAAAAAAATGTACTTAGACTTAGTTTTTGTTTCGTGTGTTTTCATTTTTGGACACCCATTTGGGTCAAATAAAGGTTCCAACTCTCACAGTTCCACTATCAGTGTGCTAGAAAATCCTAAAAAAATAGGAGCATATAATTGGGCCATCATTTTGGTAAACTAGAAGGTGTGAATTGGCCAGATGAATGTAATTGTGATTTAGAACATTCCAGAAAAAGAATCAAGTCAAAAGGCCCCACGGTTTGAAAGTTATTGCAGTTTTTCGAGTTTTGGAGACCTCCTAAGAGTGCTTCAAAGTCAAGTTAGGGGCATTAAATGACCTCAAAAAGGGCTAAAAAATGGGGGATGAGTGAAGTTGGTCCATAGGGCTATAGAGTGCTTTGATAGCTTTCCATAAATGTAAATGGTTCGTCAATCGAAGCTACGGTTCAAAAGTTATGCCTCCCGAAAGTTCGGTTACCATTTCTAGATTCTTCTAGATTTGCGCTGACTTCTAACGCAGCTTCTGGAGCCTTCTATTTGGTCGGTGGATGCCTACTAGCACCTTCTAGAATGTATTCCTAGTCCTTAACCCTTCGGGGTCTATTTAAGGAGATTCTTGGCATTGTAAAAGGTAGTTCGGAGTGGAGTTTGAGAGGACGTACTGAAAGGAGAAATTATCTCCAAATTTATGCTATTGTAAGACCTTAGGGCATGTTTTGAAGTTTATTTTCCCTATACTATTGTACTAGCTTATTTTCTCAGTTAATATAATTTCCCCTTTTCTGTTGTGTCCATTCTATTCTTCTGTTGTGTCCCCATCAAAATCATGAGGTCAAACATTCCTAAAATTTTCCCAAATTTCAAATCTTATTGGTCCCACCACCTGAACATTTGAAATTTTATTAGCTATGGTATTTGCTTCCCTAAGCACATGAGACACTTTGAATTCATCCACTTCATTGAGAAGTACACATTACTTGTCCATATGTCATAATTCTAAATACCATTAACTACAATTTTAGAGTCACCTTCAAGATGCAATTTTTCAGATCCTGGATTTAGGCCCAATAATATTGCATCCACTATGGCCAAACACTCTATTTGGTTGTTAGATCCATTGCAAACCCATCTTGCACATAGAGCCACAATGCTCTCATCTTTAGCTTTGGCAACCATGTCAATTCCAAAGGGACTTGGATTGCCTTTGGAGGCTCCATTGAAATTGATCTTCACCCATCCTTTTTCACATAGGGTCCATGTCACAATTTTTCTTTAGAAAAAAATTAACTCTCAAAGGCCCATGAATGGGTAAATCGGGAATAATTTTTTAAATACCTTATTTTGACTATTTCTATTATGGTAAATTGATAGTTCTTTAGTATGTAGATATACAAACAAGACAATTGGAAGAGAACTCTTAAGCACCCAATAATTTTTCTTTACATTGTTAAGTAATGTTTTTTCTCGAGCCAATATCATAATTCACATATTCTACTTTTGTGAAGAAAGAAATGATTGTTTTAGATTACGGTAAAAATAGTTTTTGAAGGGACCCCAAAACCCTTTCACATCCTCAAAAAGGAAAAAGCAAGACAACCATCAGGAAAAGAGTCCTTAAACCTACGAGAAGCAGCACCAAAATCAGGTTTTATAGGGACCTGAAACCACTTACATAGTCCAAATAAAGAAATGATTGTTTCATGTCATACTAATCTAGTTCAATATAGAAGATGTTAGGTTTCTTTTTCATGTATGTTAAGTTTGAATTAAAAATGCAATCATTGTATAGTATTTTAGGCCAATCTAATGGGTCTTAAAAGATGGAATTTATGTCCAAAAGTACATAGGGTTAATGTGTACATGAAAAAGAGGTTAGAATACATAGTATTTTTTTTGAGTTTTTATTTTTTGGAAGGAATACATTCTTAACCATCTCATTTTATTTCTCATTATTTTTTACAAATATGCATTTGATTAATTAAATATAATTACAATGTTAATTGTGTAGATAACTATCATCAGACTCGAGATGATCTTAGCTTAAACCTAATAAAAAATTATTTTTATTATCATCATCCATGTTGGAATAAAAATATTATAAGGTAGTCATATTTATGAATCATGTATGTTTATTTAGGATTTTTTATGTATTTTGGATCATAAAAACCATAAAACATTCAATAAATTGACATAAAAAGTTTTTTTAAATTTATATTAAGTGGGGAAGGGCCCAAACGCATTATAATTGAATAAAATAATATCATAAAAAATCCATAAAAGGTTTAAATCTACAAATTCGTCAACCACAAAGAGATCAAACACTTTTAAAAAAAACACCAAAATGTAGTAACTAAAAGCCAAAGCTAAAATACTTCCACTTGGAATAGAAATATATTGAGTCTTTCAAAGTTGAAAAATGATAATATAATCAATAGAAAAATATCATTGAACCACAGAGGGTAGCACTATAGTATTAAATAGGGTACTCTAGAGACGCAACCGCATCCATTTAACATACTTTTCATGTCCTACTCTTAAGTAGAAGATCTTGTAGCCTTTTTTATCCATCATAGGATCTATCATTGCTTTCTTTTCTTTTTCCTTTCCTTTTCCTACCCATTTTAATAAGCCCCATAGTTGCATGCTAGATCAAGTTCTATTTTATTCTAACCACACTCCCTATACCATTCTCTAGCTACTACATTATTTCCTCATTATATTGACATACAAGGAAATTTTGAGTGGTTTCAAGGACATCCAACCTCACTCCCAAATTCTTAATTATATATCCAAAAAGTGCAATTTTTAGTCTTCATTAGCTCCACCACTATTGGTACTCTAATCCTTCTATTTTCTATAGTTCTTTAGGATTTTCAATTCATAGTTAACATTACTAACTTATATTACAGGGGAATGGGAGAAGGATGGTGTTGGGGCAACTTAGTCCTATAAGGACTCACAAGGATCAATTTTTGTAAATTCAATAAACAAATAAATTGTTATCATATTGATCCACTTTGTATGATTAATGTCCTTAATAGGCCATAAGAAGCCATTAGGTCAACATTGGTCAAAGGTTCAAGGGAAGGTTGTTGAGAGTGTTGACTTGGTGGTTAGCACCTCCTTGGAGATTTGTGTTGTGGATTCGAGTAAATCTGGGCACTTTTACCAAACATTAATAGTTTGAGCTTTAGATGCAATGGCAAGTGCTTTCAACAAGTGGTATTATATCCTTGGGTCACATGTTCAAGTCTCCCTTCAATGGGCATTGAAGGCTTTGTCAAATGCTCAGGAGGATATTGTTGAGAGTCTTGAATTGGTAGACAACACCTCCTTGGTAATTCCTATTGTGAATGTGAGTAAATCTTGGAATTTTCATTAAGCATGAATAGTTTGAGCTTTTGGTACATTGGAAAATACTTCCAATAAGGACTATTTTGATGAATTTAAGGTTTTGGGGGTTAATTGATATCATAATACTAATTTCATGCAAGTTTGGGTCACTAGGTCAATAAGAATATAATCTTGTAAAAAACTATAAAAGTTGCTTAGTAAAAAATTGCTCAAATGTTAGTGCTCTTGATGATGATGATCAGGTCAATTCTGAGGAAGAGGAAAATATTAACATAGAAGATGAATGTGGAGAAGGTAATGAAGATCTCACACTCCACAAGGATAAGGCTGAAGAAAAGTTGGAATAAAAAGGTAATAATAATGTGAAGTGTAATGTTGATTTTGATATAGGGTATGGTGTGGAAGACAAGGAGATCCTGGAGGAGGATATTATACCATTGATGAGATTGAGGAGGACTATACTAAGGAAGCTAAGGGGTTGTCTCCTAAGTCTTGGGAGAATGAGAAATGTCGTCAGCACACCAATTTGGAAGCCATTGCAGTGAAAGCCCTAAATGACATTAGTGATAATAGGATGCATTCTAATAATAATATTGAATAGGACACTATCAAATGTTAGGTTACTACAATGCTAAACCAATCCCAAACTAGAAATAAGGACAAGGAAATGGATAACTTTAAGATTCTTGACATTGCTTGAAAGCCAGGTATTATAATTCCTTTTAGTTTGACAACTAGCTTGTTAATGAAGTATGTTAGAAAGGAAATTGGTGATGAGAAGAATATTGATTTGAGTAGTCTAGTTAATGAGATGGAGAACAATATTAAGAGCTTGACTAAAAGGACATTGAAGAATGAAGCTTTTCTCATTACCATTTTGATCCATAATCATGAGCAACTAATAGCATCCAGGATGAACCATAAAAAGCTTTACAAAATGCTACAAAAATAGAAGGTCATTAATCTAGATAAGGATGAGGAAGACATTGATGCAATAATGGGTCCTAGCAAGAGAACAAGGGCTAATACGAGAAAGAAGATGGAGGACACCAAATTGGAAAAGCCTAAAGCAGAATTCATCCTTCAAAATTTGCAAAAGCTAGAAAATCTAGAAAATCAAACAAAGTGTCTTCTCCTGGACTTGGTCTAGTTTCCTGATTTTCGCTAGTTATGGTCTTTTTTTATTTATGTGTCTTTGATTGGACTGTTTCACTCTCGCCACTTCTATTTATGATGTTGCATAGTTTCTTATTGTTAGTTGTCTTTTTATTTTTTGCTAGTAACTTCTTCATGATTGTCTTTCTCATGTGTATCTACATGTAAGAGGCTTTTGTTGTAAAGGATTTTGGGTCCCTTAAAAACTTGTTTTTGCCTTTAATCCTAAACAAATTGCTCAAATGTTTCTTTTGTAATCCCAATGCCTAACCAATTGGGAATCAATTAGTTTCAGTTAGAATAGTTTTTGATTAAGTAAAACAGGTTTTACAGGGATCCTGAAACCCAAAAGTTTACAGCATAACAGAAAGGAAAATAAAAAGTCTAGCTAACAAGAGACTGCTGCAAAAAGCCAAAAACTAACAAAAGGCCTAAGGCCAGGAGGCAAAGGCCAGAAAGAAAAACAAAGAACAAAACTAAAAGTGAAGTAGACTATTGGTTGTCCTTCTCTAGGTCCTACAAAGTTTCTACAGGTCCATTGTCCTTCTGACTATCTGCTCCTTCCTAGTTCCTATTCTGGGTCTCCACCTAGTCTGCCTTGTTCACCTGGTCCTTGGCTTCAGATTGAGAAAACTCCACCTACCCAAAATCCTTCCCATTCTTCTGTGCAGTGTCCCTACCTAAGTTGGCTCTCATCAAAGAGTCACCCAAGTTGATAATATTCTCATTCAGAGTGTGTAGGGTATCCACAATTTGTTTAGTCAGCACCTGGTGGATGGATTCAAACTTTTGGACTTTATGTTCAACCAAGGAGAGTTTGTCCTCTTGTTCGTCCTTGGTGTCCTAGCCACCATGGATGTTCCGGTTACCAACCTAGGCAGCGTTAATTCCTATGGTCTCCTAAACCCTGCAGGTATTCTAACTAGTGTCCTAGTTGTTCTTTTCCTTAAGGGCCTCAATTTCTTGAAACAACCATTTGATAGAATGGAAATTGTCTACCAAGCAATTTTTTGCATTATTCAGGAAATTGAAGCTAGTTTCCTGCGTGTTGTTGAAGATGACTAACATAGCAAGGTCAATTAACTCATCATAGTGGGTTCTGCCATCAAGGTCCTCCAACATGTTCACCGGTTCTTTGACAATACCTAGCCTAATTGTGTCAATGTTGAAATTTCTTCAAGCCCTCCTCCTATTCTTCCTTACCACCTCCCCACTTCTTTCCACCATAATTTCATTCATCTCCTCATGCAGGGATATGGGTGAGTCTGGGCCATGGGTTTCGAGAATCTGGGCTTCTTCCTGAATCAGGGCCTGATCGGCCTTTCTTTTCCTAGGGTTACACAGAGGAAACAGGGGCAGCCTCCTCCTTGTTTATATCCCTCCCCTTCTTTTCTCACTCACATTGTCCTTCCCCAGCTCCTTGTCCTCTTCCTCCTCTTCTCCACTATCAATTTTCTCCTCCTGAGGCTCAAGCTTAGGGGGAAGGGGGGGTAGCTTCTAGGACTCTTTCTACTAGGCATACTGGGGTTGTGAGCAATAGAGGTGGTTTTGGCATCCTACATTTTAATGACTTGAACATCCTTTGAGTCTGAATTGGTAGTATCCTCCGATTCACTACCTGGGTCACCAAGGGATTTTCCTCTGGTTTGGGTTTTCAAAAACTCGTAAACCAGGAGAAGAAGGCCTTTGTGGAGGGTGGGATTAGTAATAATTTTTTTCTTGAAACCCTCAATACCCTTAGACATGGATGTGTAAAGATAGAAGGGAAAATAAATTTTAACACCATGCCTAAAGTGGTTTAGCAAAACAAAATGGTGTGTTCTTATCCTATCGAACCTGGGATCAAGAGTAATGTACTCAATGAGGATTCTGAGAACATACCTCCATAATTTCTTGATGGATTCAATATCATAGTAGGTGTCAATATTGATGAGATTTTCTCTCTCCTTGTCATCCTTGACAAAATCATTTACAGCATTGGCCGACATCTTTTTGTCCCTGTAAAATTTTATGCCTTCCAGGGGGATATCTATCACCTCTGCGATTAAGCCCTTAGTGATTTAGTGGGTTACACCATCAATTTTGACTCTTTTGTTGCTCCAAGAATCCACCATGACCTACATAACCCCAACGTTGAAACCATGCAACTTCTCCATGAACCTGGTTATTCCACCTTTTCCAAGCTTACGCCAAACCTTCTTCTTCTCCTTCCAACTCTCCAACTCCCCTGAAGGCTCTCTTCTGGTCCTTTCACCCACCATGATAGTCTTTAGCTCAGCAAACTCAAAACCACTAGCAATATTACAAAGCACAAAATTGGTTGGGATGCAAAAAAAAATGGTTTTTATGATTTTTAGTGGTTCTGTTCAAGCGTGCCTTCCATACGCGTAATTATATTTTAGAAAGGGCTTTGCATTACTTCTTATTACTCTTCTACCAACGTGCAATTTGGAAAATCTTGTCATAATTAAAAAGGGATAATATTCAGGCCCTAGATTCGGTCCAGCTAGAGTAATTTAGTCATCGAAACTGGAAATTTGTCACCGTTCCTCCACATCATCACAGAATTTCTTGTGACTGCATCATTAGCAAACCAGTCAGCAATTGGGTTGGCCTCCCTAAAAATATGGCTGATGTAAATCATTTTGAACTTTCCCAGGTTGGATTTGATATCCTCAATAACATTGGCAATAGTCCAAGATGGTGTGGTGAGACCTTTGATATAGTTGATGATGTTTAAGGAATTGCCCTCAAGCTAGAGATGTTCAATTCCAAAAGCCAAAGCTAGTTTAACAATATGGTTGGTTGCACTAGCTTCAGTGAAGTGGTTAGTCTAGTGACCAAGAGGGAAGGATATAGTAGGAATTCCTCCACCAGAACTGTTTCTAATAATGCCTCCACTTCTAGTAGTATCAGGATTCCCTTTTGCTGCCCCAAAAAAGTTGGCTTTGTGCCAATCCTCAAGGGGAAAGGACCATCTAGCTTCCTGTCTCCTCTTGTCCCTGTCTTCCTTTTTGGCTTTACAGTTCCCTCCTTCCTTAATGTTTCCACCCTTGGTTATAGCATAGTTCTCCAAGGTGAGACCTTCAATTTTCTCAACAATTATAAATTTTGGAGATTCCCTTTCTCTGAATATTCTATTATTGCACTCTTTCCAGATTCCCCAGTAGAAGTGTGGGAGAATCCATAAGCTAAATAAATGTGAATTCATGCCAAAGTGGTGACTTCTCCATTGGCTAGAGAAGTCTTGGAAACTAATTGGGGGGCACCAACTGAAATCGACGTCCCTAGCTAGGAGGTTCCACACCTTAGAAGAGAAAGGGCAATGAATGAACAAATGATTAACCATTTCTAGATCATGTTTGTAGAGGTTGCATCTATTGGGGATAATTTGGCCTCTCTTGGCTAAATTGTCTAGGGTAAGGATTTTGTCTTGCAGGAGAAGCCAGAAGAAAATGTTGATTTTAGGAGTGAGACCAAAAATCTAGGCTTTAGCACAAATTGGCTTCTCCATCTTATCCCATATGGAGAAATATCTTGAGGCAATAGAGAAATGCCCACTCAAAGAATCCCCCCAAATGAGGGTATCCCTACTATTGTTGAGGAAGGTGGCTTTCAGATAAATCATCAGAGAGTTAAGGTCCAAGGATAGCTCGGACAAGTCATGCCAATCATTTCTAGATTTGTAATCTCTGACATATAGACCATATCTTTCTATGCTTTGTTCAACCCATCTACCAAAGCAAGGGTAATTGATTAGAGGTCCCTAACACATCCAGTTGTCATGCCAGAAAAGGATATTGTCCCCATTGCCTACTTTCCACCTAGCCTTAGATTTGGCCAGAGGCTTTGCCTTCAAAATCCCATTCCAAATGCAACACCCCTGGGGAATCTTAGACCCATCATACAAGGAGTTGAGGGACTTCCTTCTCAGGTATTTTTCAGTCAGGATATCCCTCCAAACACCTGAACTTTGAAAAATGTGCCATATCTGGTTAGCTAGGAGAGAATTGTTGAGATGTCTAATTTTTCTGATACCAAGACCACCATAGCATTTGGGGAGACAAACAAGATCCCAAGCAATGAGGTGGTATCTCTTATTGTCATCAGACCCTGACTAGAGAAAGTCCCTTTGAATCTTCTCCATCCTGTCAGCATGCTTGACTAGGATGCCAAAAAAGCTTAAGTCATAAGTTGGGAGGTTCTGAAAGATGGATTTAACCAAAGTGCACTTACCAGCCTGGCTTAGGGTGGCACTTTTCCAGCCTGCAAGTTTCCTATTAAATCTATCTAGGATGCTATTCCAGAAAGAATCTGGGGTTCTGGTGCCCAAGGGCAAGTTAAGATAGTTGGCAGGAAGAGACCCAATACTACTTCCCAAGATGCAGGCAATCTTCCTTTATCTCTCGAAGGGGGTGTTGATGAAGAAGAGCGAGCTCTTTTCCCAATTGATTGCCTGGCCTAAGCCCCTGGTGTAGGTGTTCAAGAGGCCCTTGAAAATTCTAGCCTCACTAATAGTGGCTTCACCCCTCAAAATGGTATCATCCACAAATTACTAGTGAGTGAAGGTAGAGGGACTCAAAGAGGCTTTAGACCAAGCAAACTCTTGTCCTAATATTTCCTCTAGATGAGTCTTCCCAAGAATTCAGCCATAATTATGAAAAGAATAGGGGAAATGGGGTTGCCTTGTCTCAGTCCTCTCGAAGGAAAGAAGAAAAGAGAAGGGGAACCATTAACCAAAACAAATAAAGAAGGAGAAGTAACAAGTTGAGAGATGAGCTTGCAAACCTGGGCATCAAAATCGAAAGCCTATAGGACCGCCACAAGGAATTTCTAGTCCACCCTGTCATAGGTTTTAGACATATCTAGTTTGAGCAAGAAACCTTCCTTCTTACCAGCCTCAAGAGAGTGGATGACCTCATGGACCATAACAATGGAGTCAAGAATCTATCTCCCAAGAACAAAGCCATTCTACTAAGGGGAAATAATCAACGGGAGGATGTTGAGGAGTCTTGAGGTAAGAACCTTAGAAATGATTTTGTACAAAGAGTTGCAAAGTCTTATGGGCCTGAACTTATCCATCGAGTCAGCTCCTAGAGTCTTAGGGATGAGAACCAGGAAGGTGGCATTTAGTTCTTTCAAAATATTTATGGTGCCGAAGAATTCTTGCACTGCCTTAATAACATCCTTTTTGACCACTTCGCGAAAGACTTGGAAAAAAAAAATTGGGAAACCATCTAGGCCTGGGGCTTTGTCTCTCGGGAGAGAATTGAGAGCCAGGAAGATTTCCTCTAGGGAGAGGATAGCTTTCAGCATCGAATTGTGGTGCGGTTGAAACAAGGATGGAATAGCAGACAAAATGTCAACTTGGTCAGGATCTGAGAGAGAAGGATCCTTGAAAAGGAGGGAGGAGAAGAATTGAACAGCTTCATCTACAATCTCATTATCCTTGGTTAAATGAGCCTAGCCTTTCTTAATGGAAGAGATCCTATTGTTTGCCCAATGTTTTAGGGTGGTCAGATGAAAGAAACTTGAGTTATGGTCACCTTCTTTTAACCAATTAACTCTAGATCTTTATTTCCAATAATGTTCTTCCTTTGAAATGATATTATGGAGATTTGAAAGGATGGCCCTCTCTTCCAGCCTGTTTTGATCATTGTAACCGATATGCTGAATTTCTTCCTGGACAGTGCTAAGTTGAGTAGTCTTCTCATCTTTATCCTAGAAAATATGGCTGAAGTCAGTTTTATTCCAAATTTTAATGTTTCTTTTAACATTTTTCAATTTCTGGGCAACCCTGTACATGGCAGTGCCTTCGATCTCAATGTTCCACCATGAAGAAATCTTAGGTTTCAAAGTCAGGTGGGTTATGCACATTTTCTTGAATCGAAAAGGAAAATTCCTTTTGACAACAAGGGGACTAATAGAAAGACAAATAGGGGAGTGATCTGAGCCAACTCTAGGGAGGAGGGATAGTCTACAGGAGTGAGTCTGAAGCCACTCGAGAGAGATGAGGGCTCTATTAAGATGAACTTGGATACATTCCCCTTGAACTCTTTTGTTAGACCAAGTAAAACTACCCCCAGGAGATCCATGTCCATAAAAGAAAGATTGTGGATGAAGTTGGTGAGGTCAAGCTTACTTTCCTAATCCGAGGCTAGCCCTCCACATTTTTTGTCATCAGTGAGAGGGGAGTTGAAATCCCCCATGATGATTCCTTTTTTGGTGTTGATGTTGTTGATGACTATAATGGAACTATCCCAGAAGGCTTTCCTTTCCCTTTTAGAGTTAGGTGCATACAGGTTTAGGATGAACCAAGAATCATCACTATGGTGAAGGGAGACTTTGCAGAGGAGAGCATTATTTGCATTGAAAATGGTGGATAACTAGTACTTCCTATTGTTGTAAAGAATTAGCACCCCTCTAGAGGCTCCATCTAAATTAGTGGCTACACTATTCATGAGTTTACTTAAAGATGACTTATTAACCAATTCCCTTTTCATCTTGGTCTCTTGGATCAACAAAAAATTGGGTCTTTGATCTCTGATCATATTTCTTACTAATTCTTGTTTATGGGCCCCATTAAGGTCCCTTATATTCCAAGAAAAGACCTTCATTTCTTACTTCCTGAGAATTCCTTGATGGTTCTCTAGCTCCCGTCTGCCAGGTTCCTTTTGGTTTCTTCTTGCAAGAGTTGGTTGGTTTTCTTCCTACCTAGTTGTTTGGGAGTAATACCAACATTAGCCTTAACCTTGCTTCAAGTAGTTGTTGGGGACAAAGGGGGGTGATCTCGAAGTTGGTTTTTCTTTTTCTTTTTCATCATGCACCAGTTGTTTAGGCTATCAAGAGAGAAATTGTCAATCCATTCTTCCAAATGAGAGACTTGGTCAGGAGAGGAATTGTTGATTATTTGCAGGAGTTTGGCCTCCAAACCCATGGGAATAGATTGAGCCTTCCCCTGGCCTGAGATCAAGCCTAAAGGGTGAAGCGGGGAATCCTTGGGCCTAAGGGAAGGCTTTTGGGAGGAGGACTCCTTCCTCTGAGCTTCTCTCTCTGTATTAAGGGGAGAAACCTACCTCGAGGTGATCTACTCAAGCCCTTCCAGCACACTTACTTCCTCTACATCTGGGGCTTCCGCTAGGGATGCAATAGTCATTAACTCCAAAGCAGGATCATCCTTCTTGGTTTCATTCTACCTAGGGGCACTCTACTTGTCTTAATTGCTCTCCCTCAAATCTAGAGACTTGGCTACTTTGCGCCTCCAGATCAATTTCTTCTTCCCTTTGGATGAAGGGTGAGAGGGGAAGGATATCTTCTTAGCTTTGTCTAAGGTATTAGGAGCCTTGGTCTTCTACTTTTCTGCCCTAGGACACTAATGAGCCTTGTGACCAGCCTTCAAATAGAGAAAATAGGCAAAAGGAACAGTTTCGTAGATCAGTTTTTGGATGTGCACTTCAAGCTTGGAATGAAAGGCCACAGTCTCAAGCATATATGTGCCTTCTCTAATGTCGATGCAGATGCAAGCAAAGTTAAGGCAGCACTTGGAGGCAGTGATAGGGTCCATAGAGAGGAGTTCACCAAAGGTCCTCGCAAGCCCCATAAAAACATCCTCGTTCCAAAATTCTAAAGGCAGCTTGGGTAATCTAACCCAGACAGGGGCTTGAAAAAAAAAAGGAGTCGTTTAAGTTCAGATTGGAAGACCACTTTTGAAGCACCAGAGTGGAATGTCCAATAGCCCACTGTCCTTCACACAGAATGCTGGAAAGATGAAAAATCAAAAAACATAAATCCCTTCACCATTGCCATGACTGAAACTTGGCCTTTGAGAGCCCATTTCTTCGTGATAAAAGATCTAACATCATCTATCTTTGGTCTAGGCCCCAGAAACTTTCTGATTAGAGTAGAAGCCATAGATCGAATGCTATTATCCACAATTTTGTTAGGGATGGCAATGGCACAAGAGCCTTTCTCTAAAACAGAAAGATTTTTGACATGTGGGAAAGAAGACTTACTTGAGGGTTTGATCCCAAAAGGGAGGACCATTTTGTGGAACCTTGTTGATCCACTTTGGGATCCAAAGGAATCTTGACCACTTCCTTAGGGGGGACATTTGGGTCCCCATCCACGATCTCTGATTGGTCCCTAGTACTAGGAATTGCCTAATTGTCCCCCATCTATGACCTATGTTCTAGCCTAGGGGCCTAATCCCAATAGTCCAGAGGTGTCTTTCCCATTCGAGAATTCAAATTTTGAAAACCATTGCTCCCTCTACTTACACTCGACATGACTAATGATATGTTGCCTATTTTAGTTAGAATAGTTGGTCAATGGTGTTAGAATCCATTTTGGATGGATTCTATTTATTTTTAAAACTTGTAAGGACGAGAAAGCAATAAAATCATTCAACTTTTCTATTCACATGGCATTATTTTGAATGTGTGGAGTTTTAAACATTTGCATGAAGTTATATGAACTTGCAACAAGTCTAAATGGTATGAATTGTTATATTTGTGAAATGTCTTTCCATTGAAATTGGCTTGAATTATTAATTTAGTTTGTGCTCCAAGCTATTGATTTTTTTCCAATCTTTCCAACCAACTAGATTTTTTTGGAATCTTTCAACAAACAAAAGACTAAAAAGAATTAGGAGGTTTTAAGTGTGAGGTAGACCAAGATAGGCTATTGGTACGATCCCAATTTGACATTCCAGAATTATAGCAATTCTTCCCTATCTAACAATGAGAGTGTTAATGAAGAAGAGAAATATATTTTCCTAGTTAATAAGTTGGCCCAAGGCATAAGTATAAGCCTCTCCCATAATCATTGTATCATCAACAAATTGTTCGCACAAGCACACCAAATCCTTAAAAGAGGGTTTGAAGACCCTAAGTATGCCTAAAGAAACTCTAGAACACCATAGGCAGCCAAGATATTATACCATTAAATAAAAGAGGATTGACAAGATAGGATCTCCCTATCTCAAGCCCCTTGAAGGCTTAAAAATTATGGAAGAATAACCATTGACCAAGATCACATCTAAAGAGGTAGATATCAATCATTGAATAAGTTGAATGTAGAACCCCAAAGGATTTAACAGTTTTGAACAGGAAGGCCTAATCCACATGATCATAAAGCCTTAGAGTGGTCTAGTTTGAGTAGGAATACTTTCATTTTAGAACAAGAAGTTGAATGAATAACTTGATGAAATTTTATAATGGAATCCAAGGTTTTTTTTCCTAGGCACAAAGCCATTTTAATCTAGAGAAATGATTATGTAGGAGCATAGAGCTTGGATTTAGTGGCATTGAGGTTTTCATGGTTGGGGATGTGTTGGAGACACATTGGGGAACCTTTTCCTATGTGTGCATAGAGATTGGAGTTATCATGTTAAAGTTTGAGTCATTTTTACCTTGTTGCTAGAGCTGTGTTTTCTAGTTTTTGGGTGCTTGTTGCAAGCCTTGTAACTAATTTTGCACAATTATTTAGAGAATACACACTTTATGGATTGAATAGAGCCTAGATTAATATATATTTTCAAAGGCACAAATCCTAATTCTTTATGATTTTGGAGATAAGGCAATTCTCCTAGAGTATTGATTTCTATCAGTTTTTGTGATGGGTTTATGTGCGTGACTTTTGGGATGGATGTGTAGATCTCCTTGGTGAAATAGACTTTTTGCACTTATTGGTTTGTATAGTACCTAGATTACTACCTTTAGTTCAAATCACAAGTTCTACTTTAATTGGATCTAGGAGATATCACAATTTTGCTCGGGTATCTATTTTCAGACAGTTTTGCATGAAATGTGCGAAGTTTTCGTCTTGCGCAATTTGGTAGGATGAAATGGGATATTTCTAAGAGAGGGAAATTTCATTGGGTCATGTTTGGACCTAAATATGACTTTTCATTTAGTTTTGTTCATGTTTGTTAGAGTTTTGGTTTACTCTTCCAAGGTGGGCCTATACTATAATTAGATGCTTCACTAGCCGACTTGTAGCTTAGCTAGCTATTTAAGGAGAGTTTGGGTAATGTATTAAGCATTAAGAGAAAGGGGAAGGAAATTAAATTTAGTGTGGGAGCTGAAGAGTGATTTTTCTTGAGCCTGTAGACAAAGTGCTAAATGTGAGGCAATTTACAGCAGGATTGTGGTGGAGTTGGGAATTTGGAGAAGAGCTAGTGGATACAATTTAGAAACAAGGAGATTTCTTGATGGCTTGTGAGCACAAGTTGAGATCTTGGAATTTTATAGGTCAAATTTTTATTTTGTTATAGAATTTGGCTAGCTAGGATTTGAGTTGGATCTTGAGGGATCTTGAAGAACTATTGTATTTGTTTTGTATTTGGCCATAACCAGGAAGGCCTTATAGCCCAACACATTGACTGTAATTAGTTGCTTTTATGAATAAAGAGTTATGGATTGGTATCACATCTTGTATTATTATTTATTTTCTACTATGTGGTTATTTTTTGGGTTTTAGAACATCTCCATTGGGGATTCTCCCACCTTGTACTACATTAGATGAGCATTGACAAGAAAGCCAAAAATCTCGAAGTCAACACTTTGGAGAACACTTTAAGAACTAAATTAGCTCCAACTTTCTAAGGAATAAGTGCAATAAAAGTAGAAATAATTTTCTTGAGAAACTCCCTTGAGCCAAAGAATTTTTTAATTACACAGCAAAGATTATTCCCTGTAACATCTCAAAACAACTGAAAGAAAAAGATTGGAAATTCATCCATCCCTGGGGATTTTTCTCCATCAAAGGAAAAGACAACTTTCTTAACTTTTTCAATAGACAGAATAGCCACCAATATCTTGTTCTCTCCTCTTCCAAAATATTATAGATAGACTCGATTAATTTATTCTGACTAGTCATTGAGAGAAAAAGATCTTTAGAAAGAAGGAAAGAGAAAAAAATCTTCATAGATCTCTTTATTTGTGACCTTCTCATACCATTGTCAGTAGAAATAGTAGAGATTCTATTAACCACTTTATGTGCAGAAGTTGTGATGTAAAAAGATTTAGTGTTTCTATCCTTGGAATTTAGCCATAGGGCTCTAGATCTTTGTCTATAGTAGATTTTCTCTTTGGTAATGATATCATGATATTTAACCAGCATAGCCTTTTCTTCAATAATTAAACCTTGAATATCCTAGAATCTTGAATATTCTTCTTTGTAGGCTCCAATTCTAATTTAATTCCATTCTTTTGCTAGAAGATGTCCCTAAAATCCTTTGTATTCCAAACATTAACTTTTCCTTTAGTAAAGTTTAATTTTTTTACTAATCTAAACATATCTAAACCATTAATCCAAACATCCCACCACTCCTTAATCTTAACTCTTATTTTTGGGTGTTCCATCCACATTTTCTCAAATCTAAGAAAATAATTTATTTTGATGGCTACTAAGTTAGAAACCAAAGAGATAGGTAAGTGGTCAAAGACAACTTTAGGTAGAGCAACCAGGAAGTAGGAGAAAAAGTTGATCCAATCAATAGAAATGAGGACTCTATCCAATTTAACTTGAATTAACTCATCACTAGATCTATGTTTTGACCAAGTATAACTCAAAACTTGGAGCTCAACATCCAACAGCTCTTGTAAATCAACAAACTATATCAAATCCAATTTACCTTCTAGGTGACTTTGAGACAAAAACCCACCAACTTTCTCAAACTCACTAAGAGATGTATTGAAATCACCCATAATTAGCCAAGGAACCAAGATAAAAGAAACCCTAAAATTTGTTATCCTTTCCCAAAGATCCATTCTACCATAATTTGAATTTGGAGCATAACTGTTAGAAAGGATCAAAGTGAATTTATTTCTAATATGATAAAATAGAACACACAAAAGGTTGTTCTCAGAAAGAAGCAACTCACCTTGAACAATTGCCTCCTTCCAAAAGACATAAACACCTCCTGACGCTCCTTGGGAACTACAACCCAACACTTTTCCATTCTTGAAAAAGAACATATTCCACTTTATCTCTAATCAATGTCTTAGTTTCTTGAACTAAAAGAACATTTGGTTTATGATATCGAACCACATTCTGCAAAATATCCTTCTTATGAGGAGCATTCAATCCTCTAAAGTTCCATGACATAATATTCATTTGAAACTTTTGATACAACTCTTATGGATGGTCAATTATTTTCCATCTGCAAGGTCAACTTTACTTGTCCTTTCTCTTATTTTTTCATTATTCTTCCTGGCATAACCATACTTTTTACCACCCAAATCTAGTTTAATCTTACTCTTAGAAACCATATTAAAGAAAGTGCTAGTATCCTCCTATTAACCTCTACCCATTAGCTTTGAGCACCATCCTCCAACTCCAAACCATTCCCAGGACCAGACTTAAACTAAGTTTTTAGAATAACTAAAACATATAACACTAGAAAATTAGAAAAAAAAAATCTCACACACCCTTGTTTTAGACATATCTTAGTCAGCTTCACTATTCCCCCTGACCTGAAGCAACCAAACCCTCCATTTAAGTTCCATTCCTTTAGGATTATTACTCTCTATGGAAGTCAATGGAACCATAGAATCTGCAACCACTAGAATAATTGGATCTATAGGAAGGGATGTTGGTTGAACCTAAGAACTTGAAGTCAAGGGTGAATCCAAGAACTATAGCTTAGGATGAGAGGTTCCCATGGGGGATCACCAAAAACAATCAAAGAAAGAGGGGGATGGATAAGATCCTTACTTTAACCTTGGTGTTGGGCTCCAAACAAAGAGTTGATAGCCCCTTTTTGCTCAACAGTCACCTTCTCAATCTAGACAAGATTAGAAATAGGAATTGAAGGGGTGGGAGGGGAGGGGGGTGCTTAATAATGCTTAGGATCCATCAAGGGAGCCACTTTCTTCTTCCTCTTTGAAAAGACACAATTAAAATTAATTCCTATTACTAAATTGTATTCAAAGCGACGTATTTCCCATAGTAACATTATTATTTAAAATTTGAATTGCTAACAAACTATTTGATGGAAATATTCAAAATAAATGGGGGTTTGCATACCATTTTGGGAAGTGGGTGAAAATGGAATGAGTTTAGCTAGAAGGTTTTTGAAAGAGGTATGGTAAATGTTAATTGAGGTTTTTATTGATGTTAAAACTATTGAAATATTATTTTTTAATGAATGATTTATATTATGTTCAACTAATTTTACAAAAATCGTAAATATCATCCAAGAAGTTTAGCTTAGTTGGTTGAAGCGATGAGTTCTCAATGTGGAGACCTTGGTTCAAATCCTAGGAGGGGCATCTTTGTGGAATTCTAAGTTGTGACTCTTGGTCTTCTATTGGTTGTATTTGTCTTATTGTAAAAGGTGGATTCTAGGTTGTGACTCTTGGTCTTCCAAATGTTGTTTCTAGTGTGGTTGCTCCAAAGGAGCTTGAATAAGCTTGTAATTCTCATGTTGTTGATTTGTAAACAATTTCAATATTTTAAAAAACAAAAAACAAAATCTTAAATATGAATTTGTGTAAATAGTATGAACACACAAATAATGGAATTCTTCACCATCTCTTCTATTTTGATGTGAACTAAAAATTTAATTAAGGAGAATACAATTGCAAGTTCCATACTATCAAAGTAATCTATATGGACTCTTTGAGCGGATGTAGTAAATTCCTTCATAGTTCCATTTTTTTGAAAACTTTTGGATGTTAATAGTGGGGGATGAATTAGCATACACAAAACTTAAAATTGTCTATTACAATTACTTATTAGTTATCCTTAATCTAAGTAATTATTAGTGAAAGACATTTCACTTGCAATACAAACACATGAATACCAGGTTTACATGGAAACCCAATGTACCAAAATTTATAGTAACAATCACACTTAGTAGATGTGTAATAGATTACACTATTTTTTTTAAGTTGACTACCAAACAAGAAAACTACTTCTTGAAGGCAGACTTACATACTAGGGAATTATATCTAAGGAGAAAATATAAAGAACATGCAAAAATAAGACAAATAGTTTAATAAAAAAGTATAAGAAAATGTTAAAATATAAATATATAACATCTTTTAATCATTCTTTGCAACTACTCTATCAAACTTACCCATTCACAATGATATTCTACAATCATAAAGCATTATCAATCATTATTATCTCACCATATTCCTAACACAACTCATACAATTGATATCTATATATACTATCTATATCATAGAAACCTCACCAAGGTGAGTTATAGAAAAACAAACTAGCATTTGCACAAAGTCAACTACCGCTTCTCTATTAATTTTGAACAAACATCACTACTTAATAATTTATCAATTGACTTCATGTAGTGCACAATTTGATCTTCCACGACACACCAATTATAGACCAAGTGCACTTTTTAGTTTATTCCAATGAAGATTTGTTTGGTTTTAGAAAAGTAGAGATTGACATCAGTGGAAAAGATAATAACAACTTTTCGTATAGAACTCTCGGTCCTTCAATGCTACACACACACACACACACACACACCTCACTGCGCAAATTTTATCTGAAAGAGAAAAATGATGATGTGTTGCTTTTGATTCAATATCTTTAAATGAATAGTAACAGATTTTAATTATAGCGTATTTAGTAACAGTAAAAGAAATTACACATTATAGGTAGTCAAACTATTTTGTACACATAATAGTGGTAATTATTAAAAAGCCATGCCATTGATGAACTTGACTATGACAGCTCAACTCATCTAACATGTGTGAGGCAAATAATAATGAAATAAAAGTACAAATAATAAAGAAATAAAAGTATTTGTTAGGGAAAATTTTCATGATAGAAATTGGAGAAAGGGGTTGTTTGATGGGAAAAAGACTTACTATATTAGAGAATTCAAAACCAGTTAAAAAGGAATATATAGACGATACCGTGGAGAGCTAAGAACCTTACTATACAATTAAGGACCAACTCTCATCATCAACTCTGATGTGAGACCAGACAGTGAGCTATGGGAAGAGAGAATTTGCACATTTGTGATTCTGGGAAGGTGGAAACCGAACAACCCTTCATTTTAGAATGTGAAGCATACAGAGACAGCAGGGTCGAATTGTAGGTATCTTATCCCACAACTCTACGTACAATTTATTCAACAAGAAGAACATTGAGAAATTTGATGGACTCATCATCAGCCTACACAAAATTAATAAAATTGGTATAATGGGAAAGGTTTCGGATAGACTATCAGCCTCTTAGACGTTAGAATCTTATCTATCTATCTATAACATGTTTCAACAAATTCGTGAAATTTTCCAAGCTAGGGACCAATTGAACGGGCGCATTTCTGTCATATCCAATACTAATTAGTTGTGGTCTTTGAGTCGTTGACCATGTACTGCAATACAACGCATTCCTGGAAGGAATATTTCACTTTCTCTTTATTTGAAATTTAAAAAAAGAATTGCTTGCCGTGCAATTACATCTGGCTTATAAAATAAATAAAAAATCAAGCATAACTTTTACATTAGATAGATTGAACAAACAGGAAGAACTTAGAAGCTATGCGAAGCGAATCCATTTGGCAGTGCTGGGAACCCCGTTGTTAACCACAAACAGCATGTAATATCCCGGCGGTGCAGCCACACCCCCTGGCGGGGCCGTCACGGAAGAAGAATAAACCACTTTCCCTTTCGCATTCGAAACGACACTCGCTGTTCCAGCCGCCAGACCGAGCAATCTCTGGTTCATGGAATTCGTGTGCGTCGTAAACGATGGAGCGTAGACATTGAACTGAACTGCGCTCGTAACTGAACTGGGAACAGAATAAACGACCCTGAATGTTGCCCCATACGAGACGGAAGACGACGACATGGAAATTATCTTGGGTCGGAAAGAGTCCTTATTCACCTTGTCCAAGTAATAAGGACTGTACGCCTCCAGCCGGAGCTCCGTGGGAAAGTTAGACCCAGTGAGCACGTAGCCCGCATGCGGATTTGACCCACCTACAATCACTCTCCCATCGGGCATCACATTCGCAGTAGAATGGTACATCCTCGGGATGGCAGTAGCCCCCAGTGTGAAGAAGCGCTGTCCGACCGGCGCAGCGGGTCGGTAGAGAAAAGGTGTCAAAACGGGCTCGATCGCCATGTCCCAACCTGCTACGCCCTTGGCGGCTCCATTGATGATGATGATTTCACCGTTGGGGAGAATGAGCATGTCCGACATTGTTCTCGGCCCTGGCATGTCTTCCATGCTCCACGACGGATTGGAGTCAGTGATGACCATCCGGCCACAGCTGCGGAGCGCGGCTGTGAAATTGCCCGCCCTCGCCTGAGCGAAACCGTTGTCTGGACATCCCCCACATATCATCACTTCCACTTTGGAAAACCCGTCCGAACTGGAGAGCAGCAGCATGACGGACGACCCGGTGGACGGGTAATTCCTCGGGCCGTCACCGGGCATTGTGGGAAAAGTCTTGACGACGGCGTTGGTTTTGTAGTTGAGGAGAATGGAGTCCCTGTTGGCGAACACAAAGAGATTGCCGTCGGACGAGAGGTGGACAAACGGGTAGAGATTGTTTTCTACTTGGGGACTGGTTCGGGTCTGCAGTAGAAACGGCAGGTTGAAAACTCCTTCTCCGGGACTCTTGGGGACAAACTCGTAGTGAAACATCCGGGTGCCTCCAACGACAATAATACGGTTGTCTGGTAGAATCTGGTTGGTGGCATACCACCGGTCTGCTGCGAGCTTGGGCACCTCAAAATTGTTCCAGTCGCAGTTACCGTCGGAGCAGGGGACGAAATAACGGATGTCACGGGATCCGTCACGGTAACCGCCGGTCTGCACGAGCGTCCCGTTGGCGGTGAACGCAGCGGAGGAGCACCAGGTGTCGGTGAAGAGCATAAGCGGCCTGACTTTGTTGGTTGATATTTTGTACTCGATGGAGTGAGCGGTGCAGTCGTGGGTCAGCGCTGTGTCTTGCGGGTTGTCGCGACATCGGCCGTTGTCGAGCTGAATCTGCGAGGGGCCGAAGTTTGTTCTGTCGAACATCACCACCGTGTTCCTACGCGTGGTGGCCATGTGCATCGCAGAGACCCCGCCATTTGGCACTAGAAGCGTCCATTTTCCCTGCTTCACAGCCAGTTGGGCCTCTGCATGATCCCATGGGCATAAGCTCAACAACAATGAAACCACGCACACAGCTTTCAACATCATTTTTTCTTCAACCTCTTCTGTACTTAAACGTCAGTTTCTCTACTTTACTCCTTGCAGAAAAGTGTTTGATGCAATGCGTTTTATAGTACTAGTCGTCCACCGATATGCCGTGTGAACGGGATTGGTATAAACGTATTAATTGATATGAATGCCAGGTTATTTCTTGAATCGACCTGGAATGTTTTTCAAGGAATAGAGCATTCGACAAGGATAGAATGTTGCAAGAACACGTTTATTCTCTTGGGGATTGTTTAAAAAATTGGTGCAACAGACTCTTGACGGCTGATGCCCATTTTAAATAATTGTTCGTACGACTGCGATTCTTTGGCATCCCGTTCAGCAAGGCCATGTAGTTTAGTGGCATTTTATATGAAAACAAGGTTTGGTACTGCAACCATCTATGCTGAATCAAAGTTGAAGCCAATTTATTTAATATTTGTTCTGACTTTCGGTCGTCGTCTTCCTTGTAGAGCTAAACTTTGGATATGTACTAGACATGACATGGTCCAAATTTGACAAAAGAATTAGCGTATGGTTGAATTGACTATTGCTGTTTGAATTAATTGGGGGTGCGATGGGCATACCTAAGGGTCTGTTTGGTTAGTGGAATTTTAAAAATTGGGATTTCTACGAACTTTGGTTTAGCCAAATCAAATTTTGCAAATTTTCATTCTAATATTTGGAATTTTACTTAAACCGTTTGTTTCATTCAGAAGAATTACGTGTGAAGACACATTTTTTGCGTAAACTTGGAGTTGAAAGCAAATTTCAAAAAGTAGTCCAATCTATTGTTTTTACTTTAATTAAAAAACATAACCAGGTTTTGATTTTCAATTCCTACTTGCTAATAGGAAGTTGGAAAACTTGGTTTTGAGGCAAAATTGGAAGTCCGGTAAGCTAATTCCATTTTGCCAATTTTGAAACAAACACAAAAAATTTCAATTTCAGATTTTGAAAATGCCAATTCCTGTCATCTTCCATCAACCAAATGGGCCCTAAGAGATTTGGAAAATAGATTAAGAAGAAGAAAAAATTGTGCATTTGAATATATAAAAGATCACTTAATATATTGATGTTTGTATGATAAAGATATCAATGGAAAAGTGATAGTTTTGTACTTTATTCAAAGAAATTAAAACAGATCAAAAAATAGTGAAGTTTCTTTTCAAAAACTTTTCTTTGAAAATATAATAAATAATTATATAATAATGTTCAAATGAAATTATTAAAAATTATAAACATTACATTTATCAATTTGATATAATAATTAGTATATATTATAATATATTATTTTGAAGAATTTTTTAAAAAAATTGATGTTTAAAGAATTTATATGTTATAGTTAAATATTAATTTGATAATTAATCTAATATAAAAATATAATATGTTTAAATTATTGTAAAATATATTTGATCATAAAATATCATATGTAATGATAATAATATAATTTGTATAAATAATTTAATTTGTTTCATATAATAAAAACAATATAAAAAGTATAAATATTCAATTGTACATGTGTTTTTTCAACATCATAACACTATGATCTATCATTTTAAAATCCTACACTCTCTCATCCTTATGGCAGATCTTAGAGTGTGATTTGAAATGTTGATGCCAAAAAAAATACACAATCTAATCCAAACAAAATTGCATAAAAAATGGATTGTGAAAATTTGATAATGTTAATAAATATAATCATAAAATATTCTAAAGAGTATAATAATAAATATTAAATAAGTAATTTCCAGACATTTCTATCACTTATATTAATATTGTTATTCTGGATTGTGCTAAGAGTGCCGAAAAGAGAGGGAGGAAGTCTCATTCTGAGCTTAGACAAAAAGATGGAGCAGTTAAATATCAGTAGAAGATTACAACATTAATTCAAGCAGTGAAGATATGCAAAGACCATGACATAAGAAATTTGAACATGGGGATCTTATAATTTGTTATCTTTTCCCCTAAACAACTAGCGGTGAATTGACATAGCTTCCTCCTGGGAGGTCATTAGTTCAAACCTAGCATTGACAATATTTTTAAAAATAATAATAATAATTCATGCAGTGAAGGGGAAAGACCTTCTAGTAGAGCAATGAAATTACTTACACGGAATGTTGGGGGCCTCAAGGTAAGTATAAAATATTGTGAAATGCTACATTTCTATTACAAAGCCTAAAATTTACTACTCCAACAAAAAAACTTGATAAGAGAGATTAGGATGTACTAAGAAAGAAATTAGGCATGTGGAACTTAGTGGGTGTCCTAGTGGAAGGTGCCTATGGATGATTAGTTGTGGTGTAGGATCCAAGATAGGATACTTAAGAAACTAGATATGTGGAAAAATCAAGAGTATTAGATTGAACCTCTAGTTTAGTCTCACTAATGCTTATGGTCTTACTCAAATTATAGATAAATGAATTGTACGAAGTGAGATTGAGTGGTTCCTTGACACTGTCCCTGAAGAGTTATGTATAATAGGGGTTGACTTTAATGTTATTTTAGATCCAAGAGTGAAGAAGGGGGGAATCACTAAACTTTCAAATACTTCAATCAAACTTAGGAAATCAGTCGGTAAGAATCAAATGGCAGAGATAAAAACAAAGCTCAAGAGCCATTTATTTGGAATAAAAAAGATAAAGGATTTATTAATGTTGCAGTGAAACTAGAGAGGTTTGTCTATAAAGTTGACAGGTCTAAAACTTTCTAACAACCTTTATACTAAAATTATCCCCTTTTATGATCCAGATCACTACCCATTCTTTTAAACGTTATTGAAGATAGAAACCCAAAAGGATGTCCTTTAAAGTTTGAGCTCATGTGGATGAAAGATGAGAACCTCCTAAAATTAATGGAAACTTGGTGGAATGAAACTTGCATCAAAGGACCTAAGTTGTTCTTCCTTGTCACCAAAATGAAGTGTATCAAAAATATTTTTAATCCTTGAATAAGAATAATTTTGGAAACATTTTTTATTCCAAAATGAGATTGGAAGAAGAACATGACACCCTTAAATGAAACATTATTGAGAAGGGTATGGATTGTGATTCATATATGAGAGAAAAATAGTTAAAATGTAATTATGAGGATATAAATTAACTAAAGAAGAAATATTTTGAAGACAAAAATCAAGAGAAACATGGTTGGATGTTGGGGATAGGATGTTCACCAAGTTCTTTTATAATGGTACCAAACTTTGTAGAAATATTAATAGGATAACCAAGATTAAAAAAGCTAATGGGGATGTTTTAGACCAACCTAAGGACATAGTGTCCAAGGATGTTGATTATTATAAAAATATTCTAACAAATTAGGATGGATCTGACTTATATCACCAAAAGTATGTTTTAAATAGAATTCCCAAAATGCAACAACAAATCAACCAAATGTAGTCAAATAATGCCCCTAGACCAAATGGATTTCAAACTAAATTCTTTCAAAAATGTTGACACATCATTTGGAATGAGCTTGTAGAGGCCTTAGAAGGGGCTAGAAATTTTGGTAATCTGTTAAAGAAGGTAATAGTAACTTCCTAACTATTACCCCTAAGAAAGATAAATCTCAAAATTTTGAGGACTTAAATTAAGACCAATTTTATTATGCAACACCATCTATAAAACCTTGAATAAAATAATGGTTGATAGGATCTAAGTTCTTACCTTTTATTTTCATTGAGTCATTTTGTTCCTGGTCAATCCCTTTATGGTGGGGTGATAATTTCCCAAGAGGCAATAAATTCAATAATACAAAATAAAAACCATAGCATGCTTATTAAACTCGACATTAGTAAAGCTTATTCAATAAAGTTGATTAGAGGTTCCTATTCAATGTATTAGTGCATTCTGGTTTTGCAAATTTAGTAGTATAATCTCATATATGAGTGTATTTCAACTCCAAAATTCTCAATCCCAACCAATGGGACTCCAAAGGGGTTTTTTGATATACTAAGGGTCTCAAGCAAGGATACCCCATATCTCATCTTCTTTTCAATATAATGGGTGACTAATGCAAAGGGATTGTGGTTATCTCAAATACTCTAAGATAATCAAATTTGTCAAGGTCTTTCTTCAATGGGCCATCTAATGATCTTACTAACTAAATTACCTTCCCAAGACTCCTCTCAAGAAATTTCCCCCAACCTTCCCAAGGTCTTTAATATGAAAATCCTAACCACTCTAGTGGAGTTCCAAACCAATAGTACTTGTTTGACCTTGCACTTTAGACCTTAAGGTCTCCTTTTTCCACAACCCTCTACCAAATTTTTTATGTACATAACCATGATTCATAATTAGTATGAATAAGTTTTCTTCCTACTTAAACTCAAGAAAAAAAAAACCCACAAAGAGATATGGCTCAGTTAGGCCTAATGAGAGACCCAATTCTAGTAGCCCTCCTAATCAAGTATTTTTCTTTTTTCTCTTTATTATCCTGAATGGCCCATAAATTTCAAGATAGTTTTGACTTCCCTTTTGTGGCTACCAATAATTACCACAAAGTAGGTCTTTTTTTCTCCTAACCCGGCTAACTTGATTTGGGCTCGATTAGGCCTAATATGATACAATGAACTTAAGGTACAAGAATGAGTGAAAAAAATTCACTAGTCAGCTCACCTCTAGACTTGAGAATTCAATCAGGGTCTACACCTCCTTATGGGACTCTAATGAACCTTTATGTCCCACCCATTCATTCCTTCATGCCACAAATATTGGCTTCTTTCTTGCTTTCCTAACTCACTGCCACATTGTGATCAGCCTAGAGCATCATCTCAAAAATGGAAAATATATGTTGTAAACTCCAAATATTGCATGAAACCCTTCTGCACATTCTATCCTAACATTACAAGAAGTCTTTTTCATTTCCTACTGTGGAATGCTAGGATATGGCCATTTTGTATTCAAACCCCAGGTTCTTAAGCGTCTAAGACATGTTTAGCTTCATAACCATGCCTCTTCTTTTATGCAATAGCTCATATCCTCAAACCACCTTAGAAGAGTAGGTAACTCACAAGGCTAGGGAACTATATAGGTTACAAGAATTGACAATTTAGTGCAAATCCATACATAGTAAAAATAGAGTAAAACAATTAAAAATTCTTGCTAAAAAATTATTGTTATTTCTTCCACCTATCATTAACCTTATCCCATCAAATTACAAGGACTTTTAAATTCTCTTGGATTAGTTATAACATATTACAACTAATTTTTTGCAAAGAATTACAAAAATTACAATAATAGTAAAAGCTTCAAAAGTTGGTCAAACAATGTTTTTGTAACTCCTCAGCAATTTGACATCTTTTGAGCAACTTTTCTCATTCACACTCTTGATCACTTCCAAATGTCTCAATTCATCTCAAGATCACTAATAATGCCCAATTAGACCTTAAATAACCATTCCTAATTACTATTCACACATTTGGTGCCCTTGGTAGGTTTTTGGCTATTGTCACCTTTAAGGGTGCTTACAACCAAAATGTGATTTCATTAAGACTTAAACTAAAAAGGTTCATAATATTATACCTTATTACTATTGGAAATATAAGAGGAGTAACTGAGAGGGGAGGGGTGAATTAGTTACCATAAAAATAAATATCAAATCCCTTAGACGTCAATACAAATCAAAACTTTGTGTAAACTAAACTCTGTTGTAACTCGACAACCACGCAGGCACTCAGTTAACGCTAATAAATGATGTAACTAGGTAAATGCTTATCATAAAAATCTTAAGATATTATCTATGATTGATCTTATTTTAACTTCGTTGCATACACATAAAAGAAATAGCATGAACATAGTTGACACCAAGATTTAACGTGGAAACCCAATTTGAGAAAAACCACCAATTGCAACTAGTTACTGATTTTCACTCTTCTGAAGTGAGCCCTATTAGTAGCCAACCCTATTGAAAGTTAAAAAACACACTATTAGGTGTGACCCTATTAGAGGATTTAATCAACCTATTAGGAGTGGCCTTGTTAGAGGTCTTTAGACAATTCAATAGAAATGTCACCTTATTAGAGGATTTAGAAATAGCTATTAAGCCAACTCTACTAAGAGATTTAGATCACTACTATAATGGTTAGAGAGTAACAATGAGATGACTGTTGAGAATTGTGTCTTAACCTTGCAAGATCTTTTTCCAAAAAACTCTAGAAAATTTTTAGAAAATTCTAGAATTTGTTTGTGGTAGTTTTTCACATGTTTATGAGTTGGAAAAAGGTGTATGATTTGTTAAAAATGTGTCTAGTCTCTAGAACAATGTAGAAGGGCTATTTTTAGAGTGTAAACAACTCATTATATGACTTTTATGGGGCTCTAAACTAGAGGACAAAATTATGGACGAAAATGGTATTCTTGGAGTTACAAATTAGAAATGGGTAACATGTGGCATGGTTGTTTTGCCCATCATTTTGTAAGACCACAGATGGTTTCCAAGTGACATATCACTATAAAAGGAGGGCTTGGGAGGTGCCTGAATCATTGAGTTCAGTTTGCAAGACGGGTGCTAGAAGGAGTCTCTCTGAGTCCAAGTCCAAATTTGAGTTGTGGTGATACGCTCCTGTAAGAACTTGCATTGCAAGTGTATTGTAATCTTCCAGATTTGAGAATAATTTGTGCGAGTTTTGGAGGGTGGGGTTTTCTCCTGGAAGGATTTTTCGATGGTAATCATTGTGTTATGAGTCCATTATTATTTTGATTAAGTTATTATGCATTTCTTGAGATCTTTGCAATAGTTAGTCAAATTTGCATAATCATCCTCTCAAAGATTAGTGTAGGAAGTGATTTCATGCAACTTTGCTTCCTTACAAGTGATATCAGAACTTGGCTAGTTTTCATTCTATTTGTTGGGTACAAGGTTTTTTTAGCTAATCAAGGTTTGAGTGGGAGCTTGTGCAGAGGTTTTTTTATTTCTGTGTTGTAGGATTGCAAAGATGGCAAGCACGTCAAGGAGGATTGATGTAGAGAAATTTTTTGGCACAAACTTTGAAATGTGGAAGCTAAAGATGGAAGATCTATTGATTGATCGGGATCTCTATGAGATGCAATTAATGAAAAGAAGTTGAGGCCCACAAATCCAACTTCAACTACAAAGTATGATGTGAGAGATAGAAAAGCTAAAAGTCTCATCAGATTGTGTCTTGCAGACTCTATACTGATTAATGTCCATGAAGAACCTATTGCAAAGAATCTTTCAAAGAAGCTAAGTGATATCTATCAATGAAATCACTTGTGAACAAGATTTTCTTGAGGAAGAAGTTGTATTCCTTGAGAATGGAAGAAGGTGGACAAATTTCTAAGCATCTTGAAAGTTTTAATATGTTGGTGACTCAGTTGACCTCAATTGGGGTGTTGATGGATGAAGAAGAAAGGTGTCAAATATTGCTATGTTCATTGTCAGACTCGTGGAACAGCCTTGCCATGGCCATAGGGAGCACTTCAGCTGTCTTGAAGATGGAGGACATTGTTGGTTCTCTACTTTCTAAAGAGATGAGAAGGAAGGTCTCTCTTAATGCCAAAGAGGCTTTGAGTGTTCAAGGAAGACCACAGAAAAGAGAAGAATGAGAAGTGGCATGGCCACTCTAAGTTCAAGAATAAGGGGAGATCAAAATCTTGTGGTAAGTCTAAGGCAATCTACTAGAATTGTGGCAAACCTGGACACTTTTGAAAGGACTGCAAAGAGGAAAAGAAAAAGAAGAAGAAGCAAGATTATGGTTCTGAGTCTGAGAAGGACGATGGATATGCTTTCATTGTAGCCTTGGCCACTCATGCAGGTGCATCTTTCCACATGACTCCTAATAGAAATTGGTTTAGTAAGTATGAAAAGTTTGATGGTGGTAAGTTGTATTTGGGTGATAACTTAGTTAGATTGATATTGTTGGTCGTGGAAGTATTCGTGTGAAATTTTATGATGGTAGAATTAGAAGATTTGATGGTGTCTTGCATATCTTAGGACTAGCAAGGAATTTTTTATCTGTTAGTAAACTAATAGATGTGGGTGTGCATGTAGAGTTTTCTAAAGCAGGTGTGAAAATGGTGAGAGATGATATGGTAATAGAAAGATGAAGCATATTGGGTACATTGTACCAGCTTGATGCATGCACAGTTGAGTGCATTAGTACTTCTGATAAGACTATGAAGAGGACTACTTTGTTGGAGAAGGAGAGGGTTTCTCTTTCAATAGATGGTTTTGGTTTCTGGGTACCCAAGGGTGCTCTATCTACTAAATCAAAGTTACATACAAAGAAGACTATGTTATGGCACCAGAGACTCGGCCACATAACTGAGAAAGGTCTATGAACCTTAAAGAATAAAAACCTTGTTGATGGCTTGAATGACTGCAATCTTGAGTTTGATTTTTGTGAGCATTGTATCTATGGTAAACAAAACCACATTCAATTTTACTCAAGTTATCATAAGTCCTCATGTATTTTGGATCTAATCCATTTTGATGTATTTGGTCCAGTTGATGTTCCTTCTATTGGTAGATTATTTTACTATGTTTCTTTCATTGATGATTTTAGTAGAAGAACATTGGATTATTTTCTTAGACGTAAAGCTAAAGTTTTCAATCATTTCAAAGAATTTAAAGCAATGGTTGAGTTGTCGACTGGAAAGAACATAAAGCATTTGAGAATTGATAATGGCGATGAATATTGCTCCAATGATTTTGACACATTTTGTAAAGATTATGATATTAAAAGAGAGAAGACAACTTCGTATTCTCCACAACATAATGGAGTTGTAGAAAGAATGAATAAGACCTTAATGGAGAAGGCTAGGAGTATGTTGAGTGGAGCTAGACTGGAACAAAAGTTTTGGTCCAAAGTTGTAGCCACTATCTGCTACCTGATAATTAGGTCTCCTACATTAGCTCTTGTTGATAAGACACCAATGGAAGCATGGTCAAGCCACAAGCCTTCATTTAGACATTTGAGAGTTTTTGGTTGTGAGGCATATGTTCATGTGCCAAAGGAGAAGTGGACAAAATTGGACAACAAAGCTGTCAAATGTATCTTCATCAGATATAGTTATGGTGTGAAAGGATACAAGCTTTAGGATCCTATTACACAAAATGTATTTTACTCCAAAAGTGTTATTTTGAGAGAAACTGAGCCTTCTTTTGTTACAGTGTAGCCAAAACAAATAAAAGAAAAGAAAGATGTGATTCAAATTCCTATTACACCTAAGAAAGTTGAATCAAGGCCCTTAGAAAGACAAGTTTTTGAATAGAGCTCTACGAGTTCTGAATCATTAGAGGAAGAGGGAGAACTTGATCATGAACCTAAACTTGAACCAGATCTTGTTCAAAGGTCTAATAGACAGAGGAAAGCACCAGAAAGGTATGGATGTTCTCGTGATGATTCGAGGTTTATATTTGCTTTGAATGCTAATATTGATTAACCAAAATCTATAGAAGAGGCTCTTGGTATGAATGATTCAGAGTCCTAGAAGATAGCCATGGAAGAAGAGATGGTAGCTCTTAAGATGAATAACACATGGGACCTTGTACCATTGCCTGAAGGATGGAAGACTGTTGGTTGTAAATGGGTGTTCAAAAGGAAGATGGGTTTAGATGGAAGCATTGAGATGTATAAAGCACAATTGGTTGCAAAAGGTTACTCCCAAGTTGCAGGAATTGATTATGGTGAAATTTTTTCTCCTATAGCAAAAATCACATCCATTCAATTTTTACTTTCTATTGCAATAGCTTATGATATAGAAGTTGAGTAGATAGATGTGAAGATAGCTTTCCTTCATGGAGATTTGGAGGAAGAAATTTATATGACACAGCTAGAGCACTTTGTGGTGAAAGGTAACTATCATTTGGTCTGTAAATTGAAGAAATCCTTGTATGGTCTAAAACAAAGTCCTAGGATGTGGTACCAGAAGTTTGATACATATGTATTGAGTTTGGGATTTGTGTGATCCAAATCTAATCATCGTATATACTACAAGTCTAATGGTGATTATTTCCTGGTTATTGACTTATATGTTGATGACATGTTGTTTATTGGCAAAGGAAAATGTTTGGTTGTAGAATTAAAATCTTAGCTCTCAGCAAAGTTTGAAATAAAAGATCTTGGTGTAGCAAGGTATATTCTAGGAATGGAGATTAAAAGAGATAGACAAAATAGAAAGCTTTGGCTAGGCCAAAGTAAGTATGTTGGTACTATTCTAAGAAGATTCAATATGAAGGATTCCAAATCATTGAGTATTCCTGTTACTATGGGAACAAAACTTTCTAGCTCACAATGTCCTACATCCCCATTGGAGATGGAAGAGATTTGTCGAGTACTGTATCAGAGTTTTGTTGGAAGTTTGATGTATGCTATGGTCTGTACAAGACTAGACATTGCCCAAGCAGTGGGAGTACTTTCCCATTATATGTCTAATCTAGGAAGAGCACATTGGGGTGCAGTAAAAAGAGTTTTCAAATACTTGTAGGGTACCTCAGAGTACTCTATATGTTTTTATGGAATAGGAAAAGAGCATTCCCTAGATATTCGAGGCTATGTGGATTCAGACTAGGTTGGTGATGTTGATAGTGGAAGATCCACTAGTGCATGTTTGTTTGCATTATTCGATGGTGCAATCAGTTGGATGAGCAAGCAACAAGATGTAGTCACTTTTTCCACTACAGAGGCAGAGTATATGGCATCCACTCATGCCTACAAGGAAGCTATCTGGCTAAAGAAATTATGTTTAGACACAAATTTCAAATAGGGTATAGTGACAATTTATAGTGACAGTCAGAGTGCAATTTGCCTAGCGAAGAACCTAACATTTCATGCCACGACCAAGCACATTGATGTACAATATCATTTTGTGAGAGATATGGTCGAGGATGGCAAGGTGAAGCTAGAAAAGGTTTAGACTTTGATGAATGTTGTTGATGCATTAACTAATCTTGTGAGTACAGAGAAGTTCATATGGTGTTCAAAGTCTATGGGCCTCTCAACCCCTAGCAATTAAGTCCATAATAATGTGGATCCCCTGACTCTTGCAAGGTGTTTGACAAGTGGGAGAATGTTGAGAATTGTGTCTCAACCTTGCAAACTCTTTTTTTCAGAAAACTCTACAAAAGTTTTAGAAAATTTTAGAATTTTTTTGTGGTAATTTTCCACATATTTATGAGTTGGAAAAAGGAGTATGATTTGTTAAAAATGCGTCTAGTCTCTATAAAAATGTAGAAGGGCTATTTTTAGAGTGTAAAAAACTCATTATTTGACTTTTATAGGAATCTAAACTAGAGGATAAAATTATGGATGAAAATGATATTCTTGGAGTTACAGATTACAAATGGGTAACATGTGGCATGCTTCTTTTTCCCATGGTTTTGGCCCATGGTTTTGTAAGACCACAAATGCTTTCCAAGTGACATATCACTATAAAAGGAGGGCTTGGGAAGGTGTTTGAAAATTCAAGTTCAATTTGCAAGATTATTGCTAGAAGGAGTCTCTCTGAGTCCAAGTCTGAGTTCAAGTTGTGGTGATGGGCTCCTGTAAGAACTTGCATTGCAAGTGTATTGTAATCTTCCAGATTTGAGAATACATTGTGCAAGTTTTGGAGGGTGAGGTTTTTCTCCTGGAAGTGTTTCACCATGGTAATCATTGTGTTATGAGTCCATTGTTATTTTGATTAAGTTATTATGCATTTCTTGAGATCTTTGCAATAGTTAGTCAAATTTGCATAATCCTCCTCTCAAACATTAGTGTACAAAGTGATTCTATGCACCTTTGCTTCCTTACAATAACCTGATTTCTTATGCAATTGAATTTTTTATTATATATTTCAATTATGGCTTGTATACTTGATCCTTCCTAATTGAACGTATCTTTGCATCTCAAAAAGGATATTTTGCTTATCCTTCTAATTCGCTTCCTCTAAGCATCGTCAAATCTTCAATTATGTTCCACACATTCAATCCTCAACTTGACCTTATATTTATATCTTACACATTGTCAATTTGGCCTGAATACAACTTAGAATAATTAATATTCATCTTCTTAGCCAGGTAGAACCAAAAAATAATTCAATTGAACTCAATATGCCAAAACAAGAAAATATTAGCCAACCCTGCTCAATAGATACTAACTCAAAGCGATTTTCATTGTTAACCAAGTGAACTTAGTTGACATTACATATTCACAAAGTTCCTTTGGTAACTGAGTGATCTCAGTTAACACTGGTTCCATCCAACATTTCCTTCATTAACCAAGTGAGTTTAATTAACACTCAACTTCTGCAAACTTTCCTTTGTCGCCCGAGTGAACTTAGTAGACACTGTCTATTGAACTAGGAAAACTTTGGAATGCTCGACAGACATAGGAAACTATCTTCAATGCCTAAGTGAGCTCAACATACACTAACTAGTAATGATATGACATCTTTTGTAACATCAAAGATAATACACAATTAATCAATTATTTTCAGCATTCTCCATCTTTGGCATTGATGGAAACACATGTCATAATGCAATGAAATTCTAGAGAAAGAATAAAATAAGGAACATATCCTTAGTTTCATTCTAATTCTCATCCATAAGAACTCCCTCTATCAATTTGAACTCCCTCTACATTTAGTTTCTCCCTCTGTCACCAAAACTCTATCTTTGATAGCAGACCAAGTTCATTCTCCCTCTTTGACATCTCTTTCTTTTTATCTTTATAAAATTTCTATGAGATATGATAGTAAAATTCTCCCTCTTTGGCATTTCATGCCAAAGACAATATTTAGTGAATTTCAATGTACCTCGTGTATTGATTCATTTGCAATGTGCCCTTGTCAATACTGCATCAACTAATTGATCTTCAACATGCTCTAGTTGATGCATCACTAAACTTTATTTAGTGAGCTTTAGATAGGGGAATGACCCCTAACTTACCTCTTAGATATAGAAATGCATCCTTAGGTAATGGATTAGTGAATATATCTACAATTTTTTATTTAGTATTCACACATATTCCAATCTTACCTCTTTATCTTTTACCAATTCTCTCAAAAAATTATATTTATAGCAATGTATTTTGTTTTCCAGTATGCATCACAAGATTCTTTGATATATTAATTGCACTGATGTTATCACATAAGATAACCATTGGATCCTTGATTTTTATCTTCATACCTACCAATAGTTCTTGAACCAAACAATATTTGAACAAGTTAACTATTGCTACCACATATTTTGCCTCTGTTGTGGACTGAGAAATACAATTATGTTTCTTGATTGTCCAAGACACTAGTCTTTTACCAAGAAAGAATGCTCCACCATTGGTGCTCTTTTTGTCATCAACACTTCCTACCCAATCAACATTGGTGAATTCTTTTAAATCCAAATTGCCTCCTTTTTCGTACCATAAACCATACTCTTAAGTACCTTTCAGATATCCAATGATTCTTGTGATTGCCATCATGTGATTTTCTTTGGGATTTGCTGAGAATCTTTCTGATATACCAACTACTAATGTAATATTAGGCCTTGTGTGCACTACATACTGCAATTTTTCAATCATTGATTTATATGTGGTTTGATCTTCCTCCTTGGAATCATCGTTTTTGGAAAGCTTATGTCCAGTAGACATAGGAGTTCCAACTAGTCTTGAATCTTCCATTCTAAATTTCTTTAGCATCTCCTTGATATATTTAGATTGAGTAATGTAGATACCATCTTTCTTCTGTTGGATCTTCAATCCAACAAGGAATTTTATCTCTTCAAACATAGACATCTCAAATTATTTACTCATTTCTTCTAAAAATGATTTACAAAAGTCATCATTTCTTGTAAATAAAGTGTCATCCACAAATATTTCTACCAATACAATCTTTTTTTCTGGTCCTTCTTTGATATACAGACTATTTTTTATTCTTTGAAAACCAATCTTTATCAAGTAGTTATGAAGTCTTTCATACCATGCTCTAGGAGCTTGCTTGAGACCATAAAATGCTTTGTGTAATTTTCAGACCATATCTATTTTTCTAGGATCTACAAAAACTTCAGGTTATTTTATTCCTCATCAAGAATTTCATTCAAGAATATATATTTTACATCCATTTGATAAACTTTAAATCCTTTGTGAGTTGCATATGCTAGTAAAGTTCTAACACCTTATAATATTTCAATAGGAGCATAAGTTTCACCATAATCAATACCTTCTTCTTGAGAATAACCTTTACATAGTAATCTTACTTTTTTTTGGAAACTTCTCCATCTTCATTTAGCTTATTTCTAGTACCCACTTTATCCAAATTAAATTTTTATCCTTGGGTCTAGGAACAAGAGTTCAAGTCTTATTCTTCTCTATTTGTTCTATTTCTTCATTCATAGCTTCAATCAAACTTTCATTATCCATAGCATCTTTAACATTTCTAGGTTAAAATTTAGCAAGCAAACATAGACCTTTCAATTTTTTTCTTGTCATTGTTTCATCCGACTTGTCTCCAATGATCTTTGATGCCTTCTAACATATCTTGCTAACATGGGTACTTTGGATTTGGAGTTTGTTCCACTATCCTCTTCATGATCTTCTATATTAAGCTTAGGTCCTATTGTTTATGACTTGGGTCCATCAAACTCAATTTGATCTTGCAACAGTTCGGTAGCTTTTGACTGTGACTTGGATCCTTTAGACTATGACTCAAGTTGCACTGGATGAAACTTGGTAGCTTTTAGGGATTTTGGGGACTTAAGAGGTAAAAATTTCTAACTTCCAGATAGATTTGGAAAAGTATCAAGTTCATAATAAACAAATCTTCTGTAATCCTTAGGTTCTTTGTTGCTCCCTTCTTCACTCTTTTCTGCAAACTCATCAATTCTCACATGTGCACTTTCTATGATTTTATGAGTAGATAAATTGAAATATTTGTATGCTTTACTTCTACAAGAGTATCCTAGGAATATGCTTTCATCACCTTGACATCAAATTTACCTTTCCTAGATTCTTTCAAGATATATCATTTTCTACCAAATACTTTCAAGTAACTTACATTAGGTTTGTAGCCATACCATATTTCATAAGGAGTTTGATTTGAGTCTTTCTTCAACTTTACTCTATTCAAGGTATGCACTGTAGTACTAATTGCTTCCTTCTAGTATTTGATTGCAACATTTTTTTCTATCATCAATGTTCTTGCACAATCCATGATGGATCTATTCCTTCTTTCAGCTATACCATTTTGTTGAGGTGTACCAGGGGTTGATACCTGTCTCTCAATTCCTTTTTTAATGTAGAATTCATTCAACTCATTGGAAATGAATTCACCACCTCTTTTCGATCTCAAACATTTTGGCTTCTTTCTAGTTTCTCTCTCTACTCTTGACAAATACCACTTAGATTTTTGAAATGCTTCGAACTTTTTTTTTAGATACATTATAGTCATTATTCTAGAATAGTCATCAATAGAAAGAATGAAAAACTTATCTCCACTGTAACTCACTATTCTAATAGGTTCACATAATTTTGTATGTACAAGCTCTAAGACTTCTTTAGAATGATAGTTCTTTCTTTTGAAACTAGTTTTTGCCATCTAACCAATTTGACAATTTTTGCATAGAACCATATCAAGTTTCCTCAAACTAGGAATACCTCTTACTCTCTTATTTCTTTTGCTTATCTTGACCATATAATCAAAGTTCACATGAAATAATCTTTTGTGCCATAACCAAGTTTCTTCTACTTGAGCAATAAAACATGAACTTTCACTAAGGTCTAGGTAGAATAGATTACCTTTTGTTTGTTTGCCTGGTTGTCTTTTCTATCCAACAACTTGGCCTTTGCATTCATAGATTCTACCTTGAATTTAATGTTATTCAACTGTGCCACACTCATTAGATTATGATTTAGTCCTTCAACCCAATAAGCATTGTCACATCTCAATTCATTGATTAATGAGATACAACTTTTTCCCTTTATGTAACAAGGTTCATTGTTTCCAAATCTCACACTACCACCATCATAATGTTCCATATGTTCAAACTTTATTTTATCACCAGTCATATGATGTGAGCAACCACTATCTCTAATCCATGTATCATTTTTTCTAACATGAGAGATAAGTGCCATTTTATCTCCTACATTATCAAATTCATCTTTTACAACAATATGTACCATTTCATCTTCATTGTTATTGGAATATTTAGCCATAAAACAAGATTTCTTACCTTTGTCCTTGTAGTCCTCATAGTTCTTGAATTCCTTCTTGCCTTTGAACTTATTACTTTTCTTTTCACCTTTGTCTTCTATGTTTGGGCACCTTGCAGCAATGTGTCCAACTTTTTCACAAAAAATATAGATTAGAGGAATCTTACTTTTGTACTTTCCTTTGCCTTTGGAATATTTTCTTGCAAGTAGGGCTTCAACAACTTCAAGATCATTGTCTGAACTTTCTTCCTCTTCTTCACTTTCTAATTGATTGGCTTTTTATTTCTCACCCCTTTTCTTGAGTGAACGCTTGGCTTCAAATGCAGACTCAATGCCTTTGGAACTAGGGACATAGTTGTCATAGTTATCCAACTCAAAAGCTAGCTATCTTCCAACTAGAGCATCTAAAGTTATATTGATATTTGGATCACATATCATCTCTTGAATAGCATACACTCTAATTGCATAGATAGGAAGAAGAGTTCTAAGTATCTTGCTTACAACTATTTTTCCATCAATGTCTCCTCCAGATGCTTTGATTGTGCTCACACTTGCTTTAATTTTCTCAACATATTTTGCAATGTTTTCATCTTCTCTCATCTTCATCTGATCAAATTATCCTTTAAGACTTTTGGTTTTAGCTCTTCTTACATTATCATCTCCTCCATGGATGGATTTCAATTTAATCCACATATCATAAGCTGTAGTGCAACTTTTTACTTCATCAAATTCAGCATAATTGAGAGCAGAAGAAATGTCAATCATCATGATGTTATGATTTTTCTCTTCAACAATTTCTTCAATTCATAATGTTCCACTAGGAGTCTTGTATTCACTGTCAAGATATTTACAACCTGAATCACTGATAGTTTCAAAATATAACCTTATAAGTCCTTGCCATGCTATAAAGTTGTCTCTGTTCAGCTTGAGAATCTCTCTTCTGTAAGACATCTTGATCTTTAGCTTAGGTCCTTGAAAAATTTTGTGCAAGCACCAAAACCTTTGATACCAATTTTTGGAAACATAAGAGTAACTAAGAGGGGAGGGGTGAATTAGTTACCACAAAAATAAATCACAAATCCCTTAGATGTCAATACAAATCAAAAAACTCTATGTAAACTAAACTTTTTTGTAACTCGACAACAACACAGGCACTTGGTTAACACTAAGAAATGTTGTAACTCAATAAATGCTTATCATGAAAATCTTAAGATATTATCTTTAATTGATCTTATTTTAACTTAGTTTCATACAAATAAAAGAAATAGTTTGAACACAATTGACACCAAGAGTTAATGTGGAAACCCATTTTGGAAAAAACCACCAATTGCAACTAGTTACCGATTTTCACTCTTCTAAAGTGAGCCATGTTAGGAGCCAACCCTATTAAAGGTTATAAAACACACTTTTAGGTGTGACCCTATTAGAGGATTTAATCACCCTATTAGGAGTGGCCTTGTTAGATGTTTTTAGACAATTCAATAGAAGTGCCACATTGTTAGAGGATTTAGAAATAGTTGTTAAGTCAACTCTGTTAAGAGATTTAGATCATTACTAAAATGGTTAGAGAGTAACAATGAGATGAGCTAATTTCTAATGCAACTAAATTATTGATTACATATCTCAATTCTGGCTTGTATACTTGATCCTTCCTGATTGAATGTATCTTTGTATCTCAACAAGGATATTTTTCTTATCATTCTAATTCTCTTCCTCTAATCATCACCAAATCTACAATTATGTTCCACACATTCAATCATCAACTTAACCTTATATTTATATCTTACACATTGTCAAGTTGTCTTGAATACAACTTAGAATAATTAATATTCATCTTCTCAGTTGGCTAGAACCAACAAACAATTCAATTGAACTCAATATGCCAAAACATGAAAATCCTTCGTTAGCCAACCCTACTCAATAGATATTAGCTCAAAGTAATTTTCCTATGTTAACCAAGTGAACTCAATTAAAACTAGATATTCAAAAAGTTCCTCTGGTAATTGAGTGAGCTCGGTTAACACTGGTTCCATCCAACATTTCCTTCATTAACCGAGTGAGCTTGGTTAACACTCAACTTCTACAAGCTTTCCTTTGTCGCCCAAGTGAACTCAATAGACACTATCTTCTGAACTAGGAAAACTCTAGAATGCTCGGCAGACACAGGAAACTGAGCTTGGCATACATTGACTGGCAATGATATGACATTTTGTTAACATCAAATACAATACACAATTAATCAATTGTTTTCAATAATTACAACCCATAATATTTACAAACAATCCAAAATAAAAATTATTGGTGCCCCTGCACCATACTCTTGGGGTAGGGAAAACTTAAGTCCTTTGAGTTAGAGATTGGACACTAGTGCCATAATTAATTATATTAGCCTTAGTCATCCAAGAAACTTATGGTTTAGGAGAGTGACACATGTTACTAGATACTCCTTAAATACTCCTTTCCCAGTCTTATTTATGACTTTGGAGTCTAGTGTGAATTCTAATTGCAAGGGTTGGCTAGGTTTAAGATACTTAATCCACCTAATTTCATTCTTTAGGTGCTACATGATCTTAATCAACCTAATTTCATTATTTCATGTGCCTGAAGTAGGACATCTAAAAGGAAACAAATTACTTATGTTGAAGATAGGTGAGATACCTAGATTAGGCAGTTCCACTTCATAAGCATTGTTACCAAATGTGTTCACTACTTTAAAGAGACATATATTTTTCATGATAAATTTAGTAGGTTGCCCCTTTGGTATCCTTTCTCTCCTCAAGTAAGTTGTTACAAGGTTATCTACCTTGAATTATACTTCCCTTCTTGTATGATCTACCTAAGCCATATATTTCTCTATATTCTATTGTAAGGTTTTCCTAACTTGTTCATGGATCTCTTTCATGTTCCCTAAAATTTCTCACGTTGAGCACTCCTTTTATCCATAGCATTGAGGTATTTTAGTTCCATTATTCCTCTAGGATGGCATAAATATACAATCTCAAAAGGCTCATATTTGTACTCTTGTTAATATAGTCAGTGTAAGCATATTCCTCTTGTCATGTCACCAAGCCCCAAGATTGGTCATGTTTTTATAGTAAGACACATAAGTAAGTTCCATAATGATTTAATTAAAAATTTAGTTACACCATCATATTTTGGATGATATGTTGATGAGAAATAAATATTAGTACCCAACTTCTTCCATCAAGTTCTCTAGAAGTGGCCCTCAAATTTAGAGTTCTTAATGCTGATAATACTAAGGGGTAGTCCATGGATCTTGAAAACCTCTTTGGAGAATAACCAAGCTATGTAAGAGGCATCATTTGTACATATACAAGGGATAAAATGGGCCATTTTATTAAATATGTCCACTATCACATAAACAATGTTAAAAACCCTAGGTGTTCTAGGTAGGCCAAGGACAAAGTCCACACTAAGACATTCCCAAGGTCTAGTGGGTATGGCAAGCAATTGATGCAACCCTACATTAGATGAATTTTATTTTTCCCTTTGAAATATGGACCACTACTCCAAAAAATTCCTGACCCATGTGCTACCTAACCCATTGACCCCATATTTAATATTGGAAATTTAGTTATTTTCTCCAATATTAAATAATTACATGAAATACTATCTCAATGTTACAATACAACTCATCATGTATATCCCATGGGAATCTTTACATGTTGCATGCCCATCTAGGTGCAACATTACCTAATAAAATAAAATAATACACTATAACAATATTATGCAATGTGTGCAACACCCATTATCTCAACAATCTCCCACTTGTTGTATACATTGCATAGGGTCAATATGTAGCCACATAAATGAACAAGGGAACAATCATTCCTAGCACATCCATCATCATGGATCAAAGTATGTGAAGTGCTCCATCATGGTACCCACAGTAAAATAAAAGTATTTTAGCATCTCAAACATGAATGATCTCACCTCCTATTATGCCACTACCACTAAACATGCATAGAAGCCATCCAAAGAGAAAGCACCCAACATGTCGCATTAGAAGATCATAAAATCTTGTACCAACTAAAATTTCAAGCACAAAAAACCTAGTCCAAATGTAATCACATGTATCTATAGTTGTCAAAATATCCATAGCTGAAATAGCACCCACAACAAGTGCCAACCCATCCAACTATCCATACCTCCAAAGGTATACCAAGTGAGTCTCACATCATCAGCATATCCAATCTATAACCTACAATCACAAGCCTCAAGAGAAATACCCACCACATATACCAATAAGCTCCTAAAAGAGGACATATATTATAAGTACAACCAAGGGAATTATAGTCCTTACTAATTCCTTGAAGCCTCCAATTTCCCTTCAGGAAGATCCTCAACAATTGGTCTTTGTACTAAGGGACCAACAAGACAATCTAGTTGTTCAAGATGTTATTCCCCCATTGCATACTGATGGTCAAAGCATTGCTCCCTAGGATAACCAAATGCAAGAGATTTTACTAGGGAGGATCACAAAGGATATTGGGAAAGTGATGACCACTATGGGATTGAGACGGGTAATCCATTAGTTGGATAAGGATGAGAAGGTGATCTAATTTTTGAGAAAGAAAAATGAGGCATTGTTGGAATATGTTAAAAAGGTAGTGGGTCCCATTGACCCAATTAAGCCAAAGATCATATTAAATGCTAATTTTGACAAATGAGCTCTAACCCAACCACCTAGGTATTTATTTTTGTGGATGCCTTCTAAAGATGACAAAACAATTTTGAGGAGAAAGGGACAAATTACATAGAAGTAGATATGTGCCTATTACATGATATCCAAGAAAAGACATGAAGATTAGGAGGCATTATTAATCAAGAGTTTGGTCTGAGTGATGAGATTGAGATATGGTTAGAGGATCCATAGAAAATATGGAAGATAAAAGGCAAGAGATACAAGATGTTACTGGTCTTTTTAACTCCCAAAGAGCTAGACAAGTTTGATGATTAGATAGAGAAGATTGAAGCCAAAAATAAAATCATGCTGAAAATGTTCAATGACATCCAGCATATGTAGAATAAGGTAGAGACCAAAGTTTTAGAAGCTGACAAGTTCTACTCAAGGGCCAGCTTGGAAATTTTTATAGAAGACTCTAGGAAGACCTTGTGCTCCATAGTGGCAAGTAACAAAGCATTTTTGATCCATCTTCAAGGTCATCTCTTTTGATGATGACCTAAGAATAATTTTTAAGGTCAAGAAGGCATTCAAAGAGTTAGATATGAAGAAGCTTAGTTTTGATGTAATGTGCTAAGAAGTCTGCACTTATTATGGAAAAGTAAGGGCTAAGTATGAGGCCCTAGATCTATCATATCCTTCACATATCACTAAGACTAAACAAAAATTCAAAGCAATATATTCATGTATCATTTTAATCGAAGTGGAAGAAAATTCAGATCCTATAAATTAAAATTTTGGACTTGGAACAAATTTGTATTTTCTACCACAAGTAGGTTTGCAAGTCTGTAACTCCACAACTTTGAGATCTTAAAGAAGGCACAACTTTCACCCTAACATGTGTGCAAGTGTGTAATTGCATAGCTTTTTAGGTGCAATAATTTTGGGCAACTTACAACTCGGCCACTAGTTAACTGCCAATTTCCAAATTTGGCATTTTAATGCACCAATTTTACATTTTTTGAGATTGATAGTAGTTTAACTAATGAAAATGAATGGAGAAGGTGGAGATTATATTTTCAGAAGGTCTTGAGTCATGTAAAGGCCCATGCACCATTTAATAAGTAAAAATAAGAGTGTAGGCCTACTTGACACCATGTTAGGAGTTAGTTTGTACATAATTTTCATAAAATTAATGGTTTTAGCATGCTTTTTGCAAGGAAAAATCCATAGCTCTAAAAATTGCATGAAGGAGAGGGTTTCCTATAAATTCAAGAATGTAACATGTATTTAGGGCTAGTATTTTGATGCAATAAAGCTATTCTATTGGTTTTGTCATTTTGTGTGTAATGCTTCTTTCTAGAATGTGTGTTTACTTTATGAATTTATTTTCATGAATAGCAATAGAGTTGATAGTCTTGTGGTGTTTTAATGCTTGTGCAATCATTTAGTCTATGGAGTTTTTCATATGTAGAAACACAATTCCTATGTTGTGACAAAATAAAAAAGGGATCATTCTATAATTTTGGATAATAATTTGTCTCATGTCCATGCAATTTACATGGTTGCATAATTTGATGAATTGTGAAACATCATACAATTTTTAGTAGTTCCCTTGATGATTCCATCAATGGAGTAATGGACGCATTGACCTTGATTTCATTTGTTTCCTCTTTGATCCCTTTGAAAATTTAATTCGCAGATGTGTTATTGTTGTGGCTTATATCCTTTTAGGAAATTGTTTTCATCAATTTGTTTAAGTTCTCGTTATCTTATCTCTATAATTCTCTTTTGAAACACTTGGTTAAGATAGGAATTCATATAGTTGCATTGTTATAAAAATTTCATTCATCATAAAATAAAATAAAATATATATACTGGGTTGTGATCATGTTTTCAAGTTTTGTAAAATTAACGATATGAGAAAATGCCTCCTTATGAACATAAATATCAGTCTTCAATTGAGCTATCCAAGCAGTTGAAAAATAACTCTTGAAACCTTGGAGTTGGTTAATTTGATAATATTTTCATGAGAGAGATTCTCATGATTTTTTTGTTGTCATTGTACAAAATAACTTCTTAACACACCAAAATAGATTATACAACATAGTATGGAAGATATCAACATGTATAGTTATATGAGAGATATGGAAAGAAATAAAGAAAAAGAATTTTCCATAATAAAATGATGCATAGAGATCATTTGATAAATAAGATAGAGACATGCATAATGGAAACTGCTAATAATAGACTTAGGAGATCCCAACACATCGAAGGAAAACTCTTAGAATGGGATAAACTAATAAAGAAGAACTAGAAAGGACTAATTATTCCACCTCAATTTAGAAATGTGTAAAAAAATAGTTAAGTATCTAGAGAAAATTGTAAATGTCAACTATCAACATATGGATGATTCAAGCTCAACTTTGATGAAGCCTCAAAAGGTAATTCAATAATTGTCAAAATAGTGGCAATTATGCATAATTGTGATGGTTAAAATTTGTGGAAGAATGGCTAGAACTTTTGGGGTAAATGCTAATAATTTGGCATAAATTGAAGTAATGATAAAAGGTCTAGTTCTATTTAAGGACCTAGGTATCATGAAATTGGAAATTGAAGCAGACTCAATAGAAATAAATGCTTTAAGAAAAAATAAAACCCCAAATCAGAAACTAAACTCTTAGCTAGAAAGAGCCATTAAAATCCTCAACTATTCTAAACAAATACAAATCTAGCATATATGTAGACAAAAAAAATAAGGAAGCACACAAACTAACTAATATATGAGTAGATGGGAGTTTCATGGAAAGAATAGAGGACTCAATGATAGAAGAAACATAAGATTAAAATACATATAAACTAATAAGAGACCAAAATGAGTATTATCCTAATCACCAAACTATATACTAGCACTAAATAATCAAATCGAAGTAGTCTCAATCTATATTTTAAATAAATATCAAATTCTTATAATATTATTAAATAAAAAGGTAGGCAATATGCATATTATAGAGTATCCCTAGGAAAAAAACCTTGAGCTAATAGCTCAAGGATATAATAAAAAATCAAACAATACAATGAATGAAATCACCACACTTAATAAATAAGTTCTAAGATCATGGAAATCTAATAATTTGTGATAAAGAATGGTTTCACACAAACTAAAGTCATTATTATATTATAAAATAGCCAAGAGTTGGTCAAATTAAAATCCTTCATCATTAACTCTCGAGATTACATGTATTGCCTGTCCTAGTTCACATTTGGTTATCATTGCCAAACTCTTTTAGGTTAGTTTTATGCTTGATGATTAGTAGCATTATTTTGAGATTATTAGATATTGTTTTAGATTCAGTTGATTTTATGATGAGATTACTTGGTACTCTATATTTCATGTATGCATGATGATTATTCAGTAATTTTAGTAATTGATGATGATTAATTAGATGGATTATTATGTGTTTTCTTATGGATACTTACCCCATACTGCATGTGTATGGTGTGCATGTATGTTTTCTTTATGTATGGCATTTCTGATGTGGTTAAGGAAGGGAGTCGTAGTCACCTGCTAGTCGGGATCTACACGATGCACCACTTCTTTCCATTGCCTATTTAGTTTAGAATATTGTGTTTGTACATGCGTGGATTTTATGCAAATTGCAGGTACCAGGTATCGACTTCCCTAAATTGCCAGGATGAGCATACCCTATCACATTATCTCAATGGTAAGAGAGGGGAGATAAATTCTTAAGTCCAAATCCTAAACCTTTAAGCCATTTGTCCTAGAAAATTAAGACAAGTATCTGAGTCGCTTACCTTTTGAATGCGTCGGATGATGTTAATTCGTGATTATAACCCTTTAGCTTGATTTTGTATGTGTTTTTCTTTGATGGGTTTTCGTATTTTGTCCCATAGGTCTTTAGGTGTTTTTCTATTAATTAAGTCAAATTAAATAATTAAATTAATTATTTTATTTAATGAAAAATTATTATGGTATTTTAATATTTAATTAATTTGGAGAATTAATTAAATAAAAAGAATTAAATATAAAGATAAAAGTTATAAGTTTAAATTTTAGAACGTGATAATATTTATTTAATTTAATAATAATATATGTAGAGTTCATTTTTAAATAAATCCTAAATACTATTACTAATTAAGTTAATAAATATTTTATCAATTAACGTTTTGAAAATAAATTAAAGCATGAAAAGATATTAATTTATTAAGAGTTTTAATTTTGCATAGAGTATGCATGAGATTAAAATATAACAAATTAAGTAAAAAGTGAAAAAAGATATTAATTTATTAAAATTTTAAAGATTACATAACGTGCGCATGAGATTAAAATTTAATAAATTAATTGAAAGAGAAGTCAAGTGAAAATTAAATAAAGTTATTTTATAATTCATTAAACGTGCATGAAAAAGATAAAGAAAAGATAATAAAGAGTTAAAGTCTGGTGAGCAAGGAGTCCTCCCAGGTGATCGCACAATTAGTGCCTCGATTTTAAGAGAGAACTCCTTATAACCATTTGAGGGTTCATTTTCAAGGGACGGAAGTTTTGGGAAGGACCTCGAATTTGGAAGGGAATATAATTTTGAAAGAGAGAAGGTTTTCCGAGGAGAAATTTCTCTTACAATCTTTTCAAGCGTAGCGACTAGCATTAGAGTCTAGGTAGATTCTCTTGATTATTTGCACAGATTATTTACGCTATTTATTTTCCTGTCTTCTTCGTGACTGTGGATTGTAAATCCGAATTTCTCTGTGATGAACTCGTGAATATTTCAATATTATAAATTACTGAATGCATGTTAATATCTCTATGTGTTCGTGGAGATTTAAAATATAGTAAAGGAAACCTTGTTCTATAGATTTGGAGTCTCAGTTTTATTCGGGAAGGGTTTTGAACAATATGGAAATTTTATATTGAGAATTCGATTGCTTTGTTGGATTCTTCCTATTAGAGTACAGGTGGAAATTATGTTTTTAAAATATATATATATATATATATATATATATATATATATATATATATATATATATATATATATATATATATATATATATATATATATATATATATATATATATATATATTTTTAATGTTTTAAAGGAAAAAGGAAATTGTTTTATATAAATTTTATATTTATAAAATTTATAAAACAAAATTAATGACGATGTTCTTTTAAAAAAAAAACTTTTAAATTAAAAAATTAATATATATATTTTATGGGGGGGAGGTGGGGCCACCACAACCCCACCTCCCACCACCCATGGCTGGCGATAGTCATACCTACTATAGGTAGGGGCCGCACGACCTTCCTTTAAAGCCGATGAGCTTTTAAAATAAATGCAGGATGCTATTTTTTAATAATTTTTTTTAGTTTATAAATTTCATTATTAATTTTATTTACTAATTAATTTTAATATTATTTTTATTATTAATTAATAATATTTATTATTAAGTGTTTTAATAATAATTGTATTATTATTTAATAATGATTATTAATAAAGTTTTAATTATTAATTGTTATAAATTTTAATTATTATTTAAATAAATTTTATGAAATATTTTAATATTTAATAATTATTTAAAATATATAATTATTTTATATATATTTATAATGATTAATTAATTTAATCAAATTTAATTTAATTAATTAATTTAATAATGGAAAGTTATTTAAATAGAAATGGAGATTTATTTAATTATTAATAATCCTAATTTTTTAATAAAATTGCAAATTGTTTTATTCTAAATCAATGGAAATTATTTTAAGAATTTGAATAAATAAATAATTATCGTTTGATTATTTTAAAAAATTAACTTAAACTATAATGGGGGCAATTCTATATTTGTTTTAAAAATGAGAATGGGTTTAATTGCAAGGGTAGAACTATAATTCTTATCTACTTGAAAACTTATACTGAAACAAGGATTGAAACCTTACTGTTTAACTCAACTACATGTTTTCAAATCAAACCAAACTGTGAGATTATTCTATTTTCTATGTTTTGTCTATGCTTTTGGGTTTCAAGGTTTGACCTAGCTTTGACTAGTCTTAGGATGTTACAAGATGTTTGGGGTTATGTGATTGTGATGTTATGATGTTTGATTTCAATCTTTTAAACCCAACCATGGTAATGTCTCTGGTATGATCTATGGTGTGTGTGTTGACCTATTGATTGTTATTGCTTTCTAGTGTTCTTATGTAACACTGAGGTGAATGTATGACCTACTTGACTTAACCATTTTTGAGTCTTCGATCAGTATTATTGGGATGCTTTCAAGTTGCTCATAGAGAACTGATGTGTTATCATGATTTATCTTTTGATGTTTTCCAGTCACTTGTATAGGACTGATGTGATTTTATATGATTGTTTGATTTATACTATTATGAGCCTAAGGTAGGTTATCTATATGTAATGTCGGGAAGTGGCTTGCAATGGAGGCCAAGGCCCTAAGTGGTTGCCAAGGTAACCCATTGTAAGTTGTTTAATAAGTGAAAACACTACGCTAAATGAGAATAAAATGAACCTAATAAGAGTCTTTGTATGTTCTCACCCATGCCTCGAGTGCTAGTACAGACTAGGATGGGAGTAGAGAGAATGCTTGGTTGTGACCTTGCATTGTTAGCATGCCTTGTCAGTACAAGAGGATACTAGTGCCGCATAGGTATCACTAGGGGTTGGGGTCTTGAGAGACTGCCAAGGTAACTCTAGCATGATTCATGCAATGATACTTGCCCACTTACATAGTAGGTTTCCTACGTGTCTTTATGTGCCTCTAGGTTTAGATGTCGATTTATCTTAGAACCTTTGACTTAGATTTCTTTTAGGGTTTTCTAGACTTAGAGAGTAATTTTGATATTTGGATTGTTATTATGTTTGGGACTTAAGACTATCTCCTTAGTGTGGTGGGAGTAGGCCATTTTGGTTCCATGTGGTCATGTGCTAGTGCTTTTTACTCTTACCATGTGGCTGGAGTTTCCTTGTTTACAGTCCCTTACATTCTATCCTTGTGCATTATGATGGATGGGTTATATCTTTATGATGGATTGTTATATATTGTGATGTATGTTTATATCTTATGAAAGATGCTTTCATTTATTGTATTGTAATTTGTATCATGGACTTGAGGAGGATGATGTAATCTATTTTTATAATTGTATATTCTTTCAGCCTTTCATACCCTGTGACATGTACAATGGATGATTGAGCATTTCAAATTTTATTTTCCAAGTGGCATTCATAACAAATGTATATTATTTAAATAGACTTTGGAATTTTAATTTTTCTTTCATATGGATGTGGTATTTGTTAGACTTAGTATTAATCAAATTTAAATGTGACTCAACATCTTGGGATCGTTAAGGAATGTAATCTGTCATGTTTTCTTATGTATGATTGTATGTTATTGCTTCTGCTACTTTATGTTGGACATGTATGTTATTCTTTCTTTTAAAAACAATGTTCGGCAAACTTAGTAAAAAATTTAGGTTAATTCTTTTAGATCCCTTAGCGGGACATTACATCTAGTATCAGAGCCCAAGTTCTACATTGGAAGCTTTGGGCATATTGGAATGCCACTAGTTATTAACTAACTGAACTAAAACAAAATTTAAATTGTTATATATATTTATATCAAACTGAAACTTGAACTTAAATAGAACTTAAACTTCAAAACTGAAATATACTTAAACCTAAATAGGCAAAACTAAAAATTGAACTTATACTATTTTCATAACATGTGTCTTTTATATATGCTTTATAGTGCTATGTTTTATGGTTATTATAGCATCTTGTATCTTGGATATTATTGTAGGATGGTATTTGGGATGAGATCTTCTATTAGAGTTCATAGCCTAGGCTGTGGTAGAGGTCATGGATGAGGCAAAAATATTAATGTTCATGAGTCCATCCATGAAGGCCTTAATCAGGAAGAGGGTAGGGAAGTGCATGTTAGTGAGCATCAGGAAGAGAACCATAGAGAGCAATAGGCCGACTTAGAGGAAGTTGACCTGAGGAAAATGATGAAGACCATCATTGATCACCTACCTCCTCTTTAGGGTGTTGGTTAGGATGGGGCGCATCAAGTAGGACATGAGCATAGACCTAGGTCTAGGAGCCCTTAGAGGGATTGACAAAGATCAATTATATCTACTCAGATGAAGGACCTTCAAAGGTCCAAGGTCAAACCTTTAATAGGTTAGTTTTAGGTTATGTAGCCGAGCAGTGGCTTATTGCTCTTGACAAGGTTTTTGCTATTCAGGATTTTGACACTAATGTTAAAGCTCAGTTTGCTATTACCAACCTGGAACTCTTTGGAGCTACTTGGTGGACTATCGAAGAGAAGAAATTGGGCATAGACATGAACAATGTCACATGGGAGTTATTCTTGGAAAACTTCCATGAGAGATTCCTATTAGAGGAATGGAAGCAACATAGAGCAGATGAATTCCACAATCTAAGACAGTTCACTATGACCGTAGTAGAGTATGAGCGCAAGTTCTATGAGCTCATGCCTTTTTTCAGGAATTAGTGGCAACCTAACATAGTTGGCACATCATTTCATCAGAGGCTTGAACAACCATCTAGATGGGGGTGTTAAGATATTTGAACCTAAAACCCTCAAGGATGCGGTACATCAAGTCATTCTTGTAGAGCAGAGTATTAGCCTAGGTCATGGGGGTTTTGTGGGAGCACCTTCAACATTAGGACCTAAGGGTAACCACAACTCTGGTGGTAATAGGGAACCTCCTTCTGGAGGTAATCAGCAGCAAGGAGGATATTATCCTTCAACTCAAGGTGATGATGGTGGTTCTATCTCTAAGAACTACCACAATGAGCAGTGCAATAAGCACAACCAATATGATCAATCATCTTAGAGTGTTCAATCTTATCCTAGTGGGGTAGTGTTTAGTAGTCTAGTGCACCTAGGGTGCAGAGGAGGTTTGATGAAGAGTGTTTCTCATGTGAACAATGTGGACACAAGTCATCTCATTGCCCTCAAGGGAAATCACAATTCTTAGGCCAAAGACCCGCAACTTTAGAACCTACAGTTGGAGACATGGGTAGATCCTAGAGAGTGTTCTCAGTGGAGTCATATCCTCCTACAGGCAGAAAGGGTCCAATGGGACCCACACAGTGAGTTCTTTAGTTTTACCATTCTTGTAGGCTTCTAGGAGTAAGCCTAAGTCGGGAGGGTGGATGTAGTGTCTGCCCCTAGTTTGCATTTTGTTGTCATTGTCGAACTCTTTTAGGCCAGTTTTATGCTTGATGATTAGTAGCATTATTTTGAGATTACTAGATATTATTTTAGATTCAGTTGATTTTATGATGAGATTACTTGGTACTCTATACTTCATGTATGCATGATGATTATTCAGTGATTTTAGTAATTGATGATGATTAGTTAGATGGATTATTATGTGTTTTCTTATGGATACTTACCCAATACTACATGTGTATGGCATGCGTGTATGTTTTCTTTATGTATGGAATTTCTAATGTGGTCAAGGAAGGGAGTCATAGTCACCTGCTAGTCAGGATCTACACGATGCACCACTTCCTACCATTGCTTATTTAGTTTAGAATATTGTGTTTGTACATGTGTGGATTTTATGTAGATTGCAGGTACTGGATAATCGGGTATCAACTTCCTTGAATTGCTAGGATGAGCGTACCCTATCACATTATCTCAATGGTAAGAGAGGGAAGATAAATTCTTAAGTCCAAATCCTAAACCTTTAAGTCATTTTTCCTAGAAAATTATGACAATGTTTACCTTTTGAATGCATCAGATGATGTTAGTTCATGATTATAACCCTTTTGCTAGATTTTGTATGTGTTTTCCTTTGATGGGTTTTCCTATTTCCTCCCATAGGTCTTTAGGTGTTTTTCTATTAATTAAGTACAAATTAAATGATTTAATTTAATGGAAAATTATTATGGTATTTTAATATTTAATTAATTTGGAGAATTAATTAAATATAAAGAATTAAATATAAAGATGAAAGTTATAAGTTTAAATTTTAGAACATGATAATATTTATTTAATTTAATAATAATATATTTAGAGTTCATTTTTAAATAAATCCTAAATACTATTATTATTTAAGTTAATAAATATTTTATCAATTAACGTTTTGAAAATAAATTAAAGCAAGAAAAGATATTAATTTATTAAGAGTTTTAAGTTTGCATAGAGTATGCATGAGATTAAAATATAACAAATTAAGTAAAAAGTGAAAAACGATATTAATTTATTAAAAGTTTAAAGATTGCATAACGTGCGCATGAGATTAAAATTTAATAAATTAATTGAAAGAGAAGTCAAGTAAAAAATAAATAAAGTTATTGTATAATTCATTAAACATGCATTATAAAGATTAAAAAAAGATAATAAAGAGTTGAAGTTTGGTGAGCAAGGAGTCCTCCCAGGTGATCGCACAATTAATGCCCCAATTTTAGGAGAGAACTCCTTATCACCAATTGAGGGTTCATTTTCAAGTGATGAAAGTTTTGGGAAGGACCAAAAATTTGGAAGGGAAAAGAATTTCAGAAGAGAGAAGGTTTTGAGAGGAGAATTTCTCTTACAATCTTTTTGGGCGTAGTGATTAGCATCAGAGTCCAGGTAGATTCTTGTGATTATTTGCACAGATTATTTATGCTATTTCTTTTCCTGTCTTCTTCGTGACTGTGGATTGTAAATCCAAATTTTTCTGTAATGAACTCATTAATATTTCAATGTTGTAAATTATTGAATGCATGTTAATATCTCTGTGTGTTCATGGAGATTTAAAATATAGTAAAGGAAACCTCATTCTGTAGATTTGGAGTCTCAGTTTTATTCGGTAAGGGTTTTGAATTATATGGAAATTTTATATTAAAAATTTGATTGCTTCGTTAGATTCTTCCTATCAGATTACGGGTGGGAATTATGTTTAAAAAATAATACTTTTCAAAAAAAAAAGTTGTATAGGAAAAAGGAAATTATTTTATATGAATTTTATATTTATAAAATTTATAAAATGAAATTAATGACGATGTTCTTTTAAAAAACAACTTTTAAATAAAAAAATATTATATATTTATGGGGGGAGGTGGGGCCACCACACCCCCACCCCCACCACCCATGGTCAGCGGCAACCGTACTTGCTGTCGCGGACCCTACGACAGTAGGGAGGGGTCGCACAACCTTCAATTAAACCTAGTGGGCTTTTAAAATAAACACATGATACTATTTTTAATTATTTTTTAAAATTTATAAATTTCATTACTAATTTTATTTATTAATGAATTTTAATATTATTTTTATTATTAATTAATAATATTTATTATTAATTAATAATATTTATTATTAAGTGTTTTAATAATAATTGTATTATTATTTAATAATGATTATTAATAAAGTTTTAATTATTAATTGCTATAAATTTTTATTGTTATTTAAATAAATTTTATGAACTATTTTAATATTTAATAATTATTTAAAATATATAATTATTTTATATATATTTATAATGATTAATTAATCTAATCAAATTCAATTTTATTTATTTATTTAATAATGGAAAATTATTTAAATAGAAATAGAGATTTATTTAATTATTAATAATCCTGATTTTTTAATGAAATTGTGAATTGCTTTATTCTAAATCAATGGAAATTATTTTAATAATTTGAATAAATAAATAATTATTTTTAAAAATTGACTTAAAATATAATGGGGGTAGTTCTATATTTGTTTCAAAAACAAGAATGGGTTTAATTGCAAGGGTAGAACTATAATTCTTATCTACTTGAAAACTTATACTGAAACAAGGATTGAAACCTTACTGTTTAACTCAACTGCATGTTTTCAAATCAAACCAAACTATGAGACTATTCTATTTTCTATGTTTTGTCTATGCTTTTAGGTTTTGAGGTTTGACCTAGCTTTGACTAGTTTTAGGATGTTACCAGAGGCTTGGGCTTTATGTGATTGTGATGTTATGATGTTTGATTTCAATCTTTTAAGCCCAACCATGGTAATCAAGCTGGTATGCTCTATGATGTGTGCTAAGCTATTGATTGTTGTTGCTTTCCAGTGTTCTTGTGTAATGCTAAGGTGAATGTATGATCTACTTTACGTACCATTTTTGAGCCTTCGATGAGTATTATTGGGATGCTTTCTAGTTTCTCATAGAGAACTGATGTGTTATCGTGATTTATCTTTTGATGCTTTCTAGTCACTTGTATAGGACTGGGGTGATTTTATATGATTCTTTGATTTATATTTTTATGAGCCTAGGGTAGGTTATCTATATGTAATGTTAGGAAGTGGCTTGTAATGGAGGTTGGGGCCCTAAGTGGTTGCCAAGGTAACCCATTGTAAGTTGTTTAATAAGTGAAAACACTACACTAAATGGGAATAAAATGAACCTAATAAGAGTCTTTGTATGTTCTTACCCATGCCTCGAGTGCTAGTACAAACTAGGATTGGAGTAGAGAGAATTCTTGGTTGTGACCTTACATCATTAGTATGCCTTGTCAGTATGAGAGGATACTAGTGTTGCATAGGGATCACTAGGGGGTCGGGGTCCTGAGAGACTACCAAGGTAACTCTAGCATGATTCATGTGATGACACTTGCCCACTTACATAGTAGGTTTCCTACGTGTCTTTGTGTGCCTCTGGGTTTAGATGTTGATTTATCTTGGAATCTTTGAGTTAGATTACTTTTAGAGTTTCCTAGACTTAGAGAATACTTTTGGTATATGGATTGTTATCCTATTTGTTACTTGAGACTATCTCCTTAGCATGGTGGGAGTGGGCCATTTAAGTTCCACACGGTTAGGTGGTAGTGCTTTTTACTCTTACCATTGATATCTGTCCATTAATACTGTGGCTGGAGTTTCCTTGTTTGCATTTCCTTACATTCTATCCTTGTACATTATGATGGATGCGCTATATCTTTATGATGGATTGTTATATCTTGTGATGGATGTTTATATCTTATGATGGATGGTTTCATTTATTGTATTGTACTTTGTATCATGGATTTGAGGAGGAGGATGTAATCTATGTTTATAATTGTATTTCTTTCAGCCTTTCATACCTTGTGACATGTACAATGGATGATTGAGCATTCTAAATTTTATTTTCCAAGTGGCATTTAGAACAAATGTATATTATTTAAATGGACTTTGGACTTCAATTATTCTTTCATATGGATGTGGTATTTGTTAGACTTAGTATTAATTAAATTTAAATGTGACTCAATGTCTTGGGATCCTTGAGGAATGTAATATGTTATGTTTGCTTATGTACGATTGTATGTTATTACTTCTGCTACTTTATGTTTGACGTGTATGTTATTCTTTCTTTTTAAAAAAATGTTGGAAAACTTAGTAAAAACTTTAGGTTAATTCTTTTGGATCCCTTGGCAGGGTGTTACATTACATAAGATCTTTTTGTGGATTTTTAGGCATTTCCATTATAATAGTGAGTGTCTCATTTCTTCAAATACACCCCTCATTTTAGACTTTCTATATTCTTAAAAGGTAGAAATTATATCTCTCTTTTGTATAGTGTGGTTTAGGTTGATTTTACCTCATGGAGACTAATGTTCATACATATCATATATTTGGGAATAGGGAAATGGCTTTCAGAGGTAGCATTAGGCCTGAACGATGGAGTAGGATTTTGAAGCCTTTAGATGACATGTATTACAAGGCTATTGAATTAATCTTTTGGGAATGACATTATGATTATAGTTACACCTCTAGGATGAATGGTGATTTTTTAGTGGTAAAATGGAAGTTCTTAATAAATATGTGTTAATATAAGACTTCCACTTTCACTCTAACATTCAATACAACAGAAAGAGGGGCTTCCAAACATATCTCTCAATATAACTCAAGCTAGATTATAAAAATCCAAAGGGATAAAAGGATGTCAATGATAAACTCAAATTACATCAATGATGTATGAAAAAAATCCCTCTTAAATGCTATGCAAATTGATTAAAGATATGTAATGTAAATGTGAAATTGAACTAATTGATTAAATGAGAAGTGTAAGATAGATCTAGGAGATAATAAAATGCAATCAGCCCATTTAAGATATTAAAATAGGTCTAATTTTAAAATTAAAATAAATGATAAAGTACTCACCTCATAATGTACATGGGAATATATTTTTGCACTCTAAAAATCATGGATTTGAATCTGTGACTAAACTTTCAACTACAAATTCATGATCACAATAGAAAACCCATCAAATGTTATTTTTATTAGGCCTCTAGGAAGATGTAAACCTAGTGGTAAAGTGTTCAAAAAATTTATGGGAAGATGGACAAGTTCCCAGGATACAATATCAAAGTCAACCTAACTTCTTTATTTGTAATTACAATTTGGATATCCTACTCCTACACATGATAAAAGATGGTTTTTATTTTGGTTTGATGAGGGCTTGCTTTGGTCAAGAAAGATATTGAGGAATAAACCTTGAAATAAAAATGTAAAACGTGAAAGGAAGCAAGACAAAAATAAATATTCACCTTGCTTGAAGAGACACTTGCCAATAAGGATTTTACAATGTTTGTGTTTTTTAGATGTTGAATTTTCTCTGAAGGATGTAGGAAATATTCAAAAATTCAATGGCTATAACAAAGCTACATCATGGAGCCATAGATATAAATATGTATCAATAAAGAATATGGTGAGTACCTCAATTTAGATCTTGACCCTTGATGACCAAACAAAAGCTAGATCTTGAAGAGGAAATGCCCACAAAGAATCCTTGAATCATGAATGCTTGAAATACAATTGGAAAAATGCTAGCTTGTGTGCTTGGAGTTTCTTATTGATGTCTTTTGATGTAAAAATGGGGTTCATAGGATTCCTTTTATACTATTTTTTGGGCTAAAAAATAAACCAAGCTGACATGGTCACTCAATTTTAAAAATTAACTCCCTGAGACAAAATTGGCCTTGAGACTTAAACTCTTTGGGGAATAGGTCAACCTGGTCACTCTATTCTAGAATAGGTTGACTTAGGTCAATCAATTCCTTCCAAGTTGATCTAGTCCCAGGTTATCTCAAATAAAGAGAGCCATAGGGGTCTCAACAAATAATCTAACAAAACTAGAAAAGATGAAATTGAATATGAGATAGAGATGATTGAGCACAAGTCCATCCATAGTCCATAAGGTAACTAAAGGGAGGGAGATAAAAGATCTTAAATTATGGGTTCTTTCATTTTAAGATGGTATAGGATATTATGGTAATTTTTGTCTCTTGTATGGTACAAATTGAGAAGAACCTCATTGTGACTCTCTATAAGGAAGCCTTTCAGGATAAAATTCTTAAAGGGATGGGGCATATAGTCTTCAACATAATAGGTAGAAATGTCATTCCTTTCCTTGAGGACTACATGTTTGCATATATAGGTAGCCTTATAGAGATAAAGGGTATTCCCAAAAGGCCAATTTTAACCTTCAAAGATAAAGATATCTTTGATGTCCATTAGAATAAGGTGGAAAGAAATACACACTATCTTTTGTATTCACTATGAATTTTCTCTACCAATTATGTTAGGTGGCTTGATGAGTATTTTAGAGAATAAGGGTATGCAATTAAGGATTCTTTCCAAAAGGTGGCCTTGGAAAAGCTAGAAATCATCCCTCCAATCATTGTGAAGAAGAGTTGGGTCTGTGATAACCCCAATTTGAAAAATAACAAGTAGAAAGCTATTGTTGAAACTAAAAAGCTAGATAATGATATGGATTCGAATGATGAGTTTATGGTTATCAAAAATAAGAATTAAATCTCTATCTTTTTGTACCCTTTTTTTCCTCTGGTGCATAGGTGAATGTAATACTTTTTTTGCTTCATATATGCACAAATAATATCTAGGTTGCTTAATCTAGTTCTTTGTTTGAAAATATGCAAGCTTCATAAAGAATATTTAAAGTTTATATGATATATACCAATGTCTAGCTCTTAGGGTATGTTCCTTCAAGGAAGAATTTTTAGTTTAAATTAAGTATGTCAATAGGGTTTAGTACAAAATAGTTATAAGAAGAATTTATGATTGTAAAACTATTACACAAACACACAAACACACAAACACACACACACACACACACACACACGCGCGCGCGCGCGCGCGCATGCGCACACATGCACACACACACACTCTAGTGTATTTGGTTCATTTTCCAATGAACTACAAGAGCTTTTGCTTTGTCAAATCTTACAAGTCATTTTGTATCAAATTTCTTTGTTTCTTTACATTTACATCTATTCATTGGAATTCTGGTGAAATACACTCTCATCATAATTTCAACAAACTCATGTATTAATTTTGAAAGAAAGAGACAAAGTAAACATTTATAAAATACGTATTTGATGTGTATCAAGAGAAAGTAAAAATGCAAGAGCCTCAATTAATTATGGATAAAATTTAGTTTGTACCATAGAGTGTCAATCTTGGAACCTAGAACAACTAGTTGTATGATGCAATGTCTTAGCTTCAAGCCTGATCACAAACCTCAACTCAGACATACACATATTGAATTAATTTTGAAGAGGGATCATTAAGAATTTTAAATTTTACCTTATCTATTCATATGGTGGCTGGCATGTTACTCTTTTTTTAGAGAACTTTTACTTTGTTAAAATCATTTAGGAATACTCTAAATTTGGTTAAATAATATTTGATATTGAACTATGTTTCTTCTAACTCAATAATCTTTAATATGTAGTGGTTCTGGGGATGAATGATTTCATTTAAGATAATACCTATAATGCCCTAGCAATAGAAAATCGAGAAAATTGGTGACTTTCCCACTCATCATACACACAATAACATGTGATATGTGATGTCCTACTTGTGCATAATAATGGCAAGTTATATTTATCTAATCAAAGGGAGAGGGAACTCTTGTCCTTTTCTTCAAGAAAACCAAAATTTCCTTTGAATTCTCAAGTGATTATTCTAAGTACTACATTTGCATGATATTTGCATTAACCATTAGAAGAAAAAATCAACAAAAAGAATAATCTTTAATATGTAGTGGTTTTGGGGATGAATGGTTTCATTAAGATAATATCTATGATGCCCTAGCAATATAAAATCAAGAAAATTGGTGACTTTCCCACTCATCATACAAGCAATAACATGTGATATGTGATTTCCTACTTGTGCACAATAATGGCAGGTTATATTTTTCTAATCATATGGAGAGGGAACTCTTCTCCTTTTCTTGAAAAAAACCAAATTTTCCTTTGAATTATCAAGTGATTATTCTAAGTACTAAATTTGCATAATATTTACATTAACCATCAAAAGAAAAAATCAACAAAAAGAGTTAGGTAGGTAGCAAAAAAATTTAGTTGTCTTGATCTAGGAGATTTTTTCAATTAGTCCTCTATTCTTGTCCATTTTGAATTCCAAAATAAAACTTTACCTTTATACTATTCACATCCCTGAAAAAGTTGGTTTGTGCAAAAATCTAGTGCCTTAGAATAAGAGCTTATATGGCTCTCTTTAGCATAGTCGTGTGGGATAGTGATTAAAGGCAAAAAGAAGATATGAATCACACAATATGCAATGATATATAAATAGAAGGAAATAAAACATCTATAATACAAATAGTAATGAAGGGGGTTTGGAAGCTGAAAAGAAAATGGAGTGTTCTATGGCTTAAACGTGAGGATGGGATCTATATGAAGGGAATGGTAGTAGAAGAAATAATCTACGTGAGAATTGTAGAAAAACATAATGGAAATATTTTTGTCCTCTAAATAATAGTTTATTTGTGAAAGATCCAGTAAAAATAAATAGAAAGTTTGAGAGGGCACTTGTGAGATGAATACATGAGTTAAAAACTAGGCGTGAATCTAGGTAGGAGACCATTAAGAACAAGTGATATTTGGGTTATAGAGGCTATTATGGCTAGAATTGAATTTGAGAATAAAACATAAGTATCTAAGGGCTCTAGTGTTGTAATTGAATCAAGACTTTAATGTTAAGAATGGGCAAGAGATAAGATCATAAGGTCTTTTCTTAGAAATTATGCATATTTATGAAAATAAAAAAAGCTATACAATGGGTTAAATGATGCATAAATTTAACTAATGGACTAGATGCAAAAATATGGACATAAACATAATATAAAATTACAAAATAAAATTCAAATATACCAATGAAATGTGATGGAAGACTGATTTTGACAGTGTCTAGTAGACAAGTATCCCTCCCAATAATAAATTATTCCTAGATGATCATAATTATCTAGTCACAATGCCATTTTATACTTATGCACAATTTGAAAGCTTTGGCATGCAAATTTGAACACTACAATTTTTTAATGTAATCAAATGTGAATGGGCCTAGCAAGAAATTGATAATCTAAGAATGCAAACTATTAAAAGAAGTGTTTGTATATTGGTTGAAGTAACTGTCATTTATTATCTATTTATATGTCTATCCATAAAAATAAATTTCAAATATGTTACATGAAGCACAACCTAGGTTATCACCCATTGATAGTGCTTTTATATAATATAATATAATAGCTACCATAATCCTCCTATACCCAACTCTCAAAACATAATTGAACATCACAAGAATTAGAGTTGATGAATTTTTTTATGGTGACAATACTATTTATTGAACTAATATTTATCTCTTTGATAATATAAACATCATAAGTTTATAATTCTATATGGTGTTATTACTGTGTGCACCAATACTAAGAACAATACCTCTTCATTAGGCATCAACTCTTTGAAAGAACATAGATGGTATCAATTTATTCTCTATACAATCAATGAGTATAAATTTATAAACAATTCATTACAACTGAAGTTTTTAAGTATCTATTATTATAAAGGTATAGTAGATATGTAATAAGTTTGGAAGAAGGTGAAGTATTATCTTACATAAAATAGATCATTGTTGGTCCATCATGAATAACATCCTTCAAATTTTTTTCGGGTAGTGTGATATGATTTTTCTTGAAAGCTATTATCTATTACTTGTAGAGATCAAATTAACTACGATTTAGGAAGCTTAAACACACACAAAAATTGTAATTGTGCCAAAAAGTACAACTAACTAGTATCATTAGAAGGCTCTAGATTAAGGTATGAAAATTTTGCACAATTTTTGGGAATAATCCAACTCTTTCCCAAAAAAAGTAATTTTTTTACTACACTAATGTATTTGAACACCTCCTTCTCTTAGACTTTTATTTAGAGAAATTGGTCAGTAATTTAGAATACCAACTCCTCCACTTAAAAAACCTGACATATCCACAAAGAAATTGGTTCAAATAAATTAATAAAAATAAACTAGAGGTAATAAGCTAGCTATTAATTTTAAGAGATGGACATGATTTGTATTATCCCATCTAACTGCGATCATTTCCAAGTTTTTTATCATTCTTAATGAATTTATAACTCCATACTCATCAAATATCTCATGTAGAATTATCTATTGATTAGGATCATCCAACTTTTAACAACCACAAGGGGGGCTTATACCTCCTGGTTGTTGTTTGAACTAGCATTTTAGAGGTTGTAAAAATAATCGGTAACATATTAGTCCACAAAAATGATAGTTCTATTATAAAAATTAAAATTTTTATTTCCTAATTTAACCTTGTTTCTAAGACCAGAGTAATATTTTATATCTAATAGATCAAAAAAAAAGAAATTACCACACTATATAACATTTTGAGAAGGTTGTGTGATCAATAAAGGATCTTGGTATTGATCCTAGTGAGAAAAAAATTAGTGGGTAAGAAGAAACATCTTGATGTGAGAAGTTTTATCTTACAATAAATTAGAAGAGATTGTCCTTAGTTATATGGGACATTGTGTGAGTTTTCAAGATGCTTAGCATCAAGGATGGATGTTTTGTGTCACTATTTTGTTAAAAAAAAACTCTATCTTTCATGCCATTAGAAGTCATTGTTCTCATTTATTATTTATATGAATAATTTATATATATTTTGGTATATTTATAGGTGATTTTTTGTTACCACCATCAAATATTATACCTCACTCACACTAAGAATTATATATCGGAATGGAGTATTGCACAATAGATGCATGTCCCAACCATCATATTATATATCATAAGTAACATGAATTTGCAATAGAATGTATTGAATATAATATTAAGAGATATTGAATAAGTAAACTAACAAAAAAGGTTCCTTGTAAGGTTGTTCCTTATATTCCAATTATTCCATGATTGCAACAATTATTTAGGTGCAAAATCTTGGCACAATTTATGGATTACCATACACACAATAGAAGTCAAGATGACATCATTCAAATGGCTATACATATTTTTGGATTTATGGACACAAACAAAAAATAGCCACACTTCAAAGAAAATCTTCATAATATCAAGCTTTCATTAGCAATAGATGGTGTTAATCCATTTGGAGAGCTATGACCTATTAACTTGGTGTGGCCTTTTTTTGTCATCAACAATAACATTCCTTCGTGGATGTCAATAAAGAGGGACCACATAATGTGGAAATGAATTTTCTACGTATTTCTCACTTAAAATTAATCTATATTAAATTATAAATATTGCAGTAAAATTATTGTAATAATTATGCAATGATTTTGTTCATTCAACTAGATAAGTACCAAGTCAAAGATGCGAATGCATATATTGAGCCTCTTATCAAAAAGTTTCTAGAGCTATGGAATGGTGTCACTATCTATGATGTCTCTAGACCAATAGAACAAAGAAAATTTTAATTCTATGTAATTCTTTTGTGGGGAATTCATGATGCCTTAGAGCTAACACATTTTTGTGGTATGTTATAATGTTCAACTTGAACATAATTATAATTATAATAATTGATATATTTGATCTATTTATACATGATCTTGTAGGTCTTCAAACAAAGAGGAAATTGCATGTCTAGTTTGTGGGCCAAAGATGAAATCTTGTCATTCAAAATGTTTAGGAAAGAAGGTGTTTGATGAGTATAGGCACTTCACAAAAATCATTAGTATCTAAATACTAAAAAACATTTTTTCAATAGGAAAGAAAATACTACATCAAAACCATGAAGCATGACACCTCGTCTATGGAAGTTGGAATATAATAGAACTAATCATCAAGGTAATGCCATTCCATCTAATTATTTATGTTTAGAATTCATATTTTTATATTATGTTTTATTTACTCATGTTGTAATTGATGATGATTGTCATTGTTAACTTATTAAACTTATATGCCTCATGAGGTTTGTCAAGGCACCAATGACCACCTTCCAAAGGGACTAAAATGTCATCCCAAAAAATTTAGTAGGTTGCCCAACCATGGGAAACTATAAATCGTGAATTTATTTGGTACTATATATATTTAAAATAAAATAACAAAGATGTTATAGAAAATATTGGAGAAGGTGTGACAAAGAAAAAATAATCAAAATTTGCAGTGATATTTATAATCTAATCATGCAATGAAAAATGTCATTCAATTAAAAATTGATGGAAACCAGATTAATAAAAGGGCCGTTTCTTGGTTATTAATGGAGAAACAAAGGAAAATCCAATAAAACAAGTCAAAAAAAAAAATTCAATGTGAACACAAACAATCTCATAACACAAAAAAGTAAATTTGGGCTAGCGACATACCTTCATTAAGGTAATTCATGTTTCTATATATTTACTATATTGAATGTACTTTTCATTAAATATGTTTACTATAAAATAATAAAAATATCATTTTATAATTATTGCAATATGTTCTATCTCCATCTCTCCCAGACCACTTCAACAATAATGTTAAGAAAATTATATATGATCTTCGAATATACATGAGGAATTATATTTACAATTTTTTTACTTGTTATGTAATATATTGTATATTATTTTATTAAGTATTGTTAATTTATTTGCATCTTGAATCACTTATAGGTGGTTGTCATCTGAAGCTATCCACAAAGAAGATATAAAATATTGGAAGAAAAAAATTTCTCATCTAATGTGTGAAATACAAAAGCATATAACTTTGACATTTTTCAATGCACAAGAACAATAACACTACGTCATACACCAAGTTGAGGAGATTGAATTGTGTGGACCTTTATATAAAAGGTCAATGTGGATGGTTAAGAGGCACTTGAAATTTTTGAAGGCTTTGGTTAAAAAAAGAACACATCCCAAGGTTCATATGGTGGAGGGATATATGCTATACCAAAATATGGTGTATATTACCAAATACCTTCCTAAGTTCACCAAAAAGATATATGTAGATCACATTTGGGATTCCAACTCCATTAATGAATTCAAAGGGGAGTACCTGATGGGGAAAGGTAGAGTAAGGAAAGTGAGATGCAATTATTCTTAATCTTGTGTGTGTGTGTTTATATATTTATTTATTTATTTATTTATTTATTTATTTATATAGTAGTTAATTTATTCTTAATCATCAATATACATTCATTGTAAATTTCTAGTATTTTTTTGTATAGTTACTTGAGAGTTGGATGCACTAAATTTGTATATTACAAATAATATTTGATTGGATGATAGTTTAGATTTGATGTAAAGAAATTTGTGGTAAACTCAAAACAAAGTTCCAAAATTTAGTTTAAGCATGTAACCATCCAATGGTTAGTTACTAGTGGGCCTTCCTAAGGATATTGTTTCCTATTTTTACCCCCACCAAAAAAATTGAATTTGAAAGCCCAACCCATCCAACAGTCACTTCCATGTTTAATATTATTTAGTTTCCCGAGAATTTAAAATGCAAAAAGTTAAATAAAACGATCAAACAAACCTTCTTCTTTTCTACAGCTTTCTACGCCATCAGATCTCTGGTGATCTACGGTGGGTACATTCTCGCATTCTCCAAATGCATGACCTTTATGTAATGTGGGGAAGCCCCTTTGTGACACGTGGATCAGTGGGTTCATGTTCTTTCTGTGGGCCGCAAAGGGAGGAAGTCTCAGTCCAACTGGCGATTCTATTGGTGCCTACTTTCTCGCATTCTGAGCTTTGTCAGACCTTCTAACAGTACGGGGAAGTGCTTTGGTGATGCGTGTCTAGATGACATCACGGTGGGTATTCACAGAGGCCCAGAATGCACATGTTACGAGCACCGTCAAATTTCTCGAGATTAACAGTTGGCACATGCCAACAAGATAAAGATGCAAGAAGATTAAGGAATGTGGGCATGTGCCCTGGTGACACCTATCCCATGACCCTACATGTTCCTAGCTCCACCTTCCACCATTCGATGTGATTAGATCAATGGCTAGAACATGCCCGCAAGATGAAGTTGTGAGGATATTAAACAATGCAGGCATGCCCCCTTGTGACATGTGGCTAGTGTGATGTCATGGGCCCACCCTTCTCAAGGAGGTAATGACAACCCGTCTTTCATGGCAATTGTTAGGAAAGTCAGAGTACGAAAAGGGTACCTCATTGGTCAATTTCACTGACTAGGTATGTAGTCACGTAAATCTCTTATCGCCATAGATTCAAAACAGATCAGGGCTGGCACTTCCCCGCATTAACAAGATGCAAGGAGATTAAACAATGTGGGCATGCGCCTTGCTGCCACGTGTCCTTGTGGGGCCAATTTTGTTCCAAGCGGTGCTAGTTGTATGCCAAGGTAGTGCCGAGTCAGACCAGGTGGCTGTAGAGGTGTTTGTGGGCTCAAAAATTTTAGCGAGCATACGCAGTATAATGAGGACCTTTCTTGATCATTTATCTCATAGAGATCAACGATCGGCACTTCCCCACAATATGAAGATGCGAGGACTTTAAGTAATGCAGGAAAGCACCTAAGAGACACATGTCCTAGTGGACCCAACCAAGGTATTAGCAATTAGTGTTGGCGGTTGATCTAGCAGTTATGTAACATTGTGGTCAAGGTTTGAGGAGGTGGCACAGATTAAAAAGAGGACGTGGTCAAACTCGGGGAGACTTTGCAGGGTGGCAAAAAAAAAGATCATTGGTCCACATGGCTCATTTTGGTGATGAGGTTGGGTTGACTTCTTGATCATGCTGATTCACGAGCTAAAAATAGGGTAATTTGAGTTTTGTTGCACGATCTGATCCTTGTGATCAATGCCAACCACCCTCGAATGAGTACTAAACTTAGTGAATGTGAGAAACACTCCACCATCTCTAATTCGATCCATCTACCTATTTAGAACTATTTAATGGTGCCATTTTTTGCATTCTCAGGGCCCTATTCCAACATAGATCAGATATCATTGCATCTGGATCTGTGCTCAGATAAGATTTCCTTCAGATCTCCATGATTATTCTCTGTAGGACTTAATGGTAGTGGTTGTAGAGTAATTTTAGTTGAGAAATATCTCAGTTATGCCTGAGCTATAAAGGCAATTTTTGTAAATTTTGTAAAGGTCAACTCTTCTCTAGCTTCTCTATTATTGCTCTACAATTTCACTGTAAATCCCCTTTGCCTTTGAATTGTATGACATTCTACCTTATCTCTTTCAGCCATTAATGTGAAAGTGCAAGAACTATTTGCCTCTCATTGGTGTTTTGTAGAGATCTGTGATCTGTATGACTATATCTCTTTTGGCCTGTGAATGATATATAAGTGAATCTTCTTTTCCTTGTGTCATTCATTTGGATTTTCTGATATGCATGTGATTATTTGATTAAAGCAAGTCCGAATATGTATATCTTTTGGTGTCATGATGGTTCAATAATGCATATATGGGAAAAGATTGGTTTGAACACTCTATTTTGGTGCATCACCCCCTTAGGTTAGAATAGGTAGATTTTCTTTTCATGCATTTCTTCTCCCTTTTCCTCTCCAAGAGTAGTTAGGTGCACCCTAATAGTAAAGGAAGTTGACCTTCTCCAGAGACTCAACCTTACAGTTCAAGTCTCACAGCTTGGAGGTTGTTTCCATGTTTCACAAGGTTGTCCTTAGGTAAAAACTTTGGACAAGGGTGCAAACCTCTATAATAACAGATACCTTAATGCCTTATCCTATCTTCCCAAGGTTTCTTGAAGATAAGCCTAGCAAGAATGCCATGATCGAAAAAATACTCCTTTCTCATTGAGAACTACCACAATTACTCTACCAAATAGGATTATATGCTTCTCAATACTTCATGATCTTAAACTAAGTGGACATGATTCTATTCATTCATTAGAACAATGGGTTTTGTTCAAACTTTTATGATTATGCAAATTTCTCTAAGTGACCTAGTTAGGCCTAATTAAATTAGCCCTCCAAATTAGGTATTTTTCCCTAACTTACCAATAACCTAAAAAAACCCTATAACTATTCATAGTCTCAGTCACCCATTTGATAGTTCTTTACAATGTTAAGAAATTAGATGTGGGTTTTACTCTTAAGTCTTATAATCCAAACTGATCAACTTTTAGGCTTATTGAGAAATTCTAAGCACTTTTGAATAAAACAACTATAAACTTCACTAGAGAAAACATTTGATACATCCAATTCTTGTATGGAGTCTAAACATTTCAAAAAATCCTATATCACCCTTATAGTCAATCTTCCAATCCCTTACACACTGCTACAACATCATCTTTTTGTTCCCTGGCTCAACACTACTTAGTGATTAACCTAGGGCATCACATTACAAATAGGAAAACAATTAAAACAAGCCCAAAAATGGAACAAATTAAAAATATACAAACAAGCCTAACATCCCACCAATCCATTTGAAATTTCAACTATAGAATGCGAGGCAAGAGTCATTTCTTTTGCAAAACCTGTGAGGGTTTATAAGTTGTTTAACTTTAAAACCACGACTCTTTTATCACATATAACATTAGGAATTGAAAAAAATTACATTATAAATGTAAAATAAATTATCACAACCTAAAATCACCCAATATACAAAATGTCACAATGTAGTAAGAATTTCAATACATAAAAGTGATGAAACTAGCATAAAACATATAAAATTATTGAACTTGTTGCCTTAATTGATCCAATTAAAATGAAAATAGTTTTTCCAATGGTTTTATGTGCTCTTGGATATTTTAGGATCATTCCAAACTATTTTTTGGGTTCTTGGTTACAATCTTGCAACTTTTTATGCGACTTTGCATTTTCTCACCTTTATTACACGAAACTTGTCCTAAGTGTTACAAAACACATAGAAACCATTATAAAAACCTAATTGACCTTGTACTATCATTATCTACATAAAATTACTACATGAACACCTTGGTGACATTAAACCCTCTAACTACCTATTTGCAACATTTAGCACTTGCAAACCAAAATAGACTCATTGAGGCTCAATCTGACTAGATTTTTTTGTCTTTGAGTCTTTCACACATGAAACAAAAATGGTAATCACTCAAAAATGGTCTAGTAAACTATAAGCCCCCTTTTATCACTTTAATCTATATTCCAGACTATGATCTTATGCTTAATAAAATTTGCACAATCTATTTAATCTATCATCTTTGATCAAATCCTTAATTAATCATTTATTTGATTTTAACCTATGGTTTGGTCCCCTTATCCTAATTATTTATTTAATTATAAGAAATTTACCCCTTATAATTAAATAAATCCCCTTTATCTTGTGTGTGCACATGAAAAAGAAATTTCCTAATTTGAAAACAAAAAGAAAAGGCTTTTTGTCTACACATTGAATTCACACTTTCCAAGGCAATGAAATCTCTTTTTCCTCTTATTCTCCTCCACACATATTTTTCCTCTTAACCAAAACCATTGATTTTTCCTCTTTTATAATATTGTGCAACAAATTAAACATGAGGATAATTCTCCACCATATATTTTACCTCTTAATCTCTCACCATCCCTTTCTCTTTAAAAGGATGCCCTCTCCTTACTCTCTTTAGCTTTGATGTTCATGCTATTTCTATGTTACTCCACTTTCTCTTGAGAACTTGATCACATACTTACACTCTCATTTTAGTTTACTTGCATACTAGTTTGGTTTTCTCTATTGCAATTAGCTTAGGTCACATATATTTACTAGGGGTTTTTGTAATACCTATCTTGTTAGATTAGCTTATTTACTTGCATTAAAATCATAACTTACTCTTACATTCCCATCCTAGTTTAACTTTCATTTTCATTTGAAACTTCCATTCTATGGTTCACCTTTCAAGGGTCTCCTTTTGAGGTTCATTTGAGAGACACCATTATCACATACTCTTTATAGATTCTTGCACATCATACATATGAAGCTATAAGATGCTTCTTGAGACTTCCTTCTCCATGAGTTCTTTCCAAGGTAATGGTTTATAGAAGGGTGTCACATTTTTTGCCGACACAAATCACATCAAAATGTGTAGGTTCTCTTGTACAATACTCCTAAGTAAAAAATAATTCAATTCCCTTAAGTAGTTAGGTCCTAAATTTTCTTGTCATGCTTAATAATGTCTTTCTTTGTCATCCAGGTTGCTTTATCTTCAGGTAAAGTTTTCCACACACTCCCTTCCTTTTTTTTTTAATAAATTTGGAATCAATGATGCATTCCAACTATACTAGTTGACTAGGGGGTAGATCTATTATCCAATTAGTTTTCTCTATACATGCAGTATCTTGTTGCCCTACATATTTGGGTTCCCCACTATATGGATACAAATCACTAACATCAAAGATTGGTGAAATGCCTAAGTCAGTAGGCAATTCCACTTCATCGGCATTGTTGCCAAATTTGTGTACAAATTTCAATGGTTCTATCTTTTCATTAGTATATTTTTTGGTTTCCCCTAAGGTAACCTTTTCTTCCTTAAGTATTCCATCACAAGATCTCCCACTTTGAATTGTTGTTCTCTCTTGGTCTTATCTTCTTATGTCTTATACTTCTCCACACTTTTTTGTAAGGCCCTTTTCACCTATTCATGGATTTATTTTACGTCCTCTACAGAAGCTCAACCCAAGGAACTCCTTTTATCTCTTTATCCTATATATTTTATCTCTATAATACCTCTAGGATGATATCCATATACTATCTCAAAGGAACTTTTACTTGTACTTCTATTGATATAGTCATTATAGGCATATTTAGTTTGTCTTATGACCAAATCCCAAGATTTCCCATGTTGTTCAACTAAAAAACTTAACAAAATACCTAAGGACCTATTTAATACTTCATTCTAGCCATCAGATTGTGGATGATAAGTAGATGAAAATGGAAAATTGGTACCAAATTTCTTCTCATAGCTCTCCAAAATTGACCTATAAACTTAGAATCTATATCACTGACAATGCTTATAGGAAGTCCATGAATCATAACTCCTTAAAGAACAAGTCTACAATGTATGATGCATCATTGGTTCCTTTTTAAGGAATAAAGTATGCCATTTTACTAAACCTATCCACCATTACATACACACTACCAAATCTTCTCATTATTTTAGGTAAACCTAAAAAAAAATACATAATAAGACACTCCTAAGGCCTAGTAGGGATAGTTAAAGGTTGATACAAGCCTACATTAGAGCACGTAAAAGGCCTTGGAATTTTATGGGAGAAGGTTACTAATTGGTGGACGGAATAGAAATTATTTTTTGGCAAGACCTTTTAACTATTTTACTCCATTTTTACTAGTTTTATTGTATATTCTTTCTATATATGGCTTTGTACAGACCTATCAAACCATATAACCTATTTGGTTCTCTATCCTTGTGAGTTAGCTACTCATCTAGGGTGGTTTGAGGATATGAGGTTTTGTGTAGGAGAAGAGTCATATTTTTGAAGCCAAACATGTCTTAAACCTCAAGAACTTAGGGTTTGGATACAAAATGGACATATCCTAGCATTCAATGGTGGAAAATCAAAAATATTAATTGGAATGGTAGTATAAGATGTATAGAAGGGGTTCATGCACTATTTGGAGTTTCCAACATCAATATTCCATTTTTAATATGATGTTGTAGATGACCAGAGTGTGGTGGTGAGCTAGGAAAGCAAGAAAGAAGCCAATATTTATAGCGCGAAGGATGGATGATTTTGACCCAAAGGTGGATTGGAGTTCACTAAGGACATTTAGACCCTAACTAAATGAAAAATTCTATAGGTGAGTTTTCTGGTGAATATTTTTTACTCATTCTTATACCTAAGGTTCATTGTATTATATAGGCCTAATCAAGCCCAAATTGAGTCAGGTGGGTTAGGAGTAAAACAGAATAGTTTTTTGTGATATGGTTTGGTATCCCTAAAAGGTTAGTCAAAATTTTCTTTTAAATTATGGTTCATTCAAGAGAATAAAGAGAAAAAAGAAAAATATAATGTTTGATTAGGAGGGATAATAGAATTAGGTCTCTCATTAGGCCTAACTTAGAAATATCTATTTGTGGGTTTTTTTTCTTATGTTCAAAGGGTCTATTGGAATATTTTGGGTCTAAATAGGATGGAAACTCAATCATCTTTAGTGGGAAGCATAGTTATGTACATGAACTAGTTGATAGAGGGGATGTGGTAGAATGAGACCTTAAGAAGGATTAAGGTGCTAGGTCAAAAAAGTAGTGTGGGTTTGGAACTCCACTAGAGTGGTTAGGATTGTCCTATCTAAGGCCTTAGGAGGGAAGGAGGAAAGTCCTTAGGAGGATCCTTGAAGGCCAATTAGTTAGTAAGACCATTAGATGGTCCATTGAAAAAAGACCTAGACAAATTAGATTGTTTTAGTATTTTTTAGATAACTATGATCCCTCTACATCATATTGGTATCAAAGAAAATATTTGTTTGAAAAAATTGATGCATGTCAAACTTACAAGAGTCAGAGGTTATCACAATACCTCCAAAGGAAATGAGCCAAGAGGCTATCAAGAAGTTAGTCCAAGAAATGATAGCGGATGCACAAGCCACGTTTAGGAAACCAAGAAAGCGTAGGATAAAGGTAAAATCATATAATGGGGAGATATTACTAATGAATAAGATAATTAAGGAGAGGATACTAAAAAGACAGAGATAGTACAAGATTATAAGGTCTCCATAGATACCTATAAGTCATCCACTAAGGATTATTTTGAAAGCTTTCCCATCTTTAGTAGAAGCCAAAACAAGGAAGATTTTTTTAGATTGAATTGATGTCATGAATAATTATTTTGACTAGAAGGAAGTAGCAGAAGAGAAAAGGGGTTAGCTTTGTTTTGGTGTGTTAGATGGTGGTGGTGGGGGGGGGGGGGGGGCGGGGGGGCGGTGGGTTGTGTGAATCACTTATCCTTAGGTCCTTAATACCAATTTTCAGCAACTTAGAAAATTAAAATTCCAATAGAAAAACTTGATAACTAGAATCAAACTTCCTAATAATATCTAATTTAATCTAGTAAAGAATTAGATTATACCGAGTATTTGATCATTGCCTATTAACTATATTCCTCATAAATCAATTTGCGACATTCAACAATAAACATATAGTAATATGCAATGCAAGAATCCACACATTTCAACACAAATATTTTTAACATGAAAACCCTATTAAGGGAAAAACCATCTGGGACTGATAACCCAAAAAATTTACTCTTCTGAAGTGAGCTCGATTAGTAGCCAACCCAATTAAAGGTTATATGCACACTGTTAATGTGACCCTATTAAAGGATTTTCACTGAAGCTCATCTAGACCTCATCACTCCTTAATTGAGTGGCCTAATCTAAAGGACTTACAAACATTCAGTGGAATGTTACTTTAAAAAGGATATGCAAATAATACTATTAAATCCACTAAATTAAGAGATTTTCAGCTACAATAGCTAGAAAGTAACAGTGAAATGATCTGATAAATAATGTAACTACCTTTTTTTGTTGTAGATCTATATTTCATGCACACCTTGTCCCATTTTATTCCTCTTTTTTGGTTGATCCACTCATACACATCAACTTAGCACTTCACTTTCTTGATCTTGCATTATAGTTATTCTCGATATCCTCTTCTATTTTCACCTTCACAAATAAATTTGATCAATAACTATAAGAATCTTTTTCATTCCTTAAATAAATAGATTATTACTACTTAATCATATCCTCCAAAATTTTTTCACTTAATCATAACCATATGATCATCTGCCATCTTGGGTACATTGAATCTAGACACTTGGTAAACACATTTTGTCATCAAACTTTGAACTCCTCTTTTGGTCATTAAATCTCCTCCATTAGATTATTAGCAACTCAATTTCTTTCTTAAATTTTCTCAATTACTTTTTTCTTACCTTAGAAAATTCTCAATCAATCTTTTTTTCATCAAATGTCAACCTCCAATTGATTCTTCCAAAAATTGTTTATCTTTCCCTTGCTTGGTTAATATTGTGCTTGTTCAGTCAATATTAAGCTCAGTTAACACTAACCTTTCTCGATTAACATTGTTCATTCTTCACTCACTTAACATGTGCTTGATGACTACTTTAATCACCTAGTGACTATTAGTCCTTCATTTACAGACCTCACTGACTCTCTTAGTGCAACTCATAGTTTCTTTGTCTTTCCACTTCATAGCTTCTTTCCTTCCTTACTAACCAAAGTAACTTTTTTGTGTATCATCTCAACACTTAATTAAATCATGTAAAATAATCAAATCAATATTATACTATCAATGTCTAACTCATCAAGTCCCATTAAAATCCACATACTTACTCTATTTTCTTCTTCATCATTATCTTTACCAATCTTTACATCAATCCACACTACATCCTTCAGATGGTATAACATCTTACTAAATTAGCATAATGTCTTACCTTTCCAAGATTAACATCACTGACAACATAAAAACTAATATAACTATTCCACATGCATTTTCTCCCTTATCTTCAACATGATTAGCTTGGGCTAATGATCTCCCCTTTGCCATTGATGACAACACATTATGAAACAAACCATCCAATACCAAATATTATCATTTTCATGTAAACCCATTAGTTATGGTCATCTTGATCTTCATCACGTTCTCATTACAGTCTACAACTTATAACTCCACTCATGTTCTCCATATACTCCCCTTAGGATATTCAACATTTACTACTCAACATCTTCTTCTACAACATCTATTCAATATACTTTCCTCCTTTACTTATTCTCTCCCTTTTGATTCATATACATCATTGCATAACCTCCTTAAGAAATCATTCCTAGACAATCTCTCCCCTTTCACAACATTTTTCATATACATATCTCCCCCTTTACTCAGTCTCTCCCCCTTTGACAAAAATGCCAAAGATAACTATAAGCTTTAATTAGAAACTTATAAACCTTATAGTTATACAATGTACCTTGCATCTACTAATCACTTCAATTCATTACATCCTTTTCACAACTTTAGGATAGTTCAAAAAGAGTGAATTCCTTCATCAAATCCATAAAGATATTATGATAAACCATGAATTGATGCAACATACATATTCCTCTAGTGAATATTGGATAGGAGAGTGACCCCTAGTTCACCTCTTAGATATTCAAATGAAACCTTAGGTAATGATTTGGTGAATACATCTATTATTTTTTATTTTGACTTCACATACTCCAACCTTGTTTCTTTTCGACTTTATGTCCAAGATAGTGACACTTTATTGATATATTCTATGTCTTTGCATTCATCACATGATTCTTTGACATGTTAATAGCACTGGTGTCATCATAATAGATTGCGACAAGTTTTGTGAATTCCTCTTGCATACCTTCCAATAATTATTTGATCCATACCATGTTTAAAAAATTGATTGGAAAAACTACATATCTAGCTTTCACAATGGACTGTTAGATACAACTCTTCTTTTTACTTATCTATGCCACAAGTCTTTCTCCTAAAAATAAATCACCTCCACTAGTACTCTTTCTGTCATCTACATTTCCTATCTAATCAACATCAATATAGACTCTTAACTCAAAATATTCATCTTTCTTGTACCATAATCCACAATCTTTAGTTCCTTTTAGATATCAAATGATTCTTTTTACTAAACTTATGTGCATCTCCTTAGGATTGGCTGAAAATATTGCTACTATTCCAATTGCATGTGTAATATAAGGTCTTTTATGAACTACATACTAAAAATTCCCAATCATATATCTTTATAGTGTTTCATTCACTTTTGTTGAGTTATCTTCCTTAGATAATTTGCATCTAGTGGTCATTGGTATACCTATTGGTCTCCACTCATCCATACCAAATTGTTTTAGTATCTCTTTGATGTATTTGGACTAATCAATATATATTCCACATTTACCTTGATGAACTTGCAAGCCAATAAATAATTTCATCTCACCAAACATTGACATCTCAAACTCTTTCCTCATTTCATCAGCAAATTGTAAGGGATTACAGATTGTAATCAGGTTGTAATCACTGGATTGTAATAAGATCAAACTTGTTGTTTGGTGGACGTAGCCCAGGGATTGGGTGAACCACGTTAAATCTTGGTGCCTTGTGTTCATTTTTGTGTGTTCTATTATTTTTTCTGTTATTGGTTATATTTGCATGTAGTTTTTTTTATTTCTGTTTGTGGTTTATCCTAACAAGTGGTATCAGAGCAAGGTTGTCTTTCAGTTATCCTCTGCAGGAAAGTCTCACAGTTGAGTGGAGCGATGGCAGATGAGGGTAAGTTGAGGGTTGACAGGTTTAATGGGCAGAACTTCTAGTTATGGAAGATGCAAATGGAAGACTATCTATATCAGAAGGATTTATGGAAGTCGTTGGAAGGAAAAGCCAAGAATCAGGGAACTATGTCAGAGGCTGAATGGGATCTTTTAGATAGAAAGGCACTTGAAAGCATTCGATTATGCTTGGCACCATCGGTGGCATTTAATATTACAAAAGCAAAGACAACAGAAGATTTGATGAAAACCCTAGTGACACTGTATGAAAAGCCCTTCACTTCAAACAAGGTATTTCTCATGAAGCATTTATTTAATATGAAAATGACAGAAGGTGGATCTGTTGCAAATCATTTAAATGAGTTTAATACTATTACTAGTCAATTATCTTCTGTGGGTATCAATTTTGATGAAGAAATTAGGGCTCTCTTGATTTTGTGTTCTTTTCCTAAAAGTTGGAATGGCTTGGTAATGGCGGTGAGTAATTTTGTTCCTGGATCTAGTACCCTAAAATATGATGATGTGATCAGTGTTATTTTAAGTGAGGAAACTCGTAGAAAATCCTCAGGTGGATCTACATCAGGAAGTGTTTTAAATGCACAAAGCAGGGGCAAAACGACTGAAAGAGGAAGTAACTCTAGAAATCGTGGGAAATCAAGAGGAAAGTCAAAGGGGAGGAGGTCTCAATCGAGAGGACCAAATGATTGCTGGTACTGTGGGAAACTAGGGCACAAAAAGAAAGATTGCTAGAATCGAAAGAAAAATGAAGGAGATAAATCAGATGGAGACAAGGAGGCAAATGTGGTAAGTAACAAATCCGAAGAGGATGCTTTGCTTCTGTCTTTAGAGAGTGTTGATGATTCATGGGTTTTAGATTTTGGTGCTTCATTTCATGCTACTCCTCATAGAGGTTATTTCATTGATTATGTCCAAGGGGATTTTGGGCTTGTTTATTTGGGCGATAATGAACCCTGTCAGATTGTTGGAAAGGGAAAAATTAAGATTAAGTTGCAGAATGGGAATCATTGGCTACTACATGAGGTAAGACATGTTCCAAAACTAAGTAGAAATTTAATTTCAATAGGGAAACTCGGTGATGAGAGTTGTGTAGTTACTTTTAATGATAAAAATTGGAAGGTTTCAAAAGGTTCCCTTGTAGTAGCAAAAGGTGTGAAAGTAGGCACCTTATATCTTTGTATAGGTCATATTTTTCCTTCTACTTTGATTGTTTCAGAGAAAAATGAATATTCAGGAACAATTACTGCAGTTGAGCAGGGAGAACAAGTAGTTGCTGTAGATTCTGATACAGCGCTATGGCACAATAGACTTGGGCACATAAGTGAGAAAGGTATGAAAGTACTTCATTCAAGGAAAGTTTTACCAGGTCTAAAATGTGTGAATATGGATTCCTGTGAAAGTTGTGTGTATGGAAAACAAAAGAGAGTGAGTTTTGTAAAGACAAGGAAGGAAAACAAAAAGGAGAAATTAGAGCTTGTGCATACAGATGTATGGGGACCAGCTCAGGTATCTTCCCTTGGTGGATCTCATTATTATGTTACATTTATTGATGATGCAACTAGAAAAGTATGGGTTTATTTCCTTAGACAGAAATCTGATGTATTTCAAACTTTTAAGAAATGGAAATGCTTGGTTGAAAATGAGACTGATTGCAGTCATGAATTTGAAGATTATTGCTCCACTAATGGTATTCGTAGACAAAAAACTGTTCCAAGGACTCCACAGGAAAATGGAGTGGCTGAACGCATGAACAGGACTATAATGGAGCACGCAAGGAGCATGAGGTTGCATGCTGGGTTGCCCTTACACATGTGGGCAGAGGCTGTCAATACTGTGATATATTTGATTAATAGAGGTCCCTCTACTCCTTTGGGTTGTGGTATTCCAAAGGAAGCATGGACTGGTAAGAAGGTGAGTTATTCTTTTCTCAAGACCTTCGGTTGTGAAGCTTTTGCTCATATAGACTCTGAAAATAGAACCAAGCTAGAAGCTAAATCAAAGAAATGTGTCTTTGTTGGATATGGCATTAATGAATTTGGTTATAGGCTTTGGGATTTTGGAAATATTAAAATTATTAGAAGTCGGGATGTCATATTCAATGAAAAAGTGTTGTACAAAGATCTGTTGCAGAAACATGAGCAGAAAGAAGATGATTATGTAGTGCTGGATGATACTCCAAAAGTTGATGTTCCAGCCATTCCTCATGATGTGCAACAACTGCAAAAACAAATACCACACACACCAGTAAATGTTAGACGGTCAACAAGGAAAATTAGACCTCCACAAAGGTTTTCTCCCTCTTTGTATTCTATTTTACTTACTGATGCTGGTGAACCTGAAAGTTATGATGAAGTTGTGCAAGTGGATACTAAGATTCAGTAGGATTCTGCAATGAAAGATGAAATGGACTCTTTGCTGAAAAATAAGACATGGGATTTGTGCAAGTTGCCTACAGGTAAAAAGGCTTTATAGAATAAATGGGTTTACAGGTTGAAAGAAGAGGAAGGAGGTAAGAAAAGATTTAAGGCCAGGTTAGTTGTAAAAGGATTTGCACAGAAAAAGAGAATTGATTTTGATGAGATATTTTTTCCTGTTGTTAAAATGACTTCTATTCGTACTGTTTTAAGTCTTGTGGCTACTGAAGATTTGCATTTAGAGCAGATGGATGTTAAAATAGCCTTTCTTCATGGTGATTTGGATGAAGAAATATATATGGCTCAGCCACAGGGTTTTGAGGTCAAAGGTAAGGAGAACTTAGTGTGCAAATTGAAGAAAAGTTTATATGGCTTGTAGCAAGCACCTCGGCAATGGTATCTGAAATTTGATAGTTTTATGCATGAGCATGGATATAATAGGTGTCATTTAGATTACTGTGTTTATTTTAAGAGGTTGGATGATGATAGCTACATTATTTTATGTTTATATGTTGATGATATGCTTATAGCTGGGTCTAACATGCATCATATTAAGGGGCTAAAACGCCAGTTAGCACATGCATTTGCTATGAAGGATTTGGGGGCAGCAAAACAAATCCTTGGTATAAAGATTTGCAGAGATAGGAAGAACAGAACATTGACGCTATCTCAAGTTGATTATGTTGAGAAGGTGTTGCAACGTTTCTCTATGGAGAATGCTAAATCTGTCAGCACACCTTTACCTGGTCATTTGAAATTGACTAAGGAGATGTGTCCCCAGACACAGGAAGAGGAGGATAAGATGTCCAAGGTACCCTATGCTTCAACTGTAGAAAGTTTGATGTATGCTATGGTATGCACTTGGCCAGATATTGCACATGCAGTGGGAGTCGTTAGCAGGTATATGAGTCATCCAGGATTTGAGCATTGGAATGTTGTCAAGTGGATTCTCAAATATTTGAGAGGGACATCCAATAAGTGTTTACACTTTGGGGGCTCTACTACTGATTTACAGGGCTATGTTGACTCAGATTTGGTAGGAGATATTGATACCAGGCAGAGTACTATAGGTTATGTCTTTACTGTTGGTGGGGCAACCGTGAGCTGGGTTTCTAGGTTACAGAAGATTAATGCTTTATCCACTACAGAGGCAGATTATGTTGCTGCTACAGAGGTAGCCAAGGAGATGATATGGCTTCAGTTCTTCTTGGAGGAATTGGGACATCCTCAAAAGGATAATTATTTGTTCACAGATAGTCAGAGTTCCATTCATCTTGCTAAGAATTCAGCTCTGCATTCTAAGACCAAACACATACAGTTGCGGTACCATTTCATTCGGTCAGTTTTGGAGGATGGACAATTAAATTTGGAGAAGATACATACCAATGAAAATCCAGAAAATATGTTGACAAAGGTTGTAACAAGGGAGAATTTGAACTCCTCTTCAGATTCGTTTGGTCTTTTAGACTAAACATGAATAAACAAACAGTAGATTCCAGGATGGTTTGATCTAGCGGGAGCCCCATGTGGTAGTGTTATTGCTACAGGATTAGTCTCCAAGTGGGAGATTATTTTTTAGTGTGGAGCCTGATCAGTCCCCACGTGGGCGATTGTTAGATAGTGGTGACTGATCAAGAAAGTACTGTACATACTTCATAAATAGTAGGGTTCAAAAAAAATTTTGGGCAGTGGCCGACATGGTAGCCGACATATTATGGCTGACATGTTATAACCCTAAAGCGGTTTAATACTTGTATAAAAGGGCTTAGGGTTGGGTATTTTTTATAATGTTGTGATGCAAAATTGGTTCTTGCGGCGGTATTGAGCTGTAAGGGATTACGGATTGTAATCAAGTTGTAATCACTGGATTGTAATAAGATCAAACTTGTTGTTTGGTGGACGTAGCCTAGGTATTGGTGAACCACGTTAAATCTTGGTGCCTTGTGTTCATTTCTGTGTGTTCTATTTTTTTTTTTGTTATTGGTTATATTTGCATGTAGTTTTTTTTTATTTCTATCCATGGTTTATCCTAACACAAATTACTTAAACATCAATTCATTTCCTCCAAATATTGTGTCACCAACAAATATCTCTACTATTAAGACCTTATCTTCAACTTCACTCTTCAATTATAAATTATTGTTGTCACTAGTTCTAATGAAACCAATTCTGATCAAATAAGAATGTAATCTTTCATACCATGCTTGAGGTGCTTACTTCAATCCATGCAAGGATTTATGTAGTTTGAACACCATTTTTCTTTGATAATTTTCCATAAATCCTTTAGGTTGTTCAACGTAGACATCTTCCTCTAGAATTCCATTCAGAAATGAAAACTAAAATCCATTTGGTAGACCTTGAATCTTTTGCTAATGCAAGTAGTGTTATCACTCCTTCCAATCTTCCAACAAGGGTGAATTTTTCAACATAATCAATTCCTTCTTCTTGAGCATATCCCTTACATGCTACTCTTGCTTTGTTCCTTACAAGTTCTCCTTTCTCATTCAACTTGTTCCTGAAAATCCATTTTGTCCCAATCTAGTGCAGGAGCACTCTCCCATGAAATAATGAAATAATTTTTTTTTGGTCATTTATGGCCTTGTTCTAGTCTAATTTTCTATGTTTTCAATAAGACAATGTTTTTAGATTCCTAGGTTCACTTTTAACCCTTTTGTGTGGCCCATTAGCAATTTGGGTGTTTTATAAGCTTGTTGCTCAATGAGGTCACAAGGGCACAATCTATGTGATTGGATGTATTTGCTTATAATCTAGGGTCTATTAGTTGTATTAAGTCATTTAGGACTCATTTGGATAGTTGCAATGCCTTTAAGGCTTTGAAATGTAAAAATGCAATAAAAGTGCAAAAGTTGCTTTGCAACTTTGCAACTTTTTGCATAACTAAGAAAAAATGTTTATAATCAATCCCCCCATGGTCAAAACCTTTGAAAATTGGTTGGATAATTTTGTGAAGACCTTCATATAGCCCTTTCAGGTGTGTGGAAGGTAGAATGTAAGTTTTTGGCATTGAAATCAATAAAGAATGCCCTATTTTCTACATTCTAGGTGAGTTTTTTGAATGGTATAGATGTGTATAGTTGCATAGGGGTTTGAGCATGAAATTTGTGGATGAACCATAAAGTTATATTTCTAATGCAACTGGTTCAAGGTCTTGAAACATTTTAGAACTCAAGTTACATCTATTTTTTTCCAAACAACCCAGATTTTGAAGGTTTCAAGGGTTTTGATAGAAATTGCATTGTAACTTGAGATTCCACCATAGGAAATTTATGGCATTTGGTGGAATCCTTGTATTTTTTAATTCTCTTTGAGATTATCTTGGTTTTATTTGAAGAGATGCAAGTACATAGAAGAAACTTGATGCTCTAGGTGCATATCTTGTGCATGCACTTATGCACAAGTCCTGCTGCAACTAGCTTTTGAGACCTCAAAACTTCATTTTATGGTCTGGAATTTTGCATCTAGTATAATTTTGGAATTATCCAGCCAACCTAATTGTTTTGGTGTTTTTTTCACATGTAAAAAAGGGACTTCCTTTGTAATGGTGGTCTAATTAGCCCTTTAGACCTAGTGGCTATCATGACGGTTTGGACAGTTGTTTGTTTATTGGAGTCTCAACACTTTGTGGTCTGATGTACATCAAAAATATAAAATAATCTTGGTGATTATTTTCTTGATTCCATTCAAAATAAACAAGTTTCAAGCCAAAATCTCATTCCTTGGGCTACTAGGAATCCAAGGGTTTAATGAAGGAACTATGCCATTTTCTCAGTTTGGGGTCTTCAAATTTAGTCAACATGTCCATGCTTATGTAAAAATAACATTCCTTGAGTCTAGGTTCATGGTTCCATGTTTGGAGTAGGTTTCATGTGTTAAGCCATTTTTGTTGTCAAGGTGCAAGTGTGGGGTCTTGGGTCTTGTTTAGGTTTTCAAACCTTGTTAAGGTGCTCTTGTGGGTTAATCTCTCCCAACCTACATTGTTAGTACCTTGACCACTTGCATCACAATCACATTCTTGTCCTTGGGTCTCGATACTAGTGTCCATGTGTTATTCTTCTCTATTTTCTCAATCTCCTTATTTATAGCATTAGTGCAATCTTCATTCTCCAAAGAATCTTTCACTATTCTTGGCTCAAACTCATAAATCAATATGTGTTGCCTCTTAAGTTAATTATTATCATGACTCTAGTATTCTTATCTCCAATTATTTGATTCTATGAATGGTGCCTTCTAGCATATTTTTCAAAAATAGGCTTGGTTCTATGTTCTCTATCATTTTCAGCATTTTTGTAGGGCTCAATAGTTTTCTCAATGTTTTCTTGTTGTATCTCAAGTACCCTCTATTTTTCTTCAAGCATCCTCTACTATTTCTTGGTTTTCTTCTTGGGTAAGGTATCAGGTGCTCCTTCCTATACATAAACAAAAGCTATTTTAGTTTTTAGGTTCTTTCTTTCTTTGTTCATCATTTTTTATCTGAAAACTCATAAATTCTCACATTTTCACTTTCAACCACAGTATGAGTAACTTTATTCAAACATTTTTATGATTTTATCCTAGTAGAGTATCCTAGGAATACCCTTCATCTCCTTTTGAATCAAGCTTTCAATTTCTAATATCATTATAAAAATAATATGTACTTCCAAAGACTTTGAAATAACCTACATTTAGTGTGTGTCCATACCAGAGTTCATAAGCTATTTTGTTTGTACCTTTCTTGAACTTTATCTAGTTAAGGGTGTTGGAATTACAATAGGAAAGGTAAACTTTGGGGGGGCGGGGGGGGGGGGGGGGGGGGGGTGGTGTTGAATTAGTGCTTTAAACTTTAACCCATAAAATATTCACCTAGCATCAATCTCATATATTCAATAAGTAAACTGAAATACCATATAAAGCATATACATCAAAAGTATGTAAACAAATAAGCATTCACACATATATGACACAAGATATGATTACCCAAAAACCCTCCAATGAGAAGGTAAAACCAGGGTGGGGATGACACCCACAAATCTTCACTACTATAGTAATAAAGTGCATCCAATGAAGGTTACAATGTTTGATCATGAAACATGATCTAACCTGTGAAAGGTCTATCCTATTAAAGGCTTACAAAGATGTTAGATCTCACCCTATTAGAGGATTTCAACACCCTGTTAGAAGTGTTCCTAATTAAATAGAAGTGTGCCTGATTAAAGGACTTCAACTCACAATTAAGTAAGCACCTTGTTAGAGGATTTCAATACAGCCTATTAAGACTACTCTGTTAAGAGATTTAACTAATTCACCTATTAGAATGTCTCAGCAATGATCCCACAATTAGCACTCTGATGCTTGATGATAGATCGCCTCTATTCTACTATGTACTTCATCCTTCTTGATTAGATGTCTATCTACTATTCACTACTTCCTTCCTCTATTCTCCTTTAACTAATTCTGCAATTCAATTCAGATCATAATACCTTGGTCACCATGAATGTCCTAGTTTACGCATGCAAAACTCTCCTTAATCATTCATTTATTCCCTCACTACATATTTCCCACTTTTTAAGTTTACGGTTTGTCCTCCTTAAGAAGACCTAGGTGACTTAGGGTTAGGTATGAATCAATGATTGTGATTCATCCATATTGTCACTTAAACCTTCTCAATATTGTCCCTGAAACCTTTACTTTATCTAATTGGGTGCAAGTAGTACATAGGGATTCCCAATTAAGATTAATCCTTATCAACAAAATATTGTAATTCAATCCTTAAGTCAGCCCAAAAATAGTTTACATAGTAGTTTGTGCCAATACAAACAACTATGACAAAACTGTGTTACTTGACAACTGAAGTCCCCAGTGCTTAGCACATACTATGACTTTAATGCTATCACTTAGCATCTGAATAATTTGACATGCACTGCTTGCTTGACTCCTAAATCACTCAACACATACTGCCTACTTGGCACTTTAGTGACTTGACATTTGAGTGACTTGACACTCACTGTTTACTCAACATGCTCTAATTTACATGTTGTGCTTGACATATGTTACTTGTTCGACATGAACTAAATAAATGACTTAAGTGTATAGACACTCACTTATCAAAACTAATCTGAGATTAACAATCTCCCCTTTGACATGAGTGTCAAAAACACTTGGTCATACATTAATACTCTTATTCTTATGAGCATAACATAATTGATTATTTAGCTTATATACAAAATTCCAAAATATCAAAATTTTGCAACATGACATACCTCAAAATCTCATAACTCCTCCTGAGTTGTTTGATGTGTTATGTGCTATACTTTGTATCAAAATCTATCTTTCTCCTGCTAAGTAGATTTGCATCAAGTGATACTCTATATTTTTTTTCTATTTATTTTGCTTACTTTCTTTTTTCACTTGCTCTTACTCCCCCATTCTTGCTCTACTCCCCCATTCTTTCTCCCCCTTAGCTCTTACTCCCCTTTTTTGACACTAATGTCAATGGGTTATACACTAATAGTATATTTATCCAAGAATTATTTATGGACCTCAAGTATAATTTTGAGAGCTGCATCCCAATTATCACAAGCTACCTCATAAAACTTAATTTGGATGGCCAACTTGGCAGCAAGGTGTACTAAGCCATCTAATGCAGAAAGATTGGGGTCTTTCTTCATAAGTGTTTCTACATAGCCTAGCTCCTTCTGTAAAATCTCCATGTGAGGAGTCAATGTAGACTAGAAGCTAATTAGTTTATCCCTTATTTTGGCTTCATCTACTTGTAATGTGCTAACTAACTTTGGGATTGCAAAAGGGTCCTAAAGTGTTTCTCAATTTGAGCTAGAGACATGGTCAATTTTGCATCAGATGACTGCATTTGACTCTCCAAACTTAGGATGTGATTCCTTGTCTCCTATGTGAAGAGCATAGGATTACACATTTTGATGTATAGAGAGAAAATGTTCTCTAGTACCTTCTTCACACTGTCTATCTTAGTTGCCAATGCAATCTGTGTTAGTGCAATATCACTAGATATCTTCTCATTCACTTTATTTTGAAACTTCTTCTCAGACCATTCTAATAGTTTGACATTAGTATCAAGGTCTATATCACTTACTCTTTCCACTATATTGTTCAATTGTTCAATGATTGGCTTTGTTTCATCTGGAGTAGGAAAATTGAATGCATATAAGAAAATGTCTTTGATCTCAATCAAAGCTTTCTTCTACATATACTCCCTTTTGAGTAGTTCTTGATGTTTTTTCCTTGCTAGGGCCTCTTGTAGTATACTCATCTGATCAATTGTTATTGCTGCATAATCAAAATTGGCCAATACAATTTCTTCATCTAGGATAACATCTCCATAAGTAATTACCTCTTCTTCCTTAGATGAGCTAGGACTCAACACTGAGAATTGCAATGGTGTTGCATCTATGCTTGGCCTATGAAGAGTTTGACTAGAAGGAGTTACAAATTTAGGTAATGTCACTAGTGCTTGAACTTCTACTAGCTCCTTCAGCTTGGGTGTCAGATTTGTCTCTTTAGACTTGTCCTTTTCTACCTCTTTGATTTCAGTTGCACCTCAATCTTGTGTTGGAGGTGCAGGTGCTTTTACCTAACCTGTTTGGCTTTGTGTCCCATCATTTACCAGTGTTTCCACCTTGTCTTCTCCAACTGTATCAACCTTGTCTTTTTTAGGTTCTTATACATTCTTTGAGACTAGAATGCCTTCCATGAGTGTACTAACTTGAGGAGTGATTGTAGCTAGTTCTTGTGTTTTCACTTCCTCTCCTATAGTCATAGATTTTGACTTTTGAATTTCATCAACACTTACCAATACAGGGTTGCCACATAATTTGGACTGTAGTGTAGATTGGATAAGTATCCTTTTCAAATATTCCTTTGTTAGGGGATTGATTTTCTGATTAGTAGGATCAAAAACATCCTTTACTTTGATAGTTTTAGTGATTATACTTGTCGCCTATAGAGGGTTGGCACTCAACAATTGTGTATCTTGTACACTCTATTTTGGTTACTACTCTTCCTCGGCTATTTCCTAGTCATCAATAGTCATATCAATGCCTCCCTCAATCATGCCTTGATCTTTATCATCTTCTTCATCATCTCCTACCTTGATAGGTTCTTGGTCAATATCTTTGGTTGTGGCTAGTCCATATGTAATCTTCCACATTTATTTAGACTTATGGACAAAATCCTCTATATTGTTGTGTAATATGCTAAATGCCCCATACTTAGGTACAAATCTCACAACATATTTCTTAATGACTTTTGACATTTCAGCCTTGCTGAGTTCTGGCATTACTTGGGTGAGGGTTGTCTCCCTAATTTTCTTTTCTGTGTCCAAATAATAGTGTCATTTTTGCTCAACTCTGTCATATAAACTCTTAGGTATGGAGTTGGAAATTTCTATAGGTGCTTTCTTAAAAGTAGCCATCATGGCATATATTGCCTCCTCTACTTGATTCTTCTCAATCTTTCCAAGATTATCAAATTCAATGTGAGAGAAACCTAACAAATCAACATTGTTTCTAATGTTATCACATAAATAATCTAGGTTTGAGGATGGATTGTGACTCACCACTTGGAATTGGCTATTGTCATTAGATTCAATCTACTCCTCATCAAATTCAGCCTATGCAACATACTTTCTTCTTGGCCTTTTTTGTGCTCCACCTTCCTAATCTTTAGGCTTGGCTACCTCTTTGGCCTTTTGTGCACTGACTCTTATACTAGCCCTTGTGGTAGGTGATGTTGGTTTGGGCTCACTCATTTTGCAAATTTCTTTGGTATTGTCACTGCTTGTGTCTTTTCCTTTCTTTTTTTTTTTCAGTAGGAATAATTGCTTCCTTGGCTTCCTCTTCATCAGCATCTTCTTTAGTTTCTATTTCCTCTTCTTGCTAATCCTCTCCCTAACTTTGTGTTAGTTCCAATGGTGCTTGAGCCTATGTGTCTTCTTCTTCTTCTTCTTCTTCCTCTTTTTTCTCTTCTTCGGCTTCTTCACCAAACTTTTCATTTGGTTTCTTCACCAATTTATTCTGCTTCTTGATTGTAGAGGTGTTTTTCAATTCCATGGTGATTTTTGATTTGGCCAAGTCATAATTGCCAAAAGCTTGAGTTTGTCCACTTCTTATGCAAGTAACAATGTGATTGTTGCAAAGGCCTCGTCAACATTTATCTCATAACCTAATGGCCTTAGCCATCTCACTCTAGGAATTGTTGCTTGAACATATGTGTGATCAATATCAACTAGAAAGCAAACATCATCATAATGTTTCTCCACTAGTGAGACTGGTATCCTTAATCTCTTCTCATAGATTGTTTAAAATCTTTAAGATAACTAGTCATTACTGACTCAAAGTTATATTGTTTAATGAACTCTCCTAACAATTTATCTATTTTCTTTCCATGCAACCTTACCAAATGTAGGAAATTTATTGTGCACATAGAAGAAAATACATACCAGAATAGATCCAAATTTACATTAAGCACTCTTTGTTTTCCTTATTGCTCCTAGATTTTCAATCAATTACTGCAACTACAACTTAGCAAGATTATAAGTATGATCTTTCTTCACAATTTTTTAGCCCATGTCCACTACAATACAAGGTACACTATTTAATCTATTTGACTGATAAAACTTGTGTGATGTTACCCTTACTGCAAAAGCTATCAGGGGATATGTGATTGTGTCAATGGTCATTCCCCTTTTGTTCCATACAGCCCCTGTGTTGTTCTCAATGACTTCCTTTGACTCACTTCTCATAGTCTTTAACTGATCTAGGTTTGGATACCCTGTTAGCCTATGAACTATTTTCTTTGTAATTTTAATTGACCCATTCTCTAACCATATTGAGCTATCATGAATTCTACTTAAGATAATTTTAATCCGCTCAATTTTGAAGACTTTGGGAAAATCTAGGGCACGAGTTAACCCTTTCTTCTCAACAATATTGTACTCTTCCTTCAATGCTCCAGTTTCACATAGTCTTCCATATTCTTCTCTAATTTCCATGTCACATATGCTTCCAATCTTGCAAGTGTAACAATTCCTAACAGCGTGAATCATCAAGACTCATGGCGGTATCATAGACAACACACCAAAGGGATCCTACTTATACGCTATTTTTGGAATAGCCTTGAAAATAATTGATTGAACATTTGAAAACTCTTTTCCCTCTACACCTTTCACTTTGAAAGAACTAGAAACCATTACATATATGTAGGGTTTGCAAAATTTGAAACTATGTACCTCAGCACATGGTAAATACCTTACAAATCTTGATGAAATGGTATCAAACAACCATTCAAATCTCTTGCAAATGCTCAGCTGAAATTCTCTAGATCACCTTTAGCTCTTCATCTTCTTTCTCAAATTCAAATGATGTTAAATGAGTAGAAATTGATCAAATAGCCTTTAAAACATTGCAATTAATACTAAGTGCTTAGACAACTATAAGCTCAAAAACAAATGATTTCTGGCTCACTTAGATCCACATGACTTTCCATTCACTCAGCAACCATAAATCTCAACTAACCAATTTTGTTAGCTCAGCATCCACTAACATTTTACTTAGCATCCATAAGAGACTTTTCGTGCTGGACATTAACATGAAAAAGCTGACAAAACTTTTTTCAAATTTCCTTGATTTCTAATAACACTTTGCATCTTTATTCATGCATATGTAATCTTTTCAAAACTAAATCCTTGGAACTAATGTATGGTATAACTTTTAAATATTAGTCCCACATACCTCTTGATTGCTTAGTTTTATGAGGTGTGATCACCTGACCCATTGGGTGAAGTGATCCCATCTGCACTTGCTATGCTGCAATCCTCCTTTCTCCTCCATGTCTTGTTCATCTCATCTCTGACATTTTCAATATCTACCTTGCCTTTGCCTTTTTTGAACTCACAACTTAGTGCCTTTGACCTTGTTGGACAATATCAACTAATGTGACCAATCTTCAAATAGCTAAAACATGTGGTTTACTCAACCACCTTTTGTAATCACTTCTGAAGTGTGTTCTAATATAGTTCTCAAGAACATGTCCATACTCTTGACAGTAGTGACAACTATACCTTGTATTATAATTCCAATTGTAAGAGTTGTCATTGTTCATTACCTTTGTTTGCTTGTTTTATGAGCACTTGGGCTTGGATCTACACTCAAAAGCTCTATGTCCCTACTTTTGACAATTATAACAATATCCTTCAAATCTTTGAGTGTAGATGGTCTTGGTTTTGCATTCATGTACCTGATGACCTTGTTTGTTGCACTTATGGTAGTGACCCATGCTATTCTACTTAACATTCGGATTTACAGTCTTGCTCCTACACACATTAGCAGTATGTCCTTTCTTACCACAATTATGACAAGTAGATTTTGAGTTCTTTCCTTTGTTACTTCTTTCTTTAGCACTTTTGGATGATTCTCCTTCTTTAGTTTTTGTGTATCCCAATCCAGATGTATCATTGTTAGATGTAGGAGATCTCATTAATTTTTCAAAGTACTTGATAGCTTTATTTGGTTTATTGAAACTTTTAGCAAACTCCTTTTCCCTTTTCAAATCATTGCTCAACTATTCATTCTGCAACTTTTGTGTTGTAATCTCAATGTCTTTACTATTAAATTTCATGATTAGCAATCATGACTTGATTCATTGTTTCCAATTCCATGTGAGTAATCCTATTTATTTTTTATGATTTCTCTTCTAGTTTTCTTTCAGAACTCTTTTTTCATCTTCAACCATGACTTTGTCTTCTATAGCTTTCTTTTTTATTCAGTCACCTCACATAGTAATATGGCTTGTGATTCTTGTTCTATCTTAATATTTTTGATCTCTTCAGCTAGGGTTTTGTTCTTTTCCATTAGATCTATAATTACTGCATCAAATTCATTGGAGTTTCCATTTGCAAATAGCTTAGTAGTGTCCATCTCTTGGTAATGTGTGTCATTATCCTCAATAGAAATTTCTTTCCTTCTTCTCAATGATTTCTTTAGATCTTCTCTTGCTTCATTCAACTAATGTAGAATGACTTGTATTTCAATTTCTTGGTTCTCAATGATCTTTCCCAACTTTTAGACTTCCATTTCCAAGATCTTTCATCAAAGCTATTAGGTTTTACTTTCATATAATAATGCTCTGATACCAAATGTTGGAATTACAATAGGAAAGGTAAACTCTAAGAGGGGGACAGGGGATGAATCAATGATTTAAACTTTAACCCGTAAAACATTCACCTCACATCCATCTCATATATTCAATAAGTAAACTAAAATATTATGTAAAGTATATACATCTAAAGTATGTAAACAAGTAAGCATTCACACATATATGACACAAGCTATGATTACCCAGAAACCCTCCAAAGAGAAGGTAAAACTAGGGTGGGGATGACACCCACAAATCTTCACTACCAGAGTAATAAAGTCTATCAAATGAAGGTTACAATATTTGATCATGAAACATGATCTATCCTATGAAAGGTCTACCCTATTAAAGGCTTACAAAGACTATTAGGTCTCACCCTGTTAGAGGATTCCAATACCCTATTAAAAGTGTGCTTTATTAAAGGACTTCTACTCACAATTAAGTAAGCAACTTGTTAGAGGATTTAAATATAGATAGTTAGGACTATTTTGTTAAGAGATTTAACTGATTCACCTGTTAGAATGTCTCAATAATGATCCTGTAGTTAACACTCTAATGCTTGATGATAGATCGCCTCTATTCTACTATGTACTTGATCCTTCTTGATCATATGTCTCTCTATTGTTCACTGTTTCCTTCCTCTATTCTCCTTTAACTAATTCTACAATTCAATTCAGATCATAATACCTTGGTCACCATGAATGCCCTAGTTTATGCATGTAGAACTCTCCTTGATCATTCATTCATTCCCTCTCTACTCATTTTCCCACTTTTTAAGTTTAGAGTTTTTCCTCCTTAAGAAGACCTAGGTGACTTAGGGTTAGGTATGAATCAACAGTTGTGATTCATCCATATTACCACTTAAACCTTCCCTTTATCTGATTGGGTGCATGTAATACATAAGGATTCCCAATTAAGATTCATGCTTATGAACAAAACATTGTAATTCAATCCTTAAGTCAGCCCAAAAATGGTTTACATAGTAGTTTGTGCCAATATAAATAACTATGACAAAAATATGTTACTCGGCAACTAAAGTCCCTGGTGCTTGGCACATACTGTGACTTCAATGTTGTCACATAGTATCTAAATGACTCATCATGCACTACTTGCTCAACTCCTGAATCACTCAGCACATACTGTCTTCTCAAAACTTGAGTGACTCGATATATGAGTGACTTGACACTCACTATTTACTTGGAAAGCTCTAATTTACATGTTGTGCTTGACATATGTTACTTGTTCAGCATGAACTAAGTAAATGACTTAAGTGCATAGACACTCACTTGTCAAAACTAATTTGAGATTAACAAAGGGTGTAAAAAATAATACTAGTTTCCTCTCTCCAAAACATTTAAGAAACTCCTTTTTCAATTACCAGTATTCTAACACAATAAAAAATTGATCTATTCCTCCTTTTAGCAATGGCATTATGTTGCGGTGTCGTAGGTGTAGATACTTGCCTTTTGATTCTGTATTGCATAAAAATGTAATAAATGGAATAAACACTAAGCAACTAATGCATATTCCTACATGATCATGCAAACCTCAAAATGTGCAAGAGAACATGTAACTAAGAATGACATGAAATAACAAAGATCTTAAACTATTGAAACTAACACCAATGAAAACTTCATGAAATCACCAACTAGTTGATGATTTTCTTGCTAATGGGATGTGGTTGCTCACAATTTTTGTAGCATAACAATGAGGTAGATAGTGCTTCCTTGTGGAAATGAGGAGAGGGCTCTCCTTTTATAGGAAATGAGATGAAACAGAAGGTTGATATTCAATGCAAGATGAAGGGCTAGGATCTCTCAGGATTAATGAGGTGTCCATGAGGTGGAGGCTAAGTAGACTCCATGTGGATTAGGGTTTTTGACCATTCAAATGGGGGAAGATGCTCACATATGTGTGAGCAACCTTTGATGTGATAGGTCAATGATAGGTGTAAGAGGTGTGAGACACCTTGATTCTCATGTAAGAGGACAAGTGTGCAAGAGGTGTGAGAAGCATGAGGGGTGTGGGAAGTGTGAGTGTTCCTCACACATGTGTAAGCACACACTTAGGATTAAAAGGGGATTAGCAAGGTGATTAGGAAAAGTAAGTGTGATTAGGAAGTGACTAGGCTTAGAAGGATGGGTTAGGTTAGGAAAGTGAGGTTGGATAAGAGTTAAAGTTAGGAGATGTGCTCAGATAGGATTAAATTTAATATTTAATTCCAAGTGGGTTTAACAAAGGATTAATTAAGTAAACAAAGTACTTAATTAAAGTGAATGGGTTAGGATGCAAGTGGAATAGGTTAGGATTTAAATAAACCTTAGTTTATTTAAATCAAGGAAAGGCTAATATAATTAAACAAATGCAAACTTATTTAATTAAAGGCAAGGGAATTAAATAAATAATAAATATTTATTTAATTGGTCAGGTTAAGGGTATTTGGACAATTTTAGATGTCTACATTTTGCCCCTCTTTGATATAGCATTAGTAATGTTATATCAAAGAAGAATAAAATACAGTGGCTAGGAGGATAAGACTAGTAGCATGATGCCCTAGTCATGGAAGGATGAGGAAGGATGATGAGGGTGGAAAGGTATGCCCCCTCAAGAGGACATGCAGGTTAGGAGAACATGGATATTCTCTCAAAATGGACGAGAGTGGAAAATGATAAGATTGATAAAGTTATGCTGCAATGATGTGAAAAACCTAAGTTTGATATTGTATTCAACACTATGCACCAAGGTATGAGGAACCAAGATGACAATGTGTCAAGTACATGATATAAAGGGATCTAATACAACCAGTCACCTTATGAAACCATGATATGGAAGACCATGATTTCTGGGGTCAATAGGATGCAAAGACCATGATAAATGCAAAAAATACTAATGCATACAAGTAACAAGAAACCATGCACAAAAAACCAAAAGCAAACCAACATTTTGCCCCTAGTCAAGTTGAAAACCCATTAATGGATTGATTGACGATGATTGATTAAGGATGACAATGCTAACGATAAGCATTATGCACATCCAAGGATTGGGAAGGATTCATCCCATGATAATTTTTGAATATGGTTAATGGATTATTAGTTGATTGGGTCAAATTGATGAATTGATTAAGGATTGATGTACAAGATTGCAAGATTAGATTGATTGCATAGTGAGATTTTTTGATTTTTTTGATTTGATTTTATGGAGATTTGGATGAATAGACAAAATTGAAATGCTAGTAGAAGAATGAACATGGATGAGATTAGAAGAATAATGGTGATAGGAGGAAGAATGATGAGAGTAGAATAGAAACTAATTTGATGTGAAAGAATTAGAAGAAGGGAAAATTGATTGAATGAAAGAAGTAGATTGAATGTGATATGCACGAATGTGGGATAGAATGGATAGAATGGATGGAAATGAATTGATTGAATGAATGTGGAATAGAATAGATTGGGACCAATGACAAGGGATAGCCAAGGTATAGTAAATGGAGGAAAAGCAATGGGAGTTGGTGGATGAGAGGAAAGGTGAAAGGATACGAGGGGCCAAATGATATGATACCGAAAAATGCAAAGCCAAAGACCATGTTTTTAAGGAGTCCATATGCCCCATACGAAGGATATGAAAAATGGAAGAAAATATGGTGGGAAAGGATGCATGAAAATGGAAAGGCGGTATGAAGGGTAGCGTATGGAGAAAGAGAAGGCATGTGCTCTTCCAAAGAATGTATGAACATTTTGTTACTGTGCCTCTAATAGTGATCACAAGCATGGGCATGGGCATGAAAGTGGAATGAATAAGGGATAATGATATGAAGGGTATGGATGAAGTGTGTGATATTGAATGGATGAAATGGATGGGATAACCAAGATCAAGGACATATGAAAGGGGGATGGAAATATGTAGGTGTATGAATGGAAAATGGACAAATGAACATGATAAGGATGATGGGATGCAAGATATGGATAGCATGTCAAGATCAAATATATGGAAGAATTATGAAATTATATAGGATAATGTATGAATAACAAGCAAGGGACATGGAAAGTGCATGTGGATGGATGAAAAGAAAGTGAAAGTCAAGATCCAAGATGGAAAAGGATGATAAATGGTAGATGGAAGTATGGAAGGTATGTATAGAAGCTTGGTATCGATGGAGCTTGCCCCCATTGTAGAGTGCAAGTGGAAGAGGAAAAGTGAATGGACGGATAAGTGGAAGTGGAAGACATGATAGGAAAATGATGGGAGGACTCAAGCTTCAAGATGGATGGTAACCCTTGATATTTATTCTTTTCTTTTTGCTTTCTTTATTTTCAAGGAATTTTGACTATGTTCGCATAGATTTTGGTAAGATAGTGAAAATATGGATAAAGTGGATTGGGGAATGGAGGACAATGGCCTATGAAAAATTTTGGATTAAGGGGGTGGAGTGGGTGATAGGAAGACATGGTTGATGGATCCTAGGTTGGAAGACTTGTAAAGGAGTGGATGAAGGAGGCAGAAAGATCATCATTGGCACACACCTTGAAGGGTGATGGAAAGGAGGGAATTGTGGAAGATATGTAAGAGAAAGTTTGAACTTTGGGATAATAGGGACCCAAAATGGATGAAGGAGATGGTGGATGATGGTGGGTTATGGGGCATAAGGACCCAAAATGGATTTGAAAAATGGAATCTTGGATGATTTATGAATGAGGGAAGCCTTTGGATTTGCAAGATTAGATGTCATTTTGAATTTTTCTTTGAGATTCATTGCTACATTAAGTAGCTTTGGGATCCATAAAAAATTTTCATTTTTTATTTTTAGCCTTTGTGGCCTTTTGATTTTGTTTTGGATTAGATTTCTCTTTTTTTGGACATGTCTTTTAGAGGGGACATGTTGATCCTTGGGCTTTTGTGAATTTTTGGCTTTATTTGCTATATCTTTGGCATCCAAAATTGCTCCCATTGGCTATGGTATGGGTGCATGAAGATAAATTGGGTGGAGAGCATATGGATGGTGAAAGTTGGAAGGAATTCAAGGATGTGTGCCTTTGTTGATCTTTACTAGGAGCATGAGGGGATGAAATGGAAAACATGGATATGGTGGATGGAGGTATGTAAGGACCCAAGATGGATGGAAATGAGGAGGGAATTGGAATATGGATATAAGGGCCCAAAATGGACTTGGAATATAGATGATGGGAAGCTTTAGGTTTGGAAGGAGGAACTTTGGATTTGGAAGAAGTGGGAGGTGTACCAACATCTTGAGACATTATTTCTTCAATGGGATACTTATCATTTTCAACAGAAGATGTGAGTCCAGGTATATGGGGTTCATGAGTGGATTGGAAAGGTGTGATAGGATCATGTGAAAGATTAGGATCACAAGGGGGATTATGAGGGATAATAGGATCTTGAGATGGAGTGGTGTTATGAAATGCAAAGGAATGGGTGCTTTGATCTTGACTTAAAAGAGGATCATGTAGCGGAATGAGTGGATCATGAGATGGAATAGAATAACATAATGGAGTGGAGGAAATAAGACTATGAGATGGAGTGATTTGATCTTGACATGTAGGAGTATTAGTGGATGGAGTGGAAGAAACCACTTCATGAAGTGGAGGGCCTACGGATGCTAACTCTTGAGATGGAGTGGAATTGGTAAGGTGTGCAGTACATGGAATGTCTTGATCTTGATTAGCAAGGGAATCATGAGATGGACTAACAGGGATGGATGGATCTTGAGGGGTAGGGGAATGATGGGATGGAGAAATTCTTGGATCTAGAGGAGAAGAGTAATCTATAACGTCATGCTTTGGAGGAAGGTCTTGAGAGGGAATTGGGTGTATGACCTTGAGTGATTGGATCACTTTATTTTGAATTTTGTACTTAGAAAAGAATTTGGGTGAGAAAAACCTATTATGAGGTCGGGATGATGTTTTTGGAGAATTAGGATTGTGTGAAGGTGGAACTATGGGTAGGGGATTGGGTTGATGGTTTTTGACTTTAAGCTCAAAGTAGGGGGAATTGCATGGATGGTTGGAGTTGGATGGGACATGAGGGATTTGGTCTTCAAAACATGGGGGAGGAAGACATATGGCTTGGAAGGTGGACTTTGTCTATTGATTTGCTTTGCTCAAGATAGAATTCTTTAGTTCCTCAATTTCTTTGGCCATGGCATTTCTGCTGTGTGGGCTATGAAGGGAATCGTATGTGGTTGAAGGATAATGAGGTGGATTTCCATTGTCAAAGGTAGAGGAATAATGAACACAAGATGGATTAGAATTGGATATGAATTTATGAGGATTGATTTGATATGTAGGTTTAATGGGAGGTATAACTCCATATTGTCGTTGAAGATCGTCAACCATTTGAATAAGCCAATTCGGATCCATAGACGTTAGACAAAGAGTGATGAAAGATTTGATGATGGATGGAATATGAACTTGGGACTAGGAGCAATTGTGGACTTCGTGTTGACTTGATTTGAACTAGATTTGACTTGATTTGAACTGGATTTGACTTGATATTGATTGGATTGAATTTGATTTGATGAAAAACCCTATGATATTGCAAACAAGTGAATGTGGGATTTGAATTAAAGTCCAATGTTCATGATAGTGCTCCTATGTCCAAAGTAGAAGATGTGATGCAAAGTTGAATTAGAAGAAGACTTGAATGAATGAGATTAGAAATATTGATTATGGATGAAGATGTAAAGGGAGTGAATTAAGAATTGATTAGAAATGATGGAATGTGACAAGGAATTGGATTAGAAGGATGGTGATGAATAATTGGATGAGGGGATGGAAGTGTGATGGGAGGGTATGAACCATAACTAGGATGGAGATTATGGATTTGATTGAATGATTAGGAAGACAAGGAAATGTTTTGGACAAATACAGATGATTAAGATATCAAGGAATGGTTTGGATGATGAAGACAAGAGATGCATGAGGGTAATGAATTTGATGGAAAGAAGGAGTGACGAAGAATTGATGTGGGCAACTTGATTAAGAGGACTTAAACCAACACTTGCTTTTGTTGTTTTTTTGAGATTTTTTTGATTTTTTTGATCTTTTGAACTTTTATGATGTTTTTTGGATTTTTATGTTTTATGATGTTTTGGCTTTTCAAATTTGAGATGAAAAATCAAACAATGAAACAAGGCAAGTGTAGTCGGTGTGTCCCCTTTAATGGGGGAGGGTTTCAAACACTCAAGCACATCAAACACACCAACAATCCTATAAGGTTTCAACTAGGATGTACAAGGATCAACTAGAGCGTGTCCTTGATATATGCAAGGTATGTGAGGCCCAAATCTATAGATGAAAGAAAATAATACCACACAGCCGGGGGGAGACAATAACCCAAATCTCCTCCTTCACTTCCCAAAAGTATAAAGTTCTTTGGGGCTTAGCCAAGAGTGACAAGATTTTGCTTCCAAGAGAGGTTTCTTTTGATTCACCACCCAATTTTTATACTCTGCCAGAACACTAGAGTTGAGGTCATCCCAAGGAGTGATGAAATCCCCAAGTAGGCATCCTAAAAAATGAAAAACAAGACCACTTATTTCTTGTGCACCAGAGATCACCTTAAGGCACGAGGGGAGAGAATACGTAAGTGGCCTTGAGGTTTTAATAGACACATGTTCTTTCCCAATGAAGCTTTAGGTTTTGTAATCTACTTTGAAGACACATGTGTTTATAGCATACAATGTTCTTTCCAATTTGAAATCATCATCATCATAAATGAAAAGCGTGGATTCATCAACAAGAAGTAAATCGAGCGTGTGCATAAGAAAATTGCTGAAAATGAAATGAATTCCCTTTAAGGCATTCAAGAGTATGTGAATTCATTTTAAACACCAATTCCAAATTCATGCTAGCCTAAACATACATGTCCATTCCCTTAAGGCATTCAAGAGTGTGTGAATTGATTTTAAGCACCAAATCAAAATGTTTGCTAGCCTAAGCATTCATGTCCATTCCCTTAAGGCATTCAAGATTGAATTTGATTGTTTTAGCTTTAACCATGCATTCAAAGACAAGTGTTTAAGTGCACAAATTCATTCCCAAAATAGATTTAAAGCAAAACCTGCAAACAATATGGTTAGTGATTTCTAGAATTCTCCAATCTTCAAGGTACAAGTGAGAAAATATCCCTACAAAACCATAAGTTAGGGTATTGAAAATGTATGACAAACGTGAAACAACCCTGCAATGAAAATGTTAACACAAAGTTTTGTCTTTGATAGAAAAAATAGGGATCTAAACAGTATCAAAATCTAATGAAACCAACACCACCACCACGCGATTGAAGTCAACGTTCCAATGATATTTCATTTTTTAAAAAAAGAGTCTGTATGCTCAAGTTATGAGCAAAAAATAAAGGTTGCTCCTTATGGTCTAAAAGGGCATGTGGAATGTTGATGTAGTGATGATGTCAGTGACTTAAGAGTTTAAATTTGACGGTTAGATGCATGTCAAGGAATTTTTTTTGTTTTTTCGCATTTTTTGAAAAAAATGAAATCTAGTTTATAAAAAAAAGGATGTTATTGTTTTTTTTTTAAAGGTTGTCAGGAAAAGTGAGACTTCTAAGTTTAAATTAAATATTAATAATAAGGAAGGCGGATGCTTGTTGTGGATTGCATGGACGCTATTATTTCTGGCAGCTTGTTCCTCCATCGACCATGGGTGTGCGTCGGTGTCTCATCCTTTGCCACTATTGTGTATGTGGTAGGGTCAATGGGGGGTGTGGTTGAGGGGCTTCTGCCCTTCTTCCCTTCTTTAATTTGCTTTTTTCAGGCTTGAGGTGAATGGGGGAACTTGGATTCACCTCCTCCATGCCTCTTGGTGGAGATTTGAAGATGGGTGATCCAATTTTGATAGTGCATGCCAGTAGTAAGGGTTTGGATGGTAAACCCCAATCGGGGGAAGGAGAATCCTCATCAAATGGGAAGATATGAGTACAAAAAATTAATGGATGTTTGCAGAAAGCCGAGATCGGACCAATTTTCGTTATCCAACCTAAACAAGTTTCGGAGGATGTCAAGTACTGGAGCAATCATGCTCTTATTTACAAATTTTTGGGCCTTCGCCTTCCACTACCTGTGTTAGATTCCAGGGCTCATCGAGTGTGGAACCTAGAAGGAGATATGGAGATTCTGGTAGTAGCTAACAATTATTTTATGGTTATCTTCTCAAGCATGTTAGACAGGAATAAGGCTTCTGAAGGGAGCCCTTATTTCTTTAATCAGGTGGGACTTTTTATCAAGCCTTGGCATGTGGGTTTTAACTCTGTTGAGGAAATCCCTTCTCGAGTTCTGGTGCGGGTTCACTTGCCAAGACTTCCTTTCGAATTCTAGAGGGAAGATATTCTTCACTCAAGCTCAATGCTTCTAGGAAAACCTCTGGGACCAACTACACAGACTCAAGATCATAAGGTAATCTCTTTCACTCATATTTGTGTAGATGTTGATTTAAATAACCCATTGCCAGATTCTATGGAGATTTGTATGGGCTCAGTTTCCTAGATTCAATAGCTAGATTATGAGACCTTACCATTTACATGCAGAATTTGCCATGAGTATAGACATTTATTTCACAGATGTCCTAGGAATAAGAACCCCAACTTGGATGCTCTCGAACCCCCTAGAGTAGTAAAGGGGAAGGCTAAATTATCTAATGGACCTGTTGATAGTAAGGGATTTACTCAGGTTAAATCTTGTAACAAAGGTAAAGGTAAGAAGAGAACCTGGATGGACAAGTGGACTGACGACACCTTTAACAACTTTGATGTTCTTGGAGACATGGTCCAAGAGGAAGGTATTCCAGTTGAGATTTCTCCTGAGGCCAAAGGTCAACATGAGATTCTAGTTGGGGATATGCAGAGTGAGGATCAGGTTCTAGTTATAGGGGATCTATAGGCCAGGTAGCTGGATATTGATTTGCCTCCTCTTGTTCAGCATATTGGAGATATTCGTGGGTCAACAGGTTCGAAGGGCCCAATCTTGGCAGCTCATGAACCCCTTATGCCCAAAGGAACCTCTGATTCTGCAAAGAGTAATAAGGCCCCTCTTGCTTTAGGCATATAGTAGAAATCCTTCAAAAAGGGGCCTTTAGATAAACTGACAAAGAGTTGTAGAAAGTCTGATCAGAAGAAGGTGAAGATAATGGGTGAAAATTTGGTTGAGTCTAGGTTGGTAAAACCCATTGATTCTCATTTCTTTCACCCCCATAAATGATTTTGTTATCATGGAATGTAAGGGGGTTGAATAGCATCCCCAGAAAAAAGGTTTTTCATAGATTAATTAAGTCTCAGTCTCCTAATTTGGTCTTTATTTAGGAAATGAAACTTTCATTGGATGGTTTGGCTAATTGTGTTGCTTGTATCTAGCCCCAGGGCTCTTAGCAGGGGGTGGGTGCCTTGAACTTTTCAAGTGGGGTGGCTTACTTCTGGAACCCAAGGAAAGTCTCCCCCTTATGGTGGATTTTTAGTTGATCCTCCATTTCTTTGGTTGCTACTAGCTTTGTGACTAGAGAAAGGTGCCTCCTATCCAATATTTATGCTCCTATTGATTTTACAGGTAAATCCCAGTTGTGGGATCATATTAGTTTCATCCAGTCCCTAGATCACTTTCTCCCATGGATTATGGCTAGAGATTTTAATGTAGTTACTAGTCTGGAGGAGAAGCAGGGTGGGCTAGCTAGGCTGGAGCCATCTTCTAATTTTCTCAAAGATATGATTGGCTCATTGAATCTCATTGATGTAAAGCCAACCAATGATATCTTTACATGGAATAATCAGAGATGTGGTGGTGAGGCTATCTCGGAAAGGCTTGATAGATTTTTGGTTTCATGCTACTAGTTGGACAACAGGTGGATCATCAATTCTGAAATTCTTGACTAGAGGGGCTCAGATCATTGGCCCATTAAGCTTTCCATCACTTCATATAGAGCAACCAAGAATCCCTCTTTCAAATTTCAGTTGATGTGGCTCAGAGATTTGTCTTTACCTGATCTTATGGTGAATTGGTGGTATGAGGGGATGTCTACTCATGGTACGGCCATGTATACTTTCAGTAAGAGGCTTCAACATGTGAAGTATAGGCTTAAGAGATGGAACAAACAGTGCTTCGAGTTACTACATGTTTAGAAGACTGATGCTCAAAACAAGCTAGATGATATTACTCACCAGATTCATGACCATGGGTTGAACTTTGAGCTAAGTAAAGCTGAGTCCACTACTCTTAAGGATCTAGAAGAATGGGAACTTCGAGAGGAGATTTTTTGGAAGCAAAAATCTTGTATCGACTGGCTTCAGGAGGGGGATAGGAACACTGCTTTCTTTCACAACTCGGTTAAGGCATACATGCATGGGAATTCTCTCTCCTCTCTTGTCTTAATAGATGGAGCATAGATATTTTCTTGTGAAGATATTTCTAGGGAAGCAGTCAATTACTTCTCCACTCTCTTCTCTAGGGAGGATCTTTCTATGAGGCCTGAGGAGTGGGACATTTTGGATTATATCCCTCACCTTGTTTGTGTTGAGATGAATGGCACCCTCTTAAGTCCTATCCTACTTTTTAAATTGGAGAAAATTGTGTTCAATATGAAGAAAGGTAAGGCCCCTGATCCAGATGGTTTTTTGATTGAGTTTTTTCAAGAATTCTAGAAGATAATAAAGTATGATCTCCTAGAGGTGGTCCAGGAGTCACATAGAAATAAACAAATGCTGAAGTCTTTGAATTCTACCTTCTTGGCTCTTATACCTAAGAAAGAAGGGGTAAATCGGTTGGACCAATTTAGGCTTATAGCATTATGTAATGTTCTTTATAAGATTATCACCAAATTGATTGCCCAGAGGCTCAAGCCATTCCTTGGTTCTTTGATCTCTACTAAACAGGGTGGCTTTGTTGACAGAAGACAAATTTTGGATTGGGTTGTGATAGCAATGGAGGTTGTACACTCTATGGCTACTTCTAAGGAGAAAACTATGTTTATTAAGCTGGACATGGCCAAAGCTTATGATCGGGTGAGCTGGGAGTTCTTACAAAAAATTCTTTTGACTTTCGGGTTTGCTGAGGAATAGGTGGATTAGGTTCTTAGTTGTGTGACCTCATCCTCCTTCTCAGTTCTTATTAATGGAGAACCTTCAGAGCTATTTGGTACCTCTTAGGGACTTCGAAAAGGGGACCCTCTATCTCCCTACTTGTTCATTATCATAGCGGAGGGTCTTGGTAGATTTTTGAAAAATCAAGTGCGGCATGGACTTATCCAAGGCTAGAGCTGGAATAATGATTGTCCTTTGTATTCTCATCTTCAGTTTGTGGATGATACCAGACTGATGGGCATGGCTAGAATCAGTGAGGCTGTGAACAATAGGAAAGCTTTGGATACCTATTTGCAAGCCTCAGGTTAGAAAATTAATGAGGATAAATCTTTCATTTATTTCTTTAATACTCCTCAGCTTATTTAGAACAGGATTGCTGGAATTCTTAGATTCCAAATTGGTTCCCTTCCCTTGATGTATTCGAGGTCCCTTTGTCCTTGGGTTCTCAGCGAAGGGATTACTGGCAGGGCATTTTGGATAAATTTAGGAGTAAGGTTAGTCACTAGACTTACAGATGGTTATCTTCTGCTAGGAGAGTGGTTTTGCTAAAGAATGTGGTGCAGTCTCTCCCCATTTACAGGTGTTGTGTTTAGGTCCCACTCTCTAATTTTGTGAGGGACTTTGATGCTTTATCTCGACAATTCCTTTGGTCTAGTAGCTTTCTTTCCTCAAAGTGGAGCCTGGTCAAGTCGGAGTTGGTGTGTAGACTGAAACATGTTGGTGGCCTTGGGCTTTGCTCGATGGCTCTTTTTGTCACGGCCTTGGTTGCCAAGTTGTACTGGCAATGGTGTAACAATCAAGATCAAGATTGGGCCAAGATCCTTTCCCATAAGTACTTTCTTGGTGCAGATTTCTCTAAGGTGCCATGACTTCCTTTGGTGGGTAAAGGCTCATGTATTTGGGATGCTCTTAAGAAGGGAGCCCATCTTGTTAAGGAGGGTCTCTTTTGGATTTGCAATAGAGGTTCAGATACTCTTTTTTGGCAGGACTCTTGGGATGGCCATCCTCCCATTATTTCTAGTTTTCCCCAGCTTCTACCCCTTTCCCATACTTTTACTAATTTTGGTTGGCTTAGGGTGGAGCATTTTAAGACTATCAAACGCCTGGGTTAGGTTGAGGTGACTTGCTGGAAGGATTCTTAGGAGTGGCCAGTTGGTGGCTCTATTGAGGATCGTTCCCTTCTTTCTAAAATTTTGAAGACTAGGTTTTGCAACTCACTTAATGAAAAGGACAACTTGGCTTGGAGTCCCAGTCCAAAGGGTAATTTTACAGTGGCTCAAGGATATGCTACACTTGATAGGAACTTGCATGGTCTGGCTAAAGTGCACTAGTGGAAGAAGGTTTGGAGCCACTTTTCTTGGCCCAAATGTAATTTTTTCTTATGGTTGTTGGCTCAGAAGAAATTCCTCACTTGGGAGAATCTTCTCAAACAAGGCTTTTAGGGACCTTCGATTTGCTTTCTTTGTATGTACAATGAGGAGTGTGCATCTCACTTGTTTTTTCTCTGCCCTTTTTCGAGAGAGATATGGCATAGATGGTGGGAGGCTTGGTGTCATGGGTGTATTCATGCCACTTCTCTTATTGATTTTTAGGAAAGTTTAGGCAGACCTCCAGTGAAGACTTCTTTCTTGCAGGTTTCCTGGATGGTTAAGGCCCGATTTTCATTCTCTAGAACCTTTGGCTCAAAAGGAATCACAGAATTTTTTGTAACTCCAAATTAGGAAGCATTCAATTATGGAAGATGATTCTCAATAGGCTCCAAGAAATTATTTATGCAAAGTGTGATATGTCTGATATTATAGAGCCTGGGGATCATGTTATTGTGAGGAATCTAAACCTGGAAGTTAACAGTTGGAGAGTCATTCTTGGAAAAAGACCTAGCCATGTTAAGTAGTGGGTGTGTCGGGATGGGAGGTGGTCTCCTCCCTTGACTGGGATTTTGAAGATCAATACGGATGGTTCTTCCCATGGGAACCCTGGTCATGCTGGTATTGGTGTTATTGGTCGAGACAGTGATGGTGATGCAATTTTTATCCTCTCCATTTACAAGGGTCACCATTCTAATAATCTGATGGAGGCCCTAGCTATTAAGGTTTCTATTGAATGTGGTTGTGCTTTAGGATGGTGAAAGATCATCTGTGAGTCTGATTCTTAGATTGTTTTGGATATGCTGAATAACCAGAGGTTGGAAGATGTTAGTTGGCAACTTGCCTCTATGGCCAGATAGATTCTAAGTCTTTGTAAGTCCTTGGACTCTATCTCCTTTCATCATATCTCTTGCGAATGGAATAGAGTAGCAGACTGTCTAGAAAAGTGGGCTTCAGAGAATGTGGGTGGATGGGATATTAATGGCAGGGATGAGTTACCATATGAGTATTGTGAGATCATTGATCAACTGCTATTAGAGGACATGAGTGTGTAGTGTTGTTTTGGGCCTTTGGCCTTTTCTCTGTACCTTGGTTTTGATTGAATAAATTTGTACCCCTCTTTTTTCAAAACAAAATATTAATAATAAAAAATAAAGAGCTAGGCAAGCAGAGGAATGGTTGAGCTGACAGTTTTGGCGGAGGGGCGGTGGGAGGGCTTCGAGTGAAGGAGGAGCGATGGGTAGTAGGTGGTCGTGAGGGAGCAAGGAAAAGGGGGATTTTGACGACAGCAAAGGTTGCGGGTGGCGCTTGGGAGGAGGGGGTGCCGCAGTGAGGGAAAGTAGCTTTGAAGTGGGAGGTGGGTTGTGCAGGGAAGGGTCGTGGGAGAGATGAGGAGTGGTGGGAGGTGGAGTTTGCATGGGTGGAGATGCAGTTGCAAGGAGTGGTGAAGTGGGTGGTGGGTTGCAGGCATGGTTTTGCATAGTGGAACAGCGGGTGGTGGTCCCAGGCTGAGCGACAAGCAAGGAGAATAGCGAGGTAGTGGTGGAGCTTGTAGGAAGTGTAGGGTCGGTCGCTTGAGGGTTTTAGGTGTGTTGCAAGGGATTCTGGAGAGGAGGAGAAGTTGCTCGACCAAAAAAGCAAGGGTTTTGGTTGCGGCAAAGCCTGCTGGTGGCACTTGGAAGTGGGAGAAAAGACGCAGTGATGGGAGGTGAAGTAGAGGGTAGGTGGAGGTTAGCGGGGAGTGGTCGTAGGGGTGGATGTAATGGCGCGGTCATAGGGGAGGGAGTCGGCTAAGTTGTAGGTACCTGGTGGCGAACGTGCAAGCAAAGATGTCAGGATGAGCCGTAGGGGAGGTAGCTAAGATGAGCCATGATGGAGGTAGCAGGGGTAGAGCCCCCGATGGCAGTGCCGTAGGCGATGGCGCTGACCTGCAACAAAAAGTAGTGGTTAGATTTTTTTTTTTAATTATTATTTTTTTCGTTTTGTTTTATTATTATTTATTTTTTATTTAGATCTTGATATATACAAGTGATAAAAAATAACTTTTTATTTATTTGTTTATCCCACCCACTTTTTTTCTTTTTATTTTCACAACTTATATATATATTATATAAATATATATAGAAACATATATTTATACTATTGATATATATATATATATATATAAGTTTTTTTTTTTTTTAAAGAACGTAAAAACACAAACCCCACTTTTTTTTTAGCCAGTTATTTGTCAACCAATATAGACTTTTTTTTAGCTTTTTTTAATTTTCTCATTAACAAAGAAGTATACGTAATGTATATACACTCCTACAACTTAGAAATAGAAAAACACGAAGTATAGTGTTATATGTCAAAACACTTCTCTTGTGTGCTTCAAGCACGATGATGGGCTTTTTGGCTCGATTAGAGGCTCCTTGTAAAACTTGATCTCCAAGTGCAAGCCTTCAACCTACAAGATTAGACTCACAAAATACTCAAAAACACATTAGATGTTTAGTAGTTCAAACCCATGAAGTGGGTCCCACCGGGCATGCCAAAATGTATTGCATAAAAATGTAATTAAAAAAAAAACACTAAGCAACTAATGCATATTCCTACATGATCATGCAAACCTCAAAATATGCAAGAGAACATGTAACTAAGAATGACATGAAATAACAATGATCTTAAACTATTAAAACTAACACCAATGCAAACCTCATGAAATCACCAAGTGGTTGATGATTTCTTTACTTATGGGATGTGGTTGCTCACAATTCCTGCAGCATAACAATGAGGTAGATAGTGCTTCCTTGTGGAAATGAGGAGAGGACTCTCCTTTTATAGGAAATGAGATGAAATGGATGGTTGAGATTCAATGCAAGATGAAGGGCTAGGATCTCTCAGGATAAATGAGGTGTCCATGAGGTGGAGGCCAAGTAGACTCCATGTGGATTAGGGTTTTTGACCATTCAAAGGGGGGAAGATGCTCACACATGTGTGAGCAACCTTTGATGTGATAGGTCAATGACAAGTGTAAGAGGTGTGACACACCTTGATTCTCATGCAAGAGGACAAGTGTACAAGAGGTGTGAGAAGCATGAGGGGTGTGGGAAGTGTGAGTGTTCCTCACACATGTGTGAGCACACACTTAGGATTAAAAGGGGATTAGCAAGGTGATTAGGAAAATTAAGTGTGATTAGGAAGTGAATAGGCTTAGAAGGATGGGTTAGGTTAGGAAAGTAAGGTTGGGTGAGGGTTAAAGTTAGGAGCCATGTGCTCAAATAGGATTAAATTTAATATTTAATTCCAAGTGGATTTAACAAAGGATTAATTAAGTAAACAAAGTACTTAATTAAAGTGAATGGGTTAGGACACAAGTGGAATAGGTTAGGATTTAAATAAACCTTAGCTTATTTTAATCAAGGAAAGGCTAATATAATTTTAAAAATGCAAATTTATTTAATTAAAGGAAATGGAATTAAATAAATAATAAATATTTATTTAATTGGTCAGGTTAAGAGTATTTGGACAATTTTAGGTGTCTATAGATTCCATTCTCATTACAAAGGTCAATAAACTCATTAGACATGAGCTCACCTCCTCTATCAGATCTTAAACATTTCAATTTCTTACCAATTTTTTTCTCAAATATTTCCTTATACCATTTGAACATTTGAAATGCATCAAATTTAACTTTTAAAAATATCAATCATCATTCTTGAATAATCATCAACAAATAGAATTAAGTATCTATGACCATAATAGCTATAAACTCTTATAGAACCACAAAGGTCAATATGAACAAGATCTAATATATCATTAGATGAATATTATTTTCTTGATGAACTTTACTTAGTCATCTTATTGAGTTGATATTCTATACACATAGCATTATCAGGCTTATGCAAGCTCAGTAAACCTCTTACTTTATTTGTCATACTAATTTACCCATGTTATCAAAGTTTGCATGATATAGCCTCTTATGACATAATCAAATATTTTCAAATTTATCAAACAAGAATGCATTTGTAGTGGAATTAACGTAGAATAAGTTACCTTTTTTTTGTTCACCATTCCCAATTAGTTTTTCATCAACATCAAAGATTTTTACCTTTATGTTTTGAAACTCTAGTTAGTGATCTACGTTATTTAGCTATGCAACACTCAACAAACTGTATTTTAGACCTTGAACTCAATAAGCATCATCATATATAATGCTTTCATTCAAAATTAGTGAACCTCTTCTTTTCATAGGACATAGAACATCATTTCCAAGTTTAACAAATCCACCATCATACTTTTCTAGGTTATCAAACTTATCAATATAACTAGTCATATGATGTGAATAACCACTATTAATGATCCAATATCATTCTTACTAACATGATATATAAGATATTTTTCATCTTCACACCTTTCCTTGTCTGAATCTTCTTTTACAAAAAAACATACACAACTTCCTTGTCTTTATTTTGGTCAATCATATCTTGACTCGGTGTGTTATTCCTTAGTTAGGTAACAAGACTTCTTTCCCTATCTATATAATCCATGTTCCTTTGATATTTGTTCTCCCTCTTGTGACTCTTATTATTCCTTCTCTTGTTAGGAGATATAGATGCAATATGACCAACTTCATTACATTTGAAACAAATCAAGGGTAATTTACCTTTGAACTTTCCTTTTCCTCTCGGTAGCCTCCTAGCTAGTAGTGCTTCTAACTCATGTTGTTCTTTCTCATCTGAATCAAAGTCACTTTTATCTTTTTTATGGTAAGTAATATTATCTTTCCTTGAACTTCCAATATCTAGAGATGGATTGAAAGTATTTTCTACCTTAGGTAAACTATTATCAAAGTTACACAACTCAAAAGAAGCCAAATTACCAACAAAAGCATCAAGTGTAAGGACATTACCAGGCATAGCTCAAAATTCTTGAATAGATGAAACTCTAATAGCATAAATAGGTAACAAAATTCTTATTTCTTTAGTTACAACATCTTCACCACTTATGACTCCTCTAATAGATTTAATGACACTATTTACTTCCTTGATTCAGTTACTATATTGTGCAATGTTCTCTCCTTTCATCTGCATTTCATCAAATTTTCTTCTTAGGATTTTAACTTTTGCCCTCACTATATTATGGTCTCCATCGTGAAAAATTGTAATCTTTTCCCACATCTCTTTGATAATAGCACAGTCCTTGACATCATTAAGAGAAGAAGCAATCTCTGCCATTAGGGTACTATGTTCTTTCATTGGTCCAAGTGGTGGTGAAGTGTACAACTTATCCTAATAGTAAAATGCACAGTCTCCAACTAATGACACACATAAATTCATATTTATTTTCCATGATGCAAATTTATCTTTTTCCAATTTAGGAATCTCTCTCTTATAGATCTTTAGATCTTTAACTTAAATCCCTTTAAGCTTTCTCCTCCAAGCACTCAACTTTGATGCCAATTGTTAGGTAACTAAGAGGCAGGGATGGGGATGTGAATTAGTTAATTAGGTCCTTCATACCAAATTTTTAGTAACTTAGAAAATTAAAATTCCAATAGATAAACTTAGTAATTATATTTAAACTTTACAAAACTATCCAATTTAACCTTTACCAGTAAACTGTTAGCCTATACTGAGTATTAGAGAAATTGATTATTAAATGTATTCTTCATAGACCAACTTGTAGCATTCAATAGTAAACATTGAATAAACATGAAATGACATGCAATGAAATCATCCACATATTTTGACACAAATAGTTTTAATGTAGAAACTCTATTAAGGGAAAAAACACCCAGGACATGTAACCCTAAAATTTCACTCTTTTGAAATGAGCTCAGTAAGGAGCCAACCCTATTAAAGGTTACATGCATATTGTTAAAATGAATCTGTTAGGGGATTTACACAAAATATCATCTATACCTTATAACTCTTTAATTTATTGGCCTACTCTAAAGGACTTACGAACATTCGGTGAAATGTTATCTTAAAAATGATTTACAAATAAGACTGTTAAGTCCACTAAGTTTAGAGATTTTTTTATAATTGCTAGAAAGTAATAGTGAAATGGTTTGATAAATAATGCAACTACCTTTTCTATTTTAGATCTCCATTTTTCTCATACTTTGTCCTAGTTTATTCCTCTTTTTAAGCTGATCCACTCACACACATCAACTTAGCACTTCACTTGCTTGATCTTGTAATACAATTTTGCTTGGTATTCTCTTCTATCTTCATCTTCACAAATAACCCTAATCAACAACTATAAAAATCTTGTTCATTCCTTAAAAATAGATATATTATTACCACTTAATCATATTCTCTAACATTTTGATGCTTAATCATAACCATCCAATCATCTTCCAACTTCGATACATTGAATCTAGATGCTCGTTCAATATGTTTTGTCCTCAAACTTTGAACTCATCTTTTGACCAGTAAATATCATCCACCAGATTATAACTAGCTCAATCTCTTTATTTAATTTTCTAAATTACTTCATTCTTATCTTAGAAAATTCTTGATCAATCCATATTTTCATAAATGTCAACCTCCAATTGATTCTTTCAAAATTATTCATCCTTCCCTTGCTTGATTAATACTATGTTTGTTTGGTCAATACTAAGCTCAATTAACACTAACCTTTTTTGGTTGACACCTAATGTAGGGAAGGAGGGGATAAAGGTCACCTCCTAGCTACCCTTATTTATAGTTATACAAAAAATCTATAAAATAGGCTAAAACAAAAACAATATAGAGGAATTAATGCAACAATGATGAGATTGGTGCAGGGTCACCTATGTGGGCTCATGGAAGACCTAGGGCTCCTACGATATTTTGGATTTTAGTGATTCTAGCAACACCACTAGGTAAATAATAGGACTAATCTAGTCCTAGGGTGAGGTAAAGCCTCTTAAGTTCTAAGTTGCTTAGAGTTACTCCATGAGGTCAAATGTAGCATCTTTTTGTTTAATAGGGTAAGATGGCACAAATGATGTTTTAAGGACCTTTTTACTTGTATTTAATCCATATAAGTATTTTGGAAAATTTTAGTATCCATTGGATCAAGTTTGAAGGTCAAACTCAAAAAGATGTAAAAGTTGCTCAAAAGTTGTCAATGTTGTCATTGACAACATTGCCAACATTTTTTTGCATTTGAGAAACTTTGTAGTTAGAGTCTTGTAACTATTTGAAATAGTTAGGGAGATAGTTGGGATGTGTTTATAATGTCATCCTCTACCTTACTGTAGGGTTGGAATTTTTGATAAGATCATGTGTGTATGGACTGAACAAATAGTTTGTTATTATAGTTTTATGTTTTTGAAGATTTTGGCACATTAATGGATTAGATTGGAAACTGTTATTGCTTGAAGTGTTAGAGGAGTTTGATGTGTTATTATATAAAATTATAGTTTGTGTTTTTGTAGAGTTTTAGTTTCTTGTACAAATTATTTTGGTTTTTGATTGCCTGATATTTTGAATCCAGTCTTCAAGAAGATGGGGTCATAACTCCCTCTCTCACTATAGGATCTGTACAACCTCTTGGGATCTAGGAGATTAATTGTTTTACATATTGTATAGAGAAGGAGGGGCCTTAGAAAGTAAGACAAGTTTTTTTGTGGTGATGCCCTAAGTGAGCTAGTGATGCATGGCTAGGGATCATAGTGATCAACAGAGGTGTTTTGAGTGGTTAAATATGGGAATACGTCAACCAGAGCTTAGAGTGAGTTGAAAGAATGTGTGGAAAGTCCCCAGATTCAATGGGAAGAATTGGTGAAAGTTACATGGAGGGAAAAGCCATATTTTCATCAAACAGCCTATTAAACCCTTAAAACTCGTAGTTTTAGGCATAAATTGTGGCCACACTATACAAACAAGTTGAGAACCCTAGACAACCAAAATCTTTGAGTTCTCTAATTTAAAGGGTGTCTAGATCAATGGCTTGTTTGGCCCTTTGTTAAGTAATTTTTCAACTTATTTGAGATTTCCTTCATTAGGAGGGCTAATTGCTTATAGACCTATTAAAAGTACTTTTCTGAAGTCATGCTTGATTTTTGGAAATCGATTAGGGTTTCAAGTTGGATTATGGTTGTGGACCTTGAAGGTAATTAAAATTCCTTCCTAGATAACCTATCATCCATTGGGGGTGTCATTTAAAAATTTGGAGTCGGTTGGAGTTTGAATAAAGCCTAAGGAATGATGTTAGAAGGCTATTCTTACTAATTGGTGTGCACTAGTTGAATGGATTAGGTCCTTATTCTTGGGATCCTAAGAAGAATAGGGTAACTAGAAACCCTATTAGGTCAAGCAAAAATACCTAAGGTGACCCGAGAGGAAGCTAAGGTAGGAGCAAGACTAGTTCTCACATTAGCGTGGTATGGATTGGTTGGATGGTATGGAGAACCATCTTAAATGTGAAGGGGTGTCAGAGGCAGAAAAGATCAAAGTGGCCAACTAAAGACTTAGAGGCTTAGCTTTGGCATGGTGGAAGTATGTATAACATGAAAGGGTTAGGATGGGAAAGAATCCTATAGCCATTTGGAATGCCATGGTTACCAAGTTGAAGGTAAAATCATTACCTAAAAACTTTGAAATTCAACTTCACAAAAGGATACAAGGATCAAGACAAAAAGATTTGGATGTGACCTCTTATACATAAGAGTTTCAGAGGTTATGCCTTAGATCCAAGAAGCAAGAAGCAGGTGCTTGGATGGTTTGAAGTGGAACAACTAGAAGGAGCTTTTAGACACCTACCATTGTTCAAAGGTGCCACCAACTAGCACTATAGGTGGAGGAAAAGAATAAGAAGAAAGGAGATTCCAATTTCAAGGATAGAGGCAAGGGAAGAAATCAAATAGGACAAAGAGAAGGATATTGAAGTAGAGGTACTGAATTGAGGAATCAAGATGAAAACAAGATGATAGAGTAGGCCACTAAAAGAAATCCTAGAGGAGGATATAGCAGAGGAAAAGGAAACCAAGGAGGTTCTAAGAGAGGCAGGGGATTAAGCATAAGTAATTCATACTTTTTTTGTATGAAGTGTTAAAATTGTGGTCAATTAGGCCATCCTGCATATAGATGCCTTGAAAAGACCTCTTCTTCAAATCATGACAAGAGAGTGGCATATAACTCTAGTTGCAACAAGAATGGAGTGGATCACATAGAGTCTGAAAAAGGTGATAACCTTATGTTTAGGAGGGTACTAATCAAACAAACTACTCCTAATGAACCTAAGCATTAGAGGACTCTATTTAGGATTAGATGTAAGATCCTTATAAAATTTTGTAAGGTTGTGGTGGATTCAAATTCTAATGATAATATAATATCAAAGGAGGTAGTTGAGAAGCTTAAGCTAAATAAAATAAGACATGGTAATCCTAAGGGGTAACTTGGCTCAACAAGGGTCAATGTATACTAGTCAATGAGTAGACTTGGGTAGACTTCTCCATAGTAGGGTACAAGGACAGATTATTGTGTGATATTTATCCCATGGATGCTTGCCATTTACAGTTAGTACACCCTGGCAATATGATAGAGAGGTAGTGTATTATGACAAGGAAAACTCAATATCCTTCAAGAAAGAAGGCAAAACTTTTAAAATCCAATCTTTGTTGGAGGGATAAGAGCCATAGTCTAAGGTTCCTAGTGTATTGTTATATAGTGGGAATGAATTCCTTAAGGATATTAAAGATGAAGAGAGTCAAGGATATGTAGTGGTGCTAAAGTCCAAGGGAGAAGACAAGACAGTCAAGGAGCCATTGCCAATGGAGGTACAAGAATTTCTTGAGAAGTTTAAAGATATAGTAAGTGATGGAACCCCTACTACCCTACCTCCTAGAAGACTCATAAGTCATCAAATAGACTTTGTTCCTAGTGCGTCTTTGCCAAAAAAAAGTAGCATACAAACTCACTCAAGACCAAAACTTAGAAGTGACAAGACAAGTGCAAGAATTTTTGGACCAAGGTCTGATCAAGAAGAGCATAATCCCATGTACAGTCCCTTTTATACTAGAATCCAAGAAGGGAGGAAAAATGAAGAATATGTATGGACTTAAGAGCCATAAATAGGATCATAATTAGGTATAGGTTTCCCATACCTAGAATTAAGGATCTTATGGATTGTCTTGGAGGAGCTATGTACTTCAACAAATTGGATTTGAAGAGTGGATACCATTAAATAAGGATTAAGGATGAAGCTAAGTGGATGACAACATTCAAGACCACAGATGGGCCATATGAATGGCTAGTGATGTCATTTTGTCTCTCTAATGCTCTTGACACATTCATGAGGCTCATGAATGAAGTGTTGAAAGACTTCACTAGAAGGTTTGTGGTGGTATATCTAGATGATATATTGATCTTCAACAAGACAAGGGAGGAGCACATCAATTATGTGGAAGCAATATTGCAAAGACTTCATGAGGAGAAGCTTTCTATCAAACTTGAGAAGTGTGAATTCTTCAAGCAAGAGCTTGTGTACTTGGGATTTGTGGTGTCTAAGGGATCCTTGAAGATGGATCAAGAGAAAGTTGCTACAATTTTCAACTGGCCACCACCCACTACATCTACTGAGGTAAGGATTTTTCATGGTATAGCTCATTCAATAGAAAATTCATTAGGAATTTTAGTGGCATAGGTGCACCTTTTATAGATGCCATAAAGGGTGCGGTCAAGTCTAAGTTCAAATGGACTTTAGAATTAGAGAAATATTTTGAAATGTTGAAGCATGTGGCTACCCAACCTATTTTGCAACTGCCTAGTTTTGAGAAACTTTTTGCCATAGAGTGTGATGCAAGTGGCCTAGAAGTAGGGGGAGTGTTAAGTCAAGAATGTAGTCTAGTAGCCTTCTCTAGTGAAAAAGTTAATGAGGCCAAAAAGAAGTATTCATCTTATGATCTAGAACTCTATGCCCTAGTTCAGTCTCTTAGGAAGTGGAGGCACTACCTATTGCCCAAATAATTTTTTGTTTTTATAAGCAATCAAGCTCTCAAATATATCAACACTCTAGAGAAGTTGAGAAATAGATACTTGAACTGAATGGAGTGCTTGCAGGCTTTCACCTTCATAATCAAGCATAAAAAAGGGCAGATGAACAAGATGGCACATGCATTGAGCAAGAGATTGTTGATAGTCCAAGAGGCTTAGTTGCATAGAATTAGGATAGAGAGCTTAAAGAGTCTCTACAAGGAGGATGAAGATTTTGCAGAGGCATATAAGATATGTTCTAATTTTGAGAACCATTTTCATAGTAAGTTCTTTGAATTTACCGTATAGAATGGATTTTTATTTAAGGGTAACCAATTATGTGTACCAAGGGGTTTAATAAGGGGGAACCTAATATAGGAGAAAAACAATGGAAGCCTAATTGGAAACTTTGGTGTAATCAAAACTCTAGAACTGGTTCAAAGGTTCTATTATTGGCCTAAACTAGTCAAACATGTGACTAAGTATGTTGAAAAATGCATGGTATGTATGAAAGCTAAGGGTGGAATGAGTAATGTAGGTCTTTATCAACCCCTACCAATCCCAAATAGACTTTTGGAGTGTGTGAGCATGGACTTTATAGTTGTTTTTCCTATGACAAAATAGGGTTATGACAGTATCTATGTAGTTGTTGAAAGGTTTACTAATATGGGGCACTTCATTCCATGCAAAACTACCAATGATGCAAGCCACATTACACATCTTTTCTTCAAAGAGGTTGTGAGGATTCATGGACTTCCATTGAGCATAGTTTTAAATAGGGATGTAAAATTCATGAGTCACTTTTGGAAGATTTTGTGGAGAAACTTGGTACTAACCTTTCTTTTGGATCAACCTACCATCCCTAAATAGATGGTCAAACTGAGGTGGTCAATAGGGTGCTAGGTAATCTTTTGAGGTGCCTAACTAAGGAATATGGAAAAACATGGGATGTCATTATTGTTGAGATAATGGGTGTTACACACATTGCATAATATTGTTATATTGCATTATTTTATTTTATTATGTAATATTGCACCTAGATGGATGTGCAACATGTAAAGATTCCCATGGGATATACTTGATGAGTTTTATTATAAAATTGTGATATTATTTCATGTAATTATTTAATATTGGAGAAAATAATTAAATTTCCAATATTAAATGTGGGGTCAATGGGTTAGGTAGCACATAGTTTTAGCACATGGTTTATGTAATACCACTTGGTGGTTTTGTGGGACTTGATACTATATAAATAGTCACAAGGGTAGTTGTTGATGTGAGAAAGACATAAGGAAAAAAAGGCAAAAGTCAAGTGGGACAAGGCTTGTGAGGTTAGCCAATGGAGCACTTGTGAAAGTTGGAAGCATGGTATGGGATGTGTGGATTAATGCTTATTCACATGGATTGCTTGGTTGTGGCTATGGATTTGAAGTCATACATGGTTTTATTGAAATGGTGTTTTTTCTAAATAATACATGGTGTTGGATGCTTTTGGAGGCTGGATTTTTTTTCATTCCCAGGGTATATCTTGTGTCAGATCTTTGTGGGTATGTTGTCTATTCTTTTCCATGTGGATTTCAATTGCATATTTATTTCAGATCAATTATGGGTTATGTGAAAAAAATTATGTTCTTTGTTGCAAGTTTCCTTACAAGTGGTATCAGAGCTATGGTTTTATTGTTGTAACCCTAGATTGAATCCATGGGAATGCATGAGAGGATCAAACAAAGGGAAAGATATATGAGTTGTTTATTGTAGATCTAAGGGTTTTGGATTTATTTTTATAATGGGATGTTGGTAGATTTTGGGCATGTGAAATTGTTGGACAAAAGGGTTTTTTGGATATTTCATTTAAATGAGGGTTTTAGGGGGAGCTTGCAAAAATGATCTCTTAGGCAAAAAGAGACCTCACCATTGGATTCGGGTTGATGTTTCCATAATTTTTGATATATTATATGCCTTAGTTTGTCCATGTTTAGAGGAAATCAAAGAGATATTAATTTCAACCCGTGATGACCGTCAAATTTAATCATGTTAGAATTTTTGTCACAAAAAAAAAAAATCATAGTGAAAATGGTAAAAAAGTCCATCTTGATAAAATGGCCATAACTTTCTCTATCATATTTCAGACTTCTTATAAGCGTTGGAAAGCTAATTCAGAGCACTACAACTTGGCGTAGGTTTGGTTCTATGATTTTGTCATTTTTTAAAGGTTTTAAGAGTCCAAAATTTAGATGTTCTTTATTTTGAGCACAAATTAGGGCATAAATTGGGCATTCAGAGTCACATTTTGGACTTCAAGTAATCAACGAAAAGCTCTTGGAGATCTCTACACATTGGTCTAGATTTGGTGTAGGTTTGGCCTAATTTGTTTGGTGATATATTAATCTGAATAGTTTATGGTATATTTTGGCTATGGTAACATTATGAGTTTATGACATTCTATGTTTGGAGATTTGAGTTTGATATCATTGTATACTCAGTTCATATTTTGGATTGGTCTCATTATGATATGGTTATTAGTATTTGATTTGGATATGTATGATGACTTGTTGGGTCTACAAGTTGTGCAGTTTTGTAAGCAAATGTATACTTACATGTTGTATTTGTAGCTTGGTTATGGGTTGCCTTTGCCCATTGATCTTTCATTATTGATGCATATTCAGATTGGTGGCTTTGATTTGGGTTGTATGTTCCCTAAGTCAAATGAGTTTTTGATTTTTCTTCATGTAGAAGGGATGAGATGTTGTTATCGGGTATAATCATGGTGGAGGATTGTGGTTGACTATTTTATGCTAACAAGTTGGTCATATTGAGAGTCAAATGCCCGATTTACGGATGTGATCATGCTGCCATGAATTTTGGCATAACATGATTGGATATATAGGTAAATGCTTGATGTTCATTAGTTTGGATTCCTAATTTTGTTATGGTGGTATATCTTCCTGGTTGAGAATCAAGATTATTTGGTTTCTTTTGAGGAGCTCATGATGTGCACTTTGAGTTATTTGATGGTCTGATGCCTTGGTTGATTATCATGGTCAAAGGATGGTTTTTTCACAATGATGTCACAAATAGCTTAGATTGATAGTTTAGTGCAAACTTTTGATAGTGATGAGGTGACAATGCAAGATTAGTTCCTGATTTGGTTTATATCTTCTTGGTTTGGAGATCTATGTTTCACTTGGTGCTGACAATTTAGTTGTGAAAGTGTAGATCTAGAGGATCTTCATGTAGGAGATGGATTTTATGATGCCATAGTTGAGTGTGAGTTTTTTTGGCATTGATATATTTATTGAGTGTTTGTAGATGTTGGAAGTTTTTCTTAGATCTTGTTGTTGTAGAAGCATCTTTGACACTTGCATGGTGTGCTTGTTATCTTCATGGTGTATGAAGATGGTTAGATCTTGAGGACTCATGGGGTTTTTTTTTTCTTCATGGTGTGTGGAGATGGTTCTTCATGGTATGTGGAGATGTTTTTTCTTCATGCCATGTGGAGATGGTTGCATCTTGAGGACTAATGGGGTTCTTGGTAAAGGTGTGGTTTATGCTTTCATTTGACATATTATCCTTGGTGTGAGGATGGTTTCATTATTATGTCATGGTATACTCTTGATACACATTTAAAGTTTTGACATGTTATGTTATGTTCATATGGATCATGTTATCTTTTTGGTTGAGATGGTAAGATCATGTTGTCATGTCTATGTTCCTGAGGCCATGGTTGGAACTTTGACATTGATATTGGTTTAGTTACTTGGTATTGAGTACATTGATCATTTTTTTTATACTTCATGATATTTCTATGTTGCATTTGGATTTGGTACAGATTGATTGGTTACAGGTGCTTACGATAGTGGTGATGCTAATTTCTCTTGGACTAGAGAAATCTTTGTTGGGATAGTTGATGGTTTTAGTAGGAACTCTGAGGGGCATTCACCTAATATAAAATTTAGAGGAGATTGTTCTTAAATGAGCCTTGGTTGGAGACTTGGATATCTTGATGAGTATTCTCATTCCCCACTCTTGGTCTACTCAACGATTTACTACTTGAGAGGTATAGCCCATTGTTTCTCTTAGGTGCATTATGTTTATACTTGTCTTTTGTGGATATGGATCTTGAGTTATGGTATGAGTTGGTTCTAGAGGGTTGATTTGAGAGATGGTTTAGCATTGGTTATCTCCATTTGCATATGTTGTTATGTTGGTTGAGTTCGGGAGATGGTTTTATAGTAGGCATATTCCTTGGTTTAGGAATGGTTATTCCTTGAGTTAGGAATGGTTTATGGATTTGATCTTCTTATGAGAGGCTTACATCCATGATTAGTTATATTATATGGTTTGGGCATTATTGTGGCTTCTTGGTTGGGGTATTCTAGAGGAGATCATACTTGCACAGTTTACATCTAGAGGTGTGTGTATAAGAACATGATATAGGTTTATTATTTGCATGGTTTTTCTCTAGTCTTGGTTATCTTTCTAGATGTTCAATTTTGCTTACGTTGGATTTGAGTTTGGTTAGAGATGTGATCACTAGTTTGTGCTCATGTATGTCATGTGAGAGATGACATGTTTATTCCTTTATCTCTTTCCTCTATTGGTTGTGGAGAGCTTGAGAGACTGTTGGAGACTTGTTGTGAGAGTTGTTCTTGCATATTATTAATTTATGTGTTGTGGGTGTCCTTGAGAACACATGGATTCACTTCTTTGAGATATTGCAAGTGGATTGCTTATAGGTTTGACATTATCTTTTGTAGTGGGAGCTTATTGGTATATATGTGGTGGGTATTGCTCTTAAGGCTTGTGATTGCAGGTTACAGATTGGATATGTTGATAATGTAAGACTCACTTGGTATACCTTTGGAGGTATGAATAGTTGGATGGGTTGGCACTTGTTTTGGGTGCTATTTTAGCTATGGATATTTTAACAACTATAGATACATGTGATTAAATTTGGATTATGTTTTTTGTGCTTGACATTTCAGTTGGTACAAGATTTTATGATCTTCTAATGCAACAGGTTGGGTGCTTTCTCTTTGGATGGCTTCTATGTATGTTTGGTGGTAGTGGCATAATAGGAGGTGAGATCATTCATGTTTGAGATGCTAGATACTTCTTCTTTTTTATGGGTACCATGATGGAGCACTTCACGTACTTTGATCCATGATGATGGATGTGCTAGGAATGATTGTTCCCTTGTTCATTTATGTGGCTACATATTGACCCTATGCAATGTATACAACAAGTGGGAGATTGTTGAGATAATGGGTGTTGCACACATTGCATAATATTCTTATAGTGTATTATTTTATTTTATTATGTAATGTTGCACCTAGATGGACGTGCAACATGTAAAGATTCCCATGGGATATACATGATGAGTTGTATTGGAACATTGTGATAATATTTCATGTAATTATTTAATATTGGTAGGAAAATAACTAAATTTCCAATATTAAATATGGGATCAATGGGTTAGGTAGCACATGGTCTATGTAATACCACTTGTTGGTTTTGTGGGACTTGCTACTATATAAGAACCCAAAAGGGTAGTTGTTGGTGTGAAAAAGACATAAGGAGAAGAAGGCAAGAGTCAAATGAGACAAGGCTTGATAGGTCAGCCAAGGGAGCCTTTGTGAAGGTTGGAAGCATGACATGGGATATGTAGATTAATGCTTATTCCATAAATTTCTTGGTTGTGGCTATGGCTTTGAAGGCATACATGATTGTATTGCAATGGTGTTTTTGTTGAATAATACATGGTGATGGATGTTTTTGGAGGCTAGATTTTTTTTCCCTTAATGAGGGTCTCCCAAGGTATATCTTGTGTCACATTTTTGTGGGTATTTTGGACCTATTCTCTTGCATATGGATTTTTATTGCATATTTATTTCAAATCTATTATGGGTTATGTGGAGACGATTATATTCTTTATTGCAAGTTTTCTTACAATTATTTCCCAAGAAAGTATGCTTACAATGATAGTAGGAATAGAACCACAAGCAAAGGCCCTTTGAAATTGTCTATGGAATGCATCCAAGGGGTGTGTGTGAGTTGAGGGATCATGGAGGAATGGAGCATAAGAGTGGTCATGCTAAGGATTTTCCTAAACCATGAAATAAATCCAACAGGTCAAGAAGACTATCCAAGATAATACCCAAAAATTGAAGGCCAAGGTGGATGAAAGAAGGAAGGACATTTAGTTTGTTGTTGGTGACTATGTCATGGTGCATTTAAACAAACTTAGATTGTAAAAAGGTATGCCAACCAAGATGCAAATGAATAGAGTGGGGCCTTGAAAAATCATAGCCAAATATGGAGCCAATGCCTACAAAGTTGATCTACCATCAGATTTGGGCATCTCTCCAATGTTCAATGTGTAGGATTTAGTTGAATTCAAGGGTATGCTACGTCAGAATAGTCATGGGGTCAGTATTGATATAGAGCCTATAGTAGTACCTTCATGAAGCAAGCTAGAAGCTAAACAAGTGTTGGATTCAAGAGTTAAGAAGGCCACTAGATACTAGGTGTACATGGAGAACCTCATCAAGTGGAAGGGAAAGCCTAATTCAGAGGCCACCTAGATTTTTGAGATAGACTTCCACAAGGGAGGCATCCCTCAAGACCTATTATCCACAAGAGTGACATAGTTTTCTTTTGCAGCAGAGTATGATGCAGGAGCACCTAGGTGGGCTCATGGAAGACCTAGGGCTCCTAGGATATTTTGGCTTGTAGTGATGCTAGCCACACCAATAGGTGAATAATAGGACTAATCTAGTCCTAGGGTAAGGTAAAGCCTCTTAAGGTCTAAGTTGCTTAGATTTACTCAATGAAGTCAAATGGAGCATCTTTGTGTTTAATAGGGTAGGATGGTACAAATGATGTTTTAAGGATATTTTGACTTACATATGTAATCCATTTAAGGATTTTGCAAAATTTGAGTAGCCATTGGATCAAGTTTGAAGGTCAAACTCCAAAAGATGTAAAAGTTACTCAAAAGTTGTCAATGTTGTCAATGACAACATTGACAACTTTTTGTTGCATTTGAGAAAATTTGTAGTTAGAGTCTTGTAACTGTCCAAAATAGTTAGGGGGAGACTTGGACTGTGTTTATAAGGAAATCCTTGACCTTGTTGTAGGGTTGGAAGTTTTGAGAAGGTTCTGTGTGTACGGATTGAACAACAAGTTTGTTATTACAGTCTTATGCTTTTGAGGACTTTGGTACTTTAATGGACTAGATTGGGAACTGTTATTGCTTGAAGTGTTAGAGGAGTTTTATGTGTGATTTTGTACAATTCTAGTTTGTATTTTTATAGAGTTTTAGTTGCTTGTACAAATTATTTTGGTTTTTGATTGCCTGTTGTTCTGAATCTAGTCTTCAAGCAAGATGGGGTCATAACTCCCTCTCCCACCATAGGATCTATAAGACCTCTTGGGATTTGGGAGATGAATCATTGTAAATATTATACAAAGATGGAGGGTTCTTGGAAAGTAAGCCAAGTATTTTTGTGGTGATGCCCTAGGTGAGCTAGTTATGGATGGCTAGGGATCATAGTGATTGCAAAGGTGTTTTGAGTGGTTGAATATGGGAATCCATCAACCACAACTTGGAGTGAGTTGAAACAAGGTGTGGTGAGTCCCCAAATCTAGTGGGAGACATTGGTGAAATTTACATGGAGGGAAAAGACATCTTTTCATCAAATAACCTGTTAAACCCTTAAAACCCTTGGTTTTAGGCATAAATTGTGGTTGTACTATACAGATAGGTTGAGAACCCTAGACCACCAAAATCTTTGAGTTCTCTAAAAAGGGTGTCTAGATCAATGGTTTCTTTGGCTCTTTGTTAAGTAATTTTGCAAGTTATTTGAGATTTCCTTCATTAGGAGGGCTAATTGCTTGTAGCCCTATTGCAATCACTTTTGTGAAATCTCATATATTTTTGGAACTCGATTAGGGTTTAAAGTTGGATTATGGTTGTGAACCTTGAAGGGAATCAAAATGCCTTCCTAGATGACCATTCATCCATTTGGGGTGTCATTTGAGCATTTCAAGGTTGTTGGAGTTTGAATCAAGCCTAAGGAATGGTATTAAAGGGTTGTTCTACCTAATTGGTGTGCACTAGTTGAATGACTTAGGTCCTTATTGTTGGGATCCTAAGAAGAATAGGGTAACTAGAAACCATATTAAGTCAAGTGAAAATACTTGAGGTGACCCTAGAGGAAGCTAGGGTAGGAGCAAGACTAGTTCTCACATCAAAGATGATCTTCATTAAACATGTGAGGTATAAGGCCTATCTAGTTACAACCATATACATTCAATTTTCAAGAAGTGTGATTAAGAAATCAAGATTATAGATCCAAATATTTTTATTTTCCTTGTATCTAGATTCATTTTTCTTTTCCTAATCTTAGATCTCTACTTTTATAGCCAACAAGACCACAAGTCAACTTGTTAGGCAATTTATTACAAATTATAGGTCCTATCCCAAAGGATAATTCAAAAACCTTTCAAAAAAGCATATTAAATTTCATAGGGGAAAGGATAGGTCTACACATGATCTAGGAAGAGGTTCCCAAGTGTGTGGAATTCCACAATGTCACACAAAACCTTACCAAATACAAACTTGTATGTTACTTGAGCTATCAAGAAAATAGCATGCCTCGAATAAAGAGAATGATAACTTTTACAAATGATGGAATTAGATTCTACAAGCTTTGGAGAAGGATCCATAATAGGTCTTCATTAAGAAGTTGACTATAAATAAAGAGCAAACATGAATAGCAACGACCATCATCCAAGTAGAAAATATGAATAATGAAACAAAAATCTTTTTGGTGATGCAAGATTTCCAAAATATTCAAGATGATCCTACATAAAAAATATTCATTCTTCACTCACTTATCATATTCTCAATGACTACTGTAATCACTTGGTGACTACCAATCCTTCATTTACCAACCTCACTGACTAGCTCAGTGCAACTTACTTTTTCTTTGTTTTTCCACTTCATAACTTCTTATCTTCCTTACCAACCAAAGTAAATTTCTTGTGTATCATCCCAACACTTAATCAAATTATGCAAAATAATCAAATCAAAACTATATTGTCAAATTATAACTCATCAAGTTCCCATTGAAATCTACATACTTAATCCATTTTCTTATTCATCATTATCTTTACCAATCTCTACATCAATCAACACTACATCTTTTAGATGATATGGCACTTTACTGAATTAGCATAATGTCTTACTTTTCTAGGCTTAATATTAATGACAACATAAAAATTATCAAATTACTCCAAATACATTATATCTCTTATCTTTAACATGATCTGTTGGGGCTAACATGATGGAAAATCATGCATGAAGAAAGGGTACAAGATGGGAAGAAGATGATTACCTAATGTCAAAGAATTCATATTAGAATCAAGACCCCATTCCTACCAAAAGACTATGAAGTCCAAATGCACAAAATTTTGTAGAATCTAAGACAAAGAGAGATGGATGTGAATTCTTATACTAAGGATTTCCACAAACATAGCTTGAGAGATAGAAAAAAGAAGAGGTGGAGATATTAGACATGTATATCAATGACTTAAGGACGAATATACACGATGATGAACTAACCATATTAGCACCAAATTCAGTCCACAAATGTTTTCAACTAGAACTCAAGGAAAAATAAAATACTAAGGGGAGATAGGAACAAAATTAGAGGAATAGAGGTGGTAGAGGATTTTAAGGAAGAAGAACCTTTGGTAGAGGAAATTCTCCCAACAAAACTACATATGAAACTTCCCAAGAAGGTAGTGGAGAGACTAGTGGTCAAGAAGGGAAATCTAGAAGATTTTTTAGGGGAAGGAGCAACAACATAGATAGGTTTAGGAATTAAAGAAGGGGTCCTACTATGTTAATAGGGAAATTTTATAATCTTAATCAAGTGGGACACAATATGAGTAGGTTTCTTGAGAGAGCTTCAACGTCTCATGCTAGGGAAAGAAGAACTCAATTAGTCCAAGAGGAAGATAGCTTAAGTATGACCTCAGCAATAGGAAAAGTTGGGCCAATTATAGAGGGAGAAAATCTAATTCTATGGGGGGAATTTTTGAAGGTACCTCAACACAAGGACCACCCTCAAAGGAAGACCCTCTTAAGAACAATTTGTATGTCCCATGGTAAGATATATAGGCTTATTATTTACTCTGGATCTATTGAGAATATAGTTGCATTAGAGATGGAAAAAAAGTTGAAACTGAAAAGGCTATCCCACACAAGCCCTTATAAAATGTCATGGTTAAACAAGGGGCAAAAAATGTTGGTAGATGAAGAAACATGGGTAGAGTTTAAAATAGGAGATTATAAGGAAAAGGTGTTATGAAATATTTTTCCTGTGGATGCATGTCACTTACTATTAGGTTTCCCTTGGTAGTTTGATGTTAAGAAAATACATGATGGAGAGAATAATTCTTATGTCATGACCAAGGAGGGTAAAAAGTATCAAATAGATCCACTACCCAATCAAGGAGATGAAAAACATGTACATTCTAGTGTGATGTTGTTGAGTGGTAAAGAATTCCTTAAAGAGAAAAAATAAGAAGGTAAGCAAAGGTATACTATCATGATGAAACCTAAAGAGGAAGTTAAATTTTAGATACCAAAATAGAGATACCTTGTGAAGCCCAAGAATTGCTAGATTAGTATAAAGACATTTTCATGAATGAAATTCATGATTCTCTACCCCCCATGAGAGATACCAGTCATTAAATTGACCTTATACCTAGTTCTACCCTTCCTAATAAAGCTACTTAGAAGATGACACATCCTCAAAAAGAATAAATAGCTAAAACAAGTGCAAGAATTGTTAGAATAGGGTTTGATAAGGAAAATATTGAGTCAATGTGTTGTCCCTACTATTTTGGTACCCAAGAAAGATGGAAAATGGAGAATGTGCACTGATTCTAGAGAACTTAACAAGATCTCCATTGGATACCATTTCCTTAAACCATCATATTAAAGATCTAATGAACTATTTAGGGGGATCTTATTATTCTTCTAAGGAGGAATTAAAGTTAGGATATTGTCAAATCAGCATTAGGCCCTAAGAGGAGTGGATGACAACCTTTGAAACTAATGAGGGGCTATCTAAGTGGTTAGTGATGCCATTTGGGCTCACAAATGCACCTAATATATTAATATATCTCATTAATGAGGTTTTGGTTGAATTTATTGGAAAATTTGTCATTATTTATACTAATGACATTTTGATTTTTAGTAGGACAAGGAAGGAGCACATCAAACATTTCTATCTAGTCCTAAGGAATCTCCATCAAGAAAAGTTGCTAATTAATTTGGACAAATGTGAGTTTATGAAGAGTAAACTCATATACCTTGTTTTTTGTTTTCTGTTTCAAAAGATTTCCTAAAGATGGACCCCTCTAAAGTAGAATCCATTTTCAATTGTTCTACTCTTAGGACAGTAGGATATCCTAGGAGTTTCCATGAGTTAGCTTATTTTTATAGGAAACTAATTACGAGTTTTAGTCACATCTATGCCCCCATATCGAATACCATCAAGGGTGGAGTGAAGTGTCATTTTGTGTGGAAAAATGAATCTAATTACTATTTTGAATTGTTCAAGAAAAACATTACAGACCTACCTTCCTTAAGGTTACTTTATTTCAATCTAGTGTTCATTTTAGAATTTGATGCTAGTAAATTAGCCATAGGGGCTGTATTAGGTCAAGAAGACTATCTTATGACATTTTTCTTAGAAAAACTAAATGGAGCCAACCAAAAAAAAGTACTCTACTTATGATTTAGAACTATATGCAATAGTCCAAGCATTAGATAAATGATGTCACTATTTATTACCCAAGGATTTTATAGTTTATACTGATAATCATGCACTAAGTTTTCTAAATGGATAGGAGTACCTAAATCAAAGAAACCTTAAATGGGTTCAACAACTGCAAGCCTACACCGTTACTATAAAACATAAGAATGATGCTTCTAAAAAAGTAGCAGATGCCTTGAGAATAAGAGTCCTCACCATACATGAAGTACAATTGAAAAGTGTAGGATTGGATGCCCTTAAGGAATTTTACAAAGAGGATAAAGATTTTGGATAAGCCTACACTATGTGCTTACAATTTACTAGTACTCACCATGTTGATTACTCTGATTACATGTTGTAGAATGGAGTTTTATTCAAGGGACACTTGGTTTGAATTCCCCAATTCTCCATGAAGGAAAATATTATCAAATAAAAATATCAAGGACGTCTTGGAGGTCATTTTGGTCTTGAAAACCTTGGAACAAGTGATGAGATTCTACTTTTGGTCTAAAATTCAAAAAAATGTCAAGAATTTTTTGGAGTAGTGGTCCATATGTCAAAGGGAAAAATAAACTTCATCTAATGTAGGTTTGCATCAACTACTTGCCATACCCACTAGACCTTGGGAATGTCTTATTATGGACTTTCTCCTTGGCCTATCTAGAACATCTAGGGGTTTTGACATTGTTTATGTGATAGTGGACATATTTAATAAAATGGCCCATTTTATCCCTTGTATATGTACAAATGATGCCTCTTACATAGCTTGGTTTCTCCAAAGAGGTTTTCAAGATCCATGGACTACCCCTCAGTATTATAAGCATTAAGAACTCTAAATTTGAGGGCCACTTCTAGAGAACTTGATGGAAGAAGTTGGGTACTAATATTTCTTTCTCATCAACATATCATCCAAAATCTGATGGTGTGACTAAAGTTGTAATTAGATCATTATGGAACTTACTTATGTGTCTTACTAAGAAACATGACCGATCTTGGGGTTGGTGACATGACAAGATGAATATGCTTACACTGACTATATTAACAAGAGTACAAATATGAGCCCTTTTGAGATTGTATATTTATGCCATCCTAGAGGAATAATGGAACTAAATTACCTCAATGCTATGGATAAAAGGAGTGCTCAAGGTGAGAAATTTTAGGGAACATGAAAGAGATCCATGAACTAAAATACGTCAACTAGAGCTCAGAGTGAGTTGAAAGAATGTGTGGCAAGTCCCCAAATTCAATGGGAGGAATTGGTGAAAGTTCCACGGAGGGAAAAGCCATATTTTCATCAGATAGCTTGTTAAACCCTTAAAACCCTTGGTTTTAGGCATAAATTGTGGTTGTACTATACAGACAGGTTGAGAACCCTAGACAACCAAAATCTTTGAGTTCTCTAATTTAAAGGGTGTCTAGATCAATGATTTGTTTGGCCCTTTGTTAAGAAATTTTGCAACTTATTTGAGATTTCCTTCATTAGGAGGGCTAATTGCTTATAGCCCTATTACAAGTACTTTTGTGAAGTCTTGCATGATTTTTGGAAATCAATTAGGGTTTCAAGTTGGATTGTGGTTGTGGACCTTGAAGGGAATTAAAATGCCTTCCTAGATAACCTATCATCCATTGGGGGTGTCATTTAAGAATTTGGAGTTGGTTGGAGTTTGAATCAAGCCTAAGGAATGATGTTAGAGGTCTATTCTTACTAATTGGTGTGCACTAGTTGAATGGATTAGGTCCTTATTGTTGGGATCCTAAGAAGAATAGGGTAACTAGAAACCCTATTAGGTCAAGTGAAAATACCTAAGGTGACCCTAGAGGAAGCTAAGGTAGGAGCAAGACTAGTTCTCACATTAGAGTGGTATCAGAGTAAGTTAAATTGTATGTCTATAGCTACTAGAGAGTTAGTGGGTGAGTTAAATATGGTGGCTAATGCAGAGATAGCCAAAGAAGTTGATAAGTAGGAGTTGAATATACTCCTTGAGGTAGCCTTTGAATAGGTGAAGATAAAGTTGGATGAAGTTGTTGATGCAACTAAAAAGAAGGAAGAAGGTAAAGAGAAGGGTAAGGAGATAATAGAAGAAGATGGTGTCCCTGAGCTGGACCCTATCTTGAATGAGGAACCTTTTTTGAAAGCTATAAAATCTCTAGGTGCAAAAGCTTTGGAAGGTGTGTTGCTATTTAGTGGATAGATAGATATAGATGTAATGATGGATTGGTTGGATGGTATAGAGAACCATTTTAAATGTGAAGCGGTGTCTGAGGCAAAAAAGATCAAAGTGGCCAAATAAAGACTCAGAGGCTTAGCTTTGGCATGGTGGAAGTATGTATAATATGAAAGGGTTAGGATGGGAAAGAAGTCTATAGCCATCTGGAATGCCATGGTTACCAAGTTGAAGGTAAAAATTTTACCTAAGAAATTTGAATTTCAACTTCACAAAAGGAGACAAGGACTGAGACAAAAAGATTTGGATGTGGCCTCTTATACATAAGAGTTTCAAAGGTTATGCCTTAGATCCAAGAAGTAAGAAGAAGAGCCAATAAAGGTGGCTAGGTACTTGGATGGTTTGAAGTGGAACAACTAGGAGGAGCTTGTAGACACCTACCACTATTCAAAGGTGCCACCAACTAGCACTAAAGGTGGAGGAAAAGAATAAGAAGAAAGGGGATTCCAATTTCAAGGACAGAGGCAAGGGAAGAAATCAAAGAGGACAAAGAGGAAGTTATTGAAGTAGAGGTAATGAATTGAGGAATCAAGATGAAAACAAGATGATAGAGTAGGCCACTGAAAGAAATCCTAGAGGAGGATATACCAGAGGAAGAGGCAATCAAGGAGGTTCTAAGAGAGGAAGGGGATTAAACATAAGTAACTCATACTTTTTTTGTATGAAGTGTTAAAATTGTGGTCAATTAGGCCATCCTGCATATAGATGCCTTGAAAAGACCTCTTCTTCAAATCATGACAAGAGAGTGGCATATAACTCTAGTTTCAACAAGAATGGAGTGGATCAGATAGAGGATACTAATCAAACAACCTACTACTAATGAACCTAAGCATAAGAGGACTCTATTTAGGATCAGATATAAGATCGTTATAAAATTTTGCAAGGTTGTGGTGGATTTAGATTCTACTGATAATATAATATGGAAGGAGGTAGTTGAGAAGCTTAAGCTAAATAAAATAAGACATTTTAATCCCTACAAGGTAACTTGGCTCAACAAGGGTCAATGTATACTAGTCAATGAGTAGACCTGGGTAGACTTCTCCATAGTAGGGTACAAGGACAGATTATTGTGTGATGTTTTTCCCATGGCTACTTTCCATTTACTATTAGGTAGACCCTAGCAATATGATAGAGAGGTAGTGTATTATGACAAGGAAAACTCAATATCCTTCAAGAAAGGAGGCAAAACTTTTAAAATCCAATCTTTTTTGGAGGGAGAAGAACCATAGTCTAAGGTTCCTAGTGTGTTTTTATATAGTGGGAATGAATTCATTAAGGATATTAAAGATGAAGAGAGCCAAGGATATGCAATGGTGTTGAAGTCCAAGGGAGAAGACAAGACAGTCAAGGAGCCATTGCCAATGGAGGTACAAGAATTTCTTGAGAAGTTTAAAGATATAGTAAGTGATGGAACCCATACTACCCTACCTCCTAGAAGAGTCATAATTCATCAAATAGACTTTTTTCCTAGTGCATCTTTGCCGAAACAAAGTAGCATACAAGCTCACTCCAGACCAAGACTTAGAAGTGACAAGGCAAGTGCAAGAATTTTTGGACCAAGGTCTAATCAAGAAGAGCATAATCCCATGTGCAGTCCCTATTGTACTAGCATCCAAGAAGGGAGGAAAAATGGAGACTATGTATGGACTTAAGAGCCATAAATAGGATCATAATCAGGTATAGGTTTTCCATACCTACAATTGAGGATCTTATGGATTGTCTTGGAGGAGCTATGTACTTCACCAAAATGGATTTGAAGAGTGGATACCATTAAATGAAGATTAAGGAGGGAGCTAAGTGGATGACAACATTCAAGACCACAGATGGGCTATATGAATGGCTAGTGATGTCATTTGATCTCTCTAATGCTCCTGAAACATTCATGAGGCTCGTGAATGAAGTGTTGAAAGACTTCACTAGAAGGTTTGTGGTGGTATATCTAGATGATATACTGATCTTCAACAAGAAAAGGGAGGAGCACATCAAGTATGTGGAAGCAGTATTGCAAAGACTTCATCAGGAGAAGATTTCTATCAATCTTGAGAAGTGCGACTTCTTCAAGCAAGAACTTGTGTACTTGGGCTTTGTGGTGTCTAAGGGATCCTTAAAGATGGATCAAGAGAAAGTTGCTACAATTCTCAACTGGCCACCACCCACTACATCTACTAAGGTAAGGATTTTTCATGGTCTAGCTCAATTCTATAGGAAATTTATTAGGAATTTTAGTGGCATATGTGCACCTTTTATAGATGCCATAAAGGGCAAGGTCAAGTCTAAGTTCAAATGGACTTTAGAATTAGATAAATATTTTGAAATGTTGAAGAAGCAAGTAGCTACCCAACCTGTTTTGCAATTGCCTAGTTTTGAGAAACTTTTTTCCATAGAGTGTGATGCAAGTGGCCTAGAAGTAGCGAGTGTGTTAAGTCAAGAATGTAGTCTAGTAGCCTTCTCTAGTGAAAAATTTAATGAGGCCAAAAAGAAGTATTCATCTTATGATCTAGAACTCTATGCCCTAGTTTAGTCTCTTAGGAAGTGGAGACACTACCTATTGCCCAAAGAATTTTTTGTGTTTACAAGAAATCAAGCTCTCAACTATATCAACACTACAAAGAAGTTGAGCAATAGATACTTGAAGTGAATGGAGTGCTTGCAGGCTTTCACCTTCATAATCAAGCATAAATAAGGGAAGATGAACAAGGTGGCAGATGCATTGAGCAAGAGATTGTTGATAGTCCAAGAGGTTTAGTTGCATACCATTAGGATAGAGAGCTTCAAGAGTCTCTACAAGGAGGATGAAGATTTTACAGAGGCATATAAGATATGTTCTAATTTTGAGAACCATTTTCATAGTAAGTTCTTTGAATTTACCTTATAGAATGGATTGTTATTTAAGGGTAATCAATTATGTGTACCAAGGGGTTCAATAAGGGAGAATATAATATAGGAGAAACACAATGGAAGCCTAAGTGGACACTTTGGTGTAATCAAAACTCTAGAACGGGTTCAAAGGTTCTATTATTGGCCTAAACTAGTCAAACATGTGACTAAGTATGTTGAAAAATGCATGGTATGTATGAAAGCTAAGGGTGGAATGAGTAATGCAGGTCTTTATCAACCCCAACCAATCCCAAATAGGCCTTGGGAGTGTGTGAGCATGGACTTTATAGTAGGTTTTCCTAAGACAAAACAAGGTTATGATAGTATCTATGTAGTTGTTGATAGGTTTAATAATATGGGGCACTTCATTACATGCAAAACTACCAATGATGCAAGCCACATAACAAATATTTTCTTCAAAGAGGTTGTGAGGATTCATGGACTTCCATTGAGCATAGTTTCAAATAGGGATGTAAAATTCATGAGTCACTTTTGGAAGATTTTGTGGAGAAACTTGGTACTAACCTTTCTTTTGGATCAACCTACCATCCCTAAATAGATGGTCAGGCTGAGGTGGTCAATAGGGTGTTAGGTAATCTTTTGAGGTGCCTAACTAAGGAATATGGGAAAACATGGGATGTCATTATTATTGAGATAATGGGTGTTACACACATTGCATAATATTGTTATATTGCATTATTTTATTTTATTATGTAATGTTGCACCTAGATGGATGTGCAACATGTAAAGATTCCCATGGGATATACTTGATGAGTTGTATTATAGCATTGTGATATTATTTCATGTAATTATTTAATATTGGGGAAAAGAGTTAAATTTTCAATATTAAATGTGGGGTCAATGGGTTAGGTAGCACATAGTTTTGGCACATGGTTTATGTAATACCACTTGGTGGTTTTGTGAGACTTGCTACTATATAAATAGTCACAAGGGTAGTTGTTTATGTGACAAAGACATAAGGAAAAAAAGGAAAAGGTTGACCAGGACAAGGCTCGACAGGTTAGCCAAGTGAGCACTTGTGAAAGTTGGAAGAATGGCATGGGATGTGTCGATTAATCCTTATTCACATAGATTGCTTGGTTGTGGCTATGGATTTGAAGTCATAAATGGTTGTATTGCAATGGTGTTTTATCTAAATAATACATGGTGATGGATGCTTTTGGAGGTTGGGTTTTTTTTTCCCTCAATAAGGGATTCCCAAGTTATATCTTTGGTCAGATTTTTGTGGGTATGTTATCTATTCTTTTCCATGTGGATTTCAACTACATATTTATTTTAGATCAATTATGGGTTATGTGGAAACAATTATATTCTTTGTTGCAAGTTTCCTTACAAGTGGTATCAGAGTTATGGTTTTATTTTTGTAACCCTAGATTGAATCTCATGGAATGCATGAGAGGATAAACAAAGGGCAAGATATATGAGTTGTTCATTCTAGATCTGAGGGTTTTGGAATTGCTATTATAATGGGATGTTGGTATATTTTGGGCATGTGAAATTGTTGGACAAAAGGATTTTTTGGATATTTCATTTAAATGAGGGTTTTAGGGGGAGCTTGCAAAAATAATCTCTTAGGTAAAAAGAGACCTCGCCATTGGATTCAGGTCGATGCTTCCATAATTTTTGATATATTATATGCCTTAGTTTGTCCATGTTTAGAGGAAATGAAAGAGATTTTAGTTTCTTCCTATGATGGCCATCAAATTTAATCACGTCAAAATTTTTGTCACAAAAAAAAATCATATTGAAAATGGTAAAAAAGTCTGTCTTGGTAAAATGGCCATAACTTTCTCTTACGATATCAAATTTTAGACTTCTTATAAGCATTGGAAAGATAATTTAGAGCACTACAACTTGGTATAGGTTTGGTTCTCTGATTTTGACATTTTTTTCAGGTTTTAAGAGTCCATAATTTAGATGTTGTTAATTTTGAGCACAAATTAGGGCATAAATTGGGCATACAAAGTCAGATTTTGGACTTCAAGTAATCAATGAAAAGCTCTTGGAGATCTCTACACATTGGTTTAGATTTGGTGTAGGTTTGGCCTAATTTGTTTGGTGATATATTAATCTAAATAGTTTATGGTATAAATTGACTATGGTAACATTGTGAATTTATGACATTGTATGTTTGGAGATTTGAGTTTGATGTCATTATATACCCAGATCATATTTCAGATTGGTCTCATTATGATATGGTTATTAGTATTTGATTTGGATATGTATGATGACTTGTTGGGTCTACAATTTGTGTAGTGTTTTAAGCAATCTATACTTATAGGTTACATTTGTAGCTTGGTTATGGGTTGCCTTTGCCCATTGATCTTTCATTATTGATGCATATTCAGATTGGTGGCTTGGATTTGGGTTGTCTATGCCCTAAGTCACATGAGTTTCTTATTGTTTCTTCATGTAGAAGGGATGAGATGTTGTTACCAGGTATAGTCATGGTGGAGGATTGTGGTTGACTATTTTATGCTGACAAGTTGGACATATTGAGAGTCAAATGCTTGGTTCATGGATGTGATCATGGTGCCACAGATTTTGGCATAACATGATTGGATATATAGGTAAATCCTTGATGTTCATTAGTTTGGATTCCTGATTTGGTTATGGTGGTATATCTTCCTAGTTAAGAATCAAGATTATTTGGTTTCTTTTGAGGATCTCATGATGTGCACTTTGAGTTATTTGATGGTTTGATGCCTTGGTTGGTTCTCATGGTCAGAGGATGCTTTTTTCACAATGATGTCATGGATAGCTTGAATGCATAGTTTAGTGTGAGCTTGTGATAGTGATGAGGTGACAATGTAGGATTAGTTCTTGGTTTGGTTTATATCTTCTTAGTTTGGAGATCTAAATTTCACTTGGTGCTAACACTTTAGTTGTGTAAGTGTAGATCTAGAGGATCTTCATGTAAGAGATGGATTTTATGATGCCATGGGTTACTCGATACCACGGTTGAGTGGGAGTTTTTTTGGCATTAATATATTTATTGAGTGTTTGTAGATGTTGGAGGTTTCTCTTAGATCTTGTTGTTGTAGAAGCATCTTTGACATTTGCATGGTGCACTTGTTATCTTCATGGTGTATGAAGATGGTTAGATCTTGAGGACTCATGGGGTTCTTCTTTTCTTCATGGTGTGTGGAGATGGTTGCATCTTTAGGACTAAAACCAACATTTTTATATTCCTTTCTAGTGTGAAGAGGAGACCTCATATGAGGGCTTCATATTCGACAACATTGTTGGTGCATATAAATTGCAAGTGATAAGAAGCATAATAAGACTTACCTCTTGGGATAACCATTTCAATTCCAACCCCATCTCCTTGCTTGCACTTTAAGCCATAAAATTTTTAACTTGAGATTATGTTGTCCTTGTGCATCTTGGTTTTATTCATATTTGGCTTAACTTTATCTTCTACTTTATGTTCAAAGGATATTTTTTTTGGTGCCCATTCCATCTTTCTTTCCCTTGTGTAGTTAAAATGCATCACTTGAAGTAGCATTCAAAACTAGTATAGTGTGGTCATGTTGTTTATCCTTTGTCTCTTTAATTAATTTGATGATCTTGGAAGTATTGGGTTTAGGATGGACCACTACAAAGACCTGGCCTTGACCTTTCACAAAGTATCATTTGCTATGAATAATGATTAATCCTTCGAGGGACAAGGGTAATGCCCCACCATTTAAAGAAGTATCACTATATGATGAAATAAGGTCTTCTTCAATTTTCTCTTCTATAGGGACATCATTCCCCCTCTCTTATTTTCCTTGGAGAGCCACAATGCTTTTGGTGCTTTGGTGTCCCACAATATTCTTAACAACATCATTTCATGTGGGTTGATTGGGTATACCTATTGTACCAATATAGACTATCAAAAGAGTGTCATATTTTTTATTTACTGATTATATCAACTGGATCAACACTCTTGTAATGACATCCTAGAAACTTGAGCATTTGAATTTAGAGTGACTAGTGTGGTACAGGTAGCACAATCCTGGGAGAAGCAAAATATTTGGATTAGCATCTTCCCCAAAATATTGTAGATCGGTAACTATAAATTTCTTAAACAGTTCATCCTATTGGGAAAATTTGTGTAATCTAGTAGTGGGGTTGTAAATAGGTGTTTTCATCTTATGTATGGTGAATGTTAGGGCTATGTAAAATCCCAATTCAAACTAGAGGAGCAATAGTTCATTTGGAGCATTGTACTTAGTGATCATCTTCTTCAACTTTGGCTTAACATTGATCTTGATTTGGTTGTTGAGACCCTTTCATGGTAACCACAGCTGGGTAAAATTAGTGGAAAATCATCCCCTTAGGCATTTGGTCCATTCTCTGCCAAGGAGTGTACCATACATCTGTGAAATGTCAACAACATGAATTTCAATGATGTCTTGAATCCATGGGTTTGTGGTTAGTTGAATATGTACATCCTTTAGCACTTTGATGACTTTAACTTCAATTTTTTTGAGTTGTATGACTACTCAATTAGTAAGATGGTGGGTAACTCCTAACCTCTATGAAATGTATAGTGGCATCACATTACATGAGTCACTAGAATCAATCAAGTAATTATTTAGATCCTTGCCAAGAAATTATAATGCTTAATAGGAAAGGTGGTACTTCCACTCTATTCTTGTACATTGTTCACATTGCCTCAGCTACATTAACTTGAGGGGTAGGTGCTCTCTAGTTGTTTACAATGGCATCTATCTTAGTGTGATCTAATATATTTATCAACACCTCTCTTTTTCTAGGGAAACTCTTTGGCTAGGAAAACCCTATAACATATCATACATTGAGATATTTTCCTTAGTCTTCTTCAATTCTCCTATCATGTTGCACTTTTTGAAGAACCATGCTAAAAAAATTTATCATTGTAGGAGTATTACCAAACACTTGTGTCAACTATGTTGAAGTAGGCATGTGTGGTCATATCATATTATTGATATCCTATGGGTTTGAGGGAGTAGGATGCAACCTTGGGGCAATACTATAAGTTAATGACTCCCTTCTACTATGTAAATTATATGTATTTTAGTTGCCATGGTGAAAGGAAAACATTTGTGTTGGTTCAGGTTATGTCTCCTGATTGAATAGGAATACAAACTCTTCATTTACTATGTCCCCTTCCTCCATATTTTGTGGAGTATCATCAGATTCCAACAACATGGTATTGAATTGTAGAGGAGACATGTCATTAACATCTTGGGGATGTTGATTTTGACCTTGATGGTTGCTAAGAAATGCATCATTGTTGTTGGTATACATGTTTTTAGTGACATCCACGTGGTTAATTTCAATGAATTGAACATTACTATTATTATAAGTAGGAATAGGTCTATTGTTTGGGTGAGTATTGTGTGGTCAATTTTGTTGCAAGGGCCCATTATTCCTATCTAGCATGCTAAAATTACTACCAACACTATTATTTCCATAAGAATTGAAGTTCTTACTCTATTTTTTTCCATAATTGTTGTTGTTTGAGGTAGCATTAGAATATTGATATTTTTTTATTTTTTCCTTGTGACATTCATAGGCAAGTGAGATTATTGGTTATCTAAGACAATCTTTTTTATCTACTCAAATTTAGTGGTCATGTTGTTTTCTAGTTTAGCAAATGGTGTAGTTTTCTGCTAAAAGAATGTCATCTTGTGGGGTCCATACCCTAAATATGTGATGGAAGGGGTGGGGATAATACCAACCTATTGTATAGGTATTGCATTTAGCAAGGGGAAATTGATTTGGCATTACTTGTGCCCCTACTAGGTAGGGTAGCACCATTGTTGTAAAGTTGACAGGTAAGGGAACTTCCATACTTCTCCCTTTGTTGGTATTATCTTGCTTGGTGAAAGTGAAAGCCTCTTGGAAGACCTTTTCTAATGTGTCAATGTCTACTGTTGGAAGCCTTCTTAGTAAAATAGGCATAAGTTGGTCCATGGAGTTTAGATATGTTCAAGTCACAGTGCTAAGTGGAAACATATAAGGGGACTCTAACATCTGATACATCATGTGAAATAGATGATTAATTTGGGAGTTAGTCTCTAGGGGGTCCCTCTTTATGGACAAGAATTGGTGATATAAATTAGTCAGATTAATTAACACCTTGAACTATTCGAAGAACATATTTTTGAAAGTTTCCTAGTCAGTGAAAGATGTCGATAGTAAATTCACATACCAATTGAATGTTGTTTCTCCCAAGGTATAAGGGGATAAAAAGAGGACCACATCATCATATTAAATTTTCTTTTTGTTGCATATTTCTTTGAAAACCTTAATATAATCCTCAGTTGTCCATGTTCCTCCATAAATGAATCTCAAGAAGAACTTCTCAAGATTTTTGGGAAGGTCAGAGAGCTAATCTTGCAAGCTAATTGGTAAATCATGAGTGTTAGCAAAGAAATCTATTGGTGGGAGAGATGGGGGTGGCTAATTTTGTTATTGGTGTTGGTTATCGAGTATGGTGTTTGAAGAGGCATTAGATTGTGAGGTAGATGACAGTAGCATATACGATAAGGATAAATGAAGTTTGGGGATCCCATTTTCAATGTGAGGTTTATGAAAATGATCGAGTTTCAAAAAGTTGTGTTTGTTGGGTGGAGACCTTAACACTCACTATAATGGAGATGGTGGATCAAAATTTTCTAGTTTTAGAAGGCTCTCCTTCTAGTACCACTTATGTTGAGTAGTCCTCTTGCATGATGACATTGAGAGACATTTGTGAGAATCACTCTCTTGAAAAGATGATTGAAATAACCAACTCCAAGGTTATAAGATGTCATTTTTCAACCATCTGGATAACTCAATTGAAGATTGATATTTGTGTTCACAAGGATGCCTTTATTGGTATATTTAATTCTACAAAACTTGAAAATGTCATTACAACTAAATGTATTTTTTGTATTTTTCTATTTATGATGAATGCAAATTTTATAGAAATGCAACTATATGAATTCATATATTAACCAAGTGTTTCAAAAGAGAATTTAGAGATAAGATAACAAGAATTTAAACAAATTTCTAAAAAAAATCCTTAAAGGATATAAGCCATAGGAACAACACGTTTATGAATCAAATTTTTGAAGGGATTGAGGAGGAAACCAATGAAATTGGGGTCAACACATCCTTAACTCCACTAATGCAATTGTCAAGGGAACTACTTAAAATCATATGTTGTTTCACAATTCATCAAATCATGCAGCCATGAAAAGTGCATGCATTTGAAATAAATTGTTATTCAAAATTATAGAATGATCCCTTCTCCATTTCATCTCAACATAGGAATCATTTTTCTATATATGACATGTTAGAATAATTTAGAATAACTAAGAGGGGGATGAATCATTTATCCTCAGGTCCAAATGTTCCAAACAAACTTTTAACCACTTTCAACAACTTAGATTTATTCATTAGTCCACTCGGTCTCTATAGAAACTTATTAGTAACATAAACTTGCAATTTTTTGTCCCAATAGAAATCTACTTGCAAAATTTAAAACACTAAACAATAAAAAAATATCAAATAACATTCACACAAGTATGACACCAATATTTAAGGTGGAAACATAATTTGGGAAAAACACCATTAACATGCTACCAAATTTTCACTCTTCTAAAGTGAGCTATGTTAGGAGCCAACCTTGATAAAGGTTACAATACACATTGTTAGGTGTGACCCTATTAAAGAATTGAATCACCCTACTAGGAGTGGCCTTGTTAGAGGACTTAGAACATCTCATTAGAATGTTACCTTGATAAAAGGATTTATGAATGACTATTAGGTCAACCTTGATTAAAGGATTTTAACCAATACAATGGTTAGAAAGTAACAATAGGTTTATCTAAATAATACAACTCACTTTTCAAATACATATCACAATGTAGTTCATTTTCTGATCTACTAAGTAGCCTTCATTAATATATCCATCACTTAGTAGGTTATCCTTAATGCCTCCTTAAATAGGTAGCTTTAATTTTTTTCCAATTAAACATCATTATTGATCTTAGGGTTAGGTCAGACTCGTCAAATTCTTCCATCATTTTGTTTCCTCCTTATCCTTCTAAATACTTCTCAAGAATTCTCTTAGAATACACATCTAGAAACACTCAAACATGGTTTCTTAAATAATAAATGCTCCAACTCATCAATGCTTATCCTTCACACACTTTGACCAATCCAAAAATTCAATGGTGTTGGTTGGGAATCTCAATTCCTTCACAAACTATCAAATGCTAACACTTGACAATACTGTGTTCCTCAGCCTTGATCATCACTAGATAACTCAGTCAATACTAACTATCTTTCTTGTCATATAATATCTTCACTCAATCTAATTTTTTTGATACTCGGTCTTTACTAATGCTCCACCGACACTATATTTTCTTAGCATTTACTATTCACTCGGTTAACACTAACACAACTTAGCTTCAACTATAAGTTCCTTAATCTTCTACCCTATTGTTCAATTTAGCTTATGCATTTGGTCCTTCATTGATCATCTCAACTAGGCTTCAACTCAACTATCTTCTCCACTTAGTGTAACAAGTAAACAACACATTATCTTGCCAATGTACCAACTAAGCAAGTGCTCATTGTGGTTCCACATAACTCAACCTTTACACTAGGTCTTCTTATTATCTCTTCTTTTCAAATCCTCTTCATCAATAAAATGATATGGCACTCTACTTAGGTAGCAATTGTCTCACTAGTAAGGTTCGACATCAATGATAACACAATAATTGTTCCAATTATAGCTTCCAACATGATAAACTCTAGAAACTAAATGATTGCACGAACATTAAAAAACTACAAGACTATCAACTCTGTTGATATTCATAAAAAAATGTACATTTGAGAAAGAAGCATTACACACAAAATGAGAGCACCAATAGCATAACTTTATTGCATCAAAATATCGGCCCTGAATACATGTTACATTCTTAAATTTATAGGAAACCCACTCCTTCATGCAATTTTTGGAGCTAGGGATTTTTCCTTGCAAAAAGCATGCTAAAAACATTTATTTTATGTACATTATGTACAAACTAACTCCAAACATGGTGCTAAGTGGTCTTGCACTCTTATTTTTATTCATTTAATGTTGCATGGGCCTTTACATGTGTAACACCCCGCTCGGGAACCCAAAAGAAATAAACCTAATATATTACAAAGTTTACTGAACTGTTTTTTTTAAAGTTTAAACAACATCAAAGTAATAATAATGTAGAAGCAATATATACATACACATCAAAAACATGTAATCAATTACAAATATAGTTTCAATTCCTTAAGGGTTCCTTCACATTGAGTCACATTTAATAAAGTTTTATTAATAAGTTTAAGTCTCAATTACAATTTCCATAATTATAAATTGAATAAATACATACATAGTCATATAAGTAAATGCATAAGTACAACTAATAATATATGAAAGCACATATAATGAATAACATCCATTGCACATGTCACAGGGTATGTGAAAATAGATACAAGTACATCAATATACAATATAATATCTCGTAGGATCTCAAAACACATGATACATAGATAAATAAAATGAATAGAAGTCTTCAAGATAAGAGGAAGAATGATAATGGTACACTATATCAAGGAGCATCCAACATCTATCAATCTGAGGGGGACCTAAATGGTAAGAATACACTACCTCCCAACTGCATGGTCACCTAATCAGGTTCCCACTCCCACCATGCAAGAGAGATAATGTAAAATTGACACATAGATAATCAAATCATAAAATAATTCTAGGCAAGGAATCCTAATAGCCAAAACTACCAAGGGTAACAAAAACTACTCAAGAAGAAGAGAAAATCTAAATCTAAAGGACCCTCATTCCAATACTAACATCTCATACCAAGTCAATATACAAATACCAAGACCAAAAATATGCAACCACCTTGAAATCAATGTCAAGAATCACAAGCACAATGACCAAAAAAATAGTAACCGTTGTCAATAAAAGTAAACTACCAATCACTAACTCCAATAATAAAAACACCACTAATGAATAACTGATCATTCATTAATAAAAATCAACTATCAATAATAAATGACATCCAATCAATGAGTAACAACTCACAATAAAAACACCATCAAAAGTAATATCCAAAAAGTACACCACTAAAGGCAAATATAAAAAAACCATGGAGGAGACTTAGGCTACATACTATGGAGTGTCGTCACATGAGCCAACTCTAAGGTTACCCTGGCAGTTTCTCAAGACCCCAAAACCCTAGTGACTCTATGCGGAACTAGGATACCCTCTCATGAAGACGAGGAAACTAGTCATACCTCTCAAGGTATCATCTCCATCTCATCCTTAGTCTATACAAGCACTCAAGGCATGGACAAGGAAAAATCTCTAACTTGTCTTTTTAATGTATCTCAAGGAAAAGGGCTAGGAAAAATATTTTAATTACTATGTTATCACTTGTACACAACTTACAATGAGTTACCCTGGTAGCCACTTTGGGCCTTGGCCCCCATTGCAAGCCACTCTCATAGAAATGCACCTAGACTACCTTCCCAAAAATCACAAACCACAATAGTGTCCCATACCACAAAAGTAATATTGATCAAATTTGGTTCCTTAATAGGCAACCCAAAAAAATAACATTGGTTCTTGAAACCCAAGTTCTCATAAATACTCAATAGCATAAGCTAATAAAACATAAATCTCAATTCAAATCATAAAATTCATAATGACATCTAGTCAAATAATCATAAAAGAAATCTCAAAAATGCCTCTATGCACATCCTAACTTGGCCAACTAAACAACCCACAAAGAAAAACTATCAAGAAAATAAACATCACAAGACTATAAATAGAATATTAGAAAACACATAGTTTTCAGCCACATGATTTCATTCCACCAATTTCTCTTGTTTAGTTTGGGTCATAAGGATGTGTTTAGAAACAAAGGAAGAATATACATGTTAATATAAATTGTTATGCTAATATACTTATTTAAAACAATAAGTATTTAAATATCCAATCTTTTTGCGCATAAAAAATATCATGCAATATTATCATATTATTAATTTAAATAATCTTAAATTATAAATGATTTAATTAATAACATAAATTTATATTATTATATTTAAATATTGATATTAATTTCAATTTCTGAAATATTAATATGACTTCTATTTAAGTCTAATATTAATATTTGTTTTTCCTTTAATTCATAATGTAACTAGAGATAAAATTATAAATTTAATTGAAAAAATGGTATAAAAAATAGGAAATGCGAAAAAAGAAAACTTTTGCAAAGACCACTTTTGAGCATATCAAAAACCCTCCTGTGGTAAAAATAAAATGGTCAAATATGGAAGCAAGACAATAACACCAGTTAAAGAACTGATTAGAAGGCAAGCACACCCCTGCATTCCAATCAAGAACAAATTTGAAGCACTATCAGATGGCGATCAGAAGGAAAATTCCTCCCAAGATATGGTGAAAAAGTATGAAGCCCAGATAGTAGAGAAATAATCCAGAACTGGACTTCCTTCTCAACCAAGGAAAAGAAATTCAAACCCAATCAGACATCAATCTGATGAATCAACAAAAATCTAGGGGTTTTAAAAAAAACCCATAACAATCAAAAAATCAACAGGTTTCAAAACCCTAATTTGGCTCCATTCTGAATGCAATGTAGTCATTCAGAAGTTGTAGATTAACATGAATCAACAAGAATGGAAAACCATTATCAACAAAAAGAAGAGGAGGTGAATATATAAAAACCAAAATTCAACACCAAATAAAAGAGCGAAGGCATAAACCAACGTCTCAAAGACTAAGAGGTATTTTTCCTCAAAACAAAATACCCTAGCAAAGTAGAACAAACAGCTCCATTGAAACAAAGTAGGTATACAATTCAAACCCCCTAGATTTCTAAGCCAAACAACATAAAGATTGGCCACCCACTGGCACATACTTGGGCTCCTGTAAATAAGCAAGAAGTCGATGATTCTATGCAAAAAAATATGGAATAAATTTAGAATGGAACCAAAGCAAGGTCAAGATCGGTCTGTATACCACCCCATTGGAAGATGAATAACACATCAAAAAAGTCGAGTGAGGGAAAAAAACCCTAATTTAAGTAACTTTGTGGAGGACTATACGGACACAATAATCATTAGTAATATACACAGCAAAGTTAAATGGAAGGAATGCACAAAAAAAGGTGTTTATGTTTACTGGAACAACCCAAATAAATCCAGAGCCAATCTAGAAAGGTATTTAGCAAAAATCTCCTAGGAAAAGGTAAGTACTATATTATCCCATGATAGACATTACTGGTTTTTACAATGTCTGGATATAGAATCTAGAAATGAAATTTCAGAATTAACAAATTGTTATTACAAAGGATATCACAAAGCTTTCTTAGAATGGAAACTACATTTCAACAAAAAAGATAGTAAACATAAACAGGAAACCAAATGGATGGAATGAGTAAACATACCACCAAAATTAAATGCAAACCACATTTTGAAAAGAATAGGTCAGTCTCTGGGAACATTAATAGGGTTTGAATCAAACAAACATAAATCACATATAATTAGATTTTGAATAAAAACCAATCATAACGCCTCCATAAAAAAGAAAATTATAACAAATAGATCAGTATACAACTTAACATTCACCAAATATATAGGAGAAATCAACAAGATAATAGGAACTAATTTTAGAAAAATGACATTAAGAAATTACCAAGGGCAGGAAGAAAAGAGGATGGGAGACTTGAGGAAAATAGGATAGTAAGGTCATCAAAGAAGATTAGAGTAAAAGATGCAGGAAAAGCAAAAAGAGAGCAAGAAACCCAAATGGAGGATTTAGAAAGGATAAAAGAGGTAGAAGATGGATCGATGACAAATATAGACCATCAACATTCACTTGAGATATATAAGAAATGTCAAGATTATAAAATGAAGCTGGATTCAATAGATGAGATTGAGAGCAATATCAAAAAATAAAAGAAACTTACTCATGACATCTTGCTATTACAAAATGAACTGGAAGATTAGTATATCATAGCAAAAGAAAATCATACAAAACACAAAGGAAAAGGAATTTTGGAGACTAAGGCAGAGCAGACACCAAATAGTAGCAATATACATGTTATACAAGCAGAGGAAGAAATTAGTAATAATCAATTAGGAAAAGAGAACCACTGAGAAGTGGAACCAAAACAAGAAAATACTCAAGAACAAGATCAAAAAATGAGGTAGAAATAGCAAAATCTATGAATCCCACTAGTAGACTCGGCTCAATGGAGTAACATAACTATCAGGAAAAAAACAAAAAAGAAGAGCTACAAATTTTGGCAGACACCAAGTAATCAAAAGGACATGTTCAATCAGGGAAAAGAGAAAGGAGTTAGATATAGGTAAAGAGGCATTAGAAACTAAAAAAATAAGAAAGCAAACAATCATGCAAGAAGATGAATAGGAAAATCAAGCAGAGGAAGTAAGGGAAGAATTCGAACCCCTGGTGGAAAGCTCTACTAGGAAGAATGGAATAAAAGAAACAAATCAGGAGAAAATTTTGCAAAGTCTAGAAGTAGAAGAGTACATGATGAATAATCTACTTATCAAAGAAATCTTAGTAGAGAACCAACAGCCACTAGAAGTATCAGAGACAACATTAAAAGTAATCAACCAAACAAGGTTGGAAAACATGGGCTTAGCAATGAATCAAGAAGGCATAAAAACACCTATATGTGGTAAGAAAAAATAGAAAAGAGCACAAAAATCATTGAAATAATTGAGGGAAGTAGCAGGCTAGGTAAAGGAACAAACTAAAATAAAGGAAATTTTGCAAGGAGGGAAGGGGAAGAACCTTCCGAGGGAACAAATAAAATCACTACATGGAATGCTAGGGGCTTAAACACCCCTAGCAAGAAATGCTTATTAAAGCATAATCTAACAATTTATAATACAAAGATTATATTAATCCAAGAAACAAAACTAAGTAAAGAAGAAGGCATCAGATTAGGGCAGAAACTAGGAATATGCAAATTAGAATTTAAACCATTGCATGGAGCCTCACAAGGTCTGGGCATTATTTGGAATAACTGAAAAGTTAATGTGGAAAACACCATTTCTCACTCAAATTATATGAGTAGAAGAGTTTCTAGCAATAAGACAAACCTATAGATGATAGAAATTAATGTCTATGGACCTATAAAAATAATAGAAAAACTAATAGTCTAGAGTGAGATAACCAACTGCATCAGGACACTACAGGAAGAGACCATTATTATTGGAGGCAAATTTAATGCAATTTTAAAGAAAGATGAAAAATATAGTGGAGTTAGAATAGTGTCTAGAGCTACAAAAGATTTCAAAGAATGGATTGAAAAGAATTCTCTCATTGGCATTCCAACATTTAATGCAATGTATACTTGGAATAATAGGAGAAAAGACTTTAACTACATTGCAAAAAGATTGGAAAGATTTTTCTTCAAAGGAGAATTAAATAAGTTGAATAGAGAAATCAAGGCAGAAATATTACCTATGGTAGGATCTAATCATTTTTCGCTAAAAATTGAAATCAAAGATCAAATTAAACTAAGCGATAACCCATTCAAATGTGAAAAGATGTAGTTCATGGACAAAATTTTTATGAACAATTAAAAAATTGGTGGCAAGAAGAATAATTTCAAGGATCTAAAATATTTTTCTTTGTTTCCAAACTTAGAGCATAAAGGAAAAGATTCTAAAATGGAATAATACACAATTAAAAAATATTTTAAAAGAAAAGATAGACATAGAAGAGAAATTGGAAAAATTAGATAAAGAAGTTATCAAAAATGGAATGAATAATGAAACCTACCAACTCGAAAAAGAATACCTAATAAAATAAGAAGAACTATTGACCAAAGAAGAAGTATTCTAGAAGCAAAAATCTAGAGAAAAATGGTTGGCAGAAGGAGACTGTAACACGAAATACTTTCATAACAGCACATTACATCATAGGAACTGTAATAACATATCAAAAATTAAAACAAGCAAGGAGAATCTACTAATAATCCAGATAGCACAGAAAATATATTCGTAGAACACTTCAAAGATATTGTCAATAATTATGAAGCATCCAATAGAACCAAGCAAGAAGAAATGTTGAAAACTATTCCCAAGCTCATCACACCTGACAATAACAAAATTCTTAACAAACCATTTATGCTACAAGAAATCAAAACATCTCTCTTTAATATCAATCCAGATAAGATCTCCCAGACTTGACAGATTCCAAGCATTCTTCTTTCAACAATTTTGGGAGATAATAGGAGAAGATTTATGGAAAGCACTAGAAGCAACTAGGAATCGAGGGAAACTTCTAGTAGAAATTAATCACACCTTTTTAACTCTCATACCCAAGAAAAATAAAAGCATAAAACCTAGAGATTTTAGATCAATAGCTCTCTGTAACACTATTTACAAGGTATTCTCCAAAACCTTAGCTAATCATCTTAAAATCCTTCTCCCTAAGCTAATATCATAAGAACAAACAAGGTTTGTACTAGGGAGATCTATCCTAGATGGCATCTCAATCATCCAAGAAACAATCCATTCAGCAATCAAAAATAATGAAGCATGCATATTACTAAAATTAAATATTCAAAAAGCTTACAATAAAGTGGATTGGAGATTCCTATGTAGATTACTTGAAGCTTTCAGTTTTTCAAAACAATGGATAAACATCATCTTTCAATGTATTTATACCGAAAAAATTTCAATCCTCATCAATGGGACACTAAAAGGATTCTTCAATATTTCAAGGGGGATCAAACAAGGTGACCCTATCTCCCCTTTTTTGTTTATCATTATGGCTAAATCCTTTGGTAGAGCAATCAAATTAGCAAAACTCCAAAACAAAATCATATGAGTAAAAGTCACCAAAAATGTAGAAAATACCACTCACCAACAATTTGTTGATGATACAATTCTCGCTGGAGTAAGCACTAAAATAGAAACAAAGTATTTCAAAAATAGCGTCAACAATTACTCTGAAGCTTTGGGTTAAAAAATTAGTGCAAAAAAATCAGAAATTTTCTTCTTAAATACGACAGGGGAAAGAAAAGATTATATATGCAATAGATTTGGATTCAAAAAGGGTACATTCCCCTTCAAATACCTAGGAATACACCTGGAAAAAGGAAATCTAAGTAACCAAGGCTGGAAACAAATGCTGGAAAAGATAGCCAAACAAACTAAAACTTGGAAAGGAAAATGGCTAACCAAGGCAAGAAAAGTGACAAAAATCAAAGTAGTGTTATCAGCCTTACCTACTTATCATCTTTCATATTTGCAACTGCCAAAGAATATGAATCAAAAAACTAAAAATTTCTTCTAGAACAGTTTAGAGGACAAAAAGAAAGCGACATTAATCAAATGGGAAAAAATATGTAGACCTAAAGAAGTAGGAGGTCTAGGAATCAAAAACCTAGCATGGTAGAATGAAGCCCTAGGAGCCAAACAAGTTTCGAGAATGTATCAAGAAAGAGACAACAAATGGGCAAGAATTCTTTGCAACAAATATTTAGATACAGAGGAAAGCACCTCAATATTTAGAACTAGGAACCCCCCCAAAGGCTTGGTAGCCTAGAACTTCCTTGTGAAGTGTCACCCCCTCATAACCAAATACATAACTTGGGATGTTGGGAAAGGAGACAAAGTGTTATTTTGGGAATACTCTTGGAACAGACATCCTCCCCTCAAAAAATAAGGTTTGAATTATAATATCATTAATCATTTAAAGAACAAATGGGGATCCAAAGTTAAAGATTACATCATATTAATCCAAACCCCTATGGAAAATTTTTGGGAATGGAAATCCTTAATCGACTATGGCCTGAATAAAACAGATCAAGAGTTCATAGGAAAACTTTCGAAAGATAGGTTGATCAAAGTTTAAAATAGGGAGGATAGGCTAACCTGGGTAGCGTCCAAAGATGAAACTTATAAAGTCAAAGAAGGCTATAAACAAATAACTAACTCATAGAAATAGGAAGCATTAAACATCCCAATGAACCTGTGTTGGGACTCAACAAGGCTTCCCAGAGCTGGTATCTTTCTATGGGCAGCTATCCAAGAAAGAATCCTCATAAAAAATATAATTAGAAAGATGGGGTTAGAACAACCATCAAGATGTATTCTATGCAAAGAAGAATCAGAAACTACTGAGCACCTCCTTTATTAATGCAAGTTTGCGAAAGAATGTTGGACCTAGCTCAAATCAAAGCTTAACTGGATAGCCCCCCTACCAAAAAGATGGCGAGACCATATAACTAGATGGCCAAAATACACTAACAAGAATGTATATGGAAAACTATGGAATATCACCCCAGCAATCTTAGTATGGGAAATATGGAAAGAAAGAAATAGATGGATCTTTCAAGACAAAGTACTTAATTCACTAACACTTTGCGACAAAATTGAAGCAAATATAGTGGAAGTTATGAATAATGACTTGAGAAAAAAGATGATAGAAGAAGGCTCATTTACTAAATGGGATGCTGAAATTAAAAAATAATGGAATCTTCTAATAAATCCACCTCTAATATACAAGAAGAATAATAAAATGGCCAAGAAAGAATGTTAATGGGTGTATATGAGCAATGTTAGTATGCTAATAGAAACCAAATTTAAATAAAGCTTCTACAAACTAAACAAAATTCATAAACTTCAAGATAGACTAAGATGAGCTCTCAATTGAGACTATGAGCCATTAATGGGCTCTCTCAATGAGAAGCTCTCTTGTTGAGTGGCTTTGTCTAAATAGATAGCATGTATGCTCAAGCTTATGCTTCAAAAAGGGCTTCAAATGGAGTTGGAATTTGGGTGTGAGTGTATGGTTTTGATGTAAAATGGCTTATTAAAATGGCATTATGACTTTACTTCATGGATTTTGTTCATTTTCAAAGGGGAAGGATCCAATTTATAGGCAAGAGGCTTGAGGGATTGAGGGCTAAGATGCAAGGATGGGGAAAAACTCATGGAGGGCTCAAATTGCATGAGAGGAGAGCACATGGATTGTGCTTCCTTATAGCCAATCAGGGAGTGACACATGTCACAAGGTGAGAGGATGGAGGAAAGGGGAAGGATGAGTCAACAAAAGAGGCTCAAGGGATAAAATCTTCATAAAGACCCTCATAATGGCTTGTAAGAGCAATGAAAGGGCTTGGAAGAGTCATTTATGGCCGAGTGGGCTTCATAAAGTTTTATGGTTGGGATATTTCGAAGGAGATGAGAGGAATTTCGACTTGGGCTTGATTAGGAAGGTTTTAAGCTTGCTTAGGATTGTGCAAATGATTAGAGGATGGATTAGGATGGTTTAAGATTAGCTTAGGGATTGGCAAATGGATGGCATTTAATGAGGGTGGGTGAAAGAGGAGATATTTGTTAACTTTGGCTTGGGTTAGTAAGTCTTAACCCATTTTTAGGGAATGTGACAAGGTTAGGAGGGGATTAGGATTAGGTTTAAAGACATCTTCTAGAAGAGTCTAGACTTTGGATGAGGATAAAGACTTTCTAGAATAGTCTAGAACTTCCTAGGATGAGGATGAAGACTTTCTAGAAGAGTCTAGAACTTCTTAGGATGATGATAAATTAGATTTTTAAGAAATAAATAAAATTTTATTTATTTCAAGGGTTTGGGTTGAGGAGATATTTATTAAAACTTTTTTAATAAACATGAGGATTAATATTTAATCTTAATTAAATATTTTGAGGTGGGATTAGGGGTAGGAAATGATGGGATTAGCCTTTAATCAAAATTAAAGAAGGATTAGAAGATTTTGGAAGAGGTTAGTGGTCTTAAGGAAATTGGCCAAGTTTTGGGCAAAAAATAAATTATTTATTTATTTTGGGATTTTTGATCAATTTATTAATTAAATAATTAATAAATAAGGAAATAATGTTTAAATAAGATTTAAACATTTTTGGGAGGGATTCCTTAATTAAATATTTTTAATTAAGATAAATGGATTTAATGGCATAAAAATAAATTAATTAATTAATTAATAAATGATGATGTCACCAGGGACTTTTTTCAGAAAATAAAAATATTTTATTTTCTAAAGGATTTTTAGGTGTCTACATTTTGCCCCTCTTTGATGTGATGCCGCAAGTGGCATGGCATCAAAGATAAGAAAATAAGATGCCCAAGGCTAGAGCAGAAGAGGAGAGAATGGATTGCGAGATGCCCCCTCAAGAAGGCGGCGGGGAGAGAAAGCGAGACTCGACGGCTTCTTAAAAAGTACAAGAATTCGAGATGAGCAAGGAGACTCAGATTGGCTTAAGAGAAGAGGTTTAGTTAGCTCAAACTCTCACTATGGGAGAATGATAAAGGGAGAATCAGAGGCACAAGAGGAAGCAAGCTTAAGATCTCAGGGATTGTAGAGGATGAAGGAGCGGAGTGCTATAAAAAGGAATCCAAGACAGGGAGAGAGATGATGGGATGATAAAGCTGATGCAACAGGATTTCAAAGAGTCTGATTGGCTAAATATGGGTTTCGAAGATCCCTAGGACTAGGATTGTGGAGCTCGAAAGATGAGGCTTGGTGCATTGATTGGATTGCTGGATCCCTAAGACTAGGATTTTGGATCCCTGAAGCTAAAAGTGCAGATTGATTCAAAGAGATACTGATGCATAAGCTGGGGTAGGAGAGACAGATGTTGGATATGGATGGGGGATAATGGAGATGAAGGGAAACCATTGAAGCTTTTTTGAGTAGGGGGATACTTCAAAGAGAAGTACCACCATGTAGTTGAGTACTAGATTTGCTATAAGACTATTGGTTAATTGCCAAGGTTACTAAGAACATCAAGGCTATGTCACCAACCGTCCAAAGGACTGACGGACTGACTCAAAACAAACACGCAAGGATTGCCCTAGCATCACACATGAATCCCAGAGGAAGCAGTGTGGAACTGACACTGGGTAACCCACAAGTAGCAAAGAAAAACAAACAAAAGACCTAATCAAGACCTTAAGCTCAAATTGCCCCATTCGCAGTATACCATGATATGGAAGATCGTGGCAACCTTGAGGAGGGAACAAGGAGATTGCTTGAAAAAGATACTTCAAGACCCAAAAGGGAAGATTCCAAATCAAAAGAAAGAGAAAATCCAAAAGAGAACCATTTGCCAACAAGATGGGTAGGATGAGGTACTAACGAACCAAGATCAGACATGTGGAAAGCTATATCCTGCAAGGATCTATCGGAGAGCACCTAAGCTGATGGATTTTGGATGAGTGATGTGTCTGGCAAGCTGAACTAAGAAGGATAACACTTTGGTGATAGAAGATCTAGCTAAAGGATGCATTGGAATAGCTAACCAAGGGTTGTGCGATGTGTGCAAGATGCTGATCAAGGAGGAACTGACATGAAAGCTGGATAGATACAATGGAACTAAGCTAAAGAGGATGTACAAGTTGATGGACCAAGATATGTTACAAATGTACAAGGTTGTTCATGTTTTGGTTTTTGTGAGATGGAAATGCTTGTAAAGGGTGGGATGTCTGCAATAGTTGATAGGCGGATAGGTAGATGGTTTGCAAAAAGCTTAAGGAAAATGGGATTCTTTGTGTGCATGTGATAGGATACAAGCTAGGATACAAGATTTGGCATATAATACAAGCTAGAATATGGTACAAGCTTTGGACAAGATTTGGATATACAAGATATGATACAAGGGATGATACAAGATTTACAAGCTGGGGTGCAAGATTTACAAGCTGAGGTACAAGATTTACAAGCTGTACAGGAGGTATTTACAAGCTTCATTAGATTTTGGATATTTGGTTGGAACACAAAGGGAACAAGCAGGTATTTTATGGGATGGTGAGTGGATGGATGAGGGATAGGATAATGATAGATAATAGATTAGTCTTAGTACACAAGGCACTTGAATTACCAGGTTTTCACCAAGGTACCTATCCAAGGTGCTTGAATTGCCAAGTTTTCACCATTGGACACTTATTTCTCTTTACTATTTTTTTATTTTATTTTTTTGTGTTTTCAAAATTGGGTATACCAAGGATCTTCAAGCATAGAACTTCTTAAGATGAATGACATTAGTAGGATCATTCAAGAGTTCTCCTTCCGGTGTAGATAGCTGATAGGCTCCAGAGCCAAAGGAGGTAGTGACAACATAAGGACCAAGCCATGTAGATTCAAACTTACCTTTCTTTTCTCGATTTGCTTGGACTTTCATATTTTCTTTGAGGACCATGTCGCCCGGCTAAAAGTGTCGTGGAAGCACCTTCTTGTTGAAATTCCTTTTTAGATGAGTTTGATAGACTATGAGATGATCATAGGCTTGTTGTCACTTCTCATCTAAGAAATCTAGTTGGGTGAGCCGAGCTACTCTATATTCTTCATCTAATATTTCCCCTTGCAAAGATATGCGCAAGGAGGGAAGTTCAACCTCTATGGATAGTATTGCTTCGGCACCATAGACTAAGGAGTATGGAGTTGTGCCTATGGATGTACGGAAAGAAGTTCGATAGGCCCATAGGGCTAGATTTATTTTTAGGTGCCAATCGCGACCGGAATCATTGACAACTTTCTTTAGGATTTTGAGGAGGGTTTTGTTAGTTGCCTCTACCTGGCCATTACCTTGTGGGAAATATGGGCTAGAAAAGTGGTGATGGATGTAGAGGGAAGTGCATAATTCTTCCATGTTGAGATTTTCAAAGTTACCTCCGTGGTCGGTGAAGATGGTGGATGGGATGCCGAAGCGGCAAACAATGTGGTACAAGATGAACTTGGAGACTTGAACTCCTATAGCTGAGACTAGGGGGGCTGCTTCCACCCATTTAGTAAAATAGTCCGTAGCTGTTATTATCCATTTATGTCCATCAGATGAGAGAGGTGTGATAGTTCCAACTAGATCAAGGCCCCAACAAGCGAAAGGCCAAGGTGGTGCAATAGGCTGTAGATCCTGTGCTGGAGTGTGCACAAGATTTGTGTGTTGTTGACATGGGAGACACTTTATGAAAAAGTCACAAGAGTCTTCTTCAATGGTAGGCCAATAGTAGCCTGCTCTAAGGATTTTTCGTGCGAGGACAATACCACTCGTGTGGGCACCGCAAAGTCTGGAGTGTACTTCTTTTAATGCCATCACACCTCATTTTCATCTAAACATCGAGAGAGAGTATCATGATAACCCTGACGATATAGGGTATTGGCTATGATAACATAGTGGGATGATTTTCAAATGAGGTTTTGGCATTGGGTACGTGTGAGGTGAGGGGAGATGATACCATCTTTAAGGTAAACATGAATCTCATGGTACCAAGGGGATTGGGGACCAACCAAGATACAAAAACGGTTTGAGTCATCATTCGCATAGGCAGTTGTGAGGATCTGCTCGACTAAAAACTCATACTATGTAACCGCTTGGAGAATTTCCAAGAGCGAGCTGATAGTAGCCATAGCATCTGCTGCTTTGTTATGCATTCGAGGCACTTGTGTAAACTGAAGCTTTGTAAAATGATGGGTTAGCTGATCAACTAGCTCTTTGTAGGGTAATAGCTTTTCATCTTTGGTTTGATATTCATTTAGGGCTTGCTTGATGATGAGCTGAGAATCGCCAAAGATTTGTAACTCAGTGATGTTCCATTCTATAACTATCTTTAATCCTGCTATGAGAGCCTCATATTCGGCTATATTGTTGGTGCTAGGGAATTGTAGCTTGAAGGCTTTTGGAATGTAATCTCCTTGAGGTGTGACCAACAATATTCTTGCCCCTGATCCATGAGATGTATATGAGCCATCAAAATAAATTTTCCATGGGGGCAGTTCTTCAATTAGACAGATATGCTCATCTGGAAATTTTGTGATCAAAGGATATGTATCTATTAGAGGCACATCAGCTAGGTGATCTATTATAGCTTGCCCTTTGATTTCATTTCTGTTTACATATCGGATGTCAAATTCGCTAAGGAGCATAACCCATTTGGCCAAATGGCCTGTAAGTGCTATTCTGGAGAGCATATACTTGAGAGGGTCAATCTTGGAGACTAGTTGGATGGTATGACTTAGCATGTAGTGGCAAAGCTTTTGAGTTGAGAAAACAACTGCCAAACAAGATTTTTCCATAGGTGTGTAATTGAGTTCATAACCAACTAGGGTTCTACTGATGTAGTAGATGGCTCTTTCTCTGTCGTAGTCATCGAGCTGTGCTAGAAGTGCCCCTAGACCAGTAGGTGTTGCTGATATGTACAAGATTAAGGGACGACTAGGAACTGGTGGAACCAAGATAGGGGGATTGATGAGATACTGCTTGAGATGATCGAAGCTGTGTTGACATAAAGGATCCCACTTGAAGTTTTCATCCTTCTTTAGTAAATGTGCAAATGGCGTACACTTATCTGCAAGCTGAGAGATGAAGCGTTGAATGGATTGAAGCTTTCCCTGAAGAGTACAAAGTTGTCGCAATGTTTGGGGAGGAGGCATGTCTAAGATAGCCTTGACCTTCTTGGGGTTGATCTCTATACCTCGTTTAGAAACTATAAAGCCTAGAAGCTTGCCAGATGTGACCCCAAAGACACATTTCTTGGGATTTAGCATGAGATGATATTTGGCTAACCTATCAAAGACTTTCTCCAGGTCAACAAGATGATCCATGAAGGTGTGAGATTTAACCAAGATATCATCCACATAATCCTCCAAAATGCTATGGATAAGATCATGGAAAATGGTTGTCATAGCTCTTTGATAGGTAGCCCCAGCATTCTTTAGGCCAAAAGGCATCATGTTGTAGCAAAAGGTTCCCCAAGGGGTAGTGAATGTTGTCTTATGTTGCTCCTCTTCTGCAATCTTGATTTGATTATACCTAGAAAATCCATCCATGAGGGACAGAATTTTATGTCCAACTGTAAGGTCTACAATCATATCTATGTTGGGTAAGGGAAAATCATCTTTTGGACAAGCTTTGTTAAGATCTCTGAAATCAGTGCAGATTCTGATGTCACCGAAAGGCTTAGTGACAGGGACCATGTTGGAGATCCACTCTAAGTAGTCAATAGGTCGGATAACCTTAGCAACTAATATTCTTTCTAATTTAGCTTTGACTAGTAATGCCACCTTGGGGTGCATTTTTCTAAGCTTTTGTCTAACGGGCTTGATCTTTGGATCGACTGCAAGATGATGCACTACAAGCTTTGGTTCAAGTCTTGGCATGTCCTGATATGACGATGCAAATTGGCCAATGTTCTTTCTTAAGACCTGAAAGAGGAGGTCAGCTTGGTCTTGTGATAGGGATGTAGCAATGTGAACAAGTCTAGGGATATTTGAAGAACTGATGTTGACTTCTCTAGTATCCTCAATTAGAATAGAAGACACCTCTAGTCAATTATCTTGAGGAGGCAATGCTAAATCCTCATGTTCTGCTTGTGACTCTGGATTTTCTTGCTAAGGGGCCCTCTTCGCTACTTTAGCTAGTCCCAGATTCACCTTAGTTCCAGTTTTGGGTGTATCAGAACTAGGTTGGGGATTTTCTCCAAAATACCCCTTAGGATCGAGCTTATAGATATAGGCAGAATCTGGCTTTGTTTTCTTGTGAGGAGTTTCGGCTCCCATGAATCTCAGAAGTGCTTCCTTTGATGTGAATTCATCAATGTGTATGACGCTTGGTTGGTCCCAATCTATAAGTTGTGGATGGGCGAGTGGTAGGTCAATGAAATGGATGGATAGTTCTTGGAGAACAGAGTCTCCTAGGGAGATTTGGTCTGGGATCTCGTTGTAGGCTCTCTTTTCAACTTTCTTAGGAATGTCTTCGATTTCAACAAGGTCGCGATGAATGTTCAAAAAAATGTGACCATCTGTATTGGTGCCCCCAGTTGTGGGTATGCCAAAGCCAAGACCTAACTTCGTTTCCCACTTATGTGCTTCGATGGGGCACTGCATGCCTCTTTCCTTTGGTCTTAGACCACCGCCTTGATAGTTCCATTTGTTAGTGATGAGCTTTTGTTCTTGGGGATACTTCTAGCTGAAGTGATCAAGGCGTGCTTAATTTCTTGGAGGTGCATCCTTATGTAACCAATTGTTGATATCTAGAGTGAGCTCCTCATGAAGAGGGACTTTCGAGGATACAAAGGTTGTTGGGCCAAACTGTTTGTATCAAGGGGGTGGAATAGCCTTATCTTTGTGATATGTTGGTCGTCCATGGGTGTGTGGATCAAGTGGGAGTGCCACGACAACAAATGCATCTGACAGACTATACTCTCCAACAACTTTATTATTGATCTTCACGGTAGATAGGGTGGAGGCGAGAATGGTTTCTACGTCATTACAAGTATGTGATGAGTTGGCGATGGCTGTGCCAATATCAATTCCAGGGAAATGGTTTGTATATGAAGCTTCAACCGCATTGCAGTAAGCAAAGGGTTCTGGATTGGCATGGATGGTTACCTCAATGCCTTGATGCAAAAATTTGATGCACTGATGGTAAGTGGATGGAACAGCTTTCATGGCATGAATTCATGGGCGACCGAGGAGGATGTTAAATGGTAGGTTTAGATCAATAACATGGCACGGTGTTTCTTAGATGACTGGCCCAACCTTGATTGGCAGCAAAATAGTTTCTTCCATGGTTCTTTCCAAGTTGTCGTAAGCTTTGATGGTGATAACCTCACTGATGATATCTGCCTTAGTATACCCAGCTTGTTTTATGAATTTTAGGGTGCAAATATTCAAGGCTGATCCATTATCTATCATTACTCTTTTTATGGCAAAATTGGATACCATAATGGCTATGCGGAGTGGAAGGGTGTGATCTGGCTCGACCACGGGTATGTTGATGGGTTTGAACGATAGGGCACATGAGGAGGATAGGTGTCCAACGAGATTACAAAAATCAGTAGCATTGATATCTGAAGGGACACGAGATTCTATGAGAGCACTGTCAAGGATTTTTTTGTACATAGGACTAGTGTGAAGAAGGTCTAAAATGGAGATTTGGGCTGGCATGTTCCCAAGGTGTTCCAAGATATTGTACTGGCTTTTTGATGGAGCTGATGGTGTTGGTGAAATTGTTGGGCCTGCAATGTTAAATTGTGCTCTTCAAGTGGTGACTGTACACTCATTGTTTGGTCCTTGGATATTGATAACATTGACAGAAGGCTCTTTCTCGGATATACAACCTCTGAGGCTACCATAATCTATATAGGATGAAGTGTGGTCATTGTTCTTCCCATGTTGTTGGTTTGGCTGGCGGTTGTTGGTGTTGTTGTTGTTGGTTTGGATAGGTGCTTTTCTAGGATTTTGGTTGTTGTGAGGGGGAAAAGCATTTTGATAGATCTATAAGCCTGCATTGGGAGAGGTTTGGGCACCAACGGTGCTTTCTTTCTGATCAATGAGATCCTACACATAATCTTTCAGTTTCATGCATCTAAGGGTGGTGTGACCTTTTACCCTATGAAATATGCAGTACTCATTGTCTTTGTACCATGCAGCTTTGGATTGGCCTGGGTCAATTTTCTGGGTAGGAGAAAATTTGATGATGTTTTCCTTAGTCAATTTCTCAAAAATGACATCCAATGGCTCACCAAGGGGTGTATAATTTCTAAGTGCAGGTTGGAACTTGGGCTTTGGTCTTGCAGCTACATTGATGGCATTAGCTTGATTGCTAGACCCTTGAAAGTTAGGTCTTGGATTGTGGCCTTGATAGCTTTAGTGATTCTGGTGTTGGTAGTTGATAGTTTATTGATTGTTTGGTTGATAAGGTGGGTTGGATTGATTTTGGGAAGGACCAACAATATTCACATGTCTAGTGTTAGTGATGTCATCTGTTGCAACTACTTGTTTTTATTCCAATACCTAGACTTGTCATTGGAATGTGATTGATTTTGGTTGGCTTCCTTGTAAATCTTGAACACACCATCTTTAATGAGTCCTTGCTCAAGCATCATTCCTTTTTCTTTGATATCTTTGTAGGTCTGCAAACAGTTTGTGGTCATGTGGTGAGCCAAGCTGGGATGGGCATTATCAATAAACATTTTCACCAAATGGCGTTCTGGCAAGGTGCAAGATATGTGGGTGGTAAGGGTTTTCCATCTTTGGAGATATTCGAGAAGGCTTTCTCCACCTTTTTTCTTAGTGTGGACAAGATCAACTACTGAGAGCTCTGTTTCAACAAGATGGGCATATTGGGCTACAAATGCCTCAAACAATTCAGTAAAGTTTTTAATTGTGCCATATGGGATTCTATAAAACCATTCAAGAGCTGGTCCGACCAAGCTTTTGGAAAAGAGACGCAAGAGGAAGACGTCACCGTATGCCACTTCTTGGCAGTGCATGTAAAATTCTTTGATATGTGTGACAGGGTCTCCTTTTCCTCTGAATTTGTCAAACTTGGGTATCTCAAAGTGTTTGAGAAATGGTGTCATGGTAATGGCTCTGTCAAATGGGTAAGGACACACATTCTCAAACTTGAAGGTTTTTGGATCATTTCCCTCTTGGATGTTCTTCAAAGCTGTCTTCATGGCTTCCCATTCTAAATTAAGGGGTGATGGCTAGGGTGCACCCAATGTAAGAGTGCCCTGAGGTAGGTATGTGCTAGATGGGGCAATGGAACATGGATGGCTTTGAGGTATGGGCTGGTAGGGATTGTACATGGCTTGGGCAACTGAATGGTGGATGATGGGTTGCTGAGGTGGAGGAGGCACATATTGCTACATGTGTTGCGAGGCTTGTTGCTAATATGGGATTTGGGATAGGGTTTGAGGGACGTAGACTGGTTGTGGGATAAATGGATTGCTTTGTGGAGGTAAGGTATAAGATGGTTGTGAAGCTTGGAGAAAGGATCGGGGAGCTTGTGGAACTTGACTTGGGATTTGAGGAGTTTGACCAATATATGTGGGTTGTGTCCCCATTTGGGAGGGTATCATGGCAAAGGAGGCCAAGTAATTGGTGGTTGGTGGTGGTGGATTTCTTCCTAGAAGTGGCATAGAAAAATAGTTAGTAATAGGAGGTAATGGATTAGTTGGTGGTGGAGGTGGTGGGAATTGAAAGCTTGGGAATGGAACTGATGGGGTTTGATAGCTTGGTGGTTGGATTTGAAAGCTTGGTAGAGTGGTGTCAGGAGCTTGGGTCACTTGAGAGCTTGGCAAAACATTGGTAGTAGCTTGTGGATTTGTGGCTGATGGCACTGAGCTACAAAGACCTAGTGGAAATGATAGAATTGTGTTCTGGGCTGAGGTAAACAAGCTGGGGGTGATGAATGGTTGATTACTTGGCCCCATGGGTGGCATCCCGGTTGTATATTGCTGAGGTTAGCCAAAGATGCTAGCACTGATTTGGGAGATGGGTGGATTTGGAAGGCTAGGTTGGAGAGCAGCAACAACAATAGTGAAGGGAGTGAATGATGAGGTGTTTTGGGTGAAGGGGGTTTGGGATGGAGTGGTATGGACCAATGGTGGAGTGGTGGTGGCTAGATTGGCTTGCGAAAGGGAGATTTCAACTTGAGTGGAGGTTGGTATGTTTGGGTCTGCTGGATCATAAGGATTGGCTTGAGGCTCTTCTTTTGGCACATATTGAGGATAATCTGAATCATAAGAGCCTATTGGGAGTGGTAGTTGTCCAAACAATGGGTGAGATGGATCTGATAAGGGAGGAGGTCTTCCAAATTTGAAGGCTCCTATATTGTCCCTTCGAAAGTTAGCCATGATTGTTTCTTTGTTCTTGTCTATAATGGCGTTCACCAATATTGCATTTCCCAGTTGGTTCATGAAAGCTTCAATGTCAATAGGTGATGGTATAGTGTTCTCTAGGCTGAAGGATGGTTGAGTGCTCAAGGGGAGTGATGTTGTTTGATCCAAATGATAGGGCTCCATTGTTTCCTTCTTCTTCTTGGCTAAGCGAGTGACGGGTGGCATGAAAATGTTCCTAGGGATGAGATGCAACAATGTTGATGGATGCAAAGGGGGAAGGCTTTTCTATGCAAATGATTTCCTGGGTTGAGGCAAAGCTATATGATAAACCTAAGGAGGATTGGGTTGGGGATTCTAACTTCAAAGATATGTCACCAAATCATGAAAGGTCTGCTTTCCTATGTGCAAGCTTGGTGGTGATTGTGTCAACTTAAGGATAGATTGATGATCCTTTAGGAAAAACATGAGATTGACCACTTGTGGATCCCAACCTTTAGCTCAAGGTGATGAGGGATAACAAGTGAAAAAGCTAGATTACCCTAGACAAAGCTCTGTCAAAGGGATAACCTTGGTGAGATTGGTGGATTTGCAAGATGGTAGGAATGGCAAACTTTGGCAAGGTGACAACAATTTTGAAGGGTTGGATGTGAAGTTTAGGCTTTTGGGATGCTAGCTAGGTTTGAGGGGATTGGTTTGGTTCTAAGGCAAAGATCTAAATGAGATGGGTGAGCTAAAATTCTTAAGGGGATGACTAAGGGTGGCTAGCTTACCTACAAGGATGACTCTAAAGTGGAGCTTATGCAAGAAGATGTGGAGGAACAAGGGGGCCTAATCATAGAAATCATGCCTAGTTCGTAAGGCATAAGTAGGGTTAACTCCTGGATGCTTTCTAAATTTGATAGTGTGATCTAACCAAGCATCTTGAAGGGCTTCGTCAGCAGCTTTGTCTTCTACTTTGTGGAGTTTGGCAATTTGAGGGCTTGTTGTTACTTCCTTTTTCTTAGCTGCAATTTCTTGGTATGCCTGAGATGGCTTGAGTTTGGCTTTGTGAAACTTCTGTTTGGTTTTGGGTTGTTCTGACATAAATTCTTGAATCTACTTGGCTTAAAGAGATTTTGATTGTTTTGCTTCAACTCGTTCAACTTCTGAAATAGGCAGTGACTACGCTAAGTATGCTCTAAGCTAGGATTGACCAATTTTGGCAAACATTCATTCAAGAAGTAAAAAATCAAGCAATAGATAGGAACAACCAGATAGAAGTTTTTGATTCTCAGAATGTGATACTTGCGCCAAGGAGTGCGTATGTTTTACAAATGTTTTGATCAGTCACTTCAAACACATTAACACCCTAGATGGTTGTCTACAAGGCTGACAGTTGGTTTAGCTAGGGAGTCCTCGATATACCCAAGGTACGTCAGGCCCAAATCTATAGATGAAAACAAAAAGATGTCACACAGTCGAGAGGAGCGGTAACCCACTTCTCCTCTTTCACTTCTCAAGGGTATAAAGTTCCTTGAGGCTTAGCCCGAGTGACAAAATCTTGATCCCAAGAGAGGTGTCTCTGGATTCACCTCCCGATCTTTATACTCCACCGAAATGCTAGAGTTGAGGTCATCCCAAGGGGTGATGAAATCCCCAAGCAGGCCTCCTAAAATTTAAAAAAGATTTTGGATCCTAATCTTATGCACCCAAGATGGCCTCGAAATACGACAAGGGCAGAGAAAACTTGGATGATCTTGGGCTAAAATACATAATTCTTTTCCAACTGACACTTAAGTTTTTCTGATCTAGACCTTGCAAACACACATGTTTAGGATGCAAATGTTCAATTCCAACTTGAAGCGTTAACAAAAGAGAAGTGATCGAAGAATGAATACACCAAGAAGATTTAGGGTCAACAAAAAGTAAACTCACACGTCCGGAGGCCCTCCACGTCAAGTATCGATTGATTTTCTTTAAGGCATTCAAGATTAAGTGTGAGTTTGTTTTAAACCCAAAACAAAGATGTGTGTAAAGCTCGATTTCAAGCGCATGCCTGGAGGCCCTCCACGTCAAGATTTGTTCAATTTTTATGCCCAAATGAAGTGTTAGCGAGACTAATGTGCATTCAAGAAATTTTCTATCTTAGAAAAACCAATAAAAACTCAAGTGAGTGGAATTTGATTTTTATGGAGCACTTAGCACCTTCTTAGGTAGACCCATCCCCATATATGACACTGATATTGCAACCAATGGTTAGAATGATGGGTGATTAAAGAGGGTGAGTCCAACAACAAATTCACTCAAAGTGTCTTTATTTGTTTTTATAACTTAGAAAGATTCTAAAATGTAGATTTTTTTTATGCCCCAAAAGATGAAGTGTGAGATATTGTAATGATTAATTGACCTTTTGCATTCAAGATTGAATTTTTTGTTTTAATCATGCATTTATAAAAAATTAAAAAACTTGATTTTAATCCATGGCACTCAAGAGTGATTTTAGCAACATGCATTCAAAGATAAGTGATTAAACATTCAAGTTTTTTCCTTTGAGCATTCAAGATTGAGATTTTGCGTGTTGTTTTAAGAACTTTGAAGTGCTTTGTTTTAACCTTAGATCATTCAAAGATTGTTTTGGACTCTAAAGTAAAAATGACTCTTTGGACTTCGGTTTTCATTCAAGATTTTGTGTTCTAGTTTGCATGTTTTAAGCCCAAAAATGATATTCCTAGATTGTTTTGATGCATGAAAAACTTAAGAAACATTTAAGATTTTGCAACAAGACATTTTTTTAGAACAAATAACAAAGCTTTTTAGGATAATTTTGGCAACCATTTAGGACTCTTAGTTTTCATGAGATTTTTAAAAGAACTTTAAAATATTTGTAAATGAGGTTCATTTTATCCTTGATTGATGCTTTGAGTTTGATTTAGATTTTAGTGTGCACTTAGTGTTGATTTTGAACCTTTTGAAATGGAAACTTGAAGTTCTTTTTAAATTCCCAAAAATGAAGTGTTCCTAACTTTGCATGAATGCATCTAAAACCTTGATGTTGCAAGGATGCAAATGATTGGATTGGTTTAGTTTCACTTGTTAAAAGATTTTTATTTTTTTACAAATTTTTAGTTTTTAATAGATTTAAGTATGATTTGGGGGTTCATTTAAGCACTAAAAAGAAGTGTGTATGATTTTGCTTCCGTAAAAAAAAAATGGCCAAGATCTCCCACAAGAAGAAGAAGAAGAAGTAGATGGAATAAGAAGAATATAAACAAGAAGAGGAAGAAGAATTCCAAGTGCTTTGTCCACCTATAAGCTTGAAAAATATACAAACACTATGAGATAGACTATGAGTTCCTTTGTCTTCTTCATGCTCATGTGGACCTACAAAATCAATTTATACAATCCTACCAATCACAAAAATAAGCAAAATTAGCCAAAATTAGCAAATGACATACAAAATTTGACTAAAAAAGCTAATGAAGATGACCCATGCGGGGTCCCATCGGACATGCCAAAATGTATATGAGCAATGTTAGTATGCTAATAGAAACCAAATTTAAATAAAGCTTCTACAAACTAAACAAAATTCATGAACTTCAAAATAGACTAAGATGAGCTCTCAATTGAGAATATGAGCCATTAATGGGCTCTCTCAATGAGAAGCTCTCTTGTTGAGTGGCTTTGTCTAAATAGATAGGATGTATGCTCAAGCTTATGCTTCAAAAAGGGCTTCAAATGGAGTTGGAATTTGGGTGTGAGTGTATGGTTTTGATATAAAATAGCTTCTTAAAATGGCATTATGACTTTACTTCATGGATTGTGTTCTTTTGCAAAGGGGAAGGATCCAATTTATAGGCAAGAGGCTTGAGGGATTGAGGGCTAAGATGCAAGGATGGAGAAAAGCTCATGGAGGTCTCAGATTGCATGAGAGGAGAGCACATGGATTGTGCTTCCTTATAGCCAATCAGAGAGTGACACATGTCACAAGGTGAGAGGATGGAGGAAAGGGGAAGGATGAGTCAACAAAAGAGGCTCAAGGGATAAAATCTTCATAAAGACCCTCATAATGGCTTGTAAGAGCAATGAAAGGGCTTGGAAGAGTCATTTATGGCCTAGTGGGCTTCATAAAATTTTATGGTTGGGATATTTCAAGGGAGATGAGAGGAATTTTGACTTGGGCTTGATTATGAAGGTTTTAAACTTGCTTAGGATAGTGCAAATGATTAGAGGATGGTTTAGGATTAGCTTAGGGATAGGCAAGTGGATGGCATTTAATGAGGGTGGGTGAAGGAGGAGATATTTGTTAACTTTGGCATGGGTTAGTAAGTCTTAACCCATTTTTAGGGAATGTGACAAGGTTAGGAGGGGATTAGGATTGAGTTTAAAGACATCTTCTAAAAGAGTATAGACTTTGGATGAGGATAAAGACTTTCTAGAATAGTCTAGAACTTCCTAGGATGAGGATGAAGACTTTCTAGAAGAGTCTAGAACTTCTTAGGATGAGGATAAATTAGATTTTTAGGAAATAAATAAAGTTTTATTTATTTCAAGAGTTTGGGTTGAGGAGATATTTATTAGAACTTTTTTAATAAACATGAGGATTAATATCTAATCTTAATTAAATATTTTGAGTTGGGATTAGGGGTAGAAAATGATGGGATTAGCCTTTAATCAAAATTAAAGAAGGATTAGAAGATTTTGGAAGAGGTTAGTGGTCTTAAGGAAATTGGCCAAGTTTTGGGCAAAAAATAAATAATTTATTTATTTTGAAATTTTTGGTCAATTTATTAATTAAATAATTAATAATTAAGGAAATAATGTTTAAATAATATTTAAACATTTTTGGGAGGGATTCCTTAATTAAATATTTTTAATTAAGATAAAGAGATTTAATCGCATAAAAATAAATTAATTAATTAATGATGATGTCATCAGGGATTTTTTTTAGAAAATAAAAATATTTTATTTTCTAAAAGATTTTTAGGTGTCTACAATGGGAACCACCCTCGAAAGGTTGGAAGAAATTGAACTTTGACAAGGCCTCCAGAGGCAATCCTGGCAAAGTAGGAATAGGATGTATAGTTAGGGAAGAAATGGGTAAATGGATAGTGAAAAGAGCAAAGCCATTGGGAGTGACATCAAATAACATGGTGAAACTAGAAGCAGTAGAAGAAGGTCTAAAGATATGCATAAAGCTAAGAATTAAAAAAATTATAATCGAAGGAGATTCATAGATAGTCCTAAACACACTTAGAAAAGGAAAAACCCCAAACTGGATTATAAATTCTCGATTGAAAGCTACCTTAAAATTATTGGAAGGTTTTAAAGAAATAAGATTCTCCCATTTTTTAGAGAAGGTAATAATGAAGCAGATCAACTAGCGAATGCAAGTATAGATGGAGAACACATCTTAACTTTTAATCATAGTTAGTTTATGTAGATCACAAAGTATCCTCTTAATCAATCACTGAATACTAGGCTTCATGATTTCCCAAATTGGTACATATTTTAGCACTTGCCTCTATGATTACATAAATTTGGCTTCTTGAAAGTTTAATCATCAAAGTGACACTCAATGATGACCTAGAGGGGAAATCATCATCGGACGATCTTAAGTATAGCGTCATAATGTAAAGTTCTAGATCCTCCACTTTAGGGGTATATTATACCATTTTTGAAATCGGTCTCCTCATTTCTACTCTCCCCTTTTAGTAATTAGGCCAGTATAGCCTCTACATTATGGATACTAACATATGCCTATATAATGCCTTTGAAAGTAGAACAATGGCATTTTATGGTCCAATCAAGCCAGAAAGATGGAATCAGTTGTTTTGACCAATTAATGACATGAGAAGAGTGGTTGTTAGTAGGGTCTTGGGAGAATGGGTATTCAACTATGAATACTCATGGTGAACAAATAGTGATATAGTAGGGCTTTAGATAGGATGTTTAGCTAGGGCAAGAGTAGCTAAATGGGACATTATCAGATTAAGCCTCAATATATTCGACCCAAGTTCGCTAAAAGGATTGGAGGAAGTTTTTAATATTGACGAAAAGCTTAAAATCCCCTTGCTGGAGGCCTATATGGAATATGAATTAGCTAGCCCTGAACTCATGAGAAGCCCAAAATGCCCCTGCTTGGTGATTCGAGACAACATTCTATTTTACAGAGAATGACCAAAAACGGAGGCAAGTGCACAATTTCTATTGCAATGGAGAGAAATCATTGAGGACCCAACAAGAGATTGGCTTCTGAGCTACCTTCAAACTTTTGATGCCTACATCCACCCGGAGGTGAACTTCGCTGACTTGGACACTATCAATTTTTACCTTCCCAACTATGACAGGTCAAGTAGGGTGAGGAACACTTATGAATTTCCTTCGAGCTCAAGGGGAAAAAATCTTCAAGAAGCCACAGAGATAATTATGGTCTTCACCAAAAGGAGTGAGGTAGATTAACTAAACCAGTGGGTGTATTCGACGTCTCTACTATGGTTCAATTTTCCCTCTTTTGTCAATATAGATTCGAAGATGATAATACTGTAGTTTATCTAAGTCTTTGAGATTGTTTGATGTTAGTTTTGTGTCAACGTATAATGTATTAAATGTAGATATGACATGGTTGCATTTTATCTCAGTAGCTCATACATTGTATAAAGTCGAAAAGAAGATTTCAAGTTGCGTTTTACCTAAGAAGCTAGGATAGCTTTTTGGGTTTTTTGGATTGTAAGCTTGTTTTGCAATACTTAAGACTATAATCATATGAAAACTATATTTAGCATATATTGTCTCAAAGCTGTTTAGAGCTGGTTTGAATTCGAGCACTCATTTTTATAATATAAACACACATTAGACCAATCTGGTTCCTTTGTAATTTAACCCACTTTGGTTGTAATAATATAGTCTTTTATTATATTATAATTTAGGATTAATGATTAGCATTGTATAAAGGTTAGTTTGTGGTGTTTCTTATGTATGCAGGGATTATAATCAAATTAGGCAGCAATCCTCCAAGTGAAAGATAAATGTTAACACTAAAATCCATCAAGTATAAATGCAAGTAAAATTTATGATATTCATTTGATTATATTCTTACAGGGGTATGCCCCTTCGATTCATGTATATGGACTATGGTCCCGGGCTAGACTAGAGGTTTTCTTTCTCCGTTCCTTCCTACTAGTGCCTGTCAGAATGGAGACTTTTGTAATAATTATTAATTTTTAATACAATTTAAGGCTTCGACCATTTACCGATCAAAACTAATAATAAATAATAAATTTAATTGAATTATTTATAATTTCTCTCATAAAGTCAAATAGTTATTAACTATATGATTACAAAGTGAACTCTACCACAACTTCTCTTAAAATATAATAAAATTTCAAATATTTATTTATTAACTCCCCTCTTGCATTAATAATCATAAAATCTTTTATATGCAACTAAAAGTTTAATTAAACTTAAATAATTACTAATACTAACATTCACTTTATAACTAAATGGATAATATTTATTTCATTTAAGAATTAATAAACTATTATTATTATTGTTAAATAAATAAATTTGAAAATTAAATTATATTTTTATAAATTTTAAATAAACATGGAATTCGCATGTCTTTGATCTCTCAAATCATGCAAGCATACTATACTTAATTTTTTTATTTGTAGCATATTTGTTTTCACATACATGTAACCTTAATATACTTAATTTTCTATTTTTAACATATTTGTTTTCATATGCGTGTAACCATACTATACTTAGCTTTTTATATTTAGCATATTTGTTCCCACACGCATGTAAACATACTATACTTAGCTTTCTATTTTTATCATATTTGTTTTCACATGCATATAACCATACTAGACTTAATTTCTATTTTTAGCATGCATGCATAAGTTTGGTTACAACATGATTTCTTCTCAATTAATCTTTTTTCTTTTTCTAATAAATTTTGTAAATAAACTATTTTAGATATAAGAATAATATTTATCTATATTTAGAAAACTCATGATAATCTTATGGTTCTAATGACAAATTTAAAGTTGAAACCCTAACTGTTCATTTTATTATTTTCTTCCAATTTTTAATAATCAAAATTTTTGTTATATTAGAAAAGGGTTTATAAGAATACAGTCATCGTAATTTTCTATTGTTTTTCTAAAATTTTCCTCAATCAAGTTTTCTTGATTAATAAGTTTTCCTTTTTCAAAATCTACAACATAATTCTTTATTTGACAATCAATACAATAATAAGCAATATGCAAACACCTAGGAAGACACGAAGTAGACAGATTTTTCAATAAAATTCTATAATGGGTTTTCAAACCCTACCTCAAAACCACAGCTAAAATCTGAGACAATCTGTGAATGCATGCAAATCCAAACCCTCTGAAACTTTCAACAATTCTTTTGATCCAATTCTGAATTTTTGCTCCCAAAACCTGTTTCATTGCAAAATGAGCTCTAGATCTTTGATAAAGAGTTCTTCCCTAAATTGGGGCTCTGATTGTGCAATCACGAGAGGGAACTCACTAATCAATTATTGTTTATTACTTTATTAGCTTTTACATTTTCATGCACAACTCTTTTAAATATTTAATTACAAAATATCTTAATTTAAATAATTAGCTTTCTCTCTTTAATTAATTTTCAAAGCGTTTTTAATAATATATTTATTAATTTAATTAATAACATTATTTAGAGTTTATTATTAAAATAAAACTCTTAAATAATTATCATTAAATTAAATAAATATAACTATGCCACAATTAGATCTATAACTTTATCTTTAAATTTTATTCTTTTATATTTTATTTTCTTCCAATTTATTAACTAGTACAAGCACTAATTAAAGCATAGTTTATAATTTAAATTAATAATAATAATTAAAGCTGATTATTTAAATGGAACTCTAATTTAATTATTATTAAATAAATAATTATAATAAAGCAATATTAAATTTGTAATATTTTAATATTTTAATTATCTCTTTGTCCAACTTCTCAAATTAGACTTTTAAATTAAATTTTTTAAACTGAAGTACATATTTAATTAATTTATAATTAATTAAATATCATCATATTCTAATTTCTCTTTAACCAATTTTCTAAATTTAGACTTCTAAATTTAGATTAATACTTTTAAATTAAAGCACATATTTAATAGGTAAGAGCCTACAACACAATGGAAACTTGTGAGCCTCTCATGTGGGAGGTCTTGGGTTCGAATTCCTTTACACATAAAAATAATTAATTATAACAAATAACAATAATTACACATAAAAATAATTAATTACAACAAATAACAATAATTAATCTAGGCTTCGACTGTTTATCAATTTTTTTTTTAAAAGCACATATTTAATTAGTTTTTTAATCAATTAAATATTCTCATACTTTAATATTTTCCTTTTAATCAAATAATATTTAATAATTCTCAATATTATATGATTAACCGAAACATTATAATTAAATCATTTGCCAAATAAATCACATAGTGAAATTCACATAAAAACAACATTACCAAAATAGACCAAAGCTCAAAATCAAACAATACAGACAAAGATAAACTCACGAGTTTTAAAAAAGGTGGAAAGTTAGTTACGAGTCCTTGCAAGACAAGTGTTTAGGCTATGGTTGGAATTGGACCTGAACATTATCTCCCCATTCTTTCCATTGAGTTATTGTGATAAGGCCCGCTCATCCTGGCAATTTAGGGAAGTCAATGCCTAGTACCTACATTCTATATAAAAGATGAGCATGTACATGTATATAAAAATATCTAAACTAAACAAGCAATGGCAAGGAGAGGTACATCGTGTAGATCCCGACTAAGAGGTGACTATGACTCCCTCGCTTAACCACATCAAACATGACAAACAAAAAAGTAAAACAAACATGCACACCATACACATGCAAGTATGGGGTAAGTACTATAATAAATCTTAGGTATAAATCATCACATATTCAAACATGAAAACTCATCATTTGACATCATCTTGAAAGCAACCACATTTATCAACTAAGAACCATTGAAGCATTACTAATGTGCTAGTAATCATAATCAACAATCAACATGTAAAATATAATAAACTAAGTTATTCTTTGTTGCTATACATGTAATCCAAATCATGAAATAATGTCATAATTATAAGTCCAATCTCCTTGAAACTAACACATGCATGAAATAGACATAAATTAGTTTTGCAAATATAACATAAAACCAAACTATGGGTGGGCATTACAACATGACTCAAAATTGACATAGAAGAAGTAGATAAGAAGAGAGAGAACTCCAACTACAACTCAAGCTTTGGGATCTTCTAAAAATGTAATCTCCTCCTTCTCCAAGCATTTCCATTAGTTAAACTACCACTAATCTCAAAAAATGCTAAATTGGTGCATAAAAATGTCAAATTTGGAAATTAGCAATTAACTAGTGGTGCAATTGTAAGTTGCCTGAAATAATTGTACCTACAAAGTTGTAGAGTTGTTCACTTACGCACATGCAGAGGTGAAAATTATGCCTTCTTAAAAATATCAAAATTACGGAGTTGTGGACCTCCCTATGGCCAAAAATACAAAATTTATTGTAAGTCCAAAATCTTAATTTCCAAGATCTGGCTTTTCTTCCCCTTTGATCAAAATGATGCCTATAAATGTTTCTTTGAGTCTCCCTATGGCCACAATGGTCTCTGAAGGATCTAGTAGATCTAAGGCCTCATACTTAGTCCTTACCTGACCATAATAATTGTGAACTTCTTGGCATATTTTATTAAAAATGAGCATCATCTTAAGTAACTCTTTGAGTGCCTTCTCGACCTTGAAAATTCTTCTTAGGTCATCCTTATAAGAGATGGCCTTGAAGGTGGCTTGGAATTTCTTTATTACTAATATTGACACAAAAGTCTACACCCTTTCCTAAGGAACTACTTCTCATGTGACCTTGTGTAACATAGAAACAACCTCCAAGTGTGGGACTTGTGCTCTGAGGCTAAATCTCTAGAGAAGGCCGACTTCTTTACTATCAGGATGCACCTACACTACTACTGGGAAGGAAAAGGAAGAAGGAGAACTAAAAGAAAATGCAAAATGGGAGAGGGGGTAATGCACCAAGATAGAAATAATGGTTACAGGTCTACCTATGAATGCACTACACATCAATGAAACAACCATAATATGCTAATCTTAACTCTATTCTACCTTCTAAGAAACCACATGCAAGTTTGGAACTGGTTGAAGTGCTAAAAGGAAAAGAATCTCACTATATAGCAACTGCTAACAAACTTAACACATCACATAGATATGATAAAATAGAAAGGAAACATTTACTACAAGGAAAATACGTACACTAGATAGTAGAATGGCAAGAATAGGTGAGAATAGAAATATTTCATTAATAGTAGGCAAAATTGCAGAGCATAATGCTGCTGCAAAATACAAATGGAGAAGAACCTTGAAAAACTATTTACAACTTGCTTTTATAGAGTTTAGGCATAACTCAGATCTAACTTGAAATTCAAACCCCACAAGATGGAGTCAAGTTGTAGATAGCAACAATAAATGAATATCAGAGTAAAATATGATCTTGGAATCAACTCATTGTAGTGAAGTGACATGAAGGGAAAAACAAATGCACCCAACCATAAGAAATCAAATCCCATGAGATTTGATTATTACAATCAATAAAGAGGCATGTAGATGCAAAGATGTCATGCAAACAAGGTCAAAGAATGTCATTTAGCATTAAGGAGAAGTCCTTGTAATGTGTCATGGCTGCAACAAATAAATTCGCACCACTGTCAAAAAATGTGGGATGGGATAACATGCAATGTTAACCTGCCACAAAAATTACAGAGTTGACTCGTGTGGAATAAATCTGATTTGCCCCCCAAAGGATGAATTGTTGATGTAGATCTTCATTTTGGAATGAATGGCTCATATGCTACGAAAAATCTCCTCAACGAGTGATCAAAACCCAACCATAGATCATGATCTTCTTCAAAAGAATGGATAGCCCAGATACATCTATAAAATATCCAAAAATTCGTAGCCTAGCACAAGAAAGATCTACCATGTGGAATAAATTTGTTGGTCAGCACAATTCCCAAATGCACAGTTGAAGAGACAACAATGATTTCACGATTTTGAGGAAGCAAAAAGGTAAGCCTTCTGAAATAGCAAATTTAGTTATTTCAGAAAGAGCAGCAAAGTCATTCTTTGAAATGGCAAAAATGGTTAATGTAGAATGCTAACCCCAACAAAAAATGCATGTTAACCCAAAACTTGGCACGTGAAGGAAAACAAGCCAACTTGATCAATGAACATGAACTAGCTCGACCAATGAAGGGACCGAGCCAACTCAGCTCATGAAGAAATTGAGTTAACACAAGATGTTAACCCAACCAAAAAGTGTGTGAACCCACATCAAAGAATCCAACCCATTGAAAATCTCTCAGATTGATTATCAATGATGGGTTGAATGGGGGGTAAAAATGGCCAACAACTACCTCTAAGGAGAAAAAGTTCTTTCTAGAGTTATCATCAAAATTTCCAAATTGGTCCTTTTGTAGAACTTGTCAGCTTCTAAAACTTTGGCCTCTGCTTTATTTTGCATATCCTAGATGTTATTCAACATCGTCAACATGATTTTACCATTGGTTTCAATCTTCTATATCCATTCATCGAACTTGTCTATCTATTTAAGAGTAAAAATGGCTAATAACATCTTGTATATGTACCTTTTGATCTTCTATATTTTCTCTAGATCCTCTGACCATGTCTCAATCTCATTGGTCAAACCAAACTCTTCACTAATCATGTCTCTTAATTTCCATGCCTTTTATTGGATAGAGTGTAATAAGCACATATTTACTTCTATATATTATATTCCTTTCTCCTCAAAATTATGCTACCATCTGTAGCAAACATCCAAAAATGAATCCCTAGGTGGTTGGGTTGGAGCTTGTTTATCAAGGGCAACCTTTAATGTGATATCTAGGTTAATTGGTTAATGGGACCCATTACCTCTTTAACATATTTGTGCAATACCTCATTTTTCTTTCTCAAAACTTAGGTCTCCTTCTTATCAAATAGATAGAATACTCGTATCAATTCCATAGTGATCGTCACTTTCCTAATATCCTTTGTGAGCCTCATTAATACAATCTCCTTCATTTGTTAGTCCTAGTGGGTAATGTTCTAAGAATCAGTATGTGGTGGGGGAATAATGACTTATAGGACCAAATTATCTTGTTGTTCCCCCATTAAAAAGGCCAATAGTTGAGGATCTTCTTGAAGAGGGATTGGAAGCTTTAATGCATCATTAAGGACTCTTATTCCTTGGGTTACACTCATAATATATGTCCTCTTTTAGGTCTCCTCTATCTATGTCAAGCACTTTGAGGTTGTACCCTCTTGAGATAGGTATTTTCTAGGTGATGCATTTTTCATTGATGCAAACCCTTTCCTTTATCTACATCCCTCTCTAGGGTTTTCTCTACCCTTGGTTGATCTTCTTCATGTATGACCACACTTTATCTAGGAGGGGATGGAGTCATTTTCACTTCTAGAGGAATCTCCTCTCAAGTGAGAGATTATTTTTCCTATACCTTTATTGTTTCTTTCTCCTTACTTATCTCTCCTTCCTCTAACTCTTGGATCTGAGATGGTGGGGGCATTAATATAGTATCCTACTCAAATGGAGGTGAGGAACCTAACTTATCAAGAGAAAATGAAATGTCAGTTTGTCCAGGCACCAAGACTTGGGTCTATATAAATACATTTCCTCTATGTTATACCCTTGGAGTATCCCTAATAACTCCCCCTTCTACATAAATCCCTACAAGAAAGAAGTCAAAATTGGACAAATCAAATGTATCAAAATCATCCTTAGTCATAGTCTCAATCCATCCCTCCTTTTCCTGATCTGTAGAGTCTTCAACCAAGATAGGTTCCTCTTGTGTTAAGAGGGAATCTGAGTCTAATTTTGTCTCTTTTATTCTTTAGTGGTTCTGGCAGACCAGGTCCTCAAATTGATAAGTATATGCTCCTCTTCCTCTACTTCTTCTTTCAAATCTTCTAGTATTGTCTCAATGATGGAAGATGAAACACTATGTTTCTTCTTCTTTAATCTTCCACATTTCTATCCTACTACTAGTATAGGTTTTCTCCTCTTCTTTTTAACTAAAGGCTCAGGTGCAATTTCCTCTTGAGCTTCATGCTTAGGTGATTGGTCTTATTCTTGGACCTCCTCAACTATTGCAACCTTTCTTTTCCTTTTCTTTTTATTTTCCTCCCAGTAGAAGTATGCAACATCTATGTCATGTCACTATCTTGGAATGCACCAAAAAGGTATATCCCCATGTAGGAGTTGTCACCTTTACTTCCTTTCCCTTCTTTGGTTGTGTTGAGGTCTTTAAGGATGATGACGTAGGTAGTGGATGAATAACTAGGGCTAAAGGCTCACCCAGCTATCCAAACCACCTTGCAAGAGTTAACACAATGGAAGCAAACACAAGGAAAAACAACCAAAGGAGGAAGAAGAGTGAAATACTTTTATTGATTCATGAAAATATCAGCATACTTGCCTAGCTGTAAGGCCTTTTGCATTATAGCCAATTACAAATAGATTCAAATCTAGACAAACCAACTTCAAGTTCTCATATTCTACTCAATCCTCTAAGTTCTCTTTATTCTACCTTTAATCTAAGCCTAAGCTCTCTATTTACACTTGCCAAAATGGCTTACAAAAGATTCTAGAACGTTACATAATAGAAAGGTCGACCTCAAAATGGTCAACACTCATCCCTAAACAAGATCCTATCATTTAAATCATAATCAAAATTAAATACACAAGTCAGCTCCCATTAAGAACCAAATATATAGACAACTTAGCACACGTTGGATAACTTGACACATACTGGAAAACTAGCACTTGGCATCAACTGAAAACTCAAGACCCAAAGGATCACTCAGCACCAACAAGAACTCGACACCCAAAGGATCACTCGACACCAACAAAAACTTGGCACCCAAAGGATCACTCGGCACCAATAGAAACTTGGCACCCAAAGGATCACTCGGCACCAACAGGAACTCAACACCCAAAGTATCACTTGGCACGAATAGGCAAAAAGAACAAAATGGTAGGTTTGCAAAAAAAACCTAGGATGCTCCTACATCAAACAACTAGGGTTGGAGAAATGATTCTCCTAAATCATGCAAGTGTTACAACTTGAGCTAAATCCAACTCAGATTGAGAAATCCATGTAGCATCTTCAACTAGTCTATTCTTCCACTTCACCAAATATCCATAGTAGTCTTTTCCTCTTGTACTTTTACTAACTCTCTGATCCAATATTTGTTCAACCTCTTCAATCTACTTCTTAGGATAATCATTAGGTACAACAACTTCATCATCTGACTCATAATACTTATACAAATCAACAACATTGAATATAGGAGATATATCCATGTCCTCGGGTAACTCAACTTAATAAGCATTACCACTATCAAACTTCTTCAAGATGTTACAAGGTCCAAATTTCTTCATCTTCAGCTTACTATATGTTCCAACTAGGAATCTTCCTTTCTTCAAATGAACCATCACCTCATCACCAACTTAAAAATCATGGTGTCTTCTAGACTAATCAACATTCTCCTTATACTTCTAATTACTTTGTTCCAACCTCAACTTCACTTCCTTATGCAAAGACTCCATAAAATTAGCAAGTTCTTCTTCTGCAGCGCTTCTCTTTTCTTCATCAACAACATATGTCAAATTTGATATACCTCTAGGATGCATTCCAGTAATAATCTCAAAAGGTGGCTTCCCTGTACTCCTATTCACATAATTGTTATATGCAAATTTAGCTTTTGCCAATACCATCTCCCAATTACTTGGCTTATTCCCAACTAAACATCTTAGAAAATTACCCAAGCTTCTATTTACAACCTCTATCTGTGGATGAAATGTAGAACTAAACTTCAACTCATTACCCTTCCTTTTCCACAAAGTCTTCCAAAAATATCCAACAAACTTATTGTCTCTATCAGAAATAATACTTCTTGGTAATCCATGCAATCTCACAATCTCTTTAAAGAAAAGTTCAGCAACATGCTCAATATCTCATGTCTTCTTACATGGTATGAAATGAGCCATCTTAGAAAATCTATCCACTACAACAAATATGGAATCATACCCCTTCACTGTCTTCGGTAATCCAAGAACAAAATCCATACTGATGTCACTCCAAGGTTTCTCAGGAACAACAATAGGTGTATACAAACTAGTATTTTGATTCACTCCTTTTGCAACTTGACAAACTCCACAACTCTTTACAAATTTCTAAACATCCTTATACATTTGTGGCTAATAATACTTCTATTTCAACAAACTCATTGTCTTATCAATTCCAAAATGTCTAGCCAATCCACCACTATGCTTTTCTTTAATCAGATTCAACCTCATAGAACTTCTAGGAATACACAACTGAATGCTTTTGAACAACATACCTTCTTGAATGAAATACTCATCATACTTACTTATGTGATCTATTAGATTTGGTGCTATGCACTCTCTTCATGCCTCAAAAAAATTATGACCAACATCATACAACTCTTTCATTTCATCAAACCAAGAACTTCAACCTCCGTTTAAGTCAACAAAGAACATCTTCTACTCAATGCATCATCAACTATGTTAATAACTCCACTCTTATGCTTAATGACAAATGTAAAACTCTGTAAGTACTCAACCCACTTCATATGTCTCTGATTCAATTTATGTTGACTTCCCAAGTATTGTAAAGCTTTATGATTAGTATACAACACAAACTCCTTAGGAATCAAATAATTTCTCCACTTCTTCAATGCTTGAATAGTGGCATAAAATTCTTGATCATACAATACTTCCTTTTAGCATGATTCAACTTTTCACTAAAGAAAGCAATAGGTTTACCTTCTTGACTTAATACAGCTCCTATTTCATTACCACTCGCATCACATTCAACTTAAAATGCTTTGTTGAAATCAAACAAAGCTAATATAGGTAATTCAGTAACCTTTTGTTTCAAAGTCTCAAAACTCTTATCAGTTCCATGTGTGCACTCGAATTGTTTTTTATCTCCCCTCATTGTCTCAGTCATAACATTACAAACAGAACTAAAATTCCTTATAAACTTCCTATAAAAACTAGCCAAACCATGAAATGATCTTACCTCACCCACATTCTTAGGTGTAGGCCATTCCAAAATTGCTTTAACCTTCTCAGGATCCATCTTCAATCCATCAGCTAAAATCACAAATCCTAAATACACTATCTCCTTTTGCATAAAAGAACACTTTTTTAGATTAATCGACAAATTTTCCTCTTTCAACCTCTGTAATACTTGTCTAATATACTCAAGATGTTCTTCCTTAGTCTTACTGAATATCAGAATATCATCCAAATAAATAATCACAAACTTACCCAAAAATCTTTTCAAAATTTCATTCACCAACCTTATGAAAGTGCTAGGTGCATTAGTCAAACCAAAAGGCATAACCAACCATTCATATAAACCATCTTTTGTCTTGAAAGTAGTCTTCAATTCATCACCTTCTCTAATTCTGATATGATGATAGCCACTCTTCAAATCAATCTTGGTAAAATATTTTGCTCCACTCAAACAATCCATTATGTCATCCATCCTTAACATAGGAAACCTATATTTAACTGTTATCTTGTTAATGCCTCTAGAATCAATACACATTCTCCATTCTCCATTCTTTTTAGGTGCTAATACAACAGGTACATCACATGGATTCAAATTTTCTTTGATCAAACCTTTCTGCAACAACTCATATACTTGTCTGTTAAGTTCTTCATTCTTTGTAGGTGTCAATCTATATGGTGCTTTGTTTGGCAAACTAGCTCTAGGAATCAAATCCATACAATGACTTATACTTCTTACTGGAGGCAAACCATCAAGAATATCATTAGCAATAATGTCTTTATACTCATTCAACAATTCTGTATTTTCTACTGGTACTCGGCTATCACTCGATCATTAATAGCTTCTATTGCTTGGCCATTACTACCAACACTTGGTCCTCTAGGAAATATAGCAAAACAAACTTGATTCTTCTTCACTTCCTTTTCAAATTGCTTTCCGTTAACCATGCAAACTTTTATTGCAGTACAACTGACGTCATCTAGAATTTCAATCAAAGGCAACAATGTTTCTTCCCATTTACCCAAAAAATATATTGATTCAATCTTCCATCATGTACAACATATCTATCATATTGCCAAGGTCTACCCAACAAAATATGACAACAATCCATGGGCATAATATCACACAAAACTTCATTAAAGTAATGTCTAATTTTGAACTTCACAAGACATTGCTCACTTACCAATATCTTATGCTCATCTTTGATCCATGAAACACGATAGAGTTTAGGATGCTTCAGCCTCTGCAATTGCAACTTTGTAACTAGCTCCTCTGATGCCAAATTTGTAGAACTTCCACTATCAATGATCACTTTGTAGCATTTTCTAGCCATCTTACATATGGTCTTGAAAAGACTTCTTAAAACAAGTTCCTCATCACTTCCCTTATTACATAAGGTTCTTCTCACCATCAGATTTTCTCCAGCCTCAGGTCCACTTGGTGAACCCTCATCATCTCTTTGAATCACAACATTTCTGTTACCTTGCCCACTTTCAGAGGATCTACATTCAAAAGATCTATGTCCCTATTTTCCACATCTGAAACAATTACCATGAAATCCACCTCTAGAATAAGAATTACCTCTTCCTTGGTAATAATTAGTGCCTCCTCAGTAAGAATTACCACTTTTCCATTTAGTCTTGCCTTTGTAATCATTCTTCCATTCAGATTTGCCTTTATCCTGCACAAAATTGCCAGATCTTCCACCTTCACCATAAGATCTACCTTTGCCTCTCAGGAATCTACCACCTCTACCTCTTTGTCTTTGTTCATGCTTCTTTGTCAAGATCTCCTCAGCTTTCAAGGCATATTGATATGCTTCTTCTACACTTTCCAACTTTACAAAACTTATTTCATCTTGTATTCTAGATCTCAATCCATTAATGTACCTTGCAATTATCTCAACATCATCATCCACATGTCTAGATCTAATGTCCAATCTATAGAATTCCTCAGTATATTCTTTCATAGTCATGTCCTTTTGTTTCAAATCTTGCATCTTTCTCAACAAGCTAACTTGGTAATCAACAGGGAGGAATTTGTTCTTTACCTTGTTCACCATCTTTGGCCAAGTTATGATCTTCTCCTTTCCTCTCCTTTGTCTATTAGTTTGCAAGTGCTCCCACCATAGTGATGCATGACCTTTCAACCTAGTGGCTGCAATCTTCACCTTTCTATTATCAGGAGTGTTTTCATACTCAAAGAACTTCTCCATATCAAAGATCCAATCCAACACAACATTGGTATCCAATTTTCCATCATAAGGAACAACTTCTACAGTAGGCTTTGAATTTTCCCTAGACAACACTTGCAACAATCTTTCCTCATCTTGATCTTCTTTAGGTTCTGGATTATGGTTTGGTGCTGCTGCTTCATCATCACTTCTATCCTCAAGATGCACTCCTCTCCTCTGGGCTATCTCCACAACATCTAATTTGGCTGCAATTTGTCTCAATTGATCCAATATAGTATTATCAACATCGCTTCCTCTACGAATCAGGTTCCTACAAGATCGTAACCCTCTACAAGTTATAGGTCAAATCTGCAGATCTGCAACCCTACAACCAAATTCGAATCAGGGTTCTACACGATCCAATCTCCACAAGGATGAACCTCAAACTCTAATACCAATTGATGCAGGTAGTGGATGAATAACTAGGGCTAAAGGCTCACCTAGCTATCCAAACCACCTTGCAAGAGTTAACACAATGGAAGCAAACATAAGGAACATCAACCAAAGGAGGAAGAAGAGTGAAATAATTTTATTGATTCATGAAAATATCAGCATACATGCCTAGCTGTAAGGCCTTCTGGGTTATGACCAATTACAAATAGATTCAAATCCAGACAAACCAACTTCAAATTCGCATCTTCTACTCAATCCTCTAATTTCTCTATGTTCTACCTTTAATCTAAGCCTAAGCTCTCTATTTATAATTGCCAAAAAGACTTACAGAAGATTCTAGAACATTACATAATAGAAAGGTTGACCTCAAAATGATCAACACTCATCCCTAAACAAGATCCTATCATTAAATTCATGACCAAAATTAAATACACAAGTTAGCTCCCACTAAGAACCAAAAACACAGACAACTTGACACACACTGGATATCTTGGCACATACTGAAAAATTGGCACTCGGCATCAACTAGAAAATGACACTCAACATCAACTGGAAACTTAGCACCCAAAGGATCACTCAGCACCCAAAGGATCACTTGGCACCAATAGGTAGAAAGAACAAAAGGGCAGGTTTGCAAAAAACCATAGGATGCTCCTGCACCAGATGACCTATCAAGTAAGGGATCTAGTGGCAAGGGCTTGATACCCCAATATCTAGTCAACTTAATAATATGTCGATTGTTAACTATGTTTTGAACTTGGTTCTCTTATTTTTCTTGATTCTTTGGGAAGAGTCTTGAATAGGAAATTTGAACCTTGAACTTGAACCAAAAGTTCAAAGTTAAAAGGTTTAGAGTCACCTTTGTGAACAAAGTATTTTCTAGGGAGGTATGTCAGCCCTTGCACATTCTATGATAAAAAATTCATCATGCAAAAGCATGCATGTCATCCTCGTCCTCAAGAGAGGAGAAGCTATTGTGCAAAAATGTGTTGGAAGAGTCAAGAGAGGGATCTCCAATGGAGATAATCCTCTGCTTCTCTCCTCCATATGAATGATCACTTTAGCCATTTGGGCTATGAGAATGATGAAGGGTCTATGTAGAGATCATGGAAGCCACTTGTGGCGCATGGGCCTAGGTGGACCAAGGTTCTGAAACAATAGATCTCACCATCCCCTAAGACTCAAGGTTTGAATCAAGTGGTGGAAGTAGAGGTACTAGAGAAACTAGTGGAGTGACGCTAGCAGTGGCCTAACCATTATCCTAGGAGGAGCCTGCTTTGGAAGAAAAGTTGCTTTTACCCTTCTTGACAAAGGTAGTCCATCATCTTTTTTAGTAGCTTCAGCAGGCTTGGTCTCTTTGGTTGGTTTCTTGTTGCGATTGAGAAAGAGACAATCCCTAATATTGTGCTCCACAAAATGGACAATAGTAGTGGATGTTCAAAAGATTAAGGTAAAGGTTTATGGGTGAAAATGGTATTACTAATCAGAATATCCACAGATTCCTTGAGAACCCAAGATAGGTCGACCTCCACATAAACCCTACGCTAAGGGCAAGCATTGAAAAACTTGTTAGGCTCAAGGAAAATCACATTGCTGATGATTTGTGTAATAGATTGCAAAAATGACCAACATGATACTGGGAGACTAGGGAACTCAACCCAAACTGGGAACTTAAGCTTGTGATCATCTAAGACAGTAAAGTCTTGAGACCAATGCTGAAATAATAAGAGGGAAGATAAAACATACAAGGACCATGGGTGAACACGTGCTTAGCCTGGCCAAGATTACCAGAGTATAATATGTAAAAGCCCTTGGTGAGACTCTAAATCCCTTCAAGGAAAATACCCTATGGGATCCAAACCTTAGAAATCCAGTCTCAAATCATGCTTTTAGAAGGAGTGTGACCAATAAAATAGCCTATCAAGGTTTCCTGCTTAAGCCATGCAATGGTAGTATCAAAATCTTTGACATTAAGGATAACATCAGGAGAGGAATTACCCTGTGAAACACCTTGGAGATGAACTTGCGCGAACATTTTCTCAAAGGATCCATTTGTGCCAATAGAAGCAACTCTAACACCAACATTAACTATTCGGCTAGAGAAGGTCAAAGTCATTATAACCTAAACAATATCTTGTAGTAAATATGGAATGATAGGCAATGGAAACAAAAAGTTTCAGAATAGAGTTGTACTTGTACAAACCCTAGCAAAGTGCATGTTAATCTCATTGCAAGATATATTGTCAATTAGGGTCAAAACACTTAATCATAATGGAAAGACAATTGTAACTAAGTTTCTAGTTTATAGTGTTAATCAAGATCACAAAGGAACCATGCAAAAAAAGTTAATAATGTAGGAAGTAAGCAGTGTCAACCGAGAGTTAACAGTTGACACCAAGTTGTAGTGTCAACCAAGTTGATAATCCAGTGAGAACCAAGTCAACGAAACAATTTTTGTTCCAAGGTTATAATCAAACTAGCGGAGTAGTGTGAATTGAATCAGTAGTGTCTATGGAATGATCAACATGAACTGAGAATCCAATATCAGTCGAGTGCCAAAGTTAGCCAAGGTGATAGTGTTGCCCAAGTATCTTCACCATTGCTCGAGTAAGCCATTGGACCCGAGTTTCAACACTGAGTTGACTTGGTAATTATTTTTGGAATTAGTTATGTTGTAGTTGACCTATGATGGAACTATTTGGATGGATATAAGTATAAGACATTTTGTTTATTTAATAATTCATATTTATTGTATTATCATACAAAGCATTAAGTGAATATGGAAGGGCAGATTGTTTGAAGGCTACAAGCATTCCAAGGAAAGGAAGAGACTCATCTATCATAGTCAGGTGATCAGTTTACTTCAAAGGATCTTCATTAGCAATCATAGTTGCATATCAGAGATCAATCCATTGATTCATCCTAATAGGTGCATCAGTCCCAAATCCTTTAGCCGGGTGGACCTAATAGTCCTTATTGCTCTTAACTGATCAAGATCATCAAAAGTGATCATTTTTAATCCTTAACAGGCCAAATTTATTACTATAGTAGTGAAGTATTGTGGGTGTCATCCCCACCCCAGTTTTACCTTCTACTTGGAGGGTTTCTGGGTTATCAATGTTATGTTATGGTATTGTTGCTTTACTGCTTCATGTTTCTTGCATGCAAGTAGATTAGAAAACTTAACAAAGTGGTTTAATAAGAAGAAGTTTAAGTGGTTCCTGATTCAACCCCCCTTTCAGTCACCTAGCTTGCATTACATTTACAACAACACATTCCTCACAATAGAAGTTTTATCAAATGATACAAGTGAAAACCAAAGTCTCTAAAGTTGCTCGAAATAAATACTAATTTTTAAAGAAAATTTAATTTTCATTTCAACAAAATGCATAAATACAACTACACAGTCATCAAATGTAGAATGATAGGAAGAATTTCTAATCACTTGATATTGTAGTCTAATCAATAGCCAAGTTTAAAATTGCATATAGGTTGTTGATTATTTTCCCATGGCTTTTGAAAGTAAGATTCAAACTATTTTAATAGAGAAAAAAGGAAAGAAGAATAGACATTTTCCTCAAGAAATTTTAGAATGCTATATGGATCGGTACTATGGAAGCTCCCATTTGGTTATAGCTAAATTTGCCCATTCCCAAATTTTTATTGTTCTTTTTTATAAAATATAATGTTCTCCAATAAATTTCCCAACATGCAACCTCATACTTCTTGCACTCTCCATTATTCTCTTGTTCATGCATTCAACTACTCCATTTTCTTGTGGAATGTTAAGAATAATTTTTGGCCTACAAATACCATTAGAGGAATAATGATCTTCAAACTTTTAGCTGGAATATTCACCACCATTATCAGATCAAAGACATTTTAGTCTTTTACTAGTCTCATTCTCAACTAAGATTTTACATTTCTTAAAAGTTTTATATACATAAGATTTTTGTCTCATACAAAGAGCCACCAAGAGAAGACACATGAGCTGGTCCCCATATATATGTATGCACAAGCTCTAATTTCTCATTTTTATTTTTCATCGCAGTCTTCACAAAACTAACTCTCTTTTACTTTCCATACACAAAACTTTCACAAAAAGCTATATTTACCCATTTCAGACCTAGTAAAACGTTCTTTGACTGAAGTAATTTCATACCTTTCTCACTCATACGACCAAGTCTATGTTAGATTGTGGTGACTGATTAGGAAAGTACTGTACATACTTCATAAATAGTGGAAAAAAATTTTTTTGGGCAGTGGCCGACATGGTAGCCGACATATTATGGCCGACATGTTATAACCCTAAAGCGGTTTAATACTTGTATAAAAGGGCTTAGGGTTGGGTATTTTTCATAATTTTGTGATGCGAAATTGGTTCTTGCGGCGGTATTGAGCTGTAAGGGATTACGGATTGTAATCAGGTTGTAATCACTGGATTGTAATAAGATTGGACTTGATGTTTGGTGGACGTAGCCCAGGGATTGGGTGAGCCACGTTAAATCTTGGTGCCTTGTGTTCATTTCTATGTGTTCTATTATTTTTTCTATTATTGGTTATATTTGCATGTAGTTTTTTTTTAATTTCTGTCTGTGGTTTATCCTAACAAGTGGTATCAGAGCGAGGTTGTCTTTCAGTTATCCTCTGCAGGAAAGTCTCACGGTTGAGTGGGAGCGATGGCAGATGAGGGTAAGTTGAGGTTTGATAGGTTTAATGGGCAGAACTTCCAGTTATGGAAGATGCAAATGGAAGACTATTTATATCAAAAGGATTTATGGAAGCCGTTGGAAGGAAAAGCCAAGAATCAGGGAACTATGTCAGAGGTTGAATGGGATCTTTTGGACAGAAAGGCACTCGAAAGCATTAGGTTATGCTTGGCACCATCGGTGGCATTTAATATTACAAAAGAAAAGATGACAGAAGATTTAATGAAAACCCTAGCGACACTGTATGAAAAGCTCTCTGCTTCAAATAAGGTATTTCTCATGAAGCGTTTATTTAATATGAAAATGGCAGAAGGTGGATCTGTTGCAGATCATTTAAATGAGTTTAATACTATTACTAGTCAATTATCTTCTGTGGGTATCAATTTTGATGAAGAAATTAGGGCTCTCTTGATTTTGTGTTCTTTACCTGAAAGCTAGAATGGCTTGGTAATGGCAGTGAGTAATTCTATTCCTGGATCTAGTACCCTAAAATATGATTATGTGATCGGTGTTATTTTAAGTGAGGAAACTCGTAGAAAATCCTCAGGTGGATCTACATCAGGAAGTGCTTTAAATGCACAAAGCAGGGGCAAAACGACTGAAAGAGGAAGTAACTCTGGAAATCATGGGAAATCAAGAGGAAAGTCAAAGGGGAGGAGGTCTCAATCGAGAGGACCAAATGATTGCTGGTACTGTGAGAAACTAGGGCACAAAAAGAAAGATTGCTGGAATCGAAAGAAAAATGAAGGAGATAAATCAGATGGAGACAAGGAGGCAAATGTGGTAAGTAACAAATCTGAAGAGGATGCTTTGCTTCTGTCTTTAGAAAGTGTTGATGATTCATGGGTTTTAGATTCTGGTGCTTCATTTCATGCTACACCTCATAGAGGTTATTTCATTGATTATGTCCAAGGGAATTTTGGGCTTGTTTATTTGGGGGATAATGAACCCTGTTAGATTGTTGGAAAGGGAAAAATTAAGATTAAGTTGCAGAATGGGAATCATTGGATACTACATGAGGTAAGACATGTTCCAAAACTAAGTAGAAATTTAATTTCAGCAGGGCAACTCGGTGATGAGGGTTGTGTAGTTACTTTTAATGATAAAAATTGGAAGGTTTCAAAAGGTTCCCTTGTAGTAGCAAAAGGTGTGAAAGTAGGCACCTTATATCTTTGTACAGGTCATATTGTTCCTTCTACTTTGATTGTTTCAGAGAAAAATGAATATTCAGAAACAATTACTGCAGTTGAGCAGGGAGAACAAATAGCTGCTGTAGATTCTGATACAGCGCTGTGGCACAATGGACTTAGGCACATGAGTGAGAAAGGTATGAAAGTACTTCATTCAAGGAAAGTTTTACCAGGTCTAAAATGTGTGAATATGGATTCCTGTGAAAGTTGTGTGTATGGAAAACAAAAGAGAGTGAGTTTTGTAAAGACAGGGAAGGAAAACAAAAAGGAGAAATTAGAGCTTGTGCATACAGATGTATAGGGACCGGCTCAGGTATCTTCCCTTGGTGGCTCTCATTATTATGTTACATTTATTGATGGTGCAACTAGGAAAGTATGGGTTTATTTCCTTAGACAAAAATATGATGTATTTCAAACTTTTAAGAAATGGAAATGCTTGGTTGAAAATGAGACTGGTAAGAAATTAAAATGTCTCAGATCTGATAATGGTGGTGAGTATTGCAGTCATGAATTTGAAGATTATTGCTCCACTAATGGTATTCGTAGACAAAAAATTGTTCCAAGGACTCCACAGGAAAATGGAGTGGTTGAACGCATGAACATGACTATAATGGAGCGCGCAAGGAGCATGAGGTTGCATGCTGGGTTGCCCTTACACATGTGGGCAGAGGCTGTCAATACTGTAGTATATTTGATTAATAGAGGTCCCTCTACTCCTTTGGGTTGTGGTATTCCAGAGGAAGCATGGACTGGTAAGAATGTGAGTTATTCTTTTCTCAAGACCTTCGGTTGTGAAGCTTTTGCTCATATAGACTCTGAAAATAGAACCAAGCTAGAAGCTAAATCAAAGAAATGTGTCTTTGTTGGATATGGCATTAATGAATTTGGTTATAGGCTTTGGGATTTTGAAAATCTTAAAATTATTAGAAGTCGGGATGTCATATTCAATGAGAAAGTGTTGTACAAAGATCTGTTGCAGCAACATGAGAAGAAAGAAGATGATTATGTAGTGCTGGATGATACTCCAAAAGCTGATGTTCCAGCCATTCCTCATGATGTGTAACAACTGCAACAACAAATACCACACACACAAGTAAATGTTAGACGGTCAACAAGGAAAATTAGACCTCCACAAAGGTTTTCTCCCTCTTTGTATTCTATTTTACTTACTGATGCTGGTGAACCTGAAAGTTATGATGAAGCTGTGCAGGTGGATACTAAGATTCAGTGGGAGTTTGCAATGAAAGATGAAATGGACTCTTTGCTGAAAAATAAGACATGGGATTTGTGCAAGTTGCCTCCAGGTAAAAAGGCTTTATAGAATAAGTGGGTTTACAGGTTGAAAGAAGAGGAAGGAGGTACGAAAAGATTTAAGGCCAGGTTAGTTGTAAAAGGATTTGCACAGAAAAAGGGAATTGATTTTGATGAGATATTTTCTCCTGTTGTTAAAATGACTTCTATTCGTACTGTTTTAAGTCTTGTGGCTACCGAAGATTTGCATTTAGAGCAGATGGATGTTAAAACCACCTTTCTTCATGGTGATTTGGATGAAGAAATATATATGGCTCAGCCACAGGGTTTTGAGGTCAAAGGTAAGGAGAACTTAGTGTGCAAATTGAAGAAAAGTTTATATGGCTTGAAGCAAGCACCTCGGCAATGGTATCTGAAATTTGACAGTTTTATGCATGAGCATGGATATAACAGGTGTCATTCAGATTATTGTGTTTATTTTAAGAGGTTGGATGATGATAGCTACATTATTTTATGTCTATATGTTGATGATATGCTTATAGCTGGGTCTAACATGCATCATATTAAGGGCCTAAAACGCCAGTTAGCACATGTATTTGCTATGAAGGATTTGGGGGCAGCAAAACAAATCCTTGGTATGAATATTTGCAGAGATAGGAAGAACAGAACCTTGACGCTATCTCAGGCTGATTATGTTGAGAAGGTGTTGCAACGTTTCTGTATGGAGAATGCTAAATCTGTCAGCACACCTTTACCTGGTCATTTGAAATTGACTAAAGAGATGTGTCCCAAGACAAAGGAAGAGGAGGATAAGATGTCCAAGGTACCCTATGCTTCAGCTGTAGGAAGTTTGATGTATGCTATGGTATGCACTAGGCCAGATATTGCACATGCAGTGGGAGTCGTTAGCAGGTATATGAGTCATTCAGGATTTGAGCATTGGAATGTTGTCAAGTGGATTCTTAGATATTTGAGAGGGACATCCAATAAGTGTTTACACTTTGGGGGCTCTATTACTGATTTACAGGGCTATGTTGACTCAGATTTGGCAGGGGATATTGATACCAGGCGGAGTACTACAGGTTATGTCTTTACTGTTGGTGGGGCAGCCGTGAGCTAGGTTTCTAGGTTACAGAAGATTAATGCTTTATCCACTACAAAGGCAGAGTATGTTGCTGCTACAGAGGCAACCAAGGAGATGATATGGCTTCAGTTCTTCTTGGAAGAATTGGGACATCCTCAGAAGGATAATTATTTGTTTACATATAGTCAAAGTGCCATTCATCTTGCTAAGAATTCCGCTCTGCATTCTAAGACCAAACACATACAGTTGCGGTACCATTTCATTCGGTCAGTTTTGGAGGATGGACAGTTAAAGCTGGAGAAGATACCTACCAATGACAATCCAACAGATATGTTGACAAAGGTTGTAACAAGGGAGAAGCTGAACTCCTCTTTAGCTTCAGTTGGTCTTTTAGACTAAATGTGAATAAAAGAACAGCAGAGTCCAGGGTGGTTTGATCCAGTGGGAGCCCCATGTGGTAGTTGTATTGCTATAGGATCAGTCTCCAAGTGGGAGATTGTTGTTTAGTGTGGAGCCTGATTAGTCCCCAAGTGGGAGATTGTTAGATTGGGATATTATGGCCGACATATGGCCGACATGTTATAACCCTAAAGCGGTTTAATACTTGTATAAAAGGGCTTAGGGTTGGGTATTTTTCATAATTTTGTGATGCGAAATTGGTTCTTGTGGCGGTATTGAGCTGTAAGGGATTACAGATTGTAATCAGGTTGTAATCACTGGATTGTAATAAGATCAGACTTGCTATTTGGTGGACGTAGCCCAGGGATTAGGTGAACCACGTTAAATCTTGGTGCCTTGTGTTCATTTTTGTGTGTTCTATTATTTTTTCTGTTATTGGTTATATTTGCATGTAGTTTTTTTTTAATTTCTGTCTGTGGTTTATCCTAACAGTCTATTGTGTCATAGTGTTGTTTCAAAATTTACAACAATTGTTTGATCTTCTTCTTGCTCAATTGCAACAACTGTTCTTGAGCACTAATTTTTTTTGAAACAATTAAAGTAGAAGGAATAGTATGACATGTACAAAGATATAAGGCACCCATTTTTACACCTTTTTCTACTATTAAGGAACCATTTAAAACCTTCCAATTTTTATCACTAAAAGTAATTGTGCAACCCCCATCACCTAGTTGCCCTGCTAAAATTAAATGTCCACTCAGCCTTGGAACATGTCTTACCTCTAGTAGTAGCCAATGATTCCCATTCTGCAACTTAATCTTAATTCTTTCATTTCCAAAAATATGACAGGGTTCATTATCTCCCAAATGAACTAGCCTAAAATCCCGTTGGACATAATCAAGAAAATAACTTCTATGGGGTGTAGCATGAAATGAAGCCCATGAATCTAAAACCAATGAATCATCAACATTTTCGAAGGAAAGAAGCAAAGCATCCTCTTCAGGTTTATCACGTACCATATTTGCCTCTTTATTTCCTACTTGTTTGTCTCCATTATTCTTTCAAGAGCAACAATCTTTCTTGTTATGACCTAGTTTCTCATAGTACCAACAATATCTTAGTCCTCTAGATTGAGACCTCTTTTCCTCTTAATTTTTTATGATTTCTATAATTGTTTCCTCTCTCATTTATTTTGCCTATGCTTTGTGTATTTAAGACACTTCTTGATGTAGATCCACCACCTCTTTTCTCACAAGTTTCCCACTCTGAAAAACACCAAAAACATCATCAAACTTTAAGGTATTAGAACTAGAGACAAAGTCACTCACAACCATTACCAAGTCATTCCAACTTTTAGGCTAAGAACAAAAAATCAAGACAATCCTAATTTATTCACCAAAATTGACATTTATAGAAGATAACTGATTGGTAACTGTGATAAACTCATTCAAATGATCAACAAAAAAACCACCTTCTACTATTTTCATATCAAACAACACATAATGAGTAATACCTTATTTGAAGTGGAAGGCTTTTCATACAACTTTGGTAGGGTTTCCATCAACTTTTTAGCTGTCTTCACTTTCGTAATATTAAATACCATTGATTGTGCTAGGAATAATTGAATACTTCCAAGTGCCTTTCTATCCAAAATATTTCAGTTCTCATTTGTCATATTTTTGTCTTTCTTGGAATTCCTCCCACTGGTCACCACAAATCCTTCTGATAAAGATAGTCCTCCATTTGCATTTTCCATAACTGAAAGTTTTTCCCATTAAACTTCTCAACCTTCATCTTACCCTCATCTATCAGTGCTTCCACTCAAATGTGAAACTCTCACTCAACTGTGAGACTTTCCTATAGATGATGATTAAAAAACCTTGCTCTGATACCATTTGTTAGGATTATATAAACAAAAAGATAATAGTTACATACAAATATAACCAATATCATAAAGGAATAAAGAACACATAAATGAATAGAAAACACAAAGATTTAACATGGTTCACCCAATCCTTGGGCTACATCCACCAAACAACGAAGCCAATATTGTTGTCTATTAGCTTCAACTTGTTACAATCTTCAATCTCCCTTATAGCTCAATACCACTGCAAGAGGCTAAATATTCACCTTAGAAAACCCTAACCCTAAGCCAATATTATGTAACTTATGTTAGCTTAACAAATTAACCCTAAACATGCTTGACGAGTTAACCTTGGGACATGGTCGATGAGTTAACTCAAAGATTTTTGATGAGTTAACCCAAAAAAAATTTATGGGTTATGAAATGTGTACAATACTTTCCTGATCAATAACCACAAATCAACATTATCAAGGTAGATATGCAGTAAAAAGATAAAATATATAAGAATGAATATGTATATTGAAACAAAGGAGAGAAGACACACCTTACAAAATACAAACCTATAAATGATCTATCAAATGATATCAGAACTTGTTGGAATGCAGGTTCTAAACCTGTAACAATAGAATATGCAAAACCCAAAAATCTTTAGGCTCTCTATCAGGGTTGATCTGGATCGGTAGGGTTGATCTGGAGGAGTAGGGTTAACCTGAAAGGGTCACATTATGTCCCTACTTAGCAGTGTCTGATTACAAAACAATTTCCAAATTTATGATGAAATCACATTAAGTGGGTGATAAACCATCATTAAATTGAAGTGCTTCCAATTTAAGAGAGTACATGTTCTTATTATTCCACCAAGATATAAATGATGATTCATTTGTATTGTTGGAGTTATTTTATAGCATCCTTCCTCCAACTATGTAATTTGAGAGGTAAGGAGAAACTGATTGGCTTGGAGTTAGCATAGGTAAAATTGGAAAGAGAGACAACAAAGAATATTCAAGAAAAGGTGAGTTCCAAATAATTCTCTAACAATGGTAGGATCAAAGATCAAGCCCATACCTTAAGGAGAATAACGTTTCAATTGGTAATGGAAGTTTACATACGTGCTTCATGTATGTCATGAATTCAAGAACTAGACTAAACATTTCTTTGATAAGTCTTTATGCATTGGGCTAAGCACTACCACAATAACTTCATCTAGGTCACAACTAGGTTTAATTTTCTCTAGTAAATTATTCAACTTTAATGAATTTGTGCACTAGGTTAAGAACCACCCCAATAAATCTGCACATATTAGAGTTAGAGTTAGAATAAGAAGAATTGGAAAAAATGGTAATAAAGCTTTGACAACATTACTGTTAAGAATGGAGCCATTTATTCTTTGGTAATCATAGGGACATTGCCAAATTAAAGTTGTAATTATGTTGGATAGATGCCCGAGTTCATAATATTTGCAATAGATTAGTATTGAATTATAACATGATGTAAACTCTATAGTTCACATATTGTTACAACATCCATAATAAATTAATGCTTCTCCTTAATCATTTATGTGAAATAACTTTCTTGATTAGGCTTTTCTTAATGTTCTCGTCCACATACACACATATATACTGTTTAGATGGAAAATAACATCAATGAATTTAACAATGTAAACTAAATGAGATGAACTCATTGCTTAAACATGTTCCCCCTAAATCATTGCATACAGGAGAAAGAGGGGCTTTCAAACACAACTCTCAAACATAATACAACTCAAGTTATATTAGTAAAATACAAATAAGATGAAGGGATGCCAATACTAAACCCAAATTATACTAAGGAAGTACACGATAAAGTTCTCCCACCGATCATATCTAAAAAGTGATATTAAAATTGTTTTAATAAAAAATCTAAATAAATATTAGACATCCTCCTAAAATGCATATTTTTGATAGACACATAATTTCTAACACATATTTTAAATTTTCTATAATCTCATTCTATTTTTCAAATAATATAACTTAATTTTGACATTCAATTTCTTTTCCTAAACATTAAAAAAAAAAAATCTTTTATATTTTATTTTAAAAAGTTAAATAATATACGATCGTATAAGATTCTGAACAATCTTTCCTTTCATTTAAATACCTTTTTTTTAAATTTATTTTTTATTTTAACAAAATGCATAAATACGGCCACACGGTCATCGAATTGGAACGTTAGTAAGAATTTCCACTCACTGATATTGTTGTCCAATCAGTAGCCGAGTTTTGAATACAAGATTCAAACTGTTTTAATAGAGACAACAGGAAACAAGAATAGACATTTTCCTCGGGAAATTTATAGAGCGTTATACGGATCACGTATTTTATCTCCATCGTTGCGCAACTGTAAACTAGGTATTATGGTAACTCCCATTCAGTTGTAGCTATACTAAGAGCATCCCCAAATTTTCACACATTGTTATCGTAAAATACAATGTTCTCTAATAAATTTCAGGACTTGGAAGGTGCAGATTCATTCCATAGAGCTTGAGGTGCATTCCACAGGGCTTGGAGTTCATTTACACAGTCCCGTGGAAAATAGCTGACAAATTTTAAGCTATTATAGGCATTCTCTTTGATTTCCAGTAGTAATATGGAGTGCATTTCGTCTGTCTTATGCCCAAGATTTCATCGTACCACTTGCTTTTCGAAGTCGAACAAGATTCGATGCGCAGTTGCTTCGAAAACGTACAAAATAACCCTACTTCCTGGTGATGGTATCGGTCCTGAGATTACTTCTGTCGCCAAGGATGTGCTACGCCTCGTGGGCTCCCAAAAAGGTAAAGCTTTTCCTTTTTCATTTATTCTTAAGGTGATTTGATACCTAGGGCTTCTATTCTGTTTGCTACTTTAGTTTCAAAAATGAAGATTTTAGGATCCAGTTAATATATGCATATATTTCCTATGTACCGGCAATTGAATCTTTAGGAGGTACAATGTATGTTTCAACATGGACGTTTGAAAAATGTATGTTGGAATTTTTAAAACAGTACAGGAAGGTGTATGGAACGATCACATTCGTATCATTATAAACAATGAATATTTTCATATTATGATGTGAATGTAGATAGTATTATATTAAAAGGTGTCTAAATGAATACAGTTCGAACGGATTTTTGTAATGATTTCTGCTAGTTTTCTTGTGTCAATTGGCCCTTATTTCCATTCATCTTCTATATATAATCAAATGTTTCTTATCTACTCGGTAGACAAGAGACAACATTCACAATTGTTCCTTGTTTCTCAAACAAAAAAGTTCTAATTTAACCATAATAAAAATTAATGAAAATTCTTCTTAGGTAAAGCCTGAAGTCTCTGAAATAACCTTTTAATATATACCATCAAGCAAAACGAAAATTCAGAGGCATGGTCAAAAATTACACCTTCTAAAATAAGAAATTGACTATTCCGCCTTTCATTCTGTTTGTGAAAAAATGTAAATTGAATTAGATCTTAAGTAACTGCGGTCTACACTATCTGTTAACTATCTGTTAATTGAAAGCACAAAACCCAAAAATGAAATTTTTACTATATGCACTCAAAGGTCTCATAAAATGCACAAATGATATTCTAGTTGGTGGATTCACATCAGAAATATAGCGAACTATGAAATACACTTAACAGGAAAAGAACCAACCATTACATATGCCACGATTTTCCTCCAACCAGGAAAAATGTCTCGAGAAAAGAACAATCTTTACAAGACACAACGTGATTTTGGCCAGAGAGGATCAGTCTTTGTAGGATATACTATTATTTTTGCAACCTTTGTACTGCCAGTATTTTGTATATCCCCCCCCCCCCAAAAAAGGTCTGGTGGGAAGTTAATTTTCCTTCCAACCAAAATTGACTCCGTTAAATAGGACAACTATTTTTGTATAGTTCTTATTTCAAGCACCATACCAAATACAAATCTTGAAGAGGTACTGCAAACAACTTAAAATCCGACCCCAAAACTATTGTGCATACTATGGTTAAGCATGCCAAATTGGACCTTGTCCATTAAATTTTCAACTACTGTAAGTGAAAATCTAAATAAGGAATACTCCAAGCATAATCTACTACATATGGTTGAATGCAGCTCATGATGTTACCAAGATTTACCAGGAGAAAAAAAAATTCTTATCAATCTGGACAGGCCTCAATAAAAAATTCAACAACCAGAAATAACTTCCAAAAATTTGACTTCTATATGGTTGCAGGGAGACGCTTCTCTGATCCCTGGAGACATGTTTTCGCTACCAGATATGTGGGCAGAGGCGTCCTTGCTTGCAAAAAACATCCTGCCACTGTCTCTTCCTGTTTCCACCTAATAAACAAGAATACAAAACCCTAAAAAATAAATGCCCAGAAGAGCAAAAACCAAGTCGGGAAAAGGAATGAACATAGTTTGCGATCACTTTTTGCATTTACAGCTGATGCGACACCACATGATATCAATTTTGAGGGTTTGGACTTGACACGAGTCACTTGTTTAGCGTGTCCCACTTGACATTTATATAGAGAGTAAGTTGTTGCATGAATATACAATTATCATAATGGCTACTTAATTTAGGCATTCCCTGTAGATCTTGATTGTCTTTTATCCTTCAGTGCTTTCTTGCAGTCAACAAATCGTAAAAAGAGGCCTTTTAAAACATTTTGTTGAAGATGGATATAGTTGGAATGGCCTTACTCTTCTGAACAAGATATGGTCTGGGATAACTATTTGCCATGATTTTGCTAATCATTTTCCTGCCTACGACCAGAATGATCATGGAGATAAAAATGCCGGTCAAATCTCTGTCACTAGCATGGCTGGCAATGAGTCTATAGCACCTTCTTGATAACTTCCTTGAATAAAAGGTCTTCAATCATAAATATATATATATTTTATCTGCGTTCAATCATATATATATATATATATATATATATATATATATATATATATATAATACATTATATTTATATATGTTAAATATAATAAATTATTATATTAAATTTCTAATATTTTTTATGTTTTATATTTATATTTTTTTTAAATGTTATTTGTTATCTTTTATTATGGTGTCTCCATGTACCTGTCTTCTTTTTTCAAAAAATAGATGTTCCAGTACCAGTCTTGTGACAACTTCACTTTTCCAAAAGATCAGAAAAGCAAATAATCGACATACGCACTCAGATGTCATTGACAAATCATGTAGGCAGGTTCAAATGATTTGAATTGCTCTCTCCCCCCTCCACCTTCTACATCTCTTTTCTGGTGTGTACCCATCATTGGTTACTGTTTGAAAACACTTAATCTGCAATAATTATAGCATAAGAAGAAATTTTTTATATCTTCACAAATTTTTCGCCCGTTATCTTTCATAGATAATCTGAAACCTTAACCTAATAGAGTTTCCATACATGTTGGGGTGTGTTAGCAATGTGAGGTTTTTAAGAGCATGAAAAAGAAAAGTCAAAATGGAGGCATGAACAGTAGAAGAATCTAGCATTTCCAAATCTTTCCGAGATTAAGGAAAAAAATAAGAAGGCATCAACTCACATTAAGAGATATCATAAACTTGAATTTAAAGGCAAAATATATGAGTGTATATGCTTTATACAATTATGGAAGAGTGAATATGAATAGTTTGCATTTTGCATCCATTAAAGGAGATAATGTGTTTATTATGATCCAGTAAGTGTAAGGGAGGAAGGATGGTGTAATGCTTGTTGATGAGCAGCCTTTATATATGTACAATGCAAATCAAGAAAGACAAGGTTGGAATACTTGCCCATTTTAGTTCACAATTTAATTTGATTCTGTTTGAAGTTGTAAGAAGGCTTGGTTTGCAAACTTATCGTCCACATTGGGTTGGATGAAAGGTTCATAGACTCAAGTGAGAAATTTAAGGTCAAGTTTGAGATCAACTAAGAGTTCAGACTAGTCCTTTTATTGTATCTTATTGTTGCTGCGTCATGATGGGAACAAACATATACAAGTGGAGACCAGCTATATCGGAAAGTCACTCTAAAAATTCTTGCAATAATAAGTCTAACTGAGAAAAATGACTCATTTAAGGTAATAGTTTTTTCTTCTGCTTAATTTGAAAGATAAGGAATATGATGGGTCTAGAAATTTTAGAAATTGAAGGTGCTAATAATGGTAGTCATTATAACCCAGACTCACTCCTACTGAGGAAACAAGGAATTTTATCCAGACAAAATAAGAATAAGAAGAACATGCACACCATATCATATTATGATTCAAAAGTATACGTATTCATTTATATTCAATACATAATACATATCCTTATAGCTCCATGCATTCATATACACATTCCTTATTTCTTACTATCCGACTTCTATATATTTCTACTCTATATTCCACTGAATACTGTGAATGTATCTCCCAGTACACTTAACTTTACAATTAGTCCTAAACTTATATTCTGTGCTCCAAATCCAATGCTCCATCAACTTGATGCAGTAAGATGCGACAAGGTCTTTGGATGTCTATTTGTTGCTTATTTCCCACCAACACCATCCCTTCTTCAAAAGTTTGACTTGTCCTCAAGTTAACCTTGTCATGTCAGAAGAATGTCTTCGTGGATATCTTGAAGGGCATCGAACTTGTCATCCTTTTGTCACCTACTGAAGCTTGTTCATGTGAGTTTTGGAGTTGCTCCACTTGCTTTTCTACTACCATGAGTGTAGTTAGTTGAATGTTATGTAAGAAGTGTTGGGTCTCTTGTAGGAAACTAGTCATTTGAGCCAACTAATTAGCAAACTCCCCCAACTGGTGGAATCGGATCTTGGTTTTATCCCTCTGCTTTTGGAATTGTTGGTATTGATCATGTAGTTGTTCAGTGCCTACTCTTTCTTGTCCATCCATATCTTTCTGTAGTAACTAAAAGTTTTAAGGACCAAAAACCTTAAGATATTCTTTCTTTTTATTGATGAGAAGAAACAAATTACCTTTCACAAAAAGAGGAATTAATGGAAAATAACTGATAACTGCCAATTCATAACTGCATTCTCATGAAAAGAATTAAACCGCCAGCTGAAAGATTTAAACTACCCTTTTGATGTACTAGGAAGAACAATTTCAACATGATAGATTAACTAACCATCTACATTACACATGAAATGTAAAATATTATCTAACTGCAGAATCTTAACTACCATTTCATATAAACAGGAAAGTAACTACATAGAATATAAAGCTGATGGTGAAATTGAGATAAAGATGCAACTGAAAGAAAATAATGGAATATTAACAAGGTTTAGATTGCACCATAAAGAGAAGTAGAAACTGGTCTATGCTGTGCAAGTATAGGCATTTGGAGAAGAGGAAAAGCATTGACAAAGGTTCAACCTCTCAACTACGGACCTAGTGTAATTTCCACTCATTCTCTACTGAGAAAGACCCTACCCTGCATGGAATGAGGCATGTGTACACCATCTCGTCCTGCCACTTGAGTAACCTGTGTTAAAGTTACAATCACAAGGCAATTCTAGACAGGCACAAGCCATGTCCCTTGCTATATAACTTGTCATTACAATCTTTAGACATATTCCCAAATAATTGAATGTGGATCATTGGATCTGGGGTTATGGATTGTATTAATTAGATCAATAAGTTCATTTTTACCAACTGGCAACAAGGTGAAACAACAAGTTGTTTAGTAACACATTTGTGCACCAATATGATTAATATAATATTACATCTAAGAATAAGAGACCAATATATGGTCTCATATATATACTGTAACTTCAATATCTATTTATAATATTAAAATTAGGAACAAGAAGTATATTTTATATATATATTTGTATCTAATCATAAAGTATTGCAAGTTAGTGCAGTCCTAGCCATTCCTTAATCACTTGCCATTGCCCCTTTAGAGGAAAGGTTGGTGTTGTATAGGGATAGGCAAAGTAAATCCTCACAAGGTAGGTGACTTGGACAAGGTCCTAAAGCCTTATGGGAGTTTAATTGTAGATTGGTGTCAAGTGCCCTATGACAAGTAAATCTCCATCCTCCTTAGGGTTGATGATAGAAGGGAACTAAGTAACTGGGGCATAAGTTTATAAATTGCCAAATATATTATGAATCCTTAATTGTTTGATTGTTTAATCACATATAAATGCATAGTGATATATATTAATCATTGGAAATTGGCAACCTCCTAAGAGGGGACATTACAATTGGTATTAGAGCTTTAATCTTGCCATCATGTGAGAGGTAAGTTAATGTAATAAAGCCAAAGGCTACAAAGAGCCTTCAAAAGGGAAAGAATAAAACTGGCATCAAATTCTAATTCCGCTCAAAACAATAACATGGGTGGACCAAGGGAAAATGATTTTAGACATTCGCGAAGATGACCATTAAAGCATTAATGGACCCAAATGAAAGAACAACCCAAGTAATTTTACAAGCCTTACAAAGCATGGGAAATTTGATTGATAACTTTAAGATCATGCAGAACATAATAATGGATCCTCTCTGTCTAGTATATCAAAATCCTCTTTCCTACCTAAAGATGATATACCAAGGGAGGAAAAAGAAATAAATCCACCCACTAACAACACAGAGGAAATGACTATAGCTACACAAATTTATACCAAAAGTTGACACAAACTATATCATTTAGGGAATTTTGTGAAGCAAAGTGACATGAAGAACCCAAGAAAGATAGGAGGCATCCAATTAAGGACTTGGGACATGAAGTAAATAAAATAACTCTTCAAAAAGTTTGATGGGTCTTGTTGTGTGGTTTTCACACCATTGCCTCATTGGAAATGGGGACCCCCTCTTTTTTCTTTAGCTAGTAGTAGTTGTCTTAGGCTGTTTTGGTTGGCAACATTTTTTTTTGCAAGTCTTTGAGTCCGAGGTAAGTTTGGGCAATTTTGGCTCGTTGGGAAGCAAATTTTAATCTGGGGTTTGTGCAACCATTTTGACGCCAGTTGGGGGAATTTTTGTGGCCCAAGTCCAAGACGAAAGTGAAACATTTGGTTAGGGAGAGATGGGTTTCTATGTTGGAAAAGGGGACAAAGTTTGTGAGAACACCAAGTCTTGGTGGAAATTTTGGATCTTTTGAAATCTCCCCCTTGGTGGAAATTTCAAATCTTTCGAAATTTCCCTTGTCCCTTCCCATCTACTACCAAGCACCAAAATTGTTCAACGGGAAATATTTTGCCTCCTAAGAGTGGAAATTTGAGATTGATGATGTTAAGGTGACCTTAGCTCCAAGGGTAGTGATTTTATTTTTGTAATTAAATCTAAAAATCTGGCTGTTATTACCTCTAAGATTCCTAATTTTGGATGATCTAAAAGGGAAATCTGAATTACATCAAGACCAAATGAATGTGTAGAGTTGCAAGAGAATTGAATTTAAATGCAAAATGGGATGAATATTGTTTATTGATGTGATTTTACTTTTCAATTTTTTTTTCACAAACCTAATGCTTTCTCCTTTGTTTTTCCAGGTGAATTTAAGAGGGAGAATGATGGATGGAGATTCATTCTTGGAAAGTCTTGGAAAATCATAGTGTTATTAGTGCACATACCCTCCATCGTCACACCTACAGGAAGGAGAGGCTAGAGGATAAGGTGATGATCAAGGCCTTGAAACTTCAAGTGGATACTGCAAGGAGATGGCTCAAGCCTGAGGACTCAAGTGAGAAGGAAGGATTCATGATTAAGCTATCAACCCACAAACTCAAGGCAGAATCAAGAAAAATCAAGCTCATGGGTTCACAAAGATGCAAATAATTCAAGTCGATTCCAAAAGGAAATTTCGAAGGATGGAGAAAATCACAAATGTTGGGGATACTATGCAAGCCAAGACTCCAAGCACAGAATAAGGATGATGAGGTGGTAATTGTTTGCCTCCTCCAATTAGAAAATTTCAGTTTCAAGCACAATTAATCAAATCGTGCCAAGTGTTCTATTTTCTCATTGTCTATCAAAATCATTGTAATTTTCTTATTGGGCCATAAATTGGTGCCTTTGTGTAATTGGTAGCCTTAATTGGGGTTTGTGGGAAGAAATCTTGGCCATTGATCTTTGATTCGATCTTGGCCCTTCGTTGTAATAGAACTACTATGAAAGACCAAGGCCTTCTCATTTGTAGTGGGTTAGCTTGAATGAGCTTCAGAGATTAGCTAGAGATTAGAAGGCTAGAGTAGGATAGGCTAGCCAAGGGAGAGACTTGATGAAGTTGTTGCTATAATACTTTTCAAAGTAATAGATAATTCATTGTTGGTTTTCATGGTGGATTACTTAATATTGCTTTGTAGTATTGCATGGTTTCCTCAATCTTTCATTTGGAGTAGATTTCTTTTCATGTTGGAGTAGTTTAGTTGAGTGGAAGTTATTGTGGATGTTTACTTATTTGACTCGAACAAATCCGGGCCACTAGCCTCTTGCTGATGGTAAGGGTGCCTTGTGTGGTAAGACGATGAACACTTAACTTCAATTGATGTTCAATCTTTGGTTTGCATCCAGATGATGGGATTGGAGAGGGGATATTGATGTGAAAATCATTTGCGTATTCCTTAGAAGCTTGCACTAAGTGGGTGCAGCCGTTGGTGAGATTACACCTAGTAGAGTCTAAGTCCAGCCATGATTCCTTCCATTCCTAGTTAGATGTAGAAGTAGTATTAGAAGTTAAGTTTAATTTAAAAGGAAAAAGTTGCAAAATCAAATTACATTTTCATTGGACATTGTAGAGGCAAATCTTTATAGGTGGAAGAGTTGATATCCATTAAATGAATAGCGTAAGTCCCTTTGTGATAACCAGCATATCACATCATAAAACTGAGTGAGGTCCATGATTAAGAAGGAACCTTGAAGTCATTTCATGATCTTACTTTGCAAGCTTAGCATGAGAAATGACCTTATATCAAGAGAGGACTGAGGGTTTGGTGTTTCTCCTTGAAACATTAAGTGTTTGATTCTGTATGTTGTAGTGGAATTAAACTCACATCAACAGGTTTGATAAATAACAGCCCATACATGGTTACAAAAGTTAAACACTTATTTTACCTCAGCCCCAATGAGAGAAAAAGATAAAGGGCAATTTGCTATTCTACATTTGAAAGGATTAGCCCATGAATTGTGGCACCATGGAATCCACACCCAAGAGCACCCAAATGTAATTTCCAATGGAGAACTCTCACAAAAACTAATCAAAAGATTTGACCTGAAACACCCTCAGAAAAACTTTTAAAGAACTAACTCGGTTAAAACAGCAAGAGATAATGGATGATTACATATCCAAATATCAAAGAAATGCAGTCATAGTTTTAGGGGTTGATGAAAAGATAGGCTAACATATCTTTTTGTTGAAGAATTGAAAGATTTGTTATGGGAATTGGTAAGTGCCTTTAACCCAACAACCCTAGATGATGCCATTGAAACACCTTTGAGACTAGAAACACCATCTACAAATATCAAAACTACAAGTGAGCATACAAAATCTTTCCATAAGAAAGAAAGAGTCCACAAGACCTCTATATGAGCTTAAGGAAAATAATTTATGCTTCAAATGCCAAGAACCTTGGGTATAAGGGTACATTTGCCATAAAGGAAAATATGAAGGAAAAAAGTGGTGCTACATATGTAAAAGACAAATGGAAACCAAAACATAGGCATGGAAGGAGAGAGTGAGCCCACAAAATATAACCAATATTTGACAAGGAAATAGAAGGATCCTGTTGTGGGGTTTGCACACCATCACCCCATTGCAAATGGGGACCCCCTGTTTTTGCTTTAGCAGCAAAAATCACTTTCTTAGGTGGTTTTAGTTGGCAGCATTTTCAAGTCTCCAAGTCCAAGGATGAGTTTGAGCAATTTTGGCCTGCTAGGAAGTAATGCTTGTTTGGGGTTTTGTGTGAGGGTTTTGATGTCCTTTTGAGGTATTTATGCAGCCTATGTCATGGTGGAGGGGTAGAGTTTTAGTCTAAGTGAAAAAGGATTACATGCTTGGGAGATGGGAAAAGGATTGTGAGCAAATTTGGAAAGTGGTGGAAACTTTTGATCAAAGGATTTCTTCTGTGGAAATCCTCAAACTTCAAGATTTTCACTAGCTATCATTTCTCCCCAAACTCTCAAGATTTCACCTGAATGTGTTGCAAACTTGGTTGTGAGGGATCCTTGGCTAAGGCAATAAATTGATTGATACAATGTTCAAATGATGAAGAGAAGGGAAAATGATAATTTTCCTAAGGATTATTGTTGAAATTCTTTTTGGTAGATCCACTATGGAAATCCTCTCTCATTAGGATTTTCTCCCTTCTTAACAACTCAAAATTGATCCAAAATCATGTTAGGGCATGACAACTTGTAAATGAATAGCATATAGGGTGCACAATTGCAAGTTTTGGGAGTCTCAAGTGGCAAAAACGTTTTTGGTGGAAATCCTTTGGCCAAAGGATTCCCATTGTGGAAATCCTCTATCCTTAGGATTTCCACCACATCAATCCTCCGAAGCCCAAAATTCCACCACCCTAAGGCACTCAAATCTGGTCTAAGACATGAGTCTCAACGACAAGGAAAAATGTAGTGGTTTATCATCGAGGAGAGGTTGAAATGGAACAAGTTTTGGTAATAACATTGCAAGGAAATCAAGTTGGTGGAAATCTTTGATCAGAGGATTCCCACCACCTTAATCCTCACAAACCCAAAATTCCCCCTTTTCACTTTGCACCAAAATTGAATTCAAGCAAGTGTTAGAGATCAGGGATGTTGAGTTGAAGTGAAATTGATAGATGACAATGAAGTTTTGGAAAGTTGTAAGGCAATGAAGTGCTATGTGAATTTGGTGGAAATCCTCTCTCTAGAGGATTGAGAGGATTCCTACCCTAGAAATTCCCCCAACTCCAAGACTCTACCTCCTTGGGATGGCTAAATTAGTGCAAAGCAACTCACTCGAGTGATTGCAAGGTAAGTGGGGTAAAGTCTACAAATTAATGATATATTTAAAGTGAAAGAGGAGATGCCAAGTCATGGTGGAAGTCCTCTGACTAGATGATTCCCACCATGGAAATCTTCTCTCCTTAGGATTTCCACCCCTATCCTCCCAACTTTGAATATCTTCCTTTCCCTTTAGCCTTATTTTCCTCATGCAAAATGAAAGACAAATGAAATAGGTGGATTGGAGAGTTGTGAGAGAAAGGAATTTTAATGCTACGTGATTGAAATTGGGACGACTTTTTTTATCATGCATGGTGAAAATCCTTTGGCAAGAGGATGCCCACCTTGGAAATCCTCTCACCTTAGGATTTCCACCTAAGAACTTTTTCTTCCAAGCCTCGAGAAATACCCAAGACATTAGTCATTTTCATAGTCCAAAGACTGGAAATTAAAAATTCTGATCCCAGGTCAACCCTCTAGGGAGACGTGCCCTTTGTGTTTGCATAACTATCAAAATGGTCAAGTTATGAGATCAGTGGAGCTTACCGGTGAGATAGGTTATAGAGTGTTCTCATTGATGTCAACAAAGAATTGAAGTGTCAACCGATATGAGAAAGGGAATTGGTGAGACAAGGCATGGTACGAGTTCATCCCAGTCAGAGAAGGATAGGACTAGAGTATGATGAAAGAAGGATAGGTGAAGATAGGTGATCTTCACAATCACACTTAGACTAAATAGGCTAATTGTAAGACAATATCGAGAAGAAGACAAGACAAGAAGACAGGAACTAGAGATGACTTGCCAGACAAGACAAGAGGGTCGACTAGTGAGATCAAGGTAGTGAAATTGTTGAAGGGAAAAGGCAGGAAACCTATGACTGAACACATCACCAGGTAAGTGTAATTGATTTGACACCTTGGAGAATGCAGAGGAAGTTGTCACATTGACCTCCAACATTAAGATAGGTGGGAGAACCCAAATTTGAATTCTTCTTAGCGAGTAGACTAGAGTCACAAGAAACTCATAACTGGATATTAATGGAATGTACATCTGACACCCACAACTTGCAAGAATGATGCATGACAAAGAAAGAAGTACACATCAAACAAAGACAAGAGAATTGAAATTTTGTGTTACCGTTTTTGGTAGCTTCAGTAGGATAAACTTATGAGTCTAAACTATTGAAGATATTATATTTAATTAAAATCATGTGAGATCTAATATATATATATATATATTATTGAGAGAAATTAATATAAAATTATGATTGTCATTATATTAATTACATAATAGTGAATAAACATGTTCCATGAAGGGACATGTCTCTTCTTGGCTCATTCTCAATATAAATATAGGAAATCCCTGCCTTTGGGAAACACATACTCTAGCCGACAGTGCTAATACATATACAACGATCCTAAATTAACATGGTATCAGAGAAATGCTGCAAATGCAAAGAGGACCTAGGAACCAATTGGCATAGACAAAACATCCATTCCCATGTAGAGAATTGATTTTGGCCGAGCAGTTTGAATACAATAAAGAATTGAAGCATTTTATTGCATAGTCCGCGCATATTTAGTTGGGAGATTAAGAGATTCGAGCAACACAACGAATAGAGACTCGTCTATCTTCTCAGGAGTTCAAGATGACTGCTAACTTAGCACAGGGAGTCAGAGACATCAAATAAAAATAATGAGTTCAGCAATGAACCCAACTCCAAAATCCATTCAATGTATAACAAAAGAAACACAAAAAAATAAAAACCATGGGAAAATAGATATTAAGGAGAATACCAAATAGAACTCAAAATCATCATCGAACCCATGAATTAAGGAAGTAGCAGGATCTTGCCATCCATCCTAGTCATTGTCTAAGGGCTAATATATTATTGTGAGGCCCAATGGGCAAAGATAAAAATAGAGGGTGGCCTTTCATTGGTTTGACCCGTTATAAAGGGTAAAACAATATTGTACAACCCGCTTGATTGAACAAAAAATAGAGTTTTAAAATAAAACAATATTTAGTGACGTTCAAACCAAAATGCAAACATGCAATTGGTCAAAGAAATGATAGGCGTCGAATATTTGTTGCAATTAAGTACAATAAATTGAAAACAAGGAGCTACGCCTAATTTAAGCCATGTGATATGGGTAGCAAAAATATAGATAAGAAAATTTTTATTTAAAAGGGACCATGATCGACTTGATCCACATAAATATATTTGGAGAGGATTTTACGATCTTGCTCGAGTAGCCAAAGGAATCAATTACGGAAATTGTGACAAATACTTATGTCACATAATGGCCCATGTTCCACATGGATAAATGTGGACCCACCACAGGTAATAAAGGTGGGGTTAAGATGGAATAAGAAAGGGATGAGCCTACATCGTGGAGGATAAAAAGGATTGCTAACAAGGTGGGGTGTAGTATATCAATATGGCTTCGAGAGATTGTGTAAGGCTTCAAAATGAGAACTTGGAGGTTATTCAATACAAGTCACTATGGATTGGGATGAGAACATCAGAACTAACATTAGAACATTGCGAATTTGATAGTTCTTATTGGGGACATCATAGTGGCATTAAAAGATAAGTATTTATTATTAAGTATTTAATTTATCTACTCACTATAGTCTCTCTCTTATTTTTATTTCTATACGTGCTATAAGAGCTATTTGCCTTGATTTTTTCTTGTCTTTGGGGGGATGTTCTTGCAGGAAAAGGGAGATTGATATCAGATTCAGAGGGAGTTTGACACTTCATCAGAGGCAACATTAGATGAGGAGCTCAAAAGATTGATATTCAGAGAGAGTCTAAAAATCCATGTGTGTGACTGCATGACTATAACGGGCCTGCCCCCTGGGTACATCCTGAGGAAGTGATGACTTCCAAATGATTATCACTTGTATTTGTAGAAGTTATTGAAAGGTGTAATCTTATAATAACTTAATCTTGTATTATGATGGATATCTTATGATGTCTAAGAAGATCATGATAGATTATATTTTGCATGGTGGATTAAGTTCCTTAAGCAGATTATGAATGTTCCTATGGTAAGTATCATTGAGGATATGTGTGCACATACCTTATGAATATTTTTGGGTACTTGGTGAATGCCATGTAACTTGATGTTTTAGGAGGCCATTACTTAAGAGTACTTGGTGAATATCACACAACTGTTGTTTAGGATGCCATTACTCAGAGTACTTGGTGAATATCTTGCAACTCGACATTTAGGAGGCCATTACTTAGATATCTGGTGAATATCATGTGACTTGATAATGTAAGGCCATTGCTCAAAGTACTTGGTGAATATCATGCGACTTGATATTTTGAGGCCACTACTCTTGATATCATGAGATGATATTTTATGGTGAGTATCTTTTGATCAAAGATATTGTTAAACATGCCATCCTTGATACTACATTGAGGTAATATCAAATTTATGTGTTTATCCTCCCTAGCTAAGAGGGAGTGTTATTGTTTTTGGTAGCTTCAATAAGATAAACCTACGAGTCTAAACTATTGAAGATATTATATTTAATTAATACCATGTGAGATGTAATAAATAAATTTAAAAAAAATAAAAATAAAAAATATATATATATATATATATATATATATATATATATATATATATATATAGATAAATTAATATAAAATTATAATTGATATTATATTAATGACATCATAGTCAGTAGGCATGTCCCATGAAGGAACATGTCTCTTCTTGGCTTATTCTGAATATAAATACAAGAGATCGCTCCCTGTGTAAAACACATTCTCTAAACAAGCAGTGCTAATACATTTGGAGTTATCCTAAATGAACATTTCAAATTCTTAAATTAGGGTTTGAAGCAAAATGAGAAAGAAACGTATATAGACTTTCATTTTCAAAAAAAGGATTGTAGATTAAGAAGTTGGAATGCCATAAAGCTAGGCTGATTGCAATCTCAGAAGAAAGATGAGGAAGAAAAGGTGAAGTCAGAGAGTGTGAAATTCAAGTGTGTTGAGTAAGAGCCAATGAGCCAAACACACAGAGTATAAAAGTTCTAAAGCCATGAGAAGTCGAGCACTGAAGTGATTGAGTTTGAGTTGTAGAGCTGATGAAGAGTAGAGTAAGTTGTAGACCAGTCCATGAGCATAAAGGATATCTAAATCAAGCTAACTCAAGTAGCTATTTTTATAGTCAACCATTTTGTATTCTTACAATCTCAATAGAAAATCCCATTGAGGGTGGACTCTAACAAGTCTTTTGTATTAAGTCCCATAACAAGGTGACACCATCATTTTTGCCTTAAGTCCTTTAATCATGCTACCTTTAACTGGGTATAGACTTTAATAGGTCTCTATTAAACCCGTTAATCGGGTGACACTTGACATTGTCTTTGTAATCTTCTAACAAGGATAAGCTCTTGACCTGACACACTTTAGAAAGGTGCAAGCTTCTTGAGCATTGTCTCACATTTGTGGTTTTCATCCTAATCGGGTTTCCACGAGGTAAATATCTGTTATGTGATGCTATCATTCTGTCTTGAATGATATGTTAATTATCTTCTAACTGGCTATACTGAAGGCATGCATGAGAATAGACAGTTTAAAAGTTAAAGTTTGGAGTTATCAATAGTATGCTGATTCACCCACCCTCTCAATATAATCATTATTGTGCGAACCAATAATTGGTAGTAGAGCTACAGTCCTCTAAAGATAAGTCTAACAATTTGAGGAAAAGATCAAATTGATGAAAATGGAAGCACCAAAGTTTTCCAAGGAAAACTATGGCCTACGGTGTGGAAAGAGGAAGTTACATCTCAGAACATTGGAAGATGCATACTAAAAGCATGTTGAAACCAAATACATCCAATTTGCACCACCACTTGATGCATAGCAAACAAAGGAGAAGGAGATCCATGTTGCTACCATGGATGCCCTGGTAAGTACACTCTCATATGTTGAGTATGCTGATGTAGAAGACGTTGAAATTGCTAATGAAATCAGAGAAAAATGAAAATTGTCCATGGAAGGACAAGGATGTCCAAAAGGCAAAAGCTGATAGCCTAAGGAGGGAATATGACGACATGAGGATGTGCAACATCTTAAATTGGAAGCACTCCAATTTAATGAAGGTTTAACACCTATTTAATGCGAGATCATCAATCTCCCTGTGCTTCTTCTTCTTTCCTCCCTTTTCTATCATTTCTCCTAGGTGGAGTTTGGGTAAAACCTAATAGATCCTCTTTAAAGCTCCTTTTTTCATGGCATTAAGCTCGAGGTAGGATCTATCCTCCTAGGTCCTCTGTCATGTCCCTTATTTTCCTCCAATTGAATTTAATAATAAACAATAATAAAATAAATAAATAAAAACTAATATAATATATATATATACTAACTAATATAATTGTATTATATTAATATTGCAAAATGATATTATATAATCATTGATAAAAATATGATAATAGTTCATGATAATTATAAATAGAGGTATGGAACAAGTATTTAATAAATAACAATAAATAACAAATATACTTCTGATATAAACAATAATATCATATTCATAAGATAAACTTAGGAATGTATATAATATTTATTAATATAAAGATAGTTAAAAATATATATTATTTAAAGTAAATGAACAAATTAATAAACTAATAATGTAATAAATAGAACAAATCACATAAGATATACTGATACCCAAACTGAATGACTCAATGATAAGTCGCGACCATTACCTATGTATGCGGACATATAAATGGCCAACTTAGACTGATCAACATGAAGGAGTTTAAGGATTTTTATCAAGGTCACCACCAGCATAGATGGAATTATATTTTACATGACACATATTCAAGGAGAATCATCACAGGGATTTTGTATACCTTATAGAATGATTAGGAACGAATTATCCTCATTCAGAAATGACAAGCTCAGAGGAACAGAGCAGCCATGAAAGGATACACTACCAACACATAGGATCATTAATCGGTTTGTACCAATCAATTAGCAAATGAAACTAATAGACAGGAGAGGAGTCCAATCGATGAAACAAGAAGTTATGATATCAACAATTAGAACTTAAAAGATATACAACCAGCAAGTCCCCAGGCAACACGTTCATCTAAACATCCTATTCAGCCGATGGAAAGAAGCACTCTACCTCGTTCAGATAAAGAGAAGAGTAGCAAAACAATATACATAATTGCAATCATGAGTGGAGAAGATAATGAGATATTATTAAGGAAGTTTAATCCAAAGAGCAAATAAGAAAGTTATGATATTTCATCTCTAATAATAGAGGTCAACGATGCAGTCTCATGGCACACACATAACTACAGGACGAAAGGAAGCTACCTCCTTCTTATTGACTACAAACTTCTCTAACTAGGAGTGCCTGAAGACTAGACTATTCTATCTAAATCTATTGTATGAGCCACTTAATGATAGATAGATAGATAGACAGACAGGCAGACAGACAGACAAACATGGTCTCTTTCATTGGTTACTGACCCCTTGTTGTGTCTTTCTAGTTTTGTTTCTTTTTTTTTTTGCACCATAGTGCATGGAAGTGGATTTAGGATCCTTGGTCTTTGGAGCTTATTTCCCTTTGACTAAGTGATGTTCTATCTCGTTGCGATTCACCAGATTCTTCTTCCTTGTCTTGTCTCTCTACTTTATCGCAAGTGTGGGTTGACCCACACTCTTGCTAAAGTGGGGGTTAAATGTACCGTCTTAAATTGCAAGCACTCCAATTTAATGAAGGTTTAACACCTATTTAATGTGAGATCATCAATCCCCTCGTGCTTCTCCTTTTTTCTTCCCTTTTTTGTCCTTTCTCCTAGGTGGAATTTATTACAATAATAGATAAGACGTCTATTATTAGTTAATGGTTATCTATTGTAAATATTTAGTTAGCTTTAGTTAGCTTTCGTTTTTTAGTTTTATTTGTTAGAATAGAATATTTCTATTCTTTCCGCTTTATTCTTTTGTATAAATTGACCTCTCGGTCTCTGTTAATAAGAAGAAAGTATTTACCAATTACCTCGTAATATGGTATCAGAGCTATTACTTAAATCTTTTTCGAAAAAAATTATAATTTCTTCGTGAAATTATTTGTTTAAATTTTTTCAAAATTATTTCCGTTGAATTTCTCTAAAACCCGCTTAGGGTTTTCGGCCTAGAGAAATTCCCGAACTCGGGTCTGCAACTCGCATGGTATTATTGGTCTGTTTTTTTTTTTTTGAGCCAAACTTCTCTGCAAAACGCGGCCTGAACTAAACTCAATTTTTTTTAGGGTTTGGCGTCCATTTTTTTCAGAGTTTGGCGTTCCGATCTGTTCGGTTCAAGAAGACTGCATGACTTTTCCTGCAAATCACGATTTTGGCCGCCGGATTTGTGACTGGTCTTGGCCCGCGTTTTTAACCCACGTTTTTGGCGCTGATTGAAGCTTGACCGGAGTTTGATTTATCATACCTCCTCATTCTCTCTGCTTTCAAAGCCCTAACGCTTGAATCCTGATCAAAATCGGCCATTTTTTGCTGTTTTTGACCTCTTTGGCCGCCGATTGCTATTTTGCTCGAAACCCTAATTTTTGGGGTCGAAAAAATTTTGTTTGCAGATTCTTGGTGGGTTTTTCGAGAGCTCAACTTGGTTGTCATCCATTTTTTTGGGTCCCTCGATTTTTGTGCCTCAATTTTCGAGCCAGCGGATCCAGAAAACGACAGCAGATTTCTACTGGGTTTTTCGAGCTCTCTTCTGGGTCATTCTTTGATTCTTCTGGGTCTTCCGTATTTTTGCCTCGAAGAACATGCCTTCACAGATTTTCACAGTTTTTCATTAAAAAATGTGCCATGGCATCTCTAACAAATATTCTGCTCGAGCATAATTCCAAATTCAATGGTCGCAATTATGGAACCTGGAAGCAGCGCATCATCGCAATCTTCGAATATCGAAACACCGATCAACTTGTTCTGGGTGTTAGGCAGCGTCCGACTTCTCCGGGTCCTGATCAAGATACATGGGATCTGAATAATCGAGAGGCAGTAATGCTTCTCAAACTATCCATAGCTGATGACCAGCTTTCTCAGATTCCATCCGGCAAGACAGCTGCTGAAATCTGGACACATCTAAAAGGTCTTCATGAGACTTCCGACAAGAGCAAAGCCTTCTTTCTGAAAAACACTCTGTTTTCTATTGTCATGGATGAGCGCACCTCGCTCCAGGCACACCTGAATCGGATTCAGGAAATCCGTGATCAGTTACTTGCCATCGGTCGCAAGCTGGAGGAAGAGGATATTGTGGTAATCACTCTTCGGAGTTTACCAAAATCCTATGAGCATTTTATCAAGACTCTCAACATCACATCTACTGGTGTTGATCTAAAGTTCACTAATCTCTGCACCCTGCTGCTTCAGCAAGATCGGTGGAAACAACAGTTCGGTAGCAGCTCCAATTCCACCTCTAATGAGCAAGCCTTTGCTGCGAAATCCTTTTAGAAGGATAAGGGCAAGTTTCAGCAACCATCTCAGCAAAAGTTTTCTGCTCCAGCATCCGATGGTACCAAAAAGAAGAACATTCAATGCAACTATTGTCACAAGTTTGGTCACATGAAGGTTGAATGTCGGAAACGCTTAGCTGCCCAGTCTAAGCAATCAGGTTCGTAACCCAAAGCGAACAGTGCAGAGCACACTGAGCAGGCGGAATCTGCCTTCTACGCCTTCATGGCTAAAAGACCCCCGGATCATGTGAAGTCATCTGCCTGGTACATTGATTTAGGTGCCTCTCGCCATTTCACTCACCGCAGAGACTGGTTTATTGACTACCAGCCTTATTCAGATTCTGTTATTTTTGGTGGTGGAGAAGAGTACATGGTTGTTGGTAAAGGCAACATTCAAATTCGGTCTGTTGGGAGGAATCTCATATTCCTTGATGTATACTACGTTCCAGGGATGGAACTAAATCTACTCTCGATCAGCCAGTTGCTGCGACATTCTCCACACTTGGCAGTCACCTTCAGTTCACATCAGTGCACCATCACTGATCGGGCAACTAAGTCTACTGTTGCTATTGGTCTTGAGGATCATGGTCTTTTCAGACTTACTGATTTTGGTGATTCTCAGGACTTAGCTATGGCTGCTCGGCGATCTTCCATCAGCACACTTTGGCATCAGTGATATGGGCACTTAAATGTGCATTATCTCTCACAACTTGCTCGGGATGAGCTTGTTCTTGGTTTGCCAGAGATTCAAACTCAACACCTTGGAGTTTGTGACGCATGTCAGGCTGGGAAGCAACATCGCACACCTTTCCCCAGTGGCGATTCTTGGCGAGCTTCTCAGGTACTTCAGCTTGTTCATGCTGATATTTGCGGCCCTATGGCCACTCCTTCTGTTCTTGGGTACAGGTATTTTCTGTTGTTTGTAGATGATTTCAGTAGAAAAATGTGGGTGTATTTCCTTAAAAAGAAATCCGATGCATTTACTGTATTTCAGAAGTTTAAACCCTTAGTTGAAAAAGAGTCTGGGAAATCTATTATTACTCTTAGATCAGACAATGGGGGGGAATTTTGTTCTAATATTTTCTCCAGCTTCTTGGATACACATGGCATCCAACGCCAGTTCACCACACCCCACACGCCACAACAGAACGGTGTAGTTGAATGTCGCTACAGGACAATCATCGAGATGGCTCGTTCCATGCTCGAACACAGACATGTTCCGAAGCAGTTTTGGGCAGAAGCAGTTAACACTGCAGTTTATTTGTTGAACCGGTCACCCACAGTGGCGGTCAAAGGTAAGACTCCGGAAGAGGCCTAGTCAGGTCGCAAGCCCAGAATCAGTCACTTGAAGGTTTTTGGCTCTCTTGCTTTTGTTTGGATCCCTAATGCTTCACGCACCAAGTTGGATGCCAAGAGTCAAAAACTGATGCTTGTTGGATATAGCAGTCTTCACAAAGCCTATCGCCTTATTGATGTTGAGACATCTCGTCTCATATACAGCCGCGATGTAGTCTTTGATGAGCAGCGAGGACCAATCATGCCTGTTTCTCCAGTTCCTGATCCAGCAGACCAGCCTATGCAGGCTCATGATTTGGGAGTTCGGCTTCCATTAGGTCCACCTGATGGGAGGGCTCCAGTAGCTCCTGCAGCTCCAGTAATGCCAGTGATACCTGTACAAACACCTCCGGCTTCTCCTGCAGGATCACCTCGTTTTGAAGATGCTTCACCTGAGTTTGATCCAGATTCTTCTGATGAGGATCCTGCTGATCAAGCATCTCCTAGTACTGCTGTTGGTCATTCTCCTCTCCGGCCTAATGGTGGGCTAAGACACTTGCTGATCTTCATGATGATGAGCTCATTGATGGGAGAACCGCTCAAAACTACAAATTCTGTTAACTTTGCTCTTATGGCCAACATTCAAGTGTGTTTGAACCTCAAACATATTCCGAGGCTAAAGGAATTCCAGAGTGGGAATAGGCCATGACATCTGAACACCAGAGCCTGCTGAAGAACAACACTTGGGTCCTTTCTGATCTTCCACCAGGGAAGAAACCCATTGGCTGCAAATGGGTCTACAAAATCAAATACAAATCAGATGGTACTTTGGATAAGTACAAAGCTCGTTTAGTGGCAAAGGGCTTTTCTCAGCGTCAGGGCATTGATTATGAGGAGACCTTTGCTCCTACTGCAAAGATGAGCACCATCAGATTAGTCCTCGCCATGGTAGCACAGTTTGGCTGGAAGGTCCATCAGATGGACGTAAAGAGTGCTTTCCTGAATGGTGATCTCCATGAAGAGGTCTACATGACGCAGCCTCCTGGTTTCAAGGTTGCTGGTAAAGACCATCAGGTTCTTAGATTGGTAAAAGCTCTCTATGGTTTGAAGCAGGCCCCTCGGGCATGGTACATCAAGATTGATATGTACCTCAGTGATCAAGGCTTCAAGAGGAGTTCTTCAGACTCAAATTTGTACATCAAGACTACTGACAGTGACATTATCCTCCTGGTTATCTATGTGGATGATCTGATCATCATTGGCAGTTCGACATCTTTGATTCAAGGAATCAAACAACACTTATGCCAGTCTTTTGATATGATTGACCTTGGGCTCATGCATTATTGCTTAGGTGTTGAAGTTTGGCAACAGTCTTCTGGTATATTCATCTCTCAGTCCAAATATGCCAGGGCCCTATTAGACAAATTCCGAATGCAGGATTGCAAACCTGCATTTACACCTATGGAGAAAGGTCTCAAGTTATCAGCCAAGTCTGATTCTCCTTCCGTTGATGATACTACGTATAGGCAACTAGTAGGCAGCCTCATCTACCTATCTGCTACTAGGCTTGATATCAACTTCGCAGTCAGCTATATTTCACGCTTTATGACAGCTCCTAAGGCTGATCATTGGATGACAGCAAAGCGTGTGCTTCGTTATGTGAAGGGCACTTCCGATTATGGACTTTTGTATTCTTGGAGTTCTAATCCTCAACTCAGTGGGTTCACAGATTTAGATTGGGCAGGCTCTGTTGATGATAAAAAGTCAACATCTGGATATGTGTTCAATTTGGGATCCGGTGCAGTCACATGGACCAACAAGAAGCAGCAGGCAGTTTCTCTCTCTTCTACAGAGGCTGAATACAGAGGGACTATTAAGGCAGGATGTGAAGCTGTCTGGCTTCGTCGGTTGCTTGGCGATATGCAGATGTCACCAGCCGGATCGACTACTCTGTTTGTTGATAACGAAGGCGTTATCAAGTTAGCACAGAATCCAGTCTTCCATGAACGAACCAAGCATGTGGATGTTCATTGTCATTACATACGACAGCTGGTTGAAGACGGGACTATAGATCTGCAGTATGTTCCTACCACAGATCAGACTGCAGACATTCTCACCAAGCCTCTTGGTCCTGATAAGTTTGTCAAATTCAGAGGACAGCTTGGTGTGTTAGATAGATTACCCATTAAGGGAGGGTATTACAATAATAGATAAGACGTCTATTATTAGTTAATGGTTATCTATTGTAAATATTTAGTTAGCTTTAGTTAACTTTCGTTTTTTAGTTTTATTTGTTAGAATAGAATATTTCTATTCTTTCCGCTTTATTCTTTTGTATAAATTGACCTCTCGGTCTCTGTTAATAAGAAGAAAGTATTTACCAATTACCTCGTAATAGAATTGGGGTGAAACCTAATAGATCCTCTTTAAAGCTCTTATTTTCATTGTTTTAAGCTTGAAGTAGGATCTATCCTCCTAGGTCATCCCTTCCCTTCATCTAACCACTTAGAATCTACTCTCGGCACTGAAACAACTATATCTCGGATTCTGTGTCTGATTTTTGGGATTTGGGACCTATTTTGGGACCCTGAAAGGATCCTAGAGGTTCTGGGCCCTAATTGTCAAGGATGTAGTGTAGTCCTGATGCACCCTTAATTCGGCCCTATTTTGGGTCCTTTGTTCGGGTTTTGTGTTTAGATGGCTTTGGGGTGTTAATTTCTAGGTAGTTCAGTCTGCAGGAGTTAGTAAATTCGAACCCTATATAAACCCTTCCATTTCCTCCATTACTCATATCTCATATGTGCAAGTGCTCAAGCTCTCAAGTTCTCAAGCATCCTTCAAGCATTCAAGGCATTCAAGCTATCTCTCCATTGAAGATCAAGGATTAATGCATTCAAGCTATTGAAGGAGTTTATGCTAGATCTTCTATTGCATTTTTAACATTCAAGATCTCCCTTCATATATTCAAGATCCTTTGTGGTATCTTTTACATTCATTCTCTCAAGACCTACATTCATTAGGCGGATTTCAAGCACATTCATTTATGAAGGCTTTGGTTTCACTTTGATTTCCTTTCTAGGGTTTTGAAGTTGAGTCAATTCTATTACATCTACATACTTGATTACATTCCAAATTCAAGAGCATATTACTAGATTTACATTGCTTCATGTCAGATCTATCACTACTACTTACTAGCATTCTATCTTTATTTCAATTCAAGGTTAATTCTTAAATTGGGGGTTGACTGAGGCAAACGCCCCCCAAAAACAAAAAAAACAACTCATTAGTTTTGCAGGCTTCAGATCTCAGATTGGCGAACATGTTGCGGATTTGGATACCCTTTTTGGTTTCCTTCGTGATTGCTAATTTAGAATCAGTCTCGCACTCATTCCATCAGGGCTGACTGGGTCACCCTTGACGCTCCAGATCAGCCCTAGTAGATCGTTGAACGATTTTTGGGTTTTGTCCGTCGCACATCTTATGGCCTGGATCTCGGATCACAATAGTTTCTGATATAATTTAACAACCCGTTTTTAAGTTTATGCTTTGTGAGGTATATCATTTTCACTTTCTATTTCCATACTTTACATTTCAATACTGCTTTAGTTATCTTCTTTCTTATACCCTCTTAAGGTGGAGGTGAGAGGGAAATAAACCCGAGTTACTCACCCTTTTGTCCATTAGGTTTGGATCAATATTCCTCTTGTATCCATTAAATCTAATCAAAATGAGTGGATCTTGGTCTTCCCCCTTCATTAATGTATGGTTGGTCAGCTTCCATTTTCTAACCTTACAGGATGCAAGGAGGAAAAAATATTGAGTAGTATAGAAAGAGGATAAAAGATGTGGTGGTTGAAATAAGAGGAGCTAGAGGCAGACTCGAAGAAGATGATGTAGTGAGCAAGATATTGAGGACGTTGTAACCTCAATATGCTATAAGGGTCTCAACCATTCAAGAGCTAAGATGGCTGGAGAAAGGTGAAGTTTTCTTGATGCTTTGATAAGAAAGTTAATTGCGTTTGAGTTGAGTAACTACAGCAATAGCCTTCCTAAAGGATAGATTGCATTCAATGCTTTTGCTGCACCTGTTGCACCTAGAAGAGGAAAAGAAGTGGAGAGCATTTCCAAATCCAACAGAGACCTTGAGAGTCTCTTTGTTGAAGAAGTCGAATAGGAAGAGCTAGAGGCTCTACTAGCAAGAAGATTGCCTCAAAGAAAAGGGAAGTATAAAGGTAATCTCCCTTTCAAATGTTTTAACTGCAACAAAATAGGTCATATAGCAGCAAAATGTCCTGACCCAACGAAAGGGAAAATAACAAGAAGTAGAAAAGCTTCAAAGACAAAGGCAAGAAGCATTGCTATCTTGCAGAAGAAGGTGTGACTGATGGGGCGTCAACTTGTTCTGGTGATGATGATAAGGAGATAGCCTTCGTTGCAATAAAAGAAAAGCAGGTGGAGAGAGCTCTAATATCGAGCACCGACCACAACAAAAATTGGATCATAGATAGTGGCTACTCTCACTACATGACCGAAGACCCGAGCAAATTTCACAAAGTAGAGGAATATGATGGTGGAATGGTAAGATTCGACAAAGACGCTTTGTGTGCAGTAATCAGTAAGGGTTCCATATACCTAAATGATTCCATAGATTGTGAAGATGTGTATTTAGTGGAAGGATTGAAATATAGCCTGTTGAGCATAGCTCAACTAAGTAATAAGGGTTATAGGTTTGAGTTTGACAAAGGGTCTTGTACGATTCTAGACAAGACAGGTAAATTGTTAGCTACAAGAGAGCAAAGCAAAGGTAATCGGTTTTACGTAAACTCTACTAAAACTAGTTGCTTTGTAGCTAAGTCTGAAAATAGTTGGCTTTTGCATAAAAGGCTATGCCATGTAGACTTTGACAATATTGTTAAGGTAGGAAGAAAGAAACGTGTGAGAGGGTTGCCCCCAATTGCAAAACTTGATAATGCTATATGTAAGGATTGTCAACTGGTTAAGTTAGCCAATTATAGTTTTTCTATCAAGTCATTTAGTTTTGAATACATCTTAGAAATCATGCACTTTGATCTATGTGGTCCTATGAGGACTAAGAGTGTTTCAGGTGATAGATACTTTATGTTGTTCACAAATGACTTTTCTGGGATGATGTGGGCTGTTTATCTGAAGGAAAAGTCAAGGGCTTTTCACATGTTCAAAGTTTTCAAAGCCAAAGTGGAAAGAGAGACAGGCAAAGCACTGAAGTGCCTAAGATTAGATAGGGGAAGTAGGTTCACCTCACAAGAGATTGTGAACTATTGAGAAGAACACAACATGAAAAGTCAGATCTCATTCCCCAGGACACCTTAGCAAAATGGTGTCATTGAGAGAAGGAATAGAACAATAATAGACTATGCCAGAACTCTAATGATTTAGAAGAACATTGCATAGTTCTATTGTAGAGAAACTGTAAGCACAACAATGTATACCTCTAACAAGGTTCAAGTGAAGAAAGTTACACATAAGAAGACACCCTATGAATTGTGTCGACACTCACCATCGATAAGTTATTTTAAAGTATTTTGAAGCAAATGCTACACAAAGAGGAATGAGTGCCAAGGGAAGTTTAAGTCTAAGAGTGATGAAGGTATCTTCTTAGGAGACTTCACAAAAAGCAAGGCTTACCGATGTCCGAACGTCATGACAAATAAGATAGTGGAGACTGCCAATGTAAGGGTGGATGAGTTCTTAGAAGAAAATGAAGGAAGCAATAGAGAATGGGAGGATTACAAGTAGTTTGTGTCTACCCCACTCGCTGCACCAGTAGAGGAGGAATCTGTAGAAGTTGCATAGGAACAAGCACAAGAAGAAGCAATTTAGCCTGAGAAGCCAATAGTTGATGCACCAGGAGAGGAATTGGGACTAGCTAAGTATGTAAGAAGGCACCACTCAACAGATCAAATTATAGGAGATACGGATGTTGGAGTGACGACAAGGAGGAAGGTGAGAGAGACAACCTATTCGCTCTCACATGTGGAGCCTAAGCCTACAAATGAAGCCTTAAAGGATGAAGATTGGATGAAGGCCATGGAAGAAGCAATTTAAAAAATAGAAAGGAATGAGGCATGGACCTTAGTTACCTGGCCAAAGTACAAGAATGTTATTGGCACCAAATTGATATTCAAAAATAAGATGAATGAAGATGGAGAAGTAATTAGAAACAAGGCCAAACTTGTTTGGAAAGGATATGCATAGGATGAAGGAATAAACTGTGGTGAACTGTGAAACCTTCTCACTAGTGGCAAGACTGGAAGTTGTCAGGATACTCTAGCTTTTGTAGCATACAAAAGATTTAAAGTGTATCCAATGGATGTGAAGTTTGCATTCCTTAATGGAGTCCTTGAAGAAGTATACATTGAACAACCAAAACGGTTTGTATTTGAAGATAGTAAAGACAAAGTATGCAAATTGAAGAAAGCCCTGTGTGGACTCAAACGAGCACCACAAGCATGGAATGAGAGATTGCCCTCATATTTGATAAAGATTGGGGTTGTGATGACAAGTGACAACAACATCTACTTGAAGAAAGAAACATAAGTTGGGCTGTTGATTGCTGAAATATTTGTAGCTAACATCATCTTTGGAGGTGATGATAAGATGAGCAAGGAGTTTGTAGAAGAGATGAAGAAAGAGTTCGAGATGTTTATGAATGGAGAGATAAAGCTCTTCATTGGACTACAAGTATATCAACTAAAATGTGGAATCTTCATAAGTTAGATAAAGTATGTAAAGGAGATTTTAAAGACCTCTGGACTAGAAGAGTCCATGTCCAAACCGATGAGTACCCAAGGATGACTGGTTGCAAAACATCAAAGGAGGATGAAAGCCTAGAAGTGAATGAAGCTCTTTACCGGTCTATGATTGGTAAATTGCTGTATGTGTGTGTAGAAGACTAGACATTGCATAGGCAGTGGAGATAATGGCTAGATTCTCTAGCATTTGCTATTTTGAAGCAAATGCTACACAAAGAGGGATGAGTACCAAGGGAAGTTTGAGCCTAAGAGTGACGAAGGTATCTTCTTAGGAGACTTCACAAAAAGCAAGGCTTACTGATGTCCGAACACCATGACAAATAAGATAGTGGAGATTGCCAATGTAAGGGTAGATGAGTTCTTAGAACAAAATAAAGAAGGAAGCAATAGAGAACCAGAGGATTACAAGTAGTTTGTGTCTACCCCACTCATTGCACCAGTAGAGGAGGAATTTGTAGAAGTTTCATAGGAACAAGCATAGGAAGAAGCAATTTAGCCTGAGGAGCTAATAGTTGATGCACCAGAAGAGGAACTGGTACTAGCTAAGTATGTAAGAAGGCACCACTCAACTTATCAAATTATTGGAGATAAGGATGTTGGAGTGATGACAAGGAGTAAGGCGCGAGAGACAACCTATTCGCTCTCACATGTGGAGCCTAAGCCTACAAATGAAGACTTAAAGGATGAAGATTGAATGAAGGCCATGGAAGAAGCGAGTGAAAAAATAGAAAGGAATGAGGCACAGACCTTAGCTACATGGCCAAAGTACAAGAATGTTATTGGCACCAAATGGGTATTCAAAAATAAGATGACGAAGAAGTAATCAGAAACAAGCCCAGACTTGTTTGCAAAGGATATGCATAGGAAGAAGGAATAGACTATGGTGAAACCTTCTCACCAGTGGCAAGATTGGAAGGAGTTAGGATACTCTAGCTTTTGTAGCATACAAAAGATTTAAAGTGTATACAATGGATGTGAAGTTTGCATTCCTTAATGGAGTCCTTGAAGAAGTATACATTGAACAACCAAAATGGTTTGTATTTGAAGACGAAAGGACAAAGTATGTAAAATTGTAAATTGAAGAAAACCTTGTGTGGACTCAAACAGGGACTACGAGCATGGAATGAGAGATTGCCCTCATATTCGATAAAGATTGGGGTTGTGAGGACAAGTGACAACAACATCTACTTGAAGAAAGAAACATGAGTTGGGCTGTTGATTGCTGAAATATTTGTAGATGACATCATCTTTGGAGGTGATGATAAGATGAGCAAGGAGTTTTGCAGAAGAGATGAAGAAAGAGTTCGAGATGTTTATAATTGGAGAGATAAAGCTCTTCATTGGACTACAAGTATATCAACTAAAAGGTGGAACCTTCATAAGTCGGACAAAGTATGTAAAGGAGATTCTGAAGACCTTTGGACTAGAGGAATCCATGTCCAAACTGATGAGTACCCCAATGGTGACTAGTTGCAAACTATTAAAGGAGGACGAAAGCCTAGAAGTGAATGAAGTGCTTTACCGGTCCATGAATGGTAAACTGGTGTATGCGTGCGTAGAAGACCAGACATTGCATAGGTAGTGGAGATAATGGCTAGATTCTCTTCCAATCCTAAAGAGTTACACATGGTTGCTATAAAGAGAATCTTCAAATATCTGAAGTGTACTGAAGATACGTTTTATGGTATCCTCACAAAGGAACCTTCAAACTCAGTGTCTTTACTGATGCTGATTGGACAGGAAGCATAGATGACAGAAAAAGCACATCTGGAGTTGCATTCTTTCTTGGAGGTAGACTAGTAGCATGGACCAGTAAGAAGCAAAATTGTATATCTCAATCAACAATAGGGGTTGAATATGTAGCTGGAGCAGTAAATTGTACTGAGATTGTTTGGATCAAATAACTATTGGAAGGAATTCAAAAAAAGGTAGAAGAACCAGTGGTTATAACTTGTAACAATACAAGTGCCATGAACATATCAAAGAACTTGGTTATGCACTCAAAAACAAAACACATTTCTATAAAGTATAATTTTTTGAGAGAGCAAGTGCAAGAAAAGAGGTAAGGTTGGAATATATTCCAACTAAAAAGGAATATATCCCAACTAAAAAACAATTAGAAGATATTTTGATTAAACCTCTTTAAAATGATACTTTTCAGTATCTTAGAGGAAGGTTAGAGGTTATAGCCCTATCATGCTTGAAGTAGAGCAAAAAGGTTAGGAAGAAAATCCTCAAAGATTACACTTAACCTGGATTGATGACCAAATGGGACTATTCCATAGAGGGAGCAGCCACTTAAATAACCTTTGACATTGTTGTCAAAGGGGGCAAAGTAATGGAAGGGGGAGAAATAAGCAAAGACAGAGAACCATGAGCATGAGTAGCATGGGGAGAAGCAAGAAACACCATGAACAAAGTAAGGAAGAACAAAAGTGAATAACGCACTAGCACAAAACAAAGAGAAAATATGACAGAAAGAGAGAAAACTAGACCCCTAAGGGCCCGTTTGGTTGCAGGAATTGCTGAATGTGGCATTCGTCAATGCAAGAATAAACCCTCTTCTGGAATTCGCGCATTCTTAACATAACTTCTGGAATAGCATTTGAACGTGTTTGGTTGTCCTGGAAGAGGAGTCCGAAGATGTCTATTTTGTGTTTGGTTGCAACAATCAAAATAGGAATTGGAATACATTTTTTTTTTTAAATTTTAATAATTTAATTTTTTTGAGGTCTGATTATATTTTAAATATAATAAAAATTGTTTTTAAAAACTAATTTTTTTGTGAATTATTTTAAAAGAAAGTATCATATTTTTTTATAAAATTGACGTTAATGTATAACACAACCTTTGGAAGTATTTTTTTAATATTATTGTAGACTGTGGAAATCTGATGTGTAATACAAACCGTGTTACTATTCAATCCAAAGGAGGAAAAGTGGTCACAGCAATGTTCTCAGGCAGAAAGTCTGCATCAGATGACGTCAATTGAGTAACCATTCCTCTAAATCTAGCAATTCTTTGCTACTCAACTCCTCTGTTTTGTATTGCAACTCCTTTTCTAAGTCATGTTGATTGGTATCTTCTTGCTCATTTTGATTTTTACATATGTCCTGCATATTCAGATCAGATGAACCAGTACAGTGAATAGGAGTGTTGCACTACTGAGAATTAGCAAGCCATTCAAAACCTGGCAATTCGGTGCTTGTCAACTCCTTTTCCATGTCATATTGGCTGCTAAATAGTTGCTCTGTTTTGTTTTCATACAGGCTTTGTTGCATATTCAGATTGGATAACAAATGTTATGGTTAAAATGTTAAAAGGAAGTCCTCTATGAAGCAGATTTCGCTTAAAGGACATATTGTTCAATCATCAGTATTTGATGTTGAAGGAAGGTAATCTAATTTGACCAAAACTCTTCTATTTACAGTGATTAAATTATGATGCACTCTACATATCTATACTAAACAGTGAAGACTATTTGTCTAAACAGTCAATACGTTCAGTTTACAAAGTTATAGGCTATTTCAGACTGTACTGGGACTTGATTGTATCAGCACAGAGATACTATTTTTATTTTCTATTTGAACTCAGTTTGTAGAAGTATTGACCACTGTTTCAAACTGAACTTAAAATACAGAAGACTACTGTTGTTATTGTGTGACTTTTGTTTTCAGATTGAAGTCGTTTGACAGAAAAATAATTACAAACAGTATTGTTTTCATTCTAGCAATGTACTGGTGTTTTTATTCATTGTAGAAGCATTGTAAACAGTATTGCTGCACTGCTGAGATTGGGGTAATGAAAACTCCAGAATTGGCAAGAATGGTGTGGAGGAGATGGTATGTGGTTCTGCTACATGTGGAAGAAAGCTTTGAATTGGTGAATTTTGACAAGGATTGTGTGGTGGGGATGATCTGTGGGTCTTCTCCGTGGGGAAGAAAACTATCATGTGATGGAAACCCTAGATTTGATAAGGATGGTGTGCTGGAGATGGTATTCAGTGTAGAAGCCGTGGGTGATGAAGGGACTTGGAAGGATTGGGTGTAAGGAACTGAGAATTTTCACAGAGGCGATGTCACAACAGGTTACATTGAACTCATCCAGGTTTTGATTATCTTAATGCCCTAATCATGTTGTTCCGAGCTAAGCTGAGTGAAAGGCATTTATTTGTCAGCTAAAGTGAAAAAACAAATTAAATTGAAAAATTTAAAGCAGGGTAATTTGATTAGTTCAAGTGAGTAATTGAGTCATTGTCTTGTTTAAACGAATACATTTGTATGCTTCCGTTTTCCTAATGGTGCAACTTTTGTAAGGAACATTCAGTACGGTGGACCTAAAAAATGAAAGAACCAATCCACAGGAAAGCATATAGAAGATTAAATTATATAAATATTAGAACAAATGGCAATTTGAAATGTGCTGGCAAAATTGGACGAAGATGTTAAATTGTTGAAAAAATACAGAGATTCTTCTAACTACTATACAAGTATATGATATTATCTGCTAAGTTGTGTCCTTTTAAAATAATTTAGATTTAGGTTAACCAATTAGAAATAACACACATATAGAAAATTCCATTGCTATTTTTCTCCATAGTTTTAAATGCCAAATTATAGTCAATTTACCTCCTTTTTAATGAAATATGTTGTATAATAATAGCGTAACTTGCGGAACGCACAGGATTTTTTTTGTTTGATTAATTGTGGTTTCTATTGGGATCTACCCAGAGAAACGGTTACAGGAAAACCCCTGAGGTATGGCAAATCAAGGACAAAGTAAATGCCTACGCAGCTGAACTGAGAGATCTAAATATGCAGAAATAACTTGCAACTCCGTTAAATTGGAGAAACAAGCAAAGCAGACTTCTCTTAAAAATAACAGAACAGCAAACTAGATTATGCACCCTGTTCAGACACATTGTTGGTGATAAAAAGGCACTCAAATCTGTTGCTGCTGTTTTAAAGATTTTGGAAACAAAGCGGAATCTGATTTTATTGGAGAGCATCAAGAAATTACATAAAGAGAGCTTTATTGAGAGGATGTGCCAAACACACGCTTAATTAATGACACTGGTTGGCTAAACAGAATCTTCAGATTCTTTCCAAACTTCTATCCATGCAGCTGATTTATAAATAATGCGCCATGCTACCTTCATTCCACTTCAACGAAGGTGGAATTGGATGTGTTAAGTTATTATCATTCTCATTAACTTGGACTCCTCTTCCTCAGCTTTTTGTTTTTATGGAGTCCCTCATGGACACTCCTATCTTTCCCATAGAACATCTATAATCTTCTTGAACTGGTCAAGCTGCTCAATGAATTGAAAAAATGCTTGACACATCTTTTTCCAACTTGATGAATAATGCTTCTTCATGTTTCAGCATCAATTCCTTTCCATTGACTATGTTTCTCACTTTTGTATTTCACTTCTTGGTGGACATGAGATCTTGTGTTGCAAAGGAGCTAAATCACCTTTTTCTCTTGCACATCACATAGAAGAAAGCCGTAATTTACAATGAATACAACTGTTCAGATATCAGTCGGAATTGTGAGAGAACTTGACAATGGGTGATCAACATTCGAATGTTTGGAGAAAAATGAGGATAAGCTAAAACCAAAAGCATTGATTACATTCATGGGCTGCCGACTTAGTCTAACTTGAATTTTAATGGCAGTGCAATTATCAAAGATTTTCAGCCCTGGAGTTCATGATGTTAAAGCTAAGTATAGTTATAAAACAATTTGCAATGACTACACTATGCACAGAGCAGATTTTGTGGGAACGAAAATGTCCATTTGCTAGTTTGATTTTATAAGTTGAAATTTTAGGACTTCAAAAATTTCAGCAATGAAAGAAGCCCATGCGTCTGCCTTGCTTTTGTTTTGTTTATTTACTTAGTTGCCCAATAAAGAAAATACTTAATGGCCTTAATGCCAAAGCCCTGCTATTGTTAGCGTTTGATTTCTGCAATAACCCTCAAAACATCACAGAAACATACTCTAGAAAATGCCCAGTTTTCATTTTCTTGAGACAATTCATATTGTCATTATGAGATGGGGAATATTAGTGAAGAAAACACAGAGTGACAGATATGATTGTGTAGCTGTCATGGGCCTGAATGTTTTATGGCAGATATAGGAAGAAGAAATTCCTCGCAGAATATAAAGCCACAATACAGAAAACTTCCGATTGAAAGAAAACCCAATAACGGTTGGTGGGTACCCATTAAATGATTAGCAATTACATTATTCAGTCACCCCAAGTTGTACAAGGAAAACCCTGAGAAATGTGACAGAATTGGGCTTCTGTTGTTCACTAGGGATAGTCTTTTTCACGGTGATATATCTACCTCCCTACTCCCATCTATGGTTGGAGACTTTCCTTGGAAGGTCGGGGACCACGTCCACAATAAATAAAAGATCTTCAATCCTAAGAATAACTTTAAAAGCCTTCATTTCAGTTCAGATCTTTCTTGAAAATTGGTTTTCAGCTTCACAGACCATGTCATAATATCAGTGTGCTCGTGCTCTATGATAGCACGGCAGATGCAAAACTACCATGGTGACTCCTTTGTTTTCACTAACCATCATAGTGGCAACTCACTACTGGTTGTAGAGTCCATGGCAGTAACACACAAACCATGTCGCAGAAAGAAATAGATTGCCATGAATATAATTACTCCCAACTCTGCTTCTTCACCAACAACTGGTTGGCGTGGATTTCTTCAGTATATTTGGCTTGCACACCATAAACAAATGAAGGGCTTGGTGAAAGAAGAATTAGAAAGATTTGAAGAGTTGAACAATGGTGGGAAGAAGCATCGCATCAAAAACGTGAAAAAGTAAAAACCCAAACACCATCAAATGCAGGGAAAAAGAAATCAGATGCAGTGAAAACGAATCCAATACCCATAAACCTGCACATTCTTGGCATGATGGAACGCATACCTGGTTTCTCGGAGACAAACCCTACAGCGGAAAACAAATCCTGCTCAAATAAGACAGCCCAAATCAGTTCCGAAAAAACAAAACTCATGGCTTGGTAAAACGAAAACAAAATACCTTGTCTGAAACACAATCAACAGCTGGATGAAGATTTGTTGGTCATGCAAACTCTGCCCGAACGATGGAGAAAATGGTAAAACTCTGCCGAATGATGGAGAAAATGGGACTGGGCAAATAATATTTTGATCCGCGGACCCGACAAGCGATCAAATTGGGTTTAATAAAAAGTGGAATAAGAATAGGCTATTCTTATTCCATCTTTTTTTTAGAATTCCGCTATGCCCATTTTGGGGTTAAATTAGAATAAGCGAATTCTAATTCCAGTTTTGTATTTTGCCAACAAACGACGAATTGGCCAATGCGGATATTAATATTTTCCTATTCCCGTCCAATTCCTGCAACCAAACGGGGCCTAATGGAGCACCAAAGGAATCAACCATCTCAAGGGGAGATATTAAAGAAAAAGAAGAGCAAGGTAATGACATGTTTTATTTGCGAAGCATGCAGTAGTCAGTGAATTGCCTTAAGACTTTGAGAAGATTGTGCTTAGGCATGAAATAGTCCTAAAATTTCCTAAGGTTGCCATCAATGCCGAAGGGGGAGATTGTTGGTATAACTATCAAAATTGTCAAGTTATGAGACCCATGGAGGTTATTGGTGAGATAGGTTATAGAGTGTTGCCATTGATATCAACAAAGAATTAAAGTGTCAACCAGTATGAGAAAGGAAACTGGTGAGACAAGCCACGATACGAGTTTGTCCCAGGCAGAAGAGGATGAGATTGGAGTATGATGAAAGGACACATGAAGATAGGTGATCTTCACAATCACACTTAGACTAAATGGGCAAAGTGTAAGAGAACATTGAGAAGAAGACAACACATGAAGACAAGAAGTAGAGACTGGTTGCTAGACAAGACAAGAGGGATGACTAGTGAGATCAAGGCAATGAAATTGTTAAAAGGGAATAGGTAGGAATCTTGTGATTGGACATGTCATTAGGTAGGTGTAATTGATCTGACAACTTGGAGAATGCAGAGGAAGTTGTCACGTCGACCTCCAAAATGAAGATAGGAGGGGAGAATTCAAATTTGAATTCTTCTCAACGAGCAGACTGTAGTCACAAGAAACCCATGACTGGGCTATTAATGGAATGTACATCTGACACCCGCAACCTGCAAGAATGATGCATGATAAAGAAAGAAGCACATGTCAAACAAAGGCAAGAGAATTTGAATTTTCAATTCTCGCATTAGGGTTTGAAGCAAAACGAGCAAGAATTGTATATAAGGATTGTAGATTAAGAAGGTGGAATGCCAGAGAGCTAGGCCGATTGCAATCTCAGAAGAAAGGTGAGGAAGAAAAGGTGAAGACAAAGAGTGTGGATGTCAAGTGTGTTGAGTAAGAGCTAGTGAGCCAAACACACAAAGTACAAAAGTTCTAAAGCCAAGAGAAGTCAAGCACATAAGTGATTGAGTCTGGGTTGTAGAGCCGAGGAAGAGTAGGGCAAGCTGTAGACTGGTCCATGAGCATAAAGGAGATCTAAATCAAGCTAAGTAAAGTAGCTACTTTTCATAGGTTAACCATTATGTTCTCTTATAATTTCAACAACAAATCTCATTGAGGGTGGACTCTAACAAGTCTTTTGTATTAAATCCCCTAACAGGGTGACACATTCATTTGTGCGTCAAGTCCTTTAATCAAGCTACGTTTAACCAGGTATAGACTTTAATAGGTCTATTAAATCCCTTATCGGGTGACACTTGACAGTGTCTTTATAGTCTTCTAACAAGGATAAGCTCTTGACCTGACACAATCTAGAAGGGTCCAAGCTTCTTGAGCATCGTCTCACATTGTGGTTTTCATCTTAATCGGGTTTCTACGAGATAAATTTGTGTTATTTGGTGCTACCTTTCTATCTTGAATGATCTGCTATTTATCTTCTAATTGGTTATACCATAGTTCCAAGAATCACGGCGATTCATGCGATTCACGCGATTCGGCGATTCGATTCAAGCCAAACGATTTTTTGTGAATCGGTGAATCGAATCAGCGATAAAGGGTTTATGAAATAAGTTACTCACTAAATTTCAAGGGTTTTTTAAATTTTCCGATTCATGGCCGATTCGATTCCGATTCATGGCCGATTCACGATTTGATTCGGCCTTGCCGATTTCGATCCGATTCCGATTCTTGTTACTTTGGGTTATACTGAAGGCATGCATGACAATAAACAGGTTAAAAGTTAAAGTTTGAAGTTATCAGTATTGTATTGATTCACCTCCCCTCAGTATAATCATTAGTGAGTGGATCAACACTTTGGTCCCCTTGGCTGCCTATATGATGGGCGTGTTTGCAAATCAGTTCGACATCCCTCCAAAGCAATCATAGCTCATTATGAGCAGCAAACGTTTCCATTTTGGGAGTGAATTCTCCTTGGATTAGAGGAATTTTCTTTATAGCAATAACAGATGAACCTAAGGAAAAAAAACTTCTTGAATGGCAATAGTTTTGGGGCATGTTAAGGATGAAAAACCAATTTATTTTCCAGATGTTGTCATTGTTTCAATCAAAGATAAGAACGGGAGACCCAAATCTGGGCATATAATATTGTCAAATTCGTTTATTTTTCCAGAATTAATATTAAAATTTGCAAAGGGAAAGATCTTAAACTCGGAAAAATCCACTTTTACCTCCTTAATTGGGTTTTAATGCAATGTAATTTCATGGAAACTTAAAAATTTTCTGTAATTTTTTCTTATCAGTTTTGCAAACTTAATGATTTTCTCCTTTGTATTGCAAAATGAGTTCAAGAAGCAGAAGCTAGAAGACAAGGTGGTGATTAAGGCGTTAAATTTCAAGTGGATACTACAAGGAAATAGCTTAAGCTTGAGGATTCAAGTGAGAAGCAAAGATTCATGTTCAAGCTATCAACCCATAAATTTAGATTGAAATCAAGAGAAAATTTAAGAAAGCAAAGAAGATCCAACTACATGAGGACTTCTTCAAGGAGAATCAAGAATGATCAAGTCCATGGGTCCATGAAGACAAGTGATTCAAGTGAACACCGTGAGGAAATTTCAAAGGATAGAGATAATCTCAAATGTTGAGAGATACTTTCTAACAATCGAGCAAGAAATATTTACAGTTTTAACAAACAACTTCTTAAGTGAAGACTCAAAGCACATGATAAGGATGAGGTGCCACTAAGGTGTCTCCTCCAATTAGAAAATTCCAAATTCAAGCACAATCAATCCAATAATGCTAAGTGTCATGTTTTCTCATTGGTTGGAAAAATCATTGTAATTTTCTTATTGGCCCATAAATTAGTGACCTTATGTAATTGGTTATAAGTTTGGCAACCTTAAGTAGGGTTTGTAGGATTAAATCCTGGATCGATCTTGGCCCTTCATAATGGAACTACTATTTGTAATTTACAAGCTTAGGAGATTAGAGTAGGAGAGCTATCAGTGTAGTAGAGTAGAATAAATTAGCTAAGGGAGAGACTTGATGAATTTGTTGTTACAATGCTTGTCAAAGTAATTGATAATTCATTGTTCGTTTTTCATTGTATTACTTAATATTGCTTTGAAGTGTTGCACAGTTTTCTCAGTCTTTCACTTAGAGTAGATTTCTTTTCATGTTGGAGTAGTTCGGTTTAATGGAAGTTGTTGTGGATGTTTATTTTCTCGAGTTGAATAAATTTGGGCTAGTAGCCTCTTACTGATGGTGGGAGTGCCTTGTGTGATAAGCCAATGATTGAATATACTTCACTTCAATTGATGTTGAAGCATTAGTTTGCATGCATTTGATGGGATTGGAAACTAGATATTGATTTGAAAGCCATTCAAGTGTTCCTTAGAAGCTTGCACTAGTTGGGTGGAGTCGTTGGCGAGATTACAGCTACTAGAGTCCAAGTTCATCCATGATACCTTGGATTCAAAGTTAGGAGTAGAAGTGAGCTAGTTTATATTTTGAGATGAAGTGGAAAGGTTTGAAGATCAAAACTACATTTTCATTGCACGTTGTAAAGCCAAAGCTATAATATAAAGAGTTGATATACATTGAATGAATAGCGTAAGTCCCTTTGTGATAACCAACATATCACATCACCAAATTGAGTTAAGTAAACGATTAAGAAGGAACCTTGAAGTCATTTCATGATCACGAGAGGATTGAGTGCTTGGTGTTTCCCTGTGAAACATTGTGTATTTGATTCTGCATGTTATAGTGGAACAAAACTCACAAAACAAAACCTTGAACAGGAAAACAAGGCATGATAAAGGGGATCTCAAAAGCATCCACTCAAAGAATGAAAGTTTGGGAACCGATGGAGCTTTGTGGAGGAGCTGTTCTGGCAACTACAACAGCAAAATCTAGAAATAGATTGTCTAGCCACTCTCCACAAGGAAATAGTAAAATCTCTCTAAGGCTCCTTTGTGAAATATCTTCACTAGAACGCTGCATAATGCAAGGGTAAGAAAAAGAAAAAAAGAAGCAGTTTAACAATGTGTGTTTTAAAGCCTATACCTTGTGTTTGCATTTAATTATGTCTACTTTTCATATGCTCTGTGTCTTCATACGTTTATGTGTATACTTTGTTTCTTTATACGTTCATGTGTATACTTTGTATTTTCAAGTGTATGCTGTATGCGTGGTTCTATTTTTTGTTGATCTAGAATAATAGAATAGCTTAGAGTAAACTAAACGATATGAAATTGAGGCATAACATTGATTTTAGCAATTTCAATTTGCATCATTATGAGATGGCCTAGATCCTGTCTTTGGAAGATGAGAGAAAAATTAAATTGCTAAGTTCTCTACTATCAAATCATAATTCACATTCAAAACAAGGGAGAAGACATATATGATGATACCAATCTTGCAACAACAAAGGGTGGATTATGGATAGGTCTCAATGATCTTCCAATTATTGCTCGAGGACAAGCAATTTTGGGGAGGGAAGAACTGACATGACCTCGATTCAAAGCCCTAATAGTGATATTCTCTTCCTTTCCACATCAATTTTGTGAATTCTTGATGATACCAAACTTGCAACAACAAAAGGTGGATTATAGATAGGTCTCAATGATCTTTCAATTATTGCTCGAGGACAAGCAATTTTGGGGAGGGAAGAACTGTCATGACCTTGATTCAAAGCCCTCATAGTGATGTTCTCTTCCTTTCCACATCAATTTTGTGAATTCTCTAAGGGCCCGTTTGGTGGCGAGAATAGGAATACGAGAATAGGAATACGTATTCCAGATTTGTTATTCCAAGAATAGAAAATGGGAATACGTATTCCTATTCTATGTTTGGGTTATCAAGAATTTGATTGGGAATACGTTTATTCTATGTTTGGTTGTGCACAATAGGAATTGGAATACATTTTAACTTTTAAAAAAAATAAAAAATATAATATTCTTTCTCTTACATTTTATTGAGTTATTTTCGTTTTTTTCAATTTATTTTATTTTATGGAGTGAAGCTAAATTTTTTGAAATTTATTTATTAAAAAAATTAGACAAATCATAACAAAAATTCATGGTCATAGAATATATTCATTATTTCTACAAACCACAATCATAAATTAGTTACCATGATCATAAATAAGTTGTAAACAAAAAAATAGACAAATCGTTGTTAAATATGTCCATCGTTTCTACAGAAAATCATAAAAAATGTTATAGTCTACATAGTTGCTCTAACTTTTAACTTCATTTATGCACATGGTCCCAATATGCTAGTAAGATTGAAACAATTATAATACACAACATGCTTTGAAGAAACATGTTTTCACCCTCTCGTAATTTTCACAGCTTGCAATCATTACTTTCATGTGTTATAGATTTTGCTACGGTTGATGCCGACAGGACATCATCGACCCATTGAAAGTAATTACAGCCACTTTCCCCCTACAATACCAAATCTAAATTAGTGGTTGCCACAATAATTAGTTGTTACATAAAATGTAAACCTAGAAAAAATTAGTAACCACCTTTCTTGCATTTAGACAACACAAGAATTTATGTTCTGGATTATTCATTGTGTGCGAAGTCTTGAGTACTACAGGGCCAGCGCCACAATCACATATTGGTAAATTCAAATCCATCGACCCTTTATAAATAATGAACATATAAAACATTAAAAATTACATTCAATTACGAAGATGATATAATTTTACACATACATTAAAACACCAAAACTAGTAGACATCAATGTTACTCCATATTTCAAACCATTAACTATCTACAATATTTATAGATGCTAGACAAGATTATGAAAAAATAAGATATTTTCAGATGACTAGATGAGAAAAATTCCCTCATAAAATTGCAATGTATTAACAACTATTCAGATTTCATTAGAATCTTTTATAATACCTCAAGTAATCAATGCCTAAAACATAGAAAATAAGTCACATAAATGATAAGAAGTGTAAGGATTGGCACATAAGTCATCATTCCCGCTGTAGCAGGTTATAGGAAAATTAAGAACTACGACACCATTCAGCTTTAAGACACCATTCAACAAGTAATTTGTGCACTCATAGGTGCTACAAAGTGACACTTTTTTAATCCTTTCATCTTCAGCTGAAACTAGTCACAAGTATTGATATAACACAACAAAATCCAATACCACTGCAAATTATTAAATGAAAAGCCATTAAGCTGAATTTAATCCCTGAGGTTTTAAAAAAAACACTTATCCATTCATTGTTTTCTAAATTATATTGAAATGCTGCTAATGATGCTAATGCACAGCACTATTAAGAACAGCACTATTAAGAAGTGCTGCTAATGCAAAACATTTCCAGTGACCGGTAAATTTTTTTCCAGACATATGACAATGATGAAATTCCAGTGGTTTTCAACCCACATTAATGAGATATGGTAAAGATTATATTGTGTGCATTGAGGATCATCGTAGCATACTAGAGAATGTAAAGATGACAACTCATGGGAAGCATTGATTGAATTGGATATACAAACATAATAACAGCAGCAAATGAGTCAGCAAATAGTCCACAATGTTGTTTGTATGGAGATCCATCAAATATAAGCATAAATGTTAAAGAGTGACATTAGCATAAATGTTGGTTTCAGTAAAAATATTATAATCCTCCAAACTTATGTCTGATATAATCTTCTCTTGCCTCTGCATCCATCTCTAAGAACCAAATAGCCATTGTTGGTTCACGCATAAAAGTGTCAGATGCCCTAGTCATAGTATCCCGACTAAGTCCGGGGATTGCTTTCAAGGCAGCAAACAAATTGGAAGCATCTGTCTTAATATCCTCTTTATCAACTCTTATAGTGAGGCATTTTCATTCCCTCCTCTATCATATGGATACTTTCAGAAATCACATCCAAAGAAGCGGCCATGCTTGCCTTCCTCCTCTTTGGCCCTCTAGTCGTAGATGTGGAACGATTGTTTCTAGTGGATGCAGTGGATTGATTTGACTGAAGGAAATCTTCATCTAAATCAGCAGCAATGTTCATAGGTGTATTAAAACCCTCATCATCATCCAGATCAACAACCTTGTCAAAAAGGTTACCATCTTCAGTATCTTGTGGTGTTGCCGCTTCATTTCCTTCTGCAATGTCATTCCCGACAATGACTGCTAGATCATTAAAATAGGTGAATGGCTGCCTCCTATAAACTTTTGCAATCCTGATTTCATTTCTCTACACATTGGAAATATTAAATAATTAGATAAATTTTTGATATTAGAATTGAAAAACACTTTGAAGAGAACATCACCTTCAAAAGGTCATCCCATACACTATCCTCGCAATCCATGCATCGAGTTGTTTCATTCCAAGCGAACCCACTTGTATTCCGCAACTCTTTCATTATTCTATACACCGACTTCCACATTTTCAACTTATTTTTGAAGTTATCTTTAAGACATTTTTCCCTTTAAGATAAGCAGCTGTTGTATTGCTGCAACAAAACGAATATAAACAAGTCCATTAGTGCAAGGATTGGCACATAAGTCATCACTCCCGTTGTCATCACCTATTTATAACAATGTAGGAAAGCATGTAGATTACAAAATTTTGCCTAATCACGAGCATAAAGCATAAAGGATATTCAAAAATCATGCCATATTGCAAGCCAAAAGAGAGAGTGCACAATAACAGATCATTCACATGGACGATATAGCCACTGAAATTTAGAAGTGCATGTGCAAAGGTCCAGACTCACTAATAAAAGCAGAGCACAGCCATGAAGCACCGTCAACAACAATCCAATAACTCAATAGACTACTACAACCAAAAAAGGTCTGCCCAATTTAGACAGCATCAAACTTAGCTAAGAATAGAAAAGAGCCATTAAACACTACCAGTAGCAACATAATAAATCAATATAAATCTACTACTACAACCAAAATGCCCAATTAACAAGTTATTAACTTAGCCGAGAATAGAAAAGAACCATAAAATATGATCAATAAAAATCACGTTAACTCGATATACCAATAGAATAAAGCCATTAAACACTATTAGTAGCAATCATAATAAATCAATATACTACTACTACAATAGCCATAATGTCCAATTAAGAAGTCGTTAACTTAGCCAAGAACAGAGAAGAGCCACAAAATACCATCAACAGCAATCATAACTCAATATACAACAACAACTATTGCCCAATTCACAAATCACTGAACATAAAAAGAGCAATGGCTCAAAAATACTTACATCAGTTTTGTCAATAACAAGCACTTTGTGACCAGGATGGGCAGCTGCATAAGCAGAAGACACCTGATAAGCTAAAGTGGTCTTTTCCACTCCACCCCTATGGTTTGCAAAACAGTGATCTGAAATCACAGGTATTTTCGTCTCTTCAAACACAGACCTCAAAACACTTTACTCTGTTTCAATCGATGCTCTTCTCAATAGAACTTTAAACCCCCACTTTGAATTGGATTTTCCCTCTTTCAAACAATTTATAAAATTAGAACTGACATGAGAATTAATTTAATATCAACGAGAATGACAAAAGAACGTCACGTAGAGGTGCATGGAGGCAACCATAAAGAGTATTTTGTGAGTACAGCAGTTTAGTAGCATGACTTATTAATGTAAATATAGGAATTTTGCCAGCATAACTAGGAAGGAGACCCAAATGGCTTTCAAATATCACTTAAATGTAGCTGCGGGGGCTCTCTTCTCTAGTTTTGTTCTATAGCTATTCTTGGTTGCAGGTCTGTTTTTTTGTCTGATTTTTGTTTTGATGCAAAAAAAAATCTTGGGGTTTGAGTAAGTTGCCGTCCTGAGGATAATGGATGTACCCATGTAGTTTGGAGGGCTGTTAATGGTGGTTGGTTGCTGATCAGGAGCACAGAGCATGTATTTCTCAAGCTTTGACGGCATCATTTGAGATTATATTTTTGTTTTGTGCTTTTCAATCCTTTGGCTATTTTAGATTTGGAAAATTTTGTTTTTTTAAAAATTTGCTCTTGATCAGTAGCTGCCATTCAGTGCTAAAGAGGGTGCAAAGGGTTCTGGGTTTCTGAGCTGTACGTATTGATTTTGATGGTGTAAATTTTCATTTGGATTTTGATAAATCCTTTGATCTCAGGGAGGAAAGCACATAGTTTTCCATAGCTAGTTCCAAGCTAGTTTGTGACTGCCACTAACAAGGAGGGGCCATTATTAGCCAACTTATTCACTAGTTGCCATTTGAAGGGTTTTACCCATTTTCCATTTCCAAGAAAAAGGAAAGGAGTGTAGTTTCTGCCACAATTTCGTCTCAATGTTGGCAGATTGTGATAGAATAACCCTATCATGCTAGCTTGAGAAGCCTATGAAGGATCAGGCAGCCGATTTTGGGACTAATCATTGTTACAAGGATTCACCAAGTTCCATTGGCGATGATGGAGTAAACATAAACATATGGAGTGCTCTACTAGAGGATTTAATGGACAAGATATTCTCATATTTGCCCCTGACAAGCATACTTCGTCTTCGTTGTGTTTGCAGGAGATGGAACTTTCTGGTTCAATCAAAGAGATTCCAGAGTGCTCTGTCAAGGGTTTGTACTCCAAGGCCATGGTTTATCCTCTGCACAATTGGAAGAGCATCATGTTCATATGATCCATCAATGAACAAATGGCACACCATCATCAGGCCTGCCAGTGCCAACAGCAGTGCAAAGCTTCAAAATGGATCGGTAAGAGTATCACCATTAACATCCATATTAGCAATATCAGGGAGCCTACTTTGCCTAGGCAATCAAGCTGCAGAATGCAGAGTCCTTTTAATATGCAATCCCATCACCAAAAGTCAAAGGCATCTGCCTAGAATGCTGCAAGTCAGCCATATACATCATGTTATAATGCATATCAGAGTAATGTACATGATGAATCAATGGTGAGACAATTTCATGTCACTCAATCCGAAATAATTTAATCATATATCAGTGTTAATGAATCAACAGTCTATATAAAGTGTCGATGCAAGTATTCTAGTTCTTCAAAATTGAAGTTAAAAGTGTCAATATGAGAAAAAGAAAACTAACGTCGAGATCTACAGTCCTCCCACATCCTTTGTGCTATTTCATCTCGAAACTTTCCCCAGTCATCTCTAGCTCGCAGAGTCATCCCATAAGTGTCAAGGATTGGCACATTTATCCCATCACGATCATCTTCATCTTCAATTTCCAGATCGTGTGGAACCCCATCCTCTATCGTAATAAAATTGTGTAGTATGCAACATGCTAATATGATCTTTGTTTTGAGTTGCGATATTATAGGACGTTGCATGCGTTAGGATAGGAAATTGTTGCTTCAAAATACCAAATGTGCGCTCAATCACATTCCTAAGAGAGGAGTGTCAGTGGTTAAACAATTCATGTGCATTGTTGATTGGGTTTTCCTTGGAAAACTCCTTTAGGTGATATCGCGTACATCGATAAGGGGCGAGAAATCCAGGAACATTTGGATAGCTGGCATCAACTAAATAGAATTTTCCTATACAAAGGGATAGAAAAGTTATAGATTAGAAATCACATAAAAACTATGTATTACAATAATGACAATATAATCCTTAATTATAGGATTTAAGATGCCTGGGGGAACTAGTAGTGTATCTGCTCTTGATAGAGCTGAAGCAAGAACACAACTATTTGCAGCTGACCCTTCCCAACCAGCAAGAACATATTGAAACTTGTAGTCAAATGAACATACGCCTAGTACATTTTGTGACAAGTTTCCTTTTCTATCACGATATTTTGTCTGCTTGTCCACATCAACGGTAACTGGTATATGGGTTCCATTGATTGCTCCAATACAATCCTAGTGTATAAAATATTATTATCAAATATATACGAATATACTTAAGACTCAAGCAACAAAATACATGTCAGTAGGAGATGTACCTTGAAGTATGGATCAAAACGCTCTTTCCCAACAATTCCTAGAGGAGTAGTTGGAGAAGGGGGCAAAAAGTAAATGCTATGGAGTGATATGATAGCCTTCAAGACCTTATGGAAGTAGTGACTTACTGTCTCTCCTGAGTGACCAAAGTTATGGTCAATCTTACGATTCCTTAGATTGTGGCCAAGGGTATGAAGGAACATGACCAATTGTTCTTCCAATTTCATGTTTATTGTATCTTGAATGCTCCCGTTCTCCCTTAGAATATTGGAAAGCTTGAAGAAAGCTCCTCTACTCATTTGTATTTGGTCGTGACAATCTGTGTCATTGGAATATATAATACGTTTATAGAAAGGACAAGTAGCTCTTCTTCGCTTACGCCTATGTATTCTAGCATCTTCGTAAGATGCTACTATGAATACTGCTTGGGTGGCAAGCAAAACAGAAAGTACATGCAAGAGTGTGATCTTCCTATCGATGCTTCCTTGAACTTTTAAATATTAGCAGGATCCATTGAATGACCTATAATCACATAAAGGAGTTATTGTTTGACATAAAAACATAAAAAACATAAAAACATAAAGGCACAAAAACATGAAAACACATTTTCCCCATATGTAACCTATTTATCCTTACAATTATTACCTAAAACAAGTTACAGGACTGAATATGATGCAGGGGCAGCTGAGAATTGGAAAGGTACATGATTAACTATAGCAAGTATAAATTTTATAATTAACAATATATTTTCCCACAAAATGAATTGCAATGTTTTATGATTATGTTGATCACTATATTCTCTTTCTAATGAATAACATTATGTCCTATTCACCCATCATTTGTCCTATTGAGGTTAACTACACTTCGATTCAATTTTTTTTCCTTATTTTACCAAACTGAGAGTTAAGTTGCTAGTTGCAGTTCAAATTTTTAAAATTTTAAGGATATGTAACTGTAAATGGTAATAAATCTTAAGGATATGTAACAATATGAAGGCAGTTCAAACAAAATGATGTAGATCTATTTAAGGAATTACATGATGAATGCAATTCGATTCAAGTGAGCAGAAAACTAGAGCTTTGTGAGCATACAATTTAATTTAATTTAATAGCTGACAAGGATGGCATAGATCTTTCAAACCTTGCCCACCTAGCAATCCCTAACTGGTATGTTCTCTTTCTACACTCTCTATATTCTCCAGCTATATTTATAATTTGTAGTTTTAATTGGTGATTAAAAATGTTTTGTTTAGATCAATTAGAACATGGTATATTTCATATGGTAGATTTTTATTTTTATTTACTTTGCATAGTGATGTAGATCTTGAATCTGGTTTGCTTTTCAATTAAAAATAAATTGAGTAATATATTAGATTTTAAAATTCTATTACTAATTATATATTAGACGGGAAATAAGCCAAAACTTGAAATAAAAGTTGTTGAACAAATGCAGAACAAATACTTTCTCTTGAAAATGTGAGAGAGAAACTTAAAGCTGCTGACCAAATTTTTGTATTGGAGTTTTTGAAGATTATCAATGAACTAACTGCTAGTTTTTTAAACAGGGGTTAAATGCAATAATAATGATAACATTTGTGACTCACTGCTAATGAATAATCACATACTGTTTTGCATATCACAATGGTTATCTAAATAAACAAGGTGAAAGTTGGGATTGCATGATACAAGGGCTGAGAAAGAAACAAAAGTTGGCTGTAAGGATGCTTTAATAACAGGCATTCAGCTTACCCTAACATGAATATATGCCTTTATAAAATAACATGAACTATTAATAGAATACAATAGGGAATGGCATATAATGAGATCCGGACCATGCTGTTAACTTCCCCAAATCGTAAGCTATGTATGTCACTGCCATAAATACTGATGGGATATGAAGCTCTGTTTAATGATACCATTGAGGTATCATAAGTTGAAAAGTTTTCAGAAGCCCCGTACTTGTCCACAACAAAAAGCTAGAGGAGGTAATTCAAATTATGTCCACATCATGAACAAAAGAGCATACATATAACAGAATCTGCTAATTCAAATTATCAGACATTGTATGTCATGTATGTCAATTCTCTCTCGTATGTCCCCAAATCAAAACTAGTACTATCCATTAATAGTGAATGATTTTTAAGTGAGGAAGACGACAATCACACAAGTTGCTAAAGTTAAAAACAAGCCTCAATTTGAATACTCTCAAATCACTTGAAATGTTCTGATATTTTTAAATAATTTATGCACGTGTGAAAAACCAATAGCTCAAATTGCTAATCAGTAAATTAGAACTTACATATACATAGAAGTAAATGATATATACCAAAATCTATTACAACTCAAAAGAGACAGAAAAAAAATCTAAAAAATTAACATAGGTATCTTTCAAACCCTACAGTAGAATTCTGTGTGTGGCTTTGAGCACAAGTGATCTAATAAGCCAATGGTAGCTACAGCCCATACTCCTTCACTGTGTTGTTGGCTGAATACTAGGAAGTTAACTTCTCTAGTTTGAACCACTCGAGAAGGAACTTGCATTTCCATGTATGGGGTGGTCAAATTTCAAAAATTTGTCCCACAAGGCACCCAGTAACAAAGTTTCAAATTTTAAGAATAAGTCGTAAAAAGTATACCAGTTGTAATGCCCCATGCATGTATCGCTAGATATGACTTCCAGTGTGGCTGTTTTGGACAGAATATATGGAAAAACTTCTTTCCATCGGTTTGGAGTTGTGTCACAAATGCAATATTTTAATATCAGTATAGAGAATTCGAGCATCTACATGGAGGAAACACAAATCTGCTGGCCGAGTACAATCTCAGAGCCATTTGCCCTTGTAATATGTCATGTCAAATCAGGCATTGAAGAGGAAATCTATTTGATAAAAATATCAATGTGAACAATCGTCTGCTGTGAAATCACCAGACTCGGGAAATCCATTGTTTACATACCTGTGAACAATCGTCTACCGAAAAGTTTGTATAAGCTTCTTCCGCCAATGCCGTGAGACCAAACCCCCTGTAGAAGCTTCTTGCTGCCAGTGCTGTGAGAGAAAACCCTAAACACAACCATTCGAACACGCCATATTCAGCATAGCAAAAGCACTATCCAAAACCAAAACGCAAAAAAGCACGAAAATGGAAAACGAAACACTACTCTATACCTGATAAAAATGGAGGATCAACTGCAATGGATGTGAGCTGAAAAATGAGCGGCAAACGGATGAAAGGGAAAGTTGAGGGCACGGACCTGAAATTTTATATTTTCTAACAAAGTAATGTATGGAATAGGAATAAGTATTCCTATTCCATCTATTTTGGTGGATTTCTATAAGCCCATTTTTGGGGTAAAATTGGAATACTTATTCCGGTCATATTTCTATTCCCGTTTCAAAGTTATTGCACCCAAACAAAGAATAGGGATACACGAATGCCTATTCCAAGGGTATTCCTGTTGCCAAACGGGCCCTAAGAGACAAAATTACAATAATGGATCAAAGTCAATGTTGCATACATAAAACAAGACTTATTATCGATGGTGGTTAACTGAAAGATTTAAGTCAAAACATAATAAAATTGTTTATATGAGACAACAATGATAGAAGATGTAAGTCAACTTCCGCAAATCAACCATTAGTGCCTTTGATTGATAAGAAATTCACAATAATTAATATGACAACAAAGGCAAAAATATAAATATACCACTTGAGTGGGGAATCACATATTCTGGTTGATATAACCAAGACTATATTGATTAGTCATAAGTCATGGAGTAATGAATGAGGCCAAGAGACCCTCATGGCAATTTGGCTTAGGAATGTGGCATCATTACTGAGAGCCATTATGAGTCAACAAATAAGAAATGACAAGAATCACATATGAATAAAACGATAAATGACGAGTTCTTTTATTGAATTAGATAGTTGGTGATTACCATAGTCCTTATCGTTGTTGTGCATGTCTGGAGAATTGACTTTTGATCCTATTGGTCCCAAACGATCAGATTGAGAAATCCTCAGAGTATGCCAAATTTCTTTTAGAGACTTCTCATCTGATCTGGTCAATGAATGAGATTAACCAATTTATGGTTGAATTCCCTTACACTACAAGCTCTGTAGGACCTAAGCGAGTAAACCTATTCTTCAATTGTATCCTATTCTTCAATTGTATCTCGAAGTTGGATCTTTGTATAACACATTTACTATGATCCTTCTAGTTCTAATCTCTATCGTACAATGGCATAGAATGACAAGTTTGTTGATCAAGGCTGTTTTTTGCACTGATACCATATTAGAAATATAGGTAGAGAGAGAAGTTGCAAGAATAAAAAATAGGATATATGTGCTTCTTAATTTTCAATCATGTAGATCACACTTATATAAGAGTTCAATCTCCTACATTATAGGGACACTCTCTAGTAATATGAGTTGCTTTAACAACTCACACACTTACAATCTCTCCTACAATTTATAAATACTCTATTAAACCAAACTACTATTATATTCTAACAATAATATTAATTTGTTTGTCAACAATTTTATAGCTAAACTAAACACTTACGTGAATGCTAATTCCCAACATGCATAGATGCAGATTGGGTAGGTAATGTTGATAATAGAAAAAGCATAAGTAGAAGTGCATTCTTTCTTGACATTTGTCTTGTATCTTGGATAAGCAAGAAACTCGCATTGGTTTTACTATCTACCTCAGAGGAAGGGTATATTGCAGTAGTAACTTGTTGCACACATGTCCTACAGATGAAACAAACATTGGAAGATATCAAGGTTGAAAATGAGCATCCCCATTCCATTCTTTGTGATAATCAATGTAACACCAGTATTGGGGTACGTTGGGATGACAAGATGTCGGGACAAGTTTCTATGACGTGGGGAAAATGGGCCTCATTTTTGGGACGACGAGGGGACGGCCAGGGGATGGCGGCAAGGGGAGGACGAGGCAGGGTGGGGTGTTGTTGGCATACATATAGAACTTGAAATGCTAGTTATGAATTGATGTTTCAATAGAACATACCAAATTAAAATACTTGAGCATAGAAAAATTGTAACATAAACTAGAACCATTGAACATTCAACATATTAACATATCACGTATCCAATAGTAACATTCAAAATTCAAAATTTAAATAGAAATTTAAGTACCCATCCTAGTGGCGAAATGGTTGCAGAGTGGCAGAGGTGGAGGTACTTGTGTACTTAAGTACCCAGTGCGGGGATGTCTCAGGGACAAGTACTTTGAGGTTTGGGAGGGGGGTTCGAGTCCCCACGTTACATTGGTGATAATACAAGTGCCATTAACTTTTTAAAGAATTTAGTAATATACTCAAGGACAAAACTTTTTTTGATTAAGTACCTTTTTTGAATGAGCAAGTACTTGAGCAGCAAGAAAGTTGGACTATGCTGCTATTAAAGACCAGATTATAGACATCTTCAGGAAGGCTCTTCGAAAAGAGACCTCTGAGTACTTGTGAGAGAATCGGGAGTGATGTTCGTCTCATCCATTTGCCAATTTTTCAAGGGAAGCCTATGTTCTTGGGAGCTATTCAGTGCATTATTCAGTTAGCCCGAGATACTCTTTTCCATTGATGTCAAACAGTCAAAGGGGGAGAAGATAATGGCATTTTGGTTAGGGTGAGGTGTATAACCCATTTGCATTCAGAAGACTTTTAACAATCTGAAAACAAACTTTTACAAGGTTGCTGCTAATTACAAAGTGGGAGATTATTGAATTATGTCATCATTGATGTCAACTAATTAAGAGCAGAAATGAAGGCAAAGATGAAGACTTTTATTCAGTGTAACATGGGAACTCACACCCCCCTCCCAAACCTCGAAGTACCTGTCCCCGAGATGTCCCCGCACCGGGTACTTGAGTACCCAAGTACCCCCATCTCTACCATTCCCCAAAAATGTCGGTGCTGGGATGGGTACTTGAATTTCCATTTGATTTTTGATTTTTGAATGTTACTATTGGGTGTGTCATATGTTACCATGTGGAATGTTCACCGATTCTAGTTCATGATGCAATTTCGCTATGTTGAAGTATTTTAATTTGGTATGTTCTCTTGAAACATCATTTCATAACTACCATTTCATGTTCTATATGTATACCATAAAACACCCCTCCCTATCTTGTCCTCCCCTTGCCGCCGTCCCTTGGCCATCCCCCCACCATCCCGAAAATGAGGCCCATTTTCTGCCCATCCTAGAAACTCGTCCCATCGTCTCGACGCACCCTAGTACCGATGTAACACTGCTTTTATTTAGCATACATCATTATATTCGAGAGAAAAGCAAATTAAATGAAACATAGTTTGTAGACTTGGATTGGAGAGTACTCGGCAGGCCCAAAAGTTTCAAATCAGCAAAAACTTGATGAAAACTCGACAGCTTAGAAAAAACTAAAAACTAAAATCTCTTAAAGAACCATACTTTTTTTGAAAAATTCATTTACAGATTGTATTAAATTAAAAATTGACATCTTGATAGAGAAAATGCATGGTTTTATAGCAAAAACAGGATTTGAAAAACACACATTAACCAGCGTTTTACCTGCATCAACGTTTTTACCTATGGTTTTTTGTGTCTATAAAAATGCGAGAGTTAAACTTTTGAGTACTCACCCAGCAGAAAATATACAGAGTACTTGGCAGCTCTCAGAGTTCTCCGAGAGTTTGCAAACTATGAATTGAAGTATTACTTTTTTTGACACAAACCCCTCGAAGAAAATATAAATAAATATATACATTAGACCTGTTTGAGATGACCATATTAAGAAAAAAAACATATAATCCTTATGCAAGTGCCTGATTTGCCTATGGTGAAAACAAATTTGATAAACATATGGTTGGGCTGACCCCTTCATGATTTTAGGATCCATTTTATGGAGGTGTTTTTTTATTAAATTCTTTTGCAAGGGCTGACCTCTTGAATTGTGGCATCATTGAGGAAGAAGTTATTTCAAAATTAAATATCTTTGATGCACGTCTTCTTGGCTGACCTATTTTGAAGGATTGCAATCATTGGGTGAAGAGTTGCTTGGTCGGGTATAAATAAGAGTTTTGGAGGATCTTCTATTTGTTTCTTTTTCATTGAAAACCCTTTATTAGAGCAGAGATAAGGAGCAGACCTAAATTAGACTTAAGGACATTTTGTTAGCAGGTTATAAAGGCTTATTTCAGACATAATGGGTAGATCAAAGGCAGATCTTTTCTGACTGTGTTTCCAGATTTCAGAGCATCTATTGAAAAACATTATTGCCGTTCTGAGTGTAAGTTTTAAGAAGTTCAAGGCAGATATTGTTGAAGCCCTTGAAGGGGATCTAAAGTAGATCCAATTACATTTTATAAACACTTTGCATTTCAAAGATTGGTTCTACTCTGCTAGGTCTGAGGTTGGAACCTCTTATGCAAGAGATCAGAGTCTCTTGCTGAGTTGGTATTAAGTGGAGGGGATTGGTGTCTCATGGTTTGAAGTCTATGAAGTTGTAAGAAGATCTTTATAAAATCAACATTTTGCTTTTGTTTTCTTCCTCAAAGGTTTCCACATAAAATCATGTGTGTATCTTTTGTGCTCAAATGTTAGATCTAAATTGGGTAGATGCTTTGATTATTGCTAAAATTATAAATTGAATTGGCCTTATACTGATTTGTTGAAGTATAGCATCAGTCGAAGTGATACCGAGTATTTGAATTCATGATTTATATGAACCTTGTTTTATGCCTTATATTATTGATAGGAATAATATATACATACTTATCAAATCGGGCTCATATCATTGAAAGATCGGGCTCTTATCCTTGAAGAGACTATTGTGTTAGCGGGGTTCGTGAGTATATTTGTTACTGCCACCAATTGAAAGCAAACTAATTGTATTTGTTTATGCACCGAATAGTAATCAGTTATGTCCACGTAGGGACATGACCCTGCATTACCGTTGGCCATGTAGAGTCATGTCTCTATGGGGAGATGACTTTCTTCATATATAATAAAGAGCAATCATGGAGGATTGATATCAATCACAAGGCATATACAGTCCAAACGATCGCTCTCTCTCCAGCAAAAAAAAGATATTACTCAAGACAAGTTCGTCGATCCTTCATTGCTATTCAAGTTTGAATAGTGTCACAAACAGACTGCCACTCAAGTTCGAAGATCTGCACCATTAGGACAAGACAGTCAAACTGTTATATCAGTAAGTAAATCTGAATCTGTACAGTCTAATAATAGTTTATATCTCTATCAGAGATCCTGCATTTACATGGTATTAGAGCCATCCTGATAGGGAATTCTATAATTCAGAATTAAAATTAAATATCTCAGATTTATCAATATTAGAATTTTATCCTCAAAATTCAAAATGGTTAATCATGTAAGATTAGAGGATAGAGGATAGACATGAGGGAGCATCAAATTTTTCGTCATGGAAAATTTGAGTCATGATAGTACTAAGAGAAATTGAGTGAGAAGAATATATAGAAACAAACAAATCTATACCTGAAAATGAACTAGATAAGATGAAATGGAAAAGGCACAACAACAAGGCCATGAAAATTATTATAGCCTCTTTGAAGGATCATATTCTTCCCTCCACATCCAATCTTAAAACTGTTTTTGAAATCTTTTCCACTATAAAGAATACTTTCAAAATTAATAACACAAGCAGATTGCTAACATTGAAGCAAGATCTACTATATGTCAAGATGAATAATGGAGAAATTGTTACGTCCTATTTCCTAAGAATCTCAGAATTGAAAGATCAAATTGTGACCATTGGAAATGAAGTAGATGACAAAGAACTTAGCATCATAGCTCTAAATGGACTACCACTATCTTGGGAGACATTTATTTGTGGACTAAGTTCTCGACCAGAACTTCCTAAGTTTGAACTACTAAAAAATGAATGCACTCAAGAAGAGTCAAGAGTAATTATGAGAGGAATCATTTCAAATCCAGAGGGAGAATTTCAAGCTCTCCAAATCAGTACCTATAATAAGAGAAAAAGAAAGGGAATTCATCAAAACAACAAGGAATTCAACAAACTATATAAGAAAAGAGATTGGTCCAAAGTACAATGCTTCAAATGTAACAAATTCGGTCACACTCATAACATCTGTTCGGAATGGGAGAAAATTCAAGCAGCCCTAGCGGAAGTTAAGTATGAAAAAGATGAAAATCTTGCACTTTAAGTTGTTGAACAAAGAGATAAAGTGAATGGATTTAAAAGAGAATCCCAAAATGAGGAATCAGAGGGAGAGTGATACATTTCCAAAGTTTGAATACCTAAATGACACATGCAATGTTGCCAGCTCTAAAGATAAATCAGTTATCTGTAAATTCAGTTTTTCTCATCAATATAAGCATATTGAATCAGAGATATGGTACATCAAGATGTTCTCAAGTTGGTTTACATAATTACAAATGAGCAAACAACGGATATTCTTACCAAACCTCTTGCCAATATTAAATTGGAATATTTCAGAGGTAAACTTGGTATGATCAAATTGTAAATTTGAATATTGAATTTGAGTTTTTCAATTTTATATGTGTTTATGCTTCTAGTTGAATAGTTGCATTAGATATGTAATGAAAGATGACAATCTTTCAAAGACATATATTCAGATGGTAATCATTGTAAGGTGACGATCTTACAAATGATAGACCTGTTATCATGATAAATTATGGTTTTGTTCCAAATACACCGGAAGTCATTGATAACGAATGCCTTATGATTACTCTAGATATTGTTTTGGCCAATTAGAGATCATAATATACGTTATGGTAGTGTTCATAACATGGTGATTGTAATTATTTGACAAGTCACTATTGCAGAGTGTTAAAGTTAGATAATGTGTTGTGTATAGATATCCTTAATACTCATATCTCATAAAATCTTTGTCACTTCTCCCTGGCTAAGAGGGAGTGTTGAAGTATAGCATCAATCGAAGTGATACTGAATATTTGAATTCATGATTTAGAACATTGTTTTATGCCTTAGATCATTGATAAGACATATATGTGTGTGTGTGTGTGTGTGTACACACATATATGTTTATACGTGTACACACACACACACACACATATATATATATGTGTGTGTGTGTGTGTGTGTGTGTACACACATATATGTTCATATGTGTACACACACACACATATATGTTTGATTATTCATAAATGACTTTACTTATCAAATCGGGCTCTTATCATTGAAGAGACTATTGTGTTATTGGAGATCTCTAATATATTTGTTACTGCCACCGATTGAAAGCAAACTAATTGTATTTGTTTATGTACCGAACAGTAATCAGTTATGTCCACGTAGGGACCTGACTTTCTTCATATATAATATAGAGCAATCGTGGAGGACTGATATCAATCACAAGGCATAAACAGTCCCAGTGATTGCTCTCTCCAGCAAAACAAAGATATTACTCAAGACAAGTTTGTCGATCCTTCATTGCTATTCAAGTTTGAATATTGTCAAAAACAGACTGCCACTCAAGTTCGAAGATCTGCACCATTAGAACAAGACAGTCAAACTGTTATATCAGTAAGTAAATCTGAATCTGTACAGTCTGTAATAATAGTTTATATCTCTATCAGAGATCCTGCAATTACACAATTCACCCCTCACCTTCAGTATAAGTGTATTTTTGTTTTCTTCACTTGGTGCTGGTCTGTAATGATAATAGAAATTGTAATTTGCACACATTCCTTAAATTCTCCATGACAGAAATAACAAGAGTTCATCTGAGTTCCATGCAACTTAATCCACTCTAGAAAGAAACGTTTTCGATGACTAATTTCATTTTTTTGGAAAATTTTCTACAGAATAACTATTTAGTAATTACATGCTTCCTAGTTTCATATTTTTAAAATATGACAAAGCAAGCTGGCTGGTTATGTATATTGTATTCTATGAAGCATTAATTTTTAGCATCTGAATTGAATAAACTTAAGCTCATAGAGTATGTTGGTTGCAGAAATAGACTTCAAGTTCACTGAAATGCCAGTGGGTGGAGCTGCAATAGATGCAACAGGAGATCCCTTACCAAATGAAACTTTGCTTGCCTGCAAAGAATCAGATGCAGTGTTGCTTGCAGCTATTGGCGGGTTTGTACCATTTCAGTTTCCCCGTAATTAGTAGTTTTATTGTGTTTTGGTTCTATATACAGTGTTATATTGTTGTGTCATTTACTTCTTTCTGAGCTTAGGTGCAAACATATACTTTTTGCAGGTATAAGTGGGATAATAATGAACCTCACTTAAGGCCAGAGCGCGGATTGCTTGGACTTCGTGCTGGTCTTGGTGTATTTGCAAATCTGCGACCAGCTACTGTTTTGCCTCAAGTATGTAAAATTCGGTCCTTTCTTTGTATTCATGGGATGCTTGTCCTTCCAGTTCAAATTCCAAATCTAATCAATTACTTTGGCATATTATGTTTTTATTGACTCAGGGCTCTGTTATATCCATTTTGAGTGAGAAAGTTCAAGATGGTTATGTAGAGAGTTTCTGTTTTTGACATAGAGTCCATGCATATAGGTGGGTTCTCCTTAAATATAAAATACTAGATAGTTAAGACTAAAGATTGGTTCTGATCCATAAATCTGCCTTTCCTATTTGTCTTTTTTTAAATGGTAAAAGATTGGTTGTGATTTTCCAAAACCATAATCTTCCTCATGCTGCATTATCAACTTTACATTGGTTCTTGTCTAAGAACCCAAATCTCTATCTACAATGATTATACTGGAAGTCTTGCTTCCAGTTTGCGTTTAAATAAAGATATTTTAGTTTCATTATTTATACATTTTGAGTCATTATTAAAACTCTAGAAAACCATTTCACCCTGATTCTTAAACTTTGCTTTCTTTATAGCTGACGATCCAGCAATATATGAATTGTGAGATTCCACTTATTGTGAGAAACTTCTTTCACATGCATCTTTAGACTGTTAGTCATATATCTTTTGTTTTCAATCTTCTTTCAATAAGGGATATTTCTATATCATTGTCTTGCATTAATTGCTAAAGGGTGTACTGATGCTCTCATTGTATGCCAGATTTCTCCTTTTGGATAATTTAACTTATTCCTCTTTATTTTATGACATTCAAAGCTTCTGGTTGTAACTTAACACATGGCCTGTTATATGTACCTCTTGAATAAAGAAATCGCCTGATAGGCCAGTATTTTTAATCAAATCAGATAAGTTTCATACTGTTAGAGCTACTATGCATGGTTTCATGCAGCTGTTACAAACTGAGTAAAATATCTTTATCTCCATTGTACTTGTTGATGCAAAAACAATGAGAGTAAAGTAATATCTCCATCTTTATTTGTAGATTTCTTATAATAATTAAATAATATAATGTAGCTAGACCTGACTTTTCCAACACCTCCTTTTTAATCAGTTCGATTAGTTTGTATTAAGGTTCCAAAAACTCTCTGGGTTCTTGGCAAGTCCTTTGAGTCCTAATTGAGCAGGATCAAACGAGGCTCACCAAATCTGTGCAAAGAGACTTTGGTATTGTTGGTCTTTATAGATATCATTTGGTCGAATCAACTATGCGTATTGTAGAGTATGTGTTGAGATAAAGTCTGGTAGATCAAGACATGCAAGTAATATAAGTTTTGTTTGCCTCAGCTTTTTAAATAGGAATTCATTGTTTCTTTGTTAAAAAATGTTAATGGGTTTATTATTGTTCAATGGTCATCATACTAAGTTCTTTATATACAGTGTTCTTTATAATAAATCTGTGAAAGATTTCCAATATAATTTTGCAACATTGAAAGCTGATTGTCTTCACAAAGGTGTCTAAAGGTTTTTGCATTTAGGTTACGCCCAATTTTTTTTTTCTGACCACAAGCTTTACCGTTTTTCTTTTTAATCAACTAGTTTGCCTTGCATCAAGTTGAAATAGCTTAGAAGATGCAAAGGTAAATCTCAGTTTGTACTGATGTTATATATTTAGAACACGTGAAAGCTCAAAGAAACTAATAATCTCCGTGTTGTAAGATATTTCTATTCTATTTCTCTTAAATATTTATTTTCTCCTTAAATGTTGTCTATTCTGGGAAAGAAGCTATGATGCTTATGTTTTCCATTTTCTGACCTGATTCAATCTTGTATTCTATTTCCATTTGCCTATTGGATATGCTGTGAATTTTCTTCTACAATTTCTTGATCTTAGTCCTCAGTCTCGACACTCAGATTTGCTTCCTACAGGAATACATTTCCAGTCTAAGGGGGCCACACAGATGGATATCAGGGTCACAACTAGAAGCAAATAAATTCTTCTTGTCAGTGACATAGGTTATCATTTTTGTCTTTTATCTTGTTTTAAGAGTTTCTGTAGCAGAAAATCCTTTTATGATAGAGTTAGTTTAAGTTGTTGTGACTTAATTATTCCATATGCTTGGCCCATTGTTTTGATACTTTTCCTGTTAGGTGAGAATTTGTTAGTGTTACTTCACTGCAGCCGATACTTTTCTTTGTAGTTTTTGTTTGCATGTTTATAGACGTGCCTGCATTAATTTTTTTCTTTTCATTTTGGAATCAAAGGTCAAATGATGCAGACATGATATTGACTGTTTTAAAAAACGAGCTTCTGTCTAACTTAGATGTGTAGCCCATTGATTTTCTGGATTACCTTGCAAAATAGATTGATTGGTGTCATTTAGTAAAACTGCTGACTATTTGCAAGGAAACAATTTTCCGACCCTACATGTCAGCAGTTTTTTTCTGTTTAAAAAATAAACAAAATTGTGGTAGGATGCTACATGTCACTTTATTGCTCCACCAAAGCTGTTCTTATGTGAAGTTAAAAGAATGATGATACATTTCATTGCTTTGTTGATGTGTTTTGACAGTGATTCAGTACTTAGCTTGCTGATATATGCAATTTGTATGTTGGTGATTGAATGTTTCTTCTCTCTATTGTGGCAGTTAGCCGATTCTTCTACTTTGAAGAGAGATGTTGCTGAAGGTGTTGATATAATGGTGGTTAGAGAACTTACTGGAGGTAATGATTTTCGCCTATCCTTGTTTTGTTCTTTTTCATAATCATCTCAATTGCAGGTTTATTACCAGAAGGGGAGAACGAAAGTCAATCAGTTTTTGATTTTTCGTTGATGATATATTTATTATCATCAGTATTTATATAATAAATTATTGATGTGTAATTCTACTCAGGTATCTACTTTGGGGAACCCAAAGGCTTTGGCATAAATGAAAAAGGTGAACGCATTGGCTTCAATACAGAGGTCTATTCCACTTCTGAGGTCAGTGAATGTAATAACCCTACCTGGTTTATAGCTTCAAATAACATTAACTTTCTTTACTAATGAAAGATTTGGCATTTAATCAAACACTTGGCAACTTGCTGTGATAGTACACATGTATTATTTCTTGTTTTCCCAAGTTTGAATTTGTTTTCAATACATATGTTTTTTTTGAACGAATATATATGAAAGAAAAGACAAGCATTGCTAAGGAAATTAAACAATTCTTATAAATCTATTTGATAGCAATTAAAGATAACGCTGGAAAGGGCTTATTCTGATTTCAAATTACATACAAGTAACATGTTGACTTGATGGTGCACATTTATATTATTGTTCAGACAAATCTGTAGCTCCCAGAATTGTAAACGCTGGCCCAGATTACCCTTAAGTTCAGATGTGGGACTTATAGATTACAGCCCTTTGCAGACTTCCTAAATCAGCTCGCAAGCCCAGGTATTAAAATTGCAGTCTCCAGCAATGAAATGTATGAGACTAAAATGAAATGCAGGCTTCTGGAAATAAGTCACAAACCCTGGAAATGGTAGCACGGGCCCCCAAAATTTCTATGTGCAAGTCATCTAATGTGTAATGTAGATCCTGAAGGAAAACACTGTTTCCGAATTCCCATGCAGCCTGCTCTTAATCCAATCGCAGCCCCTAACAGGTAGAACACAGGTCCTCAATTATGCACGCTGGGACATAAGGAAAAATTCTCCTGCCTCCAAGAAATAATAAAAGGGCCAGTAAATATCAGAAGGCTAGCACAGATAGGAAAACGGCAGCCCAAAACATACATGGTGGTCTCAGAATAGAAATCGCAGGTCTTAAAGGACAATGTCAGTCACAAACCCTCATCAACCAGATAATGATGAATGATAGTTCCTCAGTATGCAAGTCAAATTGCAGATCACTCTACCAATTATTATTGTGTTCCCAGAAACAGTAAAGACAGATAGGAAAGACACTTGCAAAAGTTCTCGGAAATTTAATCTACAATACCACAGCTGTAGATTGAATAACCCTTCTCAGATACAATCACTAATGTCTTCCAGCCTCAGACAAAACAGTAAGGAGATTCAAGCAATTTCAGAATTAAATCCCTATACCTCAGCAGTGCTTCAGTATACCATTCAGCTTCAAACCCTTATACTTCAGCAAGGGCACAGGAGAAACCTCAAAAAACGTCACGAAGATGACAAAGGCAAAATAAGATAATCAAATAGTCGGATGCTTTTTCCTTTACAATGAGCTCATATTTAAAATCTCCAAATGGCCTTTTGTTTCCATTGCAACTTCACTTACAAAGCTTCTCGAACACAACATCACTTTATAACATCTAATAATAATAAAGTGCCATTAAAATAAAGTAATTTTTTAAAATAATTAATTAATAAATATGAGCAATAAATAGCTCCATCTGCTACAGGCTTAGTTGCTAGATTCATCTTAGACAGGCTGGATCCGTGCAGGATCCTTGAATTTGCCTGTGGGTCCGTTAGTATCCTGACGGATCCATAGGCAGAATGAAGGATCCTGCCTGGATCCTCAAGGATCCAAGCCACAACTTGAGGATCGACAGGCAGAATGAAGGATCCGGCCCGGATCCTCAAGAATCCAAGTGCGGATCCTAATAGATCCATAGGCAGAATTAAGGATCTTGCCTGAATCCTCAAGGATCCAAGCCACAACTTGAGGATCAATAGGCAGAATTTGTAATGACCCTTACTATAAAGGCCACTGAAACCCTCAAACTGGACTTAAGAATTTTGTCAAACAGTTGGCATGTAACCGAATAAGGCTGCAATATTACTAATTGTTGTACAACGAAACCTCAATATATGATGCCAATAATGTATGAACAACAATTCCAGATTATAACACTACCAATCTAAGAGATAGATGACAATATGAAACTCAAATATGAAGTCCAATGCAATTCTGATTTTATGACAGCAAATAGAACTGATTACAATGAGAGACTGTCACAACTATGCACTTCTAATACATCAAGCTTTTGACAATGCAATGTTATGACATGAACAATAACCCAGTTCAGATTTGGAATGCAAATGACGAAACTTTTACAACAGTTATTAATGACTGGAAATAACTATTTATGCAATGACAATGCTGACTGTTCTAATCCATAACATGCAATATTTTGGCAATCAAAACTTCAGTTTGTGCACCTGGAATAGCTCCAATTTTGCCGGATATGAATGCTGAATTAATGCCACACGAAGACCTCACAATCTGCCCCAAACCGACTCACAAAATTGCTGCTGCTGCCCAACTGACAGGGCCGTACAGGTACGGCCTGGTACGGCTGCTAGATAAAAATATTGCAGCATTTTTGTCACTCCAAAAGCAATAAATCTGGGCGCCTAGGGTTGCTGAATAACCCCCTAAAATATGAAATTCATCCGTCAAACCAATTAGGAGTTATGAGCAAAAACGTGGGTCCAAACCCTGGACTGGCAGTCTGAAAATAATGCACAACTGTGTCTTCAAACCCTGTTAATCAATCCACAAATGCTAGGGCACAACTAAAACCCTTATTCCAACCAAAGTAAACCCTTATAACTAAATCTAAATGAAGTCCAAATGAGATGGCTGAATTACCAACTCCTCAAATGCAACAATTCAGGTGATATTTCACACCCTCAAAGTCGCCAATCCAAGGGAGTGATTCATTCCCAAAGATCAAATAATAATTTGCAGACCCAAGAGACTTCAAATTTGCTCCACAATGGAAGAAGTAGAAGAAATCTCAAATCCAAGCATGTCCAAAATGAGAGGCCCAGCCCTCTATTTATTCACTTTTCTAAGAAGTTGCTAGAACTTCTAGAAACATCCTTTATAAAATCTCATTATAATGCACTTTTTATAATAAAGTAATTTTATAAAATAAAAAGTGCAACTCAACTTAAAATTATAACATGTAGGCCCCAATAACACATAATAATAAAATATAACCTCTTAACACTTCTTCAAGAGCAAGATATGACCATCTGATCCGCAGAATTGACTCTCTCTCCACACCATTTGCCTACGAGAGTCTGGAATAGGCAAAATCCATGATCAATGTCATGTCGAACTAAAGAGGGGACATTACAGAATCAAGGATCTTGCCCGAATCCTCAAGGATCCAAGCCACAGCTCGAGGATTGTCAAGGTTCATAATTTCATTTTGTAATTTAGTAATTCAATGTGATTGTGTTGATTTTCTTTATAATCGTGAAAATAAATCAATTATCAAGTATACTAGATTCATAGATCCATACTAGAATCATAGATTCATACTATGTATATTTCTCTTATTCTTTAGTGTATATATATATATGTATATTTATTTTTATACACACACACACACACGAATCCTCCACAAGTCATAATTGGGAAAAAAACAAATCCCGAATCCATGGATCCGACTCACATGCCCAGATCAGATTCGTTTCACGAATTGACAACTAAGGCTATAGGTGATGACTGACTGCCAGTGCCACCATCTGCACTGCCAAATATGGCAACTGCACAAATTGGACTTACTAAAAATAGTAAATCCACCACTGAGACCCCCAAACCACCTTGTCAGCTCACGAGGGTTTCTATGATGAACTGACTTAATCAATCGCAGAGACTTGCCAAAAAATGGGGACATTATAGTGAATATTATAAGAGCAAAGATTGCCCTATTTCACATTGAGGCATTTGAGTGGCAACAACTTTTTCTGTTGTCTTTTTACTAAGTTGCGGGTTTGGATTCCGGCACGGATGTGGGTTCGAAATTCGACCAGATTTTTTTGGGGTTGGGTTCGGTTTTGTTTTGGCTTCATCTGTACAAAATCATATATTGTTTAAAATAAGTATGTGTGTATATATATGCAACAACAATAAGTCAATACATCACTATGCTAATAGTAAAGCAACATAGCAAAATACACCACCATATCTATGTTTCTGTTCAATAGGATATTAATTGCATCATTTAACCATAAATACAACATGATGCACTTGCTTGGATACATGCGTGGAACATATTTCCATATCAAGGGGACAATTTGAGAATGAAAGGAATTGTGAAAAGATAAATGCAGTTATCTAAGTTTTGATTTTCTATTGGTTAGAGGATTTCTAACCAAGCTAGATCAAAATTGGATTCAAAGATCTCTTTTTTTTCATAAAGAAATTCCATTATAATTGTCAATTTGGATATCACCTATTGTCAATTTGGATTTCCTCTTTAAGAAAGTGTTCATTTTCATTCACAAATGCATAAGTGACATATAAACCATCTTTTTTGGTCTCATTAGTGGTCACTTTAGGGTCGGGAAGATCGGATAGACCAAATTAGGCAAAATAAAAACACTTGACAAATGTCTGACAAAAATGTTTTGAGACCAAATTCAACCGAGGTTTAGCCGCTGGGCAGTAAATTCTTCAAAATTCGTTGCAAATCCGGGTTTCTCTGACAAAATTTGCAGAAAATTCGTAGTTTTGCTATAAAATTTGGGGAGAATTTGACAAGGCCAGATTTCATACAGAATTGAACCAGACTTTGAGGGCTGTTGAAGAGAATTTGGTAACTTAGTCTTTTTACATGGTTGGCACCTAATCATTTTGGTGTTAAAATTCAGAAAATTACATAGTTACACCACCCTGGGGGATGGGGGGACGACAGAATGGGGGGACAAGTTTCCTAGACGGGGGGACAGAGGGGCCTTAATTTGGGGATGACGAGGGGACGGTGGGGGGACGGTGGCGGGGGACAAGAGGGGTGAATATATCTATGCATATGGTACTTAAAATGCTAGTTATGAAAATATGTATTGCAATATAGGATATAAAAATGTAAAAGAGTGAATACTTGAACATTGCATTGAATTGGAACATCGAACATTAAACATAAATAGTCGAATCTGCAAATAGTGAATATCAAGATGTCCCCCATCCTCGGTGGAGGTGGTAGAATCTGGTGGTGCCGTTGGGGACGGGGAGACGGAGTCTGCAAGTCTCCGGTGCATTGAAGTCTCCGAGACGTCGGGCAAAAAGGGGGGGGCCAGTCCCCGTGTTACTATGGAAAATTATCAAGTTTATAAAAAATCAACTATCAAAATCTGTATGAAAATGCAGAGATTCTGTCAATGGCTTGGCATTCTGAGATCCCCATTTCTGGGACACAATGCTGAAACAGTTAGAAAGCACTATTGGAAAGCATTTCGTGCTTGCTTGTGTTGTTTTTAGCTGACTATTTGCCAACGTCTTGAGAGGGTTTGATTGCGATTTTGTGATGAACAATACATTTGCTGCCTACATACAATATATTTGGTAGGGCCTTCATGTCATAGGATGTGATTCTAGTAACATATGGATCCATCCTTCTTTACAGTGATAGCCTTGTAAACTTGTTTTTGATAAAAGCAACAGCAAGAGGGCGCTGGCCTGTGGTACAAACAGCACATCCGACACACATTAACAGCATCTGAATGATCAAAGTAAATTGTGACCCATAACAATTTACCTCTATCAAAAACCATCTTAAAGAAAGTATTAAGCATTAGGGTTCTAGAAAAAACATCCATCAAGAAACTAAACATAGTACTTGGAGAGTTCATCATAGCGTGGTAATTAACTAAACTAAAATGCCACATAGGGCCAAAGTTCATGGAGTAACTGAAACTTTAGTTTGCAAACTCTTTGAGTACTCTCAGAGTTGCCGAGAGTACTCTCAAGTTTTTTTTGCTGGGTGAGTACTCTCAAGTTAACTCTCGCGTATTTATAGATGTCAAAAACCGTAGGTAAAAATGTTGATGTAGGGAAAACATTGGATTAGATGCATTTTTCACATCATTTTAGTGCTATAAAAGTATACAATTTCTCTATTGAAATGTCAATTACTAATTTAATACATTTTATAATTGTATTCTACAAAAAAAATATGTTTCTTTAAGAGATTTTAAATTTTAATACTTTCTGAGTTGCCTAGTCTTTCCCGAGTTTTTGTTTAGTATATGCCGAATTTTTTCCAAGTTGAAAATTTTGGGCTTGCCAGGTACTCTTTGGGTCCAAGTCTGCAAACTATGACTGAAAGTACTGCAAAAACCAAAATTTGCAGAGCCCCTTATGCTATTCGACCAGAAAAAAGGAAACCGCATAACTGACCAATCTAATTATCTCACAGCCTCTTGGACAACAAAATAGCAGCCCATTCTTCATTAAGGAATTGAAACAACTCCTTAGCATCATTCTCCTGGGTGATATCTGCACCAGGGACCTTCCCCTGCATAACACACAAAGTGATGGCGCATATTTGTAAACTAGTTATCTGGAAAGAAATAATCCATATTTGTGGCTCTCTATCATACCATTCTTTGCTTGATGAATATGACATTGCTATAGTTTTATTTTTTAACAGTCTCTTTACTAGAAGTCGTAATGCTCCCACCTCCTAGGTTGACTATAGTTTGATTCCTTGATGTACGATCCTCCACTTAGTTGTCAAAACTAAGCCTGATCTGATCTCTGCTTTGTGATAACTCTTCTATGTGAATGAGGTATCAAATTCTTCTGAACGTGGATAACTTCTCCAGAAGGGAATGGACCTACTGATGGCAGTCCCCTTTAATCTAATTGAAGATGTACTTGATTTCTGAAGAAGGAATTTGAGTGCTTGCAAATGCAGTATGTCTCAATTCGTTATTTACTTCCATATTGTTCTACAATACCTTTGATCTGTTATATTTCTCCTTTTCTTGATCTGCAATCCATTCCTTGGTTATTCTCTGATCTGAATTGATGTGATCTGTCAACTCTAATGGATGGATGCTTACCTCCTTCATTTTATCGATGCATGAATTTACTTGTCACTGAATGATCTGTCTTGATTGATGAGTGAATTGCTTTGATTCAAATTATTTCTCTGATTCCTTCTTTCCTGTCATAATTCTGAGACACACATATTCACGTTCATGCTGTTGAAGAGAAATCCTTTCTGTTTGACCTCCAGATGGTATCCATGTCACTGATACTGTATGAGTCGTGACCCTTGGATGTAATGCAAAGAATGACGTCTCAAGTCTGAGGTGCATGGTGATCTTAATATCAGTGTGCACCTGTCTGCTACCGTTGGTTGACATTGAGGTACCACAGATGCATTCACCACCATTGTAGGAATGTATAACATCTCTACTCCACATCAATTTCGCTGATCTCAGAGGGAAATGGATGTCCACTGCTGTCCATTTTTTCACCGAGGAATGAGTATATATACCTGCTTCTTAACCTTATGCTTACGCGATATCTCCATCACTCTGTTTCTGAATATTGTCCTCTGTCCATGGTGTGTGTCCTGAACTTGGCATTATTAGTTCCTCCCTTATTTGTTAATTCTTCCATTGTTGATGATCTTTTTATTCTTTACTTAATAGATATATCCATACTCGATTTACTTTACAGAATAATCAATGAATTATACCTCAGATGACCATCACTAGATCTTAGTATATTTGATTGTTGGTATTCAAAATGACTATCTTGGCAATAACTGTACTATGTATCACCATTGGACTCATTCAGGTTGGTATTACAGCCTTGATGGAATCACTAGGTGGCTGGTTTTATTATCTTCTGGTCCTATTCTATTTTCTTTGTCCTTATCAAAGTAACAAGAATCGCCATGAAATCGCCTGAATCATTGGTTTGGTGATTTGATTCATGGTTCCCGATTTTTTTGGAACCAGTGAATCAGTTTAGTGATTTCATGGCATGAATCGCATGAATCGCCAATTCATGCAAAAAATCGCATGAATCACCTCTATGAATCAGAAAAAATCGGCCGCATAGGTAGGGAAAAAGTCAAGTTAAATTTTAATAAAAACAAATCTTTTTTAAAAGTTTTTTTTGCCTTTCCTCTTTGTTTTAACTCCAAAGGGCCTTCTAATTGTTTAGCATGAGTAGAAGAGAGGAAAAGTGAGAGAGAAGAAGAGAAAACAAATACCATAGGTTTGCAACCAGCAAGAAGGAAGAGCACCAAAAAAGGATACGTTTACAGATACTAATAGAGATATATTTACAGAAATTGATAGACATACGTTTCATGAATCTTGATTCTTCATCTTACATACATTTATGATTTGATGTCTTATGGATCTTCATCTTACATACATTCTATGATTTGACACATTATGATCCTATGATTTCTATTTACTTCAGCTACAATTTACATTTTATGTGTAACGTAGCTATGTATGTGATGGATTTATCATTTATATTCCATTTTTATGTATGTTAGTTTCTATTTGATGATGTTATAGTGTGTTTAAGTTATATTCAATAAGGGGTGCATGAAATAAGTTTCAAATTGTTAAAATCTCTAAATTCCAAGGGTTTCTTAAATTTGCCAATTTGTGGCCGATTTGATTCTGATTCATGGTCGACTCACGATTCGATTCGGACTTGCCAATTCTGATCTGATTCCAATCCTTGTTACTTTGGTCCTTATATCTATAATTTCACTTGCCCTTACATATATAGTCATATCTTGTGGCCAATGTCTTTTAGACTTTAACTATCTATTATATTGTGTAAATATCTCATTGTTCAATTTTATATATATATATATTATATTGTGTAAATATCTCATTGTTCAATTTTATATATATATATATATAGATATATATATATATATGTATATATATATATATGTATGTGTGTGTATATATATATATATATATATATGTATATATATATATATATGTATGTGTGTGTATATATATATATATATATATATATATATGTATATATGTATGTGTGTATATATATATATATATGTATATATGTATGTGTGTCTACATATATACATATATATATATATATATATATATATATATATATACATTCTATATGCTATATTATTGTTATTTTTTTATCTTATTACTATTATTGTTTATTAATTAATTAATGAATTATTTATCTATAAATTATTATAAGTTAACTAACTAATTTATTTAATTTATATTTTGGTATTATTGTTTTATATATATTGTAATTATATTATAATTATGTTTTATTATTATGTATTTATATATTTATTCATTTTAATTTATTATTAAATTCAACTCCACAAAGGGGACATCACAGAAGTGAAGAACTAGTCTGATGTGTAGGTCGTCTTATCTCTATGATATTTTATCATTCTCTCATGTTGTAGTACCAAACCCTTGCTGCATAAAAAGAACGACCTAATAATTATATGCAACCTAGTATTGCTACCAACATGTCCAATGCTTGTGGTATCAAAATCTTGGTCATTGTATTTTTTATGCTTATTCTGATATCAAGCACATTATCTTACACATGTTTCATACCTATTGTATACTTTGTTTACCGTACAGGGTAAACGGATACTTATCGCATTCAGGTACTCGAATGTAATGTAGAACATGATACTTTATTCATATATGCAATATGCAACTCCAAGTACAACGATTACAATGAAAATGATGATTCAATAGTCCCTTTAAACGATGTACAAGTACTTTCACGAAGGAGTGACTCAACCGTCATGCACCCTTTCAGATACAACTCTACTCATCGGCTATAATACTTTTTATCGACAAAATCATCCTCCCCAAAAAGTAAAGTTGTGTCCAGATGACAAAATAGAGACAACCCTTATAAGAAAACTCAACTATGACCAAAACAACTTATTACATCAAGATTTAGATATTAAGAAAAGGGATGCGTCCTTGGTGTAGTAGACGTCCGTGCTCTAAGCTGGTCCAGCTCTGCTTGAAGCTTACGCACTTGCCCTGTCCGTACATTTAGATCTGCTTCAGCTTCCATCTGAATCTCCAAGGCTATTTGCATCATTTCAGCAATCTCTCCAAGCTCCCTCTCCTTCTCTGCTACCACTTGCTGAAGCTGACTCTGCTGGGCCAAAAATGCTGTCCTTTTGGATTCCTAGGCTGCTCTCTCTGACTCTAAAGCTGCCTTCTCTGCAGCTAGTTCCACCTTCATTGCTGCTATCCTGGTAGCTGACTCCTCTCGAGCCCTCTCTGCCACAACCCGGTCTGCCTAACTCCTCTGGAGGGTATAATAAGCATCCCTGTGTATTCGAACTATCTCCCGAGTCAGAGCCTCTATGTGGTTCTGCATACCCGTCTCTCTCGTAGAGGCCCAATCCTGGCACATCTCCGTAGTCTCTACACTCGGCCATCTGCACTCCTCAAAACAAACTGTAAAGGCTGCTATACATCTCACTCTCATGAAGGATATGACATTCTCCAACTCCTTTATCACTGAATCCAAGGCATATGTCTGTGCTAAAGCCACCACTTGGCGAGCTCGAGTCGCTACATGAGCTAGCAATGTCTCCATAACCTCTCCTATCAATGTCTCTAGCCCTACTGTAGGCTGTTGCTAGGCACCCATGGCCATCTCCACTGATTTCGCCATCCACTCAAAAGTGCTCTCTGTGGAGAAGTGTGGTATCCCGTCGGTCTGTGTCGGGTGACTCTCCACCTGTATTTGTAGAGAATCTCCTTTTGGGGCTACTTCTTGCACAGGCGTGAGGATGCCTGTTGCCCGTGGGGTATATGGTTAAGCCTTGTACTCAAATATGTGCTCAACCTCAGAGCTCTACTCTCTTTGTTTGGCTCTACAGGCGGTGCTAGCAATGTTGCATCTACCGTAACCACTACATCAGAGCCTACTACATCCAAATGAACACTTGACGTCCTCAAACCCACTCCTGCTGGTATCTCCATCACTCCTTGAATGTCTATCTCCTCATCCGGTATAAGTATCTCAGCCTTTACCTCTGGTACGAATGGCAAAGTCTCTCCGACAACCCCTTTAGGAAACCCCATCATTACCTTCGGAACAACTGTTGTCGTCAGTGACAGATGTGGCTCTATCGCTGCTATGGCTACGACCTCTGGAATGAGTGATGTCTTTGTAACTGGCTGAATTGTAGCGGTAGCTAGAGTCATCACCACTGGTTGTTTGAATTGACCAAACCCTAGAATGCTGTGTGTACCCACTGGAACCAAGTGTGTCGTCGCTGAGAATGTAGGCCGCGGAAATCTTAATGGCGTCATTGTAATCACTTCCACTTCCTCATCCTCTTCTTCATCCTCCCCGTTGGTCTCACTCTCATCTGAAGAAGTCTCCTAGCAACCACTATCAGTATCTCCTCCATCTGGTCTCGGTTGTTTCTGTCCGACTGTGGTCTTGCTACCAAGTGTGTTGAGGTGCCTCCACTACATGATAGGGGTTCTCTTGGTGCGAGTGGTCCAAGATTGGCCTCTAGCTTGTCGTGGGGAATCATCCGCATCGTTATCTCCAAAAATAGTGCAATTGCATAATGCGGTATGTAGAACATCTTATGCCATAGTGTCATAAATTCGTACATCCTTTCTACCAATAGCGTAGCCCAATCGTACACTCTTCCATGAGGATCCCGTTCATCATTGCCACCTGCGGAAATGAAATGCTTGAAACACGGCTGGATCCTGTGAGACGACTTTTTACTAAGTCCATAAGACAATGCCAGTGCCCTTCCTGCACATTGGACTTCTTCAGTCCTCTACCCTTCAACATGTTCATGAGGGCTTCTTTCTTCATTTGTGTCAAATCCTCACATACCAACTGTATTAGTTGTGCCTTCACCTCTTGACTCAACTTTTTTGGTTTGTTGTCGATTTTTCTTACACCTTGTCCATGACTAGGTATTCCGAATACTCATGTGAAGTTTGCTAGTCTGAATGATATTACCAAGTCACGTTCAAGGTAGGCAAACGAATTGGTTTGAGAGAACCTATTGTATGCCTCTATCATTGTGCACAGGAACCCTTCGTTGTCTTGAATGCAAAATACAAGCATCTGTATTGCTCATTCAACCTGTGCCTTCCGAATACTGGTTTTCACCAGATGGTTATCAGGTGTCTCCTGCCAACATCTACATTGTGCTCCATTCAAACCCTCAAACGATACATTTTGTGCTGTGAGATTATCAGTTGCAGCCGGCTGTGCTGTTTGCTTACCGTTCTTTTTACTGGCTCTTGTACTTGTGCCACTTGCAATATGCACTCCTAACGGCAAGGTTTTCACATTTTTGCTCATAGTTGCAGTATCCACCTCCAACGTCTTTTTCCAAGTCCTCTTTCTGGCTGATTGCATAACTGTTGCTTCTTTTGTCTTTTTGTGTGAAGAAGACAAACATAGTTAGGTTAGTTGTTGGAATCCCGTACAACTTATCCCGAATGCTTGGCTGGTACGACTGTACGACTTCACCTCTTTGCCATGATTTCTAACTAGGGCCTTCTGTACAATAACTTCTCCCTACATAGTCTTAAATGGCTACAAGCCGTATGATACTGTATGTGATGCTGCTCTTATAACTTCTCATACTATTTTCGCTTTCCTCAATGTTCAGATGTCTTCCTCACCCGTACGGTATTTGCTCTCTGTTGAATCCTAAGATACTATTTTTAGCTGTATGACCCCACTCATTGGCTCCGTCAATTCGTACGACAATCTCTTTGTGCTGTTCTAAGTCGTACGATGTATGGTGTTGATTTTTTTGCCTTCCTTCTCTATCATATAGTGTGCGAGATCCTTTGCATGCTATGGTGATCATCTGCTTCATACACTGATTTTCCTTACAGCACAAATTACACTTTATGCTTTTCCCCACATCTTTCTCAAGTGACCGTACGGGATTCTGGATGTTCTCTAGTTTTATCGTATGATGTATGGTCTTTCCAATCTATAGCTTTCTCCCTATAACCATACGGTGATTAAAAACACTTAACTTGTGTATTTCGTTGTTGACGTTCGACCGTACAACTATCGCCCTATTCCTTGCTAGTTTGTACGGTGTAAGTTGTTTGTATGCTGTTCTCGCATACGACGGCTCCCCTGCTCCTTGTTGGTCCGTATGAGTTGTATGGTTTGAATCATATCATACCTTTGCTCTTGCTAATCCCTGTACGGTGTGTTCAATCACCGTACCATATACTATTGCCTTTTGGTCTTCTATAGTGAATGACTTTGCCGGCCGTATGGTAGCTTGGATTCTGTACTACCGTACGATGGGTATCATTTCAGTCTTAGGCTTTTGTTTTTTCCTTTTACCGAGCTGTGTCGTATTGTATACTTCCTTTGTCAGTATATCTCCCCTTCATCATGTTGCTTCACTTTGAATTGGCTGTACGGTAACTGTTTCATATATCTTGGGCCGTACGGTATTTGCAAATGGAATTTTTAATGCGCTTTATTGATACATTCTTCCTTATTATTTACATTTATTAATTTTATGTATGCACATTACTTATTTTATTATTTTTATACTCTCTTTGAGTTGTTTGTCCATGAAGGCACGTTATTTCTTTCATGATAGACTTTCAGCTTTGACCATTTATTGCATCAGTCACTTCCTTTCCATCGGTCGTCCATAGTTTTATTGCTCCATTATCGCCAACTTCGCGATTTTATATGGCCTAACCCATTTAACCTTAAATTTTCTTGATTTGATTTCGTTGTGCCCATTATACTTCAAAACTTATTGATCTAGTTGAAATTTGTTCAATTTTAAATGCTTGTCATGCCATGCCTTACGCTTGTTTTGTGTAACTTCCGTGGCCCATTGCGCCTGTAGTCGTCGCTTGTCAAGTTTATTTAAATTATACAATCTCTCCCTCAGACTTTCCATATCTCTAGCTTGTTTTCGATCGTGATCCTTAAACTTGGTACCATGAATTCCGTTCATACTACAGCCTCTTGTCCATACATCAACCGAAACAGAGTGTGTCCTATGGTTACCTTGTATGAAGTACGGCGTGCCCATAATGTTGATGGTAGCTTTTCTTCCCAATATTCTCATTCGACTGTGCAAGATTTATATATTACTCCGACTAAGATTTTCTTGTCCGTTGGCTCTCGGATAGTACGGGCTCGATAGGGAGTGGTATATCTTGAACTCTGTGGTAAGTAGTCGGATGACGTGATTGATGAAGTGTCCCCCACGGTCGCTTGTCAATTGTAGCGGGATCCCGTACCTTGTGATAATTTGCTCGTAAATAAATTTTGCCATGCTTATTGTAGAGTTGTTTGGTAGGGCCTGCACCTCTACCCACTTGGTAAGGTACTCCGCTACCACAAAGTCCAACCCCAATCGTTCAAATAACTCCTGTGCGTGTGAAGGGTTAAGAGGCATGAAGTCCCTCTTTAGTGGTTTCCCATCTCTCAGACACGTATTGTAGGCAACGACTCACTCCCTGGTGTCATTGTGCACGGTTGGCCACCATAAACTTGCCAGAAGTATCTTCTGTGCAGTTTTATCCGGCCCCGTGTGTCCTCCTGCTAGTCCTTCATGTGCTTCCTTCAACACCTTTGGTATTTCCTCTTCTAAAATGCACCGTCGTAGAATCTGGTCAGGTCTCATTTTATACATTAACCTGTTGATCAAATGAAACGTTCAACTCCTTAGCACCAGTTTTCTCTTTTCGTTCTGCAGCATTTCCCTAGGAAATTGCCCCATGGCTTGCGTACCAAGCTTGTAGTACAATAATCTGAAATAGTTGTGCATCTGGAAAATCGTTGTTGACTCCTTCCATTGGTTCTCTTGATTTAATCTTGATAAATGGTCCATGCTCACATGACTTTTTCCAGGCCGTACCACAATTTTGAATGTGAATTCCTGCAACAGTAATAACCACTTGCTTATCCTTCCCTAGATGATCAGCTTGTTCACAAGATATGATACTGCTTGATGATCCACATAAAATATGAATGACTTCGCTAGTAGATAATGTTTAAATTTCTGTACGACGTATACCATTCCAAGTGCCTCTCGCTCTGTTGTACTGTAATTCTTCTCCACTTTAGATAGTAGTCTACTCACAAAGTATGCTAGATGATCCAATCTGTGATCACCTATTTGTGCCAACGTTGCTCCGATTGCATAGTTCGACGTGTTGATACGAACATGAAACTCCTTATCCCAGTTTTGATAAGCCAGGATAGGCGCTGTAGCTAGTCTTGTTTTCAGTCCTTCGAAGGCTTCATTTTGCTGTGTATCCCATTTGTAAGGTTCTCCCTTGCAAGTTAATTTGTCAAGCAGATAGGATGTTTTTACAAAGCCCTTAATGAACCTTCGGTAATATCCAATATGTCCGAGGAATGATTTTACCTCTGTTACATCCGTTGACAGTGGCATTTCCAAGATTACCTGGACTTTGTTAGGATCCGTCTTTAATCCTGCTTTGCATACTATGTGCCCAAATAGCTTCCCTTAGGGTACCTTGAATCTACACTTCTTCGGATTCAGTGCCAGTCTCGCCCGTCTGCATCTTTCCATGCATTCTTTGAATGTGGTTATATGCTTGTCCTCCGCACTAAAAATTGACCAATCATCCAAAAATGCCTTGAAATTCCCGACTGACATCTTATCAAATATGTGCAAGATAATTCTCTGAAATGTTGCCGGAGCATTACATAGTCCGAACGACATCCTATTGTAGGCATATACTCCATCTTCAACTATGAAGGTTTTGTTTTAAAGCCTAGCTTCTTCTGCGATGGATATCTGGTTGTATCCAAAAAATCCATCCATAAATGAATAGATTTTGTGCCTCGCAACTTCTTCCAAAATGCTATCGGTGAATGGTATCAGAAATGGATCTTTGATCGTTATTGCATTCAGGCATCGAAAGTCTACACATTATTATCTGGGTGGTTTCCTTCAAAGATATCATAATCAGAGATACCCACTCACTCGTCTGCACCTTGAAGATAATGCTTGCTTCCAACATGCGGTACAACTTGTTTCATACGGCTATTGCTCCTTTTTTATCAATGGTATATGGTGGATGCATAGTTCCATCGGTACCCCTTTCAAGTCCTTATACGTCCACGCGAATATTTCCTTATATTACATGAATATTTTGAACGTTGCTGCAAATATATTTTTCGGATTGGCCTCATCCCCTAAGTTCATTGTTTTTATTGTAGGCTCTTCGTACTTAATAGGTTTGTCTTCACTAAACATATGCGAAGGCGTTTCATCTATCTGTGCTTCTCCTTCCTTTACTTTGCTATACTCCTTCTGGAAATTCATTCTCTTCTTTTCCATCCTCGACCCCTAACATGTTACAGCTTAGAAAGATCTCGTAGTCCTTCATCTGCCAATGGAGTAGGTTGTTCACTGAGTCCAGGTCGTCATTGTTAGACTCTCCTTCCAATCTCAATATTCCCTCTTCGTCAAGTTCCATTCTTTTCTTCCCCTCATCGTCACCTTCGCCTTCACCTTCAGAATCCAATGATGTTGCCTCCTCTCCTACCATCTATGTGTGTAAGTCTATTACAAATCTCCGGCCTTCGCCTTCCATGGACAGAGTATTCCGTTTCCAATCATGTTTTACCTTCGGCTGTTATAACCAACCCCATCCGAGGATGGTGTCGTACCCTTTCCTTTTTATTGGTATGACCACGAAATCCAATAAGAATGACTGTGTCCTGATGGTTAAAGGTTGTGCCATCAGGGTCCCTAAAGGCTTGATCTTGTGCTGATTGGCAGTGAGTAATTGAAATGTAGGTGGCCACAATGTAGGTTGTCCCAACTTCTTCCATACATCTTTGGGTAGTGCATTCACTCGTGACCCTCATGTTTGTGAGTATGGTTCCAACGATACCCATCTCTACTATTGCTGGGTATCTTCCTGTATTGAGTACTAGTAGCATTGGGTCTATCGGAGTTGTTCTGCTACCATCTTTTCCTGTTTCTTCCGTTCTTTCAAGGTGGTGTCATGTTCAGTATTGCAGTGCGTAGCTGAGGCATTGTAACAAGAAGGTCATTCAATTTAATAGGAACTTCCATTTGCATTACCTGCCGTATAATATTTTGTTCTGCCAGGTTTCTCCTCGAGGTGCCGACAATGTCTTTTATTTGTGATTTCTCGGCTTCCATTTGTTTTTCTAATTTTGCTCGCGCTTGTTGCAACCTTTTCTTTTTCCTCTTTTGCATCTGGGTACGTTGTCTTCTTTGCTTGCTCGCAAGTGATGGCTAATGTTTGCTCATCACATGTTTCTATGCTTAACAAGTTCACTCCTTGCTTAGGGCATTTTGAATCCTCGTGGTTTCTCGAACCACACCATCTGCACAACAGTTGTGGTGTTTCCTTCATGGTACAGTTTGGCGAAGTGTTTATACAGGTTGCATGCACGACATTGTATCATCAGCCATCCACTCGAGTCATATTGTATCCGACTTTGGCCTCCATTATTGTTATTATTGTTACTGCCTCGTCTGTGCTGGTTATTGTTACGGTACCCTCCTGAGGTTGCGTCATTGTTCGTGTTCATTCTTGCTCCTGCGGTGGACACTTCTTGTGTCAATAACACTTGCTGATGTCCCTTCGTTTTCATATTGAACGGGCATTCCTTGGTGGAATGACTCGCAATTTGGCAGATATTGCAAAATTGTTTCTTTGGGCAGGAGCCCTTTGTGTGGCCCTCCTCCTTACAGCCCGTACACCACAGTTCCCCTTTCACTAAGTTAGGATTCTTTTTCAGATTTTTGAACTCCATCATCCGTAACATGTTCTACAATGTTCGAACCTTCTTACTCGACTCTTTGTCGCTGCGACTACTTTCAAAATATGAATTGTCTGAGTCTGACGATTTGTTTTTCTTCTTTTTGCTCGTTTTCTGCTCACTCTCTAGATCCATCACTTGGTTATATGCATCTATGTATGACATTGGAGGTACAATTTTCATCGTTTTCTTCAATGTTGGTCGTAACCTTTCTACAAACCATCTTTTCTTTAACCTGTCAGCTAGTTGGCTTTCCATTTTCCCCACCAACTCCTTCAGCTTTCTTGCATATACATGGATTGTTTCGTTCTTTCCCTGTTTCATATTGTATATTTCTGCTACTATTTTGTTATCATCCCTTAGTAGTTGGAACTCTGCTATGATTCCTTCTTGACTTCTGGCCATGTAGTTAAGTTTTGTGGATCAACATCCGAAAATCAATTAATCACTACACCCTGTACGGTCAACGAAAACCATCAGACCCAGTCATCCTGGTTCGTTACACTGTTCGCCGTCCAGATTGTTTCGCATGTTTTATAGTGTTTGATTGGATTAGCCGTCCCATTGCCATTAAACTTCGACAATTTTTTCTTTGGTCTTGCCATTGCTACTTTCTTCTGAATCTGTGGTGCTTGTTGTGCAATTGCGCTATTCTGAGTACTTGCGTTGTTTTGCACAATCGCACTACTTCGGATAACTGCCCTACTTTGACCAATCGTGTTACCCAGTGTGAAGATCTTCTTCAAGAGAAGTTGTTCGATTCTCTGCTTGCATCCCTTCATCGAGTGTATCGAGAACAAGGAGTTCACTCCACACTCATGTTCCTTCGGCACTTCGAGTCGTGCGAGTTACTTCTCTTCTGTTCGGATTCTTTACCCTTGGCGTGTACAGATTTAGGAACTCCTCCTTTGTCTCTTCTACCGGATTTAATCTCTATCACGTCTCCTCAAGCAACTTCTCGACACTCCTCGGTTTGCTAGGTGAATGCGCTCCTTCACCCCATGGTACCCGTTGGCAAGGTGTTGGAACGTCTACTTTCTCTCCACTTGTTGTGTTAGGATTAGTGCTTCCCGTGCTGTACATATGTCATCTTTATCTTTTACTTTATTCCTGTCTTTATTAAGTTGATTCGACATTAATCTTCATAACACCTCTTGTATACCAGGTTCGACTAGTAATGGCGCTAAATGTTTATCGTACAGGGTAAACGATTACTTATCACATTAAGGTACTAGAATGTAATGCAGAACACGATACTTTATTCATATATACAATATGTAAGTGCAACGATTACAATGATAATGATGATTCAATAGTCCCTTTGGACGATGTACAAGTACTTTCCTGAAGGGTTGACTCAACTATCATGTGCCCTTTTGGATACAACTCTACCTGTTGGCTATATGAGTCATTACTTCGACTAATTTAAAGGCTTGGTTTAATAGCAAAGCTTGTGAATGTGACTTGATTTTGTTCCTAGAATCTTTGAAATTGCATATTTCATACCATTTGACTCTACCTGTTATGAGAAACACTTTCTCTATTATTGATTGGTTTCGTTTTTATTTGGATGATATTTTCTTTGAAGTTTCCTACTTAAATTTTTTGAGTTGAGTTATTTTTAATTCTTTTATCGTATCGGGAATAAAATATGTTTATTGTAGTTGTTTGAGGTCTTACTAACTTATCAAAGTTTTCAGTGTTTGTTATAATAGTGCAGTCTCTATGATTAAACATTGTTATGATTTTAGTAATAATTTAGGATGTAGTGTTGTTAGTAACATGAAACTCTCCACTCACGTCATACAACAAGACTAGAGGTCTACTTGCATGCCATTGATGAACTAACTTAGCAATAATTTTATCAACTTCAAACAAAACTTACCAAAGAATCATTTAATAGCGAAGCTTACATGCTACATTGCATTCTTCTATTCTAGACAAACCTTTTAGTTGGACAATTCATGGGCTAAACTCTCGATTTTATTCGCCATCAACATCTCTATGCTATGAAAATGCCTTTAATAAAAACAAGTGGTTTTTGTCTTTCTAATAACGTTGTTAGTTTTTTTAAAATTTGATGTTTACTTATCTTCCCTCGAGTTTCCAGGACGGGGACGGCAGGGGACAGTGGGACGCATTTCCGAGACTGCAAATTTTTTTGCTGATTTTGGGGACAGGGGGCGACGGCAAATGGGGACGGCAAAAGTGACATTTTTGTTTTTTTAAAATTTTTTTTTGTGTGATAAAAAATTGGGGACGGATGCAAGTCCCCAATGAAGTCCCCGGGACGGTGACGTCCCCGTCTCCGAAATGCTGGCTTTTTTGGGGGGTATGCGTCCCCAGGGAACATACATTTAAATACCATTTTTTTCAAAAAATCTGATACTTTTAATTTGCCGATTTTTCCTCAAAAGATTTTTGCTGCTATGATATATGCTGCCTCCAAAACCAGAATTTTTTCTCCATATTAAATGGTTCTTTCTAGTAGCCTTGTTAATTTTTTTTTTTTTTAAAAAAATTTGATTTCTAGCTTTTAAATATCATTTTTTTCAAAAAATCTGATACTTTTAGTTTGCTGATTTTTCCTCAAAAGATTATTGCTCGTATGAAATATGCTGACTCCAAAACGAGAAGTTTTTCTCCATACAACAAGATTAGAGGTCTACTTGCATACCATTGATGAACTAACTTAGCAATAATTTTATCAACTTCATACAGAACTTACAAAAGAATCATTTAATAGCAAAGCTTACATGCTACATTGCATTCTTCTATTCTAGACAAACCTTTTAGTTGGACACTTCATGGACTAAACTCACCATTTTATTTGCCATCTACATCTCTATGCTATGAAAATGCTATAATAAAAACTAGTAGTTTTTGTCTTTCTAGTAACCTTGTTAATTTTTTAAATTTTTTTTTTTTTCCCATTTAAATACCATTTTTTTCAAAAAATCTGATACTTTTAGTTCCTGATTTCTCCTCAAAAGATTTTTGCTGGTATGATATATGCTACCTCCAAAACCAGAATTTTTTCTCCATATTAAAACTCTCAGAAATGTAGATATATAGTTAATTTTTGGTTGGATGTATATCTTAATTGATCAATTAGTACGAACCCTTTTGTTATTTTGCTTTATACTAATGAATTATTTTACATAATATTAGACGGTGAAGTAAAACTTTTGAAGTCAATAAATTCCAACCACTGTGCTCATGCTTTCTTCAAGACATTTTCTATGTTGAAGATCAATATGTGGGGAGATATACAGCTAATTGAGTGAAATGTCACTTTTGAAGGTTGATCGAATTGCTAGAGTGGCTTTTGAGATTGCTCGGAAACGGCGAGGGAAGCTTTGTTCTGTTGACAAGGCTAATGTGTTGGAGGTAATCCATGTTATTGTAAGATGTTTTATATTCAATATGAATTTGTTCCACTATCGATGATATCATGAGCACAATGATAGATTTTCTAAGTAGATAATTTTTGAGAAAAAAAATTCTTTGATTTTTTTTTATAGAAGGTACTTGAAGATAGGGGTCCCAAACTTGCAGATAAAGGAATGTTAAATTGCTGTCAAACCTGCGACAATTTCACTGCTTGAAAGATTTGATGCCACTAAATTTTACATGGAGAAGGAAAATTAAGAGATATATTTAAATTTTTGACACACTTCCACAATTTTATAATTTGCACATCAAAATCTTTCTAGATATATCAAAATTTCAGATAACTCATCATCACTGCTGCTATCTGATTTAGGTTGAAGAAGTCGGAAAAAGTAGCAACTGCACATTGAATTCCATCTCCCTTGTAATCACATTGAAATTTTTTTTCAGGACAACTCCAAGCTATTACATTTTTAGCTTTCATTCCCTTCTCGATCTCTTTTAAATTAATGATTGCAGGGTTTCCAAAGCCAATATGCAGACAAGAAATTGAATGTAATGCACACCCTAGAATTGCCCAAAAACTGAACCAATAATTACTCCAACATTATAACATAATTTTCCAGTAACGACTTCCCATCTTGCTACTACAGTAATATGAACAGTGCCGCACTACATTGCTGCTACAGTAAAATCTGCCTTCAATCAGTCCAAGACCCTCATAAAATCATCCCTTCACAATGGCATAAACATCGGACATGAGCAAACACTCAATCCGCTTGTAGCTGGAAATGCGCTCAATTTGCCTGTTAATGAAGTTGATAGCAATAAATTCCAAAGGCCAAACCCGAAGGGAATGACATCTAGAATGTCACAAGAGAGGATAGACATCCTCTAATGCCAAGAACCGATTTGCGACTCACATCAATTTTCTTCTCATATTTCACCTGCCGAATGAAGCCATTAACGCTCCCTTTTATTCTTTCTCCAAGGGTCCATTCCACTCACATAAGCAATGTGGGATAAAAGATATGTGATATAAAACATATTAAAATAATCACTTATGTCTCCCTTAGGCGCCCCTTTTGATTTGCACACATCCCCATAAAATTTAATATTAAAGTAACACTAATATTTTACAACTAAATTAATTGTTACTTTAATAATACTTTAGGCATAAAAATATATTAGCTATCGCACTCCGAATAGCACGAGTGATAGCTCATCGGAAAGCTCTCGTTGCGGAGTATCAAATCCAATCACCAAAACTAGCCTCCCTTGTGTCCTGCTGACTTACTATAAATAGTGAGTATGCCTGAAACTGAGTAAATCAACTCTGTTTTGGCCCAAACTGGAGATGACTAGGCCAAAACACTCTAAGATCCCTTTAAACCCTTCGTTAGCCCTCAGGACCATGTAGAACTAAGCTAACGCACACACCTATGTTCCCCAGGGACGCGTCCCCCCCAAAAAAGCTAGCATTTCCTGTCCCCGTCTCGGGGACTTCATTGGGCACTTGCATTTGTTCTGCATGTTCCTTAGGGACGTGTCCCCCCCAAAAAAGCTAGCATTTCCTATCCTCGTCCCGAGGACTTCATTGGGCACTTGCATTTGTCCCCAATTTTTTTACATAGAAAATTAAAAAAAAAAACGAAAATGTCACTTTTTTCGACCTTGTTTTCCGTCCTCTACCCTCCCCAAAATCGACAAATTTTTTTGCCGTCCTGGTATCCCTTGCCGTCCCCATCTCAAAAAATCGAGGGAACATAGGCGCACACACTTGGTCGATTGCTAAAGTGAGGACATTACAGTTTGCCCCGCCCCCCTTGAAATTGCTTGTCCTCAAGCAATCTTAATCCAGCCTGTTGAATAACCTGTACTTGCATGTTCCCCAAGGACACGTCCCCCCCAAAAAAGCTAGCATTTCCTGTCCCCGTCCCGGGGACTTCGTTGGGCACTTGCATTTGTCCCCAATTTTTTTACACAGAAAATTAAAAAAATAAACGAAAATGTCACTTTTTTCGACCTTGTTTTCCGTCCTCTACCGTCCCCAAAATCGACAAATTTTTTTGCCATCCTGCTATCCCTTGCCGTCCTCGTCTCAAAAACTCGAGGGAACATAGGCGCACACACTTGGTCGACTGCTAAAGTGAGGACATTACAGTTTGCCCCCCTTGAAATTGCTTGTCCTCAAGCAATCTTAATCGAGCCTGTTGAATAACCTGTTCACTCTCCTAGGTAGCATCCTCCTCTAGCAGGTCTTTCCATCTGACCAAATACTCCTTCACTATTCTTGTTTTGAGTTTCCTCTCTCGGTTGTTCAGAATAGCCTTAGGTACTAACACGAGCTTCCCCTCCTCATCCAGAGGGGGTAAATATGTAGAAGGAACTACACTTTGACCAATGGCTTTCTTAAGCCTCGACACATGAAATACATTGTGCACTTGATTGCCCTCTGGAAGCTTAAGCTCATAGGCGACTTCTCCCACTCTACGAAACAGCCTGTAGGGACCATAAAATCTAAGCTTTAGCTTCTCTGCTCCGCTCCTCTTGAGCAATGACTGCCTATATTGTTGTAGCCTCAAATACACCATATCCCCTACCTCGAAATTGCGCTTTACCCTATGCTGATCAACATACAACTTCTGCTGATTTTGAGCCTGTTGTATGTTCTCCTTGAGTGCTCTCAGGATATCCTGACTATCTTGCAACAGGTCTTTGGCTTTGGGCACTCAGCTGTTCCCCAAAACTAAATCCATGAAGCTGGATGCTTCATACCCATACAATGCCATAAATGGAGTCATGGTGATGGTTATGTGATATGTGGTATTGTCACAATACTCTCCCATGTATAAGCACTTGACCCACGCTCTCTGCTGTGCAGTCACATAGTTCGCAAATAGCTTTCCACCCATTTATTTACTATTTCCGTTTGCCCATCTGTTTGAAGGTGGTAACTCGTACTAGGTGTAAGATCAGTACCGCACAACTTGAACAACTCCTACCAAAAGGCGCTCATAAACTTTCTATCCTTGTCACTAACAATAAATCTTGGTATCCCATGCAACCTAAAGACCTCTTTGAAGAATAAATCTGCAACCTGTGCTGCTGTATAAGTAGAAGGAATAACAAAGAAGCGAGCGAACTTTGTTAATTTGTCTACCACCACATAAATACAATCTCTTCCCTACATTCGTGGTAAACTAGTGATGAAGTCCATAGAAATACTTTCCCATTTCCTGTTCGGAATGGGCAAGGGCTGAAGTAAAATTGCAGGAAATGTGTGCTCTCCCTTATTCTGTTGACAAACTACACACTCCTTGACATGCTTTTGAACATCGTCCTTGAGCCCTTTCCATGAGAACTGCTCTCAAATCTACTTATAGGACTTGAAGACCCCTTGGATGCCGAACTGTAGGTGTATTATGAAATGCTCTCAGAATCTCCTCTCTAAACTGTGATGTAGGGATCACATAAACCCTGTCCTGAAATTTGACCAACCCATCCAACACCACATACCTGTCATCCTGAATGGTGCCCGTAACTATCCCTGAAGCCCAATCATCTCCTACATACTCCGCTGCAATTCGATCTCTTCAATCTCCTGAAACCTCTGCCAGAGCACATAAGTTAGGTCTTCAAGATAAAGCATCAACCACCACATTTTTCTTACCTTTGACAAACTCTGAATCAAAGTCATAAGTGTGCAATTTAGTAACCCATTTCTGCTGCCAATCATTAAGATCATGCTAGCTCATGAAGTATTTAATATTATTGTGATTAGTTTTGATCACAAAACATCCACCTATCAAATATGATCGGAATTTGGCCAATGCATGCATTATGGCCAAGATTTACTTGTCGTAGATAGAATAACTCCTCTCAACTCCTCGAAGCTTCCTACTCTCAAATGCAGTGGGGTGTCTCTCATGTATCAATATTGCTTCTATCTTAGTTTCCTGAAGCATCACATTGAAGCTCAAATGGCTTCGTGAAATCAGGTAGAGCTAGAATTGGACAAGATGACATCACCTATTTGAAGTGGTCAAAACATCTCTGCGTTGCCTTTGTCTATGTGAAGGTTCCTTTCTTGGTAAGATTTGTCAAAGGTGCGGCAATTTGTGAGAATCCCCTAACAAACCTCGTGTAAAAACCATATAACCAAAGAACCCCTTAAGCTGTGTGAGGTTTGTGGGAGTAGGCCAACTCACAATAGCTCTAATCTTTTCAGGATCAACCCAAACGCCATCAACACTAATGATATGCCCAAGGTAAAGGAGCTTAGTCATGCCAAACTTCCATTTTGATTCCTTGGCATACAATGACTCTAATCAGAATAGATAACACCTCCACCAAATTCTGCAAGTGTTCATCCCAGGTCTAACTGAAGACCAAGATGTCATCAAAGAAGACCAAGACGAATCTCCTCAATTGCCCCTTGAACACCTGGTTCATATAACTTTGAAATGTGGTAGGTGCATTAGTTAGCCCAAATGGCATAACCATAAACTCGAAGTGACCACAGTGACATTGGAAGGCTGTCTTCTTGATGTCCTTTGCTCTCATCCTTATCTGGTAGTATCCTGATTGTAAATCGATTTTGGTGAAGAAGCGTGCACCATGCAACTCATCAATCAGTTCATCAATCCTAGGAATGGGATACCTGTTTTTAATTTTTTTTTATTAATTTAGTGCCCTGTAATCGATGCATATGCGCATTGTCCCATCCTTCTTCATTAGAACTATTGCTGAAGCAAAATGGGCTTTTGCTAGACTTAATGTGCCCCATCTCCAATAGCTCCTTAATTGCCTTCTCTACGTCATCCTTGTGATTCTTAGGATGACAATAGGGGTTAATCATGACCGGTTTGGTTCCCTCTTCGAGCTCAATAACATGCTCTATTCCCCTGTCAGGAGGAACCTTGTGTGGAATATTGCCAAATACTTTGGCATTCCTATCAAGTATCTCTTGGATATCTGGTGGATGACTCTTTACCTGTGGCTCCTGTGGGGCTGACATGATGAAACACTTTGCTACCCACTCTATGTCATGCCGAAAAAGTCTCTACATTCTCCTTGGTGTTTTGAAACATCACAGTTTCAAATTACCTCGATGAAAACAAGATACATCTAGGGGCAGCTTCTTTCCAGCTGCAACATAACCTTTCAGACACTTGGCCAACTATAAGGCTAGACCTTTCTTCTATTTCAGGCTCTGCAAAACCTAGGCGAGTGGACCTTAGATTCATTTATGTGGCACCAGTGCTAAGACATACACTTGAATCTAATAAAGCAGATAAAACCCTTAATCTTCTAACACTTATGCAAAGATCATAGACATGAAATAGCTAATAACATGGCCTAAGAAATTGATAAGCTAAGTGAGGGTATCCTTTCAGCTCTTGAACGGAAAGGGAAATGGATGATTATAATTTTGATTTCAGCAAATCCGCAAATATGCAACAATAAGAACAAGTTGATCTTGTAGCTGATCAGTGAATTATCTATTGATTACACACATACATCTATGATACCAGTGACATATTCCGTACATCAAGATATCAGATCTATCTTATCACTTTGTGATCAGACATTAGTGTTTACAAAGACCTCATTCTCATGAAGTATCCTTCTTGAATAACCAGCAACCCTGTCAAATGCATCAAGCATTTACTTGGCCCTTTGTTCCAATAGCAAAATATATCAGACATAAAACCTTAAGGGGATGCAAATGGGTCTTAGTTCTTTGTCCCTAAACCACAGAAGATTGCAGATTACAGAGATAGGAGACGAGAATCAGAATGAAACTAAGGAGATTCTTGCTCATTGTATTCATTTCTTTGAAACTATACATTCAAATGCAAGTAAAGCAATTCATAAAACCACTAAATAGATCAGAACTAGCTATATTAGCTTAATTACTATTGTTCATACAAGAGAAATAAGCTGAAGAATGGTATCATAGTCATGAAAACACATCAAAACTGGAACCCTTGGTCTCACAAATTTGAGAAAACTCAAGATTAAAACCCTTTCAATGAAGCAGAAAGAGAAAGATATAGCAGATGAATGAAATCTTGGATTTGGTCTGGAAGCGACATGTGTCCACTTGAATCTTCATTCCCTATTGTTGCAAAACATTTTTCCTCTTTCTAAAACTAAAATCTGATACGATTTTCATCATTATTTTGTAACAAATACGAAATATCTCTTCTTCAATGATGAAAACCCTTGTGTTGCCAAAATATCTGAAATGCATTTGAAATGCTGATATTACCTTGATTCAACTAACTTGGAGGTGACAAAATTTGTTCCTAACTACATTCATACTGCCTCTTCTGCTCATTCAGTTCACCATTTCACTGGAAATTAAATCTGAACTGCCCCAACTGAATGAAACTGAAAATGGGATACCTGAGACAAATCCTTGCATAACTTGAACCAATGGCTTCCTATGCGAAAACAAACTCCAAAATTGGAAAGTTCGTTCTCTTTCGATTCCGACGATATATAATAGTGCCATACTTTCTTACCAAAAACACCTAGAATCTCAGTTTGAATTTTAGGCTCCTGTCATGGCTCTGAGACTGCATTTTGGCACTCACTGATTTGTTAGGAGAACAAAGGGGAAATAGTGCCATGCACTGAACCCTCCTCATCAACCTAATTGGCTATCATGGCCTTAGCTGGAGCATTTCACTAGTAAATCGTCAAACCCTAGAACCACAATACTAAGGTATGTGAGCTTAGGATGAGGTATGAGAAATATTATTAAGCATGTATCTATGTTCACAGATGTTTATTTGATTTTTTGGATGATCGTTGTATATTTGAGCATATACTGTTAGATATGTGCGACCTAACACATTAATGGCATAACGAATTGTTAATGTTTTAAGAGGCAAAATTAGTTTAATCTTCAACATTTGAGCAGCTAGAGATGCCAAAAAGCCTAAGGAAGGAGGTTAGTGAGATTGTGCAAGGATTTTAAAGCAACTTGTGAAAGCCCTAATTCTATTGGCACAAGGTATTTATGCAAATTGTGAGCTTTAAATTTGAAGTATTTACAGTTGTTGAGTCTTGAAAACATGGACAAACCACAAGTGTGTGATGTAAAGGATTGACCTAGGTACCAATTTAAGAAGCATCCATTTAAGTCTATGGAGGATGACTCTAACGGTACTTTCTTGCAAACCTTGGAGGGCGTATTACATAAAGAGGATATAGGTCCATACATACACAACAAGTTTGAATCAATAGGAAATGAACATATTTGGAAATATTTGAGTGAGATGTACAATGATGATAGAACCCTCAAAAATGAGTTCAACACTTAAAGAACCTGAATATTCTACAATATATGGACTATGAGGAATTTAATGAGCTTGAATGGATTAAAAGATAGTGTTGAGTAGGATTCATGATAATTCTTTTGGATTGGGGGTAAACCTATAATGATCACTAAGGAGTTAATTCACCTTGTCACAGGTTTAGACAATGCAGGCATAGTACTAGTTGCGACCAAAATGATAAAAAAAGAAGTTGAAACAAACACTGGAATTAAATGGGATAAACGTGCCATGACACTTTCTAATATAAGACAACAAGATGTTAGGATTATTGCCAAGATATTATTAGGATACAAAATGCACTACAATAACATATACAATTCAGTTTCAGTAGGGTTGATCCAAACAGCTTATAAAATGGTAATTGAACATGAGCACTTTGATATATGTGAGATTCTGAGGCAACAGTTGATGGAGAACCTAAAACATGGCAAATCACAACCTTCTAAGTTTGGATCATTGATGCTACATACATTCTTTCACATAATTCACAATTTTCCAAACATGCATCATCATGCTTGGACAAATGATGTACCTACAATGGCATTGATCACGAAGTATTATCACATGCAACATAGACGCTACATAACAAGTGACTTGTTTGGATTATTCAAAGGATTTCAGAAAGAGATGAAGCAGAGAGTTAGGATTCCAAGGCAAATAGTGGAAAAATATGCCGAGACAATGTGTTTTATGGTACTGACAGATTACACATGCCTTGAAGTAGTAGAGCCTAGAGAAAACTTGGATATGAAGTAATCCCTGAGATGATTGAACAATATGCAGAGCTAATGTTGGCTTCACCTAGAGATAAAAGTGCAGAAAGACAGGGAACTTACAAAGAAAAGTTTAGCTAAGCCGAGGAAGAATTATGCAAAGGATCAAGGAAAAGACAGGTTGAGAAGTTTGTTGAGAAGATCAGAGAGAAAAAAGACATCACAAAAGAATAATGGACTGCATTAAAGAAGGGTAGCAAAGATAATACCAAAGCACAAATAGGTAGTACGAGGGCAGAACCAGTCAAGGAAGGTACTACAGAGAACATAGAGGTGTTAGATACACCTACAATTGAGACTTTAGAGGTAGAGGTTACACCTCAACCTTGCAGAGCCACTAGGAAGTCTACAAGGACTACTCCTACAGTCAAATTTGAAAAGCCAATACAACCAACACCTGCAAGGACCATGATGGAGCCCTATATTTGGGCTTCCATTTAGGCTTCTTTTCTAATTTTCTACCTTATATCTTATTTTATGTTGGATTCGATGCGTAATTCCCATGAAAACATATAATTATAGCTTTATCATATTCTGGAAAGAGCCTTTGCTAGGTCTCATTATGAAGCAATATAAAATCTAACTATAATGAATTGAAGCACTATTGCAGCATAATCTTTTATGTTTCATAAAATGTTATTCATTCTAATCTGGTATAAAGAGTTGCTATGTTTTATTGAATTTCTCGTATGGCTTATTATTTTGGTAGTCGTGAATTTTACAAGAGCTGGAGGTCTACAAAAGAACATCATTAATTATGCTTGAAGCCTTCCTAGGCGCTAAGTTTCAGATTCTGTAGATGGTGTTAGCAGAATATAAATGGATACTATATGGAAATATACGTCCTTCAAGTGCCATTTGTCACAGAAACATCAGATGACAATTGGGCAGCATTTGCCAAGGAGCTGGTTGTATCAGTCAATAGTTTAAGCATCTGCCATCAGTGCTCCGGACGCAGCTGTATATACTGTTCTATGTATCCTCAGTGAAGCCCCTTGTTGAAGCTATGATATGGAGTTTTGAAAACTAGAGATATGCAAACATCAGAATGAAAAGCCTTTGATCAATTATGCATCACTTAATGAAATAAAAGCAACAGTGTTAAAAGGATATTAGAAAGGGAAATAAATACTTAAGCAATATCGAGCATTTCGAAAAGATTAAAAGCATCAGGTATGTGCAATGACAAACACAAGCAATCATTGGAGACCCGTCAATAAATTCTTTCTATAGCATACGGAGTCAAATTAAGAATTGGTATTGTAAATTTGTGATTATCAAATTGAGACTGGAGGATGCACTGTGAATGATTGTATTTCTTCCTATCTGCCCAAACACTGCTACAACAAAGGGATTATTATTCAGAGAGATTCCAAACAGAGCCTTCTCTTCCATCCACGTCTAAAGAGAATGACGAGGGCCAAGACAATGTAACTATAAGACATGAAGTCCCGAGGAATCAAGCTGTTACAAAGAGTATTTGAATATATTTCTCAAACGCGAGATTGAACAAAGACATAAATTTATCGATAAAGCATGGAATAGATAGTTTTTGAAACCCAATCTAGAGACAGAAAATATGGATGACACAATAAGAATGCTATCAGTAGCAGTATTAAACAAAGCCCAGAAGCCATACGAGTGGTCAGAAATTTACCATCGGGAGTTTGATTAAATACAGATTGAGTGCTATTCGAAACAATTTGCCAGATTATCGGATTTTTCTAGTTTCCACATCTTGCAAAGTCGTTAGAAGCATTGGCTACTACTAATAATAGTTTGATAACTCATATCTAATGATATTTTGTTTGCATCGCAGGTCTATGTGATGTATGATTGTAAGGAGCATCACTGGTATGAACAACGGAGAATTCAATCTACGAATTGCCTGGAATCCATGAGATGTTTGGAGAAATTATACAGAAGGTTGATTTGGGAGTAACACCAATGAATAATATGTGTGACAGATTTAATGAGTCAAATGCTCTTTGTCGGGAACCATGGTCTAATGAGGGTGTGCGATGAAGGAGAAGCCTAAGCGAACTGGGAATATGGAGACAAGTATATTTACACATTTGAATGAACCATTTAAAGATTAATCTTATTACCATTGAAGGATAAAGAGGCATTAGATTATTCAGATATCAGTTATTTTTAACAAAATTCTATTAAGTTTTCAGTTATTTGTTATGAAGGAGTGCAATGGTTGAGCAAATGCCCCTCCCTCCTTTATAAATAGGAGTAAAATCAAACAAGGGATACAATTTGATATAACTCATAAAATTTCCTTTTGCATACTATATATACAATTTATTTTCATATGCAAATTGTTACATATCTTATGCACTTTGATATATTATTCTTTCATTGGTAAGGAAATGGAATGCTGAACTAAGCTCGTGGATTTGGATCTTAGAGTATGATTTTTCTATGCTATTTTGGAATCTAATTGCATTGGATGGATCATTTGTAAGGAGTGTCTTCATTACAATTTTAATTCCGGCATAACCAGTAAGTGTATTTATTTTACTCTTGATTCATAATTCATATGCTGGCAATTATTTCATATCTTTCCTTTGAAGAATTAATATATTCATTTGTTGCACTAATCTATACTTATTCTTATTTTAAAAACATTCATATATTCATTTATTATACTTAGATCATAATTTGCAAGTTTAAAGTTTTCTATATTTCTTTCCATTTGAAAACTTTCGTTGCATTTGCATTTTAACCATTCTGTTATAAGCATCTTGGGCTTAAGTGTTTTGTTCAGGATTAGGTACACCCGCCTTGGTTTTGTAGAGCCAAAAGTGCAAGGAACTCAGACTACAATGTTCAGTGCTGTCAAGTTGGCCATAACCAGTTGGATATCACAGCATTGAGATGAGAAGACTCGTAGGATTCCAATCTGTGGTTTTGGAAGCCAACAGACCATAAGAAATAAGTCTAAAGTACAAGGACCTAGCCCTAAGAAAGTTGTCAGCCAACTAGATGGTCTCAGTGGTGTTTCTGTAGCCGACGGAATGATTGTCGTCGGTGTTTTGTATTTTGTAGCCGACGGGTAAATAGTTTGTAGCGGACATAATATTTGTGGTTGACGGACTCCTTTGGGAAGGTTCGGCTGATAGCCAAATGTTTACCGTACGGTAAATTAAAACAATGCATATAGACAATGAACACGAATAGCAGAATTATATTTGCATATGCCAGACATACATTATGCTTCATAAGATGAGTAATAGAAGATGATTTACAATGATCCCAGACGGGATATAAATACTATCCGCTGAACCTTCTCGAAGGAGTCCGTCGGCCACAAATATTATGTCCGCTACAAACTATTTACTCATCGGCTACAAAATACAAAACACCAACGAAAATCATTCCATTGGCTACAGAAACACCGCCGAGACCATCTAGTCGGCTGACACCATCCCCCCAAAAAGAAAATTCGTCTCTTGATGACTAACAAAATTAGGAGACAACTTATAGACAACAAAAGAAATACTAGAGAGAAGGGGGCGTCACAGAAGAGTGCTGCTGGCGACGTAACTCATACATCTGCTCTGTCCTGATGCGGAGATCTGTCTGAATCTGAGAATTAACCTCGACAGCCTCCTTTAGAAGAAGCGCCGCGTCCATAGCCTGCCTCCTAGCTAATTACATCTTGTGCTTAGCCGCATCCTTATCTCGGACAGCCGCTTCTGTACCTTGCCTAGCCATGTCCCTCTCCTGTACCACTGCTGCCATATCTGCCAGTAGTGCCGCCCGCTCTGCGGCCCATGCTGCCTGCTGGGCGGCCAAGTTGACGGCTAGCCTCGCTCTATCCTCTCTCTCAGCTGCCAATGATCTCTCTACTGCAACCCTGTTCGCCTCCGCACGTCGAGGAGCATAGTAAACATCCTTGTACAATCCCACAATCTCATGTGCCAGCTTCATCAGAGGGTGTCACTGGGTCCCAACTCCGGCTCAGTAGCCCAGTCTGCCAACATCTCAGTTGTCTCCACCGCTGGCCAACCCTTGTCTACAAAACAAGTCTGAAATCGTCGGTGTTTTGTATTTTATACCTGATGGGTAAATAGTTTGTAGCGGACATAATATTTGTGGCTGACGGACTCCTTCGGGAAGGTTCGGTGGATAGTATTTATATCCCGTCTGGGATCAGTGTAAATCATCTTCTATTACTCATCTTATGAAGCATAATGTATGTCTGGCATATGCGAATATAATTTTGCTATTTGTGTTCATTGTCTGTATGCATTGTTTTAATTTACGGTATGGTAAACGTTTGGCGCCGTTGCTTTATGAATCTGGAAGGTGGGAGGAATGAAGATTAATGCCAAATCAGCTTAACAAGGATCGGAATAAGGTCAAGGGAAAAGATGGAATCCGTACTGCGCAAGAGAATTTAATTCTGGCATAGCAAGGCGAACGCTGACAGAGATTTTAGAAGATTGCCGACGAAAACTGGAGCGCCGAAGAATTGTTGGAGGAGACTCGGCAGCGGGTGGAATTGGTGGAAGAAGCATGGGAGGAGTTCTTAAATTTGTGTTCGCCAAGGGAAGAAAATTCAGACGGAAGAGCATCAACTCGCACGGCTCGCAGTGCCGAGAGAGCATGAGCGTGAAGTGACCTCTTCGTCTGGGATAGACTTCTGCGGGAAACAACTTCAGAAGATCCTTCTTCTTCACCAAGGTTCGCAGTTGTCAACACCTCCGGTGTGGGAGTCCAGACCGTTGGTGTGAGAGTTCAGACTGCCGGTGTGGGAGTGCAGACCGCTGGTGTGGGAGTGCAGACCTCCGGTGTTGGAGTAAATAGCGCCAGTGTTGCAGGATCCAGTAACGCCTCTCTACCAAATTCAGTTGTGATGGCGGGACCCAAAGAAAAGCTGCCAAACTTTGAGGGCGATGGTACAACCGACCCCATCCGACATTGTAAGACATGTGAGACGATCTGGCGGGCAAATGGAATCACAAATGCCAATGAATGGGTCAGACAATTTCCGGCAACCCTACGGGGTGCGGCGATTGATTGGTTTTCGGATATAGACCCACAAAAGTTAAATAGCTGGGATCATTAAAAAGGAGTTCTTGGTGGAATTTAAACTCTTGAGGGATGATAATGAAATCGTAGCAGAGATTTTCAATACCAAATAGGGGAAGCACGAAACTGTCTGCGTCTATGCCAGGAGAGTAAAAGACTTAATAAAGAAAAAGGAAAGCAAGCTGGCAGACGGATTGCAGAAAAGATGGTTCGTGGACGGCCTACGCTCGAAGTTGCGAAGGAAAATGAAAATTGTGCCACCGTCGTCATATGCGGATGCGTATAATAAAGCACTGGACCTTGAAAGTGAGCAGAAGACAAAGAAGAAGAAAACTAGTTCCTCTGATTCTGATGACGACGAGCCTGCCGGAGATGATAGCAACAACGACGAAGGTAGCAGCAAGAAGGTTCGTGCCCTACAGAAGGATATGGTTTGCATGATGAAGGAGCTTAAAAACATGCAGAAGGAGCCAAAAGGCAGCGAACTGTGGTGTACGGAGTGTAAGACCGACGGTCATACTAAAGGATCGTGTCCGAAGAACCAATTTTGTGACATTTGTCAGATCATGGGCCATTCGACAAAAGAGTACCCTTTTAACATGAAGACAAGAGGATCTCCGTAGGTGCTTCTCACACAGGAGGCTTCCCCGTCGGGTAGTAGCGGAAACACAAATACCGCCGGTGCTACATCCGGAGGATATAGGAATAATCGCCGTGGACAGAACAATAACAATAACAATACGAGCAGAAGTCGGATCCAATATGATGCAAATGGACGGCTGATTATTCAGTGCCGCGCATGTAACTTGTGGGGGCATTTTGCACGATAGTGTCCAATGGCGAATACACCTCAACTATTGTGCCGATGGTGCGGACTCGACGATCACGACGACTCAAAGTGTCCAAAATCCGGAGTGAACTTGATCACTGTCGGGGCAGATGAGGAAGAAGTTCTGGCAATTACGCGGCAACAAGCAAAAAAATACTCGGACCTTGCCGAAGAAAAGAAGAAATTTGCGGAAGCACGGGCGGAGGTTGGAAAAGTATCCTAAGCAGCAACACCTCCGGACATCGCCGACACTTCAATGAGCAATTTCGCGGAACAAAACATAGTACGGCAAATTTTGCAAACGGAGGTGCGAGTAAAGGTAAATGATTTGCTTCTCACCATGCCTCAACTTCGATATGCTCTTTCAAATATTGCAGGAGAATCAAGTCAAGGGAAGGAAAAGTCATCGGGAGAACCAAGTCGAGGGAAGGAAAAGGAAATTGCTGTAGGAGGAGAAGATCAGATGTTGCTGGCGCTAACCTCCGGATGGCACCCTGCAGTCGTCGAGATGGGGATCCTTGGACATGTTCTCATAGACACAATAGTTGACAGAGGGTTCGGCGTAAACATATTGTCGGAAGAAACCTGGAGGAAACTTGGACAACCGACATTGTGGCCTCCGAGATTTCAGCTGTTGACAACCGATCAACATGGCATTAAACCGCTGGGTATTCTCATGGCACAGTCGGTAACCATTGACACTCAGTCGTTCTTGATGGATTTTGTGGTGATTCCGTTGAAGAGGAAAGGGTATGACGCCATCCCGGGCCGTGGGTGGCTTATCGAAGCAAGAGTCCGACACGACTGGAAGAATACCTTATCACTGGAAAGTAAAGGCCGCCGATTTGTCATTGATCTGCATACCCAAATGGTAGGGGAAGAGGCTTTGTCGTTAGATTTTGAGGGAGAGGAGGATGAAGGCAGACAACGGATGGAACCGGATCAAGAGGGCGTCCTCCGATTGGATGGGGGATCAACGGATGACGACTTGGATTCTGTCAACGGTCTCTACCACTGGCAAATAGAGGACTATGAATTATTTCACAGCTGCAATGTTCTGTCGATTGAGAACGAATATTCGAAGGAGTTTACTGAAGTAAAGGAGGGGGAGGCATCGTTGGATGTTACACCCACCCATGCATTCAGTGAAGGGGAGACAATCAAGTATAATGAAGCTACGCTACAAACAATGAATTTGGGGGACGAGACAGAGCCGAAGAACATACTAGTCGGAGATAACTGGGATCCAGTATTCAGGCCACGACATTCAAGATATTTTTGGAATACAAGGATGTGTTTGCATGGACATACAAGGATCTCAAGGGAGTACCGCCGGAATTGTGTGTGCACCACATTCCACTGGTGGAAGGAGCCGTACGTGTACGAAAGCGACCCTATAAGATGAACAAGAACTATGCGGCACGGGTTACAGAGGAAATCAACCGGATGCTGGAAGCTGGCATTATCTTCAAGGTGCAGACCAGCGAATGGGTGTCGCCGATAGTCATCTCATTGAAGAAGGATACTACTTAGATCTGAATATGTGTTGATTTCAAATGCCTGAATGCAGTGACGATCAAGGATCCTTTTCCGATTCCATTCATAGATAGCATTCTAGAGGAGGTCGCGGGACATGAAATTTACTCCTTTATGGACGGGTTCTCCGGATACAATCAGATTTCTATAGCGGAGGAGGATAAGTTGAAGACAATGTTTGTCATCGAAGATGGGGTCTACGCGTACAACTAGATGCCATTTGGGTTGTGTAACGCGCCGGCCACATTCTAATGGATTATATTGCATATCTTCGACAGGATGTCCGTGGGAAACTTCAAAACCTTCTTGGATGATTGGTCAATATTTAGCACGGAGGACGGACACCTGGCAGCACTTGGTGAATGCATGGAGAGATCTTGCAGAGCCCGTCTAGCGTTGAATCCCAAGAAGTGCAGATTCATGGTTCCGCACGGAAGACTGCTCAGAAAAGGTGAGAGTCATTCTTGAAATGTAGCCATCTAGTAATGTGACGGAGGTAAAATCTTTTCTCGGGCATATAGGTTATTACAGGAGATTTATTAAAATTTTTGCCAAGGTGTCCCAACCGTTAGATAAGTTAACCTGCAAGGAAGAATCATTTAGATGGGATAAAGAGCAGGACGAGGCATTTGAAGGGCTAAAGGTATGACTAGCTATGGCACCCATCCTGGCATATCTGGACTGGAATAAAGAGTTTCATGTTCATGTGGATGCCTCCAACTATGCGATCGGCGCGACCCTAGCACAAACAGGTAATCACGGACTGGATCATCCAATATACTTTGCCAGCCGGTTGCTATCAAAGGCCGAGCAGAACTACAACACGACTGAAAGAGAAGCGTTGGGAATGGTCTATGCTGTGCAAAAATTTCGTCATTATTTGCTCGCTACACCGTTTGTGTTCTATGTTGATCACCAGGCTCTGTTGTACATGATTAATAAACTTGTCATCCAAGGGAGGATCAACAGATGGCTACTCCTATTGCAAGAATTTACTTTCAAAATCATTGTCCGGCCAAGAAAGAAACATGTCAGTGTCAACCACCTGTCGTGGATCAAAACAGGGGAACCAACGGAGAGTGTGAATGACGACTTCCCTGATGCACAGCTTTTTCAGATTGGGGTACTACCGGAATGGTATAGGAGTATCGGCGAGTACCTGTCAACAGGACAATTTCCCACGGGGATGCTACCAAGTGAAAGGTGCAAGTTGATAATCAGGAGCCGTACCTTTCAATTGATCAACGAATTATTGTATAAAATGGAGCCGGATCATATTCTTCGGCGGTGTGTGTTGGAAGAGGAGATACCGCTGGTGTTAAAAGAAGCACATGAGGGTCCCGCTGGCGGACACATGGGACTCGACACTACTGCTTGGAAGATATTGCTCACAGGTCTCTGGTGGCCGACGGTGTACAACGATGCGCGGGAATGGGTCGTCAGATGTGACACTTGCCAACGAGCCGGGAAGCCGCTGAAGAGAGATTTCATGCCACTTAACCCCTCACATGCGCAGGAACTTTTTGAACGATGGGGATTAGATTTCATTGGACCACTGAGGGTGAGCAAGACTCGACAGTGCCGGTACATCGTTGTTGCAACAGAGTACCTAACCAAGTGGGTGGAGGCATGTGCGTTACCAGATAACTCGGCCGTCAGCACTGCCAAATTTATTTATGAACAGATCATTACCAGGTATGGAATCCCGTTGCAATTAACAAGTGATAGGGGAGGACATTTTGTCAATCATGTCATCCGCTTGCTCACCACCCAGTTCAAAATTTATCATTCATTGTCAAGTCCGTACTATCAAGGAGCAAACGGACAGGCGGAGGCTACCAATAAAATCTTAGTATCCATCATCTACAAATCCTGCGTAGTGGAAGGTGCTGACTGGGAGGAAAACTTACCCGCCGCCCTGTGGGCTTACCGCACAACGTACAAGGTGACGATAGGGCACACACCGTTTCACTTAATGTTTGGACAAGAAGCGGTAGTACCAGCAGAATTCATAATTCCAAGCCTGCGGATAGCACTAGCAAACAAACTGGATGACGTGGAGAGTTTACAATAGTGGTTAAATAAATTGAATGAACTGGAGGAGAAGCGATTGTTGGCACAGTGGGCGACAGAAGCCACACAGAACAGACGCAAGGTCTGGCATGATAAACATTTGAAACGCATCAGGTTTCAGTCGGGACAGTTAGTATTGAAATACAATGGTCGCAATGAGATAAAACTAGGAAAGTTCAAGGTGCGGTGGGTCGGACCATAGCAGATCTGAGAGGTTGGCGATAATGGAGCAGTCAAATTGTTAACCTTGAACGGGGTAGAGGTCCCTCAGGCAGTCAACAGATCCAAATTAAAGCTCTTCCATGTTAGAAAGATGCCATCATCATTGTCGTCGTTGAATGCCCAGAGGATGCCCCTGTCGTCCTCATCATTCAAAAGTGGCGAGATTTCAACGCCAAATTGAGATGCTTCATATATATATAAAAACAAAAAAAAAGAAAAAAAAAAGAAAAAAAGAAAAAAACAAGAAAAAAAGAAAAAAAGAAAAAAAGAAAAAAAAGGGGGGCCCGCGGGCAGTCTGTCCGTGGGTGTAAAAAAAGCAAAGGCCCCGTGGACAGTTTGTCTGCGGGTAAATGAAAAGCCTCGCGGGTAGCAGTCTGTCTACGAGTGTGAAAGGCAAAGGCCCTGTGGACAGTCTGTTCGCGGGTAAATGAAAATCCCCGCGAGCAGCTTGTCCGCAGGCTTTAAATTCTCTAACTTCTCCTCCGGAAAGCATCTCGCGGAGATTACCGGCGGTGGATAAAGTACTCGAACAGAATAACGTTGCTCGCCCGCGGATAAATTGTTGTGGGAAGAAGTCGATAAAGTGCCGTGGGAAGAAGCTTGTCTTCCGCGATTACAGAAGTCTGTCCTTTGGCCGGATCTGCAAGCAACCCACTGACAAGATCACCCAACGACTAAAAGAAGGGGCTCAGAAATGCAATTTCAGCTTCCGCAGAGTTTGAACAGTGGAGGAACTTCAACTCTCCATCGCATTAGATCATCCAACGACTAAATGAGGGGGAGCTCAACGCAAGTAGTGACTAGGATCTGAAGAAGGGAGCGAGATCCTTAGCTTCAGTACGCTGTCTGCAAGGGACCTTGCAATCCAATGGCGGAGTAGTAGCAATCTGCAGAGGAGCGCGACTGCCACCGATTTCTAGAATTGATCAGGGAGATGGGTGTTGTTATTGTACTTCAAAACTTCACAATACCCTTGTGTTGGCCATAGACAACCCACGTGGTACTTACTCATTGCGGGTAACCGTGTAAATTCTGGAGGTAGTAATCTGCATACGAGAGAATTCAGCGGAATGTATATGTCGAGATCACATTGCTGGGACAGACTGTGGGTGATGGATTTCGACTGTCTAGTAGGAAGATCAGGGTATTAATGCTGTAGCCAGCCTCCGGAGAGTCAATTTCTCCCGCCCTCCATTTTTTCCATGGGATAGGTGTGAGGCATAATCTTTTGCTCCCCTGTGGGGTGAGATTTTCTTTTCGTAACGGACGGAGGAAACTTATAATAAGAAAAACAAGCGGTTATTGCATGGAATCAGCAGGTAAATGGAAGCTGTGGAAGACTCAGCTGGCGGCAAATATGGAAAAGAATTGAAGGGTTTTGGCATCAGGGATTCGAGTTGCAGGCCCTTCGGGTTCCAGTAGCAAGAAGCAGAAGACTAGGGAAGAACTCACTTATCTCACCGTCCAGTTCGAGAGTCTCAGTGGAAGCGAATGCCGGAGGTGGTGGTAGGAGACCTCAGAGGTAGACCAGATTAAGCAGATTCTGAGGCGGGCAAAGGTACATTGGGCCATCCAGCTTCCCATCGTCTCCATCTGGTTGTTCGAATCAATATTGCGCACCATGATAAAGACATATAGCCCACAAAGCAAATCAAGTACGTTCCTGTACAAGAAGCAGTAGATGACGGTGTGTTTTAAACCTGGGGATTTCACTAGGGTTTTCGGCATCCCTAGCCCCGATGGTAAGAAAGTGGAGATCAAGAACCATAAACTCTCACGGGAACAGGAGCATTGGATAGATCTAGTGTGCCGGGATCTTACACCCATGGAGAGGGAGGCAGCGGTTCAGGGGACAAAGTGCAGAGGGCTTCGTAGGGACTTTATTCGGGAGGGTCCCTAGCAGTGTATCATGGATGTCATCAAGAGCAGGTTGATAGGTGCCACTCAAGCATCAGATATAGCATTGCCGCAGGTTGTGTTTATGAATGGTATCATGCAGGGAGTGGTATATGATTGGACCTCAGTCCTAGCTGACAGGATGAAGGAATTTATGACCCTTCAGCAACGAACATTTTTTATGCCGCACCATGCCATCGGGCTGTTTCTGGAGGCTGCAGCTAGCCAGATTCCACTGGATGATTTTGAGGCTCCTCCAAGGGGCAAGTTGGCAGACGAGGAGCCTCCCATATTCTATTGGTGACACTTGGATACAGGAGGATCAGCAGCAGGCCACAAGAAAGTACTCCGCGGACTGGATGCTTCCGGAGAGACAAATAGCGAACGAGAGGGCACTTTGGTGAGTGACGAGGCTGAGTCCGTGGAAGAAGAGGAGAGCACTTCGGCGGAAGTTGGCGGTGAGGCAGCAGGTAGTGGGCTCACATTCTTTACCCCTCCTTAGCTGTCAACTTCGGCGCATTTGACTACCTTTCCAACAATCATTTCGCCGTTTGGCCAGCACCATGCCCCGGTTCTCATGACTCCTCCAGCGGAGGCCGATGCCCCACGGACAATGACGGAGATGGTCCTATAGACAGCGACAGATGTCCCTCGGACAATCGCCGAGATATTGCTGACGGTTGTAGCGGAGATGGTTCCAGTTGTACCAGTGGAGCAAGTTTCACAACCAGATGTTGTTACCGTCGCAGTCTCACAGAGAGCACAGTTGCCACCACCAGAGCTTGAACCTCAGGTCCGGTTGGATGTGATTGATTGTGATGCAGTTGTCACTGTTTCGTCATCTTTGTTAGCAAAGGCCGAGTTAGCCCAGCCAGTACCGAAGGAGAACATGGAGCTCGCGCAGTTAGACCAACCGGAGGTGATGGATAGAGCTAGTGTGTTTTTGAGGCAGCAGTTCCGACTCACTTCGGCCAAGTGGGGTCCGTCCATTCAGTCTCCTAGGCGTCTATGAACATCACCGGCAGTACCAGAGCATCAACTTCAGGAGGAGGGAATGCCACATGCCGTGCTTGTGCCGACCATACGACACCGGATGTGGGCATGGCTCCCGCTGATGAGGAGGAGCATTGTGATGCGGAATGGTCATTGGAGGACTTCGCCAAGGAGGATTACGGGTCGAATGAGGATAGGTGTCGGGATTACCTCAGGACTATGAAGTCTGCATTGAAGAAAGGACACGATGTGGCAATTCAGGCTCTGACTCGGTGGAGAGAGTGGCATTTGATTCGAGCATATATTCGTGGGGTTTGTCCTCGACGATTTCAGACTTGTTTTGTAGACAGGGGTTGGCCGGCGGTGGAGACAGCTGAGATTTTGGCAGACTGGGCTACTGAGCCGGAGTTGGGACCCAGTGACACCCCTCTGATGAAGCTAGCACATGAGATTGTGGGATTGTACAAGGATGTTTACTATGCTCGTCGACGTGCGGAGGCGGACAGGGTTGCAGCAAAGAGATCATTGGCAGCTGAGAGAGAGGATAGAGCGAGGCTAGCCGCCGACTTGGCCGCCCAACAGGCAGCATGGGCCGCAGAGCGGGCGACACTACTGGCAGATATGGCAACAGTCGTGCAGGAGAGGGACGTGGCTAGGCAAGGTACAGAAGCGGCTGTCCGAGATAAGGATGCGGCTGAGCACGAGATGCAGTTAGCTATGAGGTAGGCTATGGACGCAACGCTTCTTCTAAAGGAGGCCGTCGAGGTTAATTCTCAGATTCAGACAAATTTTCGCATCAGGACAGAGCAGGTGTATGAGTTACGTTGCCAGCAACACTCTTCTGGGACGCCCCCTTCTCTATAGTATTTCTTTTGTTGTCTGTAAGTTGTCTCCTAATTTTGTTAGTCGTCAGGAGACGACTTTTCTTTTTGGGGGGATGGTGTCAGCCAACTGGATGGTCCCTGCGGTGTTTCTGTAGCCGACGGAATGATTGTCGTCAGTGTTTTATATTTTGTAGCCGACGGGTAAATAGTTTGTAGCGGACATAATATTTGTGGCCAACGGACTCCTTCGGGAAGGTTCAGCGGATAGTATTTATATCTCGTTTGGGATCATTGTAAATCATCTTCTATTACTCATCTTATGAAGCATAATGTATGTCTGGCATATGCGAATATAATTCTGCTATTCGTGTTCATTGTCTGTATGCATTGTTTTAATTTACCGTACGGTAAACAAAAGCCAAGGTCGCAAAGGAAAAGACTATAGTTGAAAGTAAAAAAATAGAGAAAAACAAGGACAAAGCAGAGACAACAAAGAAGGATGAGACAAAAGTTGGGGAGGACAATTTGGAAGAAGAGAGAAAGAAATGGAAACTAGATTTGAAGAAGATAACAAGAAGAATAGAGAAAGAAAGTTTGATCAACTTGAAAAATACTGTGTAAGATATGAAGATAATGATCAAGTGTTGATTGACAATTCAATATTGAGATATCTCGTAAACTTGAAATGGAACTTATTAGAAATTGAAGGTAATATACTTGATGCAATTTATGATAAGCTTGATGTGAGAAGGCAGCTAGCTTTAGAAGAATACCAAAGAATTAGAGAAAAGATATTTATGTGATCTATGTATATTAGTGACAATTGATGAAATGAAGAGGATATTGGACAAAGCAAGGCCTAAGATGAGAACCATGATGAGAATAGTTAAGATTATGGTTGGATTATATGAAGAGATTGCAGAGGAAACTGAGAAAGCAATAGTAGAAGTATTGGATGAACCAGTTGATAAGACAAATCATGAGAAAGAATCCTCACACAAACCAGTTGGGATAACAATCAAAGAGAAGACTGTACAGCCATTTGAAGAATCAGAAGATGTAAATCAATTTTACGACACTGTGAGACAACCAAATTTCCTTGTTTTAGGTGTACCCATTACACTTGATGCCACACCAAAAGAAAAGGAACAAGAACAAGATAATCTTGTGGACAATATTGTGTCAAATAATGAGATACAAGACATTATGATGGAGGCTATGACAAGGCTGAGGAAATCCAAGAAAAAGAGGACCAAGAAAATGAAAAGGAAGAGAAAGAAAAAGATGTCATAACAGAGGAAGAGGTTAGAAAGATGATTAATGGAGCTTAACCTTCATTAATCACGACCGATACAGATAAACAAGGTGACATTCCATAAATCACACCGTCTGATCAGGGCACTATAACACAAGAAAACATCGCAGCAACATTAGAGGTAATGGACCAAGTATTAGACACTATAACAATAACACCCACATCTTTTATGCAAAAATTGTTGGTAAGTGATCTGAGCCAAGCAATTGCAAGCGTGGATAATGATGAAAATCTGCATGATGATACACTTATGGAGATATCATTGATGGCTTTTACCAAAGCCAAGGCGCGATCAGAAAAGAAGAGAAACATGCAAGGATCCTAGGTAAAGCATTGGACAGATTGCAGAAAGCACTACCTGCATAGAGGACACTTAAAGGAAATGATGTTATGGAGAATTTGAGCATTATACTTTATGATTTTGACACACATTTCACTTTGCTAGAGGAATTTGTCAAGGTTAAGGCAGAACAAGGCTATATAGCAGAGAGATATCTGAAGGTATGTGCAGATATCACGAATGATGTAAAAGTTATAGATGGGAGCATCAAGGATATCAAGGAGTGTGTTGATGAAGGTAAACAGTTGTATATTATTTATATAAATTCTGTCAAGTATGTGAAATATGTTGACTAAGGCATTAAGGTAGAGGAAATTAAGCTAGAAATGCTTGCAGAAGACTTTGTAACATCAGATCAGAATGTTCTAGACTGACAAATCAGTGAGCAAGGCATTTGAAGTAATTAATGTACTTCAAAGGGAAAGAGAGAGAGTTCTAAACAAGTTTTCTTTATTGGTAAGTTTACTTTCACTAAAATTAGAGCTCATGCAGAAGCAATTAGACTTGTTGGAGACATCAAAGAAAACAAATGAGACATTTAGACTTGCATGAAACTGAGACATTTAGACCTGCAACCTTCATGCAGCAGAGATAGCATCATATGACATCTGTGGTGAAATACAAGTCGCTAAGAACATGAAGAAGGTATGGGATATTGATTTTCACAGCATTAAAAAGGATCTTTGTAGACATTTTGAGATTTGTGTAAAAGTTTTTAGAAAGAATCATGTTTTTGAACTTGTATATAGTATCTTTTTGTTATCGCCTTTGCCATTATGTCAAAGGGGGAGTACAACAGTGAAAAATAGAAGTATAGAAGTAGAAGTCATAAGGGGAATATGGTATATACAGTCATAGCATGTTAGATCAAATTTTGATTGAGTTTTGAACAAGTTTTTGATAAGGATGTTTTGGCGTTGGCACTTGTCAATTTCTTACAAGGTGTTGATCTCAATGCCAAATGGGAGAATGTTGGCAAGTGACCAGATCCAAGGGCATCAATCTTGTCATTGATGGCAACATAATCATCTGGTAAGGTCACTTGGGGTGATATACAATCTTGGTTTAGGTTAATCAAGAATAATGAATAAGTATATCACATGAAAACGGTCAACAACAAATTTCTTTTATCAGTGAGCTTAGCGAAGTAAGTATTATTGGCCACAATTTCGGATATGGTTACAATGATGTTTGGTTATGATGCAAGAATGTTTGCCTATGTTAAGATGTTTGTTGGCACATGTTTTGAATGAAAAATATGGAGATAGGTTTATATCGCAAAGTACAGGGCAAGTAATAGAGATCAGACATTTTGGCCTAAGGAATTGAATTGCCTTGTCCATTCAATTACTTGGCAATGTAGGGACTGTTAGCCGACTGGATAGTTCTGGCAGTATTTTCTAGTCTGTAGCCAACGGTCCGGCGGTAAATAATTTGTAGCGGATAGAATAATAGTGGCCGACGGACTCCTTCGGGAAGGTTCGGCGGTAGTATTTATAGCCCGTCTGGGATCATTGTAAATCATCATTCATCTACTATTGCGAATATAATTCTGCTGTTCGTGTTCATTGTCTGTATGCGTTCATTTTCTTTACCTGTACGGTGAACATTTGGCGCCGTTGCCTTATGAATTTGGAAGGTGGGAGGAATGAAGATTAATGCCCAATCAGCTTAACAAAGATCGGAATAAGACGAAGGGAAAAGATGGAATCCGTACTGCGTAGGAGAATTTAATTTTGGCACAACAAGCCGAGCACCGGCGAAGATTTCAGAAGATTGCCGACAGAAACCGAACTGCGGAGGAATTGTTGGAGGAGACTCGGCAGCGGGTAGAATTGGTGGAAGAAGCACGGGAGGAGTTCTTGAATTTGTGTTCGCCGAGGGAAGAAAATTCAGACGGAAGAACATCAACTCGCACGGCTCGCAGTGCCGACGGAGCACGAGCGTGGAGTGACCTCTTCGTCTAGGATAGACTTCCGCGGGAAACAATTTCGGAGGATCCTTCGTCTTCACCAAGGTTCGCAGCTGTTGACACCTCTAGTGCGGGAGTACAGACCGCTGGGGTGGGAGACCAGTCCGCCGGTGTGCGTGTACAGACTGTCGGTGTGGGAGTTCAGACTGCTGGTGCGGGAGTGCCGAACGCCAGTGTGGGAGTGCTGACCAGTATAGGAGTGCAGACCTCCAGAGTTATGGCGGGACCCAAAGAGAAGTTGCAGAAATTTGAAGGCGATGGTACAGTCGACCCCCTCCGACATTGTAAGACATGTGAGACGATCTGGAGGGCAAACGGAATCACAGATGCCGACGAATGGGCCAGGCAATTTTCGGCAACCCTACGGGGTGTCGCGATTGATTGGTTTTCAGATATGGATCCGCAGAAGCTGGATACCTGGGATAAGATTAAAAAGGAGTTCTTGGCGGAATTTAAACTTTTGCGGGATGATAATGAAATCGTAGCGGAAATTTTCAATACCAAGCAAGGGAAGCACGAAACTGTCTGTGTCTACGCCAGGAGATTAAAAGACTTAAATAAACAAAATGGAAAGCAAGCCAGCGGACGGATTGCAGAAAAGGTGGTTTGTGGACGGCCTACGCTCACAGTTGCAGAGGAAGATGAAAATTGTACCACCATCGTCATATGCTGATGCTTATAACAGAGCACTGGACCTTGAAAGTGCGCAGAAGACAAAGAAGAAGAAAACCAGCTCCTCTGACTCTGATGATGACGAATCTGCTGGAGATGATAGCAGCGACGATGAAGGTAGTAACAAAAAGGTTCGTGCCTTACAGAAGGATATGGTTCGAATGATGGAGTTTAAAAATATGCAGAAAGAGCCAAAAGGTAGTGAATTATGGTGCACGGAATGTAAGACCGACGGTCATACTAAAGGATCGTGTCCGAAGAACCAATTCTGTGACATTTGTCAGATCATGGGACATTCGACAAAAGACTGCCCCTTTAACATGAAAACAAGAGGATCTCCGCAAGTGCTTTTCACACAGGAGGCCTCCCCGTCAGGTGGTAACGGAAACACAAATGCCGCCAGTGCTACATCTGGAGGATACAGGAATAATCGGCGTGGACAAAATAACAACAATACCAATACCAATACGAGCAGAAGTCGGATTCAGTATGATGCAAACGGACGACCGATTATTCAGTGCCGAGCATGTAACTTGTGGGGGCATTTTGCGCGGGAATGCCCAACAGCAAATACACCTCAACTATTGTGCCGATGGTGTGGACCCAGCGATCATGACGACTCAAAATGTCCAAAATCCGGAGTGAACTTGATCACAGTTGGAGCCGATGAGGAAGAAGTTCTCGCAATTACGCGGCAACAAGCAAAAGAATACTCGGACCCTGCCGAAGAAAAGAAGAAATTTGCCGCAGCACGGGCAGAGGTTGGAAAAGTATCTCAAGCAGTAACTTCTCCGGACACCGCCGCCACTTCAGAAAGAAATTCCGCAGAACAAAACATAGTACGACAAATTTTGTAAACGGAGGTGCAAGTAAAGGTAAGTGATTTGCTTCTCACCATGCCCCAACTTCGTTCTGCTCTTTCAAATATGGTAGGGGAATCAAGCGTCGAGAAGGAAAAGTTACCGGGAGAATCGAGTCGACGAAAAGAAAAGGAAATTGTTACGGGAGGAGAAGATCAGATGTTGTTGGCGCTGACATCCGGACGGCACCCTGCAGTTGTCGAGATGGGGATACTTGGACATGTTCTCACAGACACCATAGTGGACGGAGGGTCTAGCGTAAATGTATTGCCAGAAGAAACTTGGAGGAAACTTGGACAACCGACATTGTGGCCTCCAAGGTTTCAGCTATTGACCGCCGATCAACACGGAATTAAACCACTGGGTATTCTCATGGCACAGTCGGTAACCATTGGCACCCAGCCGTTCCTCATGGATTTCGTGGTGATTCCATTGAGAAGGAAAGGCTATGATGCTATCCTGGGCCGCGGGTGGCTTATCGAAGCAAGAGCTCGACACGACTGGAAGAAGAACACTTTATCCCTGGAAAGTAAAGGCCGCCGATTCGTCATTGATCTGCATACCCAAATGGTAGGGGAAGAGGCTCTGTCGTCAGATTCTGAGGGAGAGGAGGACGAAGGTAGACGAAGGATGGAACCGGATGAGGAGGGCGTCCTTCGATTGGATGGAGGAACAACGGATGACGACTTGGATTCCGTCAACGGTCTCTACCACTGGCAAATGGGGGACTATGAATTATTTCACAGCTGTAATGTTCTGTCAATTGAGAACGAATATCCAAAGGAGTTTACTGAAGTAAAGGAGGGGGAGGCACCGTTGGATGTTACACCCGCCTATGCATTCAGTAAAGGACAGACAATCAAGTACAACGAAGCTCCACTGCAAACAATGAATTTGGGGGACGAGGCAGAGCCGAAGAACATACTAGTCGGAGATAATTGGGATCCAGTACTCAAGGCTGCGGCATTCAAGATATTTATGGACTACAAGGATGTGTTTGCATGGACATACAAGGACCTCAAAGGAGTACCGCCGGAATTGTGTACACCGCATCCCGTTGGTGGACGGAGCTGTACCTGTACGGAAGCGACCCTACAGGATGAATAAGAACTATGCCGCACGGGTTACGGAGGAAATCAACCGGATGCTGGAAGCCGGCATTATCTTCAAGGTACAGACCAGCGAATGGGTGTCACCAATAGTCATTTCCTTAAAGAAGGATACTATTCAGATCCGGATATGCGTTGATTTCAGATGCCTGAATGCAGTAACGATCAAAGATCCTTTTCCGATTCCATTCACAGATAGCATTCTGGAGGAGGTCGCGGGACATGAAATCTACTCTTTTATGGACGGGTTCTCTAGATATAATCAGATTTCTATAGCGGAGGAGGATAAGTTGAAGACAATGTTTGTTGTTGAAGATGGGGTCTACGTGTACAATCGGATGCCTTTTGGGTTGTATAATGCACCGGCCACATTCCAGCGGATTATACTGCATATCTTCGACAAGATGTCTGTGGGAAATTTCAAGGCCTTCTTGGATGATTGGTCAATATTTAGCACAGAGGACGGACACTTGGCATCACTTGGTGAGTGTATGGAGAGATGTCGCAGGGCCCGGCTAGCATTGAACCCCAAGAAGTGCCGATTCATGGTTCCACACGGCAGACTGCTCGGACACATTGTCCGTAAGGAAGGATTAAAGACGGATCTCGACAAGGTGAGAGTCATTCTGGAAATGCAGCCATCTACTAATGTGACGGAGGTAAAATCTTTTCTCGGGCATATAGGTTATTATCGAAGATTTATTAAAAATTTTGCCAAGGTGTCCCAACCGTTAGATAAGCTAACGTGCAAGGAAGAAGCATTTAGATGGGAGAAAGAGCAGGATGAGGCATTTGAAGGGCTAAAGGTACGACTGGCTACGGCACCCATCCTGGCATATCATGATTGGAATAAAGAATTTCATATTCATGTGGATGCCTCCAATTATGTGATCGGCGCAACCCTAGCACAGACTGGTAATCACGGATTGGATCATCCAATATACTTTGCCAGCTGATTGCTATCAAAGGCCGAGTAGAACTACAGCACGACTGAAAGAGAAGCTTTGGGAATGGTTTATGCTGTGCAAAAATTCCGTCATTATTTGCTTGCTACATCGTTTGTGTTTTATGTTGATTACCAAGCCCTGTTGTACATGATTAACAAACCCGTCATCCAAGGGAGGATCAGCCGATGGTTGCTACTGTTGCAGGAATTTACTTTCAAAATCATTGTCCGGCCAAGAAAGAAACACGTCAGTGCCGACCACCTGTCACGGATCAAAACAGGGGAACCAGCGGATGGTGTGAATGACGACTTCCCTGACGCACAGCTGTTTCAGATTGGGGTACTGCCGGAATGGTACAGGAGTATTGGCGAATACCTCTCAACAGGACAGTTTCCCACGGGGATGTCACCAAATGATGGGCGCATGTTGATAATCAGGAGTTGTACATTTCAATTAATCAATGGGTTGCTCTACAAAATGGGGTCGGATCATATTCTTCGACGGTGTGTGTTGGAAGAAGAGATACCGCAGGTGTTAAAAGAAGCACATGAGGGTCCTGCGGGAGGACACATGGGGCCTGACACCACTGCACGAAAGATATTGCTCGCAGGACTCTGGTGGCCGATGGTGTACAATGATGCACGGGAATGGGTCATCGGATGTGACACTTGCCAACGGGCTGGGAAGCCGCTGAAGAGAGATTTCATGCCACTTCAACCATCTCGTGCGCAGGAACTTTTTGAGCGATGGGGACTAGATTTCATTGGACCACTGAGGGTGAGCAAGACTTGAAGGTGTCGCTACATCATTGTTGCAATGGAGTACCTGACCAAGTGGGTGGAGGCCCGTGCGCTACCAGATAACTCGGCTCTCAGTACGGCGAAATTTATTTATGAACAGATCATCACAAGGTATGGAATCCCGTTACAATTAACAAGTGATAGGGGAGGTCATTTTGTTAATCATGTTATCCGACTGCTCACCACTCAGTTCAAGATTTATCATTCATTGTTGAGTCTGTACTATCCAAGAGCAAACGGGCAGGCAGAGGCCACCAATAAAATTCTGGTATCCATCATCTACAAATCTTGCGCGGTGGAAGGTGCTGATTGGGAGGAGAACTTACCTGCTGCCCTCTGGGCGTACCGCACGGCATTCAAAGTGACGACCGGGCACACACCATTCCAGCTAATGTTTGGACAGGAAGCAGTGGTCCCAGCAAAATTCATGATTCCGAGTCTCCGCATAGCCTTGGAAAACAAACTGGATGATGACGGAAACTTACAAGAGCGATTGAATAATTTGAATAAATTGGAGGAGAAACGGTTGTTTGCATAGTGGGCAACAGAAGTGGCACAGAATAGACGCAAACTCTGGCATGACAAGCATCTGAAACGTAGCAGATTCCAGCCGGGACAGTTAGTACTGAAGTATGACGGTCGTAATGAAATCAAGCCGGGCAAATTCAAAGTGCGATGGGTTGGACCATATCAGATCCGAGAAATTGGCGACACTGGGGCAATCAAATTGGCAACCTTGGACGGACAGGAGATAGCTCAGTCAGTTAACGGATCCAAGTTGAAACCATATCGTGCAAGGAAGTTCTCGCCGTCATTGAATCCCCCCTCGTTGTCAGTACAACACTCTCTGGCGGCGGCGTCGTCCAAAGGTGCCCCAGGTACCCCTGTTATTTGAGGAATTCGATTTGAAAAAAAAAAAGAAAAAAAAAGGAAAAAATATTAAAAAAAAAGCCCTGCGGACAGGAAGGCCCGCGGACTGAAAGTCTTGTGGGCAACTGCCTGTCCGTGGGCACTTAAAGTCCCGCGGGTCCGCGGGCAAGAGACCCCCGCGGAGTGTAAAGTCTCGTAGCATAAAGTTTACTCCAGCAGAGAAAGAAGAAAGACTGATAGCATAAGGTTCCTCCGGCAAAAAAAGAAGAAAGAACCCCCGCGGGCATAATATTTCCCTCGCCACAGAAAGCCGCCGGTGAAAGAATGGTCCGCGGACATCCACGGGCACCACCACGACCTCCACCCCGTCTCCTCTAAGCAGAAGCAACTTCCCCATCTTGTTGACGACCAGGTGGAAAATCTACATTTCTTTCATTGAACCCACCACGGTCACCATAACCATCATAACTGTTATAGTTCCCACCGAGACCTCTTCCAAAGTCCTGGTCCTTGTTCCCGGAGAATCCACGGTCCCTCGTCCACTGCCACTGCGACCTTCAGATCTTCAGTCTGACGCTCTCCCAACTGAGCTATCCCCTACCCCCTTCAGTTTGTGATGCTCTTGCTTCTCTTACGGCCTGAGCTGGTGGTAGAGGCTTTGACGACAGTTTTGAAAGCGCCACTGCTGTCGTCCGCACTAGAGCATTACCACTCCCTTTCTTCACCCCCTGTTTTCTTTTGCAACAACCGGCGCATTCAAAACCACCGTCAAGTCGCCACTATCGTCATCGCCTAACAGATCGAACTGATTCCCCGTCGCCATTTGACCTGCAGCTTTCCTTTGAGGATAATCCATGAATCTTCAGAGCCGACGTACCGTTCATTTACCTTTCCGTGGGGTGAGATTGCATGTGTAACAGACAAGGGGAAATCTATATAAGAAGAAATAAATCATTGTTGCATGGAGTCAGCGGGCAAGCGGAAGCCGTGGAAGAGTCAGTTGGCAGCAAATATGGAGAAGAATTCTAGAGTCTTGGCATTAGGGATTCGAGTTGCAGGCCCTTCTGGTTCCAGTAGCAAGAAACAGAAAACCAAGGAGGAACTCACCTATCTCACTGTCCAGTTTGAGAGTCTTAGTGGAAGCGTATGCCGGAAGTGGTGGCAGGAGACCCCCGAGGCAGACCAAATTAAACAGATTTTGCGGCGGGCACAGGTACATTGGGCTATTCAGCTTCCCACTTTCTCCATCCGGTTGTTTGAATCAGTATTGCGCACTATGATAAAAACATATAGCGCCCGGAGCAGAACAAGTACATTCCTATACAAACAACATCAGATGTCAGTATCTTTTAAACCGAGGGATTTCACTAGAGTTTTTGGCATCCCTGGCCCCAATGGGAGGAAAGTGGAAATCAGGAATCATAAACTGTCACGGGAACGGAAGGAGCATTGGATAGCTCTAGTATGCAGGGATCTTACACCCGTGGAGAGGGAGACAGTAGTTCAGGGGGCAAAGTGCAGAGGGCTTCGCAGAGACTTTATTCGAGAGCGTCATTGGCGTTGTATCATGGACGTTATCAAGAGCAGGTTGACAGGCGCCACCCGGGCCTCAGATATTGCATTGCCGCAGATTGTGTTTATGAATAGTATCATGCAGGGAGTGGTATATGATTGGGCCTCAGTACTTGCCGACAAGATGGAGGAATTCATGACGCTTTAGCACCGAACATTTTTTATGCTGCACCATGCCATTGGGTTGTTTCTAGAGGCTGCAGCTAGCCAGATTCCAATGGATGGCTTTGAGGCTCCTCCAAGGGGCAAGTTGGCAGACGAGGAGCCTCCCATATTCTACTGGCGACACTTAGATACAAGAGGGTCAGCAGTAGGTCACAAAAAAGTACTCCGCGAATTGGCCCCTTCCGGAGAGACAGATAGCGAACGGGAGGGCACTTTGATGAGTGACGGGGCTAAATCCGTGGAAGAAGAGGAGAGCACATCGGCTGAAGTTGATGGTGGGACAGCAGGTGGTGGGCCCACATTCTTTACCCCGCCTCAGCTGTCAACTTCAGCGTACTTGACTACCTCTTCGACAGTCATTCTGGCCTTTGGTCAGTGCCATGCCCCGGTTCTTATGACTCCTCCAGCGGAGGCAGATGTCCCACGGACAGTGACGGATGCCGTCCCACGGATAGTTGCCGAGTCATTGCCAACGACTGTAGCAGAGGTGATTCCAGTTGCACCAACAGATGTCACCGCCGCAGTCACACCGAGAGCATAGTCGCCACCGCCATAGTTTGAGCCGTAGGTTCGGTTGGAGGTCATTGATTGTGATGCAGTGGTCACCGTTTCATCATCTTTTTTAGCAGAGGCTGAGTCAGCCCAGCCAGTACCAGAGATGAACATGGAGCTTGCGCAAGTCGACCAACCGGAGGTGATGGATAGAGCTAGTGAGTTTCTGAGGCAGCAGTTCCGACTCACTCCGGCGAAGCGGGGTCCCTCCATTCAGTCTCCTAGGCGTTCAGGAACATGGCCAGCGGTACCAGAGCCTCAGCTTCAGGAGGAGGGAATGCCACATGCCGTGGTTGCGCCAACAGCAGAGATGGCGGCACCGGATGTGGGCATGGCTCCCGCTGATGAGGAGGAAAACAGTGATGCGGAATGGTCATTGGAGGCCTTCGCCAAGGAGGACTATGGGTCAGATGAGGACAGGTGCCGAGATTACCTCAAGACTATGAAATATGCATTGAAGAAGGGCCACGATGTGGCAATTCAGGCCCTGACTCGGTGGAGGGAGTGGCACTTGATCAGAGCATATATCCGTGGGATTTGTCCTCGGCGATTTCAGACTTGCTTTATAGACAGGGGCTGGCCGGCAACGGAGACAGCTAAGATGTTGGCAGATTGGGCCACTGAGCTGGAGTTGGGACCCCGTGACACTCCTATGATGCAGCTGGCACATGAGATTGTGGGACTGTACAAAGATGTTTATTTCGGTCGTCAGCATGCAGAGGCGAACAGAGTTGCAGTAGAGAGATCATTGGCAGTAGAGACTGAGGCTAGACAGAAGCTAGCCGCGACCTTGGCCGACCAACAGGCAGCATGGGCCACAGAGAGGGCAACCCTACTGGCAGATTTGGCAGCAGCGGTGCAGGAGAGGGATGTGGCTAAGCAAGGTACGGAGGCAGCAGTTTGAGATAAGGATGCGGCTGAGCACGAGATGTAGTTAGCCAGGATGCAGGCCCTGGACGCAGCATTTCTTCTAAAGGAGGCCGTCGAAGTCAATTCTCAGATTCAGACAGATCTCCGCATCAGGATAGAGCAGGTGTATGAGTTACGTCGCCAGCAACACACTTCTGGGATGCCCCCTTCTCTCTAGTTTCTTCTGTGGTCTGTAAGTTGTCTCCTAATTTTGTTAGTCGTCAGGAGACGACTGTTTTTTTTGGGGGGGATGGTGTTAGCCGATTGGATAGTTCCGACAGTATTTTCTAGTCTGTAGCCGACGGTCCGACGGTAAATAATTTGTAGCGGATAGAATAATAGTGGCCGACGGACTCCTTCGGGAAGGTTTGGCGGTAGTATTTATAGCCCGTCTGGGATCATTGTAAATCATCATTCATCTACTATTGTGAATATAATTCTGCTGTTCGTGTTCATTGTCTGTATGCGTTCATTTTCTTTACCTGTACGGTGAACAGGGACAATATCCTAGATGTTAATCCTCAACAAGATTTTATATTCAATTTTGGAGATGTGCTACATGTTTTTCTCTTAACAGTTGTGAAGGTTGACTGGATAAAGTAGTTGGACAGGTATATAAAGGAATCAGTTTTCACATGCGAAGTATGATAATAATATGCTTATGATGTGCAAGCTTTATGGATGATGCTATAATGCTGCATTGATGATCATATGCAAGTTTTTGATGTATGGTCAGAACCAAATGCGAGATATTCAAAGGACTAATCAGATATTGTGACAATAGTACAATCAATTTTGGTATTGTATCTTGCTACTCATTGTATTGATTGTGAATAAATATAGAGCAGTGAGCTCCCATTGTAATAAAACTCCTAATAGGGTTGAGACCTCTAACAAGATCTAGTCTTCTTAATTACTAATGTACTAAATGTATGTAATGACTCCTAATAGGGTCAAAACTCCGAACAAAAAACTTTCAGATTAGTACATAGTTGTGGGCACCATCCCCACCAGGGTTTTCCCTTGGGCAGGGTTTCCTTGAAAACATATCATGGTGTTATGAGTTTCTCTTTGTTATGCACTTTACTTTTCAGTTTTGTTAGTTGTGGATTCATATGGTCAAGTTTTGAAATATACAGTTGCTCTTCTACATGGACATCTTCCATAAAAATGTTTTCGAAATTATGATTTATCCTTATTTCATTCCTTCAACATTTTTTTGGTGTACGATAGCTTTCGGCTGAACTGCTACATTCTTGACTTGCAACTAATCCTGACTTCTCTGCACCACGTTTTGACCAGATCCTGAAGGGATGCAGATTTAAGTTTCATGCTTTCAATCTGAATGGGCTTCCATCCTTGGGATATTGTTCTTTATTATTAATTGCATTGGGCAGTGATCAGAACTAGTATATGGTAATATTGTTTCCTCGAAAGAATCTTGGTTATCCTTCTGATTCCCAGATTTGAAAAACTGTTCCAACTTTTTTCTATACTGGTGAAGTCTTTTCTTCTGAAAGTCTAGCCAAATCTGCCATTTTCGGTTGCTATTTTGCTCAAATTATTATCATTTACAAATGCTGGGAAATCCTCCTGAACTCTTGATAGATCTTGCATTTCCTTGCTTTTCTGAATTGTTCAATTTTGCATTGAAATCCCCCTAATGATGGTAGCTTTTGCATCCTGCACATCCAACCATTGTTTAAATTTCTGCCATCAAGTTCTCTTAGCTAGTGTCCAAATTGGTCCAGACACATTTATTGCTTGCACTTCTCAATTGAAACTCAAAATCTTAGATTTGACCACCATCCAATATTGACTTTTTCTAATCAATGAGCAACTCATAGATATAGGGTTCTGTATCACACCAATTCCTTTAGAGATTCCAATAGATTCAACAAAAAATCCTTCTCATTGTCTCCACGTACTGTTTCATTTCTAAGCTTCCTCCTTGTCCCATTTAGTCTCTTGTAGTACTACAACATTTGCCTTTGTCATGTTCCCATCTAAGATAGAATTTTAATAATAATTACATAATACAATGTTATTAAATAAATAATGATAATAAAGTTGTATTTAAACTAATATTAAAATATAAAACCAGAAAATAATAATTATTTAATCTAATTTTTGCTCAGGGCATTTTGTTCAGCAGTCTTATATTTTTGATTTTGGCTTCACTTTCTCGTTAACCCCTAATAATGGGTTTTTGTGGTAAATATCCGTGATGATATCTCATGCTATATCCGGATTGGTTGTATAGATGAAGTAATTTTGAGGTTTTCTTTTGAAAACCTTTTGTAAATATCATTCTCTTTTGTATTCGACAATGATTCTTGGGTTTCTTCCTAATTCTTCCACAGATGAGTCCTTGAATCAGTTTACATATATAAATAAAAATATGGTTGCTAACCCACTTTGGCTAAAAAATAAATAAAAATAATTTAATCTAATATTATATTTTAAATAATATTTAGTATGATATTTTAAATAATTAAAAAAATAAAAATTCAATGAGTAAATAAAGAAATAAAATAAAATACAAGAGATAATATTGTTAAAAGTATGTTAACTTTCTAAATAGAATTTAATAATAAATAGTAATAAACACAAATAAGTAAATAAATAAAAATAATATAACATAGAATAATATAAATTAACTAAATTTAATGAAAAGTGAAGAGATGTTTAACAAATAGACATGACTCCTTAAAATTAAGATATAAAAGGGAGGAGAGTTTATTTAGAGAGGGGGAAAACAAGAGAAAAAGATAGGAGTTCAAAACGGAAAAATGGAAGAGGAAAGTAATATGAAGAAAATAAGGAAGTGACTTTCTGAAAAGGTATTAGTGATATTGAAAGGATGTGAACTTTTGAAAGGGTCATAATTATGAATAGTTGCGACTCTTCAAAAATATTGTGATTATAATGTATTTGGACTTTTCTAAAAGATTTTATTTATGAAGTTTTGTGACCTTTCAAAGGATTTGTATTATGAAAGGTTGTGACTTTTGGAAAAGAACAAACAAAAAAGTATATTTTGTCCTTCCCTTATAATTGGAAAAGGAAGAATTTTAGAAAGTAAATATAGAGTTGAGATAATTCCAGAAGGAATAATTCATTGAAGGGCCAACTAAGGATAGAGCCACATGGACCAAGAAAAGAAGATAAGAAAGGTATGTTTATGGATTATATTTGGTTAATAATATTTATGAATTTATTTGTATTAATGAATTATACTTGGGGATAATATTGTGTTAACCTATGGGGTTAGCACCATGGATATTAGAGACGGTATGAACAGAAGTTCCTAAAACCTTGACCGATCCTGCTTGTGGATGGTTTCCAAGTGCCCTATGACAAGTAAATTTCCCAACCTCCTTTGGGTTGATGATTAACAGTTAACAGGACTTAAGTATGTTAACTCTCAAATGTATTATGAATCATTAATTGTTTTTTGATTTAATCTGATTTAAATGCACAGTGATGTTTGTGAATAATTGGGAATTGACAGCCTCCTAGTAGGGAACATTACAAAAGCTAAGTGAATTGCCACCTCCAAGCACAATCCAAACCCTAGCTGGGAATTTTAGAGTAATTCAAGTGAAGTCCCAATAGTGGACATCACTAAAAAAAATCCAATGTTGCATGTTTTCAAGTTTAATTAATTGTCAACCAATGCTGGTTATGTCCCTTATGGTCTCACAAAAATGTTATTTGTAGTGTGGAATTTCTTATTTTGCACATCAAATCAAACATGCATAGTAATCAAATCTGCCACACTAAAGGAAGATGAAATCACCAAATTTCATTTTGAGTTTGCATTTGAAGAGTTGTTGAAGGTGACTTGTGGAAAAAGACTGCTTTTTGGATTGCTTATGTTGAGATATGCAGGTTTACTCCTTAGAAATACAATGCTTGAACTGAAGTCACCGTAGTTTTGGTCATCCTTTTAAATACTTCATTAGTGATTCATTAATGACCAATCCAATATCATCACAATAGTGGCTAAAGTAGGCACTACTTTAGCCAATAACAAATGAATGATTTGGTTTCCATGCACTACAACCTTCATTGCCACCTTTAGAAAATTCAAGGATAGAAACTTTAAGTACTGCTTAAACTTAATGAAGTTCAATGAATATTAGTTATTTAGCCTTCCAATTTATGAGTTTTAATACATTCATAATACACTGGTAGGTCAAGAACTTACGTGTTTACTGTTGCTAACATCAAGCAGTGGATCAATCAACCAATTGATCTTGATAGATCGATCTTGAATCAATGGATCATAGCTAAGGAGGAGTCCTACCTTATCGAAAGAGGATTGGCTATCTCTAATGAGGCTTTGCATGTTTATGACTATAGTTGCATGCAGGAGAATAGGGATCTAGAGGCATTTATTTCCGGTTCACATTGTGTCTAAACATCTTAGAGGTTAATTATGTTAAACTTTTAAATGCATAAAACCACATAAAACATATATGGTGAGCAACCATCAAGATGCAAACACCTAATTTCTCGTGGAAAACCCTTTGGGATAGAAAACCATAGCTTTTATTAACAAAAGGGCACCAACCCAGATTACATACGTGAGCACTATCGCACCAACTTAAAAATATTGAAACTTAATTAACACTTTAGAGAATACTCTAAGCAACGTGCAAAAATTACACGACACCCCTTTATATCAGTAATTTAGAATTGAAGGATATTCCCATTCCGTTTGTATTCCACACACAACAGAATATAATGATAGCATCATTAATTCCAAAAATACCTCCATGCAAAGATATGAAAGTAGTTTACTGCTATAACAGGTCACCAACTCTATCCATCCAAGGAGTTCCAATGCTGTCTCAAATTCATCAGCAGGATGTCTAAGACCTCACACTTGCTTAATCATGGCTTAATTTCAGAACTTCCCATTACCTGAAGAGTGGTTAAAAAATTCCTGGCACAATGATAGACGATTATTTTAAAATATTTTAGTCATCCAGCGAAAGGTATAGGCCACGTTCAGAACAGAGAGAGGTGGTCACAGAGCTCTCCTCTAAAACGTCCAAGGACCACTCACCCCTGCATCCTTAGTCTTATTCAGTGACATTTATTACGGTAAATAAATACTTCAGCGATTCTGCACATACATATTCGACTCCACCTCGCACTACACAGGAAACAGCTATATCTATTTCAGAATGCAAAAAATGGTTTACTGTCCTCCATTGAATGCTTTGCCGTTGTTAAATCTTTAGTAAGAACAGAAACGTATCTGTTGAGGCCCACACAAATTTCTGCAAAGAAAGATTCCACCACCCAGACTATAAAATACACGACTTATTTATAATGGCACACTCGTGACAATGTTAAGTATTGCTAGCTGGTGGAAAATTGCAACCCATAATTTCAAATGTGTAGCTTCATATATTAGGTTTGTCTCTAATTTTACCAGCATCAACTCATACTATAAAGTTATATACAGAACATGCATTTCAACTCTTAACACACCAAAATAATACGGACGACTCATTTATTACAGATGCTAAAAGCTGTCAAAGGAATTGAAAAAGCCGTCTCCACATTGATTCCTGAAACCATCCATAGCTGCCGTTCCATACTTCTGACGACCGCAACCTTTGTATTTTCCTTCACAAATAGATATATGGCCTGAAACGTTACTTTCCTTCAGCAACCGGACTTTATTTTCATACTTCTCCTTATTTAATTAAATCGTACTTAAAGGAAAATGACATGGCAACCTGACTTGGCACACGTCTCCTCCGAAATTCACATGACCTTGGTTATCAAACTTTTACATCAGTGACAACATATTCAACATGAGAAATCATGCTTTTTATCCTGATTGCTATGAAATTAAGAAAACAACATTTTTTCTTTGTTTATGAATTTTCAGCATTTTTTAATATTTAAATTAATCCCCGTTAATTGGAAACACTTTTCTCTTCTGGTTTGCTGAGTCAACCTGGAGAAAGGGTTTTTCTAATATGCTATAGCTAAATCTTATTATGTTAGTATTTCTTGGTGATTCAGGGATATGCATCAAGATATTAAACTATGGAAGTGACGGAATACCTGAACAGATCCTTGTGCGTTCAGGTGCCGTAGGTCATCTAAAAACAATGAAGTGGTGAAATCGTATAATGCTTGATGTTAATGTGATTTAAGAGAGACTTGGTAAGATATATGACTTAAGTAGAAAATTCTCGGAGTTGAGAAAATGTGTATTAAAAGAGAATGCATTAGATACTTGTGACTAGCTGAGGCATTATTTGGTCAAGTCTTCTGTATATAAATGAAAATGATTCAAAACAAGAGATATTTCAGTGTCTTATTGGGTATTCTTATAAATATTGATTGAAGTTAGTTCTATTATTTAGTTTTGACCTATTGAGGACACTCTCTATATTATCTGGTGTTCCAGGTTAGTGTACTGCTCTGTCTGGTCTTTCTCCTTGGAAATGACTAATCAGGTCGTAGTGTACATCTGTTAGAAATATGGCTCCCAAGTCAAGTGAGGTGTTTTTGGTCCTACCGCATGATAAATTTGACATGCATATCTAATAATTGAAATAGTTGAGTAGAATGCTAAATTGTTTAGTGTGACATCTGAATGTGTACTTCTGAAGGGGAACTAAAAGGGTTTAATATATAAAAGATGTCTGGCAAGACTGTTCACATGTATTTTGACTTATTATTTCAGTTCTTCAGATTGAAATTGCATGTTGTCTGGGTAATATCACTGCTCTGGTATTTGCTTTAGTTTCAAAAAAATATTTATTTGGTAACATTTGGCAGGCATATTATAAGGTTAATTTTTGTTTCTTGAATAGGCTTCACAACTATGGCGGGAGAGGGTCACAGCAATTAGTAATGAATACCCTGATATTCAACTATCTCACATGTATGTTGATAATGCTTCAATGCAGCTGATTCGGAATCCAAAGCAGGTTTGCCTTTACCATTTAACTATTCATTTTTAGATTGCTATGGAGACAGATTGGTTAGAGTTGCTGATGTCTTAGACTGCACAATATTACTTTCAACTTATGGCCAGTCCTTTTTTGATAGATTTGTCTTTTATTTTTTTCCTTAATAAGTGGTCTCCTTTCTATTTAATGCATTGAATAATAAACATAAATTATGGCCATTCTTGATTCAACCATTTCTTTGACTCGCTTGAATTTAAATGACTATTGAGTGGTGCAGTTTGATACAATTGTGACAAACAACATTTTTGGAGACATTCTATCAGATGAAGCATCAATGCTAACTGGAAGTATTGGCATGCTTCCATCTGCTAGTGTTGGTGAATTGGTAGGGTCTGAATAACAGATTTCATAGATTTGAACATCTACACGCTAGTTTTATTTGTTGAGTTGATATTGCAAAATATGAAATCAAGAGCTCATTTTTTTGTTATTAAAATCAAACTATCCAATTTTTGGTCCTTAAACCTATTTCATGTTTGTAGGGTCCAGGACTTTTTGAACCTGTGCATGGTTCAGCGCCAGATATTGCTGGCCAGGTTAGTATAAAAATTCTCACTTCATGTCTTTTTCTATTATTTAGATACATGCTAACCATATAGTTGCAGATTATAATTTTTTTCATTGATGCCATTATCCATACACAACAGAGATTTCTTTTCTGCATGAGTTTGAGAACTTATGCTTAGCTACCTGTAAAACTACCGTTCCTTGTCTAACTTCTTGGTTTTGAATAAAATTTAAGCAAGTACCATCGTTGATTTCATAGACATTGGAGTTCTACGTTCAATTTTATACATGTGACTATACTAAAATATCTGTATCATTCCAAAGAAGCAGATATAGGTTTCCCTTCTAATTAGACCACCCCAAGTAATGGAATTGTATTAGTGGATATTCATGCCACTTGTAGGCCAAGGTGTTGAGTTGTCTTGGTTGGATGTTCTGCACCCTTGGGTTTAGTTGTGGATGGCCATAAGCACTGCTTGTGTTTTCCTCTTGAATATCCATGATGGTTGGTTGTGGGAACTGAAATAAGCTATCATACAAGAATGAAGGGAAATACATTAGGGAGAGGTCGTAGATATGGGTTCCCTCAAATTAAGTAGGTCACCCCAAGGGATGGAATCATCAAGGTGAATGTTCTTGTTGCTTGTGGGCCAATGGGCTAGTTGTCTTGGCTAGATGCTGTGCACTCTTAGGCTTAATTGGGCTGAGCAATCTTCTTCAATGACTCAGGTTCCCTTGAATTAAGTAGGCCACTCTAAGGGATGTAATCATCAAGGTGAATGTTCTTGGTGCTTGGGGGCCAAGGGGCGAGTTGTCTTGGCTATACGCTGCACTTGGGCTCAACAGGAATTAGGCACTCTTTATGGCTTTCCTCTCCAAGCCGTACTATGGCAGATTTAGAAAATCCAACCCTTGGCTCTTAATTCCTAAGATCAACAAATTGTCTGGTTTATCTTACTAGGTTAAGATGACACATGCATATGTATTTACATTTGTTGTTGAACCCCTAACCCTAATAGAAATAAATAATTTTTATGAATTATATTTCGAATATTATATGGTTGCAGTACCTAAACTAGGTTTTATGTTGATAACTATATTGCATTCCTTATGTCATTTGAATTTGTGATTTTAGGGCAAGTTCCAAGATCATCTCAAATAGGGACATTATGCTTCGAATAGATGTCTCACTCAACCGGAATTTTGCATCTTATCAGAGGAGACCTGTTGTTAATTAGACAAGTTTCTTCTAGAAAACAAAAATGAAATGTTAACCTTCTTGCACAATCAATTGAAGGAAAACAACGAACTGGTACACATTTGTCTCTTTGCAGGATAATTTTCTTTATATGCTTTGGACTAGGTACCATATGGAACTGGAATATGGAAGCACATTAAAGGAGTCCTACTCTAGATTAAGCTAGAAAATTCTGGAAAACAAAAAATTGGAATGTTAGCATCCTCTTCTAGCACCATCAATTAAATGAAAATAACGAAGAAACTGCAGATCCATCTCTCCAGCCTTTTTGTAGGAATGTGGCTTACTCATATTTCTACAAGGTGGTGGGCTATACACATTAAAGCCCTTCTAATTACAAAGAGATGTTTGAACTAGAATAGAGGTTTAGCAACTGACTGCGCGAATCCAGCAAGGACATGCCATTTCAAATAATAAAAAATAGTCTAGGAAACAAATTCCAAAGAATTTTAAGGAGGCGTACAAAGTAGGGCTCACATACACTATTTCCAGGAGTGCAATGCAAAAAAGATTGTCCAATAAAGCCTCAAAAAATTTCAAGGCCTTTTAGTGGCTGATAATGCATAGGCAAATATTAACCACCAGCACTTTGGAAAACCATGAAGCGTAGAGTGGGGCCCATCTAGATGTTCTTAATTTCTAACATCACAGATACGAGAAGCTGCCTGTACTTGTAGTGCCCTTTGTCTAATGAACTATGGGGATGACGGTTGATGGTTGCACCATTCCCAGAACAATTCTGAAGACATCTCCACCTTGCGAAAAACAGAGGGAATAAATGCATATCCAAGATGGATATCAAGTGATATCTATTGGGTGGACTATATGGATATAAAGTAACAGAAGGTTCTTGAAGGGTAAACTCGGCCATTGTCAAAATTTGAAATTCTAAGTACATTTTCTTACAAATTCAGACATGTCATCTATTGTTAAAATCACATGCTTACTGCCATCAATATGGAAGACCTTCGTCAAGATGAATTCTGAAGGTTTCCATCACGAATGTCAAAAAATCGTCCCCGTGCCAATTAATAAGCATGAGAAAACACATTTCATGACATAATTTACCATTTTTGGGACAATTTTCATGAAAAAATGAGGTAAATGTCTGCTACAGCTATAAAAGTGATTTAGCACCATTCTTATAAGAATTTATATCAGGTGATTGTGGGATTGTAGATTTTATATTTAAAGCCTTGCTGCACGTAGAAGCTTAACTGAATGGAGATATGCACATGAAACTAATTTTTTTTGTTGTTAATTGTTTAAAAAAAAAAAAAAGTAAATACGAAACTTGGTAGGTGCGCTTCTTCCTTAGATATGATGGCTGAGTTGCTTTTCAACATGACAATTTCTGCCTGCATTCATTCACTTTCATATATGTCAATGGTAAAAGCTGTGTAATACTTGTATGTTGAGGTCGCATGAGAGATCTTTTTCGATGCAAATTGTGGAGGTTCCTGTTGGAGGGATAATCTGTTTAACTCTCTGCCAAATTGAGCCTGGAAAACACATTCTTAGCGACATCTTACACTTTATAGGTAATGTAATGCTACTGTTCAAATGTAATATGCTGATCTTTGTCAATGGAAATTCTGGAAATTCCTGTCATGTATAGCAAAAAGGTAACTATACCAATTGATGAGCATGAGAAAAATCATTCTTAGCCACAATTTAACATTTTTTAGGGCATAGATTCATGAAACTGAGGTTAACTTTGCACACAGTTAATGCAATGATAGTGTTAAAATGTGTTTGAGACTATTCTAGTAGCCTAGTTACCGGATTTGTGGCTCCTGGCCTCGGACCTAATTTGCGTCCGTACCTGAGTTGGGTTTGCGGATCGGTCCGTGCGGATCCACAAGGTCAAACACGGACCTTGCGCGGGCCTGCAGGCAATATCACTTGTGCGCCCAAAAAACCAATAAAAAAAAGATTTTTTAATGATTTTTTTGCAGCCACACTCTAAAACGCTCCTTTTTACTTGATATATAATTCATTTTAGGTTCATTTGATGTCTCATTTTGCTCTCTCATTTTTACAAGTTTGAAGTGAAGTGATTGAATACCAAGGAGATTGATTGTGGAGTGCTAAATTCTTGCTTGAAGGTTTATTTGAGTGTTGAAGGTATGTATTCAAACCATTTGCTTTAGTTTTTTTTTCATTGTTTCAAAATTTTCTAAAGTTTCAAATTTAATCCATGTTTTGTACAAGTTTTGAAGATTTTTTTAAAAATATTTTTTTGTTATAGATTGCAATTGCAAGAATGAGTAGTCAAAGCTCAGTGGGTGGGGAGGGTTCTCAACAATTTAAAATTGATAAAGGTCTCCTTTGTGGAGGTGAGGTTTTCATTTGGAAATGTAATTTTTTCCAAGCACAATATTGAAAGTCCTTCTCTATAGTTAAACTTCATTTCTTGGGCCCTAGGGGCAAAAGGTATTAATGTGTATAGGGCCTGATAAAAAAGGGTTGTCAACTGGGCAAATAGCAGCATTTTTAAAATAACAAGAAAATGTTGATAAGATAGTTTCAAAAGGGAAACAACATTCTTCTAGTGGGAACACAACACTAACACCACCTGCTCACCAAGCCTCTACACATCCTTTCTTGGCTATACCTTCTACAAAGGATGATGAAGGTGTACAAGAAGCCCAAATCCACACTTGTAAGAGAGGCCCATTAAATAAGGCTTTTCAAAATGAGTTGAGAGATTTAGTTGATGAAAAAGTTGGATGTTGCCTCTTTGCAGATAGTGTTCCATTCAACTTAGAGCACCTTATTGGAGGGAGATGGTGGAGGGAATTGAGAGAAAAAATGTAGAGACTTGAATCAAACCCATAATAGATTCTTGGGTTCAAACAAGTGTGTTTATTATCTCAGATGGATGGAAATATTGTAAAAACCGCCCTTTGATAAATGTTATTGTTCTGTCCCCTGACGGAGCAATCTTTTTGAATGTGGTTGATTGTGAGGGGCAAGTGAAAGATGCTGATTTTATTTCTGGCATTCTCATTGCTTCCATAGAGGCAATGGGTAGTGATAATGTTGTCCAAGTTGTTACGGACAATGCAAAAGTTAGCAAGGCTTCGGGTGCATTGGTAGAGGCTAGATATGATTACATCTTTTGGACATTGTGCACCGTCCATTCTCTCAATTTGGTGATACAACCCATTGTCACCCAAATAGAATGGGTGAAGCAAACATATGAAGAGGGTGAGGAGATTCAAATGTTTGTGACAAATTACCATATGTCACAAGCAATTTTTAGAAGCTTGTCCAAATTGGAGTTATTGAAGGTAAATTTTAAAATTTAATTTGTTTAGCTTACTTTATGAAATATCAATTTGTGAATGTGTTGCTAACTTTCTATTAACATGTTTTTAGGTGGCTGAAACCCACTTTGCATCGCACTTAATTGTCCTTAGATGACTTGTGAGAGTGAGGGAAGCATTGTCACAAATGGTCATTAGCAACCAATGGGGCATTTGGAAACAATCCAATACAACAAGGGCCCAAAAGGTCAAGGTAATGATATTGGATGATGATTGGTGGACTCGAGTAGAATACATAATAGAATACACCGATCCTATCATGGCTATGCTTAGGTTTGCTGACACAGATCAGCTATGCTTGGGGCACATATATGATGCAATGGACACAATGTTTGAGAAAGCCAAAATGGTAAGTTGTAATAGAATTGTCAATCCTCTGTCCAAGTTTATTATAATTAAGAGATAGCTAAAACTAAAAAGTTGTACTTTACATAACTTACATCAAGATAGCTTACATAAACATCATTTGTTATTCATATCCTAGGTCATTCAAAGGAGAGAGAATGACCCTACAGATGCCGTATAAAAAGGGTGTAAAGAATTATCCTTCTTTGTTGGAACAAGATGACTACTTTGCATCTCCTAGCTTATGCTCTCTCCCCTAGGTATTATAGCCCAGTTGCTAGTGAACATAAGAGGGCATTTAGTAGGATCTTTAGTGATCCAGAGGTGGAAGCAAATGTTAGGAGAGTTTGGATTTTTCATCTTAGGGAAAAGTTTAGATCTTGTTGTTTTGAATGATCAAAGCAAAATGGATGGTATTATATGGTGGAACCTCCATGGGCAAGATTATATGTAACTTCAGCCTCTTGCAATAAAGATCCTATCACAAGCATTTTTTTTTTTAAATTTATATTTTTGAAGTATTTTTCATTTGTTTTGGCCACTTGCAATGTATTATTTTAACACTTATTTTGTTAGCTCTTCTACTATTGAGCGAAATTGGAGTATATACTCCTTTATCCACTCAATGAAGTGTAATCGATTGGGCTCCAAAAAAGTAGGACTTGGTGTTTGCACACAACAACTTGCAGCTTCTATCGCCTAAGGACTGAAAATATAAGAGTTGTAGAGAAGCTTTGGGATGTGGCACCTGAGTCTGCTGACTTGGATATGATGATTGATGATCTTGCTAGAGCCACACTACTTGATATAGATGATGCGACACTTGGTGGAACCGCTTATCGTTCCAATGATGATGATGATGAAATACTTGCAGGCATTGAAGGCCCCGATGATCCACATTTTTTAGATAATCCATTAGTGACTGAGAACACTTTAGTCTTTCATGATTATTAAATCATGTCTCAAACATTATTGTAACTATAAGTTATAACTATGTTTATGTTTTGTGAATTGGATATGATGATTTTCTTGATGAATCATAATTTTTATCTTTGACATTTGGTATTAATGTGTGGTGAAGCATCATAGATTCATAGTTTTAGAATTATGTATATTGCTTTTCATATATATAACACAATCTCGCAAATCCTTCACGAATCATAGTGGGAAAAAAAATCATGAATCCACGAACTGGATTCTCGAACCTGCATCCGTCGCCAGACCCCAACCAGCAACTAAGTCTAGTAGGCTTTTATAGTAAGCGGTTGCATGGTAGTAGATTCTGAAATTGATGTGATAACTAATTTTGCCTTAGTAAATAGAAATTTGGTAGCTGCATTTCTTCCTTAGAAATGATACTTGAGTTGCTTTGCAATATGGCAATTTCTGTTTGTTTTATTGTGCTTTCACAAATGCTGATGGGAAAAGGTGCGCAAGTAGCATGTCTAAATCACGTGCCTACTATCATTAATCTGGTAGATCTTTCTCAATGCCAACTCTAGAGGTTTGTGTCAGACAGATCAGAAAATTAACTCTGGGCCAATCAGTGAACCAAAGGAATCACATTTTTCAGCTATGGTTAAACAAGATTAGCACAGACTTACTGATTTTGCTTTGATATTTTTCGAAGACTCGAGAGTTGCAACCTATTACAAGATGCTTATGATTTTAAAATAAAATCTGGTTGACCAGTACAAGTTCATGTTAAAATCTTGTCATTGATGTTAAATAAGAATCAGATTTGAGACAATATTCTGTTTGAATGATCTGATTATTGTTGTAAGACAAACAATAGAAAACATGAACATATGTTTGACGGATTAAATAATGGCAACGAGATTCTGCATTGTTTGATTATCTGCAAATAAAATGAACAGATTCTTTTTAGCAGACTTAGTCTTTGAGTGATGGGATCATTGTCTTACATATATTGATCGATATGTTTGCATCAATGTTACCTAGAGACGGGGAGACTTGTATTGCAAAGTAATTGGTAAAATACTTGCTTTTTATTAACAATGATCAATAGATCAATATGCACAAATGAATAAATGATGTTTCCTTAGGAAACAATGTTGAAGAATAGAAACATTCTAATATTTACAATAGATAACCATAAAATAATAATAGATAATAGAAGCTATCTATTATCCTAATACCCTCCCTTAATGGTTAATCTATCCACGACACAAAGCTGTCTGAATTTGACAAACTTATCAGGACCAAGAGGCTTGGCAAGAAATTCTGCAGTCTGATCTGCATTAGGAACATACTGCAAGTATAATGCCCTGTCTTCAACTAGTTGTCCTATGTAGTGACAGTGAACATCCACATACTTGGTTCGTTCATGAAAGACTAGATTTCGTTCTAATTTGATAACACCACCTTTATCAACAAACAAAGTTGTCATATCCTCATTTTAAGATAGAATTTCAATAATAATTAGATAATACAATGTTATTAAATAAATATAATAAATTTATATTAAAACTAATACTAAAATATAACAATAGGAAATAATAGTTATTTAATCTTTATTATCAATGAAATAATATTAAGTATGATATTTTAAATAATTAGAAAATAATAATATTATAGTGAATAAATAAAGAAGTAAAATTAAATACAAGAGACAATATTGTAGAAAGTATGTTAACTTTCTAAATAGAATTTAATAATAATTAGTAATAAACACAAATAAGTAAGTAAATAAATAATATAACATAGAATAATATAAATTAACTAAATATAATGAAAAGTCAAGAGATATTTAATAAATAGACACGACTCCTTGAAATTAAGATATAAAAAGGAGGAGAGTTTATTTTAGAGGAGGAAAACGAAGAAGAGAAGATAGGAGTTCAAAAAGGAAAATTGGAAGAGGAAAGTAATATGAAGAAAAAGGGGAAGTGACTTCTGAAAAGGTATCAATGATATTGAAAGTATGTGAACCCTTGAAAAGATCATAATTATGAATGGTTGTGACTCTCTAAAAATATTGTAATTATAAAGTATTGGGACTTTTCCAAAGGATTTTAGTTATGAAGTGTTGTGACTTTTCGAAAGGATTATAACTATTAAGTGTTGTGACTTTTCAAAGGATTTGTATTATGAAAGGTTGTGACTTTTGGGAAAGAAGAAACAAAAAAGTATATTTTATCCTTTCCTTATAATTAGAAAAGGAAGTATTTTAGAAAGTAAATATAGAGTTGAGATAATCCTTTATGAATAATTCATTGAAGGGTCGACTAAGGATAGAGCCACATGGACCAAGCAAAGAGGCAGGTAAGAAAGATAAGTTTGTGGATTATATTTGTTTAATTATGTTTATGAATTTATTTATATTAATGAATCATACTTGTGGATAATTTATACATATGTATATGTAAAGGTGGAATTTGAAATGGATAACACACATGACTTAATCGTTAATGGTTTAAGATCAAGATAGTCCCTTTTTAGATTAATAAATAATCTTAATGTTCATTAAAGGTTACTTGATAAATGAAATCTCTTATGGGTAGAAGATTTGATCATAATTTCTATAGTAGCAATATCAGAGATGCGCATAACCTCCCATTTTCTGACATGATGAAGTAGATCACAAAGTCTCAGCGTCAGTATTAGAGATGGGTATAACTACCCATTTGGTTGACACAGTAGAGATGGATGCATAGTATTGGTATCAAAGATGGGTGAAATGCCCATTTGGCCAAACACTACCTAAAAGGATACAACCTCTATAATGTTGGTATGCGAGAAATTTTATCTTCATCTGACTAACATGCTTGAGGAAATATAATGGTAAGAATATTTTGATGGTGTTAGCATAGCCTTAAGGAGTGCACTCTAGAAAAGACGGTTGAATGACTAAGGGTTAGGAAACCTGATCTAGAGATGTTTTTAAGGTTTGGGTTTAGGTTAGAGGGTAGGAATGTATACTAAGATTTGCTATTATTAAGACCTAACCACTTTTTTGCAAGTTTTGCCAACTCTAGTAGTAGGGACATTACAAAAGTAGTCGGTTGTGCTGTTGACATCTGCATATCTCCAAGCATTCGATGAAGCCAAACAACTTCACAACCTGCCTTAACAGTCCCTCCATATTCAGCCTCTGTGAAGGAGAGAGAAACTGCTTACTACTTACTAGTCCGTGTGACGACATTGGCTCGCAAACTAAACACATATCTAGAAGTTGACTTTTTATCGTCAACAGAACTTGCCCAATTTGAATCTCTGAACCCACTGAGCCTAGGATTAGAACTCTGAGTGTAAAGAAGTTCATAATCTGTAGTGCCTTTCACATAACAAAGCACACACTTGGCTGCCATCCAATGATTAGCCTTAGGAGCTGTCATAAAATGTGAGGTATAGCTGACTGCGAAGCTGATATCAAGTCTAGTAGCAGAGAAGTAGATGAGATTGCCTACTAGTTGCCTGTATGTAGGATCATCAACTAGAGGAGAATCGAACTTGGCTGATAACTTTAGACCTTTCTCCATGAGTGTGGATGTTGGCTTGCAATCTTGCATACAAAATTTATCGAACAAAGCCCTGACATAATTGAACTGAGAAATGAATATACCAGAAGACAACTACCAAACCTCAACATCTAGGCAATAATGCATGAGCACGAGATCAGTCATATCAAAAGACTAGAATAAACTTTGTTTGATTCAATGAATCAAAGATGCTAAATTGCCAGTGATGATCAAATCATCCACATAAATGACTAGAAGGGTGATATCACTGTCAATGGTCTTGATGTACAAATTTGAGTTTGAAGAACTCCTCTAAAAGCCTTGATCACTGAGGTGCTTATCAATTTTCATGCCATAGAGAGCTTTCACTAACTTGAGAACTTGATGTGATTTTACCAACAATCTTGAAACCAGGAGGCTGTGTCATGCAAACCTCTTCTTGTAGGTCACCATTCAGGAAAGCACTCTTGATGTCTATTTGACGGACCTTCTAGCCAAATTGAGCTGTCATGACTAGGACTAATCTGGTAGTGCTCATCTTTGCTATATGAGCAAAGGTCTCCTCATAATTAACGCCTTGACGATGAGAAAAATCCTTTGCCACAACTTTGTACTTATCCAAAGTACCATCAAACTTGTAGTTTATTTTGTAAACCTATTTGCAGTCAATGGGTTTTTACCTAGTGGAAGATCATAAAGGACCCAAGTGTGATTCTTCAACATGCTTTGGTGTTCAGATTGCATGGCTTCTTCCCACTCTGGAATTCCTTTAGCCTCTGAGTATGTTTGAGGTTTAAACACATTGTGAATGTTGGTCATAAGAGAAAAATTAGCTAATTCTATAGGTTTTCTCTTTTTTTGAGCAATTCTCCCATCGATGAGCTCATCATCTCGAAGATCAACAAGTGTCTTATCCCACCACTTAGGCCGGAGAGGAGAAGGACCAACATTAGCATTAGGAGATACTCTATGATTAGGTTCCTCATTAGAAGAATTTGGATTAAACTCAGGTAAAGCATCTATAAATGTGGGTGATCATGCAAGAGAATCTAGAGGTTCTGTACAGGAATTACTGGTATAACTAGAGTGGCAGGAGCCCTCCCATCATGTGGACCTAATGGATCAGGAACAAGAACAGTAGGCATGAATGGTCCTCGTTGCTCATCAAAGACTACATCACGAGTGTACAGGAGACGAGATGTCTCAGTATCGATCAAGCGGTAGGCTTTGTGAAGACTATTATATCCAACAAGCATGAGTTTTTGACTCTTGGCATCTGACTTGGTGTGTGACGCATCAGGGATCCAAACATAGGCGAGATGGCAAAAAACCTTCAAGTGATTGATTTTGGGCTTGCGACTTGACCAAACCTCTTCTAGAGTCTTACCTTTGATCGTCACAGTGGGTGAATGGTTCAATAGGTAAACTACAACATTAACAACTTCTGCCCAAAACTTCTTTGAAACATGTCTGTGTTCAAGCATGGATCAAGGCTTATCGATGATTGTTTTGTTCTGACATTCAACTACACTGTTATGCTGTGGTGTGTGGGGTGTGGTTAATAGGCGTCTGATACCATGAATATCACAGAAGCTAGAGAATTTAGTAGATCAAAATCCCCCACCCCCCAGCTCCCCCCCCATTATCTCTCTTAAGAGCAATAATAGATTTCCAAAACTCTTTTTCACTAGAGGTTTAAACTTCTGAAATATAGTTAAACACATCTGATTTCTTTTTAAGAAAATATACCCACATCTTTCTACTGAAATCATCAGCAAACAATAGAAAACACCTAGACCCAAGAACATAAGGAGTAGTCATAGGGTTGTAGATATTAGCATGAAGAAGCTGAAGTATTTGAGAATCGTGCCATGAATCGCCAATAGGAAAAGGTGTGCGATGTTGTTTCCTAGCCTGACAAGCATCAAAAACTCCAAGTTGAGTTTGAACTTCTGGCAAACTGAGGAAAAGCTCTGTTCGAGCAAGCTGAGAGATAATGCACATTTAAGTGCCCATACTGCTGATGCCAAAGTGAGCTGATGGAAGGTCACTAAGCAACCATAACTAGGTCTTGAGAATCACCGAAATCAACAAGTCTAAAAAGACCATGATCCTCAAGGCCAATTGCAACAACATACTGGGTATTCTTGTTAGTGATGGTGCATTGATGTGAACTGAAGGTGATATCCAACCATGGAGAGGGTCGCAGCATCTGATTGACTGAGAGTAGATTCAGTTCCATCCTTGGAACATAGTACACATTGAGGTTAATGAGATTCCTTGCAGTAGATTGAATCTAAATGTTGTCTTTACTGACAACATTGTACTCTTCCCCAAATAACTAAATTTGTAACAGGTCGGTAGTTAGTGAACTAGTCTTTACGGTGGGTGAAATGACGAGAAGCATCTAAATCAATGTACCAGGCAGATGACTTCACATGATCCGCAAGTCTTTTAGCCATGAAGGCATAAAAGGAAGATTCTATCTGCTCAGTGTGCTTTGTACTGTTAGCCTTGGGTTGCGAACTAGATTGCTTAACTTGGGCAGCTAAGTGTTTTTGACATTCAACCTTCATGTGACCGTACTTGTGGCATTAGTTGCATTGAATGTTCTTTTTCCTAGAGCCTTTTGATGCTAGAGCAAATGACTTATATTAAGAAGACTACTGTGAATGAGACTTGCCCTTGTCCTTCTAAAAGGATTTAGCAGCAAAGGCTTGCTCTGTGGAGGTGGAGCTGGAATTGCTACCAAATAGTTGTTTCCACCGATCTTGCTAAAGCAAAAGTGTGCAAAAGTCTGTGAACTTTAGATCAACACTAGTTGAAGTGATGTTGAGAGTGGATAAAATGCTCGTAGGACTTGGGTAAACTTTTGAGGGTTATTATCACAATGTCTTCTTCCTCCATCTTGTGTCCAATGACAAGCAACTAATCACATATATCCTAAATCTTATTCAGGTGTTCTTGGAGCGATTTTCGATCATCTATGACAATATAAAACAAAGAGTTCTTGAGAAAGAGGGCCTTTCTTTTGTCTGATGTCTCATGTAGTTTCTTGAGATGCTCCCATATCTCAGTAGTTGTCTTGCTAGAGAGAATCTGAGGGAATTGGTCATTAGCTACAGATAATTTGAGAAGCATCACCATCTTCCAAATATTCTAATCCTATGTATTCTGATCAATACCAGTTGCAATCGAACGTTGTGTAACACCCAGAACAATCTGATTAGCATTCCGATATTCAAACATCATTAGCGTTTGCCACTTCCACATGCCATAATTGGAACCATTGAATTTCTGATTTCCCTCGAGCAAAATATTAGTTAAAGATGCCATAGTGCATTTTTCAGTAGTGCACATTTTTTAGTGGAAAATGTGAAAATTTGTGAGGCATGTACTTCGAGGCAAAACATAGAAGACCCAAAAAATGAAGATGTACCTAGAAGAGAGCTCAAAAAACTCAGAAAGAATATGTAGTTGCTAGATTTTGGATTCACTAGCTCAAAAATCGAGGCAAAAAAATCGACACTTAGAAAAAATGGACAACCCAGTTGAGCTATCAAAAAACCCACCAATAATTTGGATTTTTTTGGATCTGGTACAAAAAATTAGGGTTTCGAACAAAAACAACTTGGGCTGAAAAAAACTATAAAATAATGGCGGATTTGCAGAAAAACACGGATTCTAGGGGCGAATCTATTGCTGAGAGTTTTAGAAATCCTAGACGCTTCCAAAAAAGCAAAAAACGAACATAAAACAGGTGAAAATGACAGTTTTTTTTTGTAGAAAAGGACCACGAGTTGTAGGAAAAAACTCATGAAACTGGGCAAGATTTGCAGTAGAAATAACTCCAAAAAACAAGAATTTTGAAACCTTGCAAAGGCCGAAAAAAAGACCAAAAATAACCGACACAAGGCTATAATTTTGCAGATTGAAACCCAAGGCTGAAAATTATTTTCGAATAAAGACATTAATAATTTAAAAAATGGAATTATTATTAATATTTCGATTTTTTTGAAGTATTTGCTTTGATACCATATTACAAAGTAATTGGTAAAATGCATGCTTGTTATTAACAATGATCAATAGATCAATATATACAAATGAATAAACAATGTTCCTTAGGAAACTATCGTAAAGAATAGAAACATTCTATTCTAGCTAACAATTAACTAACAACTACTAAATATTAGAAACATTCTAATATTTACAGTAGATTACAAATAGATAACCATTAAATAATAATAGAAGCTATCTATTATCGTAATAACTTGGAGGTCTTTGATACCGGTACTGGTATTGGTACAACTATTTTCTAAACATGGGAGACGGGTACTTGGAGATGGCATTTTTTAATATAATTTAAAATTTGCTAAGAAATAAGATAGATTCATAACATAGTGCTTTGAAAACAAGAACATTGGAAAGTTATTTATGAACATTGAAAATTAGAAGCTTAAAGAGCTGAAGACTAATACTATATAGTAAATAGTAATGTCATGTTAATATAGAGCCAAATAGTTCAAAACTCACATTGCCTATCTGATTTCTGAAAATTGCATATGATCATCATATCAGATTAATAATCGCTGAGATTACCATTACATATTGAAATTTGAAATTCAAAAATATAGTGTTACACTAAATCGCTGATATTCAAACAAAAAACTCAGGACGATAAAAAAAATCAGAAATCTATCTAGTATCATCTACTCTACAAGGCCATGAACATTAAAATGAGGGTCCTTTGGGAGACTTTGCCACGAAGTCTCCATCTTTTTCTAAATACTCCAAAGATGCAAAAAGTCTCAAAGACACGTCTGGAGCAGGGGAGACAAGTCTCCGGTAACACTGGTTTGAATTAATCATGTCAGAACATATAAAATGTTTCAAATGCACATAAGCATCATCATTTTAGAGCAGAAGAAATATATCATAAGTTTTTTATTCGGTTTCGCAGACAGATTCGAGCAATTTTTTTTTTCACTTGGATTTGTGGGTGGGTTTGCGAGTATATATATATATATATATATACAAAAAATAAGAGAAGCATGTATAATTATAAAACTAAGTCATTTCATAGTATGAATATATGTTGCCCGATCATTTCATCAATGCCAAAGATAAACATTAAATACTTGCTCATTAATCTATGTTCATGATTGTAAAGAAAATCATACGTTAAATTACTCAATTGTAAAATGAAATTTTAAAACATAGACTAGTTCACAAGTTTGAAACATAATGATAAATGACAAATGTTTAATAGTTTATTAATGATCAATGATCATAATATCAAATGCCCTTCAAGTGTCAAATGGGTCATCAAAAAATGAGGGATCAATGGCTTCATCCTTGTCAACAACTATATGTAGATCTTCATCATTGGAACTCAATCCGGTTCTACTAGCCCCAAATGCTACTATATCCTCCTCCTCAACATCTAGCAAGGTAATTCTAGCTAGATCTTGGATGATGATATCCAAGTTAGTAGACTCGTGTAATACATCTTACAACTTCTCTAGCCCCTTTTTGTATTTTGAATCCTTGGGTGACAGGAGGCGCAGGTTGTTGTGAACATATAGCAAGTCCTCTGCTTTCTTGGAACCCAACCGATTATGCTTCACTGAGTGAATAAAGGAGTATGTACTCCAATTCCGCTCAATAGTAGAAGAGCTCGCAACCTAGAGAGTCAACCAATAGAATTTAAAAAATAAATAGAAATTGTAATACAATAAGTATTTAAGAGTGCTAATTATACAAGCTAAGTGGCTGTCGAAAAAGGAAAAAAAAACTTTAAAACTTGTGATAGGATCTTAATGGCAAGAGGTTTTAGGTACATATAATGTTGCCCATGTAAGTATCACCATCCAATGACATCCATTCCACTTTGGTCATTGATTGTATCAGGGTCTGCATTTTTTTTTGAGACAAACAATGCAAACTCTCTCCTAACATTCGATGCCATCTTAGGATCACTAAAGAGCTTGCTCAATGCCTTCTTATACCCACTAGCAACCTCAAGATCTCTGTATGGTGGCACTCTACCAGGAATAGAAAGTATCTTACTGCTATAATACCTGGGAGAAAGTGCATATGCCAGGAGGTGTAAAGGCATAGTCATCTTGTTCCAGCAATGTAGAACAATTGCCTCCACCTTTTTGTACAAGGTGTCCTCAGGATTGTGCTTTGCTATGAATGACCTTGGATGTCAAATGATGTTCATGTAAGTTATCTTGATGTATGGCTAATTAAAATTCAAAATCAAAATCTCAAAATAAACAAGGAGAAAGTATTGTATAGAATTTAAACTTTACCATTTTCACTCTCTCTAGCATGAGTCCATGACATTATATATGCCCCCCAAACAAGGCTCATTAGTGTTGGCAAACCAAAGCATAGACATGATGGGCTTAGAGAATTCTAATACACAATCCACCCTACTCTACCAATCATCATCCAAGATCATTGCCTTTACCATTTGGGACAATGCATCTTTTACCCTCATAAATCGTCTAGGGACGATTGTGTAAAGAAAACCTTGTTTCAACAACCTATTACCATGTTAATTGTAAGTTAATAATACATTTCAAATATGTAAACATCACAAAATACATTTTATTTAATTATGTAAAGTATGACACAAAATCATAAATGAAACTAAATAAAATTTAAAATTTACCTTCAATAATTCCAAGTGGAAGAAAGTTTTGAAAATTGTTTGTGACATATGGTGGCCCATTCAATTTGGGTGACAATTGCTTTCATCACCAAGCTCAAGGAGTTGATGGTGCATGGTGTCCAAAAGATATGATCATATTGTGCTTCTACCAAAGCACCCACAACCTGCAAACTTTTGCATTGTTCGTTATTACTTGGACACCATTGTCAACTCCCACATACTCTATGGATTCAATGAGAATTTGGGCAATAAAATCTGCATCCGTTACTTGTCCTTCACAATCAACCGCCTTAAAAAATATTGCCCCCTTCGGGGAGACAACAATAACATTTATTAATGGACAAAGTCTTTCCATCCATTAGAGACAATACTCACCCCTTTTTGGACCAAGAATCTCTTATTGGTTTAAGGAGGGTTTCTACATTCTTTCTCTCACTATGCAAGATGGTGGTTCTCAACCTTTGGGCCTTAGTAACCACGAGGTGCTTCATTTATTGCTTCCACCATCTCTCTCCAATAAGGTGATCTCACTAGATTGAATGGAAGACCATTCACAAAGAGGCAATGCCTAACCTTTATGTCAACAATTTCTCTCAATTCACTTTGAAATGCCCTATCTAATGGGCTTCGCTTGCGACTAGTGGATTGAAGTGTTTCTACTTCATCCGTAGAAGGGGTAGGTATAGGAAGGAATGTTGTCCAGTGGTTGTTTGAGAGGGTAGTGGTTGTGGTTTGTGGTTTGTTCTTTCTTGTTTTTCTTTTAATATGGCTGCTCTTTGAGCAGCCAACAACCCCTTCTTATCTCCATCTATGCCCTCACACATAGTGATCCCTTTACCCCCAGGGCCTATTAAATGATGTTCAACTCGATAATAGGAGCTTATATATTGGGTTTTGCAAAAAATGCATTTCCACATATACCCCCTAGGGCATTGTTCATTTCTTGTTGTATACTTCCACAAAGGAGAACTATTATCAATTTTAAATCTTTTGGATCCCTCTCCACCCATTGAACTTTGACTCCTGATTCTTGCAATCTATTAATTTAAAAAAAAAATCAAATTCAAAACTTAAACAAAAACTAGATAAATCTTAGAACAATAAAAAAACTTAAAACAAACTCTCAAAGAAGCAAAAGGAAGTATCAAATGCATGCCTGGAACACTCAACAATGATTATTGGAAGGATTTGAGACTCCACAAATAGTCTCTACAACCTTCTCCTCAAACTTGCAAAATGGGCACACCAAAATGAGAGAGCAAAATGAGAGATTAGATGAGTGAAATGGTTTTTATTAGGATCCTTTTAGGGTTTCCAAAAACAACTATTAAAACATGCATTCTTTAAGTGTTTTTTAAACATTTTATTGGCTCTCCTACCACGGATCTTTCCTAGGCCTAGATTCACCCAGGTTTGCGGCGGGTCCAAATTTTGGATTGCGGGTCCATCAAGGTTCACGTGGGTTCGCGCAAGGTTTGGATTTCAGACTGTGGGTTGGCCCACATGGACTTAGACGAATCCACAGTCCGAAATTTGGACCCTACCAGGACTCGTAGTGGACCTAGGCTCGAATTCGGAGCCAGATCCAGCCTCTAGGGGCCAAACTCGATAATGTAGAATGTTTTGATTGCCAAAAAGCATTGTGCGCAAGGAAGATTATTCTTTAGAAGATAGAATATCATTATCATATGGTTTGCTTGTCTAGATTGAGTGTTTTGCAGAATAGCCGTTTCATATTTTGCTGAAAATAATTTTGAGAAGGGAAGATTGCATTGGATGATATTTTGATTGTCCTCTATCATTGAATTTTTATATGAATTCTACATAAGTATTCAGTGGTTTGAATAAAAGTTTACATTTATAAGTTTTGAAAGGATGTTCTGTTGTTTATATAAAAAGACACAATGGAGGAGGTTAGGTGGTAGTTGTCAGATATGGTTGAAATCAGTTATAACTTCTTTGTTGATGCCTAGTTGATGCCTTCTATTTATGCAAGCTTTCATTTGATTGATGAGAGGTGTGAGTGGGTGGACTATGTGAAGATTGGGTGTGCAAGGCCTTTATATGTCTAAAATAAGTTGCTGAATTGTGGGACTTTTTTGGGTGTTTCCAAGCATGAAACATAACGGAATCTAATTCTGAGACGAATCTCATGTGGGTACGCATCTGGGATTTGTGTTTTTAAATGCCAAAATGTTTTGTGATTCTTGTTTGATCTTTTAGATATTTTTAAGACTTAGATTGCTGATTAGCAAACTTTGAACTTATCTGTCATGAGAGTCTGGCTTGATCTTTTTGATAAAGAAACCTAAATTTAAATTAGAATGATATATTTCAAAATTTGAAATTCGTAATAGTTTTTTTTAGCATATGTATATGTATATGACATTTTAAACTTAATTCTATCTTTAAGCTACACACACACATGCATACATACATACATACATACATACACATTTACGTACCCAGGGGACGTGTCCCCACCTGAAAAGCAAAGGTTTCCAAGACTGGGACGTCCCTAGTTAGGCAAAACATGTAGGAGACGTCCCTGGTACTTGGGGACTTTTGGGAGAAAAAAAGGGGACCAGCCATCTTCGGTATAAAAAGGGGACGTCCAAAAGTCCCCCGACTGTACGGGGGATGGCCAGCTGTCCCTTTTTTTATAAAGCTAAGAAAAATTTAAACCAAAAAACTTTATTTTGTTTGTCCCTACTTGGTTGTCTAGTGGGCCCCGCCCCTCCAAATGCCTTAAAAGGTAAAAAACGACCACATTGTGGTTTTGACATTTGTTTGGTTTTGTCTGAAGTTGGAATATGTTGCAGCTTGTTGTATTTTTCATTTTGCAAGAAGAGGAGGTAATTTTTTTGCTTCCATGGTGTAGAGGCAGAATAGGAGTAGCAATCTGCTTCATTTTTCTATATTTTGTTTTCTATGTTGAACTTGAACATGATAATGAACTTTATGGCAACCCTGTAGCCTTTGGGCATATTAAGATTTCCAAATTTTTATGATAATTTTTAGTGCTAAACTTAAATTTAAGTATTTTTGTAACGCAGTGCAAGGCAGGAGAATCCCCAAAGGAGATGTCCTAGCAGCCAGCTATACAACCATGCAGCGGAAACATAATAACAAGAAGCAACAATGCAAGATCTGATACCAAATCATAATAATATATTCATAAAATATAACTGATTACATGCAATGTGTCGAGTTGTAAGGCCTTCCCGGTTACGGCCAGATACTAAGCAAGTAATAGTTCTGCAAGATCTCTCAAGATCCAATCCTACACCCTAGCTAGTCCAGATCCACACTCTGGTAGAAACCTCCAAGGAAGATCTCAACTTGTGCTCACAAGCCCACCAAGCAATCTCCTTATTTTCCAAGCCGCAGCTACTAGCCCTTCTCCAAATTCGCTCCTCCAAGCTCCACTTCTCCACAATGGATGATTTAATGCCTAAAGACTTTCCCACAACCCCTACTTATACCAATCTAAGCCACAGGTCGGCCCAGAACACAAATTAAATACAAATACATAAATTAAATGCCAAAGTCGGCCTCCTACAACAATTAAATTCTCAAAATCGATGTCTTAGTAAAATTGCAATATCTCCTAGCTCCGAATGAATTAGAACTTGAGCTTCAAACCATAGTTAGAAATCTAGGCCCTCTTTCATCCCTGAAATTTTCATCCTCTAACTCATTTTAGAAAATTAGATACACATTCTACAACAGGAACTAAATTCCTAAGCAAAGCCGAGCTCCTCTCAGACCATGCCAAGTAACCAAAGACCATGCCGAGTCCCAGTATATGCCGAGCACCAAATTCCTTCGTCAACTGAGTACCAGTCCAAGCATCCACCAAAGCAACTACAGAGCCTCCTCCCATGAACTTCAAAGTAGCCACCGAGCAAAACCAAGATGGTCCTGCATGAGACTCCCCAGGTAAATAGAAAAGTGTGTCCCACACTTTGATGCCCAAAGAAAGAGCAACAACCAACTTAATCTTCACCAAAGGCTTCCACTCCAACAGGGATAAGAAAACCAATCTGCACATCATCCACATCCACATCATTCTATCAAACACTAGAATCTCAACCATCCAATCAGCATGCTCACTTCCAGGAACAAACTGAACATAATGCTTCAACATCAAATCCTCATCCACAACAACAATTAGTGAATCCACACCAGCAGCAACGAACTCCATATCAGCCACAAAATCCACATCAGTAGCAACATGAAGATCTCCATCAACACATGCCAAACTCTCAACACTAGCAATCTCATTGCTTACAACAAGATGCTCTGCAACACACAACTCACCACCAACAGCAACCAGATCATCCATGACCAAGTGCTCTGCAATTTCCATGTCAGACTCATCCAACTGATCATGAAAACCAATGTCCATCCCAGCATCAACAAGGTTAGGAATATCTTCAGCAACAACTTCTAGCTGTTCTACAGGTTCTGTATCAGACTCCACAAACTGATCAACAAAACCAAACTCTGCCACCTTGACCTTCTTAGCTTGATCAGCCAATCTAGCATCCAACTAAGAAAACATCTTAGAAAAATTCCTCTCCACTATATCATGGAGTTTTGCAATCATATCAGGGTCCAATCCTCTCAGAGCCATCTCCCAAGATCTTCAAAAACCCTTTGCAACAAATTCTTCCCACGCTCCTTGTGACAACCTTGAGTTGTTTGCAAGTTAGATCACAACCTGCCACCTTGCATGAACAATCAGGAACCACATCACAAGTCTAGGACCACAGATTTGCAATCCAAAAATTCTCTACGATCGTGCCTCAACAAGATCAAACTTCCATCTTCGCATCCACAATTTGCATGTCCTCCCAAGGTCTTGGTGTAAACAACCTCAACTTCGGTGATCTGTCTACACACTCAGGAACAACCTTCGCTCTGATACCACTTGATGCAGTGCAAGGCAAGAGAATCCCCAAAGGAGATGTCCTAGCCACCTGCTATACAACCATGCAGCGGAAACATAATAATAGGAAGCAACAATGCAAGATTTGATACCAAATCATAATAATATATTCATAAAATATAACTGATTACATGCAATGTGTTGGGCTGTAAGGCCTTCCCAGTTACGGCCAAATACAAAGCAAGTAATAGTTCTGCAAGATCCCTCAAGATCCAATCCCACACCCTAGCTAGTCCAGATCCACACTCTGGTAGAAACCTCCAAGGAAGATCTCAACTTGTGCTCGCAATCCCACCAAGCAATCTCCTTGTTTTCCAAGCTGCAACTACTAGCCCTTCTCCAAATTCGCTCCTCCAAGCTCCTCCACTTCTCCACAATGGATGATTTAATGCCTAAAGACTTTCCCACAACCCCTACTTATACCAATCTAAGCCACAGGTCGGCCCAGAACACAAATTAAATACAAATACATAAATTAAATGCCAAAGTTGGCCTCCTACAACAATTAAATTCCCAAAATCGATGTCTTAGTAAAATTGCAATATCTCCTAGCTCCAAATGAATTAGAACTCGAGCTTCGAACCGTAGTTAGAAATCTAGGCCCTCTTTCATCCCTGAAATTTTTATCCTCTAACTCATTTTAGAAAATTAGATACACGTCCTACAACAGGAACTAAATTCCTAAGCAAAGCCGAGCTCCTCTCAGACCATGCCGAGTAACCAAAGACCTTGTCGAGTCCCAGTGTATGCCGAGCACCAAATTCCTTCTTCAACTGAGTACCAGTCCAAGCATCCACCAAAGCAACTACAGAGCCTCCTCCCATGAACTTCAAAGTAGCCACTGAGCAAAACCAAGATGCTCCTGCATCATTTTGTTCACATATTGATATGCATATTGACAATTAAGTACTCAAATCGGTTATTATTTCCTAGATGGCATTCAAATGGTGAATGTTAAGGTTCTATATTGTTTAAATGACATGCATTATGCTTAGTTTCATAAGAATAACATGTATATTTGCAAATTTCAATGTATATTTAAAAATTTTCTTATATATATAGTCGTCCCTATTTGCTGCCCCCCCCCCCCCCCCCGGTGCCCAAAATCGCCAAACACATTTGCCATCCGGGAAACTTGGGGGAACATAGATACACATATACATACATACATTTTTATGATTGTACCCAACCCCCTTCAAAACTTTCTGCCGTACCAGCATTTTGTACCCACATACCCGTACCCATCCCCGTTCCCATTCCCAATTTGGCAACTTAGTGTCTAATGTATTTTGAAAAGGAAACTCTGCTGTGTGAAGAAGAATGCAATATTTTAAAAAAAACACTGAATATTTGTATGAAGTAGATCAGATGTTCTGAGTACTACATTTTCTGTGGATTGAAGATTGATATTTTCCTAAAAGGAGGTAATTCACTCAAAAGTGTGCGATATATCAGTGACGACATTTCTCTTGAATTTGTTTTAGCAGTGATCTGTGGAGTTATTTCTCAAATTTGTTCCAACAGCAAAATCTGGATTTTCAAGTCTATTCTAAAAACTATAGACAAGTGCGTTTCAGATAACAGAGAGGAGTTACACTTGCAGATTTATTCGTTCTGTCTATATTCAGTCTGCAAAGGAATATTTGGAGTTATTTTTGATAAATCTGAAATCCACATAAAGTGTATATGTCTGTCCACTCATTTTTTAAGGAGAAATTTCAGAATTTGTCATCAGTTGTAATTATTGATTGTAATATCCATAGAGTTGGTTGTCTGAGAATTTTGAGTGAGTGCTCAGGTCATTTGTGAATTTGGATAAGCTGGTGCTCATGCAAGGAATATGATGATTCCTTGGGTTGGTGCCCTAAAAGCTTGTGAATTCTTCAGTCATGATGCTGGAATAGGACAGTAGATCCTAGCAGCATTTCTCACCGTGGTTTCACCATTCTTGAGTTTTCACATAAAATCTTGTGCGTAGTTTCTTCTGTGGTTGCATTGCTTTTAAATTCAGTTTCATTTATTTTTCATATTTTAGTCTTAAGATTGACAAGTCTAAATTTCATTAAGATCTAGAAAGTTTGTACCTACTACTGAAGTCTGATTCACTCCCCCCTCTCAGTAGTAGAATTATGCTGTTCAGTTTTTTCTGTCCAAATCATGAAACTGCATATCAACAGAATTATCTGGTTAATTATTTTTGAATGTTTAGTTGCTGGTTTGACTTTTATCATATAAATTTAGTCTTTAAATGAAGGACACAATGGCTGCCTAGATTTATTTGCATCAGCTTGTATCAGTTAAGAGGAAAAACCTTTTTGTATTACAAATATTTGACTTTACCATTGCAGTATAAGTTGTTAGATTAGCCGCTTTTATTGTTTATGTTAGTATCTGAAACTAAGAGTTCCCTAATATTTTTGATATTGTTAATAAAATTTGCAGGACAAAGCAAATCCTTTAGCTATGGTTCTAAGTGTAGCAATGCTTTTGAAATATGGGCTTGGTGAAGAAGATGCAGCCAATCGCATCAACACTGCAGTTCTAGCAACTTTGGATAAAGGGTTTCGAACTGCAGACTTGATGTCTCCCGGACAGGTCTGTACAAAGGTGTTTCCTTTCGTTGAGAATGTTGATATCTATTTGAATCTGAGGCAGGGGAAAGTTGGAAAATCTTAATGCTTCTTATTTATTTATTTTTCTACCAGACACTTGTAGGATGTGCCAGAATGGGTGAGGAAGTGCTCAATGCATTGGATTTGCTTAGCCCAGCTGCTGTATTGTCCTGAATGAATGGCATCTTACATTCACTAAGACACACAATACGGGTATGAGGAAACCAATTTGAGATAGGTTTTGAGAGTATTAATAAGATATGGGTGTATTATATTTAAATACAAGCAAGTGGAGATGTGGGGATGGGTATATGATAGGGCTCCCATCACAGAACTCAAGTTTCCTAGTGACTAAATTTTTATTAAAAGGTATAAGGCATTTATTAGATGTTGCACTTAATATTCTCCATGGTTTGAATTTTCCTTTTCTATTCGAATACGAGGATACAGTTTGAAGTTTAGAAAGCCTAATTTTTTTACTATGGTATCTTTTGCAGTTGCAATTTTGGTTAGAACATGGCAAATAATTAAACTTGTTGGTTCTGCTAGTGAGATGGTCTCATTGAACGATTGGTCCATAACGCAAAAGTTCCTTTTGTGAAGGTGATCCAGAAGATAGTTCATCCCTTGGGAAAAAGACTTTTAGATCAGCCATCAGATTAATTTTGTTCACATTCACAAGAAACTTTCGTTGTCTAAGTGTGAAACTGTTTCAATTGTAGTATTCTTTTGCTTAAGAGAACGTGATGAAAGTGCAGTGTGTACAAACATCTAATGATTCTTCTGAGGACTTCGTTTCTGACAAAAAAAGGGTTGATGAAACCCCAATTATTTCACTTCAAATTGATATCTCTAGCATGAATTGTAATGGAGGCATGTAATATTAAGTTGAATGAAGTTTTTCTTATTGTTGAACTAAACACGATTAATCTTATATGTAAAGTTGCTAAGGTTGACAATATTATTCCTGGTTTGCCTTTGAATTTTCAAGGCTGATGTTGCATTCTGTCAAATGCTAAACTTTTTGAGTTCACCAGGAAATTATTCCAAAATAAGGTAGTGTATATTCAAGGCTTTGTCTCTGATCTTGAAATTTTCAAATGACAAGCAGCTACAAGGATTTTTTTGTACCTGTGGAATAAGAATATGCGAAGTGTGTAGATGGATACCCCATATCTAGTTCTCTGTGTGAAAGGAAAAAACATACATTATGTGCACAAAATTAAGAAAAATGTTCTTTACTTTTCAAGGATAGAATAATTGTCCAAGATCTCGCTACTTGTGATACACATGCTTCACCTTGAATAATAAGGAGTTTCTTACCAGGACAGATAGTTAATAAGATTTGTGGGATGAAAGTCTGAATGCTGTGGATGTCTAGTCTTTGAGCATTTATTTAATTTTTAAAAGATTAGGATATAAAGTAAATTGAAAAAGTTGTATAGCTTTTTAATGTTTTTAATAAAACCGTTGTTGCCAATTCCAAGTAAGAGGTTGCCATTGAGAAATTCCTTAAGACTCCTCATTTAGAAATTTAGTTTGTATATATGGAGGACTGGGAAAGTGTGGTAAATTTGAACTTCATCCCATGAAAAGGCTTTCTATCTAAAATTGTGTTTTAATTGCAATTTGTTTCTAGATTTGATTGTGGAAGTTCTTTTGCATCAACGTTTGGATCGTGATCATTGAGTGTCATCTGAAATGTTGATGCAAAAATACTTAACAATCAAATTCAGAAACAATTTGCAACTGATTTCATGGATTGTGAAAATCTACTTGCTCTTAAAACGTGTTTTGTTCTGAGATTTGTCTATTTCAGATGTTCCAGGGGTTCTTTTTTGGGATTAGCTCATATAATTCAAGGATGTCACTTTAATTGTCATTCTGTTGGTATGATAAATAGGAATACAGCTCAGGATATAATCCATGTGAAATGAGCTTAAATAAAATTAGTTATCATATTATACCACATTTAATTGTGCATGCAGAACACCGGAATGCTTCTTTCTGAGGAGCCTCAGCTCTCAATTGTTCTAGGCAGTATCAGTGTCTTGGCAGAAAGCTCCTGTCCTTCTAGATTAGAAATGTAGGCAGCATGGACCCTCTTATCTAAATGACCTACCTCTATGACTAAACAGCCTTTAACCTTTGGAAGTGCCAAATTGAATAGTACTGTTAATGAAGATTTGAAAACGAAAGTTTGAAAGTGGTACAACTATTTCTGAAGAGTTGTTATGACCCTCTTATCTAAATGTCCTACCTCTATGACTAAACAGCCTTTAACCTTTGGAAGTTCCAAATTGAATAGTACTGTTAATGAAGATTTGAAAACAAAAGTTCGAAAGTGGTACAACTATTTCTGAAGAGTTGTTATGACCATGGATGCTTTACTGCAAAGGAAACCTCCTAAATGATGGCTTCCCTGCTGACGCTTATCAATGCTTTAGGGGTATTGCTAGCTATTCTGGAAAGCCATTAAACTTAACCAACCAAATTTATCCTAATTTGTTGAACAATGGGGCTTGGATAGTCTATATGACACAGGCATGTTATATTTTGTTCCAAGAAGGCTTTCTCTGTAGCTGGAATGTTTTTTTTGATGCACAACGGCTTTATAAATTAGCCCCTCAAACAATCTGGAATATCTTGGTATAAAGCATTTTAATTTGGATTGTTTGGAAATTCATACTCTTGTTTATTTCTACATTTGAATTATATTAGTTGAAAGGGTATAAATTAGTAATCAAACCTTAGTATGCGACAGGTATGTCCAAGAGGTATGGAAGGTCAAGCAAGCAAGATTCTGGCCTTTCAATGGCATACATTTGTGCAATACATGGGGACTTCTCTCTCTCCCTCTCTCCCTCCTTCCCTCCCTCCCTCTCCAAACTCCCATTCCTCTCCCTCTATATTCATCTCTATCTTTGTTTTCCTCTCCCGCTCAATATCTAGACACATTTCCCTTCCTCTATCCATCCACCTCTCTCCATCACACCGTTCCTACATCCATCTCTCCATCTCTACCTCTCTTTATATATCACTTCCTATCCCTATCTTTATATCTCTCCCCCTCTATATATCACTTCCTATAATCTATATGTGTATCTTCTATGTCTCGCTCTTTGTCTATCTCTCCCTCTAGTCCTTACGATATCCTTTGTCTTCTTAATCTCAATCTTCATCTCTATCCTTCTCTATCCTCTTACTGTCTCTCTTGCTCTTCCATAGAGACCTCTTTCTAGTGCTATATCTCCCTCTAGATCTCTTCCTCTCCATATTACAAACATAATATGACCTTGTTGGTAAACAATTTAAATAACAAATCATAAAATTAGATCTATATTATTATTTTCTATATTTCTATAAATTAAATTTAGAAACAATATCAAGAAAGAGCCTACAACACAATGGTGAATTATGAGCCTCTTATCCAAAAGGTCTTGGGTTCAAGTCTAATATAGCTTAATAAATAATAATAATTAGTCACAACACATAATAATTAATATCTTGGCTTCGACATCTTACCAATAAAAATAAAATGAAAATTTAGATACAATATCAAATATTTCTATATGTTTCCTTTATCTACTTAAGGTGAAAATTTAGATACAATATCAAATATTTCTATATGTTTCCTTTATCTACTTAGGACTCAACAATCCACCTTAAGACCTCTTACAAAATCTATAGAGAAACAAGGAAGAACAATGTATTGTTTAGATTTTCCAGCCAATGATGAAATTACAGTAAGATCGATGATCATGGCTTTCCATCTTCCCATGGGATTACATATTCATAGGGTAATTTATGGTATGTGAGGTTGTTGGTTCTTAATATATTATATTATACAATTATCTTAATATATATTATAGAGTTGACTTATAATACCTTAGAACCATTAGATAAACAAAAAAAATCTATTTTTGAACTTTGTACGTTTTTAATGTCAAAATCATTGAATATCTTTGTAAGTTCTAAATTAAGGATAGAAGACAATAGATATAAGGGTGTTAGAATAAAATTTTATTGTGTTTTTTTGTTGATGTTTGATAACTTCTGTCAGAATTTTTTTTTTTTTTTAAATAAATAAATTATATATATATATATATATATATATATATATATATATATATATATATATATATATATATATATATATATATATATATCAACATTGTATGTTAAGATTAAATCAATCTTATTGTAGCTATAATCTTGAGATTAATATGTAACTATGTCATAGCGTCCAACAAGACCCAGTCCAAAGAACCATAACAAGTTGGTTATCATGGTGTCCGACAAAATTTGACCCAAAGAACCATGATGAGTTGGTTATCATGGTGTTCGGCAAAATCCGGCCAAAGGAACTATGATGAGTTGGTTATCATGGTGTTCGACACAACCTAACCCAAAGAACCATGATAACACTTGCTTCTAGATATCCTAGCACATTTAGGTACTATAAATCGATGTAGTGTATCTAGGAGATAGGTCAAACTATTGATAAGGTCAACTTACAATGGTTACCTTCTAGTTGATACGTTAGTTATCATGACTTCCAACACTCTGGGACAACAACTTAATGAAGTTTTTCATGATAACAGGTCTACCATTTATAAGATCGTCATCTTATAATGGTTACCTTTTGCTTATATATGTCAATGAAAGATCGTCACCTTTCATTACATAGCATATGTGAAATAGTAACCACCATGAACCTAGTTAGAGGGTGGTATAAAGGCTTTCACCTTAATTTTCTCTCACAGAGAAGAATGCATTACAAGGAGTTTCACTTAGAACTTCTCCTCATGGAGAATATATCATTCACAAAAGATTGCACCTCAAAAAATTCTCCCTCTGAACAATGATTTTGGGAAGTCAGGTCTAATAGTACTCCCTTAGAGGCTCTCTTCCTCGAGAATTCTTGTCAGACTCGGTCTGAATCTAATATCTAATTTTCTAGTGATAAGTCATCACTTCCTCATGATATACATAGGAGTAGGCTCATCAAAATTACGTAGTCACACAGATGTATTTCTAGACTCCCTCTAAGTATCAATATTCTAAGCTTCTACATTGCTTTAGAAAAAGTGTCATACTCCCTCTTAATGTAGAAGAATCTCATAATCTCAATCATCAAAGATGTTTGCTTCAAGAGCCTCATTTTATCCATCTTGATCATCAGGGTCTTTGGAGCTACTATCATTAAAGTACCAACCTTCTTTTCTTGTAAGAATATCCTCAAACATAAAGAAAAAGATCAAGGCAATTAACCCTTATTAAGCCAAGAGGCTTTCTACAGGGGCAACATTCTTCAATGTAAACATTTTCCATTTTGAAAAAAAAATTGACTTTCATTTACATGTCAAAAAAACAAAATAGAAATAGACTAAATATAATTATGATTAAAATCGTTAAAATTACAGAGAGGAAATGGAAGTAAAAATGAGGTAGATCAAGAATCTCAAATCATTTCCTCATGCCTCTTAGACTTACATAAATATGCCATGATGAAAATTATGGGATTATGAAAATAGGCGCCTTGAGAAGGATATCTCTCGACTTATTATATATATATATATATATATATATATATATATAGAGAGAGAGAGAGAGAGAGAGATAGAATTACAAATAAGAGAGAGAGTATAAAAAGTAGATAAATGTAAAAGATAAAAAAACTTATCTACACATGAAGATTCAAAAATTGTCTTCTTAGATTATTTGAGAATGGAACATCTCCTCTCTAATGAAGGTTCAAGTGGGAATGGAACATTGACTGTTATTTACCCCATGATGTAAAATTCCCACTCATTCTTATATTGTTGAATAATTTTGTATCAACCTTCTTTATGCTTAATAGATCTCAAAATCTTAGTCTATTTGATCAATGTCTCATATGATAATCGATATTTTGAAAGATAATATTTTTTGTTTGGAAAACTGGCAAATTCAGTTTATTATATCACTGGCACATGTCGTAGCTTTTATGTGCAATAAGACCTTGAGGTACTACCATCACTTTCATTGTGCTTTTGTAACCTACGACTTCTCCAAGTAACACACCATCAAATTCCTTATATGATTCTCTTGCTTCAACATATGCTTTGATCACCAAATTTGCATGGGTAGATCCTTCCATCTCCAATTCTTGAAAAATATAGGTAACCCCATTATATTAATGTTTTCATACTCACTAGTAAATTTAGGCCTAAATTTCGATGCGAAAAGGTCAAAATTTCGACCAAATTTGGTCGATAAGGCGACTAAGCTTGTTGTTGGTCGTTTTTGGTCAGTTTTTTGACACACACATTTTGCGTGGAAATTTCAACTTCATAAAGGTGGACTTACTGACTCGAATTTTGTTGATTTCCTTAGTCCAACCTGAACTATTATTTTCTCATTTGCGGGCGCCGTTGGTCAAAATTTCGATATAAACCCACACCAATTAGGTGTCAAAATTGTGACCAAAACCCCTTACTTTTCTATGTCGGTGTCATACAATCAATATCAAAGGTGACCAATTTGGCATCGAAATTGAGACCAAAACCCCTTACTTTTCTACGTCGATGCCATACAATCGATGTCAAAGTAAAGACGTTTGCGTCGAAATTGAGACCAAGATATGTAGAAATTTTGACGACCGTTCCCAATTATTGTAAAAGCTTTGCTCTCATAGGAGCCTTCTAAACTGCACAAAATTTGATTCTAAAGTGTAATTGCTCGGTGCATGAGAGTTAGGGTATCGTGCACATTTCTACCTCCACACCATTGTTTCGTTCATCACATGATTTATTTCATACAAAACAATGGGAAGGAGGAAGAAATGTGCACGATATCCTGAGTCTCCACCGAGCAATTATGCTTTACAACTCAAATTTTGTGCAGTTTAAAAGGCTCCTATGAGAGCAAAGCCTTTGCAATAATTGGCACAATGCGTCTAAATTTTGGTTCCTGTAGGGAAGAATAAAATTAGGAAAGAATTATTTATCAGGAATGAAAGCCAATAATTTCATCTATTTTTCAAACAGATAAACGTGACAAAAAAACTTACAGTCCCAATCACATCATCATAAGAGCGCATATATAATTATAACTATAACTATGTCTAAAACCAACATAATTTACAAATATCCACAATTCAAATATTATCCCTTGATGTTTTCTTTAATGCAAAGTTTTAAGTCAACTATGTTATCATCCTGGATGTAATACCACACTGTCATTAGGCTAAAGACTGCAACAAGATTTACAAATGCAAGGAGAACTACCAACCAAAGTAGAAAATGACATGAAAAGTTAACAATCTATCAATTAACAATCTAGATGAAATATTTCTAGCAATTGAACTGTACATTATAGAAACAAAAAATTGCCTTAAAATTGACACCTCACCAATTGTTCATTTGCATCTATAACGGCTTCACAAAAGTTGAAAGCTTACGATTTGTCAATTCTATAGAAAGAATTATTATTTGAAGTTATGAATAAGTGTTAACCCCACTGATTTACCTATACCTAGGACGTTTATTGAGAACCTTAATTAAAATGATATATTGTGTGTATGTTTAACTATGCAGTTTGCATCTACATCTAACTAGAAAAGGAAATGGATATCAAAAAAGACCTTTTCAATCAAATCCAAAACATCTTGATTGTCAAAAAACTCAATGTAGCTCCAATCAATTTCTTCTCTTGTGTATTCATCCTGTTCCATCTAAAGACATGTTGCACAACATATACAAAAATCCATAGAAAAAAGTAAATATCATACACAACAAAATAATATTAAAATAGTTAAGAAAATATACCTTGAGAAAAGAGCAAAAATAAAATGTATAAAAAATATATTTCTTTCAAAAATTATGATAATTTAATAGATATCGAACTTTTTGACCTTAGTGAATTGTTGTTGTAGCTTCTCATTTGTAAGATTGATACAGAATAGTTCAAAACTGCAATGAAGAAAAAAAGAGGGTTTCCTTAGCTAACCAAAGAGTAATATGCAAACATTTCGTATTATGAAAGCATTCAAATATAGCTCGCTAAATTTGCACTGACTATAGCTACAAGGCATGATTTAAAATATGTAGTCTTGATGTCTATTAAAAAAATGTACCTATTATTCTTGAAAATCTCAAAACTCTAAATATCAAGAATGCCAATTAGGGTCCTTGCCAATCGAATTATTTATTTTATTTATCAGCCTGTATCCAATATGAATGGCATTATCTTAAGAAGAGCCCATAGAACAATATACATTCTAAAAAAACTAAGAAATATACTTCACTCTCCAAATATATTCTTCTTTGAGATCTTGTCCTAAGCAACACAATACTCACAAATGGTACATCATACTAGTCAAACAATCGTGAGTATACTATATTTGCCAATGCATCTCAACTACTAAGTGCAACAACTGGGTCAAGAGATTTTGTAGTGCTTTCATCTCGAGTCACAATGAAACGTTTACAAAAGAGTCTTACAGAACCTTAACATCACACCTAAGATAATATATAATGTAGTTATTAACCCTCCCATAACTGTTTTCTTCCTGTGCAAGTGTAAGAATGCAAGATTGGCCATTGAGGGATACAGATAATCTTGAAGAATTATTGATTTAGTCTTTAGATGATGCTTGAGGTAGCAAGGAGGAGGTGATATATTTTCTTCTTTGAAGAATGCTAGATGTAGTGTGTAGGCAGTCCTAGTATCAACAAAGACAGAAACGAGTACTGCATAAGATGGAGTTGGGATGTGGGAACATCGTAGTTTAGAAGAATATGTTCTGGCTGAATTGCACTGAGAAAATTGAGCATTCTGAATTTGAAAACTTTATGTTTACTCCCAAACCATTGCACATCAAAGTTCAAGCATTCAAAATTTATAAACATTCTTTTTACTCCAAAACGAAGCACACCAAAGGAAAAACTACAAATAAGAAAGCTTTGATTTCCTATATATGGCACTCAGGTTATTGTAGACTTTGGAAAACTGTACAAAATAGTATATTAATTGGAACAATAAAAAGCATAAGAAATTATTTCCTATTATTGTTTGTTAAAACATATATTTGGTTTATAAGGACTACCAATTAGTAGAAGTTGCTCATTTCCACCATCAAATCCTTCCATCTATATAAGGAATTGTGTCTTTAATCTTCTGCTCGACTCATGCTCTCCTTCTGACTTGTGCTGTAACCCATGATTATGCATAAGAATTAAGTATTTCTCTTAGATTACAATGCAATGGTTTTTCTGTAGACTAACATATGAATTTGAAAATACATGGCATATTTACTTGAGAGAGAAGAGAATCTATTTCATCAACAACTATTACTGCAAGTTGTCAACAGCAAGCAACTCCAAACAATGCCCTCACCAGTTTCTCACCTTCACCTATCTGCATATCCATGATCAGTAACAACAAGAATCAGACTATATAGAAGGAAAAAAAACCTTGGGATCTATTAGATACAATGGTTCAGAAAGCACAATGCTTGCTGAAAGTTTTGTGAAGGGGCCTAGTGGTAACAAGTTAAGTCGATTGATTGTGTGGGAAGCTCCATAGTTAAGTGTGCTATAGCCTATAGTACTAGAATGGGTGACCTCTCAAAAGAACCACTGCTTCAACCTTCAGCTCTATGAGCATCGCCTAGATGCAATGAATGCTAAGTGGACCATTCAAGATTCAGAAAGATAGGTTCTTGTGACTCATAAAAAATGGATCAATGAAGATTGACTCAAAACTATGACCAATTTTGGTTGGGCGATTTTTGGTGGATAGAAATGGGATGTAATGGTTGGAGATGTTTATTGGGATGTGTTTGAAGGTGTTTGAATCAAATTCAAACTTGTGTGTTGCAGGGAATGGCTTTTTCTAGAAAGCCCTAGGTTGTTAACCCATTTCATGAGGGTTTGTTGGTTGGGAGTGTAGATGTGGATATCTAGAAAATCTAAGTTTAAAAGTGGTGGTATTTTGTCACTCTACCAAGACTATTTTAGGTCTTTTGAGTCTTGGAGGGTAGTGGAGGATAGGGCTTCTTTGTTGGGCTAGGCTAATTAGGCCTGGTGCATGTGCAATCAGCAATAAAAGGCTTCACCAGTCAAGACATGAAGGTCTGAGTTTAAGATGGGTCTAATAAATCCAAAAAGGGTATTTGGAAAGGTAATCAACTTACTGGGCTATTTGGAAACTTTTCATGGAATTCGCAAATTTCTATCTGGACAGGGCTACTAGGTAGGCCTAGAAGGACTATAGTGAAGAATGATGAAAGATGGATTGTTTGGAGTGGATCATGATAGATAGACCATGATAAGGTGATACAAGGTGTTGTGATCAGTGTGAGAAGCTTGGTTGAGATTTTGGTATGGTGGAGGTGCTAAGTAAAAGATTGAACAAAGAAAGTTTCAGCTACTATAATATAAGCTAAAAGATTTTCTTAGCTAGACATATAAGAGATTTCATTTAGGAACAACGCGCTCTAGTGCATCTAATGTTGAAAATTCTATTTATAAACATATGTGTCTAGCTAAGAAAATATGCAATGCAATTCCTTTTGGCTGGACCGTGGAAAGCTAGATTACACAAAACAAGAAATAATCTTGTCATTCAAGGAAGAACCAACAAAAAATTTAAAATTACCATAAGACTTGCAGCTTTAGCATAGTGACATACAAATATTGTAAATTCATAGCCAGGAAGTATACATAGAATTCTATGAGAAAAAATGAACATTGGTATAGATGATAGAGAAGCCAGATTACAAATATTATTGGTTTATGATTTTCAGATTGCAACCAATCTTCATGGCTAGGCTGAAAGATCCTCACAAGTAGCCTATCTACAGTAGAGTGTTCTACATACAAACATCTTATTCTTTCCCTTCTAAACATGTTTATGCATGCAACATAACAAAGTACAAAAAACTTCACTATAGCATTATAAATTAAATATGCATATCTCTATGAATGATCTATGCAATAAATCATTTAGATCCCAAAAGTAGAAACACCTATAGTTCATCATTTTCTACCACTTTGAGATCCCAAGGAAAATCTTCACAATGTCATACATATGGAAAGACTTTTCCAGTATCTATACCTTTCTTTGCTTGACAATAATAAAATGGAGGTGCATGAAAGCAAGGCTCCATTGACATGACTTTATGACAGGGTGGATCTAGAACAATGTCATTTTTAGGCTTAAACATAATCAAAGGTTTTATGCCTACAAAACCTTGAGCTACATATCCAAATGTAGACCATGGGATTATTATAAGTACATCACAAAGAGAAAGAAGATACATTTCTACCCATGCCTTCATACTATGAGATTGATTTTCAGTGTGCTGCCATTCTTCATGACTAGGCTGAAAGACACTCACAATCTGCCCATCTATGGTAGGGTGTTCCCAACACAAGTCTCTGATTCTTTCATAGTACCCAAAACATAGAGAGGTTACTCAGATTACATTAGGCTTCTTTACAAATCCATTTTCATATGTAGGTTTGAGGAATTCATCACTATGAGATATGTTGGGTAGAATTTTGTTCTTCTGACTACAAGCCAAAACCTGATTTGATATATGTGGGAAGTACCTGGGATCATATGGTCTGATCTGCAAACCTATCCTTTGTTCTGCATGAGCTAGATAAGCTTGATAGAATCTAGTAATCAAGCCCCAGACTGGATTGGTGGGGTGCAATAGGTACCTACCTAAATAATGAAAAATAGAATCTCTTTGAGGAAATAAATGGTTCAATTCCTCATTGAATGAGGGTAGTAGGTAGAGAGAGGGGACAAAATAGTTATTGGACCTTAGAAACAACCATGGTATATGCTTTAGAAATTGCACCTGCACATGCAATCCTTATATGTGTCTAATTTCTCACAAACAAAAACCATTTGTTATATTTTTTGATGTTATCTTTATTATGTAAGACATCCGTTAAGCACAAGTGCTTCCCTGGAAAAACAATTATACAAGGATTTCTGCATTCAAAAATCAAAACAATAAAAGAACTTGAAAGCATGATTTTATTAGGAACTTACCCACTTACTCGTCAATGAATTGGCAGAAATATATAAGAAGGTAGCTTTGGGTGCTTCTCCAGCAATAGCTTTTCCAATCATCATTTTCTCAGTACCCTAAGAGCAAATTAAATGTACTTTATTATAAACAAAAATGAATTTCCAACATATAAAGAACAGAGAATAAATCAGACTGACTTACAGGAGGCACAAATAAGAGGAGCCATTTGCTTGGAGAACGACAACCTTGAAAGATGTCAGGTCGCAATAGAGGCCATATGACCATTTCCATCACACACTTTTTGGCATGCTCTAGCCTAGCTTTAGTATAATTTTGGAAAAATAAATATTAATGTTAATGGGTACATAGAAATAAACATGAATAATATTATCATCAATTCATTCAGCCATATTAAATTTACCAATGTCATCCCACCAAACATTGGGATCCTGGTCCATTATCTCATTGCTAACATGCTCTATTAGATGTGGTTCCAAGTTACGTAGCTTATTAGGAAGCTCACCATCAGGACCAACAAGCATTTCTAAACAAAAAATATAGGACAGAAAAGAAACAACCATTAGCATGCTTCAGACCAAAACTACTAGAGATGGTTATTTATTTAGTTAAAATCAAAATCAACTGATCCTATTAAAAAACAATGGCCAAAATTAAAATATTGCATTTATATCAATATTCTAAATGACACATTGTAGGAAAGCCACCAGCTTGATGAGTCTTGAAATACTAAAGTCGTGATGCGCATGAAAGCCTTCCCAATATCTCAAAGAATTTTGAATGGTAAATCAAAATGTACTCAAATAGAAAGAGCTCATTGAAAACAATATAATAAAAAATGCAACTAGGTAGAAAAAACTCCATATGATGTTGTTTATACTATGAAGTAAGCTGGATTGCTGAGATCTAACTCTTCTGTGCAAAGATCTCTACCATGGTATTGAATAATTAAATCTTGAACTTTAAGATAAAACATTTCCTTAAACAATACAAAATAGTAATTTTATGTTTTTTGTAGCTTCGACTAGGCATACACTCCTCCGAGAACCAATCAATCATGTATGTGTTTCCTCTTACACCTCTTGGTGTCTCCAGTCTAATCCTTAATTTCCCATCTATACAAATCCTTTGTCGATAAATTTTTGGCTTTGCTTGCTTCTTTTCCATCTTCTCAGACATTTTGTATCATGCTTGCATTTTCTCAATTGAAATGGTTTCCCTTTGCCCATTTACTAGTTATGTGTTTGATAGTTGACCTACTCAAAATTTATAGTATTTTGTCACTTTTGAAGACTCAAGCAAGAGAATGAGTAATGATTATCAAAGTGTATGCTTTCCAACTATACCTTATAGACTTCTTACAACCATATCATATTTTTGATAGGTTAGAAATGAGATAGCTAGTTGTGTCCAATACAAGAGGTAGCTATGAGTTATTGTCAAACTACCTTCAAATTTGCAATACTTATCTTGGCACAAGATATTTTTATAACCAAATAGTTTGAAGGATCATGACCAGAGCAAAAAGCCCAAGAAACCAAGGTTATCGAAGACAAGCAAAGGTAGTTTGCTATGGAATATGCATGTGGATAGAGTATTTCCCAACCTATTTGAACATTTGAGTTGCAAAAAGACGTTGATTATATACTTTACACTACAAAAAATTAGTATACACATACAAGGTTGAATAGGCACTATAACAACATATTTAGAACTAGTAAAACATCCACATCACCATTAAAGAAAGGAATCATACATGAATAACTCCCCTACCATCTTAAGATGAAACATACTTGTCTCGTCTTTTGGCTTAGAAGAATCGCTATCATTGCCTAACCACAAAATTATTGTAGTATTGAACCATGTTCTTCATAGCCTATAAAAGCTTACTAAGGTTGCAATGTTTATAATGACTATAGATAAAAATATAAATTAAAACAAGCAATATTATCATCAATGTTTTTAAATGTAGAATGAAATGGTTGTAAGTATGCATTTCTACCACATGCAAATGATTTTGAGATACAAACCTGTGCAATCCAATCTCCTAAGGAATAGACAACACCACTTATTGCCATCTTTGCCAAAATAGGATTTGTCATAAAGCGATGTTAGAATAGTTACTAAAATGGTCATAAATTATGTTGTTATAGCAAAAAGAATACTTTAACTTTTAAAAAAAAACTATACAATATTAAAACATGACATCATGCTTTAAAAACTAAAAAGGTACCTCTAAGGAAGAACTTCATTTCGACTTGCTAATTGGTTGTCACTATTAACTATAAGCTTATCTTTAAAGTTTGAGCTTCACTTGGTTTTGAGAATAGTTAAATATTCTCTACTAAACAGGGCCAACCATGTCAAGGTGGAAGCTCATTTGGTGCCCCCCCGCCCCCCCCAACATCACTCTAAATTCCCCATTAACATTAACACATACAATTAATAAAAACACAACATTCATGAATAATTCATTAACACAAAATTCATTAACACGCAACTTTCAAGAGTAAGTCATTCATGAATAATCATTTCCTTTTTCCTTTCTTGCTATTTCTTTTTTTCATAAAATTTATAAGAGGAATATCAATGTCCTCGTCATCCCCCTCCTCTACTGGTTCTAACGCATGTCTCCTCCTCATATGTTCAGGAACATCATGAGGCCGCTGCACCAAAGGGGGGTCCGCTGCAATAACAAGTACTTCATGAGTTAAATTTTCACCATTTTATATTAGTGAATTACAAGTTTTTATTTAATTAAAAGAACTATAAATCAAAAAATTAATTTAAAAGAACAAAACATAGATTTTCTTTACCTGAATGTGCGACATGATCTACCTGCTGATCAGTCTGAACATTAACTCGACGATTTATTTTATTGTATGCCAACTTCCATAGGCGAGGTGTCATTCTCTATGGGTTTGACGTAGTCTCTTTTTTCCCATTGAAAATATGTTTTTCGGTAATTTAGTACTTATGATTTCTATGCAGAAAGTGTCTATTCTCATCAAACACCTGCTTTCTTAAACTTTTTGAATGATGAGATTTCGTCTTTGGACCAAAAACTAGACATGCAAATTTTCCATTTGTCTAAAGACCTACACGATCATGTATAATTGGATTAAATGTGTTAACTTTGATATACCAAAAAAGAGGTGTCAAGAAGAGAACATACCACAAAAATGTGTTAGCCCAAGGGCATCGTGTATTGTCCATACAAGCATTGCATGAAATTGAAATTGTCTTTGTCCTATTGGTCTACAGATGTCATACATAGTAACCCCATTCCATAACACCACCAACTCATCGATAAGGGGTTCAATATATACGTTGATATCTTTAACTTGGTACTTACCTAGTTGAATGAACAAAAACATTACATAATTATTATGACCATTTGATGGATTAATAATAATAAATTAATTTAGATGACCACTAAATCAAAAAATACCTAGAACAATTAGTGTCAACATTATGTGCTCTCTCTTTATGGACAACCAAGGAGGTATATTATTGTTGATAACAAAAATAGGCCACACTGAGTAAGTAGATCTCATCTCTCCAAAAGGATTGACACCATCTGCTACCAATGAAAGCTTCAGATTACGAGGTTCTTCTTTAAAGTGTGGCCGTTTTCCCTCTATTTCCTTAAATGTCAAACCATCTACAGGCATTCACATAATGTCATCTTGACTTCTATTATGTGCATGGTAATCCATAAATTGTGCCAAGCTATTGCACTTGAATAATCGTTGCACACGTGGAATAATGGGAATATGCCGAAAAACCTTGTGAGGCACCTTTTTTGTTAATTTATCTTATTGATATCTACAGATATGACAAGTAGGGCATTGCGTTGCAAATTCATGTTGTTTATGATATATAATATGATCGTTCGAACATGCATGTATTGTTTGATACTCCATTCCAATATCTTTCATGATGCCAAACAATTTTTGGTATGAGCGAGGGAGAATGTTTGATGGTGGTAATAAACACTCACCTATCAACCTACGACCAAAAATATAATTTTTTAATTTAAAAAATATTAATTGCTACACAAACCCAATGTTAATTGTAAGGGAACTACGAGTAAACTAATGAAAGAAGATGGCATACCTTAACATATGTGTCATTGCTATGTTGGATAAACCATTCATAACCTTCAAGTTCACCAATAACAATACAACAACAAGAAGAGTTGTTTTGGAGCCTTCATATAGGGACTGGTGTGCCTTCTCAAGTAAAGGTACATCAAACTCTACGTCAACATCATCATCATCATCATCATCATCTTGATCATCGTGATCATTTTGATCATCTTGATCTTCATCATCCTAGTCTTCTTCCATGGTATCATTACCTTCTACTTCAATATTCACACCTCCATGTTCCCTCGTTTGGAAATCCACATTCTCTGAATTGTCATGATTCATAACATGAAACTCAAGGACGTTGACCTATATGAAAATGATGACCTTATATTAACCATGACCATGATGTCATCATCAAATTGTAGTGCCTGCCCCTAGTTCGCATATATGTTATCATTGTCAAATTCCTTAAGCTGATTTTATGCATTGATTAGTTTTAGAGATACTGGATTTATAATATTATGATATTATTTCATGTCTTGAATTACAAATGTATCAGTTATTATTGCTTAGTTGATTTCATTCATGACGTTAATGATGTTTTGATGATTCCTGGTTAGTAAATGTGGTTTCTTTCATAAAAATGTTAACATGATGTCTTTAATGATGATTATGTTGTATTGATAGAGATGCATTATTATATGTACGCTTTTGATGTTAGACTTGTGATTTTTACGATACTTACCCCATACTTGCATGTGTATGGTGTGCGTGTTTATTTTATCTTTCTGTCTGACGTGTTTGATGTGGTTAAGGGAGGGAGTCGTAGTCACCTGCTAGTCGGGATCTACACGATGAACCACTCCCCGCCATTGTCTGTTTAGTTTAGATATATTATATACATGTACATGCTCGTCTTTTATACAGGATGCAGGTACCGGGCATCGACTTCCCTGAATTGCCAGGATGAGCGTGCCCTATTACAAATACTCAAATGGTGAGAATGGGAAGATAATGATCAGGTCCAATCCTAGCCATAGCCTAAAATACTTGTCTTGCAAGGAGGACTCGTAACAGACTGTCTACCCTTTTTAAACCCGTGAGTATTTTGTGCGTATGTTGTTTTGTGATTCTTTGATGAATTTCTATTAATTAAGTCTAATTAATAGATTAAATTAATAATTTAATTTAATGGAGAATTATTATGGCTTTTTGAATATTTAATTATATTTAATTAATTGAGAAATTAATTAAATATAAAGAATTGAATTGGAAGATAAAAGCTATAAGATTAAATTTAGAACATGATAATATTTATTTAATTTAATAATAATATATTTAGAGTTCATTTTTAAATAAATGCTAAATATTATTGTTATTTAAGTTAATAAATATTTATCAAATTAAACGTTCAAAATATATTAAAAAGGAAAAGATATTAATTTATGGAAAAGATTTAAGTTCGCATGAATGAGTTTTAAATATAAGAGATTAATTTAAAAGATAAAAAAAAACATGTGAACTTAATAAAGATATTCTAAGAAAGTGTGCATGAGATTTTAAAAGGTTATTAAATTTATTAAAGTAAAGTGAAAAGTTAAATAAAGTAATTTAACAATTCACTTAAAGTGCATGAAGGAATAATAAAAGAATATTTTAATTTAAAAAGGAAATTAATTGTGCATGAATGAATTAATTAAATGAGAGAGAATTAAATATTGGAGATAAAAGTTAAAGTTTAAATTTAGAACGTGATTGATTATATTTATTTAATTTAATAATAATATATTTAGAGTGCATTTTTAAATAAATGCTAAATATTATTGTTATTTAAGTTAATAAATATTTTATCAATTAAGTTTCTAAAAAATGAAATCAAAAGTGAAAAGATATTTAATTATCATAAAGATTATAGTTCGCATGATTTATGCATGAGATGAAAATAAAAGAAATTAATTGAAAAGATTAAACATGTGAAATTAATAAAGATATTTAATCGCATTAAGTACGCATGAGATTTATAAGTTATAAATTGATTAAAATAGAAGTCAAGTGGCTAGTTAAATAAAGTAATTTAACAGTTCACTTAAAGTGCATGAAGGAAAAATAAAATAATATTTTAATTAAAAGCGAATTAATTGTGCAAGAAAGAATTAATTAAATAAAGTAATTATTATTTTAGAGTTGTGGAAATAGAAACCCTAAAGGGTAATTAGATTCTATATTAGAGGGTTTTTGGGTCATTATTGCACACACAGGTTTGAGGGGACACACTTTTGGAAGGGGAACAAAGAAATCTTTGGAAGCTTTGAAGGGTTTGGATTAGCAAGGGTTTCACCAAATTGTTAGCAACAGATCAAGGTAGGGTTTGTGAACCATTGTAGAAATATTTTCGGATCTCTGTCTTCTTCGTTCTTGTTGAAAATTGATTTCTCAAATTCCGTTGTATGAATCTTGCCACCCTTCGTTCTACATCTTTTGCTTTTCGATCCCATTTGTGAATCCGGATTGAAAAAACTATTTAAATAACCTCGTTCTGCAATTGAAAGAAATGGGTAATAAATCGGGATCTGGGCTTTTGAATTAAATTGGAATTTAGAAATTTAAATTTAGAAAGGGTTTGTTTGTGGAAATGAAAATCTTAGGATTGAAAATTCAAAGGGTTCGATTTATTTTTCCTATTAGACTAAAGTTTCAATCATGGATTAAAAATAGATATATATTTTAATATGAACTAGAAGAAATATTGTAAAAAAATGATTGATATATATATATATATATATATATATATATATATATATATATATATATATATATATATATATATATATATGAGATAAAAAGAAAGTTATATAATAAATTTTATAAAATATGCAAATCTTTTAATTATAATAATAATAATAATAAAACGTTTTATGAAATATTATAATTTTAAATTTAAAATAAATAAATAAAATATTATACCCATCTTAACTCTCAAATCGCAGTACCTGCGATGCGCAGAGTACTGCAGATCGCAATACCTGCGATAGTCTTTAGATATTAAAAGAGGCCGCACGGCTGAAATGCCGTCGGCCAATTATAATTTGTTTTATTTTATGGAATTGGATTGCTATTTATATTTAATTTAATATATGTAAATTATTAATAATTATGAACAAGTTTCATTTTATTAATAAATTTTAATATTAAATCTAATCTTATTTAATAATGTTTTATTAGTAATTAAATAAATTATTGGTTCTTAATTAAATTTGTTTTAATTAAGAATGATTAATAATAAAAGCTATTTAACAAAGATGTAAATTTATTTATTTAATTTATAATATTAATTCTAATAAAATCGGAGGGATTCTTTTACAATTAGTAGTGTTAAATTTTTTTATAACTTCAATAAATAGATGGGGTAATTTTATAGAGTTGACTTGTGGAATAAACTGAGAATCTTATACACTTAAACGTTCATTGAAATGCAAATTGAAAACGTTATTTTTGACTCTATATGTCTTTTCAAATCAAACCCAACTATAAAACTGTATTGTTTTGCTTGTATGGTCTATGCTTTTGGATTTTGGTGTTGTTTAGATGTCGACCAGTCTAGGATGTACACCAGAGGTTTTGTGAGATTTTTTGGATACTATTATGTGGCTATATGTTATGATGATTCTTGTGATTCAAATTGGAGTTTATACTTATGAGATTTGTTTTGTGAGCATTTATGTGTATTTGGATTTAGTTTGATCCATCTTGTTATCATGTTGCGTGTTAAGGAACCGAGTTTGATCTTTATGGGTGTTGTGGTATGGGACACAACTGTGTTTTTATGTGCTTAGGAGAGGTTGTCTAGGTATGTGACTTGGGAGTGGCTTGCATAGGGGTCCGGGACCCAAAGTGGTCAGTACCAGGGTAACCTAATGCAAGTTATGTAATAAGTGATAATCTAATAACTAAAATTTATGGGGGGGGAAATACACTAAAAAGATAAGTTAGAGATATTTGATCTACCCATGGATTTAGTGCTTGTATAGACTAAGGATGGGAATGAGATGAGTGCCTCGTCTTCTTGAGAGGGCTTTCTAGTTTCCATATGTGTGATGTTGAGGGTCCGGGATTCATAGTAACCAGTCCAGGGTAACTCAACGCTTGAGGGTCCGGGGTCTCTTAAGAGATCAGTCCAGGGTAACTTAAGCATCCATGTGATGACACTCCCTAGTATGTAGCCTGAGTCTCCTCTGTAGATCTTTGTGAATTTTGTGTATCTCTGGTGGTGTACTTATTGTTGGTGGTGTATTTATTGTTGGATGTGTTTATTATAGTTACTTACTTTCATTGAGGATGATTGGTGATTCATGGATGTTGTACTTTTGACATGTGGCTTTTGACTTGAGATGATTATCTTTCTTTGACTTTATCTTATGATCTTGGTATTTGGTTTATACTTGGTTTGTGTATGATGTTTGGTTATGTGGTGTCGGTATTGGATTGAGTGTTCTTACTTTTGGATTATTTTATCTTCTTGAGTAGCATGTGTTACCTTTGAGGTAGTTTTGGCTATTAGGGGTACCTTGCCTAGGAATGTTTTATGTTTGATAGCCGTTTGTGGACCGTTCATTATCTTCCCTGCACGGTGGGAGTGGAAGCCTGACTAGGTAACCACGCGGTCGGGAGGTAGTGCCTTCTTACCATTTGGGTTCCCCTTCACATTGCTAGCTGTTGGATGTTCGTTGCAGAAGATGTACCTCTATCATTCTTATTTCTTATCTCAGAGACTTCTTTTTCGATGATGTATATATGTTATCATATATCCTGGTGTATTGTATCTATTTTCACATACCCTGCGACATGTGCAGTGGATGTTATTTAGTGGATGTGCTTTCATTGTATGGTTTATACTTATGCATTTGCTTATGCGATTTATGTATCTGTTATTTCTTTATGATCTTGAGACATTATACTTGGAACTTAAACTAATTAATTTAAAATCATTAAATGTGACTCAACGCAAAGGAACTCTTGAGGAATTGAAACTGTATCTATATTTGCATATCTGTATTTGATGTATATGTTCATATTGCTTCCGCATTAATGTTATCTTGATGTTGTTTAAACTTTTTTTTAAAAAAATAGTTCAGTAAACATTGTAACATGTTAGGTTTATTTCTCTTGGGTTCCCGAGCGGGGCGTTACACAAATCATGTCTTATGTAATTTATAAACTATTAAAATACATACCAATGGGCGATATTCGTTTCCCCCTTCAATGTGACCATGTTGCCTACATTGTTTCTCAGCTATTGTGATTAGATATCTTCGAGTCTTTAAGCCCTTGCACATTTTGCAAGGACAATAACATTTTCCATCACCTTTTCTTTTTAAGTTAGACCACAATCTAGCAATTGTCTCCCTATTTTTTTGTGCGTTGATATCGTTAGACATGGTCTTTCTTGAATGGAATGACTCGTTGGTGGAAGAAGGATGATTTGTTTGCAATCAGCAGATGGAGTAGTAAGAGGAAGACACATATAAAAAGGAGTTAGGTTTGTGACCCAAGTAGGATTTAGGACATGCTAGAGTGGGTCAGCCCAAGATATTTTGGAATCTTGAAGAACCTAGTAAAGGGTATCTAGAAAGGTGAAAATAAACAAGTATTTTTATAGCTACAAAGGAGGAATCGAGAGCATTATAAATAATGAAGAAGAAACTTAAATCCATACAACTTCACCTCTATTTAAAATTTGACCTTTCTACATGTGAAATATAACAATATAAAAAATTTCCAGTCACATTTTCACTTATAAAAGAACACCAAATATACCTTTGCTACAATATCTTCTTTAGATTCTTTGCTATCAGATTCTTCAGAACTGCAAGCTCCTGTGCAGAAAAAAGATGAAATATACTAAGTAATTTTTGATGGGCAATATTTAAATAAATCAACTATCAAATTTATTTTTTATGAAATTTAGTTGCTTTATTATGTACTGAAGTCTTGGCAAGATGTTCCCATGTCTATCTATAGAATGCCTATCTGCATGGTTGTTTACAAATAGTCTAGTATGGTGCCACTTTTCAACAACAACAAATGTCACTGGGGTTGGTAATTTGGCTCAAGAGATGCACAAGCCTATTGACACCATAGAAATTTTAGTTCATATAGCATTCAACTGTCTTCTTTAACAAAATCCAAAGTGAATACAAACAAACTAATGAGTTGTGTCTATCTCAATTGAATAGCAAGTACTATAGTGAGTATTAGGAAATTGACCTTGCGAATAACATCCAGATCATAAAGTAGAACTTGGTAAAACTATCCTTCACTTACACCATCTCTGAATAAATACAAAATTTTTTAGTAAGGAGACATAAGAAATGCAGAACTAAATCTCACCACAAAAACCAATCAAAATGAAATAAATTACCTATAAAATATGATTCGTAGAGGCTTTTGTCCTGTTGCTTTGTGAAAAGAAATCAATAGCTCCCTGCAAAGAATCAAAGTGAAATAATCATCAAAATTTTCTAATAATCAAGGCACAAATTGTGTTCTAGAGGGTTTTCTCCTCTTTCTCATTTAGTAATTCAGAACACGTCCCTAATCCATGGTGTGTGATGTTGTAAAAGTTTTCCCCAAGTTAATTCTTTGTGACTTCAGGCCAGTCTTGGGATGCAACCACCTGACATTTACACCAAATTCCCAAAATATTAAGATAAGCATTTCTCATATAAATTGTGTGAACCAGAACAACAACAAACAATGATCTATATTGAAAACCTACTACCACTATTGATGGACTAGAATCTTCTCCAAGGTGTGGATGTCTAACATCTACCCCATAGGAGTCTAAAAGACATTGTAAACTTTTTAATCAAGTAATATTTCTTACTTGTAAGAAAACCTCAGATACACAAAAGTCAATAATCTGAAAAGTTCTCCACAATTGCAGATTAAATAAATAGTGACAAATCTGCAAAATAATAAAAAGGAAACTCAACACCAACTTGTATCAAGAATAATTGATCAAACTCAGATCACCTCAACGTGAAAATTTATTTAAGATATGGTGATTAAAAGTTAGGTTTTTTTCTCAAAATCGCTGCAACTCAGAGGACCAAATCTTTGCTAATTAGTTTAACATAGATTGGTGAACAGAAAATTCATAATAAAAATCTGATTTTTTTCCACACTTGTTCAAACCATATAATGAATGACAAAAAATGAATTGTATATGAGTCACTCCAAATCCTTAGCTTTTAATACGCTTCATAGATGAGATTTCATTATATAGTTTGAACAAGATATGGAAAAAAATGAAATGACAAAGTCACTCCAAATCCTTAGCTTTTAATACACTTCATAGATGAGATTGATCATGACACTGTTGATGATTTGGAGTGATAAGGATACAAATAGAGTGTAGTTGCTTTGTAAGCTAATGGTTTTTAAGTCATTTTGAAGGTCACTATGTTGGAACAGTAAGAACCAAAGGAGTGTAAGGAACAGTCAGAGCTTTAAGTAATATATGAGATCTAAAATCACTTGTAACATCAAACAACCACTTTGATATGTCTTAGAAAACCTAAAAATCCAAAAATTATAGGGAAGCATCCAACACAAATAAAGTATTTTTCACATACTTCACATGGATGATAATTTTACAAACTTGGAGACAAATAAAGATCACTTAACCTTGAACAAAACTAATATTTGTTCTTCAAAAGTAGTGAAGATAGTACAATACCCAAAAAACTTAACTTAGATTTGGTTGAATTTAACAAGAAGGTTCTAAAGACCATTCATTAGAGAAATCAATTCAAAGGTGATGTCTTGTTGCATATGGTAAGAGAATTTCACTTTCTAAAAGAAATAGAATGCTTACTAGCTTTGTGACACATTTTGATACAAAGAATTATAGTGACTAGTCAAAATTTCAATATGCTTAATTTGGTATTATATGTCAAATTTTATAGTGCAACTTGACTTTGAAAGGCATAGGTACTATCTTTAGTTTCTTAGTTCCTATTCTTTAAGTAGACTTTGATGCAATGAAGCTTGAACTCTATTTTGAAAAGAAAAGAGTTGTTGATTATTTAACTTCCACCAGTGCCACTTATCCAATTTATATAAAAAGAATACCATCAATATTTGATTATAATTTCCATGATAGGTTGATGTAAAAAGAAGTAGAATGAAAGTATAGTAATAGTCCAGATTGAGTTGAAGACAAATTTATGGTATTCATTGATTGTGAAGGATATCAAAATCATATATTATAGATTCAAAATTTTGAAATAGAAGAAGATGTGAATATTAATTTTAGTTCTAATCCAAAATATAGTTCTAGATATTTTTAATGGTTATATACATACTCTTGTCAAGAAATAAGGTTATTATTTTAAAATAACATTTAAAATAATAAGGAAAGGGATGGATGCCAACAGGAGGACGGATTCGACTGACAAGCTCAGTTTGGCAGAAAAAAGGATACACAACCTGAAAAACTACAATCACAACCTTGCGAATCAGATGTTCTCCTTGTTAAGCTCCATTAACAACAACATCATCTCTCTCATGGGCTGGATCAAAGATAGAGAAATGCATGAAGATGAGGATGGAAAAGACAGGGATGAGGCCAGAACGAAGGATGATTCTACAAAGGACAACTCCATTCCTGATCAGGACCAGGGGAATCAAAGGGCGCAACAGATGGAAATGGAGGAAAATCAACTGGCCTTTGAGGCTACTGAGGTTATGCATGATTTGGAGCGAAAGAATGAGGAATAACTAGCGCCTGTTCTTTTTTTTATCGTTCTCTTTTGGCTTTTTGTTTTTGCTTTAGGCCATCGCTTTGCTTGTTTTTTTTTTCCTGGTCTTTTCTTAGAACTCTTTCCTTTGGCTGGGCTTCATGCTTATTATCAGCCTATGAACTTAAATTTTTTGGCTGGGCTTTCACGCTTATTATCAGCCTTTTTTTGTTTTAACTATTAGGTTTCAGGTTCCTTGTAAAACCTGTTTATCTAATCAAAAACATTTAATCGTCAAAGCCACACAAATGAAAACACACAATATTTTGGTCTTTTTTTTTCAATAATCCACTTATCTAATGAGCAATCATATCATTAAAAGCTTCATTATGGTATTTATAAAGGTCTTAAATTTTGTCAATTACAATCTTCCATAGAAAGAAAAGAAGTTACCAATTTCCCAGCCTATATAATTTTGTTGAAGGAGATCTATGTTGTGGAAAACTTCCAAGAAGTGAAAGTTAAACTTCAAAACAAACAAAGAAACACAAAGTCAGACGGTACTTTCTGCTTCTATAAATTCCATTTAATCCTAATATTAAATAAAATAGAACGAGTTTAAATGACCATAAAAAAATTGGCTTTAGAAACTTTCATTAATTCTTGGAAATTTTTGAAACATTTAAATTGAAACCCAAAGTAACATGAATATTTGGACTTAGTTATCAAACCTTATTTTAGTAGCATACTGAGGACTCTAAGAGCCTTGTTGCAACCAAGGAGGGTGGAAGTAATCCACCATTGGTAAGAAATAAAGATTGCATGTGCATATAGCCTCAATCAGAGAGGATGATCTTAACAAGAACATCACATAAGAAATGAGATTAAATATCAGAAACAACGATAAAAAACTTCAAACTGGCCATTATATCAAGCCATCATTTGGATTAAAAAGTGGATCATCACATACACAAAATTGATGAACATCAAAAATAGTGATGAGCATACTACTTTAAAATTGATTTAAAGTTTTGTATTTGATTGATACAATATAGAAATAATATTCAAAAATATAAAACCCTTTGTAATCAGCAGTAAAAACTTCAAGAGATGATACCAAACCCTGTTGTAGCCCTAGGCATCTTATAATTTTTGTTGAATTTTTTTGTGTTCAGATTCAATTAGGGTTCAAATACACTTTTCAATTAAACCTGCTTGATGTGCCTAAGAAGAGCAAAGTCATCAATCCTTAGGCTCAAATTTAAAAGATCAGAAGAAAATTTTATAATATGCAAAGTATTGCCTCAAGAAAGTTTGTCATTATTTCCTTAGATATAAGCTCTTTGAAATTCATAAATTAACAATAATTAATTAATAAACTCACATAGATATAAGCATTCTCATACCATGAGTGAAGCACCAATTACATAAAGCTTTATTGCAAAAAAATTGCCAATATTATTTACATTGTACATAATTGTTTATATAATGCTTCAATTCCTAAACTAAGAACCTATAGCTAGTGTTCTAACCATGCATAAAAATAAAATTACAGTGTAGATGTATGAAATTATATGCATAACTACTCCTATACTAGTTTATAACTACAATGCACATATTTTTATCCATTTACAAAGTGCATCTAGGCATTACAACTCAAAAATCTATCAAAAAATAGAAGAAAATGGATTGCACAACAAAAGTTGATCTCCAACTTAAGCTCAGTTTGATCTTCTAAAAATATCTCTCAACATGTGCCCATGAAGCCTCTACTTAAATGCAACCAATTGAATTACCAACACAAACAAAATGCACATAAACCAGAAGAAGCAAATACAGAATGCAAATGATGGACCTAGAACTCCTCAATTTTTTGATATTTTTTCTATCCCCATATCATCATAAACTCCCTTCCCCTATTGATCAACTCTCTTAGCTTGGGGAAGAAAGTTGAAACACATCCCAAAACTATAGTAATTTACCATACAAACAACTATCCATGTACAGATACATTTTGAAGAGATTTTTATATTATATGATCAGTACTCTTGAATAGAATCTTATTATTACTCTTAAGTAAGTTTTAATCATTATTCTTATATTGTGAAGGGTGAAGTATTGGTGAGAGTTGTATCTAGACTTTGTGATATACTGAGAAGTACAATATTTTATCTAATTAGAGTGGACTTGATGTTGGCTTAATTTTATAATAGAACAAGGATTATTATATTTCTTAATCATCTTCTAAGTTCAGTTTTTTCATTGATAATATCAGGACAATGATTATCTAAGGATATTTCCAAATATCTATCTCTTGAACATGCAAAGAAAGTACTCTGCCTACTTGCTTGGGTGGAATGAGCATAAAGATTTGTATCAACCCAGCTTGCTCAGGTCATGATGGTAGATTTGGAAAATACAAATGTAACATCAATTTGAAGATCTCAAAGGATGAGTGAGAAACAAGACTAGTTTATTTGACATACAATCATCAAAGAGATAATTTGAATCAAGGAGCTTGGGAGGGAGGAAGAGATTGGTGTGAATTTTAGGACAGATTTGTCTTATAAAAGGTTGTAGATTTAAGTGAGACTATCTTGGATGAGTATTAAAGGATTCTGATGTATGAAATTTCATACTGTCTTGTGATCAATTTCTTGTAAGTAGAGGAGATGATATTTAGAGGTTGTTCATGTCTAGAGATCTTAGATATCTCTGTGGCAACAAGAATCAAGGACAAGTTATGTGTAGAAGTTAAGATTTCAATTAAGATGATTATGGTCTTGCAAATCCAAGTAGCTTAATATTAATAATTTTCAAGTAGCCCAATCCAATTATAATTGGTAGCTCTTCAAGCTCAAGACACTCACCAATGCACATGTTTATTAACTTTGTAAGATTGCCAATTCCTATGACTATTTTCAATTTCTTGTACCTACACACTCTGAGTTTGATGAGTGTCATTGGAAACAATGTTGCAACTTCTCACAAGAATCAATAACAATCATCTTCACACAACCATCACAATGTAATACTCTAGAGAGAGTCCATACCCTCAAGACACAAGTCAAGCTCAAGCTATTGACACTTAGATATAATTAATTCTACTAGACTCTTCAGATGGAATATTTCTAATATGCTTATAAGTTCTTTAAAGGACTCCAATTAAAGATTGTTCAATGACATTTGAAATGTTATTTTGTTCGGCTTCACACTTGAATATGTGAATCATTCCAAGTAACTTAGATGTGAAAAACAAGATAGCTCTAGACAATTTGATATCCACAACTGTCATAAATGACCTGTGTCAAAGCTACTTGAGATTCCTTTAGTAATTGCACAACCACTATGAATCACCAGGGGGTGATTAAGCTTCTTGTATTCATTAATTTCGATCCTTTCAAGATTCCTTACACCAGAAAGAATAGTTATTTTCAGCAGCTTTATACATTTGATTATTTGAATCCCCTTCAAACAAGTTTGACATGCAAAATAGGGAAGCTCCTCAAGCACCAAACAATCTAATATCCACAAGTGCACCAAATGGTTCTTATTAAAGCTACTTCAAACCCCTTCTAAAATCCCACCATCAATTGGCTTTAGATGATTAAGCTTCCCGCATGCATCAATTGTAATGGTTTCTAGGCTACTTAGACCATAGAGTATAGGCAAGTTCTTAACATGAGGACACTCAATAATGCATAGCTCTGTAAGTTTTGGAAGATTTCCTATCCCTGCCATTAGATCCAAATTTTTGTACCACTGCACTGTGACTGTGAAGACTGAAGATTGACATTGAAAATATTATCATATAAAACTTCTCAGAAGAGTTAGTGGTACTTCTCTCTAGGAAGCTCAATTCAACAAGAAATGACAACTCCATCTCTAGATGCTCAGTAACATCCAACTCTATCATCTTTGAAGGATCATCCATTCTCGTGATCTTTTGTGAATGTTGGCAACATTGCATGATGAGTGTTTAAGTTTGTGTCCACAAACCTATTTGATGGCGTGACAAGTAAATGGGAAAGCAACATATAAGGATGCATTCTAAACATGGTTCTCATACAATATGGAGAAGTGTAATCCTAGTCATTTGTAGAAATCTATTTGAGTCTCGATGTAGTTCCACCAAAAATTTCATGCCATTATAGATTTAGGCATGATAGTATTAATAGGTGCATGGAGTGTAATATTTATAGACTAGCAACTAAAGGTTTGGTTATATTCCTCTAGCTATGAACATTAGCAAATTTTCCACAATCTCTTGACAACCTTCCTCTTACTTGATCATATTTACTCTTTTGTATGATTCTTTCATGTTTATGCATAAAATATCTTTTTTTTAAAAGTCATCTTCTTTACTATCTACTATGCAACATATTTTGAAAAAGCCATTAGATTCTCTCTATATAGAATTGATAGCCAGGGTGTCATCTTGAATCTCCAAAAGTTCATTAGTTGCCTTCTTTCACATGCATGAACATGTTGGTCTGACTTTTTGTGTAACAGAAGTTTTTTGTTCAATTGTAGAAAAGTCAAATTTATATTTCTAAGTAAAAAATAGGGTTTCTGGATAATCCATCCATTGGCTAGCCTTTGAAAAAACCTTATTAAAACCCTACATTCTTTCTATTCATAAATTGTCGGGCACAAATTTTTGAATTTTCAAATGAGATGAATATTCTGTCATCTTTTATCTTCTGTGCCCTCGAGATACCTTTCCTCTCATTTTCCCAACCGTTCGATCTAAGTAGATCTATCATTGTCGTTACCTCGCTATGCAAAAATGGACACCTTTTATGTATGGCGAGGTAGCGAGTCCTGAATATTTTACAAAACGGGACCGTAAAGTGAATATACGGTGGTCGGAGCTTTGTTTTCTAACTATTTATTATGCAGGTACACGTTGCAATTACCATCAAAAAATAGGAAAGGGAACCCAACAGAATGTTTGAAATCAGAGCCGGAATGGTGCTTTTTTCGACGCTTCACCATCTCGCTATCGAAAAAATTGTCCACTTCGCCGTTAGCGAAGTAGCGAGGCCCCGTGAAATCAAGAGCCGGTGACATTGCATTTTGCCGGTACCGTGACTACACCAGGTGGCGTGACAAGTACCAAATGTTGTTGTCAGAAGCAATTTAAATAACAAAAATAATTATCTGATGCCCCCTTGCATTTCCCGGTACGAAATTCATTAAAGTGTCGAAGCTCGCTACCTCGCTATCGAAAAAATCAGGCGCTTCGCTGTTAGCGAAGTAGCGAGGCCCCGTGAAATTTAAAATTCGATGGGACCTTTGGTGACATGGGATGATAATTAGGACTGCAGTAAAATCTTGACAAGTGCCAACTATGTAGAATTTTGTATTTCATCAATGCCCTTCTGATCAAATGTACAAAGAGATCCTGAGCGTCAGATTGGAACGGAATCAACAGTCCTCGCTACCTCGCTTTGAAAAATTCCATGCTTTTTAAGCTATGCAACATAGCGAATATGAATCAAAAGACTCCGTGCAGTTTCCTCACCCTTGATTGAGTATATGATCAACGGTTGTCATCTTCTCGCTATGAAGAGTTGCGAGGGAGATACTTATAGCGACATAGTGAATAGGGCCCACTGCCTTCTTTCTGAGCAAGCCCAGTAACATATCTTTTGACTGATTTCGGATCAGATCGACAGTTGTCACTTCTCGCTATGGCAAGGTGCTCGTTCTTTATGCATAACGAAGTAGCGACATGCTGACATGTGTCCTCAGTTGTCAGTGGGTCCAGATATAAGCGCCATCAAGGAAAAGAATTATATACGTGGTAAGTTCTCATTGGGTGAATTGACTGACATGTCAAATGCAACTCCTAGTTGTTCTCTCCGTATCACATGATCGTAGGATCTTTGAAAATCGACGACGCAGTTTTAAACACAGAATGTAGTGTCACTCTCTGTATTAATTAGACATGAAAGCATCGTCTATTAGAAAAAATAGAGTATAATACAGAGAGATTTCATCAGTTTCATCTTACGCGAGCAAAGATTTGGAGCCATTCTTGTGCAGAAGCAATTATTGAAGGAAAGTGTGCCGAAGTCTGGTAGAAATTGTGAAGTTGTCTGTTCGCAGAAAGTTTGCAGAAATACAGAGGAAAACAAAGACAGAATTCAAGTAAGTAGTACTACCATAATCTTCGTAGGCTTTTCAGTTTTTAAAAAATAGTCCAAGATGCCTCCGAAGAAGGGATTTTCAGGTGCAATAAACTATTTGGATAGGAATGTGCATGATGATTTGCTTGAGTTGCTCTCTGAGTCTACTGTAGAAACAGTGCAAGTTAAAAGGTTAACCTCATTGAACCCTAGGCTAAGGATAGCTGATGGATTGTATGATAAGGGTAATTGGGTCCAGGATGCTCAAACTTCTCAAACTGGTTTGAGTTTGTTCAAAAAGTGGTTTGCAGAAAGAAAATTATATGCCCCTCATGCCAATATATGGAATTTTGATCTTGGAAAGCTAGTTGTTCCCAGTGTGTTTATGGATTATGACCTGCTTGAAGCTGTAGCAAAAAGTTATGATCAAGCCACTAAGGTCATGAGAAGAATGGATGGTGAGGTTTTAATTACAATCAGTCCAGAAGAAATTAGGGAAGTTTTCAGCCTGGGACCTCTCACTAGGTATCATGTGCCCATTGATTTGATAGAGTTAGAAAAAGAATATAGGTCCAAAAGGGATGTAGTTAGACAAGGTGCACTGAAGGCCCACATAGGCAGAATTGGAAACCTACTAGAAATAACATCATCTTCTAAAGAACCTTTCAAGAAGTCATGCTTTAATGCCAGGGCAATAGAGATATACAGGACCCTGTGCAGAGTCTTCGGAGAGGGTGAAGAAGATTTTATTCCGGTGAGCTTCATGTATATGATCACCCAAATCTCCTGTTTCGGTGTAGAAATAATTTTTGATTTTGCATCTTACCTGGCTAATGAGATTCACAATGGATTGGTGGGGATTGAAAAGGGCAAGGTGGAAAAGGTTTGGGGTCAGTACTCCCTATTGATGCATATGTTTCTTTTTAAAAGGGGTTACATATTTCGGTAAAGAAATGGTTTTAAATAGGGAACAAGAGGGGGAGGCACTACCAGTTCAATTGTGGAGTGCAGACATGACTGGGGAAGCAGAAAATGCTAGTTTTGTTAGATTTGATAGGCACTTTTCTTCTAAACTAAGATGCCTCATATTGAGTGACAATCCAAGAATTCCTAAGGCACTAATGCACCTTGTTAGGCCTATGGACAAACCCCATAGTTTAAAAGTTTCACATAATTGGGGAGATATCATCCCATATCCAGTCTCAACTGTCATTAGGGTTTATGGATTCAAAGGGACACCCCGTGTACTACCCTATCAGGTGCCTTTAAAGGTAGGGGTAGCTAAATTTTTATGGCAGTTGGGAGGAGTGGAGGAGACCTTTTTGCACAAAAGGGGAACAGGATCAAATTTTCCTACTTGCACTGTAGCCCACCAGTTTGTAATAACTAAAGAAGGGTGGATCTTCCTCTACAAATTTTTGGATCAGTATAAGATGGCAGTATCTCATGCTTATTTTTGTGACAGAAGGTTTCTTTAATTCTGCTCTTAGACATAGGATCAAGCTTCATCCAAGTCAGCATGAATTCTATTTCCCTGAAGATATAATAAGGAATGAATATTCTATCCAAGAGCAAGAAACAAAGAAAGAGAAATGGAGAGTTTATTCAAAAGTTTTGGAGTTTATTAATTGTTTTGACAAGGATTACAGTCCTCTTAGTAATGTTGCAACTAATGCAGATAGAATAAATAAGCTCATGAGTACATTCTAAGAAATAATGGAGGTAATGAATGAGAAGAAACAACATTTTATTGACTCTTTTCCAGATAAAGCCAGAGAATTTATGAGGAAATTGGGTTTCACCCCTAACATAGGAGTAGGTCCACTGGTTGTGCGGAAGAGGATAGGATATATTGTTATTCGGGATCAGATGCCCATTGTAAACAAAGAAAAATAGATAATTGAATCTACTAGTACTGTCCTTGAAGAAAGACCCCCTGAACCATCTCCCAAAAGAAGAAAAATAATAAGGGAAGAGGAATCCCATGATGAAGGATACTCACCTTCCCAAACTCCAATGAGAATTGAGGAAGAGCAGCTCACTAATGAGCAAATTGAACAAATGGGGTCACAAGGAGGAGTTTTTGTTACTCAAGCAAAAATTGATGAAGGGAACCCTTAGGAGCCTCATGTGCCAAGTTTTGAATTAACTATAGCAGATTTTAGAGGAAGGGAATTAGACCCTATTTTGGAACAAGCCAGTCAGCAATTTTTGTCTGATAACAGTTTTGTAAAATCTAGGGCTTTCCATCAGTTTGCATGGAGGGAAAACATGCACATTTTTGAACAAAGATGTAGGAATATGAAAACAGAGCATCCAGAAATGGATGAAGCCTCCATTCAGAATCAAATAAAGGAACAAATGATACAAGAGTTCCAGAATATAACCCCTGACGAGGGTAGACAGATGGTGAAAAATGCAAATATTTTATTATTGCCCAATTGGGATATTGTTGATGCCTTAATTTTTAATTCCGTGTCAAATAATTTAGGATTACAGGATCCAGATAAAGAGGAATTCTTGGGAACAGAATTCAGTAATGATCAAGCTACCCTTGTTATGTGGTCACTAAGAAGAGGATCCAGGACTACTCCATTACAGCCTGATGATTCAGGACTAATAGGGAGTATCATTGTGAGGAGGGTCGCTGATACTTCAAATGTACAGGCAGCCCACATGAATGTGGACTATTCTAAATTTGCATTGGCCACTGCAGAAAGAGAAGAAAAGGAAATGACTAATTTGCAGAGTAAGTATGAAATAGTGGTGGATGCCTACAATCAAGAAGTAAAAAAGAGAATTGAGCTGGAAAACAGGGTATCTCAATTGGAGAAGATACTTGGAAAAAGAAAGGTGGGAGAATCCAGTACACTTAGAATTGCATACCCTTCACAATCATTTGTTGGATCAACCCCTATCATTGAAATACCTGACACCCCTGAAAGGCCCCAATTCTATACTGCAAAGGACTATGAAGCAGAAAAAACCAAATTACATGAGTTGCAGATAGAATTTAGAAATCAACAGGAAGACAAATTGAAGCACGGTGTGGTATATTTGAGGGATAAAATACAATGGTTAACTTTTTATGATCAGTTGACAAGAATTGTAACCCTCATGGATGAGTTGAATAAAGAAAAGGATAGACTGACTCTTCTTGCGTAGAAATGGAGGGAGAGAAATAATGATATTACAATCATATGTATATCTGCAGTCCAAATGCCTTATCATCAAGTTGAGAAGATTTTTTATTTATTAAATAAGCTAGAGAATTTTGATGATGAAAGAGATTCTTTATAGAGAAGATTAACACTCTGTTTTTTCCAATATATGGCTGAAAAATTCACTTTATTTCCTTGTGCTTTAGAATTTGTTGATACAATAAAGGAAAAAGAAAAATGGAAAAGGGAGTTGGAAGAATTATTTAATGAAAGAATAATAAACATCATGAGTGAGACTGGCCACTGGTTCTGGGCAAAGACAAATGAAGAGCTAGTAAAAATACAGTTATTTTATATTGCTATGAGAAAAGAATTTGATGATTTAGAAGAAAGTGCAAATTCTTTAATAAAGATACAAAGAGAAGCTCTAAGTTTTGATTGGCCAGATGATGATGCTTTTAATAAATGGAAAAATCAGTTATGGAATAGATGTCAGGAGACGATGAGGAAGAAGATGCAAAAGTAACAGTTACCTTTGTAATTAGTAATGAAGACATGGAAGATCCCCATATCAAAATGAGTTTGCAGGTAACTGAAGATTATACATCACTTTCAGACCTCATGGCTATGTACTACGAAGATGAAGAATGATTGTAAGAATAGATCACATTTTCTTGTCTCAACAACTGAGAAGCATAACAGAAAGGAACCCACCAAGGAATGTTTGTTGTAATAAACCTTTCTATTATTTTGTTCTTGTCTTTTTGACAGAATTATAGGTGAGTGCCTTTTTAAAAAAAGGACACTTGTCATTTGTCTTTAGCCTGAAGCTTGTGGCATCTCACACTATTTAAGTGAGATTCCAAGGCTAAAGAAGGGTCCGAATTCTATTTCTTCTAAGTATTGTGCTTAGTCTGGTTTTTGGTCCAAATTTGGAAAGCAAGTTTGTAATGTATTTTTCTATCAAATTCTCTGAGAATTCATGAATTTAGAATGAGCTGTGTTTCTTTCTGAAGACCATTTTGAGTCTATTGTAAAGGATATACCATTTTCAAAGGAAATGAATACAAATTATGAACTGTCCCCATATCAGTTCTTCCTGAATTTTGTCTCCTTTTAAATACTTAGCTACCTTGATGTTGTATGAGTAAAAGCTTGTGCAATTGAATGCAATCTAGTTAGGTTGTATATCCATTTATCATTGCTGTTAATTCAATGGATTAAATAAAGGCTTTGATGAATGTGATGAGATTTCTTAAGTATTGAAAAGGATTTTGAATGATAAATTCTGATAAGAATTGCTGATAGAATTTGTTGTAAAGCAATAAATTAGATCTAAGTTTTGCTATAGACTCTGAACCCCAATGGATTAGGCACTGATCAAGTTATTTCAGCTGAAGGAGAAGTATATTATAAATGGTTATTCAAATGCATCATCAAATCAAATTTTACTTTTATTTCCTGTAGATCTTCAAAATTGGCCATCACTTGTCTGCATGGAATGTTTTAGCTTCAGTTAGCCATTGTTGTTGAAAACATTTGCAGATCTATAGAAGAATTCTTGGCCATATCTGTTTATGGGATGTGTTTACCAAGTTAGTAAGAATTATATATATGTTTGAGGATCTTAAAATGAGAATCAGAATGAAACAAAGAATAATCCTCATACAGTTGATCCAGTTTTGAACCATCCCTGGGTACACCCACCCTGGTTTTGCAAAGCCAAAAGAGTAGAAAACCATCTGTGGTTTTGTTGAAGTTGGGTCCAAATACCTTGCATATGCAATTGTTAATAAGAATGGGCTAGTCTTTAGATTGTGTATGTACTGTCATTCTGGTATTAAGCATTTTGTCGCTTAGTGGTTTTAGTACTTTTTAAAACACCAACAAAATGGCAACTCTACTGGGGAATTGTCCAACACATCTGTGAAAAGTATTGCAATTTTCTTTGGTCCTGCTGTATACGTGTGTGTCTTATGATCTATGTTTTTCCCATGGTTATAAGGGAATCTTTCAGTACCAAACCTTGAGAATTTTAAAGAAGATAGAGCCCAAGTACCATTGCTACACACTGACATACCCAGCTTATCCAAGTGTCTTATCTAACAAGCAAGAGTTGCAGTCTTACGACATCAGTGATTGGTCTGTCTGTGCCGTATATTTTTGTCTCTACTTGTGTATTGTTTTCCTTCAGTCAGCAAAAGTGTCATTATATATCTTCCCGAAATAGGGTGGCGACTCAGTCAAGGTTTTGAAGCTAGTGCTTATTGTAACAAAAAGGTGAATATGGCTGACAAGAGGAAAAACACAAGAGCTTACATGAGAGCCAATCCCGATGTATCAATGTATACTGATCTACTCCAAGGTGGTAGGAAGAACCAAAATAAGAAAAAGACAGATCCAAATCCCACTTGGAAACCCAGAGGTAATGCATTCGTCAATTCCCATTATCAACCAGTAATAGGAAGAGAGTCTTCTTCGCCTAGCTCTGAATCCGAAACTACAAGACTCTTAGGAGGCATTTTCAGTACCCCATTACCAGATGAGAGAGTTTTTCAAGACAAGGATGTGTCTACTATGGGAATTTCTTTATTAAGACCAGATCCTATAGCAGATATGAATTATAGGCAAGAATTTAGGATTTCATCTGATAATCCTTTTAATCCCAGAGTAGCCCCATATGTAGAACCAAACCTTATAGATCTGGATGACCTTGTTGATTCTGAGGCAACTTCTGCAGACCCTAAAGAAGTGCACTTTGAAATAGAATTTTTGAAGAAATGGATTGCTGAGGAAGAAGCTAAATGCATTCCTCTTGAAAAAGAGAAGGAGCAAGCCACCTTAGATTCCATAATAGAAAGATATGCTCTGCTAAGAAGGATGGCTGCTTTGAAAGAACAAAATAAAAAATTAGAAGAGAATACCACAACTCTCCATAAGGATGTTTTTGGAGATGTTGATAATCTGAGAGCTAAAGTTCAAGAACAGGAGAAACGCCTAAATCAAAGGCAAGAACCAGTTATTGCTCAAGTTCAAGCCTATAAACCTGTTCAAGTTGATCCCGTAGAGCCCACTGCAAAAGCTCTAGATAAGGGGAAAGGCAAGGCTGTAGGAATCCAAATAAATGAGCCTCAAGCTATACCAAGCAAACCTATACAACCTTCCATGTCTAAATTAGATCTAGATCTTGAGAAGGCTCGAAAAGAGAGGGAAGATCTTGCAAAAGAACTTGAGAAGGTTGAGAATGAAGCTCAAGCTACAGAAACCAGAAAGAAAATCCAATTCATAAAGTCTAATTCTGCATTGGCTTCATGGCCCAATTTGTCTATCCCACCTACAAATCCTGCACCACCTAGTGGTCCCACAATTTCAACTCAGGGAGTACCCCAATCTGCTCCCACCTCATCTTCCACTATTGGCACCCAAGTCCCATTTGTCCCACCACAACAGTCCCAAGCTGCTCCCCTGAATCAAGCTAATATAGCTAGTACTTCAAATGTTCTTATTTTCCAGAAGAAACCTATATACTTGGAAAAATATAGACAAATATCATTTGCTGGTATTCCTGGTGCCCCACATCCCATATCATTTGATTTAAGAGATAAAGTGGTTAAGTTTTCTGGAAATAATGTTGTTACTGGTGAAGAACATTTGAGAATTTTCATTGACATGTTGAATGATTATGAAGTTGAACATGAGGACATGGTAATGAAATTGTTTGTGCATTCACTAACAGAGGATGCAAGGGATTGGTTTAGGAGGTTGCCTAATGACAGTATTACGTCATGGAGTGATTTGGAGAAATTGTTCAAGGAGCAATATGGGGACAACACTAATGTAGGATTCATGTTGAACGAGTTCAACAATATCAAGAAGAATCCAAATGAATCCACATTTGATTTCAATGTGAGATTCCAAAAAGGTATGTACAAACTTTTTCAATTTATGAGGTTAAATGAAGACGTCTGTCTCACAACCTATTTCAACACTTTTGATAGCAAAATGGCTTATCAATTGAGGGATAAAGATCCTAAAACTTTAAGAGATGCCTATAGAGTTGCAGTGAATATAGAGAATAATAGAAAGGCATCTGGCAAACTAGGTAGGAGGGACGACCCTAAGCTTTTTAATCCTAAAAACAATAATAAAAGGGAGGGTGACAAAACTCCTATAGGAAAAAAGCCCAAAGAACCTACTATAGGCCAGGTTTTAGAAATGCTCAAGAAGATGAATCCCACTAGTTTCAATAAGCCAAATGTTGCTGAAAGACCCCCTGTGAATAACAACAATTTCAATAGGTAGCCTAGGATGCAGAATTACCCTTACACTACTCAGTGGAAAGATGGTAAACCAGTTCCCAACCAGACCCAAACTGTGAAGGATAAGGGTACTCCAGACCCCCTGCAAAGGAACATTGTAAATATGAATGATGATGTACCATGGTGCATTATATGCCAATCACCTCATTCTGCTGATTATTGTGTTGTTGCTCAGTCATTCACCCAAGCTCAAGGAGTACAAGCTGAAGAAGAAACTGAAGAGAAAAACCATGATGATATAAGCTGCAATATGGTGAGTATGTGTGATGATTTGATAGATTCTGATTCAGAAGAGCCTGAAAATGATATTACTAGCCAGAGAATTGCTTACCAGCTACATCATCAGCAAGTGCTTTCAGATGATGACGGGTATGATATAGATAAGGTATGCAGTACATTTTATGATGTAGGTCTCACAAGTTTAAGAATGCCCTCCAAGGAGGAAATTGACAGAATTACAGCCGAAATGATTTCACAAGTCCATAGTAATTATAATTTGAGAAATAGAGCAGTAACTAATGATGTAGGAAGGCCATCTAGTGTGTTCATCAAAGACATCACTCATAAGATGAATGATCAAAACAAGAAAGTCAATGTAGATGTGCCTAAGATCAAGGAGAACAAGGGTAAGAAATGGGAACCAAAGAAGAAGGTTCAATTTCAGATAAGTGAAGCAACAAAACTAGTTGTGCAACCAAAGAAGTCAGAATCGGATGTTATCAAGCAAAATGTGGTGCCTACTACTCAAAAGACTCTGATTCTAGGTACTATTGTAAAACCTACTGTGGTTGAACCTGTTGATATGATATCCATGTTATCTCAAATTACTGTAAAAGTGCCCTTGTCTGAACTTTTTAGAATTGAAGAGCATAAGAATAAGGCTTTGTCATGGTTGGGTGGAATAGCAAACAATAATATTATTGTAGATCAAGTTGTGTCCCAACAGACCCCATTAGTAATAGAGGACAGCGGTATCATATCCCAGATTTCTCAAATGTTTCTAGATGATTCCTTCATGGCATTCATAGAAGATATTGATCCTTTTTTCCTTAGTCTAATCATAAAGGGGAAGACCTTAAAAAATTGCATGATAGACTCAGGAGCTTCCAACACTATAATGCCTTTCAAAGTAATGAAAGCCTTAGGATTGAAGGTGGATACCAAGCAGGGCAGATGCAGAGGGATGGATGCTAGGGAAGTCCCAGTCATAGGTACTATAAATGCCTTACCATTCAAACTGGTTGCCTATCCTGAAGTAGAATTAACCATGTCTATCCTTGTCGTAGATATACCTCCACACTACGGAATGTTACTCTCCAGAAAATGGAGTGTTGCCATGGGGGGAAGCCTACAATGTGATCTTACTTATGCCACTTTTCATATAGGGGACAAAGCTGTCAGGGTAAATAGGGAACCAAGGGTTAACCACATCTTAGATGAAGAAATTGACAAAGATACCACTTGTTTCCTAGACACTGGGATTAATGCTTTCAGGGCTGAATTAATTATTTAGGAAGTTGAAAATTTACCTGCTATCATCGAAAATGAAGTTGAATGTTGCATGAATTCACCAAAATTATGGACAATGTTCTTTGATGGGGCTAGTTCTAAAGAGGGTGCAGGGGTAGGTGTAGTCTTTGTGTCCCCTGAAAATAACACTTTTAGGTATTCATTCACCTTGAAGTTTGCCTGCACTAATAATATTGCAGAATATGAAGCATTGCTGTTAGGACTCAAAGTTTCCATACATCATAAAATTAAGAAGTTATGTGTCATAGGGGATTCTGAACTAATTATCTCTCAGATCAAAGGAACCTACTCATCCAAGAATAGGAGATTAAAACAATATAGAAATGCAGTCTGGGATCAGATAGAATTCTTTGATGCATTTGGGATCTCATGGAGAGATAGGACCCAAAATAAGATGGCTAATCTGTTGGCATAGCCATCAAGCCAAAAGAAATATCATTTGCAGGAATCTCCCAAATTGAGGTGCAAAACAGGCCTTCCATACCTGACAACATTGAAAATTAGCAAATTTTTGAAGATGACAAAGATATTACAAATATTTTGTTAAATGAAGACAAGTACCACGGTCAGGAGATGGATTGCAGTGGATTGATTGAAACCATAAATGGGAAGGAAACCATTTTTGGTCAAGAGATAATGCAATTGAAAACAAATAAGATGTCGAAGGGGTTAGTAGTCTTGGAAAATATTTTTGATAGCCAAGACAGAGTAAAATCAGGAGTTAACGACCCCAAACCCTAGGAGTTAGAAGAAATAAACTTGGGTACTGATGAAGTTCCTAAAAGGGTTTATATTGGCCAAGATCTGCCTGTTGAAATCAGGAAAACATTGATTGACCTACTTAGAAAATACAGACATGTTTTTACTTGGTCATATGATCACCTTAAGGCTTATAGGGAGGATCTTTTCCAGCATGTCATACCATTGAAGGAAAATGTAAGACCTTTCAGGCAAAAACAGAGACCAATCAATCCTACCCTTGCCCCAAAAATGCAAGAAGAACTAAGAAAACTAAGAGATGGTGGGATAATCAAACCAATCAGGCATTCCACCTGGGTTTCAAACTTGGTTCCTGTTAGGAAGAAGAATGGAGATATTAGGCTTTGTGTTGATTTTAGAAATTTAAACATTGCATCTCTTAAAGACAATTATGGCTTACCTAATATGGAAGCCATGTTACAGCAAGTAACTGGCTCTGAATTGATGTCAATGATGGATGGTTGCTCTGGGTATAATCAAGTTCTAGTAAAAGAAAGTGAACAGTTCAAGACAGCCTTCACAACTCCCTGGGGAACATATGTGTATGTGAGGATGCCTTTTGGCTTGATTAATGCAGGAGCTACCTTCCAAAGAGCCATGGATGTAGCATTTCATGAGTATATTGAAAAATTTATGGTTGTGTACCAGGATGATCTTACGGCGTATTCTAATAAGGCTGAAGATCACTGCAAACATTTGGAAAAAAACTTTATAAAAGGCCTGGAATATGGGGTATCTTTAAACCCAAAGAAATGCACATTCGGGGTCACAGAAGGAAAATTATTAGGACACATAGTGTCTAAGGATGGGGTAAAAATAGATCCTGAAAGGGTAGTAGCTATTGATAAAGTCCCCAAACCAAAAAATGTGAAAGGAATTCAGTCCTTTTTTGGCCAAGTAAATTTTTTGAGGAGATTTGTTACCAATTTTGCTGAAATCAGTAGACCCATCTCAAAGATGCTCAAGAAGGGAGCCGTTATAGATTGGAGTGGTGAACCTTCACAAGCATTCCAGGATATAAAAACTACAATAAAAAATGCTCCAGTGCTGAGGACCCCAGATTATGCAAAACCCATGCATATTTTCTCTTTTGCATCATTCCATACTGTAGCTGCAGTTTTATTACAGAAGAATCAAGAAGGATATGAGCAACCTATTGCCTTTTTCAGCAAGTCACTACAGCCTGCTGAATTGAAGTATGAAATAAATGAAAAGAAAGCATATGCTTTGGTAAAGGTTGTAAAAGCTTTCAGAAGTTACTTGGTAGGTGCTACTGTTATCGCTTTTGTACCTAGTGCTACAGTCAAGGATATATTCTCTCAACAGGAAGTATCAAGCAGGAGGTGTAGATAGATCAATAGAATCCAGGAATTTAACATTGATATACAAATAACAAAGTTAGTAAGAGGTCAAGGTTTGGCCAAACTCATGGCCGAAACTAATCTAGAAGCTAATCAGATAAATCTGGTAAATGATAATCTCAGAGCTGACTTATGTGACATGGACCAATGTGACTGGTACACCAATGTCATATATTACTTGCAACATATGGAAGTTCCTCCCCATCTGCCTGACAATGAAAAGAGGAATACTAAATTGCAAGCCATCAGGTATATAATTGTCCAAAATAACCTATGGTGGAGAAACTTTAAGGGAGTCCTGTTGAAATGTGTTGATAAAGAAAAGGCAAAAGAGGTTTTGAAAGAAATGCATGTTGGAGTATGTGGAGGACACTACATGGCCAAAACTACTGCACATAAGATAATGAGGGCTGGATTCTGGTGGCCTTCTCTGTTCAAGGATGCTCAATTTATGGTTAGAAAATGTGATCCTTGTCAGAGGTTTGCTGGAAAGCTGAAATTCTCAAGAAATACTCCATTAAAGCCAGTTGAGATTCAAGCACCTTTTCAACAATGGGGTCTGGACTTCATAGGAGAGATTTTCCCCAAGTCTAGCACTAGCTATTCTTGGATTCTGGTTGCTACTAACTACTTTACAAAATGGATAGAGGCTATCCCCACAAGAAATGCGACAAGTAAAGTGGTAAATAATTTTCTGTTGAATAATATTATTTCTAGATTTGGATGTCCACAGAGAATTGTCACAGATAATGCTATGTGCTTCAGATCTGAGGAGTTCATCAATTTTTGTGATAAATATGGAATGACAAGGTCATCATCTGCTCCATATCATCCACAAGGGAATGGACAAGCTGAGTCCACAAATAAGAGCCTGTTGAAGGTCATTAAGAGAACCTTGGATGATAATAAAAAGGCATGGGATTCGAAGTTACAGTTGGCAATATGGGCTGACAGAGTAACTGTAAAGAAAGCAATTGGTGTAGCTCCATTTGATTTAGTGTACGAGATTCAAGCCAGAATGCCTCAGAACAACTTGATGGGACTTTATAATTACATCCAGTTATATGATGAAGATATTACAGATGAAATGCAAGAAAGAATGGATGAATTGGTAGGACTGACCGAAACCAGAAGAGAAGCATCTTTAAGGAGCCAAAAGTTGCAATTGCAAGTCAAGACACTCTACGATAAAAGAACTGTAAGCAGAAAATTTGAAAATGGAGATTTAGTCTTAATGTGGAATGCCATAATTGAAGATAAAGGAAAACATGGCAAATTTGATCCTATTTGGTTAGGCCCATATCTCATTGAAGATACTTGGGGTGAAGATTCTTATAAACTCAAATATATATTTGACAATATTCTTGAATTGCCAGTTCATGGACAGTTCTTGAAGAGGTATTTTTCTTGAAAAATACTTATTTTCTTCCATGAGCAGTAGTTTTAGGGTTTCTTGTTGTTTTGTTTGTAAATCCTTGTAAGTATCCTTGTGCAGTCTGTTTCCTTGTTTTTGTGTGTTGCTTTGTGCTCTCTGAAGAAGTTGTCATTTTTGCACCATGTATGTGGTCTGCTCTCTCAGAGATTCTGAATTCTTGCATAGACTCAAGTAGTCTATCATCCCCAGATAGAGCCACTGTTGGTCTGACTTTTTGTGTAACAGAAGTTTTTTGTTCAATTGTAGAAAAGTCAGATTTTTATTTCTAAGTAAAAAATAGGGTTTCTGGATAATCCATCCATTGGCTAGCCTTTGAAAAAAACTTATGAAAACCCTACGTTCTTTCTGTTCATAAATTGTTGGGCGCAAATTTTTGAATTTTCAAATGAGACGAATATTCTATCATCTTGTATCTTCTGTGCCCCCGAGATACCTTTCCTCTCATTTTCCCGGTCGTCCGATCTAAGTAGATCTACCGTTGTCGTTACCTCGCTATGCAAAAATGGACACCTTTTATGTATGGCGAGGTAGCGAGTGCTAAATATTTTACAAAACGGGACCACAAAGTGAATATACAACGGTCGGAGCTTTGTTTTCTGACTGATTTATTATGTAGGTACACGTTGCAATTACCGTCAAAAAATAGGAAAGGGGACCCAGCAGAATGTTTAAAAACAGAGCCGGAATGGTGATTTTTTCAACGCTTCGCCATCTCGCTATCGCAAAAATTGTCCACTTTGCCGTTAGCGAAGTAGCGAGGCCCCGTGAAATCAAGAGACGGTGACATTGCATTTTGCCGGTACCATGACTACACCAGGTGGCATGACAAGTACCAAATGCCGTTGTCAGAAGTAGTTTAAATAACAAAAATAATTATCTGATGCCCCCTTGCATTTCTCGGTACGAAATTCATTAAAGTGCCGGAGCTCGCTACCTCGCTATCAGAAAAATCAAATGCTTCGCCGTTAGCGAAGTAGCGAGGCCCCGTGAAATTTAAAAGTTGGTGGGACCTTTGGTGACATGGGATGATAATTAGGACTGTAGTAAAATCTTGACAGGTGCCAACTATGTAGAATTCTGTATTTCATCAATGCCCTTCTGATCAAATGTACAAAGAGATCCTAAGCATCAGATTGGAACAGAATCAACAGTCCTCGCTACCTCACTTTGAAAAATTGCATGCTTTTTAAGCTATGTGACATAGTGAATATGAATCAAAAGACTCTGTGTAGTTTCCTCACCCTTGATTGAGTATATGATCAACGGCTATCATCTTCTCACTATGAAGAGTTGCGAGGGAGATACTTATAGCGACATAGCGAATAGGGCCCACCGCCTTCTTTCTGAGCAAGCCCAGTAACATATCTCTTGATCGATTTCGGATCAAATCGATGGTTGTCGCTACTTCACTATGGCAAGGTGCTCGTCCTTTATGCATAACGAAGTAGTGACATGCTGACACGTGTCCTCAGTTGTCAGTGGGTCCGGATATGAGCGCCATCAAGGAAAAGAATTATATACGTGGTAAGTTCTCATTGGGTGAATTGACCGACATGTCAAATGCAACTCCTAGTTGTTCTCTCCGTATCACATGATCGTAGGATCTTTGAAAATCGACGACACAGTTTTAAACACAGAATGTAGTGCCACTCTCTGTATTAATTAGACATGAAAGCATTGTCCGTGAGAAAAAATAGAGTATAATACAAAGAGATTTCATCAGTTTCATCTTACGCGAGCAAATATTTGGAGCCATTCTTGTGCAGAAGCAATTACTGAAGGAAAGTGTGCCGAAGTCAGGTAGAAATTGTGAAGTTGTCTGTTCACAGAAAGTTTGCAAAAATACAGAGGAAAACAAAGACAGAATTCAAGTAAGTAGTACTACCATAATCTTCGTAGGCTTTTCAGTTCTGTAAAAAATAGTCCAAGATGCCTCCGAAGAAGGGATTTTCAAGTGCAATAAACTATTTGGATAGGAATGTGCATGATGATTTGCTTGAGTTGCTCCCTGAGTCTATTGTAGAAACAGTGCAAGTTAAAAGGTTAACCTCATTGAACCCTAGGCTAAGGATAGCTGATGGATTGTACAATAAGGGTAATTGGGTCCAGGATGCTCAAACTTCTCAAACTAGTTTGAGTTTGTTCAAAAAGTGGTTTGCAGAAAGAAAATTATATGCCCCTCATGCCAATATATGGAATTTTGATCTTGGAAAGCTAGTTGTTCCCAGTCTGTTTATGGATTATGACCTGCTTGAAGCTGTAGCAAAAAGTTATGATCAAGCCACTAAGGTCGTGAGAAGAATGGATGGTGAGGTTTAAATTACCATTAGTCCAAAAGAAATTAGGGAAGTTTTCAGCCTGGGACCTCTCACTAGGTATCATGTGCCCATTGATTTGATAGAGTTAGAAAAAGAATATACGTCCAAAAGGGATGTAGTTAGACAAGGTGCACTGAAGGCCCACATAGGCAGAATTGGAAACCTACCAGCAATAACATCATCTTCTAAAGAACCTTTCAAGAACTCATGCTTTAATGCCAGGGCAGTAGAGATATACAGGACCCTGTGCAGAGTCTTCGGAGAGGGTGAAGAAGATTTTATTCCGGTGAGCTTCATGTATATGATCACCCAAATCTCCTCTTTCCGTGTAGAAATAATTGTTTATTTTGCATCTTACCTAGCTAATGAGATTCACAATGGATTGGTGGGGATTGCAAAGGGTAAGGTGGAAAAGGTTTGGGGTTAGTACTCCCTATTGATGCATATGTTTCTTTTTAAAGGGGTTACATATTTCGGTAAAGAAATGGTTTTAAATAGGGAACAAGAGGGGGAGGCACTACCAGTTCAATTGTGGAGTGCAGACATGACTGGGGAAGCAAAAAATGCTAGTTTTGTTAGATTTGATAGGCACTTTGCTTCTAAACTAAGATGCCTCATATTGAGTGACAATCCCAGAATTCCTAAGGCACTAATGCACCTTGTTAGGCCTATGGACAGACCCCATAGTTTAAGAGTTTCACATAATTGGGGAGATATCATCCCATATCCAGTCTCAACTGTCATTAGGGTTTATGGATTCAAAGGGACACCCCATGTACTACCCTATCAGGTGCCTTTAAAGGTAGGGGTAGCTGAATTTTTATGACAGTTGGGAGGAGTGGAGGAGACCTTTTTGCACAAAAAGGGAACAGGATCAATTTTTCCTACTTGTACTGTAGCCCACCAGTTTGTAATAACTAAAGAAGGGTGGATCTTCCTCTACAAATTTTTGGATCAGTATAAGATGGCAGTATCTCATGCTTGTTTTTGTGACACGGAAGGTTTCTTTAATTCTACTCTTAGACATAGGATCAAGCTTCGTCCAAGTCAGCATGAATTCTATTTCCCTGAAGATATAATAAGGAATGAATATTCTATCCAGGAGCAAGAAAGAGAAAGAGAAATGGAGAGTTTATTCAAAAGTTTTGGAGTTTATTAATTGTTTTGACAAGGATTACAGTCCTCTTAGTAATGCTGCAACTAATGCAAATAGAATAAATAAGCTCATGAGTGCATTCTAAGAAATAATGGAGGTAATGAATGAGAAGAAACAACATTTTATTGATTCTTTTCTAGATAAAGCCAAAGAAGTTTTGAGGAAATTGGGTTTCACCCCTAACATAGGAGTAGGTCCACTGGTTGTGCGAAAGAGGATAGGATATGTTGTTATTTGGGATCAAATGCCCATTGTAAACAAAGAAAAATAGATAATTGAATCTACTAGTACTGTCCTTGAAGAAAGACCCCCTGAACCGTCTCCCAAAAGAAGAAAAATAATAAGGGAAGAGGAATCCCATGATGAAGGATACTCACCTTCCCAAACTCCAATGAGAATTGAGGAAGAACAACTCACTAATGAGCAAATTGAACAAATGGGGTCACAAGGAGGAGTTTTTGTTACTCAAGCATAAATTGATGAAGGGAACCCTCAGGAGCCTCCTGTGCCAAGTTTTGAATTAACTATAGCAGATTTTAGAGGAAGGGAATTAGACCCTGTTTTGGAACAAGCTAGTTAGCAATTTTTGTCTGATAACAGTTTTGTAAAATCTAGGGCTTTCCATCAGTTTGCATGGAGGGCAAACATGCACATTTTTGAACAAAGATGTAGGAATATGAAAACAGAGCATCCATGAATGGATGAAGCCTCCATTCAGAATCAAATAAAGGAACAAATGATACAAGAGTTCCAGAATATAACCCCTGACGAGGGTAGACAGATGGTGAAAAATGCAAATATTTTATTATTGCCCAATTGGGATATTGTTGATGCCTTAATTTTTAATTCTGTGTCAAAAAATTTAGGATTACAGGATCCAGATAAAGAGGAATTCTTGGGAACAGCATTCAGTAATGATCAAGCTGCCCTTGTTATGTGGTCACTAAGAAGAGGATCCAAGACTACTCCATTACAGCCTGATGATTCAGGACTAACAGGGAGTATCATTGTGAGGAGGGTCGCTGATACTTCAAATGTATAGGCAGCCCATATGAATGTGGACTATTCTAAATTTGCATTGGCCACTGCAGAAAGAGAAGAAAAGGAAATGACTAATTTGCAGAGTAAGTATGAAATAGTGGTGGATGCCTACAATCAAGAAGTAAAAAGGAGAATTGAGCTGGAAAATAGGGTATCTCAATTGGAGAAGATACTTAGAAAAAGAAATGTGGGAGAATCCAGTACACTTAGAATTGCATACCCTTCATAGTCATTTGTTGGATCAACCCCTATCATTGAAATACCTGACACCCCTGAAAGGCCCCAATTCTATACTGCAGAGGACTTTGAAGCAGAAAAAACCAAATTACATGAGTTGCAGATAGAATTTAGAAATCAACAGGAAGAAAAATTGAAACAGGGTGTGGTATATTTGAGGGATAAAATACAATGGTCAACTTTTTATGATCAGTTGACAAGAATTGTAACCCTCATGGATGAGTTGAATAAAGAAAAGGATAGACTGACTCTTCTTGCGCAGAAATGGAGGGAGAGAAATAATGATATTACAATCATATGTATATCTGCAGTCCAAATGCCTTATCATCATGTTGAGAAGATTTTTTATTTATTAAATAAGCTAGAGAATTTTGATGATGAAAGAGATTCTTTACAGAGAAGATTAACACTCTATTTTTTCCAATATATGGCTGAAAAATTCACTTTATTTCTTTGTGCTTTAGAATTTGTTGATACAATAAAGGAAAAAGAAAAATGGAAAAGGGAGTTGGACGAATTATTTAATGAAAGAATAATAAACATCATGAGTGAGACTGGCCACTAGTTCTGGGCAAAGACAAATGAAGAGCTAGTAAAAATACAGTTATTTTATACTGCTATGAGAAAAGAATTTGATGATTTAGAAGAAAGTGCAAATTCTTTAATAAAGATACAAAGAGAAGCTCTAATTTTTGATTGGCCATATGATGATGCTTTTAATAAATGGAAAAATCAGTTTATGGAATAGATGTCAGGAGACGATGAGGAGGAAGATGCAAAAGTAACAGTTACCCTTGTAATTAGTAATGAAGACATGGAAGATCCCCAGATCAAAGTGAGTTTGCAGGTAACTGAAGATGATACATCACTTTCAGACCTCATGGCTATGTACTCCGAAGATGAAGAATGATTGTAAGAACAGATCATATTTTCTTGTCTCAACAACTGAGAAGCATAGCAGAAAGGGACCCACCAAGGAATGTTTGTTGTAATAAACCTTTCTGTTATTTTGTTCTTGTCTTTTTGATAGAATTATAGGTGAGTGCCTTTTTTAAAAAAGGACACCTGTCATTTTTCTTTAGCCTAAAGCTTGTGGCATCTCACACTATTTAAGTGAGATTCCAAGGCTAAAGAAGGATCCGAATTCTATTTCTTCTAAGTATTGTGCTTAGTCTGGTTTTTGGTCCAAATTTGGAAAGCAAGTTTGTAATGTATTTTTCTATCAAATTCTTTGAGAATTCATGAATTTAGAATGAGTTGTGTTTCTTTCTGAAGGCCATTCTAAGTCTATTGTAAAGGATATACCATTTTCAAAGGAAATGAATACAAATTATGAACTGTCCCCATATCAGTTCTTCCTGAATTTTGTCTCCTTTTAAATACTTAGCTACCTTGATGTTGTATGAGTAAAAGCTTGTGCAATTGAATGCAATCTAGTTAGGTTGTATATCCATTTATCATTGCTGTTAATTCAATGGATTAAATAAAGGCTTTGATGAATGGGATGAGATTTCTTAAGTATTGAAAAGGATTTTGAATGATAAATTCTGATAAGAATTGCTGATAGAATTTGTTGTAAAGCAAAAAATTAGATCTAAGTTTTTCTATAGACTCTGAACCCCAATGGATTAGGCACTGATCAAGTTATTTCAGCTGAAGGAGAAGTAGATTATAAATGGTTATTCAAATGCATCATCAAATCAAATTTTACTTTTATTTCTTGTAGATCTTCAAAGTTTGCCATCACTTGTCTGCATGGAATGTTTTAGCTTCAGTTAGCCATTGTTGTTGAAAACATCTGCAGATCTATAGAAGAATTCTTGGCCATATCTATTTATGGGATGTGTTTACCAAGTTAGTAAGAATTATATATATGTTTGAGGATCTTAAAATGAGAATCAGAATGAAACAAAGAATAATCCTCATACAGTTGATCCAGTTTTGAACCATCCCTGGGTACACCCACCCTGGTTTTGTAGAGCCAAAAGAGTAGAAAACCATCTGTGGTTTTGTTGAAGTTGGGTCCAAATACCTTGCATATGCAATTGTTAATAAGAATGGGCTAGTCTTTAGATTGTGTATGTACTGTCATTCTGGTATTAAGCATTTTGTCGCTTAGTGGTTTTAGTACTTTTTAAAACACCAACAAAATGGCAACTCTACTGGGGAATTGTCCAACACATCTGTGAAAAGTATTGCAATTTTCTTTGGTCCTGCTGTGTACGTGTGTGTCTTATGATCTATGTTTTTCCCGTGGTTATAAGGGAATCTTTCAGTACCAAACCTTGAGAATTTTAAAGAAGATAGAGCCCAAGTACCATTGCTACACACTGACATACCCAGCTTATCCAAGTGTCTTATCTAACAAGCAAGAGTTGCAGTCTTACGACATCAGTGATTGGTCTGTCTGTGCCGTATATTTTTGTCTCTACTTGTGTATTGTTTTCCTTCAGTCAGCAAAAGTGTCATTATATATCTTCCCGAAATAGGGTGGCGACTCAGTCAAGGTTTTGAAGCTAGTGCTTATTGTAACAAAAAGGTGAATATGGCTGACAAGAGGAAAAACACAAGAGCTTACATGAGAGCCAATCCCGATGTATCAATGTATACTGATCTACCCTAAGGTGGTAGGAAGAACCAAAATAAGAAAAAGACAAATCCAAATCCCACTTGAATACCAACAGAACAATTGCGAAGAATGTGAAAGAAAATGGATGTTAACCTAAGTAGAATTGAATTGCTAGATTATCATTTGCTTAGAAGGAATTTCCTTCACAGTCATGGAGGCTAAGGCTGGGACCACTTTCCTCAATCCCCTAGCTACAAACATAGAAAAAAGTCTCAATACTCACAAATAAGAGACTGAAAATTAGAACTCGAATCAAATTTTGTGATGGCCAGTTCATCAGCCCCCTTTTCATTTTACTATTCCCTGAAAGAACCTTATTCAAGAACTGATACATCCATTTGAATGTAATGATTTGAAGGTAGTTTCTACCGGATTCTAGGCTAGGAAAGGGTTTGCACCTTGGTCGAACTCAAGATAGATAGGTAGTTTTAAGCATTTCAGCGAGCAAATCCCTAGCTAAGTGTCCATATTCACAATCCAAACATTTAAATTGTGCATCCTCATAATCAAGGTTTTGTGCCCACAATATGTTCTCCAGTTGACCATTCATCATGGTAGGGAGTGGGTTGTTGAAATCCAGTTCAACTCATATCCAAATCTCAAAGCAGCCAACATATTAGTTTCCTAATTTCCACCAGTTCTGTAGGGCCTATAATCAAATGCGAGGGAAATTCCCTTAGTGGGTTAACCCTACACCTCAGACACAAGGATTCCATACATAATTAGCTAGACAAAAACCTTGTTCAAGGACCTTGACTCTATCAACTATTTTTTTGTGACAACACAAGAATTAAGTTATTTTTTGACAGGATAATATCTAGACCTTCCTCTACTGGCCATATTCTTCTTGTCCATTTCCCCAGATATTATCCCATCCACCAAAATTTGAATATAACACACACTTTTGCATGTATTGGTTTTTCTTGAATGAGTCTTCTATTCATGCCTCACTATCTTACACATCATAGAGCTACACTATATTCTTCAGCCGATCACCACCATATACATTCTTCGCTCACAAATTTAAAGCCCACTCTAAGGAACAAACTCAGAACTTGAATAAGATTACTTACATATCCCAATGTTTAGTCCAAAAGAAAATCTTTAAATATGACATACTAGAAATTAGTATCTTGACTTCATTGTAGAGCTTTTTCTCCTATGGTTATAGTCTTGCGGTATAAGGAGTCTTTAAACCAATGAATTAAAAGGAAGCATATGCCTCGGACTGTGTGTGTGAATCTGGGACCAATTATTGACAAGGATCAAATAGTGGGGCTATCAGTAACTATTTTATCTTGAGCAACTGAACTTTGGATGGAAGAAGTTGCCAACATTTTTTCTCATGGTCATTATATAGTGAAACTTATTGCTTTAATCATAGTACCCTAAACCCTAAACCCTATCACAGCCTCTTCTACTGCATCCTTAGGACCTAAGGATGGATACTTGGATAAAATTCCCAAGGTTTTGTACCATATACCTTGCCTCCCCACTGGAATCGAAATATTCTTGTACAATGCCATCTCCATTCAAATCAAACACAAACACATAATCCACTAAAATTTTACCTATTACAATGGTCCCCTACACAATGTCGTGGTAAAGAAAACCTATTATCATATATGCCATGAAAATTTTACCCGTTATAATGGTCCCTACACAATGCCATGGTAAAGAAAACCTATTATCATATATGCCACTAAAATTTTACCTGTTACAATGGTCCCTACACAATTCCATGGTAAAAAAAAACCTATTATCATATATGCCACTAAAATTTTACCTGTTACAATGGTCCCTACACAATGTCGAGTCCTCTCTTCTGGAACCCCCCTTGAAAATCTATACCCTCATGTGAGCAAAATGCTAGAAGTGAAGGAGTTGAAGTGCCCTTGGATTGATGCAGGCGAAATCATATCAAATCTCTAGACATACCATTAACTCGCACTTCTCACGAATACTCTGGAATCCTCGACACCAAATGAAATGTGATATATTTTTACCCCTTTTTTTTGTTTTATGTTGCGGTGTGTGTCGCAATTGTGACCAACACAGGCATGTTATAAAAAAAAAATTAAAAAATTTGCTTTATAAATCGACCAACCAACCCATTTAAAATACTTAGTCAAAAAATTTCGTCAAAATTTAGGGTAAAATGCACTAGTGACTTAACATAATATCATCATCCCTAAATCCAACATCTTCAAACTTGTTGCAATATTTTCAATAAAACTAATCCTCATTCATTAAATGTAGATTGCCTCTTATTGTTTCTTGAAATTCACAGCCGTTGTAATTATGAAATCACAATCTCCTTATTTACTTTCATAATTGACATTCCTTTCATATTAACATTCCACTTAGATTACTTCTAATTGAGACTACTAATAATCCATTTGACTAATCCAAGTGATCAATAAGACTTGATCCATCATTGCTATTATTCCTCATATCATCATCTCCTTGGTGTGAGTATGCAATGTTCCCTCTATATAGTTACTTTGATTCTATCTGATTTCCCAATGTCCTTGTAGTTTCCTTGGAGAATATTTCTCACTTTTCATTTTGATATGTAGTAGGGTTTGCCTTGGTTTTAAGGAGATTGTATGTATTAAAATCTTCAAAATACATGTTTCCACTATTTGCTCCCTCTTTTACAGTTGCCTTTAATGAAATGTTAGGCTCCCTCTAAATATCAATCTCCTTCTTCCTGCACTAAGATTCTCAGCGGAAAAAAATCAAGACACATAGTTCTTATAATATGTATTGAATATAATAATATTATTATAATAAAATACAAATAAATATATATTTTGAACATATATACATATATTCAATCTTCTATATATGCATTTCGCTCTATATTTTCAACACATTATTTCCTTACTAGTTTCACCTAAAATGATTTAAAAAAAAATTAATAAATTGAAATAATGTTGAACATAACAAAAAACGTATCTCTCCTTTTCATAAAATCATAAACAATCTCAATATGCCTCAACATAGAAATGCCAATATTATCCTTATATAAAATATTGTGAATCATATTCTTATATTCTAATATATAAAATATTGAGAGAAAGGTATTTGTCATACTATACCTCATAACCTTACCTCCTTGTGAGGATCCACAAATCCACTGTTAGTGCCACTCCTTTTGTATGTTTTCATCATTGTTGAAAAATTTATAGAAATATACACAAACACAAATTACAATTTACAAACATGAATAACATTTAAACCCTAAATAGAATTCCCCCATCCAGGTTTACACTATGGCTTCTCACTCCCCTATATTTTCAAAATCACGCCTCCCTGTGGATCTCTCCCAAGGTTTTGCTTCTGCCTCTGTGTGTGGCACAGTGGATGGAGTCCTTGTGGGGGGGGGGGGGTAGGGCTTGTGTCGTTCATCCTCCTCCCGTTTCAACTTCGTTTGCACCCAATGCCTCTGTGGGAACCACTATTTTGGCCTCTCCTATTTGGTCGGTGGGTTCCCCTCCTGTGATTTGTGTTGCTAGCCCACAGAGTAGGGTTTCCTCCTATGCTAATGTGGTTGCATTTGAGGTCAATTTGCATGGTGATGTTCCTCCGGTGGGTATCTCTTTAGGGCCTTCTCGTTCCCGAGAGGCCTCTCCAGTGAGTGTATCTAGCCCAGCAAGAGTTGTTTTAGATCAAGATATTACTGATGAAATTTTTAATACAACAGACAAGTTCTCTGCCCTAGCCGCTATTTTTCAATTTAGAGGTTTTTGGTCCTCTCTTTCTACTCTCCATGTTTGGATCTCCAAGCATTAGGAACCAATCTTAGATAATGGTGTTTAGATCTTCATGAATGCTAAAGGATTCTTCATTATCAAGTTTGCATCTGCTGAAGACAGGAAAACTATTATGTGTGATAGTTTCTCATGGCAAGATCATTTCCCACTCATGGCCAAACCGTGGCATATGGATTTTGACCCGCTCACGAAGTCCTTCAACAAGGTCCCCATTTGGGTTAGGCTTCTGAATTTCCCTATGCACCTCTGGCTTGATTCTATTTTGGAATCAGTGGGGAACGCTATTGGAAATTTTTTGTGTGTGGACTCAACAACTTATGATATTCTCCATTCGACGTGTGCACGAATTCTTGTTGAGTTGGATGTCTCAAAGGGCCTCCTGGAGAAAATTTGTTTGGCAGCTTCGAAGGGATCTTGGACCCAAATTATGGATTATGAAGGTATCCCCTTCCACTATAGGATTTGTCATATGACAAGTCACATGGCTAATCGTTGCTCTGCTATGAAGTACAAGCTGAGGCGTCCTCCTACCTAGTGGCCTGGGGCCTCCTCCGAGCATTATACGGTGCATAAGTCTCTAGAAGAGTCCCTAGATCCTAAGGATGGCTCTCCCCCTCTGGCTGGCTTTTCTCCAATTGAAGCTTCTTTGAGGCCTTTGGTCATTGTGGATGTTCAGCCTTCGTGTCTGGACCCTATCCCTCCTATCTCTATTTCGGCTACTCTTCCTAGTCTTGGTGGAGACCTATCTTCTTCGGTTTCTCCTAGGGAGATTGATCTGTTGGATTCTTCTTCTTTTCTTGGCCTCCTCTCTTCTTTTGGGGCCTAGCTTGGTGAGGCAGCTAAGGTGGAGGATGGATGGATTTCTATGAAACGAAAGAAATCTAAGCCCTATATTCCTCCACTAGATTTGATTCTCAAGTCAAGCAAGGGAGGCTCTAAATCAAAGGGCAAATTGTGAGTTCCCTCGTTGTGCCTAGTTTTTGGAGGTGGAGCCCACTATTGGGTTTCCTAGCTCCTAATCGGACATTTTGATTTTGTTGGTGATAGACCTTTTTGCCACCATGGTTACCTCTCTTCTTGGGGGGTAATATGATCCTTCTTAGTCTATTGTAGCTTTGTCACAGTGCTAATTGAAAATCTTAAGCTTTGTATAGGGTTTTAGGCACCCTTTGAAACCTGTTTTCCTTAATTAAAAACATTTAAACCCTAAATTGTATTTGTAATTTTTAATTTTTCAAGTTACTTAGCTGCTAAAAAAGTAAACAATTTAGGCTTACAGTGCATGATAAATTGGAAATTAAACCCTGAATTTTATTGCCGATGCTAGTTACTAAACTATCAATAAAAAATCTATTCAAGAATTAGGATCTTACCTAGAAAGTTGAAATTTTAATTGATAACTATTTTTTGTGACATTATGAACTTGTGAGTTGTCTAAGAAGACTAGGTTTCTGATGCTCACAACTCTAGTACTTTTACTGAATCTTAGTCCTTGGATTGGTAATTTGTACACACTACAAAAATCCAAGTTTGAATAATGAAAACTAAACCTTACGGTATGCACAAAAGCAAATTACTCGAGCATGTGTTTGATATTAATTCTAACGTACATTGTACAGTGGACAACTGGTATTATAATTATTCATTAAACCATAAATATACAACGTTACAGTATAATTCAAGATTAACTCTAATAGTTATCGCTAATTTCTGAAGACTTCTTTTCCGTGGAAATTTTGGAAAAAAAATGGAGGTAGCCAAATTTGGCCCGAAATAAATATCGAGTCGTCGATCTTTGATGCTCCAATGGTGTTAGTCGTCGATCTTTACATGTCTTGTTATCACACCATGGTCTACGTCAATGTCACGTGTCTTCTTTTTTACCTGCTTCGTGTATGGCAAGTGTCTTCTTTCTGTGGCATTTGAGAAAGCAAGACTACTCTAGCCGAAATCGTCTTGAAATACGATTAGGGTCATTCGATCTTTGTTGATCGAATGGTGTGTAATGTTGTAAAGGATGTGGATGCTACAATAGATGTTACATTAAGTATGCCACATGTCCTCTTCCTGAGGAATATGTGAGTACAAGTTGACTATTGCAAAAATTGCCCCGAAATTCATTATTGATCTAAGTTGATCGAACAATGGTCGACTTGATTCCTTGTCTCGCATGTCAGTATGATATCCACCATCCATGTCAAAATAATTATCAAATAGTCATTGGTATTACATGTATGCCATGTATCTTCTCTCCATAGCGATTTGGAAAAACGAGTTTGAGTGTTGCCCAAATTAGCCCGAAATACATCTCAAGTCGTTGATCCTTGCTCATCTAACGGTAGCGATGGCATCCCCTTTATTATATTAACACTTGCATCATCATATTAAATTATAATCAGAATATTAATTATTATTATATTATAATAATAACAAGATTCTACTAACACTTGTGCATTTGTGCAATATTGTACATTGAATTTCAAACTAAAATATTTACATTAACAAAATATTTTTCTTATTTTATGCTTTTGACGATGCTTAAAATATAATTAAGGACCTAATACAATATAGTTAAATTACTCAAATTCATATAGCATACTTAAAGTTTTAATTAAAATTAATTTTTTAATTAAAATGTTATTACAATATGAATAGTTGAGTGTTCTTATAGCATATTTATTAGTTGTTAGAGACTAGAGATGGCACGTGTCTTTTTTCTAGTTGCATTTATAAAACTAGTAGAGTGTGCCTCACATTTGCCCGAAAAGCATCCCTGGTCGTTGATCTAACTTGATCAAACGGTGCTACTATGAGCATGGTGATTTCACACTTGATCATGTTTTCCACGTGTCTTATTTCCTACGCTTTGGGAAAAGCTAGTCAACTATTGCCAAATTCGGCCCAAAAATCATCTGAAGTCATCGACCTTTGTTCATCCAACAGCCATTGCGGCATGACTTTTAACTTCACAATATTACTAACATAGTTCTGAAATATATTAGAATATTTATAATTTTAAAAATGAAATAATTTTTCAATGATACTTTAAATGTGATTGTAAAATAAGCCTATCCAATGGAGAGTTAAATTTGATTGTAAAAGTAACTATCGATTAAGTTCCACATATTCTATTATTCTGTACTGCTAGTGTTGATTCCAAATACTGAAGTGTCAAGTGATTTATTAATTAAATTGATTGTTAAATGTGAAACCTCAATAATTTAATTTTAATTCAATGTTAAATGTTATATTTTATTTTTTAACAATTTAATAGAAAAATTGGAAAATGACAAAATATTGCATAAGCAAGCATAACAATGAAATACAATTTTATATGGAACTCTAGAAATTTCATTGATATTCATTGTCACTTGAAAATTACAATATGAGATAGAGCCTAGATAAGATAAGATATTGGAGACTCTAGATGCATGTACAATTATTGTAATTTGATTAAATCAAAATAGCAAATGAAACTAGACTCCAGGGGAAAACCCTAGTACTATTGTACTAGTCATTATAAAAGGCACAAGATCGAACTAAGGTTGTGAATTCTTCTAGCCACGGGTCGTCCTATGCCACTTCGTCCAAGTTATACCATTTTCGAAGAAAATCCAAGCCAATTTGTGCCCATTTCTTATGGTGCTTCAACTACCCAACAGTCAAGCCCAACAGAAATGGTTGCAAGGTCACATTCTGGCCAGGTTCCAAAAGCTTGTGGATTTCACCCGCCCAAGGGATCCCCATCCCTAATTGTGCATGAGCAACAATATCAATGTCATCACCCAAGTATTCTTCTTTAAAAGTCTTCCTCGGGAGCAACAAAATGTCGGCCCTTGCTTCTTTGAGGTCAAGCAGAGGCTAGAAAATGGAACGTAATGTCAATGTTGACACTACCTATTCTTATTCTCCAAGTATTCTTCTTTAAAAGTCTTCCTCGGGAGCAACAAAATGTCGGCCCTTGCTTCTTTGAGGTCAAGCAGAGGCTAGAAAATGGAACGTAATGTCAATGTTGACACTACCTATGTCAATGTTGACACTACCTATTGCAACAGAAATGGTTGCAAGGTCACATTTTGGCCAGGTTCCAAAAGCTTGTGGATTTCACCCGCCCAAGGGATCCCCATCCCTAATTGTGCATGAGCAACAATATCAATGTCATCACCCAAGTATTCTTCTTTAAAAGCCTTCCTTGTGAGCAACAAAATGTCGGCCCTTGCTTCTTTGAGGTCAAGCAGAGGCTAGAAAATGGAACGTAATGTCAATGTTGACACTACCTATTCTTATTCTCCAAAAATTGACGCCCCAAAACCATTTTCACAGCTTGAATAATGAAGTTCACACCAGTATTTGTAGCATGAATAACCTCATTACAAATTGACAAGAGGTTTTCATCATGGACTTCACCTAAAGAGGCCTTATGTTCCTCTTCCAATTCGCATGCCACGCGAATTGGAGTGATCATCTTGACTACAAAGCAAGGCCTACCACTCTACCAGACTATCACCAAGTAAACCAAACCAGAATTGAACAAGCACTAAAAGTATATACCCATTACCAAACTATTGACTACCAAAAACAAGATGAGCGATGACGAAGCAACTCAATTGCCTATGAATAAGCCAAGTGGCTGGGAAATGGTCTCGACTCCCTACATATTTGTCTGTCCGGCTTCCAGTTCATTTATTTTATATTATTAAATCTTTGCAAATCTTCAACATAAATGCAACTTTGTGCCAAAAAAGTTGTTATACATGCGAAGCCGATGGAAGAGGGAATGCCACTAACAGTGACAAGACATGTATGTACTACCCACTGCAAGTGGTACAGGCTAAAATGAAACTTGTCATCATTCCGAAGACTTGAACAAGGTCAAGGCTTCATTCCAGACATTTGGCCCGAAATAAACCTTCAACCATTGATATATTATCACCCGATGGACAATCATTTGTGAATGGATATTACTTGTTACACACATATGTTGGAGATATGAAATGTTATTAGAAACATTTCCTAAAAATCCATTACTGCATACATCAATTCTTGGTCACATGCGGCATGTGTAGTATGTACTATGTACTACTACTAACCAATAAGTACTTACTAGAAAGTGAAATTACGATTCACACATGATTACTGTAAAATAACTAGAGCCCAAAAAAAACACCATGCCCATTGCAATATCAAATGTCAACAAAAATGGTTTTACTTTGCATCTGCTTTGCATTTCATCTTCATATATATATATATATATATATATATATATATATATATATATATATATATATATATATATATATATATATATATATATATATATATAATGAACGGGAAAAATCGCCATTATACCCTTCGTATCAAAAGGGAAAAAATTGCCTCATTTTTATGAAATTTTGTGACATCTAACATTAAAGAAAATTTGCATCTAACATTAAACCTTTCGTGACATCGAAAAAAATCACCAACAGAAATTAATTTTTTCCCCCGAAAGTAATGTTGGATTTGCCACGAATTTATATATTTTTCAAGTAAGGGGTTTCTTAAAGTTATCCTTAATGGCATGCAAAGGCTATGAGATGGTGGCTTTCAAATGAACCATACTATGCAACCAAGGTGCACCATAGAATGAGAAATTCAAAGATGGAAGCAACAATGCTAGCATCAAATAATCAGAAATAAAATGCAATGCAAATGCAAGTTATTTTAAATGAAATGTAAGCTAACAAAGAAAACTAAGATAAAGCACAGAGTAAACTAAGCTAAAAAGTATGTCATAATATAAGTAGAATGAGAGCTAAGCTAAAATGCAAAAATGCAAGGATGCTCCAAATCTCCAAAATCACCAAAAAAACCTTCAGCATGACAATAGCATGGAAGACTAAGATAATGAGGAGAGAGCACTCCCTTCAAAAAAAAATGGACAGTAAAGATTAAGAGGCAGAAGAGGCATAATTAAGTGAGGAAAATGCATCTTGAGTGATCCATGTGCACAAACATCTCCACCAATCACAATTAATGGTTGACTTTTAAGAGGGTTTGAAATGTGTGGAGGAGAATTAAACTTATTTTTAAAATAGAAGATTCCTCACACCTGGGAAATGTGCATTCATGTGTAAACAAATATGTCTTTTATTTTATTTCTATAATAGGAATAATGTGTTATGTGTGCATAGGAATTTTATTTAATTAAAATGGAGCATGTTGTTTTAATAAAATAAAAGACTTGGGATAAAGTGGTCACACCATTGGTTATACTCGAATTAATAGAATTTTGGAGATTTGATCAAGGATAAGCATTGGATAAATTATGCAAAAATGTTAGAAAGGAGGCTCATAGTCTAGGTGACATTTTTGGGTGATTACAGTGAAGGATTATTTAAAACTTAAAAGTATCCTCATCAAAACAAGTTCCTAGTTTCGATACAAATTCCATTATTAATACAAGGCAATACAAAATACATCCCAAAGCCTTTCACAATTATGATTCTCAAAGGAATAAAAGCCAATGGAGTTTAAACTGACACTTATGTAACTCAAGCAATGCTAATTCAGGTGTATGATTTACTACGAAGTTAAATTAAAGCAAGAAATCACCACCGAGGCAACTTATGTTTGATAATCTAATTTAAACTTGCTACCAAAGAAAATGGGCCAAAATCAGGTTCCTGCTGATTTAGATGTACAGTAGGAAATGTGGAACCTTCATAATTAGAAGACATAATATAACATCTCTAAAAGTAAATTCCATGTTCCTCATCAAACAGTAGAGACCGTTCTAAGAACTAATTGACATTGGAATATGTTCTGCAGGATCATAAAATTCATACAATTACATTTGAATTTAATCATCTAAGCAAATGATTTCATGTAAACTCCTATCTCTCATGTGCCTAGTAAAGGAGGCCTGATGACAATTTGTATCGGAGTCGATCTAAGCAATAAAATTAGGATGTATTGCCTCAGACTTACACATATAAAAAAGATTAATTTGCAATAACAAGTCAAGTTCTCTGTAAAAATACATTTGCAATGGGCACCGGATATGGACAATGAAAACACAAAAATCTCATTCTTGAAGCTTCAATCGGTTGAATAACACAAGAATATGTTTTCCAGACACACAATATACAAAACCAAGCTGTGCACCATCTGTAAGACCACCACCCTGAATGCAGAAATTAAAAATCCACATTAAGCCTCTTCAAGAAAAATCTAGTCATAGAATAGTCTTTTCAAATGATATGAGCAAGTAAAGAACACCCAAAAAGAATACAGATCACTAGGTTCAATCTTATAATTAATAAATCAGGTTCCCTAGACTAGTTCCATCATTACCTTTCCATTAAGTAGCACTAATTCACCATCAATCCACTGTGGGTTGCGAAAACCACCCCTTGCGATTCTTCCTTGACCTTTGTACCTAGCAATCTGCATAGTATCTAAATTAGGTTTCCAGTTGACAGAAAGTTGAAGCTAGAAAGTCTGGCCCACAATGAATATTAGACATTATTTAAGTTGTACAGTTAAATACCACTCCCAGTTCCTCTGGATAAATTCCACGAATTGATAGAGAATTTGTATTGCCTATTTTTGCCCGAAAAGTAACCTGCGCAAATAAATCAAACTCCTGTAAGACATATAATCAAAATAAAATTCATGCATGTACCAGTAGGGATGAAAAGTTTCATTCTCAATAGTACAGCAATCAGCTAATATCCAAGAATAAGGCAGATATTTTTAAAAAGGAAAGTAGAAAGTTAATGTACCTGGCCAGCAGGTACATTCAGATCACCAGTTAATTTTACAGCTTCTACATACTCAAAGAATTCTAATTTGGAATTTTCATTCAGACTTTCATTTGCGTCCTGCCAATGCCCATATTTACGCCTTAGCTGAACCACTTCTGAACTATGTCGACCAAAAGTCCCAATATATAGTCCTGAATGAACAGTGGAAAATATCATATTTTTAGAAATGAAACCAAAACCTATATTAGTACATATCAAGCATTAAGATACATGGCTAGTGTAAAGTACCACTCAACAGATCTGAATTAGCCTCTGCAACATTTAAACGGCTGAACATACTGCTCCCAGATAGATCATTCCTTTTCTGAGCTTGGCTAAATGCAAGCTTAATTATTTCAACTATTTCTTCTATATCCTTGGGTTCCTGCATAGACCTTATAGTTATACAACAGAAAAATGTTTCAAACATTCAGAGAGTAACAAAAGTAAAATCCGTTGCATTATAAAGAAAAGTCAAATACATTGCATTATAAAAGGGAGAACTTTCCAAATAGCACTGACAAGCAAGCAGTATTATAAGTTTTGATTATAATTACCATTTTCCCAATTCATTGGCCAAAAGAACAGTAAACCTAGTGGACTAAACTGTGTAAAAATATTTTGCATCAACATTTCCAGTCACACTCCATGAACCATCAGCAGAATGAGGTAGAAGAGCTGAAGGGGAGAATATTATGGACTGTGGAAACCTGGTAAACTTAACAGTAAGCCTAACCAGATAGACATAGATTGAAATCACTAAAGAATTAGCTTGTTTTGTTTTTATGTCTAATCAATTGGAAAGATTGAGAACTAGAATTCAACTGGGATAGAATCTTGATACATCAATTCATGTTGACACCATACAAACAATCAAACAATAATTATATAATACAAAGATTTCACTGGCCTGAGTCATGATGCACTCAAGGAGTTCCCACCATAACTTTATAACCATTGTAAACATGAAAGAAACGTAGTGTAAACTTCACTCACAGGAGGACTCTTACATCCATTTAAAAGAGCCTGTACTTAGGTCATAAGCTAGAGAAAATCAACAGATCCAAAAAGAACCCTTTTAAGGAGTGTATTCACGCATGTACCAACAAATACCTATTGACACCTGTAAAATATATAAGCCTGCATATAGTAACATAAAACTTATCCAAATTAAATGTTGTACTTTACATTGGCAACACCTTTCAGAATTTACTAGCTACCCAATTCGTAAAACATGTGTTTGCTTTTCAACCTTTGGATTAGCTCCTAGGATCATCAAGCTATGGCTTACAAGTTCCACAGATAATTAAAAAAGCATTATATATCTTATACATCACCCTATGTACAACTAGAAATTGTGTCAGACTATATATATTGAGACAATTCTAAGAGGACTTAAGTAAACAAAAACGTTGTAGATGTTAAAACTTTCAACAGTTGACAGAAATAAACCTTCTGTTCACAATGAACCAGAAAATACTATTTTCAGTATACCAATTAAGCTTCATTTTCTATTTGGCTTCCAGCATGCACGCCGTACAAAAATTTCAAATTAAGCATTTTGAAGAATGACAACAAACTTCTACAAATAGAAAATTATGAATTCATAAGCGACAATATATTTAACTCCTTCCAAAAAATCAGGATATCGTGCCAAAAGCGCATAATTGCAGGAAAAGTATATGATGATTCCACTTTATTAAAACAGTGCATGGCATATTTTCTAAAAGAAAAACTAGCATTTAGAATTCTTGACTCTACTATGACATATCATTGTGTGCAATACTAGCATCAATCCATTTCAGAAGCCATTGCCTAGCATAAACTTCAACAATCTTAAACTCATCAGTATACTCAATAACAGCCTCATTTATTTTGCTCTCCATCAATAAAACTCCACAACTTCAAATGTAATGAATCAGAAAAAGGTAAACAAAATCTCCAAACGAAAAGTAACTCCAAATTATTTTCAGAAAAAACACTCGTAAAAACAACTTCAAAGCAAACTCAAACATCAACTACTTCGGTAAAGCCAAATTATGAAACATATTCTAAAGGTGAAGATACATCTGATTCCAAAAAAAGACTAAACAAAGCAATAATACAAACCACCGCATCCCAGGATCAAGCCCTTGCAATATCACATTGGAATTAGATGAGGTTAGTGTTTCACTTGTAGAGAGTTTTTTATTCATAAACTAGACTAAATGGTCTACAACCACCAACACGGGCTGAGAAGACCACATCCATTTTCATGAATTAGGCTTTATGGTGTGCATTGTTAAGAATTCATGGAATCATTGATCATCTTATGAAATGTCATATTGGAGGACTCTCAAGTTTTTTAGTGTTGTATTACTCTTTCTCAAGCTAAAGCCTGAAAAACAACTTGATAAATAACTATGTTACCCGGGGACGCGTTTCCACCCCTAAACCTGAAGTTTCGGAAACGGGGACGGTTTTGGGGACGGGGGGACGGCAGGGGACGTTTCCCAGGCATCCCCACTTGGAGAAGAAAACAAGAAACACTTCTCCGAAACTTCAGAAACGGTCAACGAGTTTCCAAACCACGTTGACCGTTTCGAGGACTGTTTTTTCATTTCCTAACGTCCCAGGGACTGCATAAAAGGTTTCCTATTAAAATTTATTAAACTCAAAAAAACCATTAAAAAAATGATTTTCCAGTCATCTGCAGGCCCAGACATGTAGAAGTCAATTTTTTTATAAAATATATTATAAAATGAATGATTAGGGGCAACTATCATACCATCTTTGTTTTCATTTTGAAACTCAGAATGATAGTGATAGTGATTTTGATATGGATGATTAGGGGCAGCTGCCTTAGTATCTTTTGTTTTCATTTTGACTTTGATGTTTCAGACTTGGAGTGTTCTGTCTTGACATTATAATATTATACGATCATTGATACACTATAGTTGATACTTCAAAAGTTTAAAACTTTAAAGTTTGAGTCTTTATCTATTCAATGTTTCCATTTTATTGAGAGTTGATGTTTTTCATTCTCTTATTTGACTCATTTCATTATGTGCTAATGGTATCTTAAGTACTTAAATGATGATTGAAAATGATGCTATTTAGAATTTTCTACGATGATTTGATTAGATGCTAATTGCTATGCTCTATGATCATTGATGGATCATTATTTGATGAATGAAATTGATAATTTTAAACTATGTTGCTATGATGAATGTAGAATTGATGAATATATTTGAAAATTCAGATAACATTCATATATATATAGCCGTCCCCCCGTCCCCTCGTCCCGGAAACTTGGGGTAACATAGATAAATAAAAGCATAGTGACCATTCATTGATCTTTGAATAAGGAGCACTCAGCGATTTTAGTGGCCTAAAATGATACCATCTAACATCATCAATGTGCTCAGTTGGTAAGAACTGCAATGATGTCACCATGTTGCATGGATCAACAATTGTCATTTTACAAGTGTCAAACCATTACATAGCAATCATTGATACAGAAGGTGATGTAACCGCCATAAACTTTTTAATAGCGGATATGGGCAAGTTGGGTCCCAATGCAGGGAAGTTTTCTTGACCTTGAGAATCCTGTTAGAAACAGGTAACCAATTTGAGAAAAGGGGTATGTGTTTTAAGTTGCGGCACTTGATCCAAAAATTCAAAAAATATGTGTAGGCATTTTAAAACAAGGGTTTTTTTTTTATCAAAACACAAATGCATTTTGTAAAAGTAATCTCTTTTTTTTTTAAATATGCCAACAAACTCAATTTTACTAACAAACTTACCATATTTATGTAATGGTTATGCGTTTTTGAAAAATTGAATACACCCACTGCCCTTTGCATGGAGTTTTGGATCAAGATAGGCTTGGTAGGACCAAGTCTATGCCTTGGATCTGCAAATTAATTAGTCATTGGAACCTAAAAATTATGTCTTGCCATAATTAAGTCCTTGATTGAATTTTTTGTTGAAACGAAGACCTATTGGACTTCTTACTATTTAGAATTCAAAGATGAAATTTTCGGGCCATTTGATTAATTTTGTTGAAGATTGTAGCTGCGATAGAGATCTTTGTCTCTGATTTTTCTATATGTTGAAAATAAGATAATACCCATATATTGTGTTTACAGCTGGAGAATATATTCAAGATATTTATTTGAGATAATATTATATGAAGAGACATGTCATGTGTCATGAAAAGAGGCATGCACTTGGAAAAAAGAAAAGACTTGTTTTCAGAAATTGAAGGGACCTTCAGTTGTGAGCTAAAGAGACTCTTAATTCTTTATATATATTGTATTCAGTGGAAAGCATTGTACTTTAACATTTTATTATCAATAAAAGTGATATTGCCATGGTGTGGCTGGGTTTTGCCCTTTAAGTGGAAGGGTTTTCCCAGGATAATCTCTTGTGTCATTTGAACCTATTTTGTTCTCCCTTTTGTTGTTGCTTATCTTTATTTTCTGGGCAAAACTTTAACATGGTATCAGAGTCAGGTTTGGATATCAGCTGTAAAGGAGAATGTATAAGGTAATCTGTGTGAGATTATTTTGAATCCATATATCCAGCATGAAGAAAATTCATGTTCTCATATCATGCACACTAAGCATATTGATCTCAGAGAGTTAGGGATTTATACATTATTGTAATCTGAGTCGGGTCGCTGCTGCCTAAGAGTTGGTGCTGGAGTGACTCGGCTTCATTTCCATGTCATCATGCACCAGCTAGACATCATGTTTGTATCTTGTTCTATTTCACAGCATAGTCTTGTGCAGTGGATCTTTGTAACAGCAGTCCGTTTTGTGTCCCATCTGTTCCTGGTGCTCTCTCTCTCTCTCTCTCTCTCTCTCTATATATATATATATATATACTCTCTCTCTCTCTCTATATATATATATATGTGTTTTGAGGGGTTGGAGATTAATAGTGGACAGAGCATTGTTCATGCCTTTATCACTGAACAGAATTCCTATTGGAGTGTGGAGCCATCTGTGGAGTCTGAGATTTTGCGATGAAACAGGTGTTGGAAATACCAGAAGGAAGAAACATCTGAGTGCTTGCCTCTGTCTGTAGAAGAGAACAAAGGAAGAACTGCCATCAAAGAATTTGCAGAACTGTCATATCAAAGTCAAACTTTCAATTGCCTTATTTGTTTATGGTGGCTTAAAAAAAATAGCGGAAAGTGCCATGTCAGACATGACAATTTTTCTTAAGACTGTGGACAGTTTGAACCCTTGAGAATTGAAAGATAGACAGCATAGCCATTACTTGATCTCATTATACTTATGAACATGATTACATAAAAGGAATCAGGTCACTTTCAAACTAAAGCTTGCGTCAAATCAAAGTTCGCTCTTTGTTAACACTGTCGGGAATATATGTGGTGACCTATTTTCTTGCTCAAGTGGATTATGTTATGATGCTTACCTCTGCAGACACAATTAGTTTGTAAATGGGCTGGTGATGTTGCAAGTGAAATTGGGCGAGTCTTCCAAGCTGGGTAGCTTGCCTCCACTCAAAAATCTTAAACCTCTCAAGGAACTCGAGTTGTGTAATATGCCACTTTGTCCTTCAGCTTTCCCTCTCTCCACTGAGATTTCTTATCTTGAATCCCTCACTTGCCTCTCAGTCTGTCACTTTGCCATTTCATCATATGTAAGTGCATGAGAGATCATTTACCTGAGCTGATCTGTTTTAAGTTTGTCAGGTATATATTTATTATGATGGACTGCATTTATCATTATCTGGTTTGTTTATTACTCTTCTATGTTCCCAGTTCTCTGATTTATTTTTTTGAGAGCTGCTTATTCTGCAAATTTGTCCGAGCTGTGCTTTATTGAGTTTCTCAGCTATTACTTTCCCCTGTGCTCAGAGTGCTTTGAAGAGGTTCATAAATGATATGACTTGGCTCTATATGATGATGGGCATCTTAAGATAACGTGGCATCTTGGACATGCTATCATTCTTTTAATTTATCCTTTCATGATGTGGTGTCTTTAGTCCAGCATTGGAAAAATCTGCACCAACATCAAGCTCAGGAACTTTTTTCAGACAGAACAAGATAAGTATTATTTTGCTATGTTCTACTTTCTATTGTGTTTACTATCATGCATTATTCATGTGTGGTGCTAGTATCAGATTTTTGGTAGTAAAATTTATATTGATGCCATGAGCATTGCATTGAATGTAGAGGCAACAGACAGAATCTGTTCTATGTGTATATTTGTGTGCATGTTGAGATTAGAACACAAAGATATAAGTATTTAAGATTATATCTCTTGAATATTAACTATAAATAGTGATTGCTTTTAGCATTAATAGTTATGAGTTATTAACCTCTAATGGTTGCACGACAAGAAGTAATGGGACGATGAAAGATAATATGCAGATGGGGGCGCTGCATACAATTATTGAATTGAATTGATGATACAGAATGTGATATTCAGAGGAACCAGAGATGTATAATTCCCTGCAAGTTTATGTGGCAGTGTAACTATTAAAGCTCACGTTTAGTCAAATTGGAATCAGCTATCTTATTGTGGTGATCTACTGAGAGAGTCCTTGTTGAGAGAGAATCTCAGCCATTAGTATCCATGTTGGTTATGAGTTCTTCTCTGTGAAAGAAGTTTGAGGTGCAATCCCTTGTTAATGCATTCTTCTCTAGTGAGTTTGAGGTGAAAGCCCTCGTTCCATCCTCTAGAAGTAGGTATATGGTTGAACACCCATGGCGAAAATACATTCTTCTTTAGAAGTTTGAGGTGAAACCCCTCGCTCCACACTCTGCGACTGGGCATGGTGGAAATGCATTCTTCTTTGGGAGAGGTCTAAAGTGAAAGCCCTTGATCAAGCCTCTGCGAGTACGCATGGCGGAAGTCATGTGTATGACTTCATGACTTTAATTTTATGTGCTTACGAAGTAACTATGGTGAATTATGTTATGCTAAGATAACATGTTTTATGTGATTTGGATTTATCATTGACATCTTTGGTTACAGCTATGTGTGTCTGCTATACTAAAGATCTCTCTCTTGCTAAGAGGGAGTGTTGAAGATTGTAACTCGAACAGAGATTTTTATCTCTGATTTTGCTATTTGTTGATAATAAGATAATACCTATATATTGTGTTTACAGTTGGAGAAGATATTCAAGATATTAATTTGAGATAATATTATATGAAGAGACATGTGTCATGCGTCATGCAAAGAGCCATGCATTTGGAAATATGAAAAGACTTGTTAGATATTGAAGAGACCTTCAGTTGTGAGATGAAGAGTCTCTTAATTCTTTATATATATATTGTATTTAGTGGAAAGCATTGTACTTGAACATTTTATTATTAATAAATGTGATATTTTTCTAGTGTGGTTGGGGTTTTCCCTTTAAGTGGAAGGATTTTCGCAGGATAATCTCTTGCGTCATTTGTACCTATTTTACTCTTCCTTTTATTGTGTTTATCTTTATTTCTTGGGCAAAACTTTAACAGATTTTATTATTTATTATTATTTATTAATCAAATTGGTACATAAGCTTCAAATAGCTAGCTTGTCCAGTTTTTGAATAACTTTTTCATTTTTTAGTTTTGTACACGCAATTATCTTGAAGATTAAAAAAAGTTGAAAAAATGGTAAGTTTTCATCAATTTATGGTCATACACTAGAAGTTTCTGAAATAGACTTTAGGGTCAATAAAAAATAATTAAAAACTATTAAATGAAGAAATTATATTATGGTAGTCAATCATTAGTGTCTTTCGTATCCTTCCCCAAACGGATTTTACAAAACACTTTTATTTAGGTCAAAATAAGGTAGTCATACACATGTATGGTATGGGTTATGAAATAGACTTTTTAAAAAAGTGATTTTTCCACATGCCTACTAAAAGCCAATTTCACAAGGGGAAAAATTCACCCTAGTATGGATACCTTTGAATCTTATAAAAATTTCACGATTTGGCTCTCAAAGGGAAATTCAACCCTAGTTTGGATAGTTCTCATACTTACAAAAAATTCCACTTTCCATATTTCCATCATTCCTTATTCTCCCCAAGGGAAAAATGAAAGGAGAAAAACTTGGAATCCATATTTTAGAGAAAAACAACCCTAGTTTGGACAACTTCGAGACGAGAAAATTCAAGCTCACCCTTTAAAGAAAATGATCTCTTGTCTAGATTTTTTGAATACTTAAAAAATTTGAGAAAAAATCATCCAAAGTGGTGGAAATTCATAGTATGCTTGGATTTTGACCTCCAATACTTGATTTTTTTTAGGAAAATGCCAAAATAAGAAGGGAAATTCATGGAGTTCGGATTTTGATCAAAATAAGTGGGGTAGGGAATTTTATGTCAAGTGTGGATTTTGATCAAAATAAGTAGGGGATTTCATGTTAAGTCCGGATTTTGATCAAAGTAAGGAATTTCATGTTAAATCTGGATTTTGATCAAAATGAGTAGGGAATTTTATAACAACTCTGTATTTTAATCAAAATATGAAGGGAAGTTCATCATAAATTCGGATTTTGAGTATTTTAATAAACAAAAAAGGATTTCTCTTAGGATTTTGACCATTTTAAGCATGGAAAATCATTTTTTATAGGGATTTTAAGGCCCTTATGAATGGAATATGCCTTTATATGGAATTTTGGACTAATTAGCTAGCCAAAATTTAAATACATTTAGGATTTTAAGTTCAACCCATTATAACATGACCCTAACAAAGTTCAATTTAGCATTCCCACTTAAGATCCCAACTTGACCACTTCATTTCTCTGTCACCCCTTAATCTTTTAAAGCTCTAGACTGCTTAATGCCAAAATTTGTTGAACCTAACAGCTACGAGCAAAAAGAGAGAGTCCCCTTTTGCAATGGGATAATGGTATGGAAATCTCACAAGTAGGTTTGATTTTCATGTTGAAGTAGTTTAGATGAATGGATGTGCTTGTGGATGCTTATTTGCTTGACTCAAACAAATCCGACACTTAACCTCAATTGGTATTTGTAATGTCCCCACTCCCATAATAGAATTAATAGTAAATAATAAGAATGAATTAATAAACAAAATAATGATAAATATAAATTATTATATTAATGTAATAATATAATAATAAAGAAAATAATATAACACAATATTATGTTATAAATAAATATAATAAGAAAATGTAAATTAATAATCCTGAAATTATAAATGTTCAATCTAAAATTAATAATAAATTAATATGATATTTTATAATATCATAACAAACCATCTAATATCATATGATAATACTAATATATTTAATTGAACTTATTATATTAAGATCATAATATTAATATTATATTTAATATTAACATTGATAGGTAAATACAATCATTATTTTACAAATATCATTATGAATATTTTTATAATATTTACTAATAATGAATATTAACAAACTAATGAACTATATAACAGCCAATTTGGAAGGTTCTCCATACCTGTATGGGTTTATATATTAAGGCATCAGTGAACTAGAAAGGCAGGGAGGAGGCAGCTAAGGAATTCAGGGTATGGATAGAAGAATCCCAAGCAGAATTTTGCATATCCCGTCAAAAACAAATGAACAATACATTCAGTAGGACCAGCGATAAACTAAAGGCATACATAATTAAGCTTTAATGAAGATTGAGACTAATAGTGGAGGGCAGACCATTCGCGCCATATAAGGGGAGATATAAGTGATCGTAGTAGATGGTGAGAAGCAGGCAGATAACAGTGATCACAGTAGTTTGACAAGACATCAGACACTCCCTTTGACTGACGCTAAGGAAAGAACCCCAGTGAACAATCACAGGGAGAGTACGTCAGAGCTTTCCAAAGTCAGGTAAAAGGGGAATCGAATAAACAATAACAAACCAGTAGCAAATATACACCAGGTTTGGAAATTATCAGGCATTAAAAAGGAGGAAGAATAAGCGTCACCAGTAGAATGGGCATTCAAGAGATGAACAGGAACAAGGCCAAGGATATTCTCACCATTTGGTTTTCTACTTGACTCACCATTCCTAAATGTTAAACTCAGAAAATATAAGTCATCAAACATGGAAGAGGATTATCATTAGTTATAAGCTCTCTCATATCAGAGTAAGACAATCGATTGAATCTATACCACACCTTAACATATCGCTATCAAATAATGCAGTGTTGATTTTCAACATTGATACTAATGGAAGATGAGAAGAAATGTTAGGAGGATAGACAAGGTACAAATGAGGTTGCAGCTTGACTTAAAAACTGAATCCATAGAGCTGAGGAAGAATAATGGAGTTTAAGCATCACAAACCAATCCTATTCAGTAAGCAACGACCATTTATACACAAGTCAATACACTCAGATCAATGCCAAGAATAAATCGTGTAGAAGGAATACACACACAGCAGACACCGACTTTGTTGGCAAACCTGTATCGGCGCCAGCAAAGATAAAACAACACATTGAAATCTTTAATCAAACATCAGCTTTTAAGTCATATAACCGTTTATGGATGAAGAATCCCTGAAGAGAATATGTAATCGTTCTTTATATAGAATCATAAAAGACAATAACCTTTCTTGGATAAAAGAGATCGCAGACCACTCGAAGGAGTTACACCAACAATTGCGGAAATCAGGAAGGCACCGTAGACCACATAGGATAGCAGTTTGGAGTGAAGAATATACAATATCAGTATGTAAATTATATCAATCAGGGATCAATATATATCATACTCAGTCAAATTGTTATTTACAACAAAACAATATATGTAAATATAAACAAAGACCATACTCAACAAAGAAGTAACTAAATAATCAGATCAATCAAGATACAAAGGATACAATGAATCAGATTTAATGGTTGCAGAGTTGAGTTACAGACTTGGTACAAGCTCATGCATTTAATTAAGGTGAGAGCATTACATACAAACTGATTGAGATACCAAAGTTGATCAGCGAAAATGACGGATAATCTCCAAAGCTAACATTGCATAACTTCTCATACTGGAAACTATATAATTGGGACCACCGCAACTATCTAAAAATTCTATTTCATATAATTGATATTATTGATCAATGATCATCTCCATGTTATGTCAAGTATTCTAGTAATGAATTAAGACACATCAGAATTATTGGCAATATCACTCTTATATAGCAGGAAAAAGGCCACATTGGTGTTCATAAATCTTTCCTTAACATTACTATCATTATTCCTCATTCATTTGTGAAAAATCAAAATGTAAGAAGTCTTATGCAGTTAATTTAACTAAAGTCCCAAGGGATTGCACAAGGGTGAAGTGTAAATAATGATTGTTATCTGAAGTGAAGTACATAAAAAAAGGTAGAAAGACTGCAGATATTTTATGGCAGCCCATGATTAAATTATACACGACATTACAGAAGATCTGTGGGAAAAAGTAAAACATTAGCCCTCAACAAATAATAATTTGAGGACCATCAACACATTATTCATTCAACCTTGATCAACAACTACCAGATAGCATCCATCTGAAGACATAAAAGTTCCTCACAGAATATACAAAAGAAAGAACATCAATAGCACTGAGTGGTCAGGGGAAGAATTCAAGTAAGAGGAATTGATGATTCACTAATCTATTCAGATGGGATTAAAATAGGACACAACCAAAACATACAAGAGCAATAACGGATTTAGTGATTCTATCAGAATATTGAATCTGTTTAGATCAAAAAAAAAAGAAGAAATAGACTAATCCAAGTAGCCACTAATAAGAGGACAATAATGTTGTATAATTCTTAGAGGGAATCAAGGCAGAGAGCTAACCTCTCTAAAGAACTTCGCAAGATATTCTATAAATGAATATTCTTAAGGAAGTGAGGCAGGGATTCCAATATTCTCTGAAGGAACCAGTATATACTGTTAAGGAGAAAAAAAACATTTGCATATGTAAGGATAAATACACCTAGAGCGGGTATCCATAAGGCCTAGGATGAGAATGAACTCTCTCCTAGCAAGGATGGATATATCAAAATTCATTATCCATAAGGTCTTAAAGAAAGAAGTATTGTGAGGAGATGGTGCATACTTAAAGAGTTCTTCAAAGTTGTGCAAGACATCTGGAGCCCCAAGAAGCACTCCTCCAAGAGGCTAAGCATCTGAACACAATCTCTCCTAAAGAAGGGCTTAAATTGGGAATTAGGATCTTATGTTTTACAGACTTACAAGAATTGAATAATATTTTACTATTATTAATAATTATGTTGTAGGCGTTTCCCATACGAAAGAGGCTGAGCTAAATGCTTGAATCAACAGTGCAGTGTTTTTAAGAGTCTTTCAACAACCATCCAACGTCATCGTTGAAATTTTTTATCTAGCTTTTCTCTACTTAAAAAATGGGAAGCAACTCTTTGTTGCTTACTATTTAGTTTCATTACCTACTGCAGACTCCACTTTAATAGTTTTGTTTTACCCGCTTTCGTACGACACAGCATATGAAACACCAAAGATAGGTTTGTTTTATCCGCTTTCGTCTGATTGGGAATTTGGGCAGCAAATGAAGTATCCAAAAGAACAATATTTCTGTCAGACGAGGCCGATATTAAATTAGACCATGCATTGCTCCATTTCAAAAGCTGTCCCCTGCCCAATGCCATGTCATATTTTGGATTGGGCATCTTTCACGTCCCCTACACATTTGAGATGCTGACGCAGACGATTCAGATTTCTTCGGTGGACCACATCGGGTGAGGGTTCTGTTTTTCTACGCTGCCACGTTATCCAAACTTATTTTTGGAGTTTATACTTCTCATGGCAAACATTACAGTTTTGTAATTCTAATTAGTATGTATTCCTTGAGAATGATGTATGGTTTTTAATATTTTTAAGCAAAGTTTTAATATTAATTGAAGAAAAAATTATAGTATTAAAAATTATTAAATATAAATATAATGTAATTTATAATATATACTTTATATAATATATATGTTTCTTCCACCATTTTTCACTCTTAGTCAAAAAAAAAATTGTTTGTTGTCTTTCGTATGAGAAAATTTGGAAAATCCCTAATATATCAATGTATCATATAATATTATAATGTGATATAATAATATAATAACAATATGATATTATATAATATAATATGAATTTTATATAAATCAAATATTTATTATAATTATTTATCAATATATATATGAAAACTTGAGTAATAAAATTAATTTAAAATTTCATAAATAATATATATCATAATCAAATATTTCTTCAGTCAAAATCTATTCAAGGTTATCCCTTGTGATGTGTGCACTCAGTAAAACATTGCAACTTTACCAGCACACCAAGCACCCATATAATGTATTATTTATATGTTATAATAGTTATTAAAATATATAAATAAATTTAAAATGTTACAGATAATTAATTACAAACAATATTTATATTGATTGAAAAACTTATTTAATATTAACATAATAAAATTACTAACATGAGCTTTTTAGTAATGGATAATAATATAAATCTAATTTCACAATTAGTAATTTACATTCTTTACCACCAAGGTCATTTTATGCTTGAAATATGGAGACCTGGGGAGATCTAGATAGCAATAGAAATATACAAGTTTAGAAGGGCAAAGAGTGTGAGAGAAAGAAGTAAAAGATAGTGATAGAGAGGGAGATAGAGGTGGAGATGGCTATGGAGGAGAAGAATATATAGAGAATCAAACAGCGAATTTGACACGACTTTGAATTGAATTTGAATTTATAGTGAATCGACTTCCGAATTTGCTTATAGGTGAGCGAATATGGTAACTTAAACATTAACACATAATAATAATTAATCTTAACAATAATAATAAATGAATAATAAATAATCTAGGTTTCAGCTGATTACCTATAAAAAAATGAATTAATAAATAAAAATTCTTACATTAATTAATAATATAATAATGAAAAAAATAGTTTAATACAATATTATGTTATAAATAAATATAATAATAAAATATATATTAATAATCCCAAAAATTATAAATGTTCAATCTAACATCAATAATAATTAGTATGATATTTTACAATATCATGACAGAACATATAATATAATATGATAATAATCATATATTCAATTGAACTTATTATATTAAGATCATTATATTAATATTAACATTTATAGGTAAACACAATCATTATTTTAAAAATATAATAATAAATATTTATTTATAATATTTACTAATTATGAATATCAACAAACCAATGAACTATATAACAACCAATTTGGAAGCTCACACCCCTCCATACCCGTACGGGTTTATATATGAAGGCATCAGTGAACTAGGAAGGGGGGGAGGAGGCAGTGAAGGAATTCAGGGTATGGGTAGAATCCCAAACAGAATTTTGCATATCCAGTCAAAAACAAATGAACAATACATTCAGTAGGGCCAGCGATAAATTAATGGCAGACATAATCAAGCTTTAATGGAGATTGAGATTAATACTGGAGGGCAGAATGTTTGCACCATATAATGGGATATAACACGGATTGTAGTAAATAGTGAGAAGCAGACGGATAACAGTTGTCGCAGTAGTTCGTTGTAATAACCCAGAAAAAGAATTCAGAGACTCTCTTTGACCAATGCTAAGGAAAGAATCCCAGCCAGCAATCACAGGGAGAGTAAGTCGGAGCTTTCAAAAGTCAGGTAAAAGGGGAATCGAATAATCAATAACAAACCAGTAGAAAATATACACCCAGGTTGAGAATTATCAAGCATTAAAAAGGAGGAAGAATAAGCGTTGCCAGTAGAACGGACATTCAGGAGAGAAGAAGCAACGCTGCAGACATAAGAGAATAAGACAGAAAACAATTAAACAAATATCATTGAACATCCCAGTTACAAGATAAGATATATCAACAACAGCAATGAATCCAATGCGAGTAATCAGAGACTAAGTGATTTGATCCATCCAGCAAAAAAACAAAGGAACAGGGACAAGGTGAAGGATTGTCTCACCATTTGGTTTTCTACTTGACTCGCCATTCCTATGTATTAAACTCAGAAATTATAGGTCATCAAACATGGAAAAGGATTATCATTATTTATAAGCTCTCTCACATCAAAGAAAGACAATCGATTGAATTTATACCACACCTTAGCATATCGCTATCCACTAATGCAGTGTTGATATTCAACATTGATACTAAGGGAAGATAAGATGAAATGTTTGGAGGATAGACAAGGTACAAATGAGGTCGTAGCTTGACTTAAAAACTGAATCGCATAGAGCCAAGGAAGAATAATGGAGTTTAAGCAGCACAAACCATTCCTATTCACTAAGCAACGATTATATATACACGAGTCAATACACTCAGATCAATGCCAAGAATAAATCATGTAGGAGGAATACACACAACAGACACTAACTTATTGGAAAACCTGTATCGGCACCAGCAAGGATAAAACAACACATCGAAATCTTTGATCGAACATTTAAGAGTCATAAAACCGTTCATGGATGAAGAATTGCGAAAGAGGATATGTAATCGTTCTTTATATAGAATCACAAAAGACAATAACCTTTCTTGGATAAAAGAGATCGCAGACCACTCGAGGGAGTTAAACCAACAATTGTGGAAATCAGAAAGGCACCGTAGACTACATAGCATAGCAGTTTGAAGTGAAGAATATACGATATCAGTAAGGAAATTATATCAATCAGGGATAAACATATATCATACTCAGTCAAATTGTTATTTACAAGAAAATAGTATATATAAATATAAACAAGACCATACTCAACAAAGAAGTAACTAAATAATCAGATCAATCAAAATACAAAGCATACTATGAATCAGATTTAATGGTTGCAGAGTTGAGTTAAAGACTTAGTACAAGCTCACACATTTAATTAAGGTGAGCACATTACATACGAACTGATTAAGATACCAAGTTGATCTGTGAAAGTGAAGGATAATCTAAGTTAACATTGCGTAACTTTTCATACTGGAAACTACATATATATATATATATATATATATATATATAATTCTATTTCATATAATTGATAATTTGATATCATTGGTCAAAGATCATCTCCATGTCATATCAAGTATTCTAGTAATGAATTAAGACACATCAAAATTATTGGCAATATCACTCTTCTATAGCAGGAAAAGGCCACATTGGCGTTCATACTTCTTTCTTTAACATTACTATCATTATTCCTCTTATTTGTGAAAAATCAAAATGTGAGCAGTCTAATGCAGTTAAGATTATAGGAATTCAACTTAAGTCCCAAGGGATTGCACAAGGGGACATTACAGTATTGAATCTTTAGTTTGCATTCATTGGATGGGATTGGAGAGGAGACATTGATTTGAAAACCATTCAAGCATTCCTTAGAAGCTTGCACTAGGTTGGTAGGGTCACTGATCAAGTTACATCTAGTAGAGTCCAAATCATCCATAATTCATTGCATTCATAGTTGTAAGTGGACATAGAAGCAAGTTTAAGATTAAGTTGGAGTGGAAGTTGGAAACCCAAAAGTTAGTTTTTCATCACACATTGTAAAGTTAAATCTTCAGAAGTGCAAATAATCAATATCCATTGAATAGACATTAGTAGCATTAGTCCCCTAAGTTATAACCAACAAATCACATTATTTCACTATATGAGTATCCACAAATTGAAGGAACCTTGAAGTCATTTCACGATCTTACTTTGCAAGCTTAGCGTGAGAGCTAACCTTATATCAAGAGAGGATTGAGTAGTTGATGTTTCATCCAGAAAGGGTATTTGATTATGCATGTTGTAAAGGAAAAAAAGTCACATCAACAGTGACCAATCATGAACACCAACAACATCAAAGTTATAGTTCAAACCTGAGAGCACACTATACCAATGAAAGAAGAAGCCTGCAATTACAATGGCCTAACAGAGGTTTCTTACAATAAAGTACTTAATGTTATATTAAAGGTCATTTGGTCATATTTAGTTAATGAGGTGACTTTTAAATATCATAGAAACTTTCATGTTAGCCTTCTAGAAAGTTTCTATTTTATTCTCTATATAAGAGAAAACATCTCCATCTATAATCACTGATCACCTGTTTGTTAAAGAGAAACAATTGTAACATGGTATTAGAGTGAGTCTGAGTCCCTCACGGGAGGGCTCGGGATTTGGAGGGGGCTGCCTAGTTTTGCAATATTCTAGGGTTTTGTATGGTGTGTTTTCATGATTTTCTAATTTTTTTCCTTCAAAAAATTTAATGTATGGGTTTTAATTTTTGCCCTAAAAAGTTTATTCTGGGATTTATTGATTTTTTTCTCCTTCAAAAATTCTACTGGGTATTTTATAATTTTTTTCCTTCAATAAATTATGTGCAGATTTTAGCAAATTTTCTCCTTAAAAAGATTATATTGGGTTTTAATATTTTTTTCCAAAAATAACCTGAGGGGGTTTTATCATTTGTCCATAAAAATTTGTGGGTTTTGTCTGATCCTTTGCCTTAAATATTGTTTTGTGAAAAAAGAATTACTGTTTTTCCTCAAAAAAAAAAGTTCAAGTGTTTTTATTTTAGGGTTTTTACCTTTTTCCAAAAGAAAGATGCTTTCTAAACTTCAGTTTCAGCGTTGGGCGATTTTTTCCAAAAAAACATATTTTCTTGTATTCTCTTTTGGGTCAAAAACTGATCACAAAGGGATAGCTTTGTTACCCAGCATCAAATTGGATGGATTCTTGGTCATTACATTTTGCAAATCCAGGGAGAGTCTTACCAGCAGCAAAATGTTCTAATGAGAAAGGAGGTAGCCTTCTTTGTATTTGTCACCAAAAGGCATTGTAGGGGGTAGGGTTGTTAATGTTTAGCGTCAGAAGAAGCAAAACATGAATCTTTTGTGTTCCCACTGTTTGCTATGCATTACAGAGATATAAGCATCTGTATTATGTTACTGCTATCTGCTATGCATCATAGAGATATAAGCATCAGAATTATGCTACCATTGTCTGCTATGCCCCACAGAGATATAAGTATACGTACATATGTCCATATTAATGTATGCATACATATACGTATGCTTACACCTCTGTCATGCATCAGGATTATTGACAGTAAAGAAAAGCATATTGTTGACCAACTTATATTGGTCGTGCTTCATGTTATCAGCGACTTTAATGTCTTGCTTGTATCGGGTTTCATACCCCGTGCTTTGCCTTTATCATGTGTTGATTACTATCAGGCCCTTGATGTATTATTGGGCGATGGATTATAAACTTGTTTTGGGCAGTTATTAGTAACTAACATGCCTCCGAAGAGGCATGTCCCTATGTGACTCTTTGGCCACATAGGGACATGACTCTTTGGAGTCATGTCCTTCACTGCCTATATATATACTTGCTCACTGCTGCAGGGAAAAGCATCAATCCAAGGCATCCGAGTACCTGCAGAGAAATATCAGTATTATTTAATATTATTGTTATCACCTTCACCTCTGTTGTTATACAGCGATCCAGTACATTAATCATTGCTGAAGGAGGAAGACTGTCAAAGATTTTTGCTGCAAGTCACAGTTAGAGATAAGCACTTATATTCTGCATAATTTAATTCAGAACTTATCTACAAGCATTATTTTCTAATTGTTTATCTATCAGAGATCCACTATATTTAACAAGGATAAGTAAAATGACCATTAAGGGAGGGTATTAAAGTATTTAATGTTAATTAATAGTCACCTAGGCATATTTAGTTTATTAGGTAATTTCGAGATAACACTGAATTTTTCATGTTAGCCTTTTAGAAAGTTTCTATTTCATTCTCAATTATTTTCTATATAAGGATACGTCTCCATTTGTAATCTCACTCATTTGAATAATGAAATATTGTAACATCTTAGTGGCTACATCAAAAATGACACAACTTAACCATCCCACTATGGGATGAACCCTTGTATTTAATACTTCTACATTTAACATACTGTGTTAATTTAATCTTATAATATTTTAATATTAAAAAGGTGTAAATTTAGCAGTTGAATTAAACAATGAATTCATTTTTTAATATTATATTTGTTGAATTTAATTCAAATTTATCTTTGTTGAATGTAAACATGAACACAAACCTTGTCACATAGATATATTATATTGATTTGAAATTTGACATTGAATTATTAATTATCTCAACCATAGTTGAAAAACTCACCAAAACAAAAAAACTCGCCAAGAGTCAAAAAACCATCCAAAAAATCCGCTAAAACTCAGCAAAACACTTGGCAACTTGAAAAAAATTCTTAACTTAAATTAGAAATGCATTTTTTTGCAAAATTCAACAAGGAGATGCATCTAATGAGTGAAAAAATGAGTATACAAAAGAAACAAGCCAAGTCTAGATATATTTTATTGTATTAAATGTAAACTGGGTACAAAATGGCATCCTCATATGGAATACTGATGGTTGGTAGCCTGATAGTCTGAACTCTAAAGCAATATTAATATAGCAAATTGTTTATGTCAAACAATAAGTAAATACGACATCAAAATAGCTTACAGCTTGCTCTTCCCAGCTCTAGTAAAATTAAGGGAAAGGTGGAGGGTATAGTCCTAGGAGTCCATTATGGCTACACCTCTTCGCTCAACATGACTAGTCATGACTCGACCTCCATCTTACATGTAGATGTCGTTACTGGAAACGACTTCCCATCATCCTTAGCCTCCTCAACATTCTCAATGTCATCCAATGTAAATCCAAGTCCATCCCCCTTCTCCATAGCCTGCCTATCCAAATTATAGATCTCATCCTTTATAAATAATAGGCATTGCTCTTGTGATGTCCAATCATTGTAAATATCTATATCATTCAAGTCAATTGGACATACTTGTGTTTCCTCTACATTCTTTGTGAGCAACCAAAGATTATATAGCACAAAGGCAAGGTTATTGAGGCAATTTTGAGTTAACTTATTCCTCTTCTTCATGCAGATGGCCTCAAACAAGCTCCAATTACATCCCTGAGCTCAAAGAAAACACAGAAAAACGATTAGAACTCACTATTTTGCGTCCTGGATCTTTTATTATGCTATGGCCGAGTTTTTCATGAAACTCTCAGAATTTTGTGAAAAACTCACCAAAAACTCAGCAAGTTTTTTCAATGAGTGAAAGTGGTAAATACTCGCAAAGTTTTTCACTACTCGGTGAGTATTACATCTATGATCTCAACTATATTTTCAATCTGTGAATTTTTTTTACAAATCATACACACACACACACACACACACACACACACTACAGCCATACCCAGCAGTACTAAACCCAATTCAACCCAGTTACGAAAATTGCCATATCGGCAAACCAAAACCCCAAATCCATACCCAATCTTGTACCTTAACCAGAGCATGCATAAAACCAATTAAGATGCATGAATTTGTTATCTTGCAGTGTACACAGATTGGAAGGATCGAGTTTATTCTCATGTATTATAGTAAGAGAGAAATCCAAGAAGGCACAACTTTCAAACCATATATAAAATGTAAAGTGAAAATAACCTTTGTTGCAACAAGCATAGTAGCTCTTTTCTTTTGTTTGATTATTAAAGACTATATTTGAATAATAAGATTTGTAATTGGGCATTAGCTCAGTGTGAACAGTTAATAAATCTATCTAGCTTAAGTCCTTACAAAGATGAAGTTGTGTCTTGTCCTGAACTTGTGCAAATGGAGCAGACTCCAAGGCTTCTGCTTTGTGAGTATTTGTCTCAATTGAAATTTTCTTTGTATTTCCCATATAAGTTTCTCTAGCAGCCATCACTATCCTTTTAGGATAATGCAAAATTTACGAGTGGAATGATATTTAAGAGGTAAAAATTGATAGATGTTTCTGGATTCATCATGTCTGAGTTTTTTTTTTTGAAAGCCTAGATGCTTATCCAATGAATGGTTTGATAGAGTTCTTTTGGTGGCTATCTATTAACAGTTTTATGTCAATGATATTTGCATTTGATCATCCATGGTCCATGTAATCAAAGAAGTTGTGCAAGGTCAACTATGTTGTTGGCTTGTAATCAGTTCTTATGCTAAAAATAAGATTGCACCTCAGTTATGCTCTTCGTGAGATCCTTTTAAATATACTTACAGAGAAGAATTAGTCTCTGTGCATCATTGTATTTGTTAGTGTGCTTTGATGACTTTGTAATGTGTATCTCATGTAAGCTATACCTCAGCTCTCTGGCAGCTGACTGAAGTGGTTGAGAGGATATCTCACACTAAAATGATTAACAAAAATACCATGGTTTGCAAATAGGAAATTTTAATCATGAAGAAAATCATTTAAGAATCTAATGTCACCATTAAGAACGAAAAATTACAGCTAATATCCCTCAATCCTTTCAAAATAACAGGGGTTCTTACAAGCAGACAGTGCTACACCTTGCCTGAGCCATCCCTTAAGCTCAGAGGAGCAGCTTTTTACAAAGATAACATTAAATAATATCTGAAATAGAAGACATACACAAAGAAAGAGAAAGAATAACTTACACAGAATTGTACAGATTTCTAAGAAACACACAGCCTACATAAATGTTTGCCATTAAAATAATGACAAAAAACATAAACCCCAGAAACAAAGTCTGCAGTGATAAACACTCACCTTCGAACCAATCTTTTTGGATTTCCACAGGGATTTTACGACATTTGATAATTCAAGGTCTAATGATGACTGTGCTGCAACTTTTTCCACTTTCATATCTAGTTCATCTTTTACAGATGGTTCCTGACTGTCATTTTCTTCTGTATGAAACAGAAAAGCATCCCGCCCTCTATGCTCTATTTTGGCTGGAACACGTACCACATCTCTTGGAGCCTTATCTTCTGAGCTACTTGGTAAAACCCCACCAATCACAAGTTTGAATGGGGTTTCTTTGATCTTCTCTGTAAAATCAACATCTTCAATAGTTTCTTTGTCATCTTGCAGATCGCTTTCAATTCTAATCTCATCTTCCTCATCTTCAGAACTTTCATTAGAATTGCTCTCATCATCTTCCAAATCCCCCTTTATTAACTGTTCAAATATCTTTGCGTCCATCTCCGCCCCTTCAGGTGCAATGACTTTCAAAACCTTGAATTTTATACCTGGTATTCTATCTCTCAGATAATTTAGAACACGATTAAGCTCATCCATATTATCTTTGTTATCACTCTTGTCTCCATTTTCCACATCTGCAGAAATTTCCAAGCTTTGATATTTTTGATCTCCTTCAAGTGAACTTTTTGAAGAAGCCAAAAGATCAGCATCTAGAGGTTCTAATGCTGGAAGAGAATCACTTGAAGTCTCTTTGGAACGCCGTAAATAAACAGCCTGCCAAAGATGATATCAACTTTTATTACTCAGATCTAAACTTGTATTCCCCCCAGCATGTGTACTTAAGCAGTCGAAAATAGTTACTCCACAGCCAACAAAATAGAAGCAAGTCTGAAACTTTATTTCTCGTCACATACTAAGCAATCAAATCCATAATAGTTAGACTAATTACCTGCTGTTTGTACTTGAGATCCCCACTTTTAGTGACAAAGATTTCAAACAAAGGTACACCTGTTTCTGCAGCAGCCAACTGCCTGTAAAAAGGAAATGCATATTTTCATTATTTCCTTTATTTATCAATTACATTGCACAAAAATAGCATGAACACACAACCTACCTTGCATTGTAACTTTTAGCCACAAATCTACCCTGTCCAGGACGAATATTTACAATTCGACCATAGGGGTCCTTTTCATCTTGTGGCAGACTAACCCACCAACCCACCTGCAGATAGAACATTAATCAATTGTAATTGACAAAAGGTTGCCCCTAAAATCTTTAGCTCATTATATACCTGCACTGTTAATCATCCTCTTATAACTCTTCTTTTGCAGTTGAACCTTACTATCATAGGCACACACACCAAGAAGAAATGGTGATCATGACTACCCCAAAGTGAGAAAAAAATTAAACAACATATAGACAGATGCAGGCAGCAGGACAAAAACCAGGTACAAACATTATTGTTCTCAAAATAATAAGACAAACTTACTAAACCATTGATGTAACTACGAGCACTTGGAACAAAAATAATGGGAAGGCAATACCAGAAGATTAAGACTTGAAACTAGTACTCATGTTCTTATTTTGCATAAACAAAAAAGCACATTTAAGCAAGAACTACCAAGTGGCTCAAAGGGCAAAAGCCCACAGACATGATCAATTCTGTAGGTGTCAGTTTGTAATTTCCCTGTGCTTTTTACATCCTGTCAACCAAGTATCTCAATTTAATGAAGTCAATGAACAAACAAAATTGCAAAGCATTTTTATAGAAAGTTCAAGCATGGAAGAAGAATTTGACTATGGTAATCAAGCTTATGAAGGAAAGACATCAGAGATTAAATGATCAACCCCAAGGAAAAATACGATGAAAGAGGCAGCAAGTTCAAAGACCCAGATTAAATATGAAATGTTAATGGCAATGATAGTCCATATGAGAAAGTTGATAGTCAAGATTGTTGATTAGATACAAAGACCAAACCATAAAGCCATTAAGGAGAGAATAATTAATTATAAATATGATATAAAAGATTATATAAGGATGTGATGTGGCAAATACAACGACAAGCAGTAATCAATATCTTAAGAAGTGCTGACAATATGTTAAGGACTGCGTCCAAACTTAAGGAGCAATACTAGTCACAGATAAGGAAGACGCGACCTTAGTGCTACAGATTACTGTTTGAGAAGGCCATCAAGTAATATCATTCAGCAAGAGAATAAAAACAGTAACTGATATAGCTACTCAATCTCAAGAGAAGACAAGATCTAATCACCGGCAGTACAAAATGTTTAGAACATTGTTTAAAAGGCAGCACTCTTCAGGAAATGATTACACTTAAATGTTGCTCAAAATCAAGGAAAGCACTAGTCAACAAAGACAGAGATTGCAGAAGGAGATAAATCTCTTCCGTGGGGGATGATTCCTGTCATTACACCAAGACAAACATCAAATCAATATTAAACAGAATCGACGCTATTCATGGCTAAGGAGCATGTCATGGTTGGAGTATTGAAGCATGCTGAAAGTGATTGAAATATTGTTGCAACTGAATGTTGTTGCTCGATGTATACAAAGTAGAGATTGATGTATAAGAACAGGTCATGGTTTTAAATAAGCAGTTAAAGCAAATTTTATAATCTTACATCATTAAGGGAGCTTCACCTCTATGAGCATCACCTAGATGCAATGAGTGCGAAGTGTTCCATTTGTTCTCATAAGACATGGGTTCATGCAAACCACTACTCATGAAACATGGGTCAATGAGTTTGACTCAAAAAACTACGCAGCTGAATCCTGATCACAATGTCACAATTTGACTTCTTGTGGAAAATATCTCCTACCAATTGATGAGCTTCAAGGGATTTCTAATGAATGGTTCATGAGGCACAACACTTGCCGAAGGTTTTGCAAATGGGGTTGCAAGCAGAGTGGGTTTAGCCATGGAGGAAAACTCTGTAGTTAAGCAGACTTGAGCTGGAGTAGTACTAGGATGGGGAACCTCCCAAGAAGTCTCGGGGGTTTCACCTCTATGAGCATCACCTAGATACAATGAGTGCCTAAGTCTTCCATCCGTTCTCGTGAGAGATGGGTTCATGTGAACCACTACTCAAGAAACATGGGTCAATGAGTTTGACTCAAAAAACTACACAATTGAATCTTGATAGCAATATCACAATTTGACTTCTTGTGAAAAATATCTCCTACTTATCTAATGACTAGCTGGCATTATTAATCAGTTAATAAATTTGAGAATATCGCAATCAGAAATAAGTAGATATGAGGAATCAGGGAAGTAAGGGATGTTTCCAATAATGTCACAATTAGTATCATTGTATGTAAGCATCCTTAATAATAAAGAGGGGAGTGTTATCAGGATCAAGGAATAACGAAGTCGTGTCTAAATCTGATTAGTAGTTAAATCTAGTTAAATTCAAGTGGCGTGATGAAGAGTTCCTCAATATGGATGCCATGTAGAGTTATACTCCTTCACTCTTAAGAACTGCTATAAAATGAAGATCAGCTCCATTTCCAAGGGACTTTATCTCTTTTATATCCAGTTTGGATCTGTTCATTTGAGCACTTGCCTACTTTGGCATAATCAGTTGCAAAAGTATACAGAGAGATCAGAGACAGCCCCCACCGTTTCAAGCATACAAGTATGAATTAGAAACAGTAAATTATTGCTTTAGGCGATATCTATGTACAACATTAATTTAAATTTGGGGGTGGGGGGATGGGGGGATGAATCAATAGTAAATAAAACTTATCCATTTCAATCCTTAATAACTTGCTTTTAACTGAATATTGGAATGAAGGCACCAAATAGAAAACTAATGAGAATCACTGTTTACTGCTATACTCGGTAAAATACATACATGAAATACAGATGGCAGTGCATACCGGATAGAGGAGTAAAATATATCTTTATTCGCTCACGAATTCATTACACAAAAGACTAGAGATGATTGACCAAGGACTGCAATTCATCCAACTATACCCTCCTCCCTATCTTGGCAATACGCAACATGTTTAAGTGACACAATGATTGCCAAGAGAGACACAATCATCAACCAACCGAGACAACTATTGGCAAAACCATATTTAAATGACCCGACAGTTGCCAAGAGAAACACTATCATCAACCAACCAAAACAAATACTGAAGAGTGACAACCAATGGACAATTAACATACTGACAGAGAACCAATATTATAAAAAATAATAAAACACAATCATCAACCAACCAAAACAAGTACTGAAGAGTGACAAACAATAGACAATTAATATATTGACAGATAACCAATATTATAAAAAATAATAATAGGATTGTACACCAACTACATCATGCCCCATAAAATAAAATCTTCTTCTAGACGATAATTATACATCAAGTCATATTCGAAAAAACAACTGGTAAAAGTGTAGACAATGATTTATATTGAACAAACTCAACCTTGTATTGTACCTCAAAAATTAAATGGGGGTATAGGGGTAGCACCCGTAGCAGTCTTGAGAAGTAGCGCCTTTTGCAAGGTCCCGGGATGCACACCCCATCACAATATAGGGTGGGCTCGAGAGGAAGTGCCTCACCACCAAGAACAATTTAACACCTTCAAAACCACACAGAACTACACGATGTGCATCATTGTTTTTGGTTTTTTAAGATGCCAAAACGACTACTGATAAAGCCCAAAATGTAAAGACCCTAAACAGTCTCTGGTGGAATACTGATGCAAAGATGGATTTGTTGTGTTTTTGTGTTTTTCCAATTTTTTTGTGTTTTTCGGTTCATATGATTTTTATGTTTTTTGTGAAATATAAATGCTTTCAAATTAGATGCTGAACCAGAATGCTAATTCAGACAATTGATACCAGGTGCTAAACTGTGCAATTATAATATGTTGCCATGAACTGAAAATTACATATAACAAATAAGTAACCTGTTTATTGAGCAATAGCAAATCTCCTAATCTGCGCTGCTGTCTGAAATCAAAATTCACCACCTTCCAGTCGAACTCAGGTCACTAAGGAATGATCGTATGTCTCAGAAAACAAACAGAGGCCTCTCACAGGGAATCACACGCCTCTTATCACCCAAACGCAGGCCTCTAAACCCAAAAGAAGGCTCTGATAATGAAGTCGTAGGCTTCACCAGATAAACACGGGGTTTGTGAGTCGATTAAAGGCCTGGGAAATTGCATCACAGGCCCTCAAAGTGCAACGCAGGCCCTCCTAAAATAATCGCAGCCCTGCTAATGAAGAACTACTGTCTGGTAATGTGACGGCAGCCCACTTGCAATCAGGTTGAACTCCAACCAGAGAATGTAAGAGCATGCAAATTGAAATTCAGCCTTCAATTTGCTTTCAAAATCCAGACTTCACCACTATCAATAACAGTAGACATAGATGAGAAGTAATTCAATTTGCTTTACCTCAGCAGCAAATTGCAACACAATTCACAGACTTCAGCTTCCAAACAAACCCTCACCAAATGTCAAAGCAATTAAATAATTCAAGGATGATCAATTCTCAAAATGAGAGCCATATTTATAATCTTATTTGCACAACTTGGCTTCAGCTTCACAACATCATTTTATAACATGTAATAAGATAAAGTGCATTAATAATTATAAAGCCACAAAGCTAATTCAATAAATATGACTCCATCATTAAATAACTCCATCCTGCGCAAGAGACCAAATAGATGACAACCACCACTGTGTCAGCTCTTCACTGCCAAAAAAAGTAATTGGCTAAAACTAGACTTACTATAAATAGCAAGTCTACAACTGAGACCCTCAAATCCTACTGTCAACTCATGAGGATCACATTGATGAGATGACCAACCCTGGCTTCTAGAACCTGCTAAAATGCGGACATTACACAAAATGTCAAAAACACATTTGTCAACCATGTCCAATCTCTATCGAACAAAGTACTAAAACTCAAAGAATTCTTGTTGTCATATGGATACTAATTCAGTTATATCAATGTGATTTGCTAGTAATCACGTAGGCGGCCTTATGTTGTTCATTCAAGGATAACTTGGGCTCTCATTGTGATGGTGATGATATTGTACGAGTGCCAAATGATGATGATGGTGGCGGTAATGGTGGAGGCAATAATACTCTAATGACTTTTACCTTCCTAACTTTCTTAGAATGAAATCCGACTACTCAACTACTTGCTATTTACTCCTACTCCTATGAATGGAAAGATTAGCAAATGGACGGGGATCGAATTTGATGAAAGCTAACTAGCGGCTCTACCTCCATTGATGCAATGATTCAAGGGAAATGACTAGTTTACCACACAAGGCTTACCAACAAGCCGCTACAATGCTAATGGCCTAGTTATAGATCTCTATCAAACATCCACTAATATCACCATGCAACTATCCATCTACTCTTACTCTTACTTAACAATTTTTTGAAATAAAACTTACTTTAACAACTTCAAAGGAAATCTAATTCTAACTATTGGAAGTAGAAACCATGCAATAACACCAAATGTTCGTAATCACCATGTAAGTCACAACAATGATAAAGAGAAGCGATTTTGGTATTATCTTAGCAACAATTTTCTCCAACCTTTTACAAATGGGAGCAAATGGCCTTATATAGAGGCCAAAATTTACAACCAACAGTAGAGATTAAGAGGCAAAACCAACAATCCAAATTGGATCCTAGAAACCCTCATTAGGGTTGCGACCCCATCGGCCAATGAAAAGACACCACCTCATCAATGGACCAATGAAAAAAAGGAAAAGTGGCAACCAATGAGAAGGCACCAAAATGGTAGCCAATCAAAACTAGACACCTATCCTACCCAAGAAGAAGGAGAATTTGCCACTTGAGCTTACATCAAATGATCTTCTAGTATAGTTCTACCCCTTTCTTCTTCCATCTTTTTAGCCAAAGTGATGAACTTGGCTAGCATGTCGTTGACTTCCTTCATGGGAGGGCAAAGCATATGCTTCATCTTGAGCTCAACCGAATTCATCATATTGCTTGCTACTTGCAGTGTCTTCTTATGATCCTTCTCATATTCCTTTGCATATCTAATAAAGGCATTGAGGGAGGCAAGGGTGCCCAAATGTTTCTTCTTGATGGCAACCTTCCCCAACTCATCCAATCTTGATCCAAATTCTGTCTCATTGACGTTCTCCTCTTTGATATCTTCAAAATCAAGCGCAGCCCCAACATCGTTCATCATGGTTGAAATGGAAGTGTCAACGCCTGGGCTATGCTGTGCAATCTCATTCCATAACTCTTCAAGTATTCTCAATCTGATAGTCAAGGCAACAAACCAAGACTCCACTGTACTCAATCCTCCTTCATCTATCAACTTGGCTCTTTTCAAATATTCCTCTAGTAGTTCAACGAATGCCTGTAACCTGGGAATGGCTAAGTCCTTGACTGAAAGGAAATCCTTCCATTCACCTTCAAATGTTCGGAATTTGTTTCTAATAACCACTAATGACCTGAATGTCGAGACAAAGGAAGGCAAGAAATTTTGCCTATCTTGGATTATATCATGGATCCAATCCTTGACTTCATGTAGCTGAGCCGATATCTCTTCTATGTTGCTTCTGCTGTCTTGAGGAAGGGCTACCTGGTGCAACTGTTGGATAGGCTGGCAATCTCTCCAATACTAGTTCTCGGCCTCCTACTTTACAATCCTTTCGTTTGCCTTCCTCAACCTTTCTTTGATTGAAACCATTCCTTCTTGGATCTCCTCACATTCCATGCCATCTGTTATTCTTCCCAAGTTATGCTCAACTATCTCATATTCCTAAGCTACAATCTCATCCAATGCCTTACCAACCGTTGGTATAGCAATTTGAACTTTTCGATGACCGTCATCATCACTCCTGATTACCTTTGCCACCGTTTTTGTAATTTGTTTCCGGTTCTCGCTATCACCCTTTTCCATTAATCTTTGGATATCTTCAACTGTCCGGGTAGTCACTACCTCACCTCTTAGCATAAGCATTTTCCTTAACCATAGTAGTGCAGTGCATCTCCCCAAATCTGGATTTGGTTAGATTAGCAAAGCATCGCCAACGGCCTCAAGCGCCTGGCTCATTTCCTCAATATCAATTGGCCTATTCTCTTCTTCACTAGTGACTATCACATCCTCTCCATGTTGGTTTTCCAAGAGAGGAGAGTACTTGGTGCTATCGCTGTAACCACTTGATTCTAAATCAGAGCTCACCTCTACTGCGGCCCCTTGTCCACTTGTATTATCTTCTTGGTTTCTAGCCTCAATTATGCTCTCCCTTGATAGTGTTGCATTTTGTTTCTTTGTTGTAGGTTCTTGATGTTCTTTATTCTTCTCAGTCTCCAAACCTCTTTTCTTGCTCTTAATTGTTCTTTGTTGCTGGCTACTACACTCACCTTTATGTCCGATTGATTCTGTTGGACCTTCCTTTGGTTTCATCTTCTCATAAGTAAGGTGTACCCTTTGGCTTTGTAATTGCCTCAACTTCCCATTGTACCATGACTCGATGTGTAGATCAACTGGCCTTGTAACTGCCTCCAAGGAAGGATCCTGATGATCATCCCAATCCACTGGATTCAACTCTATTCCATTTACTGTATCATAATCTTCTCTTAGTACATTTTCATCATCTTCTAGTTGATCAGGAATATCAAGGCCTCTCCATCTGATTGCCCTCTTCATGCCCACTGACAATCTTGAGAATGCTAGCTTCCTCACATGAAAGTCATCCTGTGCATTGGCCCAAAAATCTTCTATATTAGGAACATGTTTAAATGTATTTCCATGAGATGCCTTGATAAGACCATTAAGATCGAATCCTTGCCTTGCTCTATACCATCCTAGACGATACCATTCTAATTCTTTCTCTGCAACTGCAAAGGCAACAGGATTGGGGCAACTATCATTGCCAATTCCAAATGAGAAGGTGATCCCTGTCTCTTCTTTAAATTTCATCATTTTGTCATAATGCTCAAGTTGCCTAGCCAACTCCATCAAAACTACCTTGTCGAGTGGGTGCCTTGGAAGTCTCTTGGGACATATTGTGCTTCCTGCTACTCTAATATAAGTGAATTGCAAAAATTGGATGAACCAACTCCCATACTTCTTAACTTTTGCTTCTGCTTCCGATGAGAGCCTCTTAGCGTCCCTTGTAATATCCTTACTGTTTTCATGGCAAAGGCATCACAAAACATCTTGTAATCTTTGGTCTTGTGCAAATGAAGCTATGGATAGCACTCGTGCACCAAACATTGCCCTGGCCCATTGTCAATTACTCCTAAGGCCTTAAGTCCAAGATTTTCATATAATCTCGCAATCGGATAGAAAAGATAGGACCTCATATAGATTTGCTTTTGATTTTGCACGGTCCTAAGTTGCAGTTCTAAATTTTTGCTTATGATCCTAGCCCAATCAAGTCTTCTTTTTCCATTTTCAATTCCATCAATAAAACAATACATCCAATTTTCGAATTGCATACCTTGAGCTAAGCCCATGATTCGGCTGAGAAGCACAATGAGATCGCCATACTCTGATTTGAAATCTGACTTGGTGAGCCTTGATGATTTGGTGACTTACTTTTTTCCTTCATGTAACCAATTTTGCTTTAGGTGAATGAAGAAAGCCTCCTAATTATCCTGAAATGACTTGGCCGCCTGATCCATCATTACCACTATCATGCTTTTATACTGAGGGATATTAAATGTTTCTTTGACTACTTGTCCGCCGATGTTGACTAATACTCTCTTCCCTTCATCAAAAATGATGGACTTGGTAACAATATCAAATCGGGATACACGGTCCATTACCAATTCTGGACAAGGCAAGGTTGGAGGGAAGGCTGTTGCATGTACAATTCCACTTTTGTAGAATTTTTTTGCCATGGGGGATTGCCCTTCCTTCAATCTGTCTTTTAACTGCATCATGTTCACTTTATCGATATTGGTATCACTTATTCGCCTCACTTTCAAGAAGAAGGCAGTCTTAGGCATCATGTCTTCTTTATCTTTTTTGGTATTCGTTCCCTTTGAGTTCTTGCTTGCACTAACATCTACCATCCTAAACACTTATTTATGCCCCTTTGTTCTAAATGATATGGACTACACTTATCAATCTCCAACCTTCTTCCTATCGATGGAATTTACACTTATTTCTTCCTCGCCAAGTCCTATCTCTACACTTATCTCTCCAAAATTCAACCTAAGGTTGGGACTACCACTTATTTCTGTCTCTTCGTTACCTTAGGATGGATTACACTTATATCTCCCAACTTCAACCTAGGGTGGTCTAGCTTATTTCTACCTTGCCAAGTGTCCTATCATGAAATCTACACTTATCTGTCCAAACTTCAACCTATAAATGGAATGATGAAGTGGAGGATGATGAATGCAGGAAGAATATAAGGGAAACGAAACCAAGCAAAAACAAGGAGTGGAATTCACCTTTAAACCATTCTTCACCTCTAAAATGAGTAGGATTTTACCTTAATTTTGTCTTTTACCAATAAAGGGCCCTTTTTGAATTCGGATCAAATCTTGGAAACTTCAAGCCTCCTTGCAATTTGATGATGCCCTAGCAAAAATCAGAATTTTGACCTCTTGAAATCGCCCAAATTTGCCCATAATCAGACCTTTTATCATATATCTCCTTCACCAAGCAAAATCGCCCAAATCTAGGGCAAAAATCACAGCCTTAAGCAAGAAAATCAGACTCTACACAATCGCCCAAACAAGAGAAAAATCTCAGATCTGCTCCCAAATTGCCTAGGGCAGAAATCGCAGCCTTTATGGAAGAAAAAAAAAATGCCAAACAAGGAAAATATGCCCAAGGAAAGTCGTCCATGTTTGAAAGCTGCCTTCCCAAAGAAAATTCGCTCAACATGAGGAGGAGATGAAATGGAATGAGTAGATGAGAAAGGGGGGAGCCCTCTTATACCAAAATCTTCTTACTCCTTCAAGCTGACCGACTTGCCCTGGAGGAGAGAAAAATTAAATTAGTGGCCCAGATTTAAATGCCATGCTAAAATTTATTTTGCCCATAGTGAAATTTGTCCATTTAATTGCTAGTTGTGATCAAAAATTGCAAAATAAAATTAGGAAAACCTTGGAGATGTTAAAATTTTCATTTAATAACATTTTGGTAGTAAATATATCATTAAAATCGGATTTAGCAATCTAAAATCGATTTTCAATTTTAATTTACCAATCTCCTTTAATATTTTTAAAATCTTCAAGGCAATTTTAACCAATTTAATGCAAAATTTTGCAATTAAGTCCACTTTCCATTCTGCAATGCAATTTTAATTTTTTACCAAAATAAATCATTTTTCTAGCATTCAAAATCGATTTTTCCAATTTTAATTTCACTATCAAAAAATCTCTCTTCACCAAAAATTCAAGATTTTCCAAAACAATTAAATCTAAAAAAATTTCATTTTGAAAATGCTCAAGTCTATACAATTATATCCAATTTTCAAAATTCGTCTAAGTCTCAAAATTTGTAAATTTATTGTGCTGAATATTGTTCTAACCATCGAAAAATATGTTGCCTTTGAAATTTGTTTGACCTAAGGATAAAATTACATGCTCTGGAAAATCAAGTTAAGACCAGGTGAAAATCCAACCACATCCTGCCTGGCCCAAAGGCGTCCAAAGTGAAAAAAATTTCAAATTGAAAACTTTTGGACAACTTTGAAAAAACTCGCTAAGGCAATCAGAAAAAGGGGGTCCCCAAAAGTTTGGGGCGATGATGTGAAAACCTCACAACAAACACCTCTAAGGAAATGAAAGCAGAGGAATTTTCAAGCATATCTGTATTCACAAATGAATCAAGCATGTAGACTTACAAGAACCATGAGTCCAATTGTACATCATCACCAGAATCATACTCCAAAGAAGGCATATGAGAAATTGATGTAAGAAGTTATGGTTTTGACTATTTGAAACATAACATTCCTTCATCCCTAATTGCGAACAAGTAATAAAACAGTCACTCGATGTGTTCCATGCCATCATCTTGAAGTTGATAAACTGGGAAAGTTGAGAATTGTAAAGTTCCTGCAAGTTCTGAATAATCAGATCTGAAATAAAACCTTCTTAGGCTTTTTGTTCTGATCTTCCTTAATGTCTAACCTTGAAATAAGACAATAATATTAATTGTCCTTCTGAAATATATTTATGACAGCAAGTATTTGATTTGTGGCACAGTTACTTTAAGGAGCAGACTTGGATTCTAATGTGTGTCCTTTAACTACAACAATACCCTCCTTATATACCATAACCAAAGGGCATGTCCCTTAAAGGGACATGACCCTATCTAAGTTGGCCCACAATGTCTTCTCATAATCGGTGCCTAGAAGGAGATTTATTTTAACAACAAACATAACTAATTTAGTTAATGTTTAATGCTAACTTATAGTCACCCCAAAAGATCGCCGATCATTCCTATTCAAGGGGCAATGTATTAATAGCCTTTACAATGGTTTTATATGCAATAAGAGGAAAATGTGATCTGCAGAATCAGACTAGTATGAGGATCGAAGTTATAGCTTTAACACTCCCTCTTAACTTGATAATCATACTGAGAGATAACATATCTAGCATCATCAATTACAATGAATAAACATAAAATGATACTCTATATCTATCTAAATCTTCTTAGTATGTGGTATTATTGAACACATGATCCTATGTCATATTACTATATCTATGATATGACATATCACTTATACTAGTGATAATAGTATTGCAATGAATACAATATACAGGATAACATCTGAAGAATAATTAAATTCTTCATTTATCCAAGTTGTGACTCATAGGTACTGGCATTCCTATATCACAACATGATCCTAAGTTAAGATCTACCAAAACATACGATAAACTCCAAAGAATAATAAAATTCTTCCTTTCTCCAAATTGTGACTTATAGCCATAACAATGTCTATATCACAATGTGATCTTAAACTCATCTAGATCTGACAGTAGATCTCTATTTTTTAGCACATTATCCAAGAGATTGTCATCTCTCATAATGTCTTTCATACAAGTGTTCATTATCTCAAAAATCATCACCTCTAAAATAATGAATACAAATGGTGGAGCCCATAACAATTAATAGCCTGATAATAAAATTATTTTATTAATAATTTAAAGAATACAAATGAATTACAATTCAACCATACCAAGTCTTTTCTTGAAGTGATCTATCTTCACTCAAGAGAGAAGTTTGGTGAGAATATCTGTTGTCTGACCTGCAACGCAAATGTATTCTAATTTTGCAATATTCCTGTCTACCATATCTCTTACATAATGGTAAGGAATTTCAATATGTTTAGACATATCATGAAAAATTTGGATTCACAGAAAGCTTGAGTGAACTTTGATTATCACAATAAATAATTGTAGGATTCATAGCTTGATCAAATAATCCCACAAGTAACTTTCTAAGTCAAACTACTTCCTGCGAGGCCATCGCTACTGCAATGTATTTGGCTCCTGTGGAATTTTGTGCTACTGAAGACTGCTTTTTGCATATTCATGATATCATTTGAGTCTAAACTGAAACAACATCCTGAAGTGTTTTTCCTATCAGTAACACTTCCAATCCAATCAAAGTTTGTGTATCCATGTAGGTCGAATTCAACTTTCTCATACTTGAGCCCAAGGTTAAGAGTGCCTTGTAAGTATATCATGATGTGCTTGACAGCAACTAGGTGAATCTCCTTTGGCTCACACATAAACTGACTTAATGCATTAACAGCATAGCAAATGTTAGGTCTTGTATTTACCAAGTACATAAGGGACCCAACCATCTGTTTGTAAAGAGTGGAATCTATGGAAGGTGAATATGTTGCTGCTTCCTTAAGTTTATGAAAATTAGTCTCCATGGGAGAAGACATAGGCCTGTAGTTCCACATTGCAAATCTCTTCAAGATGTCTAATGTATACTTTCCTTGATTGAGTATGATGTTGTCAGAATTTTGCCATACTTCCAATCCTAGGAAGTAATGAAGGAGTCCTAAATCTTTCATCTCAAATTCTCTTATTAAATCTTTCTTGCATTGATCTATGAGATGATCATCACCTGTTATTAGTAAATCATCAACATACAGTATCAAAATTACAATATCATATTTATCCCTTTTATAATATAGATTTGGATCAGCTTCATTCTTGGAGAATCCTAAGTCCGTGAGATACTTATCAATTCTTTCGTACCGTGCCCTTGGAGCTTGTTTAAGCCCATAGAGAACTTTCTGGAGCCTGCAAACAAAAATTTTAGAGTTATGAGTTTCAAATCTTTCAGGTTGCTCCAAATATACCTCTTTTGTAATCTTTCCATTTAGAAATATTGTTTTTACATCCATCTGATGTACTTTCCATCCCTTCGATGCTGCAATAGCTAGAGATGCTCTTATAGAGGTGTATCTGGCAACAAGAGCAAAGGTTTCTTCATAATCAATCCCTTCTTTCTGAGAGAATCCCCTAGCTATGAATCTAGCTTTATATTTTACAATGCTACCGTCAGCAACATGCTTGATTTTAAATATCCACTTGGGAAAAAAAACAAATTTTCCTTCAGGTCTTAGAACAATTTCCCAAACATCATTCTTCATAATGAATTGGTATTCTTCTATCATGGCATCCTTCCAAGTTGTATGTTTAATAGCATCTATAACATTATTTGGTTCTGATATAGACAAATCATTCATCTTTGCTGCATAACTAGAGAATCTTTTGGGTCTTTTGCTTTCTCTAAATGTTCCAAATAGTGCAGCGAAGTCTTGTGCTTCCTCTACTGTCTTAATAGCCCAAAGTGGTCTTTTCTTAGAATTTTGGGTTTCTCCAAGATTGAAGTTTTGAATTTCATCTTCAATTTCTTCAATGTTCTCCCTCTGAGACTTAGATTCAGTATTTCTTTCAAAACTAGGTAAGGGAGAGGGCTCTTCAGAACATAGAGCTCTTTTGAATGCTAAATCTTCTTCAAATATTACATCCTTACAAAGTTCAATATTTTTCTGACTAGGTATGAAAATCCTATATGCTTTAGATGCTTCACTATACCTAACAAAAATTCATTTTCTCCCGGAGGGTTCTAACTTAGTTCTCTTTTCTTTTGAGACATGTATATATACTGGACACCCAAAAATCCTAAGATGACTTATATTAGGTTTAACCTTAGTAAAGACTTCTTCAAGAGTTTTATCTCTAAGGTAGGAGTGAGAATTTTTGTTTTGAATATAGACAACAGTACAAGAGGCTTCTGCCCGAAGATAATATTCTAAATTTTGATTGAATATCATAGCTCTTGCAACTTCTATAATTGTCTTATTCTTCCTTTCTGCTACCCCGTTTTGTTGTGGGTTATAAGGAACTGTATACTCTCTCCTAATTCTTGTTTCTTTACAAAACTCTTTAAAATAATCTGAGGTATATTCCCCTCCATTATCAGTCCTAAGAGTTTTAATTTTATGTCCTGATAAGTTTTCAGTTAAGGTTTTAAATTATTTAAATCTCTTCAGGATTTTTTCTGATTCTTTGCATTTTAAGAAGTGAATCCAAGTTTTTCTAAAGAAATCATCTATAAAAAGTATATAATACCAGAATCCCCCAAGAGAAGGAACAGAAATAGGTCCACATAAATCTGAGTGGATTAATTCCAAAACATTGTTAGTTTTTCTAGTGCTATCATGAAATGGACTTTTGTTGTTCTTACCCAGAGCACATCCTTTGCATATGCTTGAGTGATCTCTATTCAGTTTAGGTAAACCAATAACTATCTTCTCCATAGTTGATAAAGTTTTGAAATTTAGATGTCCTAACCTTTTGTGCCATATTTTGTTTATATCAGCAGCTTCATGAATTAAAGCTTGAATAGGTTGACTAGGTTCTGAATTTAATTCATACAAGTACCCTTTTCTTTGACCAATCAATTTTGCTTTCTTAAATGAAGAGTTCTTAGCTCAAGTTATTACTTTACCATCCATGAATGCAACATTATGTCCATCATCTTCAAGTGTTGTAACAGAGATTAGATTCATTTTTATTCTTGGTACATAGAGTACTCCTTTGAGAAGAATAGAACTACCTAACTTTAGCTTCAAGGTGCAATTTCCAATTCCTTTGACAGAATGTGCTAAATTATCACCGATGGTGACTTCGCCATTAACCTTTTCTAATATAAAGTCTAGTGCTTCTTTGTATCCTATAATGTGTCGAGATGATCCACTATCAATCACTCATGCCTTACTTGAGACTTCATTTGGTAGTGTCGAATACAATACACAATTCTCAAGATCATAGTTATCTTCTTCCCTAGTAATGTTTGTACAGTTCACTTGCTGTTTAGGATTCTCAGGGCAATTAGATATGTAGTGTCCAAAGTTTTCGCATTTGAAGGATTTTATTTTGGATAGATCTTTCTTAGGCTTGTCATTCTTTTGATTACCCTTTTTCTTTTTGAAGTGCTTCTTCTTGCCTTTATAAGAATTTGTGTTAAGAACATGAAGTTCTTCATCTTCAGTTTTCAACTTCCCCCTTTCTTAAGTTTTATGGATTCTTTTTTAACACAATCTCCCTTAAGTCTATTTAAGTCAAGAAGGTTGTCTTTGGCACTTCCTCCTTGTGCAAATGTTTCCCATGAATCTGGTAATCCATCTATAGCCATCAGTGTTAGTTCCATGTCATGAATGATAGTTCCTATACTTGCAAGTTCATCTCTTAGACTAGCAACCCTTAAGAAGTAAGAATTCATCGATTCTCCCTTCTTTATTTGTATATGATTTAGTTGTCTTTTTAGTGCAAGAACTCTAGTTGCATTGTTAACCTCATATGCATTTAATATTGCATTCATTGTATCAAATGTTGTTTGATGTTTCGTTAGCATGGGTACTATTTCATTTTTCACTCCATCTAATATGATTTGTATGGCTTTCCTGTCTCTTTTACTCCAAATAGTTTTATGAGGTTCAACAGTAGGTTGTCTAGACGTTGAATCAACAAATTGTTTTACATCATTTTCTTCAAGAATCATCATGATTCTGAATTTCCAAGCATCAAAGTGTTCTTTCCCATCAAACCAGTCATCGGGTCTGATTGTGTATGCCATTGAAGATAGGAGAATGATGCTAGATATATATCAAGTCCAATTATTTAATTTGCAGAGCCTAGGTTCAACTACCAGAGCTCTGATACCATGTAAAGTTTCTGCAAATTCTAAATAATCAAATCTGAAATAAAACCTTCTTAGGCTTGCTGTTTTGATCTTCCTTAATGTCTAACCTTGAAATGAGATGATAATATTAATTGTCCTTCTGAAATATATTTATCACAGCAAGTATTTGATTTGTGGCAGAGTTGCTTAAAGGAGCAGAATTGTATTCTAATGTGTGTCCTTTAACTACAACAATACCCTCCTTATATATCATAACCAAAGGGCATGCCCCTTAAAGGGACATGACCCTATCTAGGTCGGCCCACAATGTCTTCTCATAATCGGCGCCTAGAAGGAGATTTATTTTAACAACAAACATAACTAATTTAGTTAATGTTTAATGCTAACTTATAGTCACCCCAAAAGATTGCCGATCATGCCTATTCAAGGGGCAATGTATTAATAGCCTTTACAATGGTTTTATATGCAATAAGAGGAATGTGTGATCTGCACAGTCAAACTAGTATGAGGATTGAAGTTGTAGTTTTAACAAGAATAAGGAAAGATGGTAATGGCTTGGAAAAATCAGATAAACGAAGGATGGAGAAGGTGAAATTGGATCTAGGGCCCATCCTCAACTTACTCCTTAAGAGGAATAAAGAGACAAGTTTGGAAACACACAAAGGAAAAGAAAAGAAAACAAATTATGTCATCCCGGTACATTCTCCATCAAGAAAGCGTCAAGAACCATTTTATCTCATAGTGCCACCACTAAAAATTCTCCATTGAAGGTATCAAGATATGCAATTCAGAAGAAGATTATTTCTTTGGATTGGAGATTGAGAACTGAATACTTAAAAGATAGTCATACTTCAATCATAGCTTTAATGAAAAATATATATTGTAAAATAATCAAAGGATTATTTTATGTATTAAATAAAAAATGATAGATTACAACGAGCTTACAAGCTCATATATACAAAATAGAAATACAGAAATTAGAAACTATCAGAAAATAGAAACTATCTACAAACGATAGATAGAGCATTTTTATAAATATTTTAATACCCTCCCATAATGCTTAATCTATCAATAACACCAATAGCCTCTCTGAATTTTACAAATTTATCAGAACCGAGAGACTTGGTGAAGATATCAGCAGACTGCTCTACGGTGGGAACATATAGCAACTGAATAGATTTTGTCTTCAACCAGCTGACGAATGTAATGACAAAGTGTTTCGACATGCTTGGTTTGTCTATGGAAGACCGGATTCTTTGCCAGTTTGAGTACTCCCTGATTATCACAAAATATAGGAGTCGGTCCTGATTGAGGAACATGCATATCTGCAAGCATCCGTCGAAGCCAAACTGCCTCACAAGCTGCCTTAATTGCTCCCCAATACTCTGCTTCAGTCAAAGACATGGCCACTACCTGTTGCTTCTTACTAGTCCATGTCATAGCAGCAGATCCTAAATTAAACACATATCCGGAGGTAGACTTACAATCATCAACAGAGCCAGCCCAATTTGAATCTATGTAGCCACATAGTGTAGAATTAGACTTCTGAGTGTATAGAAGACCATAATCAAGAGTACCACTCACATAGCACAGGACATGCTTTGCAGCTGTCCAATGATCAGTCTTAAGTGCTGTCATAAAGCAAGAGACATTGTTTACAGCAAAGCTAATGTCAGGTCTGGTTGCAGTAAGAAAAATGAGACTACCCACTAGTTGTCTAAACAAGGATTCATCTACAATAGGTGAATCAGACTGAGTGGATAATTTGAGCCTGGGTTCCATAGGAGTGAGAGCAAGTTTGCATTACTGCATTCTGATCCTGTACAGAAGACTTCCAGCATACTTGGACTGAGAAAGAAAGATACTGTGTTCAGTCTAGCAAACCTCAATTCCAAGACAATAGTGCAAGACCCCCAAATTTGTCATATCGAAAGTGCTACACAGATCCTATTTGATTTCCGCAATCAAATGTGTTGAACTTCCAGTGATGATCAAATCATCCACATAAACAATGATAAACAAGACATCATCACCTACATGTTTGATATATAGGTTTGAATCTGATGGACTCCTTTGAAAACTATGGTCGGTTAAATATTTATCAATTTTCATGTACCAAACCCAAGGAGCTTGTTTCAGACCATAGAGAACTTTGACAAGTTTACAGACTTTGTGTTCCTGACTAGCAACCTTAAATCCAGTAGGTTGCGTCATGTAGACTTCTTCCTGTAAGTCACCCTTCAAAAAAGCACTCTTGACATCCATCTAATGAACTTTCCAACCGAACGGAGCTGCTAGAGCAAGAACAAGTCGTATGGTACTCATTTTAGCTGTAGGAGCAAAAGTCTCCTTATAGTCAATACCTTCCCTTTGTGAGAACTCTCGAGCAACAAGACGAACCTTATACTTGTCTAAGGTGCCATCAGCTTCATATTTGACCTTGTATACCCATTTGCAGCTAACAAGCTTCTTCCCTACAGGAAGATCAGAAAGAACCCAAGTTTGATTTTTCTGAATGCTCTAAAGTTTAGCTTCCATAGCCTGTTCCCATTCAGGAATATCTTTAGCCTCAGAATAAGTCTGGGGCTCATAAACACTATGAATGTTAGCCATAAGAGGAAAATTAGCTATTTATTTGCGCTTATTCCGAGAAACGCTACCTTCGATGAGCTCATCATTCCTTAGAACCCTAATAGTTTTAACCCACCATTTGGGTTGGAGAGTAGAAGAGCTAACCTCTGGAGGAGCTGGAGGAGGTGGAAGAGGTTCAGGAGCAACAACGAGATGAGGATCATTCTCAGGAGCCTCAACAGGATCAACATCAGGTCTCCCAGTGCAAGCATTATCTGTATCATTCTGCCCATCAGATGGTGCTAAAGGAAGGGTAACACTGTGAGGCTGTTCCTCAGAACATTGCTTAGAAAAGGACGAGAACAATCCTCGAATTTCATCAAAAACAACATCACAACCAAAGATAAGATGATCAGTGTCGATATCTATCAATCTGTAGGCCTTATGGTTGTCACTATACCCTGTCATCATAAGTCTCGGAGTCTTGGAATCTAATTTGGAACGTTTAGCATCAGGAATCTAGACATAGGCAAGAGAGGCAAAAATCTTCAGGTGGGTGATCTTGGGCTTACGACCATACCACAATTCTTCGAGAGTTTTGTGCTTGACAGCCTAAGTAGGGCAATGATTCAGGAGGTAAACATTAGTTAATACTACTTCTGCCCAATACTTATTAGGAACACTCCTGTGTTGTAACATAGAACGAGCCATCTCAACAATTGTACGATTGCGACGCTCAACAACACTGTTTCGCTGAGGAGTGTAGGGTGTGGTGAATTGGCACTTGATGCCATGTTCAGCACAAAAATCAGAGAACGCATGAGAACAAAATTCCCCCTCCCCTATCTGTTCTAAGAGAAAGGATACTGCAACCAAACTCATTTTCAACCAACAACTTAAAATGCCGAAATGTACTAAGTGCATCTGATTTTTGTTTAAGAAAGTACACCAACATTTTTCTGCTAAAATCATCAACAATAAGCAAAAAATATTTGCAACCAGTAACAGAAGATGTATTCATAGGACCACAAATATCAGCATGAAGTAATTGAAGTACCTGAGATGCACGCCAAGAATCTCCATCTTTGAAGGGAGTTCAATGTTGTTTGCCAGCTTGACAGCCATCACATACTCCAAGATGTTGTGGCTGAATCGGAGGTAGTCCAGAAACAAGTTCCTCTCGGGATAGCTGAGAGAGATACTGGATGTTGAGATGTCCATATCTCTAATGCCACAAAGTGCTGAGAGATAAATCACGAGCTGTCACCACTGTCAGTAAGCTAATATAGGCCATGATCCTCTAGACTAGTAGCAACAGTAAGACAAGTCTCTCGATCAATAACGGAGCATTTGTGGGCACTAAAAACCACATCCAACTGAAGAGAATTTCTCATGATCTAACTCGTAGAGAGAAGATTGAGTGCCATACCAGGAACATAGAAGACATTGAGAAAGATGAGTTGACACCCACCAAACTGTATCTGAACATTTCCTCTGCCAATAATTTTGAACTCCTCTCCTCTGCCAAACACAACTGAATTTTTGTATGGATAGAAATTCGTAAACCAGTCACGTCGATGAGAGAAATGACGTGAGGCACCAGAGTCAATATACCAAGCAAAGGATCGGGTTGAATCGAAGGGGCTTTTAGCCATAAAAATGTAGAACATAGACTCCTTTGTCTCAGAATGTTCAGCAACATTGGCCTGCTGATTGGACCCTCCCAACTTCTTTTGTTCGGAAGCGAATCGCTGACGACAATCTTTCTTCATGTGGTTGTACTTACAGCAGTAATGACACTGAAGACTCTTTTGCTGAAAACTACCTAAAGATTGATGGGAACTCCCCTGTGGAGATGACTGAGATGGCTGAAACTTAGCTGCAAAGGCTTGTTCTGACGAGGTTGAGGAAGCACGGCTGCCAAACTGCTGCTTCCAGCGATCCTGTTGTAGGAGTTTGGTGCACAACTTTGGAAATTTCAAATCAACATTAGTTGAGGTAATGTCGAGAGTCTCTATAAAATGCTCATAAGATGTTGGCAAGCTTTTCAGGGTAATAACTACCATATCTTCTTCCTCCATTGTCCAACTGATGGCATCAAGCTAATCACGAATGTCCTTAATCTTCGTGAGATGTTCCTGTAAGGACATACGTTCATCCATCACAATGGAAAACAACTAATTCTTGAGAAAGAATGCTCGACTCTTGTTGGATGTTTCATGCAACTCCTTTAAATATTTCCAGATGTCTGCAGCCGACTTGCCAAAGGGAATCTGAGGTAGCTAATCATCTGCGACTAAGAGCTTGAGAAGCATAACAGCTTCACGATTCCAATTATCAAACTTATTCTGATCTGTTGTAATGGAGGTTCCACCAAGCATGCTAGTGGGGGCAGGACCAATTTCTGTGCCTAGAACAAGTGCATCCACACGACGATACTCAAAGATGGTTAACATGCGCTTCTTCCAATGGTTGTAATTGCTACCATTAAACCATTGACTGTTTTCTAGCATCAAGTTGGTCAAGGATGCCATTTGCACAAAGTTCGAGGCAATGTTTTAGGTTGACCTAGAAACAAATGACGAGTACCCAAAAGAGTAGAAGAAAAAACCCAGAAGGACTTTGTAGTCACAATGCAAATCCGCTGGCCCAAAAATTGAGGCACAACAAACGAGGTACCCAAAAAATTCTAACGAAGACCTAGATGAGGTCTCGAAAAACCCACAACTATGGAATCAAAAAAAAATTTGGAACCCGAAAATTAGGGTTTCGAGCAAAATACCAATCGGCGGCTTTAAAGGTTGAAGTTGTAAAAAAAATGGCAGATTGAAGGTATTTAATGCCTTAACGTTGTTGCAAACTCCTGGACGTCGTAGATGAGGTCGTGCTTGTCTCTAAAAAACGTAGAGGGACCAAGAAATGGTGGTTATAGAAAAACGCTGAGCCATCTGTAACTAAGTCGTCGGATCTCCTAAAAATGGACGCCAAAACAAAAAAAAGTTGCAAAGCAAAGGTAAATACCACTATGGTCGCCAAACAAAAATACGTAAATACCAATCGCAGAGCAGAGGTAAATACCTGTCAAATTTGCAGGCAGCAGATCAAAGAAAACCTTGCGATTTTCCACAAAAAAACTGGCGATTTTCGATTTTTCTAATGTCGCGATTTTGCCAGAAAAAAACAATTTTCAGTCCCGAGTTGCAGATTTGTGTCATCCAAACCCTAGCCTGAACTAGGTATAACGAAGCAAACTTATTTAGAAAAATATAATTTCAAAAATAAGGTTCAGATAATTTCAATAAGAAATTATTACTTCGAAAAAAATTCAACCTAGCTCTGATACCATAAAATAATCGAAAGATTATTTTATGTATTGAATAAAAACTGATAGATTACAACGAGCTTACAAGCTCATATATACAAAATGGAAATATAGAAATTAGAAACTATCAAAAAATAGAAACTATCTACAAATGATAGATAGAGCATTATTTGAAATATTCTAATATATTGCTACGCTCGTCTTCCGGGAGAGATGACATCAATGGAAGATCTATTGAGCTCATGGAGATTAACCACCTGGATCTTTTCCTCCATTGTCATGAATCACCGCTCCTATCCAGACAGTTATATTATGTAAAGATGGTCATTTCAAGTTTGGGATCCAAGAATCATTGCGGCGATTATAAGAATGCTTGTGGGCAAGCAATTTCCAAAAGGGACAAATTGTAATATCCCCAAATTTTGAAAATATAGATAAATCGATAAAGATTAAAATAAGTTTAGATTAAAGATTTAAACTTATTATATAAGAAATATAAAATATCATAGACCACAACTTTGAAATCTTCAGACAACTTTTGTGTACTACGATATTAGATAGTTTCTATTTACTCTCTCTTCTGTCTTTTTCTAATATTCACTCTTTTTGTAATGTTTCCATAAACTCCTTGTGTTCATTATGGAAACTTTATTTTTACTCTACAAGAATGTTTCTATTTTCTCTCTCCTATTTGCTACAAAAACATTCTCTTGTATACTTGTATATATACATCATTTATGATCTCTTTTTAATGACACATTCATTAATTTACCATAATATAGTATCAAAGCAAATTCCTGGGCTCTACAAAAAAAAAAAAAAAAAAAAAAAACCTTTTTGAAATATTTGCCTGAGTGTATTCAAAATTTGCATTTTTTGTCCACCAACCCGACTAAGGATTCAATATCCAAATTTTTTTGCATTTTTTTGTGCATGGATTAAAATCTGCCTTTTGTAGTAACCCTGTCTGGTTATAACTAAATCAAGCATCAATTTCTTTCACATTTCAATGGTTTGACATTTTGTCAAACACTTTGCAAGTAGCCCAATTACCACTGAATATATGATGTCTTAAATTTTCAAACACAATATCAGGATGTACAAGAAACTGATCACAAATTTATTTAATTTTGGCCTTATAAGTTTTGCATAAATAAATACCAAACGCTAATAAACAATTCTAAAATGATTCACACCAGTCACTGAATTCATTCATCAACAAACCATATAGCAATATAATGAAAAAGGAATTTAATTGTTGGCTGATTATAAATCAGAATTCGAAGCTAGCCTATTTACTTTCAAACTATGTAATATTAACTGAATTTTACAAATTATGGACCTGGTCGTTGCTGTAGAATGTAATTGCAAAGTCAAACTGAAAGCCATCTGGTCCAATTTCAATTTGGCGTTCACAATCTATCCTTACAAATGCTGCCCGAAACAAACTCTAATCTGCAGACTAAACCCTCTTCCAACAATAGAGAAATTATAATATTCAATTGTATAACTGCTCCTTAGCCACTGTTAATACAGAAAGAGGAGACAATAATAAAACTCAAAAGTCCACAATACCTCAGCGGTGGATTCTCAAAATTAAATCTACAATACTTCAGCTGTAGATCCCAAATCCTTATACTTCAGCAAGGGCACAAACTTCAAACTCAGAAATGTCACAAAGACAACAAGAGCAAAATAAGATAATCAAATAATTGGATGCTTTACTCATCAAATGAGCTCATATCTATAATCTCCAAATGGCACAAAATTTCCCAAATGAACTTCACTTCAGAAGCTTCCCACACACAACATTAAAATATAATAAAGTGTTATTATAATCTGATTTATTAATTGCTTTTGGCTCCAAAATGACCTTTTCGACCATAACTTAAAATTTTGACACATAAGGCTACTGTTTCTCATTCCCATGATTTAAAACTTTTCATCCTAGTTCCAACGAGCTATGATACTGAGGTGACAAACCAACACTATCAAAAATAGCAACCTCAACGTATTTATATGAATAATAATAATAATTCACCCGTCTCGCGAAAACAACTGAAGAAGCATCAAATCGAAATCTAACAACACCAAAGTGATTCTGATGATGAAAGACGATGAATGAACCTGACAGGGTGACTTACTATAAATAGACACTCCCTCCAAGACTCTTGGAGCCCAAACCGGAAGCCCGAAATAAAAACAGAGAGCATCCTCCAACTCCTCTGACTCAACTGAGCTCATCAGAACCAACAGATTGACTTACTATAAATAGTAAGTCCCTCAAATGGAGCCAAAACACACCATAGGCTGTTGGAAAGCCTATAACCACACAATTGAGACTCTCAAATCCTACTGTCAGCTCACAAGGGTCGCGATGGTGAACTAACCTGGCCAAATGCAGGAACCTGCTAAAATGGGGACATTATAGTCCTCCCTCCCTAAGATTGCTTGTCCCCAAGCAATCTCGGAGCAAAATGAACATCGCAATCCCCCCGAATCCCAAAGGTAGAACTGAGTACTATCCTTATTGTGTACAAGAAACTCCTGTAGCATCAGCACCCAGATAACTGATATGAATGACATAATCATCTGGAAACTAACTATAGACGTTGATGGTGATGACAACCCATCAAAACTCAATCCAACTAAAATACCAACTCTATCCACACTTGAGTCCGCATTAAACTGATACTCACACCCAACTGCATTGTGGAGATGGTAACAACCATAGGTAATTGCAACACTACCACCAACTCGAACCTTTGCCAAACTGTCCCAGGTGTGTAGATACTGCAAGGGGTCTAACTTGCAGTTGTCAATCCCATCTGCAAAAGATGGTGCTAACCCATCCCATAATGGATGGTATGAAACTGGAGCCAACCCACACCGATGTGAAACCAAGTCGTCCACCTGTGGGTCAAAAAAGAAGTGATGAGCATTCCTCACAGTGTAATGCCGATAAAAACTCTCGATCTCTATCAAGGCCTTATCATCATCAAACTAGGAATCAAAAGATGGCTCCAATCTCTGACTCTAAACTACTGGTCGGGCAGGATCCAATCCCTGTGGGGAATAATAGTAGACAAAGTCTCTACAATCTTTCCCACCAACCTCTGAATGGCACGAGAGCCTCGGATGAGAGTACCCTCAAACACTCTGTATGAATCCTCCCACACATCCGAACTCTCCAAAATATACTCCATGAAAGACTCTGTGCAGTAGAAATTATATGTGGAAGCATCAACCTGCGACCCACAATTAATCCCTCTGAAAAATGTGTCACTGCCAACTGTCCAATGCTATGAGTTGTATGAGATGAAGAAATAAATTCGCTTCTGGCAGAAAGAAGCAAATCAACATGAGAGCTCGACTCCACTAATACTCTTACTTTATCTGTATCTACTGCACCCATATCTGAAATGGATGTGTCTGCCACATCATCACATCCATCATCCCCAACCGTAGAAGCAAACTCACCACCAATCACAATATGCAAATGAACTAGATTTGGGGCTGGTGTGGTCTGAACATGCTCCAAATCTACGATCACCTCATCCAATCGTGACTGTGACTCCTGAAGAGCTCACTAAGTACACTGAAGAGAGTCCATAGTCACCTCAAGCTCTTGGGTGAGCTTCACCACCTCCTCTTTCTCTAACAATGTCTCATGACAGGTGCTACCCCATTCCAAAAGGTAATCCCAGTCAACAACTAGCTGCGATTAATTATGCTTCAAGATCCTGACCTTTCGAAGTGCATGAACCTCTACTAGAGAAAGAGTACTATCATCATGCTCATCAGACATAGGAGCACCCCAACCAAATGTAGCTAGCATCTGACGAACAACATCATAATGCCCAAGAGCTGAAGAAATGTCACTATCACTCACCTTCAGTTGACTGATCACATGATGTCTTTGTAACCCCTGATCCCTATGTAATCTCTCTATCTCACTAACTACACTGTGATAGGAAACTGAATAAGAACTGCCCACCACAAGATCACTCATAAGTGTGCCATCACCCTCGCACAACTCCTCATTCGAAGAAATGGAAGCCCTCGCAATATCAATCTCCTTGCATGTCTCAGCTTCCATCTCAAATGTAAGATCATGTAAACATCAATCCTAAGACTCATCAAAAACCTCCTTGGAGTCATCACCCAATATCTAGTAAGGGATATCATACCCAGTGTAGCTCATAGTATCTACATCCACATCTTCCAACTTCGTTGTAACAACTATATCACCAACATCATAGTTGGGTGACTCCATACATGTCTCGATCCCACCTGAGGAAGTAGCTACCTCCTGTACTGGAGCAACACTATGATAACTCACATACAAATCTCCAATAATAATTCCCTCCTCGAGAGAGCCAAAAGTGTCAGTAGTAACAACTGCATCGTCTATGTACTAGCTGCAACAACTCTGGGAGACTCAACTTGTTGAAGTTCAATGTCGCTATCCACCAAGGGTACTAACACATCTACTGATCTTTGTGAAATGAGTCCATCATCAACACTGCGGATGGAGCTAGCAGGTGTCGTACTAAATATAGGTACATCAGCATCATGGACACCTGTTGAGGAAAACTCAAGCTTCCTTCCCTGCAACCTCAATGTCGGCCTTCTAACGGCGGAAACCATATGCCTCGCTACCCTCTCAACTGTCACAGGTCCTACAAGCTCTTTGCCAATCTCTATTGATGAAGCTTTAGTTTCTCCAAACTCCCCTACAAGGCATTCATTTTTACACTAACTTCCTCATTACTCCACTAACTTCTAGAACTGCCAATCCTATGTTTGTCCATATCTCGAGAAAAAAAAAGTGCTGGTCACTCTAGAAATCAGATCTGAAAATCTTCAAAGTTAGCACCAAACAAAATAAAAACTGAGCCCAATTCCTGCAGGCTAGCAGAAAACCGCTCTGATACCACTGTAGTAACCCTGTCTAATTATAGCTAAATCAAGCATCAATTTCTTTCACATTACTTGGCAAGCTGCTCAATTACTACTAAATATATGATGTCTTATATTTTCAAACACAATATCAGGATGTACAAGAAACTGATCACAAATTTATTTAATTTTAGCCTTATAAGCTTTGCATAAATAAATACCAAATGTCAATAAACAATTCTGAAATGATTCACACCAACTGCTAAATTCATTCATTAACAAACCATATAGCAATATAATAAAAAAGGAATTTAATTGTTGGCTGATTATAAATCAGAATTCGAAGCGAGTGTGTTTACTTTCAAACTATGTAATATTAACTGAATTTTACAAATTAAGAACCTAGTCTTTGTTGTAGAATGTAATTGCAAAGTCAAACAGAGAGCCGCTTGGTCCAATTTCACTCTGGCGTTTACAATCTACCCTTACAAATGCTACCCAAAACAAACTCCAATCTGTAAACTAAACCCTCATCCAACAATAGAGAAATTATAATATTCAATTGTATAACTACTCCTTAGCCACAGTTAATATAGAAAGAGGAAACGATAATAAAACTCAAAAGTCTACAATACCTAAGCTATGGATTCTCAGAATTAAATCTACAATACTTCAGCAAGGGCACAAACTTTAGACTCAGAAATGTCACAAAGACAACAAGAGCAAAATAAGATAATCGAATAATTGGATGCTTTACTCATCAAATAGGCTCATATTTATAATCTCCAAATGGCACAAAGTTTCCCAAATGAACTTCACTTAAGAAGCTTCCCACACACAACATTAAAATATAATAAAGTGTTATTATAATCTGATTTATTAATTGCTTTTGGCTCCAAAAATGATCTTTTCCACCATAACTTAAAATTCTGACACGTAAGGCCATTGTTTCTTGGTCTCGATTCGTACGAGCTACGATATTAAGTTGACCAACCAACAACACTATCAAAAATAGCAACCTTAGCGTATTTATATGAATAATAATAATAATTCACCCGTCTCGCTAAAACATCTGAAGAAGCATCAAAATCGAAATCTGACAACACCAAAGTGATCCTGATGATGAAAGACAATGAATGAACCTGATGGGGTGACTTACTATAAAGAGATGCTCCCTCCAAGATTCTTGGAGCCCAAACTGGAAGCTCCAAATAAAAACAAAGAGCATCCTCCAACTCCTCTAACTCAACTAAGCTCATCAGAACCAACAGATTGACTTACTATAAATAGTACATACCTCAAATGGAGCCAAAACACACTATAGGTTGTTGGAAAGCCTATAACCACACAACTGAGACCCTCAAATCCTATTGTCATCTCACGAGGGTCGCGATGGTGAACTTACCTAGCCAAATTCCTACCTGCTAAAAATGGGAACATTACACCTTTTTTTTTTCAAATTTGCCCTTTGTTCAATAACTCTTCAAAGTTTTTCATCTTTTTTAATTTGACTAAGGTTTTTCTAAAAACCCTTGATTCTCATGTTGGATTAACAAGAATTTTGCATATTCCTGGTGGCTTTTTGCAAATCTCAACTAGGTTACTCTTGCTTTTTTTTGGGTGCATAATTTTTTGTACCTCGATTTTCAAGCAAGCGGAATCAAAATCTAACAGTAGATTCTATCTGAGTTTTTTGAGCTCTTATCCGGGTGTCTTCAAATTTTTGGGGTTTTCCATCAATTTGCCTAAAAGTTCATGCCATCTCCATTTTTCATTGAAAAATGTGTAATGGCATCTCTAACCAATCTTATGCTGGAACGTAGTCAAAAATTCGACAAAAAGAACTACAACCCTTGGAAGCAAAGAATGATGACGATCTTCGAGTAACGTCGCCTTGAGGCACTTGTTCTGGGTACCGAGACTTGTCGTACCATAGTCGTTGCTATTCAAGAGAAGTTTGTTGAGCGTAATCGTGAAGTGGTTATGCTTATTAAGCTTTCAGTTATTGATGATTAGCTACCTCCAATGTCGTCTACTAAAACAGCTACAAAGATCTGGAAACTACTGAAGGATCTCCACAAGGCATCAGATAAAAGTAGAGCCTTCTTTCTAAAGAATCAACTATCCTCCATGATCATGGATGAGCATATATCCTTACAAGACCATCTAATAAGGACACATGGATCAGCTTTAAACCATTGACCATCAAATGGAGGAAGAGGACATGGTGGTCATTTCTCTGAAAAGCCTACCACCGTCATATAAGCACTTTATTGAAACACTCAACATTACTACAACTAATGTTGACCTGAAGTTCTCAAATTTGTGCACCAAAAGTCTACAGCAGGATCATTGGAAACAACAGTTTGGTGGCAATGCACCTTCGTCCTCCTCTGAGCAAGCATTTCCAAATCAGTCCTTTCACAAGGATACAGGCCCATCTCATTCATCAGCTCCGTCTAAGGGTAGCTCCAAGAAGAAGAACATTCATTGCAACTATTGCCACAAATTTAGTCATGTGCTTCGAGATTGCAGGACTCACATTGCTTTTGATCAGCAGAAGTAGGGTGGATCCCAGCCACAAGCCGACACTGTAGAACATAAAGACCTCTCTGATCAACCCGAGGCTTCCTTTTACACTTTTTGAGAACATGCAAAACTGTTTTTTAAAGATAGATTGACCATTAAGGGAGGGTATTACAATATTAGATACTTTCTATTTAGTCTCTCTTTTGTCTTTTTCTAATGGTCACTTTTTTTGTAATGTTTCCATAAACTCCTTATGTTCGTTATGGAAACTTTATTTTTCACTCTACAAGATTGTTTCTATTTCCTCTCTCTTGTTTGTTATAGAAACATTCTCTTGTATACTTGTATATATAGATCATTTATGATCTTTGTTTAGTAACACATTCATTATTTTACCATAATACCGTGTTTGTCAAACAATCAACTCAAAAAAAGAGTATTGAAGTCTCCAGTAATTATTCAAGTTATCTGGAAAGCGTATGGTTACTATTATGGAATCAATGACCTGCCATAAAATAAAGTAATTAAATTATACAACACCGATGATTGTCGACACTTGATCATTTTCCATTTCATGCAATTAGTATTGATTGACTTATGTTATCGATTAATGATAACCGATGGTGATGCTAATTAATCATAACCACAGATAACCATATGGGTGACTCTTCAATGCATCCATTCAAAAAGATTTTTATATTCCATGCCAATCAGCTATGAAGATGTCGATTAAGAATATATTTTGTAATTAATCCCTTGAGGACTTATCGCTTTGTTGAGCAACATTTAGTTGCTGATGCAACCTTGGAATCATTGTGCAAGAATCGCAACAGCCATATTGTACACTCAAAAGTGTCTCACTCTAAACCCTTCTATCCAAACGATTTCATGAGTTTGGAATGCTTGGATGCCGGCTTAGAGCTCCCTATCCACGGAATGCAAGAGAGTGTATTTCAAGTTCAAGGGCTCTCAGTTGAGCCTTAGGAAGGCTCTTCTTGCTAGTAAACCATGCAATGGGAGGTTTCAAAGACAAGATGCAAGAATGCAAATGTCCCAAGAAGTTCCTCAAGGATGCAATGCAAATGAAGATTAAGCTAGAATGAGATGCAAAGTGTAACTATGCTAAGCATGTATGAGAGCGTTACAATCCAAATATTAAGCTATGTGAGATAGATTATTGCAAAATAAAAGTTAAACAAACATGCAACATGAATCTAAGCTAAAATGCTATGGTATGAGGGAATGTAGACAAGAAATAGAAGTTCTCCACAAAGCTCCAAAGAAACCTGTTAGAAAACCTGCAACATAACAATACTCAAAAGATGGATGCTTTCAGGGGGAAAGCTCTCTCCCTTTTACAGTCGTACGGACGGTAGAGATCAAGATGAAGATGGTGGATGATCAACGGTGGAATTTGAAACGGTGGAATTTGAAAAGAGGAGTGATCCATGTGCACACACAAGTCAACCAATAGAATATAAGTTGACTTGTCATATAAGACAAAAGTCACAAAGCCTTTTCTTTTAATTGCAAAATAGAAAAAGGACTTTATGTGTATACTTTAAGTGGGTTAGAAGAGTGGGGTCTTTTATTTAATTAAAAGGGGACATGTTCTTTTAATCAAATAATGAACTTAGAATAGCATAGTCAAACTATAAGTTATAATCAAATTGATTGATTATTAGCAATTTGGTCTAGGTTAATAATATAATTAATTTAGCCAAAATGCTGAGAAGGGAGCTAATAGTCTAGATGACCATTTTTAAGTGATTACACATATCACACATAGCACCATAATCGAGCATATTCATAACTCTATATCAAATATGGCTCTATAGAATTACAGAATGCATATATACATCAAAGAAGATCAGAGACGACATAATGCTTGTGTCCATCCTATTGAACAGAAGCATACATTACAAAATGTATCAAATATGGCTAGCAGTAAATGTGCATGAATATAATGACATAACAGAGACAACCATAGTGTCACCTAAAGGTTTGGACTATGATTACAGACTTGGTCTGTAATTTGTATTCCATTCAGCATTGGAATATGCATTGTAAAAACATACATTTTCATTTCCATTATCCGCATCACACATATTGCATATAGATTAAATAACTGTCATTGCATCCATATCATTGCATATTGTATCTATTAACTTTCATAAATCATTACAGCATTTGAAATTACCAATCATATATTATTGCATTAATCTAGCATTTGGATATACCAATCAAGTGTCTTTGCATTAATTATTATAGAAAGAATTGGATAGTTCCATGCAATGTCCAATAATATAAGAAAGGGACATTCTAGCTTTCCTTGAAGGACCAAGTCTAACCACTAATTCTTGAAATCACTTATCAGAAACTACAAATAGTAAAATGTTTGTTACATCCCAATTTTTGACCTAGCTTGAAATATAGCCGTTGAGATTCGCATTAGGTCAGTTGGTAGTTTAATTTGATATAATCTGGCGAAATGGTAAGATAGTTGGTCGTTATGATTTCAAGTGAAGATGACATAGTTGATCGTTGATTGCGAATTCATGGAATTAAGATGAAAGGTTAACTGTTATGATTATTTATGATTATATAATTTATAATTTGATTACAGAGAAATTCCTTGCAAGGAGCATGTCGAAGGGGTGGAAACATTGTCAAAAAAGAATTAGGCAGGGCATCACCATCACTGGGCATATGGGTAGAGGACCCAACGATTTGAAATAGAATACATTTCAGGACTTGCATGAGTTATTTAATAATTTAATTAAAATAATTGAGTTAAAATATTAAATGTATCTTAAAGGATTTTAATTTATCTTTCGTTATATTGTTTTTAATAATTATTTATTACGTACATTTAAATATAAAAAACATTTAGCACCAATATAATTTAATAAGCAATTAAGTGATGTACATATTGGATTTTAATGATTATAATAACCTTTAAAACCTTTCATCTTCTTTCTTTCTTTCTTTTCCCTCCTTTCTTTCTTTATTTTTCTTTAAATCGATTTGAGAGTTTTTCAAATGGCTTCTTGTAACTGATGATAGTCGAAGAGCCAAGCATCTTTGATTGTATTTTGATATAACTCTTACCTCTGTGCAACCAGTAACTTCTTCTTTTTCCTCCATCTATATGTTATTGTTTATGCATTTAATGTGAGGGAGTAATTCTGAGTTTTAGGGAATCGGCTCTCTTAATTCCTTAGTCATCACGATTCCTTTTTTTTTTTGGCTTTTGCGACTGAACCAATTCGGCAGCTTATCTTGCATTGCTCCAAAATAATACCATCATCCACGGGTGATTGATTGAGACAGCAGTTTACATAAGTGCAAGTTCTTCTCAGAATCGGGTGACAGGGAAGGAGTCATGTAAGACTTCTAATCCGAGTCATCAACCTGTTTATGCTTTCCTTCTTATTTTATTATTGCAGAACCGGCGGATTAGAATATGGTCATTTTCATTATAAGTATGTGAAACCCGTACTGTAATTAGGTTCATCAATTTGTTAATTGCAAGTGCATCTACTTTCCTTGAGATTTAAGATAGCGAATTGAGCTTGAAGTCTATTGTTTTCCATTAGAATCTGCCATCTTTCTTTTTGTGATATAAGCAATGATAATAGTTTATATTTCCCTTTCAAGATTGTGGTGTACCTGGAAAAGACTACCAACTATCCTATGAATAGAAAAGTGATAATTTATACCCAAATCTGTAATTTCTTGGACAACTGAACATGAAATCTTTTGCATTTTGTCTTTGAAATCTATCATTATAGATTAAATCATTTACAATCTGGTTTATTAAGTGAACACCAAGGAATTCACCAGGCGAAATATCAGAATATGGTGAAGATGGTGCGAAGTATCACAGTAAATTTAATCTGATAGCACCAGGGAGTCACCGGCTTGATGGCTTGAGAAAGATGAGGAGGTGCAAAGAATCTACAATAAACAAGAATGTCATCAAAATAAGATAATAACATGATAAATAATAACATTAGCTCATGCATGTTTCACTCATGAAGATTATTGTCAATTTTGAGATCTAGAAAGAACATAATTATATAATCACAAAGTGTGAAATGCTGGATGTATGTAATCTTATTGAATAATTGACAGAGTCGTGTGCTCTGAGAATTCCAAATATATGAGACTCACCTGGCTGTGTAGCCAAAAAAAAGGGTGACGAAGTGAGAAAGAGATAACCTATAATAATCAAATCCATATCAGTTATGATATTTCAATATTTATCATTTAATATGAATTAATTAATAGCTCATGCACATTCCTGATATTGTAATCTCATGTTGCCAAGTCGGATGGTGAAGTTAATTATCAAGAAGCCCAGTAGATGGCAAGATGTTTCCCTGTCAATTTCAGGTAGGGAGGGTCTATCTCGTTAGAGATCGTGTGGGGATATGTTGTGGTCCGAGGTTGGGTGGTTAAGCCCCTGACAATGTTTCACCTCTTCTCAAGATGTTGGATTTGCGTCAGACAGATATACGCTAAGCATTCAATTGTTTATCGAAAATAGGTATTATCATTTTTAGTTATGTGGAGGTAAGATTAAATTGAGTTAATTTATTGTTACCATTATAGAATCGTGGATTGTTTTTCATATCAAATATAAGTATATATTTTAACCTTGAGTTACTATCATAGTTAAGCAACCGGAAGGAAAGGAATCTGAAGCCCTAATCTAAATCCGTCGTCATGGAAGCCCTAATTTGAATCCATGGTCGCGGAAGCCCTAAATTGAATCCGTGGTCACAAAAGCCCTAAATTGAATCCATGGTAGCGGAAGCCCTAAGTGATATAGTGGTATCAGAAGCCCTAAATGAACCGATGGTAAATGATGCCCTAATTAATATAGTGGTATGTGATGCCCTAATTTAAAATATAGTGGTATTTATTTATAATTATCATTTGATCTTAAGATAGCGATTTGTAGATGATAGTTATCATATGAAATTGTTATAGTATATTTTGTGGACTAACCCAAGCGGTTGCAAAAGCATCCCTAGTTTGATTTCGGTCTCAGTTTTTCGAGGTATGTGGTTTCCAACTTCTATAGTAAATTCAAATGATGGTATTTCAAGTGTTTGGTTAAGAAATTTTGTTTAACTGTTTTTAACAATAAATCTTATTCACATGAACATGAATGATATAACTGTCTTCCTATGAAACGAAGTAGTAACTGTATTCCTTGAGTATGTTAAATGATAAATTAGACCCGAGGAAAACGAGATGTTACAGTGTTGCATGTGGAAGACCAATGGTTTGACCCATAGTTGAAAAACTTGGTTTCTGCAATATCTCGGCTAGCCCAAAAATTTTGAAAATCTCATAATCGGCAAAACCTCAGCCAAAAAATCGGCAATAAATCGATACTTTTATCGAACATTTAAAAATATACAATTTTGTAGAATATTCTTGAAACACACATATACAACAAATTTGCAGAACATATAATGATTTGAGATATCCACCATACATTAATCAAAGTGAAGAAATAGGTAGACTTTGAGGACCTAGCCAATAAACAACCAATTATAATTAGAAAGTGTCTAATAAGTGACAATTTAATATTTTATAAATTTGTTAAAATACTATTATAAATCTACTAAGATCTATTATAAAACTATTAAAATCTATTATAAATCTTTTAATATATATTATAAATCTATTACAGTATTACTATTAAATATATCAATTATAAATCTATTAAAAAATACAATCAATATTATTATTATTTTATATATATAATAGTTAAAATTGTTAAATAAAACATGTTTGTAAATTTAAAATACACTGTAAATAGTAAATTATAAGTACATTTTATTTTTTATTTTTTATTTTTTATCAAAATGAAATAATAAATTATTTAAGACATTTTTGTTTTTACAAAATAAATTAAGCTTTAAACAATTTTTTAAAATCGAATATATTACAATTACAAAAAACATTAATACTAAATACCATTCGAGGAGAGAAACGACCGCTCTTCCTTGATCGAAGAAGCAACCCTCTCGATCTGTGCTAACTCTACTGGCTACGGGGTTGACCCAAATACCCTTTGTTTGCCTATATATAGAATCGCCGCTCATATTACCTCGAATGCAAACAAGGTCAGTTGTGAATGCTCACCGAATGCAGGGAGAGGAAGACTATTGGCGCCGAATGCAGAAGACCGAATGGTCTCGCATCAAAAACTAAACCTCGAACCTAAAATTCCAACGACTTGTCAATGATTTTTTACAACGTTTTTCCGATTTTCGCGCGATATTATTGGAAAAAATCACTGCGGTTTTTAGGTTTAAGTCGGAGCCGAGTTTTTATACCTTTTTTCGGCCTGCAAATTGTTCCGCGAAATATCGCGGGTTTGGCGAAATATTGCCTTTTTTTACCTATGGTTTGACCTTCTATGGCAATTCCTTTGCCTTCTCCACATCACTAAAAACGTGTTCAAAGGGAGAGAGTGTAAACAGTCATTCACAACTCGGAGAAATTGTAATGTACAAAACATTCAGATTAATAAAATTATGTTCTATATCTTTCTCCTCATTCATTGATGAATATTATTTGAAGTTTTGAATGCCCATACAACATATATAACTTTAACAATTTGAATCTTAGGGTGCTCTCCACTAGGTATCTCTTAGAATCTGGGTCACTCATGGCTTGGTAAAATTTCACATCTTCGTAGATGACTTTGTTATATATACAGTTAATTTTGATATTTCGATTAATATTTGGATGAGATTTGGAGGAGCTAATAACTATCTTGATAAGATACAACAATTAGGAATGTAATTTCCTGCAGTAGCACCCCATTCAAGGACTGCCTCGAGTAGTCTAGAAAGACAAAACTTTGTTTTCTGAGCACCCATTGTTGAGTTAGATTTGTTTCTTGAGTAGTTCTTACAAACCAGGGTTTTATCCTTTGGATGCATAGATCATCCATCTCTGATGCATCTTAGAAAAGTTGTATGATACAAAGTCATTTTAACAAAGATAATCAATTCCATTCTTATTTTCATAAAAGAAGAGAAAAAAAGTTATAATCAAAGCACTAATGTGCCAACTTGACCAAAATGTAGGCAAAACAGAAAGACAACTATAATCCATCAATAGAATTTGCTAAACTAGAACACTCGCAATTAGAATGGAAGTTTTAAGCCTGCTCAAACTCCTTTCCAAAGTGAAAAGATAAGCCTTGGGAAAAAACTCTCATTATCCAGAAAACACAGAAATAATCTCCTTTAATCAAAAAAAAGAATGAAACTAAGTATCAAAAGCAATACACAATCTGTAGATGCTCTGTAGAGTTTTCAAACTAAAAAAACATGCTAAAAATAAAAAACAGAAAATTAGGAAAAAAAACATCAGAATTATGGTAGAATACTGAATACTTAAAAAATTATATAATACTGAAGTGACTTACCAGACCAGCACCTGCATCATCACGGAGTTGTACAGCATCCAAATAACGCTCTTCTTCAATTGCTTTCTGCAAAAGTTTGCAGGCATGAATTGAACAAAACCAAATTTTCAAGTTAATACTAAATCAATTCTTTTATTGCAAATTTTCAAAACTTGGAGCAATATTTTGTACCTCAAGCTCAGACATAACTCCAGCCACAGTGTCCTTTTCCATCGTTGCTGCAATGGCTTTTTTCAGCCGAGATGCTTCCTGGAAATCTTCACTGTCTATTGCATCATCTAGTTGGGACTATTTACAAGGAAGCATGCATGTTAGAAACATATTCATTGATTTTCTTTTGAAATAGAAATTAAGATGCTCATAATGGCTCTGATGTAATAATCAAATCTCAGAAACACTTGGATGGCTATTTGTATTTTCCCTCTTTCAAAAAATTAACATTATACAACACAAAATAAGAGAAGGTTAGGGAATGATAAAGGAAATCTTTAAACCAGCTTCTGAAGGAAGTTTAAAACTGCAGCATCAGATAGGTTTTAATATCTATAATTTTTAAAATTAAAAAAAAAAAAACCACAACAAATGCAAATTCTTTTTTGTACAAATCATTGCAGTAACAGATATACCAGAGGTAGAATTAAATAGAAAAAAGTTTATTGTTGTAACACACAACAGGAAAAAAAAAATAGCTCTTAAAAAACCATCTGTTATCCTCTCAACGGATTTTTAATCATTTTAATATTTTGTGTTTTAAATGTTTCATGTTGACTACTTATATTAAATGTTGTAGTTTAGGCAATCCTAAGATGAATGGAAAATTTTATGTGTACATGATGAGAATATGAGCATACAAAGAGTCAAGTGTAGAATGTCAAAAGAAAAGTCATTGGTGCATTCTAAATGTCACTAAAACTTCAAAAACATAATTTGGGAAAAAGTTCTAACTCGATGAAATATAGAAGATATCTATATTATAGTAAAATAATGAATGTGTCATTAAACAGAGATCATATGTGTTCTATATATACATGTATAGACAAGCATGTTTCTATAACAAACAAAGAAAAATAAATACATTCTGAAGAGAGAAAATTTCCATAACCAACAGGAGGAGTTTATGGAAACATAGAAGAAGAGTGACTATTAGAAATAGAAGTAAATCTACAGAAGAGAGAGAAACAAAATTAGAGAGATTTAACTCTAATACCCTCCCTTAATGGTCAATCTATCTTCAAAACAAAGATTTGTAGGGGAAACCACTCTGTATGTTCTATAATAATGGTATGTGGTAGCATTGACTATGGTAAACAAGCGTCAATAACCAGAACAAGCACCTCAAGGCGATGGCACCCAAAGATTGTCATCATTCTCTACCTCCAGGTGGTGTAGTACTTTTCGTTGAATCATTGACTGCCTTCTAAGAGAAAGATTGGTGAGAGATGCCTTGACACGTTTTTTGTGCAAAAAAAATAGGAATATTTGAAAAGGGACGAACTTCAAGGCAAATTGACAAAAAACCCAAAAAAAATGAAAGAACGCCTAGAAGAGAACTCAAAAAACCGAAAGAATCTGAAATTGGATTCGATAACCGTTGGCTCAAAAATTGAGGCATGGAACACAATACACCAAGAAAAAATGGAGTCCGACCCAGTTGAGATCTGCAAAAACCCACCAAGTATCTACAAAAAAATTTTCAAAACGACAAATAATTTGAGAATTTCACAGGAAACCCTGCCCATTTTTAAAATCCCAAAAAATCACAGATTTAATTGTCAAAAAGTGGTGGAAAATTAAACTGATGGACAAAAACCAGAGACAGAGAGTTTAAAACACCCTAGACACCGCCCTTTGCAGAAGATGTGCAGAAAAAACAGGTTGAAAATGCCCAAAAAGAAGGCCACAAAATTGCAGAAAAATATGCTCACAAAAAAAATGATTCTATAAATTACAAAGAGAGAAATAGAAACATTCTAGAGAGAGAGAGAGAGAGAGAGAGAGAGAGAGAGAGAGAGAGATTCCATAACAAAAGGAGTTTATGGAAACATCGAAGAAGAGTGACCATTAGAAATAGAAGTAAATCTACGGAAGAGAGAGAAACAAAATTAGAGATATTTAACTCAAATAATCTACACATGCCATTAACACTAATATAAATCTGTGAGCAATTTTTCAGTTCATGCATAATGTTGTTCTATACCTATCATTTCATGGTATAAGAGCCATGACAATTCTTTTATTTACTCCCTATCATTTTCCCTAAATATTAAATATATAAGACTCCCTTGAAGATGCATTTTAGGGACATTTCGTGTAAATATATAATTATTTTGAGCCCTCTTGAGTGAGATCTGAGTTATATATCATCTTATCATATCAACTGGTATATATAAACAAGTCTCAGTTTGCCTCGAGATTGGCAAGATTCTCCAGAATCCTTCAATGCAAGAATCTCAAACTGCGGAATCCTTCAGCACCAGAGTCTCAAATTAGTGAACCATAATCACAAGAGAAATTACACCAGTCCCTAGTACTTACAAGTAATTTTTGCATCATTGGGAGTTCAATAGAGCATTAATAAACCAGCGATTTCATTAAGTTTCTCATTTGTTATGACTTATTCAGGTATTTTGGTGGCATTGTGTTGAAATAAATATGCACCCACTCATTCCTCTTTATAAACATAAAATAATTGTTTCTTGGAAAAAAATCTGACTCGTAAATTCTTCATTGGTTTTTTGAGATCTTGCAAATCAATTTCTCTTCACAACATTGAATCTTAAAACATGACAGAAAATATCTATACACAAATATGTAGTGACAGTACAACTAGTTGCAAATATATCCTGATAAACCCATCAAAGGTCAGATAGATCATTAAAAATTTGGGGTAAACATATTGAATAAAGACCCTTTCTAACTGACAAGTACAATTGAGCAGCACATGAGAAATACTGAGAGGAGAGGGACATGGAGGGAGTGAAGTGAACCGGTATTTCAGATTTTTATACTTTTAATTGCATGAAATCATATAAAACATAAAGAGAGCAACCATCAAAATGCAAACACCAAATTTCTAATGGAAAACCTTCTCCAGTAAAAAACCATGGCACACAATAGCTTTCACTAACAAAATGGGCACCAACCCAGATTACATAAATGAGCACCAATTCTCCTCAAAGCACCAACTCTTCATTCACCACTGCTTAGTCGTGTAGCTTCATGGCCTCTTCATCTCATGGCATGAATTCTTTTTACACAAATCTATAGCAGCATATATATGTCTAATATGGCTCGACTCAAGCATAACACTGCATAGTCTCATAAATCATCAACACCAAAGATATTAAGGAAAATTCAGCTCTTTAAACACTGTCCAAACAGGAGACTGCTGCACTATGTATTCACTTCAGAATTACATACACCATACCCACCAAGTCAATTTCAGACCACCATGCTCGGAATTGCACCCAGTACAAAAATATCATTGAATAGTAATATAAACGTTCTGTTACTTGTTGGTCTTTATTATTTTAATTTAGTTTCAACTTTGTTAGTTGTTACAGGAATCAGGAATCAGGATAGCTGGAGCACTCAGCCTAGAGTAGTTTGAAATTTTTTCCGAGTCTTACTTGAAAAAATTGTACAATTGCCAATGTACACGCATAATATAGTACTAATCATACACAATTACAAACCGACCTGTAGCTTTTGTTGCTCCCTTGTATCTATAAAAGGGAATTCAGAGTCATTTGCAAAGGGTTTTAATATTCTACTTCTCTAGGCTCTAAATTTGTATAATTCTATTGTCTAAGATTTCTACATAGAGACAGTAATGTTAAATGTATTATGTTACAAGTTGATTTATTTTACAATTTTTTTAAAGACGCTAGAATCAATGAAAATCTTAACATGTTTAAAAAAAATTTAAACATCTACAACAACACAGATAAGGGTATAAATTGACTTCTACAAATAGAATTAATTAGTAGATAGAGTCTTAGTCTTTACCCTTTAGAGATGTATAACTTACACAAAAATAAATTAAATGGAAATTCATAATTCAATTCACAATAAAGCATTTTAAAAACAATATTATATGTAAAAGTTAATTGCACTTAAATTAATTTGACATTGAATTGAAATTGGTAAGACTAGAGCTACTAGCCTACTACTTGACTCACAGAGAAGCTGCTATAGTTGCCACATTGGCTCATCATCACTATCATCAAAATTCTCACCATCAACTTTTTTTCAGATTCAATGTCAGTATGCATGTCAAAGTCAACTTCATCATCATTGCCAATACCAATACATGAACCATTGCCAGTGCCATTCTCTGTGATATTGCCACTGCCACTTGGGTTTGAAATGTTGGCCAACCCTCTTCTTTGGTATTTGTTTCTCCAAATACTCAGAGCCCTGTCATAAGGGAAATTATCTACCTCATACCTAGAAATATAGAGCCTCAAACAATTATCGAAATTTTCGCCTAATTTGTTTCTAACCTTTGACTTCAAGAAGCCCAAAGTACTAAAAACTCTCTCATCCTCCACTGAACCCAATATCATTGTCAAACATAATTCGACAAGCTTGAAATATTTTGGTATCGACTCTGTTAACTGATCACTCCGACCAAGGTTTTTCAAAAGCTTTGTTACTGCTCCCTCTTCATTTGGGTTCTCCATAAGATCATATTGTTCCCTCATTATGTTTGCAAAACAAAATGATTGATCTCTCAATCGAGATTCATCTAAAATTCCATTTATACTTACTCCATTGATTACTTTACTTTTGCAAAAATGCTTAGTCAAAGTCATCATCCTTCTTTGAAAATCATTTGGACTGTTCATACTCCAATATTGAGGAAAAACAGTAGACATTGTCTCAAGTAGTTCATCTGGAGGGAATCTGATTCTAACTTTTGAAGAAAGATTGTGGCAAACTCGCTTGACAGACTCGAGCACAGAGTCAGCAATCTTCTTGAAGTTTTCACTTTGAACACGTGAAAGTACTTTCTCTGGTTCACTTCCTGTTTTGTCGTCATCGGCCTCAAGGTCGACGCGAGCATAGTACTGAACTGGTATGTTAACTCCACGTACCCTGGCACATACCTCATTGTTTGAACCGATATGTAAAAAGATCTTAGGATTGTTCAAATATGTGATTCCTATCCACTTTCAAAACTTTGATTCATCTAATGGTTGTATTTGATACAGAGTATCCAAGTTCATACATGTCATTTACCCAGCTTAGCATATTTTGCAATGTACATAGCTCTTTGTTGAACCTTTTCATAATATTTCTCATTTCCTCTAGCATGGGGAGAAGAGTTTTTAAAGTTAAGAGTATCTTAACATTAGTTAAAGTCGGATGGAGCCGAGGAAGTTTGTCTCGCATGGAGTGGATTAGTCCAAGCAATGATGGATGTTCAAAGAATACTCGATGCACTAGTCCATCCAAAGATATTCATCTGGCATCATTATCTTTAAGAAGCTTCCTCCCATCAGTAAGTCCTTCGTTTAAGTGTGGAAATTCTCGAACTCGTTTCAAACTTTGATAGAAGTATTGGTAAACTTCTTTGGTTAAAGGTTCCACTTTACGAACACAACCAAAATAGTTGACAACTCCCAAAGCTAGATTCACTTCATGGACCATGCAGTGAATGGAAATAATGTAGGTGCCAAATGATTATGGATCTTTGTGCAAAGACCGCCTTTATGACATTGCATAATTGAAGCTCCATCCACTCCAACACACACCAACTTTCTGGCAATCTCCACATTATCCATGCCTCCACAGTCAATTAGAGTACTCTTTAACAAATCATATAAATTTTCCGTTGTCGCACTACACTTCAATTTAGCAGCATATAGTAGTAAAGGTTGATGGAAAAGATTGTGTACAGTATAAATGTGCATGCACACCCAGGAAGTATAATCAATTGTTATAACTTCATCTAGAGACAATGCAATGAAATGTGACTTTTATTTTTGCCTTTATATCTTCTTTTTCAACCTATGCAAGACAACTAGCCCATTCCCATTCCACTGTTTACTGACAAGTGACTATTCGGATAGCTTTGAACTTTCAAAAAGTGCAATAAACAACTCATTAAAGGGTAGTCTGTCATAGGACGCCCTCTACTTGAACTATAAAAGGTGACACTTAACTGAACAACTTTTCCCATATTTCCATTTTCATTGCTTTCCCAAGGAAAGCTTCAATAGAACCTTTTACTAAATGCTTCTCCCATAATTGCTCATGTAACTCGTATAATTTGGCATTCCTGATATGCAAACAATTGTCCTTTGTTTTCCAAGTTAGCACGAATTCTTCAACTCCATGTATAGTTTCCTTTTTGTAAACTTTACCGACATGCTTTTCTATGGCATCAAGTTATTGTTGCAACCTCTTTTCCTTCTTTGATATCTTTGTGCAAATCTTACATTTGCATTCTACAAGAGGCTCGCCATCAATTAGATTGGGCAATGGTTCAATGAACTAGAACTTTTCCACCCATTCTAATTGAAAATTCCTTTTCAACAAATCCCAGTGAGATCAATCTTCTTCTTTTTTAATTCCAATTTTCTTTTCTCCTTTTGTGCATGAATGTCATTTATGGCATCACTTTTGCTTTTCTCACCCAAGTCTATAATATCATTTTGTGACTATCTACTCAAGGGAACTACCTCAAAATCATCTTCAAGTTCATCGTCTACTAAAATATCAGGTTCACCAACTTGAACTTCTTCAAAATGTTCTCCAACTTGTGAGAAATCCCCTTCTTCAATATGCATTGGAGATGTAGGTTGTGAATCTTGTAGGTTGCCACTCTTTCCACCACCAAACTATGCTGATAAGGTTCTACATTTTGGTGGCCTCTCTTGGCTTTCCCTAAATTCAAGGATCCTACTGGAACCCTTCTTGTTTGACATCACAAACCAATAAAGGCAGCGAAAAAAAAAATCAACTTGTTGAACGAAAGACTGTGACAGTAGACTATTTAGACTACATATAATAATAATATGATTCATTCGCATAAAAAGGGTACCTACTATAGTACTACCCAATAAAATTTGCAATCCTATCTAAGCAGTGAGTAGTGAAGTGTCCAAAAGATATCTACTACCTAGTAAAAAATTATCACGTAAAAATTTAATAGAAAATCAGTTACCTTTAAGGATAACAATGAGACTACGAGTGACATTTGCACAATGCACTCAGCATTCTAAATCTTCAACAACAATAAGAAATGCGAGATCAAAAAAGAGCAAAATTGTGAAAAATAAGACTATCATATGAATGTATTTATCCCAAACTATGTTGACGAATTGGGCAAGAATTGCAAGTGTTTATGTAAAAAGTAGACGAAACGACACTTCCTATGTAAGACCAAAATATAAAATAGTTGGCTAAAAAAAAGGTAGTTGGATAAACACATTGGTAAAATGGTAGGCAACGCCCGGCCCCAAGGAAAAAATTTTGTTATGCTAAGGGCAAAATAACATTGTCCAATAAGAAAACATTAGGTAAAGGCTGGCAAAAAATTTAAAATAATGGTGTCCTAAATGAATATTACATTGGCGATTGACTGAGATATGGGACCAATTACATGTAAAATAATGGGTGATTGGCGCTTTGGACCCAAATTATGTAATATCTCAGCGACACGGTTGACCCCATATGTAAGTTTTATTCACCAAATTATGATTGCCCAAGATGACCAAATCACCAATTAGCAAAGATCCTCCACAAAAAAAATCATTGTCAAGCATATGACTTTGATATTGAATACATCAAAGGTAAGAACAACGTAGTTGCAGATGCTTTATCTAGAAGACCAGCCAATGTCACATGTTGTGCTATGGCAGAGATTCAACTGATTGGAAATCTCATCTATTAGTTGATTATTCCAAAAACACTTCTCTTGTGAGGTTATGGACGAGTAGATTCAGAATGATAGGTATAGGGTAATAGATGATATCATTAACTACAAAAATAGGATTTACTTGGTCCCTGAATCTACATTGAAGGAGCAGATTATGCATGCCATTCATGATAGCCCTACAATAGGCCATTCTAGGTATTTTAAGACTTGAAAGCAGAGACGTGAGAGGTTTACCTAAAAGGGTCTTAAGGACAATATTCTTCACCATGTGAGGGAGTGCTTACCTTGCCAACAAAATAAGTTCAAACATTTACACCCGGCTGGTTTATTGCAGCCCCTATCGATCCCAAAGCACAACTAGGAAAGTGTATCCATGGACTTTATCACAGGTCTTCTGAAGGTACATGGTAAGGATGGTATCTTTGTGGTGGTAGACAAGTTGATTATATATACACATTCCTTCACAATAGCAATTGATTGGGCAGCTTCACAGATAGCAGCATTATTCTTCAAGGAAGTTTTCGACTACATGATCTACCCAAACATTGTCAGTAACAGGGATAGTAAATTTCTTAGCATGTTTTGGCAAGAACTTTTCAGACTCGCAGGAACTCAAATAACACCCAACACTAGTTACCACCCTCAGAAGAACGATCAAACAGGGAGAGAAAATAAATGGATAGAGGGGTACCTCTATAATTATGTTTCAGGACAGCAGCAAGCATGGGTCAAATGGTAGCATTTGGGAGAATATTGCTATAACTCCACACATCATATGAGCATAGGCATGTCCCCTTTTAAAGCACTCTATGGGTAAAAATCACTCTCCTTTGTAGATTTGGCTTTGTCAGATAGCCAGGTACCATTGGCCAAGGACTAGTTGTAGGATCAGCAAGATTTATTGTCAACGCTCAAAGAAAATCTGCAAACGCTCAGAATCAGCAAAAAGTTTATGTAGATCGACACCAGACTAAGAGAGTTTTCGAGGTCGGGGAGATGGCATTCCTTCGACTCCAACCCTATTGGGAAAGTTTACTAAAGAAGGGTGGAACCAAGAAGCTTAGGCCCAAATTTTATGGACCCTTCAAGGTGTTAAGGAGACCCACAATCGAATCTAGAAACAAAAAATACAGTGTTAAGGAGAGTTGGGGAAGCTGATTATGAGTTGGAACTACCATCAGAGAATTGGAAACATAATGTTTTTCATGTTTCTTGCCTCAAAAAGGCTTTTGGGAAGCATGTTATCATTACTCCAAGATTACCGCCACTAGACGAAGGGAAATTGGAGCTCGTGCCAGCAGAAGTGTTGGATATGAGAGAAAAAACAGTAAAGGAATAGAGCCATTAAAGAGTATTTGATTAGGTGGGCCAATTTGCCAATCGAAGATGCCTCAGGAGAGGGCAAGCAGATACTTCAGCGTTTGGCAATTTGATTGCTTGGGGACAAGCAATCTTGGGAAGGGAGGACTGTCATGTCCCCTCCCTCCAAGTAATCCAAAATTTACGCTTAGCCTACTCCAAATCCCGTTAGGCTTAAGTCTAAATGTAAGGGATGATTTTGGGTGAATTGGATTAACTTAAATATTTAGTTTATTCACCTATGATTGTTATGTTTCTTTTTGTACGGGTCCTTGTGGCAGGTCTCACTTGTTACGTGGCATCAAGCATCCTCTACACCATTGGTTGCTACTTCATCTCACAATTTTCCCTTACTCAAGTTGTAATGCTCAATCCTCCTTGCATGTGAGACTCTGGGTAATGCATCTTCAGTGCTAGACAGGAGTTGAGAGTATATTGAACTTGGCCATGCACTGAAGGAGACATGAAGACAAAAATGAATTTTGAAATCCATTTTCGTAAGTAAACTCTAGCTATCGAAGAACGCAACCCCTTATGTAGTTGAGATAGGACAACAACCATATCTTGTTTGTTTGATTCCTTATATCAGACTTTCTACCTCTATGCATGCTTATGGTGGAGTTTCACAATGTAGGCATGAAGATTCAAATGGAATGATTGGTCACGGGAATCCTGCAGCAATCCAAACATCGGGCGCTAGTGCAAGTTCCATCTTTGGTGAAGTGAAGTCACGAACTGGACTTACAAGTGACTAGGAAGCAAGTCCATCCAGTCATATAGAATCGACTAAGTGAGAAATAAACATTGCCAGAACCACCAATAGTCCTGTGCGTGCCTAGTCAGAAGAAATTCAAGATAACCACATAATGGTGGAGGCTCTTGGTGAGAGTTGGGAGAATCAATATAGTAAGGGCTAGAACCTATTAGCAGTTCATTCACCAAATACGGCAAGAAAAAAACATCAGCTTTGCCATCCATATAAGCTTTTACCAATAAGTAGAAAAGTCATCCTAAACACAGCTAATAAACTCGAAGCCCCTTAATTGTGGCTATAAGAAATAGGCCAACATTTGTATTCAGGTTCCTCCATCTAATTCTGTATTGTCTTTGAATACTATGTCTCTTTAGTTGGATTGATATGATTGAAACTTTCATCACATATTATGTATGAGTTTGAATAAGATTTGAGGTTCTGTTTGTTGTAGTTTATGAGGAATTCTAGCTATTGGGAATAGTTCTTATGCTTTCTTGTTCTAGATATAAATCTGGTATCAGACCTTTCAGAATTTGGATATATGTAGAAGAACATCAGAATTATCTCCCGTTAACACTATTAGATATTCTCATCTCTAGAAAATGCAGCCACACTTTGCTCCCTAGTGTATTACATTAACCTTACAAAAAAATAAGTTCCCAACTTCAAATGTTTGGTCCCTGGTAGACGACTTCTTGGGAGATTAACTTTTGAAAAGAAGTTGTCTCATAAAGTTGTCTCATAACCATACAAGGCCTTGAAGAGACTGATTCCTACTAACATATAATGTGCGGCATCATAATAATACTCACTGAGGCATAACACTTGATCCATGCATTTTGTTGTCCCGTAACATAGTTTCTTAGGTATCCTTCCAACCATTTGTTGACAATTTCCATTTGCCTAGTAATTCGTGGATGGTAACTTGTACTTAGTGTGAATTGTGTTCTTGCTAGCTTGAAAAATCTTGCAAAATTAAGCTTAAGAAATCAACTATCTTTGTCATTTATGATATTTCCAAGTAGATCATGTATTTTAAAAATCTCCTTAAAGATAACATTAGCTATCTAGAGAGCTCTATAGTTCATGGATATTGCAATGAATGCACATCCTCAATAAGGTAGCCCACCACAACATTTATACAATCTTTGCCTTGTACTTGGGGAAGCCCTATTATATAATTAATCGAAATACTTTCCCATTTTTGGTTAGGTGTGGGTAAGGGTTTAAGGAGACCTATTGGATATGTTTGTTCTACTTTGCTTGTTTGGCACATCATGCATCCTTGGATGTGTTTTAAGAAGTCTTTCTTAAGACCTTCCTAAGAATTTTTATTTTCCATGCTTATAGATTGTATAATATCATTGGTATCAACAAAAGGGTTGTCATGATATTGCCTAATGATCTTCTCCTTTATCTTTGAGCCTCATACAAGATATTCATATATCTTATATTTGTATAGAATGAGTTCTTGCGCCACTATATATTCTTCATTTTGTAGATTTCCTTCTAGGATTTCATTTCCCTTGGATCTTTGGTGTATTCAACAATAACCGACTACTTCAAATTTGTGGAAACACTTGTTATGGAGCATAAGCAAGGTTTGCAAAATAGGGCACCTGCTACAATGTTGTTCTTCAATTTTATATATTATATGCCAAAATGATAAGCTTGCAACTTGCAGCCCATTTATTTTGTTAGTAATTGAAATCCTTTTGATTTTGGAAAAACCTTAGCTTGTGTTACATCCCAATTTTTGACCTAATTTGAATTATAGCCGTTGAGGTTCACATGAAGTCAATTGGCGGTTTAATTTGTTATAATCTGATGAAATGGTAAGATAGTTAGTCGTTGTGATTTCAAGTGAAGATGACATGTTAGTTGATTGTTAATCACGAACTCGTGGAATTATAATGAAGGTTAACTATTATGATTATTAAATTTAATTACGGAGAAATTCCTTGTAGGAAGCATGTTGAAGGGGTGGAAACATTGTCAGAAAAGAATTAGGCAAGAGCATCACCATCACTGAGCAGATGGGTAGAAGACCTAGTGACTTGGAACGGAATATATCTGCAGGACCCACATGACCTATTTAATAAATAATTTAATTAAAATAATTTGAGTTAAATATAAAACGTATCTTAAAGGATTTTAATTTATCTTTCATCATATTATTTTAATAATAATTTATATGCATGTATTTAATAAATAAAATGATTTTTGGCACCATTATAATTTAATAATTAATAAGTAATGTTTCAAATAAGATTATAATAATGTTCAAATTATAATATTTGTATTATTATAATTTTCAAATTTTAGTCTTCCAATTATATTCTCATCTTTTTATTATTCTTTCTTTGAACCAGTTATTGTTTGGCATGTTTAATCAAATTTATGTTTCATATAGACTTCTTGGGAATTTGAATGGATTCTTGTAACTGAAGGAAGTCGATGAGTCAAGTTAAAACTTTATATTAGAGTCTCATAATCATATTAATCCAATTTTTTTCCAAAAATTTTCCTTGCTATCGGAAGTTCTCAATATAACTTTTCCTTTTTGCAATTCCGTAACTCCCTTCTTGAATGACTGAAATCAAAACCATTTGTTTTACTGCATATACTGATTTCATCTCTCCATCTTGGCCATGGAAATCAGAGCAAGTTGTGAGGTTTCTGTACCCAACCTTAGAGTCTTCCGAAGGATGATTATTCCATTCTTTTTCCTTCAGCATTCATTTCTTTTGGCAATCGAACTCCTTTGTTAGATGTCCCTATAATTTGCAGAGTCAACCGATAACATACTGTGTTCATCGATTAAGTTCTACCAAACTGCAGATCTCAGAGCCGGTTGGCAGAATTCATTCCAAACACTAAGGCTTTAATCAGACTTTCGGGCAGTAAGGAATGACTGTTTTTGGGCCACCAAATGAAATGCATCTCATTCAGGGAAGTGGCGCATTAGTTTATTTTGAGATTTTGTATTTGTTTGAACTAAGTATAACAGGGACACGTACTTCAGATTTGAGATGGAATATATTATTTACCGCTGAGGATAAAACATGAAATTTTGTATGCATGAACATGTCTTATATTTTATATATTATTTGCATGAACATGTCTTATATTTTATATATTATTTGCATGAGCATGTCTGTTAGGAGGTTAGGCCTGCTTATTAATTTGGGTTGACTATGATTAAATGGTGCATAATCATTTGATTTGAATAATCAGTTATGTCATTGCTACTTTATTTCTGTTGCTAATTGTTGAAGAAGTTCTACAGCAGTATACGTGGTACAAAACCTGTGAACCCTCTTTCAAACTCCTTTTACTGTTAAGTTTGATCATAGAGTTTATTCCTTAAGTCGTCAATGATATGACGTTGCTATACAGTCTGTGGTTTTTCCTTGAGACAATGCTCATTGCATAAGTCTGTCGTTTTCTTGCAGAGTTTGTTGTTTTCCTTATGGCAAAGTGACAATGATTAATGCATCTAGACTATGGTATTCCTTGTTAAGACTGTCATCTTCCTTGTGGAACCAGTCAATAGCCTTTTGTGATAATTTACATTAATTATACATCAGTCTGCCATTTTCTTTTATCTTTATTTATATCCAAACATGCATAATTTCTCTGATCATTTAAGGTCAATGGCAAGAAAGTTATCATTCCAGATAGAGTCAATTGCATCCTGATGTAAATTTAAAAAACGGAGAGTAAGATAATGAAACCAGCACACCAAGGAATTCACCAGGCAAAAATGCCAGAATGTGGTGAAAGAGGTGTAAGATATCACTGTGATTTTAATCTGAGAATTTCCGAATACCTAGGACTCACCCGGCTGTGTAGCCAAGAAGATGGGTGATGAGGTGTGAGAAAGGAATCACCAATAATTTGAATTAGTATCAGTTATGACATTTCAATATTTATCATTTAAATGAATTAATTAATAGCTCATGCATATTCCTGTTATTGTGATCTCCTGCTGCCAAGTCGTATGGTGAGTTAATTACCAGGAAGCCCAATGAATGGCAAGACGACTCCCGTCTGTTCCAGGTAGAGAGGGCCTTTCTCATTAGAGATCGTGTGGGGATAAGTTGTCGTCCGGGGTTGGGTGGTTAAACCCCTGACAATGTTTCACCTCTCTCAATATGTCGGACATGCGTCAGACAGAGATATGCCATGTATTCAATTATTTATTGAAAAACAAGTATTATCTTTTGTATTTATGAGGAGGTAAGATTAAATTGAATTATTTCATTGATAAAAGAGACAGAATCATGGATTGCTTTCCATTTATATGAATTACGATTATAAGCATATTTCTAATCTTGAGATACTATCACAGTTAAGTAATCGGAGGGAAAGGAATCTGAAGCCCTAATTGATTGAGAGATCACTGGAATCCTTAATGATACAGCGGTATCAAAAGCCCTAATTGAATCCGTGGTTGCGGAAACCCTATTTGAATCAGTGGTATCGGAAGCCCTAATTGAATCCATGGTATTGGAAGCCCTAGTTGAATCTGTGGTAGCGGAAGCCCTAAGTGAGATAGTGGTATTAGAAGCCGTAAATTAACCAAAGGTAAACAATGCCCTAATTGATACAATGGTATGTGATGCCCTAATTTTAAATATAGTGGTATTTAATTGTGATCATCTTTTGATTTTGAGATAGCAGTTTTTAGATGATAGTCGTCACGTGAAATTGTTATAGTGTATTTGTGGACTAACCCAGGTGGTTGCAAAAGTATCCCTAGTTTGATTTCGATCTCAGTTTTCCAAGGTATGTGATTTTCAATTTCTGTAGTAATTTCATTTGATGGTATTTCAAGTTTATAGTTAAGAAATTTTGCCTAACTGATTTTTAACGATAGATCCTATTCACATGAACATGAATGATATAACTGTCTTACTATGAAACGAAGAATAACTGTATTCTTTGAGTAAGGTATTTGTTAATTTAGACCCAGGAAAACAGGATGTTACAGGTTGTTCTGGTGAATTTTTACAATGAAATTCTCACAGATCAAATATTGTCTAAATTCATCCAATGCATCATAATGCCTAGCAATTCTTTAATATAAATGGAGTAATGTTTTTTGGCTTCTGTAACTTTGCGAGTTTTCAATGCAATCGAGTGTTTATTTTGCATGAGGACTACTCCAATGCCTTCTCTAGAAGCGTCACACTAATTTGAAGGATAATGCAATGTTCACAATGACTAGGACAAGACAAGAACTCATGTCCTCTTTTAAGTTTTTCAAAATTCTGTCGGGCTTGATTGTTCCATGCAAAGGCTACCTTTTAGTCAAGTCAATGAGTGGAATGACAATTTCTCTAAAACCTTCAATAACAGTTACATAAACCTAAGAATACCTTGAGATGGGTTAGGGTTCTTGATTTTGCCCATTCCCTTATAACTTTTTTCTTTTCCTCATCCAAATTTACCCCTTGTGCATTGAATTTATGTCCTAGATATAGGATCTCTTCTAACTCAAATTCACATTTGGAGACTTATGCATATAGTGATTCTAGTTTAATAACTCCTAGGATTTCATCAATTTGCGTAAGGTGTTCATCCCATGTTTTATTGTAAATCAAAATGTCAACAAAGAAGACCAAGAGTAACTTCCTTACTTGTTTCCAAAATAAGTGATTTCTGCATGATTGGAATGTTGTGAGGCGTTGGTTAAGTCAATGGGTGAGACCAAGAATTCAAGTGTCCATGATGACATCTAAAGGTGGTCTTCAAGATATCTTCCTTCCTAGTCCTAATTTGAAAATAACCAAAACATATGTCAATTTTATAAAAGTATTTTGCTCCATGTAGTTCATCAATTAGTCCATCGACTTTAGGTATAGGATAATGGTTTTTAACTTTTTTATGGTCTTCTTATTCAAGGCTCTATAATCAATACAGATTCTCAATGGGCATCCTTCTTTTTAACTAGTAATTTAGAAGAGGCAAAAGGACTAGAACTAAGTTGAATGTGCCCCATTTTGAGAGGCTCCTTAATAGTTTTTAGATTTTCTAATTCTTTGTTAAATTTTTGGGGGTACCTATAAGGTGTAGTTATATGGTTTGTTTAAAACCTCTTTTGGTAGGTAGGACTAGATTTGATGTCACTAAATACCTTTTGTATTTCTTTAGGATGGGTTGAACGTCAATATGTACGATCTTGCCTTAAGAAAATTATTTGTCAAGTATCATGCATTGAGCTCCCATTCCATCCGTCCATGTCTAAAGGTCATTTCCATCCTTTACAACAAAATCACTCTTGGGTATTTGTCAAATAATCCACATAAAAGGACTTCTTGTCCATTTTATTGGAAACAAAGTTCTATTCTTTAAAAATCTAAGGCAAAACGTCCTAAAGAGAGCAACCATTGGATGCCCAAGAGTACAACAATGTCCCCCATATTTATAATGCAAAAGTCTTCTTTGATTAGGTGCCTTACCAAGGTAACACTTAGTTGTAGAATCTTTCTTGTACATGAGGTAGTGAACCCTTCAGCTATGGCTACCTTAAAGCCCTTAAAATCTATAGTTTCCAATTGCATTCTTTTAACCAAACCTTCAACAATAAGGTCATGTCTTGCCCCACTATCCATACAGACACTACAAATTAGAAAAGGGTTGTACTTGTGCCTTTGAGATTGCAGCTATGGTTCCATAGTCTTCCTCATCACACATCCTTCTTTTGCTTGCATTGTCCTATTCTTCTTCCCCTAGTTCATCAAGTAATGCCTCCATTTTGTACCTCTTCTCCCACAATTATGTTCCAGTTCTAACTTGTCCTTATATTTGTAACATAATTTTTCTTTTCGAAGAATTTCACAGTCATCTTTATGTCCACACTCCCAGTTCTCCTACATTGGAAACATAATTTTACTCTTCAAAGCTCTATGAGGTCATCTATAGGAGGAAATATTTTTGGTTACCAATTTTCTTAAGAGGGTTGGATATGTGTGTTTCATGTAAGATTATTTGTGTAGAGATTGTCTTTAATGCTATGACTTCCAAACTTTATGCTTTTTGGTTGTCTCAAGACTTTTAGAGTTAAGAACACTTACCAAGCCACAAATTGATTCTTTTAACCCTTCAATAGATAGGTAAGTTGGCTTGTCCCTTTGGTGAAGTGGTGGTCTTCTTGCCTGTAGTGCCTACAACCAAGGTTCAAGTCCCCACAAGGTCGCTCTCTACTGTGGTTCTTATCTGAGAGTTGCTGACTTTGACCTTGGGCAAAATAGTGGGGCTTCTTGCCTATAGAGCTTACAACCAAGGGCCAAAAATTTTAGTGGGGGCTTATTGCCTGTAGTGCCTACAACCAAGGTTCAAATCCCCACAAGGTCACTCTCTACTGTGGTTCTTAATTGAGTTGTTGACTTTGACCCTTTGGAAATAGTGAGGCTTCTTACATGTAGAGCTTACAACCAAGGGTCAAAAATTTTAGTGAGGCTTCTTGCCTATAGTGCCTACAACCAAGGTTCAAGTCCTCACACGGTCTCTATGGTTCTTAATTGAGAGTTGTTAACTTTGACCCTTGGTAAAATAATGGGGCTTCTTGTCTGTAGAGCTTACAACCAAGGATCAGAAATTTTTAAATCAAACAAAATATGAGCGAGATGGACAAGTTGCGCAAAGGAGGTTTTTAGAAATACACATTTGCACAGAAGAACAAAGTGGTTCAATTTGTAGAGAAGAAAAAGAGGGTGTCAAGTTTGGAAAGGGCTTTATAGGGTCTACAGGACTTCAAAAAGATTTTTCAAGGGAAAGCCATAGTGCAACCTGCCAAACCTTTCATCAATCCTAGATTCCATTTGCAAAAATTAAAGCTGCAATCTAGGTCAACGCAAACGCAATCTAGTGATAGTAAACCAGATCAACACATGGGAGACTTTGGAAAATCGGACCAAGAAACTACATCAAAGAACTTACAGCAAGAGGAGGTGAAAATTCCTGAGTCCATGCCCAATCATCAAGGTTTGAGGCTTTTTGAAGTAGGGGAATCTTCAGAGATCAAGAGTCTTTACGCAAATGAAGATAATGAGGCAAGGATTACAGATGGCAAGACAACTGAGCACACAAATGTACCCAAATTTTAAAAAAAATGGGTGGGAAAAATTCCTATTACACAGGTAATGAGAGATCTCACACAAAACGGCATGGTAGGAAGTTGGAACACATCCAAAGGGGTTATCGTAATAAGGATCGAAGGAACTCGAAGGCAAGTGGTGCTTGGAACAAGGGTCATCGCCCTAGGTTGGTGCGTTCCAAGCAGCCTGTTTTTCACATCTATTATGGAACTCGTCCAAAATCTCTTGTTAATTTAAATGTCAATATTCCTAAGGTTGTAGATGGGGACAAGCCAAATGAAGGTAAGGATAGTTTTGGAAAAGATGATAGACTACCATCTTATGTGTCTTTTCCAAACTCCACACACATTCCAAACCTGAGGTTTCTTTCAAACCTAATGACATTCCTTTGCCAAGGAATAGTCCAGTAGATCCAAAATTTGGAGGGTGTTTTATGAATCAAAAGAAGGGTTATGACAGTTGTTCTATGCAAGCCCCATTCAATTCAATATCAGGTGCGAAAGTTTGGAAGGAAAAGCCACTACAACATGAAAATCCCCTAGATCACAAGGTGCACAAAGTGATTGTGAAGGCTGGACAAGATATTGAGGTCATATAAACAGATTATAATATTCTTCCACATGTCTCCCTATTAAGACAAACGGCTCTTATTGGTAGGTTCTCAAACCCATTTTTACAAATTTTGGAAATTTTATGTTGGACAAAAGATCAATGGAAGGGGCTTAAGGATATATTTTTTATTGATTCCGATCATAAGATTTTCATTTTGTTGTTTGACTCAAAAGATCACAGAGATGGAGTGCATAAATTTAAGGGGTGGTTTTGTAAAGAATTGGGTCTGGTAACCTTTTCATGGCTTCCTAACTTCAAACCGGATCCTGCAAAATGTTCATTCACTCCTTGCTGGATTTTATTTTTCTCTCTACCCCTAGAATACAGAGATCTGGATATTGTAGAAATATTTGCCAACAGATTGGGCATTTTCGTGAAACATTATCTTATTTCGTATTGTTAATGATTGTAGCATTGATCAAATAATTCCAATCAATGAAATCAAATGTTTGAATGACCTATCGGTTTCAAACATTTGATATCTATCCTTCACAATTATTATCATGAAGCATTAGCATTATTGATAATAAAGTAGAAATATATATATATATATATATATATATATATATATAAAAGTTGTTATCACATGATTTATCATGATAATAAGCAAATGTTATTGATAACTAACAAGAATTAAAAAGACATGTCTCTACGGAGACATGCTTCTTAATATCATATACATATGCATTGAGAAGGTAACTTGAAAGACACATAAAATTTTAAAAACCTACAAGTTCTATTACAAGTTACATCAATGACAAATCTATTAAGTTTCAACACATATGAATTTCCTCATCATGAAGTCAGAGTAAACATTCTAATAAGTAACTCCAATCCTTTGTCAAATCATTTTTCTATTCACTCCAAATGGGGTTTTTAGGAGCAAATAAATTGTCATTCAGGAAGAATCAGTAGTTGACAAATATGCAAATCAGCTTGGTCATTTTAACATTCACTTTCAAAGCATCCCATAGTCGGAAGTTTTAGTTTGCAAAGATTCATCAACCAATCCAAATAAATGCTCTCTCTCTCTCTCTCTCTCTCTCTCTCTCTCTCTCTCTCTCTCTCTCTGATTTTCAATCAACTAATCTAGACATGAATGGGGCTGGTATTTCATTATCTGCACTTCCAGCTAACAATAAAAACAATAATGAAGATAGTCGGTTACCAAAGATTTGTTGCAGGCACAGGGGTATTTTTTAAGTCGCAACACATGATTTGCAAGCTGGTCTCTAGATGTAAGGATTATATCAAGTCCAGAAGGCGGGGCTGCAAAGTTTTAAGCTTATCTCGCACAAGAAATTGGTTACTTATTCCAGATTCTCAAGCATAGGATAAGAATCACTACCCTTCCGCTGAGATTATGAAACTCCATAGTTCATGAAAAATGTATCAAGATAAACTGATCCAGCTACCACAGGCTCAACAATGGCAGAAAGTCAAAAAGATCTCAGAACAACAGTTGAAAGGTATGGCAAATGAAATGTCAATAACACTAGCATCAACTATGATTCATGAAATTGCAAAAGAAGAAGGGGTATGCTTAGAAACAAATGAGTACCCCACAATTAATAGTATTTCATATTTCAACTCAAGTGCTTATCACAATCTGGAGGATTCATTGTTCATGGAAGATGCAGATGCAGGAACAAATTGGCAAGGTAATAAAGAAGTAATGCATGATTTACAGGACTGTCCACATTCTTCACAATGGGGGCACAATCTCGAATACTAGACTGAAAAGCAAGCTGAGGACATGTTGATCATTGATGATGATACATCTCAGAGCATTTATGACAGTGAACATTCACCCTCACAAAGAGCTTATCTTGCTAGGGAAGCCTTGACAGATGCAGATAAAATATTCTTGGCGGATAGGGATAACAGTAAAGAAACTTTTGATTTTAATCAGGTCTTTTCTAACGAACATCGCCTGCAGAGGTTGTGACAGCAAAAAGACATCTAAACCCAGGGGTAGAAAACCAAGAAGTGCAAAGGTCAAGGAAGAAGTGGAGGTGGGTATTCAAACCCCACTTGGTGATAAGTTTTCATCAGTTAAAAGATCGACAAGGAGAACAAACTTGTCAGCAATGAGGATCATCTCATGGAATGTCAGAGGAATGTCAGAGGCATAAATGCCTCTGACAATAGAAATAGGATGAAGCAGCTTGATTCTTCTCATGCAGATATTGTATTACTTCAAGTGACAAAGTTGTCTCAAGAGTGTTATGCTAAAACAGTTTGAAAGTGGATGCTATGGAATTCAGTTCATGCACAGGGAGTTGGGGCCTCAGGTGGTATTGGGGTGCTATGAAATCCCAAAACCATCCAAGCTCAGTTGCTAGGACAAGATGTTAATTGGCAGTTGCTAAAGATTAAAAATTTCAATCTTTCTTTCCACCTTATCAATGTCTCTATGGCCCAACATCAACACAAGATCCAAAAAGATTATGGGTAACCCTAACTCAAGTCATACAAAGTCATCAAGATCTGAACACTATTCTTAGGGGGGATTTCAATGCCATTCTCGATCCAGCAGAAAAAAAAGTGGTGGTACTTGCCCCCCAATCAGGACAGTTCAAGACTTTTCTTCCTTTATAAAGGACAATGATATATTGGATGTGGTGCCCAATACAAGCGCCTTTACCCGGACCAACAAAAAAGTAAGATTTCTCCAAATAGCAGAAAGGCTTGACAGATTCTTAATATCTCTAATTTGGAAATCAGAAAATTTTACTATTGAGTCTGATATCTTGACATTTGCTGGCTCAAACCACTTTTTCCATTGGCCTCTCTATCTCCATGTCCTCCTCTTTTGCAGGGCATACTCATAGACCTTATAAGTTCGAACAGATGTGGTCTCATCATCCACAATTTCTTCCATCACTAAGGCAATGGCAGGCTAGTGCGCCAACAAGTGGGGGTACGAAGATGTTCCAGTTTTATATGAAACTCAAGCACATAAATCTCAGATTAACGCTTGGAACAAGAAGGTTGCCATCTTTCAGCAGAAAGAATTGGTTAAGCAAAAGTTATATGAAATTAATGAGAACAGTATTCACTATAGAATGGATAATGCGACACACCCCGTGCAAAAGCAACTCAGAATGAGTGGGAAGAATTTTGTATGAGAAAAAAAGGGTACTGGAGGCAGAAATCTCATGAATTATGGCTTGGTGAAGGTGACAAACACAAAACAAATCCATGCATCTGCAAAGCAGAAGCAGGCAGCAAGTGCAATCTTCTCTATTAAGGATGCAGTGTCGGGAAATGTCATTACAGATCCAGAAGGTATTCAAACTGAAGGTGTTAAGTTATAAAAAAAAATTGCTGGCCCCCCCTTCACCAGCCATGCCTTCAGATATGCACACTGGTGAACTTTTGGACAACATCCCAGCTCTGATTTCTAATCAAGACAACATTAAACTAATGGACCCTTTCACAATTAATGAGCTGCAAAAGGTTGTCTTTTCTCTTCCACCTGACCCGGCCCAGTACCCAATGGGTTCACAACCCTCTTCTACCAGTAGTGTTGGCATGGTATCTGTTGGAATTTATTGGCAGTCTTAGAAGAATCAAGGAAAAGTAAATCTATATTGAAAAATTTTAATGCTACTAACATAGATCTTATGCCAAAAGTCGAAGACCCAAAAACATTTGCAAACTTTCGTCCCATCTCATTCTATAATACAATTTATAAAATCTTTACCAAGGCAACTTATCTGAGATTGAAGCAACTAATTCCTAAAATCATTTCACGAGAACAGGGTGGTTTTATTCCAGAGAGAGAAACTATGGAAGGTACTTTGGTTGCCCATGAGGTTTTGCACTCTATTAACACTAATCAATCAGATAACTTTGTTATTAAACTTGACATGATGAAGACATACGATCGGGTGTGTTGGGAGTTCTTATTTATAAGTACTTGCAAAATTTGGATTTTCAGCCAGCTGGTGTAAGTGGATTAAGGCATGTGCCTCGGGTGCCTAGCTTTCAGTATTCGTTAACGAGGTCCCTGTTGGTTTCTTCCCATCATCACAAGGGGTTAGGCAAGGTGATCCTTTGTCCCCAATTCTTTTCATACTAATGGCTGAAGCAATCAGCAGGAATATCAAGCATCAACAAGAACAAGGTCTGTGGCAAGGTGCTCTAATTGTTGGTACCCCTATTTCTGTCACTCGTTTGCTTTTTGCTGATGACACCCTTCCCTTTGATAAGGCAACTATACAAGAAGCAAGACAAATCAAGAGAACTCTTGATTTATACACCTCAGTCTCGGGTCAAAAGGTTACGCTCAAAATTCTATGATATATTTGTTTAATAGAAGCATCCCCCTATCTACAAGATTGTTAATATTTGGGGCTTTTCTGTTGAGCGATTGCCTTCTACATATTTGAGCATTCTGTTATTTGTTGGAGCAAACAAAATTACCTATTGGTTTGCCATTATTGATAGGATCAAAACTAGAATTTCAGCTTGGAAAGCTGGATGGCTATCACCATCGGATAGAATATTGTTGATTATAACGGCACTATCAGCAATCCTCAATTATTATATTGCAGTACTTAAAGCGCCCTCCTCAATTATCCAACAGATTGAAAAGTAAATAAAAGAGTTTCTTTGGAGGGGCAAACTATCGGATGAGAAAAAGATTCATCTCGTCTCCCCACATGCACAATCTAAATTTAAGGGGGGAGTAGGTCTGCATTAGTTGTCTAAAAGGAATAGAGCGTTTGGTGGTAAGCTTGTATGGCTGATGCATTCAAAACCAGACAGCAAATGGTGTAACGTAATGCAGAAGAAATATCTGGATAATGAGGATTCAGATTTTCCATTTGGATCTTCCCAAGGGTTCAGCAATTTGGAACTTTTTGCTATCATCTTGAGATGTGATCTCAAATTATGTTACATGGGAAGTTCATAATGGGATAAGAGTTTCATTCTGGCGGGATTTTTGGAATGTCCAGCCTCCATTATCTAACTCTCCTAATGTCAATGATATAATGAGGATTTCAATAGATTGTTGGGGAAGTAAATTGATAGACTATGTTGATGCTGTTAAGTTATTTTCAGGAAAAGTATTGTGGAAGGATCCTTCAGAGTTGCCTCTAGACAATCAGCAGAAGGCTTGTTTGCTACAATTTTTTGTGGGAAGATATGTGTTCTTCTCAAATAAGAATGATGTTCTCGGATGGGCCCCAGCTAAAGATGGAAAATATTCTGTTTAGGAAGGCTACAGAGCTATTCAGCAAATAAACAAGGCCTTCACAACAGGCTTTTTCATTTTGTTGAACAATTCGGTTCTTCCTCAAGCGGTCTTCTTTGCTTGGCTTGCATTGAAAAATTGAATTCTCACAAGCGATAAGTTTGCTAAACTTCAAATTGCTCAGCCCTTTAAATGTGATGAAGAATATGAGACAGCAGATCATCTCTTATTGCAGTGCTCCTTTGCTCGGCAATGTTGGCTTTTTGTGCTCAGCAAATTATGGCATGCCTCTTCCAAATAACTTATGGGATCTGTTCCAATCCTGGCCAATCCTCTATTCCAATTAATTATTTCATTGTATCTGGAAATGCATTCCTGCAGTAGTACTCTGCGCTATTTGGTGGGAGAGGAACAAGCACATATTTAGACATGAGATTTCATCTGTGTCTCGAGTGCAGGAGAGGATAGAGAAGTCGGTTTCAGAAGATGTGAATGCCACTATTACCATGGTATATCAGATGTAATCATTATTTCTCAACATGGGATGAAAGTATAATTAGGGAATGGAAAGGTATAATCAATCCACTGGGATCTGCTCCTAATTTGAAGGTGAATCTAGTTGTTGACAGGGCTTCAGTCAAGTGACTTCCTCCATCCCAAGGTTATTTTCAGATCAATTTTGATTGCTCTTCCCAGGCCAATCCTGGGAAATCTGGCATAGGAATATGTATAAAAAATCATCAAGGAAAACTGTTAGCAATTTAAGCTTGCCCCATTCCCCCTAGGAAAAATAACTTGGTGGAGGCTCATGCCCTCTTTGCTGGGTTAATCGTGGCGAAAAAGGGTTGCCTTCATAAAGTGCAAATATCCTTAATTGATAGACAAATATCTTGTGTCATGAATCAGATATGGCAAATAATGGATTCTCTCCAGGACTGTTGAATATCACACACTCTCAGAGAAGGAAATAAAGTAGCATATTTTTTGGTTGACTTGGGCTGTGATGGAGTGCAGATAGATTCATTTCATCCAGAATTGTGTCTTCAATTATATGCCCTAATGAATTATTTGGTGTCAAAGGAGTTAAGGAGTCTCGTACTTGGGTATTTCGATGGTACAGTTAAGTGAACTATCTTCTACCCCGTACTTTAAAAAATTACCATATTAATTATTTCACATGGTAATGACTTGGGGACACATTAACAATTCCACAGATTATTGCTCATAAGGTTGTCAAACAGGAATATCTTAGAGGCAATAAGTTGAAATGTGCAGTTCAGCGCAACAACTTGTGGGAAAGTCATGCCCTGTTGGTAGGTTTATTCTCTCGATGCCTCCTTCTCAGCAATCACGAGCACATGCTCTTGTAAGAGAGCATCAAATGTACATTGGAAAAGCAGAACTATCAAGTTGTCAAGGTTATTCTTAAGTATTTTGGTTGGGCTTTCAGACAGGAATTGGTATAATGGGGATTTTGACGATTGAAACTTTTGCTCGATTTCAACTGACTATCCTGTCCACTTTTAGGCTCTGCTAATGGCTCGGTCAATCTGATTTCATTCAATGGCAACGATGGCTTTGGTTATCTAGATTGGGTCAGATATTTGCAGGTTTGTATCGACACCTTCTCTTACAGTGCAAAGTTTTTGGATACTTGCTATTGAAGATGCATCTTTTCATTTTGGTGTGGTTGGGGGTTTTCACATGGGTACACATTTTTATGTTCTCAATTCCGCGGTAGGAGTATTTTGTTTGGAGCTTATGTGTTCTTTCACCATTAGATATCATTTGGCAGATTTTGGGATGATCAACTTGAACAATCTTGGCTTTTAGAGCCTTTGTGGGAGGGTAGGATTTTGGCATAGCTTCTGCCCTCAGTTTATCTCTCTTTCTATGTTGCTACCAATTAAGATTCAGGGTTTTCTTTCTTTCTAGTTCTTTCCCCGATGAGTTATCGAACCATTTTATATATATATATATATTATGGTCCGCCACTTTTTCCAAAAAGAAAAAAGATAGGTCAGTCTACTTTTAGAACTCCACAGTACCATGACTGAAATTCTTTGGAATTTATTACATAATCTTCTCTAATTCCCAGTTGTTTCAATTGCATTAGTTTCATGAAGTATCTTTTAGGATATTTGTTTATCAAATCTTTTAATAAGCCCTTATGTGAATTCTTCATAGATTGTAAGTTTAGGTGTTCCTTAAATAATAAGTCCATGATGCCACCAATTGTGGGCAACCCTTCCAAATGTAGAATAGCAATTTAGTAGTATCTACTTCCATTATGGGACTATAGGATGTATTGTACAAATGCGTTGCAACCGTTCCCGATCCATCAAAGTTGGGGAGAGTTATTTTGCTCACCCTTCATTGTAGGTTTTTGTAAGGTTATCTTATTTCCCTTCTAGAAGCATTTTGTGTTTTAGCATCACAATTTTCCCAGGGCATATGTCTCCTAACTTGGGGTCCAATCTTGAGTAGTGTTCAGCAATTTCATCAATGTTATTAATGGGTGGATTCTATCCTCCTCTCATTGTTGTTTCTTCCCTAGGTAGAAATCGAAATGGTCTTGTTAATCTAGGGATTGTCCCGTTGGTGTTATGTTGCTATTTTCCGAGTGACAAGAGCTTACATCCTTCCATTTTTTTTGGTTGGGCCTAAAAGTACTGATTGTATTATTCATAATTTGTAAAGTTTAGAGTGTTTGAGTTGTCTTCTCATTGTGTTCCAAAAAGGCTCCCAATTGTTTACCCATTTAATTTCTTTGAGTGGAGATATTATCTGTTGCAAGTCGTCTTCTTTCATGTCCAATGCCCTCTAAGCTCTTTGGCTTAACTACATCAACTATCTTCCGTCCCACAAGCTGTCGAGAAAAATGATTTGATAACAATTGTAATGTCCCTTATTGGGATATACTGAACTTGCCCAATTAAAAAAAAACACAATTATTTACAAGAGTATTCTTTCACTAAATTACACAATAGTAACTGAATTTAGGAAAATCGGCCCCTTAATGGGCTTCAAAGGGTTCATCCTTTGCCTCCTAAGGGAGTGAATATGGTGTGGTCTCCTCTTGAGATTGGGTGGGTTAAGATCAATTTTGACGGTGCTTCCAAAGGTAATCCTGGCCCGTCGAGAATTGGTGTTGTTGTGCAAGATGACGCTAGAAACAGTTTGGCTTTGGGAGCTAGGAGACTTTGCATTGGTACCAATAATGAGGCAGAGTGTGTTGCGGAAATTGAGGCAATCTTTTTGAGTCTTAGGCTGGGTATTAGAAAGTTGAATCTGAAGGGAGACTCTCAAATTGTCATGAATGGAATTATCAAAGAAGAGTTAGAAGCTTGGCATTTAAACAAGTACATTAGGCTTATTTGATCCCTTTTAGATGAAGTAGAAGAGTTCAGAATTGCACATGGGTATAGCAAAGCCAATATCTTGGCTAACAAGTTATTAAATATTGGAGTTGTGATCTTTGAAGATTTTAGAGACATAAATGGTGAAGATTTGAAGTTAAAGTATAAATTTTTTGGAGTGATGGTGGGAGAAGTGTTGTATGTGGGAGCTCTATGCATTTTGATGAGTAAAGGTGATAGGATGTTTCGCAAGTGGTGTGTACTGCAAGGTCGATGAGGCATGTGTGTCATTAACCAGCTTTTTTGATTCATGATTAATGATGTACCTGATCTTAATGCCCTTCTAGAGAGTTCAAAGGAGTTTTTATATTGGGGTTTGCTCTGTGAAGCGAAGTCCGGAGTTTGGTGTTAATCATTTGGTGGCTGGGTTGAACAATAGAGGCAAACTTTTCCCTATGAATATTGTTGGCTTTGAAGATTTTAGAGACATAAATGGTGAAGATTTGAAGTTACAAGTATAAATTTTTTGGAGTGATGGTGGGAGAAGTGTTGTATGTGGGAGCTCTATGCATTTTGATGAGTAAAGGTGATAGGATGTTTCGCAAGTGGTGTGTACTGCAAGGTCGATGAGGCATGTGTGTCGTTAACCAGCTTTTTTGATTCATGATTAATGATGTACCTGATCTTAATGCCCTTCTAGAGAGTTCAAAGGAGTTTTTATATTGGGATTTGCTCTGTGAAGCAAAGTCCGGAGTTTGGTGTTAATCATTTGGTGGCTGGGTTGAACAATAGAGGCAAACTTTTCCCTATGAATATTGTTGGCTATAAATTGTGTAAGCCACCATAACCACAACTTACAAAATGGGAACTTTCGGCAATGGTGTAGTGAGATAAATCTTTCCTCTCGGCGATAGGGGAGGCTCCCTTGTTAACGTAGGTGGCTACAGCAAAGACCTAACTGGAATTAACAATAGGGTGGTTCGCTAAATCAATTCCTCTTTTTTCAAGAATGATTTTATATTACCAACTACTACTTGCAATTAAACAAAAGGAATATATTGCTACCATAATACCGCTGGCTTAACTGTTGACGTAAGAACAACCTTAACACAGCAATTATATCTTGATTTGTGCAGTTGATAGTAAGAACCCAAAGTCTCCTACAAGCAACCTTCTTGAGACAAAAGGGCGAATAGCTAACAAAGCTCAAGCTCTTTGTTCAACCATCCAAATATGAAATAATATATTAAGAGATCAAGCTCAAAGTCTTCAAATCCTAGTACTTGCAGCCACTAACAAACTAGATTAATCTTGTTGAAGAAAGCTCAAAGTCTTCCAAAAACAATATCAAACACTCAAATGCTTCTAAAGAGAGAAGTAACAAAGATGAATGAATCAATGTAACATAAGAAACAATGATCAATTCCAAGTATCTCAACACAAAGTTTGGGAAAAACTTGCTCCTTTATTCACTTCGGAGATTTATAACCAGAAATATAAAGCCTTCTAGTCACAAGCCCAGCGTTCTCTTATAAAGCAAAAGATGATTATTTACAATGAACTCTCTCCTTTGTATGAACTCCCCTTTATATAGGAAAAATGAAGAGAGGAAGGTGGAGGAAAAAGTGGAACAACCTTAACCACTCATACTTATCCTATTTAACTACTTTGACTTAATTCAAAGTTGCACGCCTAATATGATTTCAACTAAACTACATGAGCTGATTGTACAGGTGCATGTTATCCTATACTTACAATATAGATGCTCTTTACATGTAGTTTTCCTATTACTATTCTACTTAAAGCATATAAAAATCTGATTTGGAGTTTTTACAGGGTATCAACCAGCTCTTCAAATTTTTGTAGGGACTCTCATACAACTGTAGCATCCGGTTCTCCAGTGTGTTGCAAGATCATGGTAACCTTCCTGAGTATGCTTGCTGCCCTAGATATTTCCTTGTTACAAATCTCCATTTGATTATGCAGATTCTTCAATGAACACTTCCAGTTTGCAAACGTGTCAAGCACATTGATGTTGAAGTCATCCACTTCAAGCTGTAGGCGAATGGCTTCTGCAAACTCTATGAGAATTTCTTGTTGACTCTTTACTCCGTTGTGCTCAATTATGATTTTGCATGACAACTCTGTTGATGTGAGTTTTGTATCACTTACATAACATATTAGGATTTGACTATTCGATATGGGATATCAAACATGCAACTCCTCTCTTGAAAAGTTATTACTCATGGGACATGAGTATAACTCCAATGTTCCTTACATTGTTGGATACTCGCTCAATTTTATCAATGTGATTTGCTAATAATCACATAGGCGGCCTTACGCTATTCTTTCGAGGATCACTTGGACTTTGGTGGGATGAAGGTGATGGTGATGGGTTTGTGAAAGTTAAATGATGTTGATGGAAAGTGATGGTGGTGGAGGGTGAATTGTTCTTTCGACTGGTGTTTTTTAACTTTATTCCCCTAAATTCTAAGTCCTAAATTACTTGCTATCCTGCTCTTACTCGTATGGATGGAAGACTAGCAAATGGACGGGGATTGAACCTGATGAGAGCTGACCAGCGGCCTCACTTCTACAGGTGCAATGATTGAAAGGAACAATAAACTAGTTCACCACACAAGGCTTCCCAACCAGCCGCTAGGATGCTAGTGGTCTAGTATTGATCCCTATCAAACATTTATTAATGCTACCATACAACTATCCATCTACTTCACTCCTACTTAGCAACTTGAAATGAAACCAACTTTAACAACTTGAAAGGAAATCTAACTAAGTAGAAGTAGAAAACATGCAATAATACCCAATGTTCTTGATCAACATGCAAATCGCAACAATGAAAAAGAGAGCAATTTTGGTATTATCTTCGCAACAATTTCTCCAACACTTTACAAATGAGAGTAAATGGCCTTATATAGGGGCCAAAAATACAACGGATGGTGGAGATCAAAACAAGATCAACGATCCAGATTGGATCCTCAAAACTCTAATTAGGGTTGCCACTCCATCGGCCAATGAGAAGCTGCCACCTCATCAATGGACCAATCAAAAAAGTGCAAAAAGTGGCAACCAATGAGAAGGCACCAAAATGGTGGCCAATCAAAAATAGACACTTGTCCTATTCTAGAAGAAAGGGAAATTGGAACTTGAGCTTACATCAAATGATCTTCTAATATAAATCTTCCCTTTTCTTTCATCTTCTTAGCTAAGGCAATGAACTTAGCTAGCCCTTCATTAAATTCTTCCATAGGAGGACAAGGTGTGCGCTTCGCCCTGAGTTCCGCTGACTTCACCACACTGCTTGCTACTTGTAGTACCTTTTCATGATCCTTCTCATATTCCTTCGCAAATCCAATAAAAGCACTAAGAGAGGAAAGGGTGCCCAAATGCTTTTTCTTGATAGCAACCTTTCCCAACTCATCCAACCTCGATCCAAAACCTGTCTCATTGATATCCTCTTTGCCAAGGGGGATTGTCCCTCCTTCAGTCTTTCCTTCATCCGTATCATGTCCACTGTACCGATATTGGTATCGGTTATTCTCTTCATTTTCGAGAAGAAGGGTGTTTTGGGCATCATATCCTCTTTGTCTTTCTTAGTCTTGTCCCCTTGGGATTCTTACTTGCACTAACATCCTCCATGCTTGTTGCCCTATTACGAGATGGTAGAGTGGTGGACCAGAAGGCAAGTAGAACCAAGGGAAGCAATCCTAAGACTAGAACGAAGGAAGGATGTCAGCTTAAGGACCCCTTGCAACTCTAGATGATGAAAATTCGCCTTAACCAATAATCTTACAGTGACTTTTTGGAATTAGGACTTGACCTTAAAAACTTCAAATCCCTTGCAAATCAAAAATTTATCATGCAATTCACCTCCAAATAAAATTACCCAACCTAGGGGAAAAATTGCAGCCTCTTGCAAAAAATCAGAATTTTATTTCCTACAAATTTCGGCTCTCACAAATTTCGGCCTCCACAAAATTCGGCTCCTACAAATTTTGCCCTCCACGAAATTCGGCTACGCAAGAAGAGTGCAGATCTGCTCTTGCAAAATCACCAACGACTTGAGAAGGAGAAGTGAGAAGTGAAGAAGAAATGGGAGAGAGGCCTCCTCTTATACCCAACTTTCTTACTCCCCCCAAGCTAGCCGACTTGGACCCTGGGAGCAAGAAAAACAATAATTAATGCAAAAATTATGGCCTACAATTAAATACTTAGCTAAATATTAATTTTGCTAAAATGAAAATTGCCTTTTAAAATTGTCAATTAGTTCTCAATTGCAAAAGGAAATTAAATAGTGCCTTGGAGATGTTAAATATTTCCATTCAATGAGGATTTAGTAATTAATACGTCATTAAAATTGGATTTTGGCTAACCAAAAGCCATTTTTCAATATTAAATTACCAATTTCATTAAAGACAAAAAGTTTTCAAGGCAATTTTAATCTATTAAAGCCAATTTTTTGCAATTTTTACCCAAATTGATTTTGCTATGCCAATAAAAAGATTTTGACAAAAATAAAATAAAATTTCTTCTAGAGCCAAGAATCGATTTTTGTAATTTAGCCTCATTTCAACAAAACTAAAATTTTCACCAAAGAAAAATTTGAGATTTTCCAAAACTTAAGTCTAAAAATTTTAATTTTTTTGAAAGATTATTCAAATTCACACAATTATATCCGGATTTTCAAAGGAAAACGTCTAAGTACAAATTTACAATTTTATCCTACCAAATATTGCTCTTTAAAATTTTTTTCGGCCTAAGGATGAAATTGGTTGCTCTGGAAAATCAAGTTGAAACCGGTTGAAAATAAGCTAAGCCTCCCCACATTTGTCCTGAAGGTGCCAAGGCATGAAATTTTCAAAACTCAAAAATTTTGGACAACCCAAAAATTTGCCGAAGCGAAAAAAAAAGGGGGTCCCCAAAGAATTTGGGGCGATGGTGTGAGAACCTCACAACAAACTCTTTGAAAGCTTCTTTTATCTTATTTTCTTGAGTACCTACCATGAGCACTCTTGTCTTTATCTCTTCTATGAGTTTTTGAAGAGCTTGTTCTTGTTTTTCATCACATGCACAAAATCATGATACATTTCAATGGATGTAATGACATCATACTCACACAAGAAGTCTATATAAACTTCTATCATGTTGTTCCAAGCACCAAGATCCTCGTCTAGCAACTCAAATTGATGATTGAGTGATTTCAACATGTTATCCAATTCAGCAGAGACTTCTCTTTCTTTCCTCAACACCCAGTATACTTCTCGAATCACTTGGGTTCCCTCTTTTTCAATATTGCTGCTCCATTCATCAATGGTATGTGTCTTTCACTTCTCTCTTTCTATACATATAATTGAAACAAGTTCACTACCTACAGAAGACCTCTTCATCTCTTCAATGATCCCCAACAAACGTACATTCTCTTTTTTGAGTTTCCTTTTTTTTCCCACAGTTCATCATTCATTTGAGAGAGAAAGTTAACAGCCTCATGTGCATCCTATTGATAACTCAGTCTTATTTACTTACCAAGTTCAACCCTTGTGATTTTGTAATCAGCAAGCTGCATGTCTTCAATAAATTTCTCCACAAAAGGTTCGGCAACTTCAACGTACTTGATGTAATTTTCATCAACCACCACTTAAGAAATAGTCTTAGCTTTCTTAATCGAAACCCTTGGTTTGCTCACTTGTCTGTCATCTTCTTTAAGTGGAATTTCTTCTTTCTTTCTCTTCTATGTGACAGTGCTCAACCATGGAGGAAGGCTGAAAGAAGATGCATTGGTTGAAGCAGTAGTTACCATAGTTAACTCAGGATTACCTTGCATAACAGTAGTAACTATAGACAGTGTCTCAATTTGAATGGTTGTTGGAGGACTACTATGTGTGACCTTAGTGTGCCCTTAGTAATGAAATGCTCAAACTGAGTTGAAGTTACATCAAGCAATGCTATAGACCAAATAGTAGCAAAAGGAATTGACAAGGAGTATGCATCAAAAACATTCTCAAAATCATACTGATCTCCTTGTGCTTCTAGCGCAATTGCAACTGAGGACACAAGCAATGCTGGTGTAATTGTCACAAACTCTTCGAAAGATGGATGCTCAATAGAGAATGCATCCATAGCAACGCCTAAAGGCGAATCATGGGATTCATTTGATACTGAGGCTGAATTCGGAAGAGAAGTTACAGCGAGAACTTCAAGAGGACATGAAGCAAGAGATGATGACTCCTTTGATTTCCTTGCTTCATTGTCACTTGAGTCAACTTGAATTGATTGAAATTCAATCCCTTTTAACTCAAGTACTCTTGAATCTTTTCCTCCTTTGATAGACAGTTTAGGCAAACCTTGAGCAAGAGGCTAAAATGTAGATGAGATTGTGTCATTTTTACCTTTACCCTTTATTTCTGATCTCAAACCAATCATACCAGCAGGATCAAAATCTTTGTCAGGCTTTATCTTGATGCATTTAAGACCCCTTCTCTTCATCCATGTGTTGGTATTAGCGAGAATAGACTGGAATCTATCTCAAATGAACATATTTTCTTTGGATGACCATGTAGGAGGAAGAATGGGTAACTTCTCCACATCATGGTGAAAATATTCAAGATCTAGAATTTGATCATCATCTTCAAAACCAAGAGGAATTGATGCTAAGTTGAAATCTACAATCTGCTTCACAGTCAACCAAGTATAATCCATACGTCATATATCCACCTCAGTACGTACATCAATCTAGAAATCTTCTAGATGATGTATGTGCAAGAACTGCTTCTTAATTTTGTCATGCAGCCCTCTCCAATCAAAACAACTCCTGGCTGCAAACTTTTTCAATGTGATCCTTTCGAGTTCAAACTCCATGCTCTTTGCTTTAGGCCCAATGTCTGTTGAGTATCCTCCAATCTTCAATGGGTTTCGAGATGAGATTCTCACTCCAGGATGGTGCAAACTAGACTAATAAGCCTAGTTTTCCATAAGTTGCCTTGCTAACTCCATGAGTATGATTTTATCGGTAGGGTACCTTGGCAGTGCATATGGCTCTCCCTTGAATCATCCAACTCATAGATATGTGAAGTTGGGAAATTGTAAAAACATGCAACCATACTCATTTACCTTGTTCCATGCTTCACCAGATACTCACTTATTAGGAAGTTCTTTATCAAACATGCACATAAAATGCCCAAAGAAGGCATCCTGAACTCTTTTGAAGTCTATCCGACTTTGCTTCAAAGGCAGTTGCTCATAGTACTCCCACACATGAACTATAGACCTGTCATGTCTTGTTGATAAACCAGAAAAGGTGCCCAGAGCAGCAGCAATGTATAACATATAGGAGTTCATGTTGAACACACCAATAGATAGTACATTCACCAATTGCTCACATATTGAGTCACTCACCAATTCAACCCAAAACACATTCTTTTTTTACTGTATTATGAATGAGATGTGTTGGTGTAAATAAGTATTTACTTATTACACTTACTTAAGTTTTACTTAGGTTAATGCATTATTTAATTATTTTGCATTATTTTATTATTATTTTAGGTGAGACACTTAGGAGTTTGTGAACTCTCATTGAGTTACGCAACTCTAATTATGCACATGGTGTTTACAACACAGAAGTATGCATCATTCACTGAATTGTCATGATGACAACACAATTATCCGCACTCCTCATTTAGCACATGTTGTCTACACTACTGATTTGCGTGCTACACCATTGTAGGCTTATCCCCACATCATCGCACTTAATCCCGTGCTTAATGGAGGATAACCCATATCTGGTGGACGTGTGCCTGGTTGTAAGAGATATCATGATGCTAACTTCTATGCATTCTAGAAGCTCTCCTGAGGCCTTTATATTCAAGCACTCCTAGTGTACTCTCAAGCAATTATTGAATGAATATCGTCATTCTGATCATACTCTGTCTATTTTGGTCTACTGTGTGCTTGTGTTGAGTTCTTTAGTTCTTGGGCGAATTCTGGCCTAAGCCAAATTCTTACATGGTATCAGAGCCAAGGAGGATTCTCATCACGTAGCCATTTGAGACCGTTCATGCTTTAGCACCTCAACACGAATCCGGAGGATCCGTAGAAATTGAGAGTGTCTAAAGCTAGATCTGACCTCTCCATTGTGTCCGAAGCGTCAATTCGGTGAAGATCAACTATAAATTTGCCTATCTTTGGTGAAAGTTGATCGTGAGGCAAAAAAAATTTGCAAATCAAAACCCAAAGGCCCCGATTTGCAATTCGGGTATGGTCATTTTCGGATCTATTTTATTGTATTTTTAGATCTGATTTTCATGTTTGTAATTGGTTATTTTGGGAATTATTTTCTAATGTTTATTTTCGGAATTATTTTCTAAAATTATTCTCAAGCAGAGAAAATTTTTTAGCCGAACCGAGCAGTGAAACCCCGACTCGGCTCTGTAATTTTGTTGGTGGAATTATTATTCGTGCAAGGGAAATTTTATTAAATTCGGGCCTCTATACTTCCTCCTATAATCTCTGCACAAACCGTACTGCGCAACCTCCACAACTTTTTCGTCAGGTTTGGTCCAACCGGCGGCAACTACCAAATTCGGCGGCCCATCAAGTTCCAGCTAACTCTTATATCCTGGGAGACAACGGAACTTGCCAGCGAGTCTTTGTTTTAACCGTGGCAGAAGGCGATATTTGAATTGCGCATTACACACTCACCCACGAATGTGGGATCTTTCCATCCGAAAATCGGGGATGTGAACCAAAATCCAACATCGACAGAAAAGGTTTTCCGGCATCGAAACAATCATCGGCACCCACGAACCTGCGCCACGCGGCTGACAGCAGTACAGACCGTGCGCTGACTCCGCAACCAGTCAGACCACGTGGACATCCGCCAACGCAGAGCCACATCAGCAGACCGCCACCTAATCTGCACAGTCAGTGATCACACATCACCTTGCCATCAGGGACAGAACCCACGTCAGCGCCTACGTGGACTTGACATGTCGATTTTGTTCGTACAATCCGTACATGATGACGTCAAGACACACTGGCATCACTATTGGTTGAGGCTTTGCTGACGTCACTAGTTCATGAGCCTAAATTTGACGCCCGTCTGGACGTCATTCCAGGGCATCATAAAACTGCTACGACAGCCATATGACCGTCAAATTTAACCTCATCTTTTGCTGGTGCAACCCCTCACCAAATTGATTTTGGTTTTTGCAGTCCAACTTCAAGAGGCCATAACTCACACATCCAAACTCCAAATCAGAAGCAATTTTTTTTTGAAATTGGGTAGAATTTTCTAAATTTTTCAGTGGTGCAGTTGTTTTCTGGTTTTGGTGCACCGATTGTTCCAAAATTGCATTTTTTGGCGACTGTACCTAGATAATCCTGCATTTTGCAACTTCAAATGCTCCGTATGGGCACATCTAGAGTTGAAAATAGGTTTCGTTTTTTTTGAAAATGCGTATTTTTTTTCTACTTTCCAGATTTGACATCAAATTATAGTGTTGTGTGGACAAAATTGTCACTTTCAGCAATAGGGCTTTTCTTTGCTTTGTAATGCTTCAGAATTGTAGCACATTGTAAAGTTTCAGATTTGTACTCCATTAAGAGGTTGTAACAAGCAAAATCAGAAGTCCACGAAGGCCAAAATTGGCAAGTGGCCCATTCTAATCGCACTACTGATAAAGTGCCCAAAGCCTCTATTTTGGGGGGGTTTCTTGATTTAGTGAAAAGGGGGGGTGCTCTTGGTGTTGTGTTCTCTCTTTTCTGCACTTTTCTTTCATTTTCTGCATTATGGGCAACTTTAAGTTTCCTAAATTAACTCCTCATAACTATGCTTCGTGGTCAATCAAAATGTTGTATCACTTAATGCATAATGGAGTTTCACAATATGTAGATGGTACTCTTTCTAAACCAACAGATGATAATGTATCAACAAGTGAAATTTCAAATTGGGTAGCCATGGATAGGAAAGCCCTAAGTGATATATGTTTGGGAGTAGATGATAAAATCATGTATCAAATCAAGAAATGTACTACATCCAAGGAAGCTTGGGATACCCTCGAAAGCCTTTATGGTAAAGTGTCCGAAGAGGATGTGTTCAAAATTGAAGATGAGCTTGTTTCCTTAGATCCTAAGTCGTATGACTCAATACAGGACTTCATCATCAAGGTGAATGAATTAAGGACAAAGCTTACTAATTGTGGGAGTTCTATCAAAGATGACAGACTGATCTATCTCATACATAACAAGCTGCCATCTGAATATTACACATTTGTATCTTCTTTTAACACCTCAAAGACTGCCTTAGGGTCTGCCTACAAAAAAGTCACTTTTGATGAATATGTTAACTGTTGGATGATGAGGAAAAGAAGTTGAAATCAATGGGGATTCTCAAATCACCTCAGTCCAAAGCATTGGTGGCTAATGAGGGTTCTCAACATTCAGCTGGACAATCTTCAAGTAAAGGAAAGGGTAAGAAAAAATGGAAGAGTAAATCTGAGGATGCAGAAAAGACAACACCTCAATCCAACCAACAAGGCAAGTCCTCAAATTCCAACAAGAAGGGGGACAACAACAATAAGGAGAAGAAGAAGTGTGCTTATTGCAAGAAATCGGGTCATGAAGAGCATGAGTGTTATCTCAAAAAGATTGATGAATTAACCAACATCATGAAGAAACATAATGTTCCATTGCCTAATGCTTATGAGGATAAAGGATCGTCTTCAGATTCTAAGGGCAAAGGGCAAGCACTCATGGCTAATTCAAACTCTTCAAAAGAATGGATATTTGACTCAGTCCCTCATATCATATGGGTTCTTCAAAAGAGGATTTTTCTTCAATGAAGCAGTCCAAGGTACCGCACATCTTCATGGGGAATGATAGTAAAATGGAAGTTGAAGGGAAAGGAAACGTGGAGGAGATGGAAAATGGAGAGTTTCAAGAGGTTCTCTATGTTCCAAACCTAAGTTCGAACGTCCTATCAATCTACCAAATCACTCACTTTGGAGATGGACATAGAGTTGAGTTCCTTCCTGACTCAGTAAAAGTGCACAGTCTTAAAGATGATTCCTTGGTTGCAGTGGGGAAAGTGAATGATCACAAGAGGTTGTACTCTTTCTCGCATTTTGTACCCAAGTCTCCTTCAAAAGCCTTTCTATCTCAATCCAATTCAAACATGCAATTATGGCATGAGCGGTATGGTCATCTTGACTTCCGCTATCTTTAGCAACTTTGCACATACCACATGGTGAAAGGTCTACCTCAAATCAACTTTTCCAAGGGTGAATGTTCAACAAATTCAGTGGATATGCATCCAAAGGGGAAGTTACAAAGAGGGAAGTCTTCAAGAGCAACAAGTGTTCTACAGATGGTTCACATGGTATTAGCAGGTCCTTTTGCATTCAGCCAGGGTCGCTACATACTTACCTTAGTTGATGACTTTTCAAGGTTCACTTGGGTCTACTTTCTGCATAGTAAGAATGAAGTGTTGGACAAATTTCTAGACTTCAAGGCTCATGTAGAACGAAAATCCAAGAAAGCCATCAACGTACTCCGCATGGACAATGGAAACATGGATGTGAACAGAAGACTTAAGGACTTTTGCAGACATGAGGGAATTGATCTTCAAACTCCGACAACATTCAGTTCGCATAAGACAGATGTTGCAGCTTTGAGGATCCGCACTCTTAAGTCTATGGCAAGTTGCATGATTCATGCCAAGTCTCTCGATCCATCATTAGAAGTCGAAGCAATCTCAAGTGCCACTCACATTCTTAATTGTTCTCCTCATCCAGCCTTAGATGGCAAAACTCCTTTTGAGGCATGGTGCAACAGAAAACCTATTGTGACACACTTCAAAGTCTTTGGTTGTCTTGCATGGGCAAAGACATCTTCCAAGCAATGCAAGGCACAGTCATCTCAGCCTTGTACCTTCATTGGTTATGAAGACGGTGTGAAGGCATATAGACTTCTAGATCCTGAGACACATCAGATATTTGTGGAGAAGGATAATTTTGAGGAAAGTTCACCAAGCTTGTCCTCTACTCCTCTTCGCAGATCATACAGTGTGGAAACTGATAGTGACACCAGCGATAGTGCTTCAACAGATTCAGACACGTGGAGTTCTATCGACAAATACAATGAGAGGTCACTTCATCAGTTCAGTCTACATGCATACATCGCCACAGTGATAGGTCCAGAACAACAGGGTACATTCAATCTTCCAGATACAGGTTCAATGACAGATTTGGGGGACAGTATTCATGATCTGCCTCTTCTTCTTGATGCAGAATTACCTTCTTCAGTTGTCATGAGGGTTCCATCCGACTCTCTTGTTCATTCTCTACATGATCAATCCTCACAGGTTGAAGTGATTGTGGATACTTATGATTAGCAGTTGCAGCAGGGTTCTTCATCAGTTGTAGAGACAGACAGTTCTTTGGGATAGGTTCTTGAGCCAGTTGAGCAGATTTCAGAGACATCACTTATCCATGGGACTCTTTACACACATAGCAGAAGCGTCTCATTTGTACCCTTGGCATTGTTTCTTCCTAAGGGGAGGAACACCATTTTGCAGTCTTGGATTAGCTTCTTCATCGGAGCAGTCACTATTCAGCATTCTTCTTTGGGGGGGGAGCCTATCCTGTCTCTCTTCCTCTTCTCATCATTCTCTTATGTATATACTAGATGTATGTCATAATGGGGGGGTCCTGATTACTCCATCCATCAATGCATCCTTCTTTATCTCTCTTTTTGGGGGAGGGTTTTTCCCATGAGGTTTTCCCTCTTTCCCCGCTTTATGGGAGATTGCATATCATTATGCACATGGGTACCTAATATGGCCTAGTAGCCGAGACCCATATTGCATATCATCCTAGATTTCGTAAGCTTAAGGGCATTCCCCTAAGTTGCACTTAAGGGGGGGTGTTGGTGTAAATAAGTATTTACTTATTACACTTACTTAAGTTTTACTTAGGTTAATGCATTATTTAATTATTTTGCATTATTTTATTATTATTTTAGGTGAGACACTTAGGAGTTTGTGAACTCTCATTGAGTTACGCAACTCTAATTATGCACATGGTGTCTACAACACAGGAGTATGCATCATTCACTGAGTTGTCATGATGACAACACAGTTATCCGCACTCCTCATTTAGCACATGTTGTCTACACCACTAATTTGCGTGCTACACCATTGTAGGCTTATCCCCACATCATCGCACTTAATCCCGTGCTTAATGGAAGATAACCCATATCTGGTGGACATGTGCCTGGTTGTATGACATATCATGATGCTAACTTCTATGCATTCTAGAAGCTCTCCTGAGGCTTTTATATTCAGGCACTCCTAGTGTCTCTCAAGCAATTATTGAATGAATATCGTCATTCTGATCATACTCTGTCTATTTTGGTCTACTGTGTGCTTGTGTTGAGTTTTTTAGTTCTCGGGTGAATTCTGGCCTAAGCCAAATTCTTACAAGATGTACTTATACATCCAGAGTTCGAAGGTGTTTGAATCCTTGAGCCTTGCCAAACGATTGAAAGTGTGATGAGGTCATTGATTTCTTCCTAGAAATCACATCTGTGCACTCCTTTGACTAGCCATCTAACAAGATTTGGCCTCTTGGTGATCAATCAATTGTCATTTACAAACTTAGTACAATAAGGAGTATCCTCATTCCACCTATCCAAAGCCTTCTTCCTAGTGATATTTGTAACAACTAGAGTATGAGGAACATGAAATATATGATCCATAGTCTCAGGATCGAGACTAATGATAGAATTGCCATCTTGGTCTTTGATGGTTCATGAAGCTGCATCAACGTGTTGTGCACATGCAAGAATGAATTTTGGTTCCTGCACTGCCAAGGGAAAAGTGGATAGAAAATAAATATGATTCTGCTTGATCCACACCATATCCTTAGTAAGTGCAGCATCAACTCTTGCAAGAAAGTCTTCAATATTCATATGAGAAAAATCAATATCCCATACTTCATCACAATATGTTACTTGTGATGAAGGGATGGAGTTATGATACTAATCATATTGGTACTTCATCTTCTTTTTGTCTTTGCCCTTTGCTAGAGTAGGTACCCTTGACATTGCAACTCCACAACTGTTACATGAAAATCCCATAGAATAAGTGTGTGTGTCTTAATGTGAACGATCCATAGCAAGATTTTGACAGATTTTGGACAAGGTAATGTTGGGGGAAATGAATAGAATGAACAAGAATAGAGAATGAACAAATGGGTCAAACTCAGAATAGCTAAATTATGAGTAAAATAGCCTACAACGGGTTTTTGGGGAAAGCTTGGATTAAGTGAGCAAGGAAAAAATGAATAACACATTGAGCGCCTCATGTTTTAATGAGTGCAAAATGTGAAATTCTATCCGGCAAGCATGTGGGAAAGACTTCAACCATAGGGCAGCCATATGGAGGCACATGGAATGCATAATGGTGGGGCTTTAACTTGCATTCGCATGTAAGGGAAAAACAATCTTATCTTTCTTTTTAAAATGGGATTTTACACCCGATTGCATATGCAAGTAAGATGAGACCTTGCATATGCAACTTTGGAGAAGAAGATGGAAGATAGAAGGAGCAACTTCAAATGCACAAAAAAAACAAGCAAATCTGAAAATGGAAATAACAAAAGACTTGCAAGAACATTCAAACAAATATATACAAATGCCTTAAAGAAAATAACCAAGGAAAATTACCTCAACTCCACCAAAATGGAGAAAGACAAATCCTTATCCAAATCTGAAAAGAATCCAAGAGATTTTTGGATTTTAGATTTGTCCAAAGCCAAGACTTAAATGAGTTTCGAAATCCTCATAACATGGATCGAATTTGGACATGTTTAGAGAAATGCAATGCCCAATATGTGGAACAAAATTTGACTTAGCAACTTCAAATGTCAAGACATAATAAAACAACGTCTAAGGCAAAGATGAGTTTGCAAGATGATGAAAAACAAGCTTGGAATCAAAAACCCTTACCTTGGATAGCTTCTTGAATGTATTCAATGCAAAAATGCCTCAAAATGGAGCAGCTATGTCATGAAAATCATGCCCAAAATGGGCTGTTTTTGCCCAAATACATCTGGAGGAACATATGCAAAAGCTCTCAAAATCGCCACCCAGCCTTAAAGAAAAAATGCAAGCTTCAAACGGCCTTTAGAAAGGCATTAACATGTTATAAAGTGCATGCATTTCCACTAAAAATTGCCACCTAGAAAGATTAAGGCATTTGTGAGCAAGAATGCATATTTTGGAGGTCATAACATGTTAATAGACATGCTTTTTCTTTCAAAATTGCCACTTATAGTCTTGGATGAAACTCACAGTTCAAAACGCCTTTTGGAGAGGCATTTACATGATATAAAATACATGTAATCTTGGCAAAAAAAGCCACTCATAGCCTTTATAAAAAAGGATGCGACTTTTAGGAGAAAACACATGTTATAAAACACATGCATATCCACCAAAAATTGCCAGTTATAATTGACCATTTCAATTGCTAATGGAAAACGTGTTTTTGCAAGGTATTTGCGTACACCAAAATGCATGCATTAGCACCAAAAATTGCCACTTTTAATTGACCATTTCAAAAATATGCCTTAGAGGAAAAAATCGCCACTTTCCTTTTGATAGTCAAAAACACATTTCTTAATGGCATTTACATATGTTATTAAACATATGCAATTGGCTTGAAAATCGCCACTTATGACTTCGACTTAAAGCAAAGCATGTTTTCTAATCAAAAACATATGTATTCGGATCCAAAATCACCACTTTGAATTAAAATGAATAAAGAACTCATTTTAATTTTACATTCACATGTAAATGAGTTTCAAAAACCCACTTTAAATGGTGATTTAAAAACACAAATGTATTTAATTATTAAAAATGAACTTTAAACACAATCACATATGCAATCATATATTTAAAATGCACACTTTTAATGATGTTGGGGCTTAAAATTTATTGAAAGTGGATTTTTCCTGGAGTATTTTGCATGTGGCTATATGCAATATGAAATAAAAATCCCACTTATACACTTAAGTTGTCTAATGTAATTATATTTAATATTTAACTATAGTTTTAATAAAGTAACATGAAAAATAACCTTAAAAAAAGTTATTTTCATAAAACATAAAAAACTATGGTCAAATCAATTCAGAATGAGTTGATATTTCAAAATGAACGATTACTTTAAATATCAAATATAACTTTATATCGTGCAAATATCAATAAAAAAAAGCCCACTTTTATGAAGTTTTTAATAAAAATATGCAGTTGACCTGAAAAACCCCACTTTTTCTCTTATAACTTGAGCTAGACAACTCTGATTTTGACCTAAGTTAGCTCGAATCTAGTGGAATTCCAAGGCCTACTCACCTAAGGCAAAAACAAGACGACAAACTATTTGCAACACAAAAAAAAACAAAGAAAAGACAAGAAAGTTAACCAAAAATCAAGTGTTTGCAATGAGAGAAGGAAAACTCTTACATACAACAATTGGGGATAATCTCGATGGAGAACTTTCAAAAGAACACATAAACAAGACTACACAAAGAACAGTTCGGGGATAATAAATTGTTTTCATGATGCCTTGTAAATGCATTAATCAAAGAGGATGCACCTATGAATCCATGAAAAAATTCCATAGGGTTGCCTTAATTTTGGGGTGTCAAAATCAAGGACAACAAATAGATAGCCAGATTCCCTCATTCACAGGGTCTATTTTTAAAGACCCACCAGAGAATATTTTCAAGCAAGACGGTGATGTCTTCTGGAAGGTTGTTCTTTTGATCTATGGGGAGGAATATCTAGAGAAGCATCAGCACCCGAGTTTGAACTTGGACATTTCATCACTTTTTGTGGCATTGGCTTTGTTGGTGGGCAAGAACAAGGCTGAAGTGCTACGCGTTGCTAGGGCTTGTCTTCAGCCGAAGTGGGCCCTTGGGTTGGAGGACATTGTGGCTCATGCAGAGGTGGGAGTGTGTCTACATATGGGTGGAGGACCATGGAGGTTGATTGAGGTTGGGGATGGTGAGCTGCAACCTTTGGTTGTCCGATCATCCTCTAATCCGAAGTCTCTGCATTTGCCAAAGGTTTGAGAAGGGTGAAAAATGTTGTTGGATTTCTTGGTTTGTTTTGGGCATGCATGGGGGCTGGGTGTGAAGATTAGCAGGAGGAAACGTAAGTCCACTCCTCAAGAGTCTTTGGCACTGATAGGAGAGGATGGTCATCCTATGATTTGGAGGAAAGTTATGGCTGCCCACCGTGGTAGTTGTCATACAATGACTAGTGGAGTTGCAGGTGAGGGGTTAGAGTGTCATGTGCGCTCGAGTGTAGAGAGGTGGTGTTGTGGTAGGTGTAGATGTGTCATTATTGGACCGCTCTAGTGTTGCAGAGACGAGTGGTGGTGGCAGGTGGCCGCAAGAGGGATCGGTGGTAAAATTCTAAATTTCACACATGAGGCGGCAGGATGGTTCAAGGAATGATGTGGCGGGGTTCCCTACTTTATTAGTGTTTTTAGTTTGATTTTTGTATGTAGTGCTTAGTCAACATGACAGCAAGGATGTATGGGGGCAGTTTGTTTGTCAATCTTGATCAATGCCACTAGGTGGCCCTTTTGAAATGTATAATCAGATGTAAATCTTTATTTCCTATATTAATAAAACATCAATTTACCGATTTTAAAAAAAATTGAATTTAGGAAAAATAATCAATTAACATCAAACAAATGATAATGAAGTTTCCTACTACGAACATGCACACTATAGATTCAACCCTATTAGAAATTTGAGGGGAAAACACCATAAGATTTCAGTAGACAATCCTCCAAAATTGAACCCAAGAGTGTGAAACAACAAACCAAGTCAATGAACTTGACTGACATGGAAGCCATGCTTGAGAGAAATGTACGATGGCATTAAATTGGGGATTAAGAAAATGAAATCCATCGTAAATGTGAATGAGTAAGATCATGATGAAAGCTAAACTTATGTTGAGCAATGGAACAACATGACCACCTCACTCCATCTTCTTGCCTTCACATTAACCCCCCAATAGTACTGTGAAGAAATACTTGCTATACCAACACGGTGCCACCATACAATGATGCAGAAGACAGCGAAGGGTTTGAGGAAACACATACTAAAATCTTCCCTGATCCTGATATGGAAGATACAGTTAAAAGTGAGTTTGCTGATTTTGCAGCCTCCACCAGTTAAAGCGTTTCCACAACTCAATGACAAGTATGGAAAGGATGCTCACTCTTGTTGGCACCCCAATGGCCAAAAATTGCCCCGCCTCCAAGTTCTTGCAGTCAAAATTTAATCACAAGTAACTTGATGAATTTTTACTTACTCTCTAAATTTGATTTTTTTCATTTAAAATTTACTATTTTCAAATTTGAAGTTTGAAGTTTGAGTTGCAATGTTTTAATTTAACGACTTCAATGAGAGCTTCATTGCTTCAAGAGATTGCTAAATCATCTTCAACTAAATGGAATTGTTGTACATACTCCATTCACTCAAGGAAGTGCAATCCATTGGCATCAAGTAACACAAAGGAATTATTTTACGTGCATTCCAACTTGCATGTTCTTACACACTAATGAGCACAAGGAAGGGGCAACAAAATTGCAAAATTGAGAACCAGACCAAACTGACTTCGATCTTCTTTCTATTGCACAATCTTCAATTTTTGAAGAGCTGAGTAGCTGACATGATTTTAGTCTGAGCGACAATGGGGTTCCGTGTAGTTTTCCTAATCAACTTGTGTCATCGTCTAATATTAATGTGGACGATGATTTTGGTCATGACAGTAACCCATATGATGCTGATTACGGAATCGTTTGCTAACTGTATTATTTTAATATTAAACAATAATTATCTATCATGGCATTCAAGTTTGATCATTTTCATACCGAATTACTGAATTAAATAATTATAGATATTTCAAATTTCAATATTTGAATTTGTAATAGTTTTGTTTAGCATGAGCATTGTGTATGGCATCCAAATTTATGGTTATAGACTGCTTATATATGTTTTTAACGGCAATACCCAGCACACCCGAAAATAAATCTACCATTCCATCATATCGTACCAACGCACCCATACTCTTACCAGATACAGCAACTTAGACCCTATCTAATTTAGGGCGAGGCACATCTCAACAGCCAAGGCCAGATGCCAAAGCTACTGGTGAATATGGAACATTTATGGGTAGAATTAGATTGGGACACCTTTATATATAAAATCGAGTGGTATACTGCATTCACGTTTATGACTTGTTTATGTATAAAACTGAATAACATACCACATTCAATATTGGGCGCCGCGCATCTCAACTGAAAAGGCGCGTACAAGCTCTCAGTAACACATCAAATTTTGAATGCTTTGCCCCAATACTAACAAGCCCAGTTACAAGCTTTGGATAATTCAATGTTGAATTATACACCTCAACAAACTGGAATTACATCCGTCCTAATCAAAAAGGGGTTTTTTTAAAATGGTACGTTTCCCCTGCCTTGATAAAGAGGGGAATGTTGTTAAAAGAAAAGAAATATTGCCCTTGTCGTGATTAACAAGAGAACAAATTTAAACATTAAAAAGTTCTAACTTTTTTCAAAAAGAACTTTAGTGTGAAAGTTGGTGCAGGATTACCGTCAAAACAGAAATGAGGGTCTCGTATTTTTCCATATCTGCAAAATGCTCCTGCCATCGATCCCAGTCCCATTCTGTATCGGTATTGGAATTCATTTTAAGAGGGTTCTTGTCTCTATAAGTCTCCAAATAGCTCTGAAGCCTCTTGCCCACACTGCTAATCAAACTGGATGATGACAAGGATAATGGTATTGCTCTATTATCTCCATCTTTGGAAGCACTGCAACAGGTAGTAATAAAAGGTGAGTGAAGTCTAATCCTCTTTGAGTTTGTGTTTGCATTGCTACCACGGAATGGAAGGCTGGCTTGCACAAATCCTGTGCCTGGAGGTGCTCCTGCTGCTGTTACTCCCATTCCTTTTCGGGATTCTTTTCCGACGATAATCCCATAATGACCTATGCGTTTGTGATGGAGAGGCATTAATCTAAAGCAATTTTGATTTCGTTGTCTTGCTTTGGTCTCTTTTATCCATCCACCTGGAAAAATAGGAAAATAAATTGAAAAAAAGCCTAACAAAAAACACTGCCCACATATGTTGAAACTTAATTTTATTTGCAAATTGGAGGATGCTGAGTTTGATAAATTTGACTGTATTGTCCATTTTAGCATCCGATGTTTTTGTTTCCACTAAATTTTATATTTAGTTTTTTATTATTATTTTAAATTTCAATAAGAAATTGGACTCTATTGATTCAATTAGTAAATAGGGAATTTTAAGAAATTTACTTGTTTTCTATTATTATAAAAAAAATGATTTTTTAATTCTTAATATTTTATAAAAGCTTAGAAAATGTTCTTGTTTATGAAAGTAGTAGATGTAGTAGGAAATGCACTTCATATCTTCAATTTTCATGAACTGTTCGAAAAATTTTGAACTTGCTCTTTTATTTGTCACCATGAAGTACTACAACTAAGTTAGCATTTTGAACTATCAAAGTCTATGTCAAACGTTGTCGTTTTGACAAAGGGGTTAGGATACTGACAAACATTAAGAAATTTGGCATCTCAAAACATGCTCAACAAACTCATTTTGCATTTATGTAATGTCCCCAAGTTAAGCTAGATTGATTTGTGAGCTTTTCCTTATGTTCTTGAGACACAGTGTGTGATTTGTAAGAGGAAGGGGATGACAAAAATATCAAAGGCCATAGGTTTAATACCTTAGGATTTATGTTTTTGATAATGAGCCCAATTAAAGATATGAATTGCAGTGATACTTTGGAAGTATTTTATGATACCTAAGGTGTTCTCCAAACTTCTTGAAGAGTGTGTCTATTTTTAGTAAGTCATCCAACTACTATAGTTTCATATTGTCATAATCTAAATTAGACCTTGATGTAATTGCAATATTTTCCACAACTTTAGTGAGTTATTGAGCTATTATTTAAAATATTCACCTAAGTTGTTTGATGGTGACTATTATTAAAGAAAAAATTAGTATATTACCTCATTGAAAAGATAATTAAGTATTTTAAATATTGGACTCCTTGACAATGTGGCATTCAAATGTAAAATATTATTAATCCAAAAAAAAATTATTAAATGAAATAAATTATTAAAAATATAAATTACAACTTTCCTCCAAACAATCAATAAAAAAAAGGTGTTGAAGCTCATTTGTGTATTTGTTGATGAATGATAATGTTATGCTATTGGATTAAATGTGAGAGTTCTTACACAATTGTATAAGGGTGAAAACTAACTCAAAGATTTTGGGTTTTAGATTTAAGAGATAATCCTTAGCTATACTAGAGTGATTTCATTTAGGAATCGCCATGTGCAAATCATCAATCATTATTTCAACCATGAATTCTTCTTATGTATTTTGAGCTATGGATTTGGGTGAAAGATTTATAATTTTTGTAGTGATTAAAGAATGAATCAAGTGATATCTAAGGTTATTGTACCTGTAGACACCTAAAATTTGTCCAAATACCCTTAACCTGACCAATTAAATAAATACTTATTATTCATTTAATTACCTTGCCATTTAGTTAAATAAATTTACATTTATTTAATTATGTTCACCTTTCCTTGATTTAAATAAACTAAGGTTTATCTAAATCCTAGCCTTTCCTTGATTTAAATAAACTAAGGTTAATTTAAATCCTAACCCATTCACTTTAATTAAGTACTTTGTTTACTTAATTAATCCCTTTCCTAATCCCATTTGGAATTAAATATTACATTTAATCCTATTTAGCACATGGATCCTAACTTAAACCCTCACCTAACCTCACTACTCCTAACCTAACCCATCTTTCTAAACCTACCCACTTCCTTAATCATGCTTACTTCTCCTAATCATCATTGCTAATTACCTCTTAATCCTAAGTGTGTGCTCACACATGTGTGAGGAATCCTCACACATGTGTGAGAGATGTTCACACTTACCATACCCCTCATATCTTCCATGCCTCTTGCACACTTCTCCTCTTGCATGAGAATCAAGGTGTCTCACACATGTGTGAGAAGCCATGCTTCTCACACCTCTTGCACACTTGTCCCCTTGCATGAGAGTCAAGTTGTCTCACACATGTGCGAGAAGCCATGCTTCTCACCTCATTGATCATGTCATCATCAAAGGTTGCTCACACATGTGTGAGAATATTGCCCCCTTTGAATTGCGCAAAACCCTAATCCACATGGAGTCCACTTGGCCTCCACCTCATTGACACCTCATCGATCTTGAGAGATCCTAGCCCTTCATCTTGCATTCAATCTTAGCCATCTGTTGCATCCATTTTCCTATAAAAGGAGAGCTCTCTCCTCATTTCATCAAGCACCATCTACCTCATTATTATGATGCTGGATTTGTGAGCAACCACATCCCATAATGTGAAATCATTAATCATTTGGTGATTTCATGAGGTTTGCATTAGTAGTTTGAGTCATTTTGATTTCATGTTATGCTTATTTACATGTTTATCTTCCATATTTTGAGGTTTGCATGATCATGTAGGAGTATGCATTAGTTGCTTAATGTTTATTCCATTATTACATTTTTATGCAATACATTTTGGCACGCTCGGTCGCCAACCCTTCACCTGCGGCACGATCACCTCTGCCCACAGCAACCCCTCCGCCTAAGGCGGCCCCTTTCACCTCCGCCTACGGCGGCCCGTTTGCCCGTCTGCCTCCCCTCTGCTCAAACCCCGATGCCGCCACTTCAACGCGCCTCCCACTCCTTCGCTTGGCTTGCGACCTCCCGCAGCCGATCCCCTCGCAATTCGCCTCTCCTCCTCGCTGCTCACAACCATCCACCCTGCATCCACCCACCCCTCGCCACTCCAAAACCCTCCTCCCGTGGCTCCGCTCCGCCAAACCCTCTGCCATGGCCTTGCATTTTTCTTTTTTATTTTATCATTTTATAGACGGTTGCATAATTTTTGTTTTATGTATTGGGCATATGTGATAGGCACGATGGCCTTTTTGTTATAACCTTTATTTTTAAAATGCAATTTATCTTTTTAAATCATCTAAGATTCCTTCTTCTTTTTTAAAAAGTTCATGTCAAAAAATAAAACAAAACAAAAAAAAATTGCTTGACGTGTCCCTAACCGTCAAATTTAACCTCACATGTCGTTGACATCAGCACTGCATCAGTAGTCCACATGCCTTTCTAAGCCATAAAGAGTAGCCTTTGGTTTTTTGCTCATAACTTAAGCATACGAACTCTGTTTTTGAAAAACAAAATATCGTCGAAAAGTTGATTCCAAGCCCGTCATCATGGTTCTAATTTCATGAGATTTTGATGCTATTTAGCTATCTATTTTCTCTGTCAAAGACCAAACTTTGTGCTAACCCTTTCATTGCAGTGTTGTTTCATGTTTGTCCTGCATTTTCGCTGTCCTAACTTTTGTTTTTGCAAGGATCTTTTCTCACTAACCATATTTTTTGCAAGTTTTGCTTTAAGTTTCTTTTGGAAATGAACTTGTATGCTTAAACACTCATCTTTGAATGAATGGTTAAACGTTAACACAATCAAATTCAATCTTGAATGCACAGTTAATTGAACGCTTTTGCTTTGGAATGAATGACAACATTATCTTGCATGTCTAAGGATCAATGAACATTGCATACACATTTCATTTTGGTGCTTAAAATGAACAATCACCCACTCTTGAATGCATAACGGAAATTAATTATTTCCTTTCCACATTTGCTTATGTTGACGACACTCGATTTACTTATGTTGGCAAACTCTTGATTTGTATGACATTGTCAAGTTGGAAAGAACATTGTATGTTATAAACACGTGTGTCTTCAAAGTAGATTACAAAACCTAAAGCTTCATTGGGAAAGAACGTGTGTCTGTTAAACCACGAGCCCACTTATGTATTCTCTCCCCTCGCACCTTTGGGTGATCTTGGGTGCACAAGAAATAAGTGGTCTTGTTTTCTTTTTTTAGGAGGCCTGCTTGCGGATTTCATCACCCCTTGGGATGACCTCAACTCCAGTGTTCTGGCAGAGTATAAATATCAGGAGGTGAATCAAAAGACACCTCTCTTGGAAGCAAAATATTGTCACTCTTGGCTAAGCCCCAAAGAACTTTATACCTTTGGGAAGTGAAGGAGGATATTTGGGTTACCGTCTCCCCTCAGCTGTGTGGTAGTATTTTCTTTCATCTATAAATTTGGGCCTCACGTACCTTGCGTATATCGAGGACACCCTCTAGTTGATCCTTGTACATCCTAGTTGCAACCTTATAGGATTGTTGGTGTGTTTGACGTTCTTGAGTGTTTGAAACACACTTTCCTTGTACATATTTCCTTCTTTGATTTAGCATCTTAAACATAAAATCCAAAAACATCATAAAACATAAAAATTAAAAAAAAATCAAAAATTTCAAAAACAAGTCTTAGTTCAAGTCCTCTTAGTCATGCTGTCCACATCAATTCCACATCATCAAAGTCATCGCCATCATACGTCTCTTGTCTTCATCATTCCAATCATCTCTTGATGCCTTCATCATCTCTATTCATCCAAATCATTTCCTTGTCATTCAATCTAATTCCTAAACTCCATCCTAGTCATGCTTCATCCTCCACATCACACTTCAATTCCCTCATCCAATGCTTCATCATCATTCTTCTAATCCAATTCCTTGTCAAATTCATTCTTTTCTAATCAATTCTTAATTCAATCCATTTACATCTTCATCCATAATCAATCTTTCTAATTTCATTCATGTCTTCTTCTAATTCAACTTTGCATCACATCTTCTACTTTGGACATAGGAGCATTATCACGAACATTGGACTTTCGTTCAAATTTCACATTCACTTGTTTGCAATATCATAGGGTTTTTATCAAATCAAATCAAACCCTTATCCACATCAAATTCAATCAAATTAATATCAAGTCCAATCCAATTCAAATCAAATCAACACAAAAGTCCAACACTGCTCCTAGTCTCAAGTTCATATTCCATCCATCATCAAATCATTCATCATTCTTCGTCTAACATCTATGGATCTGAATTTGCTTAATCAAATAGTTGACAATCTTCAAAGACAATATGGAGTTCTACCTCCCTTTCAACCTACATATCAAATCCATCCTCAACACTTCATATCCAACTCTCATCCATCTCATGTTCATTATTCTTCTATCTTTGACAAGGGAAATCTACCTCATTATCCTTCAACCACATACACTTCTATTTATAGCCCACACACTTCCTCAACCACAAATACTCTTGCCATGGAAATGGAGCAACTAAAGAATTATCTCTTAGCAAGTCGACAGAAAGAGTCCACCTTCCATGCCATGTGTCCTCTTCCCCCATGTTTTGAAGACCATAGACTTCATGTCCCATCCAACCCCAACCCTCCATGCAATTCCCTTCACAATCTTAATCCTCCAAAAACATCATCCCCACCTCATAAGGGGTATTTCTCATCACTCTTGGCTAAGTGTAAAGAACAAGATAAAGTGTGCCAATCACCCAAAGTCATACCCCCAATTCCATCTCATGGCCTTCCTCCAAAACATGACATTATAGATTCCTCTTCTCCTCTAGGTCTGAGCATTTCTCCATCCCATTGTTCCCCTATCCCTCAAGATCCATTTATCCCTCCTACTCCATCTCATGATCCCCTTCCTAATCAAGATCAAGGCATTCCATGTATCATACACCTTACCACTTCCCCTCCATCTCAATAGTTAGCATCTTTCGATCCTCCAGTTCATGAAGATTCTCCTTCCACTCCATCCACTAATACTCCTCCATATCAAGATCAAATCACTCCATCTCATGGTTCCATTCCCTCCACTCCATCTTATGAACCTATTCCATCTCATGATCCACTCATTTCGTTACAAGATCCTCTATTCAGTCAAGATCAAAGTACCCCTTCATTTTCCTTTCATGATCTCCCTCCATCTCAAGATCTTATCATCCCTCATGATCCCCCTTGTGATCCTAACCCTCCACATGATCCTATCACACCTATCCAATCCATTCATGAACCCCATATACATGGACTCGTATCTTGTGTTGAAAATAATAACTATCCCATTCAAGAAATAATGTCTCAAGATGTTGGTATACCTTCCACTCCTTCCAAATCCAAAATTCTTCCTTCCAAACCTAAAGCCTTCCATCATCCATCTTCCAAGTCCATTTTAGGACCTTATATCAATATTCCCAACCCTTCATCCCTTCCATCCATTCTAGGTCCTTATGTCCCACCGCCAAATCCTTCATCCCTTCCTTCCATTTTGGGCCCTTACATACATCCATCCACCATATCCATGTTTTCCCCTTCATCCCCTCATGCTCCTAGTAAAGATCAACAAAGGAACACATCCTTGAATTCCTTACAACGTTCACCATCCATATGCTCTCCATCCCATTTATCTTCATGCACTCATACCATGGCCAATGGAAGCAAATTGGATGCCAAAGAAACAGAGCATAAAGCTAAAAATCCACAAAATCCAAAGGATCAACATGTCCCCTCTAAACGACATGTCCAAGAAAAGAAAAATTTGCTCCCAAACAAAATTAGAAGGCCAAAAAGGCTCAAAAACAAAAATGCAAAAATTCTGTGGATCCCAAAGCTGCTTAATGTAGCAATGAATCTCAAAGAAAGATTCAAAATGGCATCCAATTTTGCTAATCCAAAGGCTTCCCTCATTCCTAAACCATTTGAGCTTCCATTTTCAAAATCCATTTTGGGTCCTTATATACCCAAATCCACCATCCTAAATCCATCATCTCCTTCCTCCATTTTGGGTCCCTATATCCCAAAATTCAAACCCACACTTTCTCCTACCTATCCTCCACAATTTCCTCCTTTCCATTACCCTTCAAGGTGTGTGCCAATGATGATCTTCCGCCTCCTTCATCCACCCATCCACAAGTCTTCCAACCTAGCATCCATCAACCATATCTTCCTCCCACCCACTCCACCCCGTTAATCCAAACCTTTTCATAAGTCATTGTCCTCCACTCCCCAATCCACTTCATCCTTCTTTTCACTACCCTATCAACATCTATGAGAAAATAGTAAAAATTCCTTGAAAATAAAAAAGAAAGAAAAATAAAATATCAAGGGATATATAAATAGATGCTTGAGTCCTCCCTTCTTTCTCTTATCATGTATTTAATGTCTTCCACTTCCACTTATCCATCCATTCAATTTTCCTCTTCCACTTGCACTCTACATTGGGGGCAAGCTCCAACCATACCAAACTTCCATACATACCTTCCATGCTTCCATCTACCGTTCATCATCTGTTTCCATCTTTGATCTTGACTTTCACTTTCCTTTCATCCCTCCATATGCACTTTCCATATCCCTTGTGCATTACCCATACACCATCCTACATATTTCCATCTCCTTTCACACATTATATCTTGACATGTTCTCCATCTCTTGCATTCCATAGTCCTTATCATGTTCATTCATCCATTTTCCATCCATACTGCTACATACTTCCATCCCCCTTTCAGATGTCCTTGATCTTGGTTAGCCCATCTGTCCCATCCATTTCATATCCCACATTTCATCCATACCCTCCATATCATTACCCCTTTTCCATACCCTCCCTCCCATATCCCATATTCATTCCACTTTCATACCCATGCTCGTGATCACCATTAGAGGCACAACAGCAAAAACGTTCATACATGCTTTAGAAGAGCACATGCCATCTTTTCCTCCATATGCTTGCCTTCATACCATCTTCCCATTTTTCATCCATCCTTTCCCACCATATTTCCTTCCATTTTCCTATCCTTGGTATGGGGCATTTGGACTCCTTCGAAACATGGTCCTTGGCTCCACATTTTTTGCTACCATATCATTTGGCCCCTCATATCCTTTCACCATTCCTTTCACCCACTGACTCATTTTTCTTTTCCTCCATCTCCCATGCCTTGGCTCTCCCTTGTCATTGGTCCCAACCCATTCTATCCCGCATTTGTTCAATCAATTCATTTCTATCCATTCTAGCCATTCTATCTCACATTCCTTCAATTTAATTCTTCCAACTCACTTCAATCAAATTCATTTATTCTCTAATTCAATCAATTTTTCCCTTCTTCTAATTCTTTCACATCAAATCAATTCTACTTTTGTCATTTTTCATCTTATCAACATCATTCTTCCAATCTCATCCTCATTCATTCTTCTACTTACATTTCAGTTTCATCTACTCACCATAAAATCAAAAAATCAAAAAAATCTCAATAACTATGCAATCAATACTAATCCAATCAATCTAATCTTGCAATATTGTACATCAATCTTTAATCAATTCATTAATTTGACCCAATTAGCTGATAATCCATTAATTTATTCATTGTTATCATGGGATGAATCCTTCCCAATCCTTGGATGTGCATTATGCTTATCATTAGCTTTGTCATCCTTAATTAATCATCATCAATCAATCCATTAATTGGTTTTTAGCTTGACTAGGGGCAAAATGTTGGTTTGCTTTTGGTTTATTGTGCATGATTTCTTGTTACTTGTATGCATTAGTATTTTTTGCATTTATAATGGTCTTTGCATCCTATTGTCCCAAGAATCATGGTCTTCCATATCATGGTTTCATAAGGCATATGGTTGTATTAGACCCTTTTTATCACGTACTTGACACATTGTCATCTTGGTTCCTCATACCTTGGTGCATCGTGTTGAATACAATATCAAACTTAGGTTCACACCATTGCAGCATACCTTTTCCACTCCCTTCCATCCTCCCATCCATTTTGAGAGCACATCTATGTTCTCCTAAGTTGCATGTCCTCTCGAGGGGGCATACTAGCCCTCCCTCGTCATCCTTCCATGACTAGGGCATCATGCTACTAGTCTTATCCTCACATCCACTATATTTTATTCTTCTTTGATATAACATTACTAATGCTATATCAAAGAGGAGCAAAATGTAGACAACTAAAATTTGTACAAATACCCTTAACCTGACCAATTAAATAAATACTTATTATTCATGTAATTACCTTACCATTTAGTTAAATAAATTTACATTTATTTAATTATGTTCACCTTTCCTTGATTTAAATAAACTAAGGTTTATCTAAATTCTAGCCTTTCCTTGATTTAAATAAACTAAGGTTTATTTAAATCCTAACCCATTCACTTTAATTAAGTACTTTGTTTACTTAATTAATCCCTTTCCTAATCTCATTTAGAATTAAATATTACATTTAATCCTATTTGAGCACAAGACTCCTAACTTAAACCCTCACCTAACCTCACTACTCCTAACCTAACCCATCTTTCTAAACCTACCCACTTCCTTAATCATGCTTACTTCTCCTAATCATCATTGCTAATTACCTCTTAATCCTAAGTGTGTGCTCACACATGTGCGAGAGATGTTCACACTTCCCATACCCCTCATGTCTACCATGCCTCTTGCACACTTGTCCTCTTACATGAGAATCAAGGTGTCTCACACGTGTGAGAAGCCATGCTTCTCACACCTCTTGCACACTTGTCCCCTTGCATGAGAGTCAAGTTGTCTCGCACGTGTGAGAAGCCATGCTTCTCACTTCATTGATCATGTCACCATCAAAGGTTTTTCACACATGTGTGAGCATATTGCCCCCTTTGAATTGGTCAAAACCCTAATCCACATGGAGTCTACTTGGCCTCCACCTCATTGACACCTCATTGATCTTGAGAGATCCTAGCCCTTCATCTTGCATTCAATCTTAGCTGTCTGTTGCATCCATTTTCCTATAAAAGGAGAGCTCTCTCCTCATTTCATCAAGCACCATCTACCTCATTGTTATGTTGTTGGATTTGTGAGAAACCACATCCCATAATGTGAAATCATTAATCACTTGGTGATTTCATGAGGTTTGCATTAGTAGTTTGAGTCATTTTGATTTCATGTTATGCTTATTTACATGTTTATCTTCCATATTTTGAGGTTTGCATGATTAGGTAGGAGTATGCATTAGTTGCTTAATGTTTATTCTGTTATTACATTTTTATGCAATATAGTACCATTTAATTACCATTCATACCATTCATATATTATTGGATCAATTATAGCTACTTTGTGTTGAGTGTGGTTATATTGTTCATTGGTGTCACCATATTTTTTAATGCTTGTAGGTTGTACAAGTAATTGATGTTGATTGAGCATTTAGGTTGTGTCTTTTATCTTTATTGGCCATACAATTGTCTAGGAAAAGGTATGGGGTTCCTTAAGATAAAGTACTTAGCCATTGAGTCTTTGGTCAATCTTAATATCAATGCCTAAGGTTTGCAAACATTTCTATAGTGTCATTTTAGCAAACTTGGGATCTATAATGAGTTAAAAGGGCTTTCAAGAGAGTTTATGTTCTTCCTATCTCTACAAATCTTCATACCAAGGAATTTTTTTGCTGCCCCCAAATCCTTCATAGCAAATGCATGTGCTAACTAGCATTTCATCACCTTAATGTGATCCATGTTAGACCCAACTACAAGCATATCATCAACATATAAACATAGAATAATGTAGCTGTCATCATCCAACCTTTTAAAATAAACATAATGATCTAAATGATACCTATTGTATCCATGCTCATGCATATACCTGTCAAATTTTTGAGACCATCGCCGAGGTGCTTGCTTCAAGCCATATAAACTTTTCTTCTATCTGCACACTAAGTTCTCCTTACCTTTGATCTCAAATCCATGTGGTTGTCCCATATATATCTCCTCATCCAAATCAACATGAAGGAAGGTTGTTTTAACATTAAGCTACTCCAAATGCAAATCTTCAGTAGCTACAATACTTAAAATAGTGCAAATAGAAGTCATTTTAACAACAGGAGAGAATATCTCATCAAAATTAATGTCTTTTTTCTGTGCAAATCCTTTTACAACTAACCTAGCTTTAAATCATTTCTTACCTCCATCCTCTTCTTTCAACTTGTAAACCCATTTATTCTATAAAGCCCTTTTACCTTAGGCAACTTGCATAAATCCCATGTCTTATTTTTTAGCAAAGAGTCCATTTCGTCTTTCATTTCAGACTCCCACTAAATCTTAGTATCCACCTGCACAACTCCATAATAACAGTCAAGTTCACCAGCATCAATTAGTAAAATAGAATACAAAGAGGGAGAAAATCTTTTTGGAGGTCTAATTAGCCTTGTTGACCATCTAACATTGACTGGTGTGTGTGGTATTTTTTGTTGTAGTTGTTGCACATCATGAGTAATTGCTGGAACATCATCTTTTGAAGTATCATCCAGCACTACATAATCATCTTCTTTCTTCTCATGTTCCTACAACAGTTCTCTGTACAACACTTTCTCATTGAATTTGACATCCTTGCTTCTTACAATTTTATGATGTTTAAAATTCCAAAGCCCATAACCAAATTCATCAATGCCATATCCAACAAATAAACATTTCTTTGACTTAGCTTCCATCTTGGTTCTATTTTTAGAATCTATATGAGCAAATGTTTCACAACCAAAGGTTCTGAGAAAATAATAACTCACCTTCTTACTGGTACATACTTCCTCTGGAATACCACAACCCAAAGGAGTAGAGGGACCTCTATTAATCAAATATACATTAGTATTGACAACCTCCACCCACATGTTTAAGGGCGACCCTGCATGCAACCTCATGCTCCATTATAGTCCTATTCACGTGTTTAGCCACTCCATTTTCTTGTGGAGTCCTTAGAATGGTTTTTTATCTATGAATACCATTAGTGGAGCAATAATATTCAAATTCATGACTACAACACTCACCACCATTATCAGATCTAAAACATTTTAATTTCTTTATGGTCTCATTTTAAACCAAGCATTTCCATTTCTTAAAAGTTTGAAATCTATCAGAGTTTGGTCTAAGGAATTAAATCCATACTTTTCTAGTTGCATCATCAATAAATATAACATAATAATGAGAGCCATTGAGGGAAGATACTTGAGCTGGTACCCATACATCTATATGCACAAGCTCTAATTGCTCTCTTTCATTTTCCTTCCCAGTCTTCACAAAGCTCACTCTCTTTTGTTTTCCATACACAAAACTTTTATAGAAATCCATATTAACACATTTCCAACCTGATAAAAATTTCTTTGAATGAAGTACTTTCATACCATTCTTATCAGAATCTACAATAGCTATTTGTTCTCCCTACTCAACTGCAACAACTATTCTTGACCATTCATTTTTCTATGAAACAATCAAAGTAGAAGGAACAATACGACCTATACAAAGATATAAGGTACCTACTTTCACACCTTTTGCTACTACAAGGGAACCATTTGAAACCTTCCAATTTTTATCATTAAAAGTAACTACACAAACCTCATCACTGAGTTGCCCTGCTGAAATTAAATTCCTACTCAAGCCTTGGAACATGTCTTACCACATGTAGTAGCCAATGATTCTCATTCTACAACTTAATCTTAACTTTTCCCTTTCCAACAATCTGATAGGGTTCATTATCCACCAAATAAACAAGCCCAAAATCCCCTTGGACATAATCAATAAAATAACCTCTATAAGGTGTAGCATGAAATAAAGCACTAGAATCTAAAACCCATGAATCATCAACACTTTCTAAAGATAGAAGAAAAGAATCCTCTTCAGATTTGTTACTTACCACATTTGCCTCCTTGTCTCCATCTTTCTTTTCCTCTTCATTTTTCTTTCAAGTCCAACAATCTTTTTTCTTATGCCCTAGTTTTCCACAATGCCAATAGTCATTTGGTACTCTTGATTAAGACCTCTTTCCTTTTGACTTTTCTCTTGATTTCTCATGATTTCCAGAATTACTTCTTCTCTTAGTCGTTCTATCTCAACTTTGTGCATTCAAAGCACTTCCTAATACAAATCCACCTTAGGATTTCCTATGAGTTTTCTCACTCAAAATAACACTGATCACATCATCATATTTTAGAGTATTAGATCCAAAAATGGAATTACTCATAGCCATTAGCAAGCCATTCCAACTTTCAAGCAAAGAACACAAAATAAAGAGAGCCCTAATTTCTTCATCAAAATTAATACCCACAGAAGATAATTGACTAGTAATAGTATTGATCTCATTTAAATGATCTGTAATTGATCCACCTTCTGTCATTTCATATTAAATAAACATTTCATGAGAAATACCTTATTTGAAATGGAGGGCTTTTCATACAATTTTCCTAGGGTTTCCATCAACTCTTCCATTGTCTTCACTTTTGTAATATCAAATAACACTAATGGTGCTAGGCATGATTGAATGCTTCCAAGTGTCTTTTTGTCTAAAAGATCCTAGTCATCATTTGTTATAGATCCTTGGTTCTTAGTTTTTCCTCCCAATGACTTCCATAAATCCTTCTTATAAAGATAGTCCTCCATTTGCATCTTCCATAATTGAAAGTTATGCTAATTAAACTTGTCAACCCTTAGCTTACCTTCATGTGCCATCACTCCCACTCAATCATGAGACATTCCTGTAGAGGATAACTAAAAAAATAACCTCACTCTGATACCACTTGCTAGGATTTAACCATAGATAGAATAATAACTACATGCAAATATAAACAATATTAGAAAATAATAGATCACACAAAAAAGAAGACAAGACACCAAGATTTAACATGGTTCACCCAATCCCTTGGCTATGTCCACCAAACAACAAGTCCAATATTATTATGATTTAGTGATTACAACTTGATTACAATCTGTAATCCATTATAGCTCAATACTGTCGCAAGAACCAATTTTTGAATCACACCTTATGAAATAGAGCCTAACCCTAAGCCCTTTTATATAATATTTTTTCCACTTTTGGGTTAAAATTAGTGACAACATGTTAGACGTAAAATATTGATAAAATAGGCCCAAATTTGTTTTGTACTTCCCTGATCGGTCACCACAATCTAACATGGAGAATTGTAAGATTCTAACAACATGGCATTGAAATAAATAGGGGGTTCATTATTAGGACTCTTTGAATTCTAGATCACTTCTTAATTTCCATTTTAAAATGACTTGCCATCTTTGGGTATGTTTTGATTGGTTTCAAGTTGATTGATATCCACAAATTGAGCATTGTTATTATTGTTTGTTGGGATACTTCCATTGTTTGGATGGGTATTCCATTGTCAATTCTATCTTGGAAACCATCATTACAATTTGGTGGGTTGAAATTATTCCTTGCATTATTATTTCCACTACAACTATCATTGTACTTTTGACCATAGTTATTGTTGTAAGGGGGCGCACTTATTCTTTGGAAATTATTATTCTGCCCTTATGAAAACATCAGATGAGTCAGCTCATTAGTTATCTGAGACATGGTCTTTTTCATTTGATCAAGCTTAGTTGTGACATTATCCTCTTCCTCAGTAGATGGTGCTACCTTTTTGTCAAAGAAGGCAAATTTTGAAGGCTCAAATCCTAGGTAGGTTATTTCTAGAGATAGCACAATTGGTGCTTGTTTTAGTGGGATTGGGGTCAATGGAATGAATTGACTAGGCATCACATGCACTTTGGAAAGATATGTTGGTATTGTATTATTGACATGAGTTGGAACCATCATCCTCCTCCATTAGGGTTAGCCTATTTAGTAAAGGTGACAACTTCTTCAAAGACCTTTTCTAGTGTATCAATATCTGTAGTAGGCAATCTCCTTAGGAAGATAGCAATGAGGTGGTCTATAGAGTTAAGATAAATCTAAATTACATCCCCAATTTCTATGGTGTAAGGGGTTTCCAAATTTTGGTATTCCATGTGAAAGTGATGGTTGGAGTGTTAAATAGTCTATGCTAGATCCCTCTTGATAGATATGAACTGGTGGTGTATCACAGCTAGGTTGATGAATGTTTTTAATTGATCTAAGAACAAATTTTTAAAAGTTTTCTAGTTCTAAATAGATCTTAGTGGCATATTCATGTACTAATTAAATGCAACCTATCCCAATGTAAGCAAGAACAAAAGAAGGATCACATTCTCTTGTTGAATCTATTTTCAATTACATATTTCTTTGAAAACCTTGATGTGATCCTTGCCTATCAATGTTTCTCTATAAATGAACCTTGGGTAGAATTTCTCAGGGTTCTTGGGAAGGTCATTGAGTGAACCTTGCAAATTGATTGGTGAATCTAATAAATTTGCAAAGAAGGCCATTTGTGGAGGACTAGGTGGAACGATAGGTGGAGGTAAGTTCAAAAGTGGAATTGAGGTAGATGATGAAATTTAAAATGGGAGTGGTAGGATTCTTGGTATCCCTATGTCATTACAAGGCTTGCAAAAGTGACTGAGTTCTAGGAATTCATGTCCATAAGGTGAAGACCTTAAAACTCACTAAAACGGGGATGGTGGATCATGATCTCTCAACTTGTGTGTACTCTAAAAAAGTTCACCTCTGAAAAAAGTGCACCTCTAAAAAAAGACCTTCAAAAAGTGCACCTTGAAAAAAAATACAAAGATAGAATAAAACAAGATTAAAGAAAATTACTTAAATGGAAATTCCTAACAGACATAAGCCAAATTAACAACACATCTACAAATTAAATTATCAAAAGGATCTGGTAAGAAACCATTGCAATTAGGAGCAGTGCTTCCTCAACTCCATTGATGTAATTGTTGATGAGAAATTCAATAAAAATTGAAAGATGTTTCATTTTTTATCAAATCATGAGGCCATGGAAAGTGAGCTCACATGAGATAAAATATTATGCAAGAACAATAGTGATCCTTTCTCCAATTTATCACAATAATAGAATACGTTAACACAAGGAAAACACTAGAACTAAAAGATCACACAATCATAACAATACAATAAAACCATTAGCTCCATTATTATTCATGAACATGGTTTCACAATAAATAACACATTGTGGTAAGAATATCTACACTTAGAATGAGAGCACCAATAACACATATTAAATTGTATCAAAATAACAGCCTGGAGTACATATTACATCATTGTAGTTAAAAGAAATCCTGTCCTCCCTTTGTGTTGGGAGTGAGAGATCTTCTAATTCAAACTCATGCTAATAAAATAATCTATTTACATACAAACTAACTCTCCAAATGGTGCTAAGTAGGTCTCCACCCTTGTTTATATCAATTAATGGGTGCATGCACATTTACATGAATTAAAATAATAAAACAAGGAGATAAGAAGATAGAATCCATGGGATGATATTAGAGTCATTGGAGTCTCTAAAAATGGAATCTCCACCTTCTCTAGGTGTCTCTGGGAGTTGAACTACCATCAAAATGTGTTTATGATGCATGGATTGATCTAAAATAACAATTCACAGTTAATTGTCAGCACACTACTTCTTAAAAACTATTGGTGCACCTATGAGAAAACTGTACCTTGGAAAAGTGCACCTCTAAAAAAGTGCACTTCAAAAAGTGCACCTTTGAAAAATGCAACTTGATGATAGGACCCAAAAATTCAAAAATTCTTCTAACTGTCAAAACTTGATCTCCGGCATCTGGGTTTTCTTTCCCTTCATACCAAAATGATGTCTGGATGTTTGCCTTTGAATTTATCTATTATCTCCACCACTTTGGTAACCTCTATTAAATCCAATGAATCATACTTATTTCTAACTACTTGCTAGTAGTTTCTCACTTCTATTCTTGTATCCATAAAATCCTCAAGCTTAGTATCTAATTCTAACAATGCTTCTTGTATTTTAAATGATTTTCTTACATCATCTTCTAAAAAAGAATTTTCAAATGTATCTCTAAATTGTTGAACTACGTTTTGTACCAAGGAAAGCTTGGTCTTTGACTCATCTTCAAAAATCTCAAGGCTAGCGGCATTGTAGTATTTATTCGCTTCCAAAATTTTCTCTTGAGCCTTAGTCTTAATCTGTTGAATACCTTCATGTAACCCCTCCATGACTTTATTCCTGAAGATATATTTTCTATCCAATCATCTAATTTATCAAAATCCTCTCCTAAGTATACCTCCATCAACTTCCAGTACCTTTTCCCTTTTATAGATCTAAGTGCTTGCAAATCATTGGCCTAGGTATGCACTTCATCCATTACCCCAAAATCTTGGTTTTTATAGAAATCAATTTGTCAGTGTTAGTCTAAATGTTGTGAAATAGGTTCAAATTACCCAGTATTATTTTCACTCCACTCTCCTCAAAACTATGATGCCATTTATGACATGTGTCCTAAAATGAATCCATCAATGGCCCTACCTCCCTTCTTTATAATGTAGCTCCAAGAGAGATTTTAGGATTAGAAAAGTCTATTGGCCCCACTACCTCATTGAAGTATCCTCTCAAAAGTTCTTTATGTTTTTGCATCATTATTAACTCAAACTCATATTTGTCCAAGTATTAAAACACTTGCTTGAAGCTCGTGGTAATCAAGACCTTTGTCAAATCCACCACAGGCTTTTCCAATATGACCTCCTTCATCTAGTAGTCCTTCGGAGTCAATTCTTTGTTGTCGAAATGAGGAGGCGAAATGACAATGTGTTCCAAAAGGTCCTAATTTTGATTCTTCATTATGAAGGAAAGTGTTCTAGCATCACCCTTAGGTGGCTCAGGTTTTTGGATTTCCTTTATTAATTATGTCATTCCCTTCTCTTCTTTTAGTTCCATCTTCCTCTTTTATCTAATCATAACCTCCTTCTTTAACCATTATGGTGTTGTACCCATTGGTGACATGTATTATGGTGAAGAAGTTGGTTCTAAAGTAGGCTACTTTCCCTTATCACTCCTCCCTAGAGTCTTCGTGTGTTAAGGAAGATCTTCAAAGAGGACTTCTATGTTATGTTGGGCTAAGGACCTAGCCTCTATATCTAGAGAAACTCGTTTCCTCTCTTCTACTATCTTTCCTTCCTCAGATACTTCATTGACATGCAACTATACATATTCACCTTCCTTTGTATTTTGTCTCTATTCTTCTACTTCAATTGTTTGAGGAGGTGGAGCCAATGATCCTTTATCTACTACCGCTATCGTGTCTTATGCTGGTGGAGGAGGAATGTTGAGAGGTCCTTGAGGTAGAGGAGGTAATTGATTCCAATCCTCTCCTAATGGATCATTCCTAGGGGTGTTCCTTATTTTCTCTCCTACCATCTTGGTGCCTATGGGCATAAAATCAAAATCTAAGAGGTAAAAAGTGTATGCTCCCTCACCTTCCATTTCCACTATCCATTTATGTTGTTCATCTTCTGAGGTTTCAACCTAGTTAGGTTCCCTCGGGAAAGATGGAGGTGTTTGAGTTGAGATTCGTCTTCTCTCTTCTTTGGCCATAGTAACTAAGTGAGTCCTTTTATTTAGAGGGACAAACTCAATTTTCCCCCTTCTTCTTTGTCTTCCACCTTTGCAGTAGTTTTTGGCACCTATTAAGAGGGGGTGCTCTTCTTTAGTCTTCTCCTTTTTATTTGTACCATCATCACTTCTATTTGGGCTCTCTTTGAAACTGATAGGGAAGCTTATTCTTTTTAGGCTTGAGGTGATGGAACTCCTTCCTATTCTAGTTGCACCTATTGTTGGTCCTATTTAGCTTGTTCTAGATCTTCTTATGCTCCTCCTTCCTGGGGAGCTAGTTTTTCTTGGATCTCAACCAATTTCCTTCTTTCCATAGGGGTTACCTTTCTCTTCTTACCCTTATATTTTCCTTTCTCAAAATAATTGAGCTCTCACTCATGTTTGTGTACCATTTTCAGCCTCATTGGTGATTTGGTAGGGTAGGTCCATATAGTGACCTTTGTTCTTTTTCCTCTCTTCAACCAAGCTATAGCCTGAAGAGGTATAGCCTAGGGAATTAGATCCATCTAGAAATTTCTTGTAATTTTGACCACATGTCAACCTCGATGATTTATATCATCGTTCTCCTCATGCTCAATTTCCTGCATTCGTGATGGACTTGCTATAGATCTTGTCCCTATTGAACAAGGGATCAATTATCTTAGGGGCATCTTTGTCTGAGGTCTTTAGGGATAACTCCATGTTCAATACCTTTTCCACACATTGTAGACTCATTCTACAATAGTCCCTAATACAATCATCTTAGTTATCTACTACATTCATCCAGTGATCTTTGAGGGCTTCTTGAGGTACAATTTCTTCCCTGCTAGGTGTTGGACCATCCCAATGTTATCAAAATATGGGTGAGGTGACTAGTAATCCTCAAGAGGATATTGATCCAATTCTAAATCAAATGTGACTATAACTTGGTTTTGCTTCACCTCAAAGGCCCCGATGGTGATTGTCCATACCCACATCTTCTTACATTGTTTCTTAACACTATCATATGCAGAGACGAGTTTTTGAGCTATGTACAATAGTATCAACCTATTAGATGGATATTGTGAGAGCTTTTCTGGGCACAAGAGAGCACCAACTACTCAAAATAGGATGTAGTAGGCACCATCTTCTGTTATTCGTGCTACAACCTCTATTGACATACTCTTCACATAACCCCCTTCTATGATCCTAATGATGAAGAAAACCATCATTGACCACCTTGTATTCCACACTTTATAGTGGGAGCTTCTTTTTCACCCACTGTGGGTATACTACATAGGGCTAAGCATTTATGTCTTGAATGCTTCCGTTTCTATACAATTTGGGATAGTTTGTGGTCCTATTTTGCAAGAGATACACCATTTATTAAGTCATATAAAAGTGGGGGTCATTCTTTATAGAGATTAGTTGCTCATCTAAATTTTTATTAAGAACAGTGGTTCAATCAATAGGCATCTTGGCTATTTTGATAGTTTTGATGAAGATTACCATCCATGTCTCCAAGTGACTCACTAGGAGAAGGCCTATGGCTCTACTCAAGATAACTATCAAGTAGCCAATGTCATCAAGCATGTATCCACATGTCATATCCACCTTGATTTCTTGCTTTTTAGCCCAAGAGTGTCCTTTTAATTAGGTACTTTGATTGTACTATCCTTTAGCCTCTAGCTTATTTTCTCTATACCACCTATTTGCACCATCATATTAGATTTGAGTATATTGATCTTTTTGTAGAAGGTGGAAGACTTTTTCAATGTTTTGTGGCTTGAGATCTAGGACAATGTCTCCAGTTACACTTTTGAAAACCTTTTTGTCTAGTACTTAGAGATGGACCAAGGTCATGATTAGCTCCGATGATTGAATTGATGTTGGCTAAGAAGCAATGTTCACTAACCCATTTCAAATTAGAACCAACACCATAGCTAATCTCTCTTTTATTTTTTTGTAGAGGTTGATGAAGATGTTCCAATTGATGTGCCCTAATTTAGTGTCTCAAATCTTTGTATTTGTCTTGGAATCAAGACATCTTCAATCCCCCTTAGTATTTGAAAGCTACCAACTTTGGTGACATCTTTTCCACCATGGAGGATGGTGATGATGCCATTATATCTACACAAGAGGAATAAGTATCAATATCTTGATGTAAGTCAACCATAATGACACTCAACTAGGATCCGAATTGACAAAAAACTAAGAAAAACTAACCAAAACCCTCTCAAGTTCTTGATAAGTGCATTAGCACACCTAGAACACCTATGCAGGTATGATATGTGTGTAAGTGTGCTTCATGCTAGGCTACTCAATGCAATGTTCATAGTTGCATACATTGCACGCATGCACATGTATACAAGGTGTGCATGTGTACAACTACGCACATAAAGAGTTTTCCATGTGTGAGGCATTTGGTGATTCTAGGTGCGAACATGCACACCTCTTGATGGTACACACATGTGCAAATATGAACCTCCAAGTGGTGGTGATTACACCTTAGAAAGGTTGAGAATGGAGAGCAGACAAGCAAAGTAGCACAGTAGTGGACCTCTTGGAAGGTGCGAGGGGGTGCAGTCAAAGAGGAGCTGGAGATCAAGTGAGAGAAAATGGGAGGGGTGGAGGTTATATAGGCCCCAACCTATCCTTAGTGCACACTTCTATAGGTGCACACCTCTTGTTGATTTTTTTTGGACTACTAGGTACTTTAAACCCAATACCATAATGCATAAGATAAAATCAAACCTAAGGATTAGATAAATCCTATGTTCAGTATGATTAGTCTCATCTTTTGGACCAACTTCAATAGAGTAAAAAGTACTCCCTACTCTTTAGGCTTTGTAGGGCCAAGGTGGGTCAACCTTAGGGATATGAATGTAATTGATAATTTGGATTTTCTCTTCAGACACTTTCTCACTATTATTTTTTCCTTCAAACCTATTCCTTATAGTAGATATTGGTCATAATTTCCTCTTATATTTGCCACAAAATTCTTGATCATAACAATTACTTATAATCAAGAGGAAAGCTACTACAAATAAGGGCTGACCAACAACTTTAGTTCTTCATTACATAAAATGAAAATTTGATTTTTTGATTGATATGTACATTTTGCAACTATGTAAACCATCAACTTGCAATTGAGATTGATTAATCAATGCCTTATCCATTGTTATATAGAGTCAAAACCAACAATCTTAGACCTATTTAATTGACTTACAATTAAATTTGTCAATAGTGAACTCTGAATCATTCTTATCATATCCCCTTATATACCCAAAACCCTATCACTTAGTGAAAGAAATTACTTAATTCTTTGAACCAAAAGCAATCAATAAGAGATATAAAATTTATCTAAATTGCATTAAACTAAAAAGAGCATTGCTCATTTCAATCCCATCATAGATATGTAAGGAAGGAGACAAAACTCAGATACACAAATATGCAAAATTTCCTTTTGTATTAACTTCCTTTGAAAATGAATACAATATTGGTATAGATTCTAAATATAACTCAAAACTTGGAAACTTGATCATTCATAGTCACTTTCCCTTCAAATTTACAAGTTTGAACACATTCATACAATAACAAAACTAGACAAACTATAAGATGACATAAAATTGAAAAATGTATAGACTTCCAACCTCTACTCCACATCTTGGAAATCCTTACAAAGGATTGCAACAAGGCTCATATGGGGAAGGACACATGTCAAAACCTTAATGGAAGAGAAAAATGCAAGATATATACATAAAGATATTTAAAATATTCCTCTACACTTGATCCAAAATTAGGAAGGTAGTTAAAAAGTCAACAGGTGACACTTTACTACAACAACTTTAACTTTAATCCTTTTTTTCCTCTTCTGCCCTCCCTTTTTTCAAAAGAATTTTTTTAATTATATGTATCTATGAGAGGTTTATTCTATTGATGAACTACTAAGTGTATTTAATCTTATCATTAATCTTGCATTGCCTTTAATTAGGTAAATTCTTAGCTACCCCCTACTGGCAGAGCCTTTGTTTCTCCCATTGCTTCCCAAACATAAATCTCTCTCTTGATGGGTAACTCTATGGTTTTAACCTCTTCTAGTTCCTTTGTGTCTTTAGTCCACATAGCATGTATTATGGATTTAGCCTCCACTGAGAATTTATTCAAATCTATTTCTACTCTGAATAAGGAGTTAGTTAAAATATTGAAAGGGGCATCATTACTATCTTCAAAAATTGCCACTGTGGCCTCTTGAGTCAATACTGCACTGAGTGCATCAGACCATTCATGCCATTCTCTTAACTTTTATTATTATCCAAAATTGGTGGTATACAGGGCTCAATTCCTTGAGATAAAACTATTAGCTTTCCTTATATTATTTGTAATTTCCTAGTGAAGAAGCCAATTAATTCCTTAACTATCTCCAAGCTCTCCTTCACTATGATTATCTTATTAGGAAAATTTCACTTTTTAGCCATCAACATAATAAGCCTCTCTAAGAATTGAGTATATGCCCCCCAGAAATTGAATGTGGGTGATAGCCATGAAAGTGCTTCATTGCATAATTGCTTAGCATCTTATAAGGAAACATACAATGTATGGGACCATTGTGATATTCTCTTCAGAATCTTAACCATATGGCCATCATACACCTAAGGAAAGATGTCCTTACCTCATTTCCTTGATGCATTGGTGGAGCATCAATTCTCATCCTATTGGGCTTTGTTGTATCCTCTACCTCCAGCTCATCTATCTATGTTGTGGTCTCTGTTGTGACCTTAGATGGCTACTCTTGATTGTCCTATTCTCTGTTCTATTCTACAATAGCCACTTGCTCTGCAATTGAGAGATGCAACTACAACTTCCAAACCCTAGACCTTAGCTTCAAGCTCCTTAATCCTTTCCTTATAAACATGGATCTTCCTTAATTCCTCTTCATAGAGCTTCTTAACATCAATATAATCATGAAAGGATTTTGCTAGCCTTGTCTCTATCTCCTCTACTTTGGCCTCATTCATAAATGAAAAATTATTAATAACCTTGGAGATTTTTGTACCTGAGGTACCTTGAAGTGTCTACTATCATGTTTCCCCAATTGGTGCTTTGTACAATCATTAATTTGGGCTTGCTTGTTGAAGAGGCCATGCTCCATACTACCAGAGACTTGGTGTCTATATTAAAATTAGATCGTCTCTGTAGTTCTCTAGCACCATATGCCTCATAGGAAATGACATTTTCTTATCTCTTGATCTGGTCAAGCATGAATTCTTCTTCCAAATCCAAACTAGGCACTAACAAAATCCCACTCCTCTATACTAGATCTCTTGCCTCCTCCAAAGTCATGAATTTACTCTTAGGATCATAGGCATGCAAATTTTCAATTAGTTGTTTCTTTTTCTCATCTAATTCTCCTGGTTTCATCTTTAGCACCAATTCACTCTATTTAACCTTGTATAAGAAGCTCTTGAACTTTGTTGATTTGATGAAATTGTCATCTTCTATAAACTATTGGTCTTGGATTATCCTATTGTCCAACCTTTTTGTAGCTTGTTCTAGGTTAGTAAGTGCATTCTTAGATGTAATGACCCTGTCTTGTATATAGTCTTGCCTTAGGTCAACAAATTATTGACTTTTACAAGGTAGAATCTGTAATGTTCTTTGTTTAACCTTCTCTAGGATGTGGATAACCTTTTGTCTCTTGTTTCCCTTTGTGACCCATGAAGCATTAGGGGGCTCATCCTCTTCCAATTCCAAGGTTACATTAGGCTCTGGGCTATCAAGATTCACCCTTTTTTCATCTCCAAGTGACTCCTTTGGCATTTGTTCCATGATTTGTGCATGGTCAACCACATCTTTTTTATCCTTTGAGGTTAGGGGACATCAAATTAAAAACATTTGAGGTTTGGATCAACTCTCTTCAGCTCTCTCTCCACCCTCACCACATCATCAAACTTTGATAGTTTGTCAGTTGCCTCCCCCTCAATAATAATATTGGGAATGAGGTCTTATGGGAAACTCTTTGGTGCTAGGTAGCACATAATTCCTTATTTACTTTAGGGTTTTCCTTATCTAGTAGTTAGGACCAAACATTCTATATGAGCCAATAGCCAATTTGTACTGATGAAGGAAAGAATGGATCTAATCAAGGGATTATTTTCTAATTGAAAAGTCCCCTACTTTAAAATACCTACATAGGAAAGTTCCCTTATGTACCTTACACCCTAGATACTCCCTATTAACCATAAATAACTTCCAAATGAATTCAATGATGGCTAGTTTGGGGGGAATGAATTTTGGCAAAATATGTGGGGGCTGGGGACAACCATAAACCCTCATTAAGGAAAAAGTAGGAAATAGGAAAATATCTCCTCAATTATGGTCTAGTATTTTATTTTTTGGGAGAAGGGTTGGTCTTAATAAAATTTTTAATACTTCAGGAGCCCTAAAGTAACTTGGGTCTAACATCTTCATTATAATAGTACTAAAGTTATTGAAAAATGAGAAAGAATTAGAATAATGATAAGAAGTGTCCCATACCCATGTCCACAATCGATCTAGCAGCTCTCCATTGGCATTAGATGTATGATCAATAAAGTTTGGGCTTCTATACCCCACATTCTTATATAGGATCAGGGGCATCAATAGTGAATAATGATGAAAACAAAATTTCTTAATTTTTCCATTCTAGGCCAGTTTAATGCTTTCCTTCATCTTTGCTAGAATATACTTAACATAATCATATTCTCCTCCATGGAAGAAGTCCTACATATCTATGTCTATGAGGAATTTTTCCCATACACCGTGTATGTTCCATCTTTTCCAATTACTTTGTGGATACCATATATAGTTTTCACAAAAACAATTCTTGAATTTATCTAGTGGCATCTTCTTGTCCACTTTCTTTGGATAGTATCCACCTGCTTTAGGTCCATGGGAATATGTTGTAGCATTGACCTCCCTATATATGCCTTGGTGTTTCTTTCAACCCTATAGGTCAAACAAGTCTACTGGTTCACCCATGGCACCAGCTAATCCAAAAACTTCAATTAAAGAAGCTTTTTCTAGTGTACATAGAATAGTTCCATCCTTCCTGTGTAATGATTTGGTGGCTAGGTTATAATAGATTTGATCAAGACCTTTACCAAATCAAAATCCATATAAACTTCTGGAAAGATTACCAAGTTCTTTTTCCATGGATTATAAACATGGATCTTCTTCTCTTTGTTATTGTAGAAACACCTAAAAAGTTCATAAATAGTGACTCTAGGACATGTAGCATCTCTAAAAAGTATGTAGGGGTCTTTGAATTTATGATCATTACAAAAATGATATTAGAGGATCATAGAAATAACTTTATCCACTATTTAACAAACCTATTTGGTTTCTTTTCTCTAGTTTTTCCTCCTTTTGATGTTGAAGTTTCAACAACTTCCATTTCTGATGCTTGTATCTCTTCTACCTCCTTGTTAGACATCTTTTAAAATAGACTATAAATACTGGCAAACTTCTACAAATAACTCTAAAGATAGTAATCTACAAACACTGTAGGCTTTGCGATTGCTCTGAAAACTCTAATCTCTACAAATGATTACTAAATACTAGATCATGGAATGTTTTATGTTGAGCATGTCTTCATTAACCCATTTTGTGCATTGATAATTTGAATGCTTGAGTCTTAAATTTACTGTTGTCTATCACCTTAGATGGAGCATCCATATAGCTAGCCAACTAGGAAATCTTCATACTTTACTCAATTTTGATTGGCCAGGGTTTCTTGTCAATATTCCAGCTTAGGAGAAAAACAAAAGATATCTTTTCATGTAAGATTAGGGCTTTTAGATCTTATAACACCTTAAAGAAAAGGTCATTAATATCATTTTAGGGGGGAAAACTTGGCTATATGATCTCACGATCATCCAAAATTAGACCCCTTATCTTACCATCGTAAGCTTAGGAAAAGGCTTCCACAATCTTATGACACAACATTTATCGTGCCTTGAACTTTCCCTTAAACCTCTTACAATCTCATAAAACAACTCACATACCTTGTCATAACATCTTATCCTTGCTTTAGTTATCTCACAATCCTACGATCATGGTTGGATGCTAAGTCTTGTAACTTTGGCAGTTACCTTTTAAACTTTTATGATGTTAGGATCACAAAGATATCATAACATCATGTATCAACATTATATATTCTTTATGATCTTATAAACACAGTTAGAAACTGATCTCATAGCATTGGAGGTTATCCTTTTATTGTTATTACTGACCTATGATCACACACTGACAATTATCTATCCTTTATCATAGCCTCAAAGCTTTTCTTTTTACCTTTATGATCTCACAATTTGACATTTCTTTGTAGCTTCACAAACCTTTGAACTTCTCCTTGAGATCTTATGCTCTACAACTTATTGTAGCATTAGAGAACATAACATACCATGCCTCTTAAAACTTCAATCAGTTGTGCTTAGTGCCATCATGCTTTGTCATCTTTAGCCTACAATCTTACAATCATCTCTTTATCATGCCACCAGACACCCTAAAATATGCTCCTGCGATCTTACAATCATAAGAATTTCATATCTTTGTAAGTCTTCGTTTCTATTTTCACAATTCCATGACACATTGTCTTTCATAACATTGGGACTCCATTTAACCTTTTCACTTTATACCTTTATGATCTTATGGCACATACCTCATCGTATGGTCAAGAGTCCTTATTTCTTCTCTTACGATCACTTGATTGCTAGCTTATCATAGCATCATGACTTTGACTTTGAAACCTTCCAATAAACACATAAGATGATATGATATAAAGGGAGTTGCCCGATCAAAGATCTCAATTTGAAACTTAGTGAAGCTATGACCACATAACATATCTTAAGATTGGGAGATTCAGACTCAAGGCCTACAACCAGACACCTCAAATCCTATCATGAGATCATAATAGATAATTTGAAAAGAAAACAATCTCCTGCTTAGAAATAACCTAGGGCAAGGCTAAAAGGTTGAAGATTTAATGAATTATTTTAATGACAATGTAACAACATGACCTTAGGATATCAAACTATTCCCCAAGGGAAAGATCTTCAAGATTGAGCTAGGGCAAAATAACTAGGCTAGGGTTCTTTTAAAATTGAAAATAAATGAAACACAAGACCTTAACAATACAACATAGTTCACACATTTTCACAATTAGTATTCAAAATTTTAGCACAATGAAAATGAGGGCTATCACCTCCGAGGGTGTGCACATGCACAAGTGTACATGTGTGCATCCTTGAGGAGAGACAAGTGTGCATCTACGCACTAAGTGTATAGGAACATGTGTGCAAGTGCACATATATGCACTTTATGTACTAAGAAGCCTTAAAAATTGGATTTTGCCACTTTCTGTTACGCAATACTACCGAATCAGAGATTGAGGTTTGTCCTAGACCTAGAGGAGGGTCTTAGATGACCAAGGCACTTGACTGGATGTCTCTTATAGGATTTAAAAACTAGGGGGTCCCCATTTTGTGACTCAAAATTGGCATGCGTTGTGAGACTGCAACTATACATACCATAACATAGAATACACTTCCTACAATTGAAGCATAAGATACTTTAGACATCTTATCCTCCTCTTCTTTGTCCTTAGACACATCTCCTTAGTAACTTTCAAATGATCAGGAAAAGGTGTACTAACAACTTCAACATTCTCCATAGAGAAACATTGTAACACCTTCTCAATATAATCATCTTGAGATAATGTTAATTTTATATTCTTCCTATCTTTGCAAATTTTTATAAAAAGGATTTGTTTTTTTTCCCCATAATCCTTCATAGAAAATGAATGTGCTAATTGTTATTTCAACCCCTTAATGTCATCCATGTTAGACCCAACTACAGTCATAATATCAATATATAAGCATAAGATAATGTAGTTGTCAGTATCCAAACTTTTAAATAAAGATAGTGATCTGAATGACACCTAGTATATCCATGCTGATGCATAAAATCATAATTAGGAAACAAGATATTGAGGGGGGGGGGGGGATGAGGTGAACCAGGATCTATAAAACTTTTATCCCTTAAAATAACTTTACTGTATTCACCACATTTTCCATCTCATTTTCAATTCATGTATAACATAAGATGTAAAATCAAATACTATAATATGTAGATTTAATCATCAATCACATCCATGAAATGTAAACATTATCAATCACATGCATGAAACATAAACACATAGCACAAATATTTGGTTACCTAGAAACCCTCTAAAGTGAAGGTAAAACTGGGGTAAGTATGACACCCACAAATCTTCACTACTGTAGTATTAAAGCTAACCTCTTAGGGTTACAATTTTGATCACTTCTGATGATCTACCCTATGAGGGATCTACTATATTAAAGGATGTTAATACTATTAGGTCTTACATTGTGAGAAGATTTTACACTTACAATAAACTAAGGACTCGGTTAAGACATTTACAAAGGTTTGTTAAAACCACTCTGTTAAGAGATTATCCTTGAATTTTTATGATTCAATACTTGATCCTTTGGTCTACACTCTACTTCTAATTACAGATCTCCTCAATTCTAATATGATCTTCAATCTAATATATCTTTTCTTTGTCCTTCACTACTTCATAAGGTCATTATTTATGTTACTTCACAACTTATTTCTTACATGTAATATCAAAACTTAACTCCTTTTGCTTCTTCATAATGTTCAAGCTTTTACCCTTTGATCTGCTCTATGATCACATGCATATCTTGCTTGTTGATTCTCTCTTTATTAAAATAGTGTTTTTATCTATCTATTTAAAGCTTTCTAAAGAGTTTTCTAGGCTCTTCTCTTTTCCTTTGATTTGGTTTTCACTGCTCATAGGGATTTGTAATCCATGTCATAAACACATAACAATCTCTATAGAAACCTCTACATATATTAAATGTCATGTCTATGTTAGCTTGAAATAGTTTACCTCAAATTTTTTATCATTTCAGGCTTTAATGTCTACTCTGTATTGCTCAACATATACTATCTCTTATGCTCAGTCATCACTATTCTTGTTGTTGTAGCTCAGTCTTAACTTTACTCAATACCTTCTATATAACTCAACATCACTATATTTTATCTGCTTAGTGTTCACTAATATTGGCTTGTACTGAAAATACTCGGTGACCAAAGACTTGCTTGAATCCTAAAGAGCTTGGCATATACATTTTTATTTACAAGTCTTCATATGATTTGACCTATATAGAGTAGCTCAGTTGTAGTGATGACCAACTAACTCTACCTGATATATGACTAAGTGTTTGACACTAATAGACAACAAGATTTGGAGATACCAACAATCTCCCCCTTTGACATTAGTGGAAAAAAACACTTTTTCATGATTACATCTTTACAATAAAAGAATAAGAATAAGAGTACTCCCCCTAAGCCTATGAACTTCAAAACTTTTTCTGACTAAATAATATAACAATACATAGATTACATGACTCTAAGTAGTCTGATATTTATTGCAATACATACATATATTACAACAAAATAAGTTATTGTGGAAAATCATTTTTGGTTTAATAAGTATAATATATGTAATATATGTATTGTAATATATATATTACAATACATATATTACATATATAATACTTATTAAACCAAAAATGAGTTTCCATAATAACTCATTTTATTGTACTACAACTTCAATCTTGTTTTGAAGAATCATAAAAATTATAAACTTAGGAACAAATCGGTTCCTATACTTTTCCAAAAATGTTGACTTTTGATCTCTTGACAACTCAAGCATAATTTTGGCCAAAGTGCCTTCTCTTATTTGTTTCTTTACTTTTTATTCATGTTTCCATCTCTTGTCTAGTCTATTATACAAATAAATTGGAATTTTCTTTTCCAATTTAGTAGGAGCCAATTTATTGTTAGCTATGATAGCTATCATGGCTTCTTCTACTTTGGATTTGTCATTATGATCCAATGTATCATACTTTATAAATCTAAAAATTGATAACCCTACAAAACTTCTGATGTTAACACATACCTCATTAATATTCTTTGTTCTTTTAGGTACTATGATTTGGTGATGTCCTGGTTCATTTGATTTGATACTCTATGCATCTTCCTCTTCATCTTCTTTCTTCTTTACTAACCATCTTCTCTTTTTCTAACTCATAGGGGCTTGAGTTTTTCTTTTTTTTGGTGCTAGCCACTCATTTTGGTAATCTTGACTGCCCCTTTCTTTGTTTATGTCTCGACACTAGCTACTACCACCTTGGTTCTTGGCTTAGTCAGTGTAGGAGGAGAGAGGGATGTCACTGCTGGCTTCTTTGTAAGCTCTTTTTCTTTAGGCTTTGTAATTTTCATAGTTTTAGCCTTCTTCATTGATGGAGTGACTACTACTAGGGCTTTATCCTAATCTCCTTCTTCTTTTTTCTCTTCCTCATCACCATTGACTTTTTCTTCATCTTCACCAAGGCCTTGAGTAAGCTTCAAAGTTTCCTTGCCTTTGCTCTGAGTTCCTATTCTCTTCTCTAGATCTTCAATCATTTTCTTTCTTTTCTTCTCTTTTGAAGCTATTTTTATATCAAATGTGATTCTTTCCTTAGCTTCTTCATACTTCCCAAAGGGTTCTTCTTCTGCATCAATCTCTTCTTTAAGTATTGCATTAATATTTGCACTCACATTGTCACTATCAACTTTATAATCAAATGGTTTGAGCCATACCTTCCTAGGCTTCATTGCTTGTACAAATGTATTATTTGTGTCTACTAGAAAGCATTCATCATTGTAGTATTCCATCACTAGCTTTGCTAGGATCCTCACCCTTTTTCTCATTCTTTATTTAAACTCCTCAAAATACATATCCATAACATTCTCAAAATTTTCTCTTAACTGAGTTATGCATTCACTAATCTATCTCGTGACAGGTTTTCCTTGCTCACAAATAATATTTCCAATAGCAGGAAAATAATTTTGAACATAAAAGAAAACACACAATTAATGATTCAAACTTATACATAAAATTATTTCCTTCCTAATTGATAACAATTTTTCTGCCAATTGTGATCTTTGCAATTCAAAAAGATTATACTCATGATCCTTCATGACAATCTTCCATGCTTGATCGATTGTCATACATGGCACACTATTAAGTCTACTCAAATAATAGAATTTGTGAGAAATCACTCTCACTACGAACTCAATCATTGGATCAATGATGGTATAGATAGACAACTCTCATCCACTCCATTCATCCTTTGTGTTAGCCTCAATTTCTTCTCAACTTAGACAACACATAATCTTCTTCTTGTCTAATGTTGGATAGCTGATGACCTTGTGAATTGTTATCTCTGTTATCTTAGTAGGCCCATTATCTAGCCATAACTTCATATCATGTATTCTTCTTAGCACTACCTTAATCCATTCAATCTTGAAATTCCTTAGAAAATCTAGGGCACAAGTTCACCCTTTCCTTTTAGCAATTTTGAATTCATCCTTCAATATTCCTTCATCACATAATTTTGCATATGCCTCACAAACCTCATAATCACCAAATTCTCCAATCTTACACATGTTACAACTTCGTACATCATGGATCATACTGAATTTAGGTGGTATCTATGATAACACACCCATTGGATCACTTCTCATAGAAATCTCAACAATAGCAAGAAACTATGGTGGAGGACAAATGCCATTCCTCATCAATTGAACAGTACTTACCTCTACTCCTTAATTCTTTCATGTAGATGATGAAGATGCCATATTTCCTAGTTAAGTTTTCAAAACTTTGTCCTCTGATCAACTTGACACAACTTAAATCTTTACTTAGTCAAAATTTCACCTTAAAATCACTCAAATTACTCTACACTCTCAAAATATGAATGCAAGGTGTGTAAAATACCTTCAAATTTTCAATATATACTCCCATTTTCTTGGATTAGGGTCTCCATTAATGTTGTATTCTTGATAGGTGGAATCTAGCTACCTCAATCAATATTCTACCTTTGAATTCAGTCTTCACTATACAACTTAGTCTACTCCATCTACCTTGGCCTATACATCAATTTGACATTGAAGTACTCGATCCAAATTGTAATGTTTGGTCAATATAGACAATTTTTACTGACGGTTGACACCCATTATGTAAAAAATTCTTTTGCACTATTATTTTCATAAATATGTTATTATGCATCTTTACTTATGCAAATACATGCTTTAACATCCACTTTGCCTTTACCCTCATTATGTTCATTATTTGGTATTAGTGTTCGGGTCCTACAATTCTTATTCATATGTCCAATCTTGTCACATTTAGAAAAAAATTTCTTAGATATATTCTTTTTTAAGTAGTAGTGTTTTTCTTGTAATCTGCATTCATATGCTCTATGTCCAAACTTTTGACAATTGTAACAATAACCTTCAAATCTAGGTGCAATAGATGTATTCTCCATTCTTGATCTACACTCATGTATTTGATGTCCTTGCTTCTTGCAGTAAAAAAAACCAATAAACTTAGATTTAGGGTTTTGCATACCATTTCTTCTTTTGCAAATGTTTGTAGTATGACCAAGTTTTCCATAGTGATAACATGTAGGCTTTCCTTTTGACTATGTATTCCTCAACTCTCTAGTCTTGGATGATTCTCCTTATTTAGTAAATGAATGTTTCTTTATATGTTCTTTTCTAGGAGTGTTGTGAAATGCCCTAGGTGATTTCATTAGCTATTCAAGGTACTTTATTGCTTTATTGGGCTTGTTCAACCTCTCCACAAGTTCTTTCTCATTCTTCAATTCATTGCTTAGTAAATTAGTATGTGATATCATATTTACTTTTTCCATGTCCTTCCCATCTAACTCTTGACTTGCAAGCATCAGTTGATCAATCATGTCTAGTTTAGTGTTTTTTAAGCTTTTATATATCAGAAGACCTTTGTTCAAGTTTGGTAGTTGTTTATCTTTTGTCTTCCTCAACCACAACCTTATCTTCTTTAGCTTTCTTCTTTTGTTTGGCCACTTCACATAGCATTACTAATTGAATTTCATGTCTCCTTTTAGTCCTCTAACTTCTTCATTTAGGATACTATTATTCTCAAGTGGATCTTTAATGAATGCATCACTCTCATTTGAATTTCTATAGTCAAACAACCCTTGAGTATCAACTTCTTCATAATTTATGTTATTTAGCTAAATGGCCACATCCTTTCTCTTTTTCAAAGATTTCTTCAGTTCTTGTCTTACTACCTCAAGTTGTTGCATTATGAAATGGATGTCAATCACTTGATTATCAATAACCTTTCAGAATTTGTAAGCCTCCATCTCTAATATCTGAACTCCCAAGTTGTTAGACTTTCTCAAGAGAATCAATGCTCTAATGGTAATTGTGAAATAAGATACTTGTTGAGCTATTGTTTTGCACAATGCTTAACAATAGGAATCCTTTCAAACTCCTCTCTTGAGAAGCTGATTTGGGATCAAATCCAAGGTTCTAGGTGATCTTGCGACCTACTGGAATTCACTCAGTTAAAGATAAATGTGAATATTTCACAAGGAGTCATTTTGTAGTTCATTAAACAATTTGGATAAGATTTTTGAATCAGCTTGCTATTTCAAAAGAATAAAACAAACACAAAAAAAATATTTTTTGTATTTTATATTTTATGATGAATGTAATCTAACAATGCAACTATATGAATTCCTAATTTAACCAAGGGATCAGTAAAGAAAATAAAGAAGATAGGGTAGCAAGAAATTTAAGAAAATAACATGAAATTAAAATCCTAATACACATAAACCAAGGAAACAACGCATCTATGAGTTAAGCCTTCAATAAGATCGGTCGATAACCAATGAAAATAGGAGCAATGCTCCCTTAATTCCACTGATGCAATCATTGATGGGAATTCAGTATCTGTAAGATGTTTCACTTTTCATCAAATTACAAGGTGATGGAAAGTGCACTTATGCAAGATGAAAATCTATGCAAGAACAATATGGTGATCCTTTCTCGAACTAAGTACGTTAGCAAAATCTGTAGACCCATAGAAAACACCAAAATTAAAAGATCGCATAACTAGAACAATGCAATCAAACAATTGGCTCAATTACACTTCATGAACATACATTCACAAAATATAACACACTTAGGGAAGAATCACTACACTCCAAAATGTGAGCACCAACAACATATATTATTGCACCAAAATAATGGCAACCTGGAATACAAATTACATTCCTAAATTTATAAGAAATCTTCTCCTCAATTTGTATTGAGAGTGAGAGATATCTTTATGCAAACATGTGATTCTAAACTAATATAAAAAATCTATTTATGTACAAACTAACTATCTAACTGGTGCTGAGTAGGACTCCATCCATATTTACATCATTTAATGGATGCATGAGCCTTTACATGTCTTAAAACAAAGAAAGCATGAGAAAATAAGAAAGAGAAATACAATAGATGATGTAGGAGTCTCTACAAGTGCCAAAAATAAAAGCTCCATCTTCACTAGGTGTCTGTAGGAGTTAAACTGCTATCAAAATGCGTTTTTGATGCATGGAAAGCTCTAAATTTAGAGCTGGTAGTTAACTATTGGTGCACTACTAAATTCTTCAAAATCTTCTAGAAAACCACTAAAAAAGTACACCTATGCTCCTAGCACACCTACGCACCTAGCACACCTACACACCTTAGAAGCAAGTTCCAAAAAATGCAAATTTTCACAAAGTGTCAAAATCAAAATTCTGGCTTCTCGGTTTTGTTCTTTTTTATATCGAAGCTATATTTGGGTATTTTCCAGTTGAATTTCTCAATAACCTCAGTGACTTGAGCTGCATCTGAAAAATCTAAGGCTTCATATTTGTAAGAATTTGGCTTAGGGCAGAATTCACCCAAGACCAAGGAACTCAAACACAAGCACAACAATAGACCAAAGAGAGAGTATGATCAAAATGATGATATATTCGTTCAATATGCCATATAAAAGTACACTAAGAGTGCCTCTATATAAAGGCCTCTGGAGAGCTTCTAGAATGCATAGAATTCAACAACATGATAAGTCATACAACTAGGCACATGTCCACCAGATATGGGTTATCCTCCATTAAGCACAGAAGTAAGTGCAATGATAATAGGATAAGCCTACAATGGTGTAGCATGCAAATTAGTGGTGTAGACAACATGTGCTAAATTAGGAGTGTGAATAATTATGTTGTTTGCATGACAACTTAGTGAATGATACAAACTCCAGTGTTGTAGACACCATGTGCTGAAATAGAGTTGCATACTTTTGTGTTGTCAACATGACAACTCATGAGAGTACAAAAACTCCTAAGTGTCTCACCTAAATAAATAATAAAATAATGCAATACAATAAAATAATGCATTAACCTAAGTAAAGTTTAAATAGTAAATACTTATTTACACCAACACTCCCCCTTAAGTGCAACATAAGGGAATGCCCTTAAGCTTACAAAATCTAGCATGAAATGCAAAATGGGTCTCGACTACTAGGCCATGTTAGGTACCCATGTACATAATGAAATGCAATCTCTCATAAAGTGGAGAAAGAGGGAAAACCACGTGGGAAAGACCCTGCCCAAAAAAGAGAGATGAAAACACATACAATGTATGGATGGATGGAGTAATCAAGACCCCCCCATTATGACATACATCCAGTATATACATAAGAGAAAAATGAGAATAAGAAGAGAGATAAAATAGGCTCCCCCCCACCCCAAAGAAGAATGTCGAGAAGTGACTACTCTGATGAAGAAGCTAATCCAAGACTATAGAATAGTGTTCCTCCCCTTAGGAAGAAACATGGTCAAGGGTACAAATGAGATGCTTCCACTGTGTGAGGAAAGAATCCCATAGGTAAGTGATGTCTCTTAAATCTGCTCAACTGGTTGAAGAACCTGTCTCAAAGAACTGTCTATATCCTTAGCTAATGAAGAACCCTACTACAACTGCTGATCATAAGTATCCACAATCAGTTCAACCTGTAATGATAGATTATGTAGAGAATGAACAAGAGGGTCAAATGGATCCCTCATGATAATTGAAGATGGTGTTGCTACATTAAGAAGAAGAGGTGAATCATCAATACTGTCCTCCAAATCTGTCACTGAAATTGGACTTGGAAGACTGGATATACCCTGCTATGCTGGACCTATCACTGTGGCGATATATGCATGTGGACTGAACTGATGTAGTGACCTCTCACTACAGCTGTCGATAGAACCCCACATGTTTGAATCTGTTGAAGCACTATCGCTGGTGTCACTATCAGTTTCCACATGATATGATGTACGAAGAGGATTAGAGGACAAAATTGGCGAACTTTCCTCAAAGTGTATATCCTTCTCCACAAAAAATTCATGTGTCTCTAGATCCAATAGTCTATATGCCTTCACACCATCTTCATAACCAATGAAAGTACAAGGCCAAGGTGTCTATGCCTTGCATCCCCTAGAAGATGTGCTTGCCCATGCAGGACAACCAAAGACTCTAAAGTGTGTCACAATAGGTTTTTTGCTGCACCATGCCTCAAAAGGAGTCTTTCTATCTAAGGCTGGATGAGGAGACTTGTTAAGAATGTGAGTGGCACTACTAATTGCTTCGAATTCTAATGATGGATCTAAAGACTTGGCTTGTATCATGCAACTTGTCATAGACTTGAGAGTGTGATCCTCGATGCTATGACATCTGTCTTATGCAAACTAAATGTTGGTGGATTTTGATGATCAATTTCCTCAAGTATACAAAAGTCTTTTAGTCTTCTATTCACATACATGCTTCCATTGTCCATTCTCAGAACTTTGATAGCTTTCCTCAATTTTTGTTCAACATGAGTCTTGAAGGCCAGAAACTTGTCCAACACTTCATTCTTATGATGAAGAAAGTAGACCCAAGTGTATCTTGAAAAGTCATCAACAAAAGTCAGTATGTAGTGACCTTGGCTGAGTGCAAAAGTACCTGCTAATAGCATATATCTATTGAACATTTACCATGGGAAAATTTGATTTGAGGTAGGCCTTTGACCATTCTATTTGTGCAAAGTTTTTGAAGATAGCAGAAGGAAAGATGTTGATACCGCTCATGCCATAATTGGATTTGAGAATTAGATTGAAATAACAAGGCCTTTGAAGGAGACTTGGGCAGAAAATGGGAGAAAGAGTACAATCTTTTGTTATGATTCACTTTCCCCACTACAACCAATGAATCATCTTTTAAACTATGCACCTGTACTAAGTTTGGAAGGAACTCAACTCTATGTCCATCTCTGAGGTGAGTGATTTGGTAGATTGATAGGAGATTTGAACTTAGGTTTGGAACATAGAGAACATCTTGAAACTCTCCATTTTCCATTTTCATGTTTCGTTTCCCTTCAAATTCCATTTTGGTATCATCTCCCACAAAGATTTATGGTACCTTTGAATGCTTCATTGAAGAAAAATCCTCCTTTGAAGAACCCATATGATAAGAGACACCTGAGTCAAGTATCCATTTCATTGAAGAATTTGTATTTTCCATGAGTGCTTGCCCTTTGCCCTTTGAATATGAAGAAGATCCTTTATCCTTATAAGCATTAGGAAATGGAACATTATGTTTCTTCATGATGTTGGTCAACTCATCAATCTTTTTAAGATAACACTCATGTTCTTCATGACTCGTTTTCTTGCAATAGGCACACTTTTTCTTCTCCTTATTGTTGTCCCCCTTTTTGTTAGAATTTGAGGAAGACTGGTCTTGTTGATTAGATTATGGTGTTGTCTTTTTTGCATCCTCTGATTTGTCCTTCTTCCACTTCTTATTGTTACCCTTTCCTTTATTTGAAGACTATCCAACTAAATTTTGAGAACCCTCTTTTTGGCCACCAATGCTTTAGACTTAGGTGAATTGAGAATACCCATTGATTTCAACTTCTTTTCTTTGGTATCCAACAAATGAACATATTCATCAAAAGAGACTTTCTTATAGGTAGACCCTAATGTAGTCTTTGAGGTGTTAAAAGAAGAAACAAATGTGGAATACTCCAATGGTAGCTTGTTATGTATGAGATGGATCAATCTATCATCTTTGATAGAACTCCCACAATCAGTAAGCTTTGTCCTTAGTTCATTCACCTTAATGATGAAATCCTGTATAGAATCAAATGACTTAGGATCTAAGGAGACAAGCTCATCTTCAATTTTGAAAACATCCTCTTCAGACACTTTACCATATATGATTTCAAGGGTATCCCAAGCTTCCTTGGATGTAGAACACTTCTTAATTTGATACATGATCCATTGCTATCCAAGCTGAAATATCACTTGTTGATACATTATCACCTACTAGTTTAGGAAGGGTACCATCTACATATTGAGAAACTCCATTATGCATTAAGTGATACCACATTTTGATGGACCAAATAGCATAGTTATGTGAAGTTAATTTTGGAAACTTAAAATTTCCCATGATACAGAAAATGAAAGAAAATTGCAGAAAAGAAAATGAACACAACACCAAGAACACTCCCCCTTTTTCACTAAATCAAGAAACCACCCAAAAATAGATCCTTTTGACACTTTATAAGTAGTGCGATTACAATGGCCACTTGCCAATTTTGGCCTTTGTGGACTTTTTATTTTGCTTGTTACAACTTCTTAATGGAATACAAGTTTGGAACTTTACAATATGCTACAATTTTGAAGCAATACAAAGCAAAGAAAGGTCCTATTTCTGAAAGTGACACTTTTATCTACACAACTTTACAATTTGACTACAGATCTAGAAAGTAGACAAAAAATAACACACTTTCAAAAAAATGAAACTTGTTTTCCAGTCTAGATGTGCTCCTATGGAGCATTTGAAGTTGCAAAATGCAGGATTATATAGGTAGAGTCACCAACAAATGAAAATTTTGACAAATCCGTGCACCAAAACCAAAAAAGAGCTACACCATTGAAAATTTTAGAAAATTCTACCCAATTTCAAAAAAAAAAACACCTAATTTGGAGTCCAAATAACTAAGATATGGCCTCCCAAAGTTGGATTGCAAAATCAAAAAAAATCTGGAGAGGGGTTGCATCAACAAAAGATAGGGTTAAATTTGATGGTCATATGGTCATTGCAACAGTTCTAATTTTCCCTAAAATGATGGTTAGATGACCATCAAATTTGAGCTTGTAAAATGATGACATCAGTAACCTTCTACCCCCGTGATGATGTCAACATGGTATGGCATCGTAGGGATTGTACGAAACTATATGGATGGCTGACAGAGTAGGATGGGTCAGTGATGACAAGTCTCTGACATATAGGCTTGTGTGTTAGGTGATGTGGATGTCCACGTAGGGGCTGACTAGATGCTAACTAGGCTGTAGAGTGGGTAGGTGCTTATTTGGCAGATGTATCCATGTGGACAAATTGATGATCACCATGTGGCGCATTGAGTTGGGCAGGTCGTGGGCTAATGATTTTGCCCCGCTTGTCCTTGGTGTAGTGGTAGTTGGAGCTGCTTGCAAGTGTTGGGATTTATATCACTAACAAGAACCTAGATGCTGTCGATGTTTTTCATAGGCCAAATTTTGTAATAGTGATCACCGAAAAAATTCTATAGGTGGTGGGTTTTAAAAATCAATGTCGGGCCAAAAACCTTATGCACAACACCAGAAAATTTGTTTGGTGGGGGTTAGACATTATTTAGCACTGCCAATTTTTTTGTTATTTGTCCCACATTCATGGGTGGATTGTATATAATGCTATTTAAAAACAACACTTTGCTTTTTTAAAATAAAGTGCAAGCTCGCTGGTGCCGCCAGTAGGATGCTGATGGGGCTCCTGACCAGTTTTGTAAGGTGCTTGACTAGAATAATAGAGACCCATCGAATTAGAATAAATGCACACAATAAGGAATATAGCCTATGAAATAAAAAATATTCTGCTAAATTTGTAGGGCCGAGATCTGACAGCCCAGTTCTGCAAAAACAAAATTTTCTCTAACAGCCCGACTAGGTAAATTTTTTTTTCAAAAAATAAAATTCAAAAATATGTAGTTATATAATTTAGATCCAAAAATAAATAATTAGATTGATTAAATGACCATACCCAGTTTGCAAATCGGTGCCTCCTAGTGCCGGTTTACAAAAAAGTTTTGCCTTACAATCAACTTTAGCCTAGCATAGGCAAATTTATAGTCAATCTTTACTGAATTGACATTCTAGATGCAATGGTGAGGTCAGATTTGGCTCTAGATGCTCTCAATTTCTACAGATTCTTCAGATTCGAGTCAAGGTGTTGAAGCATGAATAGTCTCAAAGGGTTATGTGTAGAGAATCTCCTTGAGCTCTGATACCATGTAAGAATTTGGCTTAGGGCAGAATTCACCCAAGACCAAGGAACTCAAACACAAGCACAATAGTAGACCAAAGAGAGAGTATGATCATAATGATGATATATTCATTCAATATGCCATGTAAAAGTACACTAGGAGTGCTTGTATATAAAGGCCTCTAGAGAGCTTCTAGAATGCATAGAAGTCAACAACATGATAAGTCATACAACTAGGCACATATCCACTAGATATGGGTTATCCTCTGTTAAGCACAGAAGTAAGTGCGATGATGTGAGGATAAGTCTATAATGGTGTAGCACACAAATTAGTGGTGTAGACAACATGTGCTAAATTAGGAGTGTGAATAATTGTGTTGTCTACATGACAACTCATTGAATGATGCAAACTCTAGTGTTGTAGACACCATGTGCTAAAATAGAGTTGCATACTTCTATGTTGTCAACATGACAACTCATGAGAGTACACAAACTCCTAAGTGTCTCACCTAACTAAGTAATTAAATAATACAATATAGTAAAATAATGTATTAACATAAGTAAACTTAAGTAAAGTGTAAATAGTAAATACTTATTTACACCAACAATATTTATCCTCCACTTTCTGCCTATGATTGCCCACCTCGATTCCAGTCTCCAAAAAATCTCCCAATTTCACATCTAACTCTAATAAGGCTTCTTCCATTCTAAATGCTTGCCTGATGTCATCATCATTAGAAGCTTCTTCAAAAGTCTTCCAAAATTGCTCAACTACTACCTCTACCTTTATTAATTTATCCCTTGCATCATCTTCAAAAATGTCTAAACATGCATCACTATAATGTTTCTTTGCCTCCAAACTTTTCTCTTGGGTTTGATCCTTGAGCTTATAAATCTCTACATGTAATGTCTCCATTACTTTATTACAATCTGCAATTCTCTCTATCCAATCATCAATCTTATCTAATTCCTTTGCTATACATACCTCCATTAATATCCAATACCTTTGTCCTTTGATTGATTGTAATGCTTGTAAGTCCTTGCCCTAGTTATATACTTCATCCATCAAACCAAAATCTTGATTCAAAATGGCCATTAGCCTATCCACACTATCCTACATATGGTGTAGCAACTTCAGATTTCCTTGTATAATGTATATACCCTTTTCCTCAAAATTTCTCACTATTATCGACAAGCTTTCAAAAATGGGCCATATTGCACCCTTATCCCTTCTCTCCAGTGTTGTGTTCAAGGTTTTCTCAGGATTTATAGGATTTAAGGGACCAACAACTTCCATTAGATATCCTTTTAGGATCTCATTATGTCGCTATAGTATTATCAATTCTTCCCCATCCTATTCTCAGTTCCTAAACACTTCTTTAATTCTAGTTGTGACCATTAGCTTAGCAGTGTCCAATGTAGGTTTTGCAAGCATGACCTCCCTAATCTGATAATCTCTTGGAGTTAATTCTTCAATATTTGTATGTGGATGAGGGATAGTTAGATGAGCAAATAAGTCCTATTTCTGATTGCTCATGATAAAGGTTAATGCCTATGCATCCTTTGGTGGTGACTCAAGTTTCCTAAGAACTTCAATCAATTCCATCCTATCCTTCTCCTTAGTAGAGAATTGCCACCTTTTGTTTCTAATGACTTCTTTCCTCAACCATCTTGATACATGCTCTATTAGGGATTCACCTTTTGATGATGATGGAGTTTGTTATGCAATGCTCTTCCCTTTATCCCCCATCTCTAGAGTCCTCTCCTTCTGTGAGGGATCCACACTTAGAGCCTCTATATCTATGGATTCCACTATTCTCAAGTCTGTGTCTAGGGAAGTTTGTTGAGGTTGCTCACTTATTTTCCCTTCCTCTTACACTTCATCAGTGGATGCTTGTTGTGACTCTTCCCCTTGTTCTGCTTGAACTTGTCCTTCTTCAGTATTTGAAGGGAGAGGGGTAGCTGATCCTTTATCTACACAAAATGTGACTTGAATGGGAAATGGTGGAGTTGCTTTAGGTCCTTTTGGCTTAGGTGGCAATTAACTCCAATCCCCCTGTTGAGGTTGATTAGTTGGATTATCTCTTATTTTGTCTCCAACCAACTTAGTGTTGATGGGCATGAAATCAAAATCTAACATCTAAAAGACATCAGTGCCCTCACCCTCCTACTCATCAATGCATTGTTGTAACTCATCTTCTAATGTAGTATATTGAATAGGTTGCTCAGGAATAGATGGTAGTGTAACTGTGGAGCTTGCTCTCCATTATATCTTTATATCTCTTGCAAGACAATTCCTTCGGTTTCAATGAAGGTTGTCCTCTTCATCCTAATAATTCTCTTCTTCTTCTCCCTCTAGGATAACTTCTAGGACTGATGGGAAAGGAATCACTCTTCTAATGACCTTTTGTCTCCTCTTGACCAAAATTTTAATATTTCTTCTCTTAGGAGTGGAAGGGGAGGCTTGTACCTCTTGTTGATGCAAATACACCTTTTGTACTTCCATTTTAGCTCCTCCTTGCTCTTCCTTCGTTGGTGGCTCCTAAGGAATGTCCTGGGTTTGTGTAGCTTCAATGTTTTCCAACCCTTGTACATTTTCTTTCCTTGGCTACATAGGTGCTTGAGTTGCTTTCTCTTATAGCTCAATTCATTAAGGAGAAGTCCTCTTCCTCTTACCTTTACCTTTCTAAGCCTTGTAATAACCAACTTGTCTATCAAGTCGGTGCACTATTTCTGGTCTCATAGGGGATTAAACCATAAATATAGGCACTGTGACCTTAGCTTGTCAACCTCTTTTTGGGCATGCTTGAGTGTGGAAGACCACCACTTGAGGAATCAGATCCAACTTGAAAGATTTTTTGATCCAATCCTTTATTAGTTTGATGATATTCTGAGCCCTATGATTGATGTCTGAGTTTTCTTCTTTGTCAATCTCAACATTCATGATAGTTCAATCACTAATCTTGTCCCTATTAAACAATAGATTGAGAACATCCTCCATATCCTATTCCATGATCTTCAAAGCAATCTTTAGTTTTAAGGCACTACTTGCCATATAGAGAGTCATCCTACTATAATCCCTTATACAGATATCATAGCCATCTACTGCGTTCATCCAGTGATCCTCGATTGCATCTTCATGTTGGAATGTCTTGCCAGCCAAGTATTGTACTCCTTCAATGTTATCAAAATAGGGTCGAGGAGAATTATATTCCTCCAAGGGATACTGATCCCATTTAGGCTCAAAAAATGGGATATCTTGTCTCTGGACCACACTATATGGTCCTATGGTAATAGGCCTTAACCAGGTTATTTTGTCTTGCTGTCTAACTCTGTCATAAGAAGACAAGAGTTCTTTAGTGATCTCTAGTAGAATGAGTCTGTCACTGGGATACCTAGGGAGATTCTTGGGGTTAGTAGTGGTAGTAGCTACCCTTAAATAAGTGAATGTCCTGAAAAAGATGTAGTAAGCTCCAACCTCTGATATTTTATCCACTACCTCCTCTGACATCCTCTTAGCATAATTCCTCTCAATGAACCAGATTATTGCGAATATAAATGCATCATTCACTATTTTGTATTCCTTGTTGTGCTCTTGAAGCTTCTTTTTCACCAGCTGAGGATATACAATATAGGGCTATGCATTTGCATCTTACATGCTACCATTTTTATAGAGCCCTAGATAATCTTTCACCCTTGCAGCTAACAAGTGCACCAAATATGATTTCATATAAAACTTACAACTATTCTTAACTACCACCAGCTACTCGCCCAAGTTCTCACTGAATGGAAGCTCAATCAATCGGTATCTTCACTATCTTGATAGTCTCAATAAAGTGCACCATCCAAATATTCAAGTGCCCTGATGCTGGCAACCCCATGAATCTATTCAATAGTATGATAGAATATCCAATATCTTCCTTCATGTAGCCTCTTTTCATGTCAACTTTACCTGCTTTACGCCCCAAAGGAGTCTTCTCAATGAGGTATGAGGACTGAATGATTTTAGATGCTTCCTCAACATGTTCACTGTACTATTTCTCTACTTGGTGATAAGTTAATCTAATGAATTGATCCACCCTTGGAAGATGGAACACCTTCTCTATGTTATTAGATCAAAGATCTAAGATGATCTCTTCAGTTATGCTCTTCACAACCCTTTCTTCTGGAACACAGTTTTTCGCTAGTGTCATGATCAATTCTAAAGATTACACTAATACTGGATGTGATGCTGCATTGACGAGTCCTAATCAGATCAAAGAAGATATCATTGGAGACCTTTTTTTCAGTTTCTTGCATAATTCCAAGAATGTGGTCAATTCTGTATGACCAAGTTTGGTGTCCTAGATCTCTGAATAATAATCTTGAAAGCACAACTTTGTAGGAACACCTTGAAAATTGAATACCATAGGTTTGGGAATCATCTTTTTAGTAAGGGAGGATGATGAAGAGGCCATTGAATCTACACAAAAAAAATGTCTATTTAGCCTAGAGTCAAAGAAAGAATCAATAAAAAACTAACCCTAATACTGACACAAATAGAACCCATAAACCCGACTGCTCAAAAAGATCTAAAAAACCTAATTTTACCCCTTATATATAAAAAAGGGCACACCTGGTGCACCTTGGAGGTGCACTTGCTGTGAATTTTTTCTTTGTTACATTTTAACATATAGGGTGCGTAGTAGTGCACCTCATGGGGTGTGGTGATGCACACCCAAATAGACACTTAGTGCAAAAAATGTGATACTAAAGGTGCATAGCTGTGCACCTTTATGGGTGTTAGGCTTTGTAGTTTTTAGAGAATTATTTAAGTTTTTAAAATTTTTTATTGAGAGGAAAAAAAGGTGTGTAGCTATGCACCTTTATTGGTGTTTTAACATTGTTTTGTGTTTGTGTGTAGGTGATGGCAAGGAGCAAGGTGCGGTACCACACCTGGTCAGCTACATAGGTATGTTCAAAGAGCTCGGTGGAGAAAAGAGACAAGTGAGGAGGTAGGGGGTCCCCATGTTTTATAGACCTAGGACCTAGCACACCCCTTTGTGCTATATAGTTGCACTGTTGCACTTCACTAAAGGGTGATGCTTCCTTTGGATGTTTTAGTGTACTAGTGCACCTGAGGAGGTGCATTAGGTACACATTTTTCTTTGCAAAAGATGATTTTTTCCCTCTGAATTTGAATTTTTAAAATTTGGGTTTTCCAATTAGGACCCAAAATTGACCAGAAACACTAGAGAAAACCCTAAAAAAGACTCAAACCCTAGACTAGGGATTGAAAAGCTAAAGAATAAAGTAGGGAGTCCAAATTTCTAGCAAAAATGAGCGTGTGTTGTGAAACCACAACAAATAGCCCCAACAAAAAGGAAGAAAAGACAAATTCATTTCTTCATCAGAAAACATTCCTTTGACATGTGTCCAACACTAACTAAATCTTAAATACTCTAAGCGTATTTTGAGTCACTTTATTGTCAAAACCTCAAAATTTTAAATCTCTAAGTTTAGTGTGTGTTCAGTGTATCCATTCCTTTCAACATCTCAAAATGCAGTCTATCAAAAAATGTTTGACAACTTGGAAACAATCTGCCACCCATTCTGGTCCATTCGTTAGGAATCTTCATGATGTTTTTCAATCCTTTGTCTGACTATATGAGAGACCCATTTTTGAGGGCTCTTAGTGGATTGTCACTTTTCATTTGAAGTCTTGGGTAATATTTTGAATACTTGTCTCCTATAGCTAACAATGTTTCCATTTGATTCTTCAATGAGGCAATGGTTTTGATATTGGATAGCTTATTTAGAGTGCATATCCCTATAGTCAGATTACCTTTCTTGGACTTTTTAGAATCTTTCATTTTTAACACCTTTCTTTTTTTTTTTCTTTTTTTTTTTCTTTCTGTATCCTAACCATGCTTAGACAGTGTGGCCAAGACATTGGTGTTCTTTCTTAGATTCAATCTTTTGTGTACCTCTTGCATTCCTCTTTTGAGAGCTTTTAGAAACTCTCATGTCAAACAATGATCTTAGCAACTCCTTCGAAAAGACCCCTTCTATTTGAACCAATGGGAATACTAGTTCTTGTTCGTGGACAAGAAAATATGGAGATGTCCCCAAAGCATTCTTGACCCTGACTCAATCTATCTATAGAGCATATTTGAGTTGTGTATGCCAATCTTTAGGATTCTCCTTTAACAAACATCTTATTACTGTGATCAAGTTCTTCTTTGTAGATTCAACCACACCATTTCCTTGTGGATAATAATTTGAGAACTTGATAATAACTTGATTTTCCAGTGCCCATGAGTTAGGAATATCGATATAAAAGCCAATCTATTATTGCACACTAGGGAGAAAAACATCCCAAATCTAATAACAATGTGTTCTTCTAAGAAATCTGTAACCACCTTAGTCATGCAATTTTTTAATTTCTCTACTTCTATCTAGTGCGTATAGTAATTAGTAGTTGTGAGAATACAAGTGTGCCCAATTGATGATGGTGGATTCACTAGACCAATAAAATCTAGCCCCCACTTTGCAAAGAGGGGTATCTTGAATACTAGTTGTAATGGCATTGGAGGATGTCTTTCTCTATTAGCACTACTTTGACAAATATGGCAACTATGCATGTGTTCAAAAGTATCTTTGAATACTGTTGGCCAGAAATAACTTGATCTTAAGATCATATGAGCAGTTGCTTTTGCCGAACCATCCCCTGTTCCATACTTATCATGAAATTGTTCCAAAACTTCTTTTACTTCCTCACATCCCAAACATTTCAGGTAAATCCCTTCATTGTTCCTTTTATATAATTTTCTATCATGCAACATGTAGGACTCACACTTCATTTGAGTCCCCTACACTGTGAACTATTCATCCAACTAGGGTACTAATTTTGTAAAAGATAGTAAACAATATCCTGGTACCAGACATCAGTTATTACACCTTGGTCAATATCAACTTGAGATACTACAATCCTTTTTTTGATTTTAATAGCTGTGTGATCATCAAATCTGAATTTCTTTTCATCCTCAATCTAGTTATCTGCTATTATTTTTGATAATCCTTGGCCTCTTACTAACTTCATGGGCTAAATTTATAAATCAAATTCTTAAAGGATTGCCATCCATTTCCCTCATCTTTCACCAAGTTCATTTTGGATCAATAGAGTCTTAACTGTGTAATCAGGCACAATCACATATACCTTACTCCTTAGTATATAATGGCAAAAATTCTTTACCACTTTCATTAGAGAAAAAGACTATTCATCAAGGTTGGAATAATTTAACTTGGCATTTTTTAGAGGGAAACTTATAAAGGAAACAAGCCTTTCATCTTCTTTTTCCTTCTTCTACATAAGAATCTCATCACATGAATATTCTGAAGCAAAAGAGTATATTTTGAAAGGTAGTCCATAACCTAGACTCACTAGTATTGGGGCCATGGAAATGGCCACTTTGATATCCTCAAATGATTTCTTAATCTCTAGAACCTATTTTTTTTATCTCCCTTTTTGAGTGAATCATTAAGGGGATGAACAATCTCTACAAATCTGCTTATGAATTTTTGCACAAAATTTATCTTTCCAAAGAAAGACTTAAGTTCTCTTCGACTGTGAGGAGGTGATAACTTTCGAATAGCTTCAATTATAATGGATCAATGGAGATTCTATATTTAGATATGATATGACCTAGGAGCTTTCATTTAGTAACCCCAAATGAACATTTCTTAGGATTGAGTGATATGTCATATTTACAACATCTATTAAATACCTATCTTAAATCAACAATATGCATGCTTCAACCCTTTGAAAAGATGGTTAAGACACCCACGTAGATAAATATACACTTTTTTATCAATCCTTTAAAATCTTCTTCCATGGCTCATTGAAATGTAGCCCCTGCATTAATAAGCCCAAAAGGCATTCTTCTGTAAGCAAAAGTCCTCCATTTAGTTGTGAAGGCCAGTTTTAGCCTATATTCTTCATCAACCATTACTTGATTATACCCTGAGTATCCATCCAAGAAATACATAATGTTTAAACCATTTACAATTTGTAAAACCTCATCTAGTGAAGGCAAAAGGTAGTTTTCCTTTTGAGACATGAGGTTCAAGTTATGAAACTCCACACAAAGACGAATCTTTCCAATCTTTTTCTGCACATGAACCAAATTAGCCACCCACATAGAATGTCAAATGGAAAAGATGATCTTAGAATCAATAAACTTCTTAACTTCCTTCATTATCAAAGGTTCAATGATAGGATTAACAGGTCTTTGCCTTTGGTGAAAAGGCTTCACATTTGGTTTCAATGGAATGTCATGCGTAATAATCTCATAAGTGTATGTTTTTAGCTCTTCATAGCTCCAAGCAATGACATTCTTATACTTTACAAGTAATTTGAACATGCCTTCCCTTTCTTGTGCATTGCATGCCTTTCCAATCCTTACCATTCTAGGGTCTTCATCAGTACCCAAATTGTACGAATTACATTCTTTGATCCCTTTTTCTTGTACCATTCTTCTATTAATTGTTGTTTCATCATGATCAAAAATACATTCCAATTCAACCATTCCCTTATGAATAGTGTTGGTTTCTAAATTTAGGATCCTATCTTCATTTTCAAGTTCATCATCCTCAGGTTTGTCATTTGGAGTGTCATCAATCTCTTGCCCTTTAAAGTGGCCATTGCACTTGATAAATTTGAGTATGTGTTGATTGTCTTGAAAGACTTAAAAGTTTGTAAAGTTTTCGGGGATAGATGGAGTAGAAACCAATTCTACCAAAAATCTTTTTATTTTTGTTCTTTTGATTGGTTGTAATGCACTAGCTGAAATAGTGAGAGCATCTGCTACCATCTTTCTCCTCCTCAGAACTAACTTTATATTCAAAGCTCCAAAATCATCCATTAGATCCCATACTCTTTTCTTATAAGCAAGAAACCTCATATCATTGTAGGAGTATACTAATTTCACTTGTCTTATAACCAACTGAGAATCTCCCTTGACTATGAAAGCTATGATTTCTTTCTCCAATGTAAAAAAAAGTCCTCAAATCAATGGTTTGTACTCTGTAACATTATTAGTACATGTAAACTGTAATCAATATGCTACTTACAAAGACTTACCTTTTGGATTGATTAACTCAATACCTCTGCCAGCTCCTAATTTGCATTTGGAACCATCGAAGTGAAGTGTCTAGATTGGATCTTCTTTGGGTTTTCTAACCTTATGCTTATTCATCCTTAGTTTTTCTTTCACTTGGGCTTGAAAGGATTATTTCTTAGGAATCCACTGTAGTCTTTTGTGGGGTGGACTCAATGATTTCTCCATTTTTAGTCTTTGACATTGGAATTGTACGTTTTCCTTGTTTGTTCTAAATTCCCCTATTAGCTCTATAATTTCATTCACTTTGGGTTTAGGATGGATGACTACCAAAGTCCATCCTTGACCTTTCATGTATCATCTTCTTCTTTGAACTTTGATCATCCCTGAGTGGAGGAGATGACAAACCTCCACCATTGAAAGAGGTATCACTATATGATACATTTATATCTTCAATTTCTTCTTCAACCTTTTCCATAGATTTGGATATGTTTATAGGGCTTTGATTTTCTGTAGGTTCATCTTTCAGAATGTTATCACTCTTTACTTCCATCACCTATGTTAATAACTTAGCAACTACTTCTTGGCACAATGAACATTTGAACTCAAAATGGCTGACTTTATGTAATCAAAAAAATCCTAGGAGAAGTGGGATATTGAGGTTAGCTTCATCTCCTAAACATTGTAAATTAGCCACCATGTTATCTATGAATTGTGTCATGATCCTCATCTATAGGATTAGATTCTTGGATTTTTCATCTCAATCATCTAATATTTTGGTTAAAGTTGTATCAAATTCAATCACCTTATAAGAGCACAAATCTGATTGTAAGAATGCCACTTCATTTTAGGCGTTGTATTCTACAATCATGGTTTTTAACTTTGGCTCTACATCTATCTTGATTTGATTGTTCAATCCTTTCCATGGTAACCACAACTGAGTAAAATCCATAGAAAACCATCCTCTTAGGCATTTCATCCATTCTCTGCTTAGAAGTAATCTGTATATTTCTAGAATATCAACCGCATGTATATCGATGATGTCTTAAATCTAGGGATCAATTATCAACTGTATTCTAACATCTTTCAACACCCCAATGACTTTCACCTCTATATTGTCCAATTGTATCACTATTCATTAAAGGGCTGAGGAGTGACTCCTAACCTTTGTGCTATCGATAGTGGCATAACATTACAAGAGGCTCCTGAATCAATTAAGCAATTCTGAAGATTCTTCCCATATATCTTGATGCTAAGAAGAAATAAGGGCACCTCAACCTTGAGTTTAAACATAGTTGGCAGTGCCTCTGAAGCATTGCCTTGTTGAGATACTGTCTTTTGAGGAACAATACTCATATTATGGGGTGCCTTTGCATGATCAAGAGTCTTTATGAGTGCTTCTCATTGATGTGGATGGTTTTGTAGCATGCCAAGCATGGACATGTTGACCTTTGTTTGTTTCAAATATTCTACCACACTATACTTTTCAGTAGACCAAGCAAGATTCTTCAATATTATTGGCATATTTCCTTGATTTTGGTTTTTTTGTCCTCCATACAGTGGCCTAATTGGTATTGGATTGTTACTCGCTCTCAGATCAGAAGGAGTTAGTTGTAATGCCAGATATTCCATCTGTCATAGGTTCTTTTCTACTTTACATATTGTAAGTATTTCAATTATCAGTACAAAAAGCAAACATCTCTTCATGCTAAATGTCTAGTTCTTGACTAAATGGAAAAGAGAATTCTTTGTTGGCTAATTGTTCCACTTGTACGTACTGTGTAGATGCATAAAATTTTAGTAACATAGCATTAAATTGTATAGGAGGCACATTGTCATTTTTTTGTGAATGCTGATTCATCTCTTGATTTCCATTGTAATATGAACCATCATTGTTGGGTGTGTCTTGACTATCATCATACTAATTGATGTCGACATAGTGAACAATATTGTTATTTTTATCTGTAAGAATGCTTGCATTATTCAAATGAGTGTTCCATTGTTGATTTTGTCTTTGGAAGCCGTTGTTATGATCAAAAGGATTGAAATTGTTTCCTCCATTGTTATTCCCTACATTGTTGTTCCCAACATTCTTGTTTCCACTAAAAATCCTATTATAGTTTTGACCATAATTGTTGTTGTAAGGACCAACATTATTTCTTTGGAAGTTGTTATTCTATCCTTGTGATAACCTTAAGCGAGTAAGCTCATTATTCATTTGTGACATGGTCTTCTTTATTTGACCAAAGTTGGAGGCAAAACTATTGTTTGCCTTAGCAGAAGCTGCTAACTTTTGCTCAAAGAAAGCAACTTTTGGAGGTTCAGACCCTAGATATGTTAAAGCAAGGTTTTGTAAAGTAGGTGCCTACTGTAATGGAACTGCATTCATAGGTATGAATTGGTTAGGCATCATAGGTGCTCCAATAGGATATGTTAGCATTATTGTAATAGTTTGAGTTGGAAGCATCAATCCTCCTCCATTAGGATTGGCTTTCTTAGTGAAGGTAATCGCTTCTACAAAGACTTTATCCAATGTGTCAATATTTGCTGCAGGAAGTCTTCTTAGAAAAATAGTAGTGAGATGGTCCATAACATTCAGATAAATTTGAATAGAAGCTTCAACTGTTATAGTGTATAGCATTTCTAACTTGTGGTACACCATATGAAAGCAATAGTTGAAGTGCAAAACCATCTCAACTGGGTCCCTTTTGATTGATATGAACTATTAATGTATCACAACTGGATTGATGAAGGTTTTGAATTGTTCCAAGAATAATTTCTCAAAAGTATCCCAGTCTCCAATACATCCAGGTCACAAATTAACATACCGATTAAAGGTAACTTCCCCTAAAGAATAGGGGAATAATCAAAGAACCACATTCTCGTTAGCAATCTACTTTCAGATGCAATTTTTTTAAAACACCTTAATGTGATTTTTAGTAGTTTGTGTATCTCCATAGATGAACCTTGGGAAAAACTTTTCAAGATTTTTAGAAAAATTATTGAGTACACCTATCAAGTTTATTGGCGAGTCTACATCATTTGCAAAAAAGGCCATCAGAGGATTTGGTGGAATGATGGATAGTTATTGTAGAGGTTGAACTGAAGAAGATGTTGAAATGTTGAATGGAAGTGGTAGAATATGAGGTATTCCTTTGTCACTACGATGTTTGGGAAAATTACTAAGTTTAAGGAACTTGTGTACACTGGCTGAAGATCTTAAAGCTTACTAAAATGGGGATTCTAGGTCAGGATCTTCCAGCTTGCATCAATTCTGGAAAAAGTGCACCTCTATAGAAGTAAACTTTCTCACAAAATAACGCGCACCTTGGAAGATAGCGCACCTAGCGCATTTGCATACTTGGCACAACTCAGAAGCTCAATTTTTTTCTAAATTTGTAAAAAAATTGTAGATTTTGAAATCACAAGTTGTTTTCTTCTATTTTGAATGTTGAGCGACCCTCCTTCTAGAGCCACTTCTATTTAGTTGTCATTTTGCATGATGCTTAATGATAGGAATCCTTTCAAACTCCTCTCTTGAAAAGTTGATCTGGGATCAACTCCAAGGTTTCGAGTAATCTTGCGACCTACTGGAATCCACTTAGTTGAAGATAAATGTGAGTATTCATGAGGAGGCCTTTTCTGGTTCATTAAACAATTCAAATAATATTTTTGAATTAGCTTTCAAAAAAATAAAATACACCAAAAGAAATATATTTTTCATATTTTTTATTTTATGATGAATGCAATCTAACAACACAACTATATGAATTCTTAATTTAACCAAGGGGTTAGTAAAGAAAATAACAAAGATATGGTAACAAGAAATTTAAGAAAATAACATGAAAGTAAAATCCTAACAGACATAAACTACAGAAACAATGCGTCTGTGAGTTAAGCCTTCAAAAAGATCAGTGGGTAACCAATGAAAGTAGGAGCAACGCTTCCTTAATTCCACTAATGCAATCATTGATGTGAACTCAGTATCCATAAGATGTTTCACTTTTCATCAAATTACAAGGCCATGGAAAGGGTACTCATGTGAGACAAAAAGTTATGCAAGAAAAATATGGTGATCTCTTCTTGAATTAAGTACGTTAGCAAAATTTGTAGACTAGTAGCAAACACTAGAATTAAAATATTGCACAACCAGAACAACACAATAAAATAATTGGCTCAATTACACTTCATGAACATACATCCATAAAATATAGCACACTTAGGAAAGAATCACTACACTCCAAAATGTGAGCACCAAGAGCATATACTATTGCATCAAAATAATGGCGGGTTGGAAGACATATTACATTCCTAAATTAATAAGAAATCTTCTCCTTAATTTGTGTTGAGAGTGAGAGATATCTTTATGCAAACATATGCTTCTAAACTAATAAAACAAATCTATTTATGTACAAACTAACTATCTAACTTTTGTTAAGTAGGACTCCATCCATATTTACATCATTTAATGGATGCATGAGTCTTTACATGTCTTAAAACAAAGAAAGAATGAGAAAATAAGAAAGAGAAAGCCACTAGATGATGTAGAGTCTTTGGAAGTGCCAAAAATAGAATCTCCATCTTCACTAAGTGTCTATAGGAGTTAAATAGCTATCAAAATGTGTTTCTGATGCATAGAAAGCTCTAAATTTGGAACTAGCAATTAACTATTGGCACAACTCTAAATTCTTCAAAATCTTCCAGAACACCACTAAAAAAGTGCACATGTGCAACTAGTGCACTTGGGCACCTAGCACACCTCAGAAGCAAGTTCCAAAAAATGCATAATTTCACTAAGTATCAAAATTGAAATTCTGGCTTCTGGGTTTTATTCATTTTTATACCAGATCTATATCTAGGTATTTTCCCTTGAATTTATCAATAATCTTAGTGACTTGAGCTGCATCTGGAAAATCTAAGGCTTCATATTTATCCTTCACTTTCTTCCTATAGTTTCCCACCTCGACACGAGTCTCCATAAAATCTCCTAATTTCACATCTAACTCTAATAAGACTTCTTCCATTCTGAATGCTTGCCATATGTAATCATTATTAGAAGCTTTTTCAAAAGTCATCTGAAATTGCTGAACTCTAACTTCTACCTTTATTAATTTATCCATTGCATCATCTTCAAAAATGTCTAAACATGCATCACTATAATGTTTCTGTACCTCCAAAATTTGCTCTTGCATTTGTTTCTTTAGCTTATGAATCTCCACATGTAATATTTCCATTACTTTATTGCCATCCAAAATTTTCTCTATCCAATCATCAATCTTATCTAATTCCTCTCTTGTATATACCTCCATTAACATCCAATACCTTTGCCTTTGAGCGACTGTAATGCTTGCAAGTCCTTGCCCTAGGTATGTACTTCATCCATCAAACCAAAATCTTGATTCAAAATGGCCACTAACCTATCTGCATTATCCTATATATGGTGTAGCAACTTCAGATTTCCTTGTATAATCTACACACCCTTTTCCTCAAAAATTTCTCACCATTTCTAACAAGCTTTCAAAAATGGGTCTAGCTATACTACATCCTTATCCCTTCTCTCTAGTGTTGCGTTCAAGGTTTCCTTGGGATTTGAAAGATCTAATGGACCAACAACTTCAATTAGATATCCTTTTAGGATTTCATTCTATCTCCAAAGTGTTATTAATTCTGCCTCATCCTATTCTAAGTGCCTAAACACTTCTTTAATTCCCATTGTGACCATCAACTTATTAATGTCCAACGTAGGTTTCCCAAGCATGAACTCCCTAATCTAATAATCTCTTGGAGTCAATTATTCAACATTTGTATGTGGAGGAGTGATAGTTATGTGAGCAAATAAGTCTTGGTTCTGATTACTCATAATAAAGGCTAATGCCCATACATCCTTTGGTGGTGACTTAGGTTTCCTAAGAACTTCAATCAATTCCATCCTATCCTCCTCCTCAGTAGAGAATTTCTACCTTTTGTTTCTAATGACTTCTTTCCTCAACGATCTTGGTACATGCTTTATCAGGGACTTACCTTTTGATGATGATCGAGTTTGTTCTACAATGCTCTTCCCTTTACCCCCCTCTATGGAGTCTTCTCCTTCTATGAGGGATCCACACCGAGAGCCTCTGTATCTGTGGAGTCCATTATCCTCACCTCTATGTCTTGGGAAGTTTTCTAAGGTTACTCACTTATTTTCCCTTCCTCTAACACTTTATTAGTGGATTCTTGTTGTGGCTCTTCCCCTTGTTCTACTTTAAATTATCCTTCTTTGGTGTCTACAGGGAGAGGGTTAGCTGATCCTTTATCTACACAAAATGTGACTTGAATAGGTGATGGTGGAGCTGCTTTGGATCCTTGTGTCTTAGGTGGAAACTAAATCCAATCCTCCTATTAAGGTTGATTAGTTGGAGTATCTCTTATTTTGTCTTTGACCAACTTAGTGCCAATGGGCATGAAATCAAAATTTGACATCTGAAAGACATCAGTGCCCTTATCCTCCTTCTCATTGATTCATTATTGTAGCTCATCTTTTGATGTAGTAGATTAAATAGGCTGCTCAGGAATAGATGGTGGCATAATTGTGGAGCTTCTTCTCTATTCTAACTCCATAGCTCTTGCAAGACAAGTCCTCCAATTTAAAGGAAGGTTACCCTCTTCATAATCATCATCCTCTTCTTCTTCTCCCTCTGGAATAACTTTCAGGACTGATGGGAAAGGAATCACTCTCCTAATGAGCTTTTGTCTCCTCTTGATCAAAGTTTTAATCTTTCTTCTCTTAGGAGTAGAAGTGGAGGCTTGTACCTCTTGTTGAGGCATATACACCTCTTATACTTCCATTTCAGCTCCTCCTTACTCTTCCTCTATTGGTGGCACCTAAGGATTATCCTAGGTCTATGTAGCTTCAATGTTTTCCAACCCTTGTACATTTTTTCCCCTGGCTGTGGAGGTGCTTGAGTTCCTTCCTCTTATGACTCAACTCATTGAGGAGAAGTCCTTTTCCTCTTACCTTTACCTTTCGAAGCCCTGTAAAATCCAACTTGTCTATCAAGTTGGTGCACTATTTTTTGTCTCATAGGGGTCTGAGCTGTAAATGTAGGCTTTGTGACCTTAGCTCCTCAACCTCTTGCTAGGTGGGCTTGAGCGTGGAAGACAACTACTTGGGGAATTGGATCCAACTTAAAATATCTTTTGATCTAATCCCTTTTCAACTTGATGACATTCCTAGCCATATGATTGATGTCTAAGTTTTCTTCTTTGTCAATCTCAGTGTTGGGACTAAAAATTGCATGGTCAATTTTGAGAACCATTGAAAAAATCAAGCCCTTAAATGCTTTTAAGTGAGATTGTACCCGGTTGTTAGTCTGAGGCCTAAGAGGTGTTTAATGTTTCTAACACCTTTCATTTAGTGCATCTATGTGTTCTATGAAGTTAAACTGACATTTCGAACCATTCTGCGAAGTCCCATTTTGAGCTAGTATCAAAATTTGCAATTATGCCCGTGTCAAATAGCGATCAGAGGCCCAGTTTGCATCTAAATTTCTCTTACCCAAGATTGTGTCATGACTAGTCACTTTGGGGATGATTAGTATGCATATTAGAGAACCTATTTTTCAATTTTCAAGTCTTTTCAAATCCGTTTGACTAGGTTTTGCACCCCCCAAAGTTGGTCATTTACTGTTTTGTGCATTTGTGTAGTTGTTCACAATTTTGGGAAGCCCTGTTCGGCCAATAATATCTTTGACCCAGTTGACCTAAGTGAATAATTTCTTTTTGCATTGTGTTCCAGGGGTCATACACTTCATATGTTCAAATTTTGAGATCATGTCGAATCCATTTGATCAGTTTGCTAACATGATCAAAAACCCAGTGTGCATTGTTTGGTTACGGCTAAGGCATCCAGATTGATTCACATCCTTGTTCGGCATGTTATAACTCTCATCCCGTGATTGGTGAGCCTAAATGGATTATATCATTGTGTTGTCTCCTAAAAATCCTTCAAGTATGCCAGTTCCCAAGTCATGATAAATCCATTTGCATAGTTTCATATGTCCGCACATTTGCCAAAAAATTACTTTTTGACACATTTCTTAGTAAAAATTTCCAAGTGCCTGTTTTCGGAAATTCGCCAAATGTGCCCTGTGATTCGTCAAGAGCCCAAACTATAGAATTCCATTCTCCTCATGGCAAAGAACCTATATCCCAGTTTTTAGAAGCCCAAGTGATCAATAACCTAGTTTATGATGCCGAATCCGAGCCCAGTTTATGTTTTTTAACATTGTTTGCTTGCAGGATTTTTAAAGTATGGATGTTCGGCAATTAAAATCTTTTGATTGGGAATTCTTCATGGGCTAAAAATTTGTAGTGTGATAAAGTATGCAGGATTGAACACTCATGCCGATTTTCATGGCCTGGTCACTTGATTGAGTTAGTTTTTAAGGCCAACTGGCGGGCCTCCGGACACAAATTCACACTTTGCAGGCAAGAAGTGAAATGAGTTTTCAATGGTCATCTTAGAGTTTCTTGTCTTTTCTGACATCCGAAATCACATGCATATCATTAGTATTAAGATGTGAAAATCATTGAAAACCATCAACCACTTGCAGAAGCTACTATTGTTGAAATTGATGTAAAGTTGGGACATGTAAAATATAAGTCACTCCATATCTTATATAAGAGTACATGCTGAAACAAAAGCACCAGACATAGCAAGGGAGCATTTACGCAATTGAGAGGAAAATCCAAGTTTCAAAGAGCATGTAGCCAATGCAAAAGAACAAAGCATCTCATGGCATAGAGATCAAGCTGCAGGGGAAGAAGTTGCTACCCACACATTCAAGGAATGAAGACATAAGAAGCCGCAGGCCTGCAAGCAAATAAAAGAAAGTTGCTCATGCGTCAAACAAAGGAAGTAGCCAACGTGGAAGGGCAAATGATATCAGCAAATAAAGAACAAGTTTTCTCACATAAAGGAGCAGGGGAGTCCACACATTAGAAGAACCTCCCATGGCATGAAAACAAAATTCAACACCAGTAGCAAAGTGAAAGGAGCCATTTTTTGAAAATGGAGAAGTTTGTGCATAAGAAATAAGAACAAAGACGCCTGTAAAGAGAGCCATCCACGCTAAATGCAAAGGAGTTTCCAGTGGTAAAATGAGCATTAAAAAAAAAAAAAACTCAGAGCCTCAGCTGTTATAAGAAGCAGATTTGCACAAGAAAAAAGCCTCATGCCATTGAAAAGGCAGACTTCAAGCTAAACCGCAGGAGTAGACAGGCAGTAAAAAGAAAACCCATGCGTGAGGGCAGATTTGAAACAAAAACCTCCACTTCCAGTAAAGAGGAGTCTGCACCAAACATAAAGGAAGCCTCAGCAGCAAATATCAAGGAGCCCACGTTTTTGGGGATAGCTCATGCCAAGAGCAGAGTTTCAGCGTCCCAAGAAGAATGTGGAACATGTTGAACAACATCTTGCACCAAGCTCAAATAAAGAAACCCCTCACGCCATCAGTAAAATGAACCTCGCGCTAAATGAAGAGCTTCAGCATATAAAAGAACACTGGGGAGGCATCTCCAAGCGCCGCCAATGACATATTATAGAGGAAGGTGCATAAGATAAACTTCTCATGCAAGGAACAGGGGATGACAGTTTTAAAATGATTATCCCACATGGGTCGTGGGAGGTTTGTCTAAGTCTTTAAATGCAATTTCAAACATATTGCATTGTGTCTTAAGAGAAAGAGCTCTTGGAAGCTCACACATGCGTAGGACCCCCAATCCGACCCAAAGGATGATGACATCAGCAGGATGAACATGACATAATTTTGATAGAACACGCATATCAGAAGGATGACGTCAGCGAGTTGCAGGCGACCGGAAAACTAAGAATCCGGCACCTCGCTACCTCGCTAGTCGGAAATTTCAAAAAAATCCGGCTAGCGACATAGCGAGGTCGCCGAAAAATTTCGAAAAACCGGCGAGATCCAAAATATTGCGTGGGTTCCATCTTAGTATCATCAACAAATCAGTAAGTGACACGTGTCACTCGGTCAAACCTCAGGTTGACCTGGATGGAATGAGATGGAGAAATATGAGATGTTTAAAAAATAATATTATTATTATTTTTCCCAAAAGGAAGTGACGTGCACTTTTTTTTAAAAAATTTGAAGGGGCTTATAAGCTAAAGTTAAAACTTTAGCTTATTTTAAATTTTGAAATTTAAAATTTTAAAGATGTGCAACCTGAACTTTCAACCGGAGGAGTGTTTTTTCAAATCAAGATTCTGGGCATTTCTGGAAGGCAAAGTATGCCTTATCATATATCGCTGGAATCGTGGGAATCCAAATTTTCCGATTCTGGGATCAGATTTTGCACAGGTATCAGTCAGTTTGAGCTACACGAGATTTTCTATCAGGTATCTAAAGTGCAACCATATTCATACCAGGAAGTTCAGATTTGTTTTTTGTCAAGATAATGACCTGGATATCAGTAGAAGGCAATAGAAATGCAGTTAGGGTCAAATTTGTTCTGATTTACTCAGTAAAAACTCATTTTCACTGGCTTTTTCATGGGGCAATCAGATTTTTTGGCAAGTAAAGGGTTTTCATCATTAGGCAAGGATATTTTGCAAGTTTGTTACAGATTAATGATGAAACAAAATCAGATCAGAAGGGATGATGGAAGGAAGAAGTTATTCAGTTACAGAGGATTGAATTTCAAGTGGACACTTGTCATCTTCAGAACAAATCCGGGAATTTTTTCTAGGCTATATCATTCTTTCTTCCTATCTTTGTATGGGTTCCAGTTTTTGGAAAGAAAAAGTTCATGGCTGTGATACCATTGGGGATTCTAGTTTTTGCACTGTGAGACCATTGGTTCCAGTATTTTGACATGTTTCCATGACTATGACACCATTTTCTTCAGCAGAACTCTCATGTGAACAGCATTGTAGAGATAATATAGATAGTTCTGAGATATTAGGTTGTTTCATGTTTTAATTTTATGCATCTGAATGTATAGTTTCAAGGAAAGGAATACATATGAGCAACAATTTCACTAGTTTTGTTTTGGTTCTTGTCTCCTGTCTCAGCAATCTGTAAGTCTTATGTGGTTTTGGAACAAAGATTTGAGACCCATTTGCATCCCTTTCAGATTGTATGTTTGATGTATTTTGCTGTTGGACCAAAGGGCCAAGTAAATGCTCAATATGTTTAAACAAGGTTACTGGTTGTTTGAGAAGGATATTTTGTGAGAATGAGACCTAAATGAACACTGATGTCTGAATCACAAGGTGGTTGGATAGATCTGATGTCTATGAGATACGCCCTGATGTCACAGATGTATGTTTTGAATTCATGGAATTGCCCAATGGAGCAGGCACTGATCAGTTATAGGATCACTGGTTATACTATTGCATCTTTGAGGTTTTGTTGAATCAACATCTTTAATCAAATGAATTTCCCTTTCATGTTGAAGAGCTCTAGACAGAATGCCCTCACTCAGCTTATGAATTTCATTGTTTTGCATCTAGCTACTGCAGATATACGTTATTCCATAAGTTATTAGGAGAAATAAGGGTTTCTATCTGCTTTGAATTAGATTCAGTGTATGCTTTGACAACTGGTACCATATAAGGAATCTAGAGGTTCACCCGCCTAGGTTTTGCAGAGCCTGAAGTAGAAGAAGGGTCATGCCTTATAGTTGGCCTGGTGTCTGAATGGATGTGTTGATAATGGGAGTTAGCTGCCCCTAGATGCATCTTGTTCTCATCAGGGTAATTGGAAATAGGTAACATTTTCAAACACCAACACTCAGCATTGATGGTAGGCTAGTCACCAATCTTGTCCCTATTGAACAATGGATTGAGAACATCGTCTATATCTTGATGCATGATCTTCAAAGGGATCTTTAGTTTCAAGACACTTCTTGTCAAATAGATAGTCATCCTACAATAATCCCTTATATAGATATCATAGTCATCTACTGTGTTCATCTAGTGATCCTCAATTGCTTCTTTATGCAGGAATGTCTTGCCAGCCAAGTATTGTACTCTTTTGATGTTATCAAAATAGAGACAAGGAGAATTAATATTCCAAGGGATACTATATCTTGATGCATGATCTTCAAAGGGATCTTTAGTTTCAAGACACTTCTTGTCAAATAGATAGTCATCCTACAATAATCCCTTATATAGATATCATAGTCATCTACTGTGTTCATCTAGTGATCCTCAATTGCTTCTTTATGCAGGAATGTCTTGCCAGCCAAGTATTGTACTCTTTTGATGTTATCAAAATAGAGACAAGGAGAATTAATATTCCAAGGGATACTAATCCCATTTAGGCTCAAAAGATGGGATATCTTATCTCTGAACTATTGGTAAATAGATTTGTTCTTTATGATTCTGACTCTTAAATGCCCAAACTATACAAAATATCTGATTACTAACAGTTGAAAAGTTGCTTTGGAAAAGGCTAACTTTTCTCTGAATTAATATTTACAACTCCCTATTATGGATTTGCAATGAATTATGTTTTGTTCCTAAAACTTATATGGGATGTGTTCTTGACTTGAGAATAGGAGAGGTAAAATCAAGCTAGGCCTAAACAGGATCTAACTCAGGTAAGAAGTAATATCTAAAAAATTAGTTAAGTTCGTGAACCCCACATCTTATGAACTCACAAAGATTAATGACTGAAAATGGCCTAATAACTAATACTATCTAATTCAACTAGAATCTATGCTACAAGGAAATAAAGATTAACTGGAGGGAAAAACATCTAAGAGGTTTCTCTTTGAACATGCCATGACACTACTTATCACATCCATTTGCTACTTTGAAATAGGGGAATGAAACTCCATTCCTTCCTTGCTTCAACTCATATTAAAGAGAAAAAATGTAATTAACAACCAACAAAAATGGAATAGAAAATAATTGATACAAAATACCATTCAATTGACTCTGCAACATCAAGTACTTCACACCAAAAATTAGCCGACCTTTTATTAATCTTTCAATTTCATACATATAAGATTCTGAGATGACTGTTACAATAGAAGTTCAATTAGTTCATCTCCTCAAAAGAATGACAAATGGCAAGAAACTAGTTTGTCATATTATAATGATTACATCATAAAATAAAAGAAGTGGCATATGGATCATTTCACCTTCTTTCCCTTTTCAAATTTTCCCCTATATGCCTTATCAGTGACAATAGGCACATGTATATTGGTGTATCTGAAGAGCCACTTAGAATGCTCCCTAGCCAACTCCTTCACAATGTTCAATCAATCTTGTAGTTCCTTTGTGGCCACATGTATGCATTCGCTAAGTTTTTGGAGATTTTGCAACTCTTTTCTAGATTACTAGAGGATATATTTGTCAAATTATCTATGAATTTGGAGAAATTCTCTTGCATGATGGTTATTCCAATGAGTCCTTTCCATTGGCCACTAGTCTACAAATCTATATGTAGTCCCCTCATGAGCTTAAAATTTTTGTCTTGGTCCTTCTTTACTTTCTCCTCTTTTTCCTTAAGTCCTTTCTCTACTAACAAGATCATTTTTGATTTGAATTGCATGCTCTAAATCCATTCGAACAAGGGCTCATCTTCGGCCAAAGTATTTCTATTTGCCAAGATGTTATCCTTCTCTATTTCTAATCTCAAGATAACATTGCCAATTTGCCCTATAATAGAGACTCCCTCCAATTTGGCTTCCCAATCCAACCCTTACCAATTTGACCAAAGTGCCTATCTTCCTAAAGTTGAGAGATAAGGGCTTGAACCTCGAAAACAATAGGATTACTTGTTACTAACATTCCAGAGATACTTTCCAGTGGAGTGACCAATTGTCTAATAAATCTATTCAGTTCCTCTATCTTTGCCTTCATCCTAACCTTTGACAACTTGAGGCTTTCCAGTTGTCCTTCAATTACTTCATTGGTTGACTTCCATAAGCCAACCTTGGTGTCATGTCTAGCCTCTCCAAGATCTACTGAGTGCATAGTGAAATTATCCATGGTCATATCTTCCATTCTTCCATCCTTGGTGGGCTTCGCAATCTCCATTGTTAGGTGCCTAGTTTCAAGATCTTGTCCAAGGATAGACAAGGTCTTTTACTTTTTGACCTTACTCAAAGCAGACCCAGAGTGAATTGCAAGAGATAAGTCATCCTTGTTTGGAGCACCTTCATCTTTCCTCTTCCTATTCTTTTCCAAAGTGTCCTCCAACCAGGAATCTATGCCTATCACTTTGAAGGCTATCCCAAGTGAGTCTATGCTAAACATCTTCTTCTTGACTGGAGTAATTACCATCACAGTCCAAGATAAGGGGTTGTTTAGGGCCTGAGAAATGAGATTGGAAGAGCTCTAGCCTTTCTCCACCTCTAAGGTTTTCTTAGTTGCCTAATCAAATTCAGTAGATTTACTACTACTACTCTTTCCATCTCCCAAATCCACTATCTACACTGGGGAGCTACTTGGTTGCAGAAGTGTAGTGCTTACTTGTAGAACTAGACTATGATGAGGTGAGGGAACTAGAGTGACATGAGGAGAGGAAACTAGGGTGGTATGAGGAGGGGGAACTGGGGTGATGACACTATCTTTTGGCTCCTCCATCTTCTTCTTCTTAGCCTTGGTTTGGGTTCGAATAATTGGGAGGGAGCCATCATGACAAGTCTTAGCCATGGGGATGTTCTTGTCTGGAGGTTGGTCACCTCCCCTTGACGGTTGAAATAGTCCTTGAGTAATTGCCAAGGTTACTCCTGCTATGCCACGTTGAGAGGAGGAAGGAGCTACAGCTGTTGGAGAAGCTTGAGTTGATGTGCTTTTACTTCTACTCCTCCTCACAGTAGTCCATTCGACCCACTTTTGAATTCTTTTGTTGATTTGAGTCATCATGATATCTAAGTCCTCCTCAACATCCTTGTAAGGCTCTAAATTGATAGGAGTGATTGTTAACTTAGTTAGATATGTATTACTATACATATGTTGCCCATCATCCTCCAATCCTTCGACATCAAAATTGATATTATATGTTTTTATTTGCTCCACTGTGAGCCTGACGAAAGCACAATCTTGACTTTCAAATTCATCTCTACAATTTTCCCAATAATCCTCAACAGTGTTAATGTGTTTGATCATACTCCCAATCTACAACAACTCCCTAGCATATTCGGTCAGATCAAACATAGGTCTCAGGACCTCATACATCTCCAATTTTTACCGCATTTCAAACACTTTAAGCATATTGTTTGCATTAGATTGGGACTCATAACTGAAAGCTCGTACTTTCATAGGGAACTCATATCCCTTCTTCTTCAAGCTCTCACTCAACACATTCACTTGGATCACTTTCCTCATGATCTCTATCAGCATGATCATGTCACTCGGATATCCAACTAGCTTCAAGGGGAATCCATCGAAAGCTGCAAGGCACAAATACGAGAAAGATGAGAACTGGATAAAATAAATTTTGAATTGACTAATAGCCACCATTTCTTCTGGGTTGAATCTCCTCTCTGGGCATCCTTGGAGCTCCTTGCAAATTCTCATAGTGAATGCATTATTAACCTAGACATACTCTGCATAACTATTTTACAATTGCAAACATGGATAGAACTCATAACACTTCACATCATCGGGAAAATTTTCTATCCTTGGGAGGCCCCATCATAACTGTAGAGATGTTAGCATGTAAATTAGAAAGGAAGACATATAGAAGGTGTTGTATAACTTTGCAACACTGAGAGCATTGGAAAGATTTTCACTTACCTCATGAGCCTAGTATATATATTGCGTATCTAAACAAATAACTTGTACCAAAAAGAAATATTTTTCAACATAATTTAGAGCTTCTACCTCACCTTTTAGTCTGTGTAGGAGAACCAACATATCTACAATCTTAGATTTGAGATTAGTACCAAATAGAGTATTAGGGACCTTACTCTTGGCACTTCATGGCTTTTGAAACTCAGAGACTGCTCCTCTCACTGTCAAATTCGAAAGCTCTTCCCATTTTGGAACTTGGAGGAAATTTACAATAGTTTGCCTATTAATGGAGATTAATACTATATCATATAGTAACACAATCTATTTGGTATCCAGATTCTAATTATTTATGCATTCATAAATCAATTCTAGAGCTTGGACTACCACCAAGAAACCTATTGCTTCCACTAGTCCACATCCTCAGAGCTTCTTAGTTATGGGATGAATCGGCTCTAATTTTAGCCTCTTTTGGAAGTCTTGCATATCATAAAAATAGAGTGAAGTATCCATGAAATTCTGCAATGTGGACTTGATTCCATTCATTCCATCAAAACCCGCAAACTTGGTTGCCATTCTATCTGGTAATGAAATAAATTGAAATTTTGAATCTAGAAGAAGAACTGAATATTGAATTCACAATTACAAGTTATTTGAAAAAGTTGTGCAACTTAGCAAAATAATAGTTCAAGAAAAGTGGTAGTTTGAATAAATGTTATGTTTCCATTTATATAGGAGACTCAATTCACCCGTTAATCTTCAGGATTCACACCACACGAATGAATTAAAGGATAAATCCATTGAAACAATAAATATGGGAGCTCTAGTAGATATTTCAATGTCTTTTCATTGTTTCCATTGGCCTAATGGTAACTTTCCATTCTTTCATATTACTTTCCCATTTCCCTTTAAGTTTTAGAAAATTAAGAACATAGCACTCCATAAGGAAATATCTGCCTAGTCGAATTCTGCTCAGTAGACCTTTCTTGTAATAGTTAGATTGTTTCCACTATCATCTTAAGATGTTTTTTGTACAATCTGTGGGTCCAATCTACTTACAAAGTCAATTTTCTTTTGAATGGAGAAAATCATCCTTATGGGCTGGAAACCCGCCGAGGAGAAGGCAATTTTCATTTCTTCGCCTAGGCTTTCTTTTAAACTTTATCCTTTGAGTTAATAATTCCTTTGGGTTTGGAGAAGTTTAAAAGGATTGCAAAAGTTGAAAGGGTCACACTTTGTTGTTTCTTTCCCTTTACAATTGCCTTTGGTAGAAAATGGACTTCATGGGTTGAAAACCCGCCAAGGAGAAGTCAATTTTGAGTTTTTTTTGCTTAAGATGATTTTGGGCATTGTGATCAATCTTGAATGTTTCCCAAGGTAGTGTATCATAGTTAAAATAGGAATTTTCCATAAGATATCTCATTATCCTCTTACTTGGATCCGTAAGCATCATTTGTTGCTCTTCGCAAGAAATTGCCTTCATGGGTTGAAAACCTGTCAAGGAGAAGGCGATGCTCAATTTTTTGCAAGCTTCTTCTTTTCATTAAAAATATGATAAGCCATGAGCAAGCTTAGATTTGTGAATAATTATTGCATGTTGCAAGAATCTCCATCGGATTAGGTATTAAGCTACCTGCAAGACTCACAACATAAAGGAAAACCACCCAACTATTAATTGTGGGGGAAGGAAAAGATGAAAAATTTGATGAAGACTCCTTCCACCTAAGGTAACTTAAAACTAGACTCAGACATATCTAGACTTGACTGAGAAAAGAAATTCTCCACTTTTGCAAAATGGTTCAAGGGTAAAAAGTGGGGCAACAGCTGGCTCTGATTGGGGACTTGGGTAGACTATACCCAAGCAAGAAATCCAAGATCTCTAGTTTCACAAAAATAAAGGTGGCTACACAACAAAACTAATGTAGAAAAAACAAAGAAGCAAAAGAAAGAAGGGAAAACTAACTAGGAAAACACGGAAATGAACTAAACATAACTATAATACAATACAGGGGTTGCCTATTTTTTGTTTGAAATTTGATAAAGCTTCAGATCCTGACCATTATAGGTTAGACATAGCACTTCACCATATTGATAAGCCAATTTGAATGAATTATTCTTGAACGCTTGATGAATTTGAATGGGCCTTTCCACAAGGTATCAAACTTTTTATGCATACCCTTTGGAGCTCTTCACTTATCCCATAGTAACACACTGTCTCCTACCATGAATTTTTTTAGTCTCACCCCCTTATCAAACAAACTCATCACTCACATTTGGTGTTGTGTGATGTGATCCACGATTTCTTTTCTTTCCTCTTCAAGCTTGCTCACGTACAAAATCCTCTTTTCTAAGCCATCTTTGTAGATATCATCTTCAATTACTATTCTATGTTTTTTTGTAGCCAATTCCAAAGGTAATGGGAGGTTAGTCTCATTTCCATAGACTAATTCAAAAGGAGACATACTAATTTCCCTCTTAGGTGTTACCCTATTTTCCCACCATGCCTCATGAATTTTCTTGTGCCAAGTTTTTTGATTATCTGACACCAATTTCTTGACAATATTCATCAAATTCTTGTTACTAGACTCGGCTTGACCATTTCCCCATGGGAAATAATTAGATGAATGATTGACTATGATTCCATGCTCATAGCAAAAATTGGTAATCTCAATTGAAGAGAAATTTGATGCATTGTCCATCACCAATTTGATGGAAATACCAAACCTAACCAGTATGTTTTCTTTAATGGATTCACATACTACTTTAGAAGTAGTTTTCTTAGTTGCTTTGGCTTCCACCCACTTAGTAAAATAATCAATTACAGTTATTACATATTGGTGACCAACACTAGATATTGGGTTAATCAAACAAATGAAATCAAGAACCCATTGTTGAAAAGGCCCCTCGATGATGACAGGCCTTAGCGACAACATGACTAATTGAGGATGTCCAGCGAACATTTTACATTTTTCACATTTAGCCAACTAGGAATTGGCATCCTTGAACATTCCTAGCCAATAGTAACAATGTCTTAATATTTTAAAAGCTGTGACTGAGGATGAGAAATTCCCTCCATAGGCCTCATCATGAAATGTTTTCAATAGCTTTTCTTGTTTTTGTTTGTCTACAAATTTGAGGAAAGTTCCATCTATGGCTTTTTAAAACAATTTGCCATCCCAAATTACATACTTGGCTACTTTCAATTCAAGATCTCTCCTTTGTCTTATAGTTAGGCCCTCTAGACATTCTCCATATGTTAGAAGATAAGTAATATTCTTCAACCAAGGATCATGAAGACCTACAACCAAAACTAATTTCTTTTCTCCCAATTCTTTTGATTCTCCAACAATCTTGTTTTTTGCAATCACTTTGCACAAGGCATTACCCCTTACTAACTTGGTAGGTTTAATTTCTATATCACACTCTTGTGTCTTTTCTATCCATGTTCTTTTGGCATTACATCCTACATCCTGCTATGTTAACACACTTTTTACTACTACATCTAGGACATAAACCATAGAATGCAAACGAAAAATATGAAATCAATTTTTTTTAAGTGCTCTGACTACTACAAAAGTATGTTTCTCAATTTGTGAGTACTTCAACTCATAATTTTTTAGGGGTATGCTCATGAAAGTTATTGGGGCATGTATCCCTTCATCATTATCTTGCATAAGTATTGCCGATAAAGTGTGTTCAGAGGCATAATAGTAAATGATGAAATCTCACTTATAATTCGGGTGGCATAATACTGGAGCATTATCAATAGTAGTTTTTATATTTTGAAAGGTTGGCTTTCCTGCCTCATTCCATTTAAAATTTGAATTTCTTTTGATCGTGTCTATGATACACTTAGTAGTTTCTAGAAAATCCAATACAAACCTTCTGAGGGAATTCACTTGCCCAAAGAATGATTTAACTCCTATTTTATTTGATGGTAGGCTCAATCTTCAAATGGCTTCAACTCATTTGGGATCAATTCTAATACCTTCTTAAGAAACTATATGACCAAGGAGCTTTCCCTCTGTCACACAAAAAATGGACTTTTTGGGATTAAGTGAGATTCCATGTTCCCAACACCTTTGCAATACCTTCCTTAAATCTTCTATGTGATCTTTTTGTTGGAAATAATCAAGACTAGCTAGGTTACTGAGAGTGGAGGGGCGAATCAGTAACCTCAAAACTTTTGACAAATTTAACACTTAATAACATAATCCATTCACCATTAATTGATCTAATCTACTGCTTGCATGAGAAATTGAAAGTACAAAACACTTTGAACACAATATTTGGTGACCCATAAACCTTCCAAATAGAAAGTAAAATTAGGGTGGCGATGATACCCACAAAACTTTAACACTGTAGTATAAAGTTGGCCTGTTAAGGCTTACAATGATCACTTCTGATGATCTACCCTATTAGGAGCAATTAGGACTGCTAGGTCCACCTTGTTAGAGGTTTTACAAACATACAATGAAGTATGTACTCAGTAAAGAGATTTAAGAAAAGACTGTTAAGTCTACCTTGTTAAAGGATTTAAAACTGATTCACATGTTAGGATGAAACAATAGATCTAACTTACAAATGAATTGCTGATTTAGATCCTTGAAATGCTGATCACCTCTTTTTGATAGATGTAACTTGACTGTTCTTGATTTGACCTTGCTATGCACTTTGCTCTACTACTGATTCACATTCGCATACTTATCATCACATTCACTTTCACTCTTCTCAAAACATTACTACTTCATACTTGGGTATGATACAATACATTACATATATACCAACCCACTTCTCATAATTACAAGGTCGGCCAAAACACAAGTTAACACCAATATTACTAAGTTGGCCCAAATGTAGAAACTCGAGTTTTGTAAGCTAATTTGGTGAATTTTTGATACTCGACGTCCACTGCATTACTTGGCATCATCATGCATTTAGTAGAAGTAGAGGCTTGGTCCATACTAATCATTCAACATAGCTTCAAACTTGGCAAGCATTGGAGACTCGGTAGATATAGTGTCACTCGGTAGAAATTGAATTCCATGTTTACCATGTCTACACTCAGTAAACACTACTCATCTCATCACTCTGTTAACACTAGCTTTACCTCACAAGAACTAATGACTCGATGGACATTGTGAAGCTTGGTAACCACTAAAATACTCGATAAGAACTGAACTGCTTGGTCTGAACTGCTAGATTTTGCACTGCCTGTATTCACTTGGTAGCCATTGGAATGCTCGGTGTGAATTGTGAAACTTGGTAATCAATGAATTACTCGATATGAAATGGAGAGCTTAGTACTCATACAAAATCTGAATAAGTGCTGTCACTTATAACAAACATGATTTAATGCCAACAATCTCCCCCTTTGGCATTAGTGACAAAAACACTTATTAGCCAAAACTTATATACAGTGACATGCTAATTTTGATTTTTTTTGATTTTTCAAAATTTGTCTTTGTAATTCTGTTGTATATACATTTGCACATATCTCCCTCATACATTGTACATATTATATCAAGCATAATATCACACTGTATATACAAATATTTCTCCTCTTTATATACATGTCTCTCTCCACAAATATATCTTCTTCATATATATATATATATATATATATATATATATATATATATATATATATATATATATATATATATATATATATATATATATATATATATATATATATATATATATATATATATATATATATATATATATATATATATATATATATATATATATATGTCTCTCTCTCCCCCTTTTTGACAATAATGCCAAACATTTATACACAATCTACCTATATAGAGACACCAAAATGAGAGAGAAACTCATAATGTACCTTAAGAATAAGATTTAAGGTCTTGTCCCAGTTTTCTTGCAGAATTTGGCAGGTTTGAAATGCAACTTGGATTTTTGTTGAGAGTTCAATCATATGATCTGTAATTGAGAAATTGTTGTCATGGATCAATGTTTTTGAATAGGCAATATGCTTCTGCATTGTATCCATGATAGGAAGGATCATGTTTTGGATGTTTATAAGTGTAGACCAGATCCTTACTTCCTCTCTCAATAACTCTGCCTACATATCGGATAGGAATCTGACTCTCATGTGATGTGCAGAGCTTGAACTGGGGTCAAGCTGCAACTTCTGAGCACTGGCCTTTAGATCCTCATCAACCTTACTTAGTTTTCCCTTTTTTTCTTTTTTATACTTGTTAACATCACATAGCTTCACAAAAAGAGATGTTATATTTGTGAAAGAATTTTCAAGATTTTCCAAAATTGAGGAGAGATCTACCTGATGTATGGCTATCTGCTGAGAAATGTGCTCAAGCACTTTATTGTCAAACTTTTTCTTTGCTTTCTCTATAAGCTTATCCTAGCCACTAGAGTCCTCATTGAATTTATTCACTACCTCTTCTAACTATAACAAAATATGTTGAGATGAATCAACATCCATACCTATAACCTCTGTCAAGATATTCTTGGCACTCTCTATAAGTTGAAATTCTCTATCTCTTTCATCTCTTAGCTGCTTCTGCTTGGCCTTGTTCTCAAGAAGCTAACTTACTAATCTCATTTTCTCTATAGTAGCATTATCAAAATCTAACTTGGAGATTTCAATGTCCTTGTCCAGATCAATATCTTCCTTAATTTCCTTTCTACTAATCAAAAGTTTTAGTGGTGTCTTTGGTTTAACTTTTGAACTTAATGCCTTAAATTTGGAAATAGAAACAATGGTGGAAATAGTAGGGCTTATAGTAAAAACTTGTATAGTGCCTACTGATGGAATGCTAATTGGAGAACTAAAAGAATCCAAAACTGATGTTCTTCCCAAAATTGATGTAATTATAGGTGGAATGCTGATAGAAGTATTTACAATAGGAGCACCTACTAGAGCACACAAAACTGAAGTAGACAAAATTAAAGAGTCCAAAATTGTAGAAATAGATGCTGCAGTTACTATTGATGACCCTAACTTGGGAGTTGAAGAGGTGGGAGGTTGCAGCTCGGTAGATGAAGTGGTACACACTTCCATTAGAGATACCTGGAGCTGAGAGGGAGTAAAGAGTGATTGGGCAGATGATGTATCTATTGTGGTCACAATCACACTTGTTGAAGCTGTCTCCATGCTTGATGATGTTGCAGTTATTACTGGAGAGTGAGGAAGGAAGGCTATGACAACTGCTACTATCCTAACTCAATCACTTTCTTCTTCTTCTTCTTCTTGCCTATCTTCCTCTTTAGCTTCTTCCTCTTTCTCTTCTTCACCATCCTTCATTAATTCCTGATATTCTTTGGCATCAATTGTGACACAAGGAGTATTGTCTTCTTCATTATCTTCATCCTTATCACTGTCATCATCATTGATTTCAACAAGATCCTCACTTGGCTTGTGAAGATGGAACACATTCTTCCATAATTTTTTTATATTCTTCACAACATACTCAACATCTTTCATTAAAACAAGACAAGTATTGAATTTTAGAGTCATTAATTTGCTTTCATTGTCTTTTAATGCTTTCTTCACCTTTGCATTTGTCAAGTTGGGCACCAAATGCTTTAGAGTTTGAGCAAAAATATCCTTGATAGTCTAAATGGTGTTATCCCATCTAACCTTGACCTTATCTAACAAAATTTTAGGGACTTGTGAAGCAAACTGATTAGGAGAGAATTTCCATCTACCTAACTTATCCATGATTAGATCTTCAACCTCTTTCTATTCAGTTGGAGTCTTGGTTTCATATTTGAGTGCCTTGAAGTTATTTATTCTAGCACCTTCTCTCAATTGTTTCAATCTTTCTTGGAATGTGGGAGAAGGCTTATTAAACACAACTTCATTGCCTCCTTTCTTCTTGGATCTCCTTGTGAACATAGCTGTAGAGGGCTTGGGTGGCTTGGTGATAATCACCTTGCCTTTCTTTCTTACAGGCTCTTCCTCCTTTTATGATTCCTCTTCTTCATTCTCAGATTCTTCTTCATCTTCACCTTTGCCCTTAGTAAGCATAAGAAGGGTATTTTCTATTTTTAGTTTTGAAATCCTCCTCTTACCTTTATTTACCGCTTGTGGAAGCTTAATCTTAAGTTCTATTCTAGCTTTGGCTTCATCATAAGTTCCAAAGATAGGTGCCTTTGGATCTACAAGCTCATTTTCTAGGGCTTCAATTATGTGCTTTGTCTCATCAATATTAACATCATAAGGAAGAGGTTTTACCCATACTATTCTAGGCCTTACTGCTTGAATGTACACTCTATCACAATCAACCATAAAATGGACATCATCCTTGTAGTCTTCAACTAATTTTTGGGGAATCTGGAACATGTTATTCATCGTTTCCTTAAATGCTTCAAAATAATTGTCCATGATACTGTCAAAATTTTGACCCATTTCAGCTATGAACTCATTAATCTGATACAAAATTGGTGTGTCCTTCTTCCATACGATTGTGCCTTTGGAGGGGAAAAACTTTTGAACATAAAAGAACAAACAAGTCAATAGAGAACCAAATTTGCATGAATTATTCTTCGAGGTTTAGATGCTTTCCATATTCTTATTCAATTGTTTCAACATTAAATCTGCTAAGTCATATTCCAAATTCTTCTTAACAACCTTGTATGGTAGCTCAACAGCTTCACACAACACACTATTGAGTCGACTAGAGCTGTAAATCTTATGAGAAATAATATGAATTCCAAATCTAAGTTCCACATTAGATACATTGGTAATTTTCAATCCTTTGGTGTCCCATTCAGCTAGGGTTTTCTTTTGAAGCTCATCCCAACCTAGGGTTTTCATGACTTTAACCTTGTTAAGCATAGGAAGTCCAACAATACGATGACTCATCTTCTTCATAATCAAAATTGGCTACTCTTACCACAATTGACCATTATGGACTTGGCTCAAGATATATCTAATCCATTTAATCTAAAAATTTCATGGCAGGTGCAGAATACGGGTTAATCCTTTCTCCTCTAGGTGTTTATGCTCGGGCTTAAGAGTTCCATCCACACAGAGTTCACCTAGGGCACTATCCATTTATAGGGTTCCAATCTCTTGTAAAACACATTTGAAATGAGTTTGAATATCATTGATAAGGAGTACCTTTGGTGGAATTTGTGACTGAGCTCCATTGGGGTCGAGGGATTCTACAATCCTTGGCACCAATTTGAAATTCAAAGCCTTGCACTCAACACCTTGCACCAACATCTCTGATCCTTTCTTTGCATTGCTACTGCTACTAGTGGATGCCATGATCACTCAGTAAGCTAGGAGAATTCTTCCAAAAACTTTGCTGCAAATTATGCTCAAGATCGCTGGAGTGCTCTACAAATCACTCTACTATGAATATATTGAATTTGTTATGGAAATGAAATCAAATCCTATCTTTTGATGAAAATTTCCCATTAATGCTTGGTATGATGAGAGCCATAATGACATAGTGCTTGACAAGTTCTCATCCACTAGCTATGTAGATTTCTCGGTAGAGCCTTGTAACTCGACAACTAAACAAAAACTTTGTTACTCCGGACCTCGCTCGGTATGACCCAACCTTGCTTGGTGAATACTGATGCTAAACTTTTGTGATCCCTCTGTATCTAGAATACTGATTTGGATCTTTACTTCCTTCCAATTGGAACTATTTAAGATATGACCTTGAAAATATAGTTCTAGTTCTTCCTTAGGAACTTAATTGGGAATGATGGAGTCACCCACTTATTGAGTGACGTGACCATCATCACTTGAACTAGTTTGCTCGGTAGATTTGGGAATCCACTACTATCTCATTTGCTTCCTGATGTTATTAGTTTTTTCTTTCTTTTCATCTTCAACTCTACCTATATTCATACAATTCTTAGCTATATGACCAAGTTCAGTGCATGTGTAACATCTTATGGTAGTATTGTTTCTTGTCAAGTGATGCGTAGCACAGTTTATGCCAATGTGTCCATATTCTCCACAGTAATGACATCTACACCAAGTATTGTAGTCCCAACCAAATATTGCCTTTACAATTTGTTCAGCTAGATTGAATGGTTTAGATTTGCATTCAGATGCCTTGTGACCTTGTTTCTTGCATTTGTGACATTTGCCTTCAAACTTTGGTTTCTCCTTGCATTCATTAGCTTTATGACCATGCTGACTGCAATTGTAGCATTTTCCATTGAATTTTTCCTTTCTATTACTCCAAAATTTGTTTGACGTATGAACTAACTTACCACAGTAATTGCAAGTAGGTCTTTGATTCCTTTGAGCATTTTTTTTGGAGGATTCACCTTCTTCTTTGTATCCAAGTCAAGCTTTTCCCTTTTGCCTATAAAGATTTTGCTCATTTTGCTGATTCAATTAATCCATGCCTACTTGGGATTTCATTATTCTTTCATTGAGTTGCTTCTTATAATTTAGATCAACTTTCAACCTTCCATTGATTTTCCTTTCAATGTCTAAATCATTCCTTAACCTTTCATTTTCAGATCTCAGACTCATGATTTTTTCATTTGCATTAGAGAGCTGATTGATAAGACTTTCTTACTGAAGGGATTGATTTTGAGTCTTATTGTTCCTTGCCTCCAAGTCTTCTTTTCCCTTATTTCTCTATTCCAAAATTTCACATAGTCTTATTGTCTGAATTTTTGTTCTCTTTTCATTTTTCTTACCTCTTCTTGTAGGGAGCTATTCCTCTCTAGGAGTTCTTTGATTGCATAATTTTCTTCATCTAAACTGCTTGATGGGAAAAAGTCTTCAATCTTCTCTTCAACATATTGGTGGTCATTAATCTATTTTGCAAGTTCCTTCCTTCTTTTTAGGGATTGGGAAAGATGGTCTTTTGCCTCATTGAGTTGAGTTATGGCCATCTCCAAATCTAGCTTCTCATTATCAATAGCTTTGTCAATTTTGAATATCTCCATTGTCCTTGATCTTTTCTCAAGCTGTCAAACTTTATCTTGACAACCACAAAGCTCTGATACCAATTTTTGGAAATAATCAAGACTAGCTAGGTTAGTAAGAGGGGAGGGGTGAATTAGTAACCTGAAATTTTTTGACAAATTTAGCACTTAATAACATAATCCATTCACCATTAATTGATCTAATCTACTGTATGCACGAGAAACTAAAAGTACAAAATACTTTGAACACAATAATTGGTGACCCAAAAACCTTTCAAATAGAAAGTAAAACTGGGGTGGGGATGGTACCCACAAAACTTTAATACTGTAGTATAAAGTTGGCCTGTTAAGGCTTACAATGATCACTTTTGATGATCTTCCCTATTAGGAGCAATTAGAACCACTAGGTCCACCTTGTTAGAAGTTTTACAAACATACAATGAAGTATACACTCAGTAAAGAGATTTAAGAAAAGACTGTTAAGTCTACTCTGTTAAAGGATTTGAAACTAATTCACCTGTTAGGATGAAATAGTAGATCTCACTTACAACTGAATTACTAATTTAGATCCTTGAAATTATGATCACCTCTTTATGATAGATGTAACTTGATTGCTCCTGATTTGACCTTGCTATGCACTCTACTCTGCTACTGATTCACATTCACATGCTTATCATCGCATTCACTTTCACTCTTCTCAAAACATTACTACTTGATACTTGGGTATGATACAATACATTACATATATACCAACCCACTTCTCATAATTACAAGGTTAGCCAAAACACAAGTTAACATGAATATTACTGAGTTAGCCCAAATGTAGAAACTAGGGTTGTATAAGATGACTTGGTGAATTTTTGATACTTGACGTCCACTGCATTACTTGGCATCATCATGCATTCGGTAGAAGTAGAGATTCGGTCCATACTAATCACTCAACATAGCTTTGAACTCAAAAAGAATTGGAGACTCAGTAGATATAGTGTCACTCGATAGAAACTGAATTCCATGTTTACCATGTCTACACTCGGTAAACACTACTCATCCCATCACTCGATTAACACTAGCTTCACATCACAAGAACTGATGACTCGGTAGACACTACGAAGCTCGTTAATCATTGAACTACTCAGTAAGAACTGAACTGCTTGGTTTGAACTACTAGACTTCACATTGCCTGTATTCACTTGGTAGAGACTGCAATGCTCGGTGTAAACTGTGAAGCTTGGTAATCACTAAATTTCTCAGTATGAACTAGAGAGCTCAGTAATCATACAAAATTTGAGTAAGTGTTGTCACTAATAACAAAAATGATTTAATGCCAACACTTTTCTCTTCTTTGAAAACATGGTGAGGTCATCTAGATATATAACTATAATCCAGTCCTTTAGATCAGCAAATATTTTACTCATACACCTTTGAAATGTAGCACCAACATTAATGAGCCCAAAGGGTATTCTGTGATATGCAAACATACCCCAAGGAGTGGTGAATGTCATTTTATGCTGATCCTTTTCTTCCACTTTAACTTGATTGTAATCAAAGAACCCGTCAAGCATGGACATCATTTCAGCTCCAACCACTATTTGTAGTAAGTAATCCATATTGGGGAGAGTGAAATTATCCTTCAGGGATGCTTGGTTTAGATTCCAGAAATCAACACAGATCCTTATTTCTTTGTTCTTCTTTCTGACTAGTATTATATTAGCTATCCAAGTGGAGTGATGAATGGGATAGATGATTTTTGTCTTCAACATCTTATCAACTTCCCAAAATATAGCATTTGCTACCTTAGGATTGTAATTCCTCTATTTTTGCCAGAAGGGGACTGCATCAGGTTTCAAGGGAATTTGATGTTTTATCTTCCCACCTCTATAACTCTTTAAGTCTTTTTAACTCCAAGAAAAAACATCCTAGTATTCTATGAAGAGTTGTTTTACAACTTCTTTCTCTTCAGGCGAACACCATTTTCCAATATTAATCATTTTAGTATCATGAATATCTCCAATATTCCCCTTCATACTCACCAGTAGTAAGACCTTTTTTTGTTCTCTTTTGCTTTATGTAAGCATCATGTCTATTGAACAATTTTTCTAAAGATACAAAGTATGGGGGAATGACATTACCACATAGTTGGACTTCATCATTTTGATTCCTTTTCTCCTTGACATCAAAGTTTTCACGATTATCATCATGGGATTCACGTCCAGAACTAGATTTGTCATTTTCTAGGAATAGATGCAAACTTCTATCATTTTCAAAGACTTGCCAAGACTCCACATTGTTAGGGATGGAGGCTCAGTATATGATTTCTACCTGATACTTCTTATCTTTTAATTCTAGATGAGGTAGCAACGAAGAAGTGGAAACTACTAATGAATCTACTTTGATATTCATTTCTCTCGATATTGATTCCTTTGAAAAGGCATCAAGACCTTCTATTTCATCCCAAACTCTATTTCTATAATTTTTCAACTTGTGATTCTTCATAGAATATTGCCCCTTAATTTTTTTACAATGAGCTCTACATCGCCTTGAGCTTTCAGGATCTTTATTCCTTTTTCTTTTGCAGCCACTATCCCTAGAAGAAAGGCTTCATAATCTACAGTGTCATTTGTATTTCAAAACTCTAACTTGAAAGCCATGGGTTTGGGTTCTCCTTTAGGGGGTATTAACACTACACCTGCACTAGATCTTGATGAGGAACAACTTCCATCAAACTCCAATGTCTATATGGATGATGACTCTTTGTCTTCACTTAAGGCTTTCATTTTTGAGCCTTCAATTTCTTGCTCATTCATAGTGTCTTTAGTAAATAACATGTAATTGCTAAACTCTAGTTCTTGATAGAGGATCTAAGATTTAGGATCATATGATTTTAGCACAGCAAATTTATCTTTTTCTTTAGGTTCTAGTTTAACTTTCTTATTTCCTATGGGTATAACTACTTGGGACTAGTCTAGTTTTATTTCTCCTCCTAAGTCTTAGAAAAAACTCCTGCTTAAGAGAAGCCCATAGCTTGCTAGAATATTTGCCACTAGAATAGTCAATAAGAGTTTCTTTTCTAGATGAGAAGCCAAAGCTACTTAAGCATCTTTAATCTGTTTGAGAAAAGGAACTTGTTTGGTATCCATAGAATAACATCTTCCATGCACCTTAGTGAGGTTGAGACCCAGGGCCTTAGTTATAGAATAAGCCATAACGTTGTCTGAAGCACCTGAATCTATTATGCAATTATTTAGTTTACATCTATTGATATACAGTGAAATATAGAATGAATCAAGTTTTCCTAGGAAAGGTTGCTAGGACAGTAGAATCATCTTGATTAAATAGGTTAGATATCAAAGTTTCATCTCTTTCTTCCACAATCACATTGTGATTTAAATCTATAGTATTCCCTTTACAAAAATCTATTAGTCTTTTCAACTCGAAGGGCTAAGACTTCAAATAATCTATGGGGGAGATCTGGATTTTTTATTCTTCACATAATTGAATGAAATCAAAGGGCATTTTGTTCGTACCTATTTGAGATGCAGATACTCCTTGATCAACATGAATATTATTCTTTGAGGGATTGGGGTCATTTCTATGAGTATGACTGCAGGATTGATTCTTTTGCCTGTGACCTTGATTCGATACTGTGTATGAAGTTCCATCAATAGTTGCATAGCATTTGCCTTTTGGTTTAGAATCTAGCTCATACTCCAAAAATAATTTTCTAGAGTTGCCATTTGAGTATGAATCTGACTCAGAACAAGGAGTTGCAGTGTTCAACTCATTGGTGGACAACAACTACATCATAAAAGCAGTTTTCAGATAGCTCTCACTATCATGATTCATTGTCAAATGAAACACACACATATTTCCCTTTTTTGGTGCCACTTCAATTTCCAACCTTGGTTGTAAACCTGTAAGCCGCAAATTTGTTTCATCATTATTCCTTCTTGGCAGGTTTTGATAATTGCACTTATAAGAATTAATGAATCTGGATAATTGCATTTTTACTCCTACCAACTCATTCGACAATTTCTAAATCATTTCATCAGTTGATGTGGTGTTATTGCAACTTCCTTTAGTTTTAAATTCTTACTTCCATTTTCCCACAAAAGTCAAATCATCTTCAAATTCAATTACCTTTGTTTTTGTGTATGCTAAATTGTGGTATGTGCCCTTCTTAAGTCATAATTAATATTCATGAGCATTACACTTATGAAGAAGGTTTTCACATTACCGATAGTGGGCTTGTCAGCAGTTGGAATTCTACTGGTAATCTTATTGAAAGTAGCAAAAAAATCCCTCATACTCATGGTGGGTTGCTTTTTAATAGATGTCAACTATGTTAACAAGAAATGTTCATCTTCTGCAGTTTTAAATCTTGTCTTGAAGGCCATTCTCATTGTATCCCAATTAGTGATTGAACCATCATCCAGATGATAGAACTAGTCTGCTGCATTTTCTATCAAAGTTTCCACAAATAGTCTTACGGTAACATCCTCATGTGCAACTCCTAAAATGTGAGTAGCTGCAAAGAAGGCCTTAGTGTGTTCATTTGTGGTAACCTTCCCATCACCTAAAAATTTAGGAAAATTCTTCCTTGAGCCAGCTGGGAGTGGGTGATAGGCTCTGAGTGCTAATGGTCTTGTTGCTATAGCCCAAGGAGCAGCCATGATTGTTCTGGCATGGTATGGCATAAAATTGACAACTGGGGGAGCAGTGATTCCATGCAAGGTTAATACCTGGCAGGTAGTATGTGAAGTGCTTTGATTCCTAACAGGGGAAGGTGGTCTACTCTGATTCTTCCTTTCACCTTTCCATTTAGGAATATCTAGGATGGGAAACCCAAGTTTTGTAAGCTTGTTAAATATAGGGTCTTTCCCACCCTGTTCTTTGGTACTTCTGAGGAACGTTGTTTGTTCTAGGGTGCTAGGTTAGTTTTTTCTTTAAGCTTCACATCTCAATTGTCTTTCTTCTCTTCGAATGTCTCTCCTTTGAACAACCCTTTCTAAAGCTGTAACTCTTGATTCTTCCACTTCCAATACTTGGCTAGCATTCCTATAATGTTCAACGTCCCTCCTATTTCTCCAAACAAATGTATTAAGGGATGAAATTATGTCTTCTTGGTCATCTTGGAAACCAAGGTTAGGTTGGAGCACTGGAAAAATGTTCTCATGAGGTAGTACCATCTTCCCTCATGATATAAGCTTATTAGTCAAGAAAATGTTTGCTTCCCCAGTAGAGTCACCAAAAATCTGTTGGTAAAATGATTTGTACTTTCTAATTTTGACTCTTAAATGCCCAAACTATGAACAATATCTAGTTACTAACAGTTGAAAAGTTTCTTATGAAAAGGCTAACTTTTCTCTAAATTAATAGGTACAACTCCCTATTATGGATTTGAAATGAATTATGTTTTGTTTCTAAAAATTATATGGGGTGTGTTCTTGATTTGAGAATAGGAGAATTAAAACCAAGCCAGGCCTAAAAAGGATCTAACTCAAGCAAGAAGTAATTTCTAAAAAATTAGTTAAGTTTGTGAACACACACATCTTATGAACTCACAAAGTTTAATGACTGAAAATGACCTAATAACTAATACTATCTAATTCAAATAGAATCTATGCTACAAGGAAAGAAAGATTAACTGGAGGGAAAAACATCTAAGAGGTTTCTCTTTGAACATTCCATGACACTACTTATCACATCTGTTCACTACTTTGAAATAGGGGAATGAAACTCTATTCATTCCTTGCTTCAACTCATATTAAAGAGAAAACATGTAATTAACAACTAACATAAATGGAAAAAAAAATAATTGATACAAAATACCATTCAATTGACTCTACAACATCAAGTACTTCACACCAAAAATTAGCTGACCTTTTATTAATCTTTCAATTTCATACATGTAGGATTCTGAGATGATTGTTACAATATAAGTTCAATTGGTTCATCTCCTCAAAAAAATGACAAATGGAAAGAAACTAGTTTGTCGTATTATAATGATTACATCAGAAAATAAAAGCAGCAAAATATGAATAACTTCACCTTCTTTCCCTTTTCAACTATTTTGCTATATGCCTTAGCAACAACAATGATTGGGATTAGCTCTTCATGTTTAGGCACATGTATATTGGTGTATCTCAAGAGCCACTTAGAATGCTCCCTGGCCAACTCCTTCACAACATTCAATTAATCTTGCAGTTCCTCTATGGCTACATGTATGTATTTGCTGAGTTTCTAGAGTTTTGCAATTATATTTTGATTACTGGAGGATATATCTATCAGACTATCTATGAATCTAGAGAAATTCACCTGCATGACAATTATTCCAATGAGTCCTTTCCCTTGGCCGCTAGTTTGTGAATCTGTATGTAGTCCCCTCACGAGCTCAAAACTTCTATCTTGGTCTTTCTTTACTTTCTCCTCTATTTCCTTAAGTCCTTTCTCTACAAACAGGATCAATTCTAATTTGAATTGCATGCTTTGAAGCCATTTGAACAAAGGCTCATCTCCCTTTGGCAAGAACTTTGCTTTGACGACTTCCTTTGCCTTCATTTGAGTAATCATCTTCAGAAGAGAGATACAATAATCACTCTTCACTCTCTCTCTAGCCAAAGTATTTCTATTTGCCAAGATGTTATCATTCTTTGTTTCTAATCTCAAGATAACACTACCAATTTTCTCTATAACAAAGACTCCCTCCAATTCGAGCTTCCTAGTGTAGTCCTTACTAATTTGACCAAAGTGCCTATCTTCCTAAAGCTGAGAGATAAGGGCTTGAACCTCAATAATAGTAGGATTACTTGTTACTAACATTCCAGAGATACTTGCTAGTGGAGTGACCAATTGTCTAATAAATCTATTTAGTTCCTCTATCTCTGCCTTCATCCTAACCTTTGAAAACTTGAGGCTTTCTAGTTTTCCCTCAATTAATTCATTGGTTGACTTCCACAAGGAAACCTTGGTGTTGTGTCTAGCCTCTCCAAGATCTACTTAGTGTAGAGTAAAATCATCTGTGGTCATATCTTCCATTCATCCATCCTTGGTGGGCTTCACAATCTCCATTATTAGGTACCCAATTTCAGGATCTTGTCCAAGTATAGACAAGGTCTTTTGCTTCTTGACCTTACTCAAAGTAGACCCAGAGTGAACTTCAAGAGATAAGGCATCCTTGTTTGGAGCACCTTCATTTTCCCTCTTCCTCTTCTTTTCCAAAGTGTCCTCCAACCAAGAATCTATGCCTATCACTTTAGAGGCCATCCAAAGTGAGTCTATGCTAAACATCTTCTTCTTGACTGGAGTGATTGCCATCGCAGTCAAAGAGAAGGGGTTCTTTGGGGCCTAAGAAATGAGCTTGGAAGAGCTTTGGCCTTTCTCCACCTTTGAGGTTTTCTTAGTTGCCTCATTAGATTTAGTAGATTCACTACTACTACTCTTTCCATCTCCCAAATCCACTATATACACTAGGGAGCTACTTGGTTGCAAAACTAGAGTATGATAAGGTGAGGGAACTAGAGTGATATGAGGAGAGGAAATTGGGGTGGTATGAGGAGAGGGAACTGGGGTGATGACACTATCTTTTGGCTCCTCCTCCTCCTTATTCTTATCAACCTCAGTTTGGATTCCAATAACCAGGAGGGAGCCATTATGACAAGTCTTAGCCATGGGGATGTTCTTGTCTAAAGGTTGGTCACCTCCCCTTGATGGTTGAACTAGTCCTTGACTAATAGCTAAGAATACAACTATTGTGCCACCTTGAGAGGAGGAAGGAGCTACAGCTGTTGGAGAAGCTTGAGTTGACATGCTTTTACTTCTACTCCTCCTCGTAGTACAGTCCATTCGACCCACTTTCTAGTTCTTTTGATGATTTATGCCATCATGATATCTAAGTCCTCCTCAATATCCTCATAAGGCTTCAAATTGATAGGAGTGTTTCTCAACTTTGTCAAATATGTATTACTATACATATGTTGCCCATCATCCTCTAGTCCTTCGACATCAAAATTGATATTATATGTTTTTATTTTCTCTACTGTGAGCTTGGCGAAAGCACGATCTCGACTTTCAAATTCATCTCTACAATTTGCCCAATAATTCTCAATAGTGGTAATGTGTTTGATCAAACTCCCAATATGCAACACCTCCCTAGCATATCTGTTCAGATCAAACATAGGTCTTAAGACCTCATACATCTCCAATTTGTACTAGATCTCAAACACTTTAAGCATATTTTTTGTATCAAATTGAGACTTGCAACTAAAAGCTCCTACTTTCATAGGGGAATCATATCCCTTCTTCTTCAAAGCTTCCACTTAGCATGTTCACTTGGATTGCCTACCTCATGATCTCTATCAGCATGATCATGTTGCTAGGATACATGGGCAGTTTCAAGGGAATCCATCAAAAGCTACAAGGTGTAAATATGAAAAAGATGAGAAATGGATAAAATAACTTCCAAACAGACTAATAGCCACCATTGCTCCTAGGCTAAATCTCCTCTTTAGGAATCCCTAGAGCTCCCTGCAAATTCTCATAGTGAATGCATCATTAACTTTGACATACTTTGCATAACTACTTTGCAATTGCAAACATGGATAGAACTCATAATACCTAATATCGTCAGGAAAATTTTCTATCCTTGCGAGGTTTGGCCATAACTGTAGTGATGCTAGCATGTAAATCAGAAAGGAAGACATATAAAAGGTGTTGTAGAACTTTGTGGCACTAAGAGTATTGGAAAGATTTTCACTTACCTCATGAGTCCAGTCTATATACTATGTATCTGAACAAATAACTTGTACCAAAAAGAAATATTGTTCAATAAAATTTAGAGTTTCTACCTCACCTTTTAGTCTGTGTAGTAGAACTCGAATGTCTACAATCTCAAGTTTGAGATTAGTACCAAATAGAGTTTTGGGGACCTTACTCTTTGCACTCCATGGCTTTTGAAACCAGGACTACATAATCTCCTTCCTTCAGACCATCTTCTTTGCAAAGAACTTAGAGACTGCTCCTCCCACTATCAAATCCAAAAACTCTTCCTATTCTGGAACTTAGAGGAAATTCACCATAGTTTGCCTACTAATGGAGATCAATACTATATCATCTGGTAACACAATCTGTTTGGAATCCATATTATAATAATTTATGCATTCATAAATCAATTCTGGAGCTTGGACTGCAACTAAGAAACCTGTTGCTTCCACTAGTCCACATCCTCAGAGCTTCTTAGTTGTGGGATGAATCGGCTTTGATTTCAACCTCTTTTGGAAGTCTTGCATATCATAAAAAAAAAGCAAAGTATTCATGAAATTTTGCAATGTGGACTTGATTCCATTTAGTCCATCAAAACTTGTAAACCTGGTTGCCATTCTATTTGGTAATGAAATGAATTAAAATTTTGAATCTAGAAGAAGAATTGAATATTGAATTCACAATTACAGGTTGTTTGAAAAAGTTGGGCAATTTAACAGAATAATAGTTCAAGAAAAAGCGGTAGTTTGAATAACTGTTATGTTTTCATTTATATAGGAGTCTCAATTCATCTGTTAATCTTTAGGATTCACTTCACATGAATGAATTAAAGGATAAATGTGTTGAAATAATAAATATAGGAGCTCTAATGGATATTTTGGTGTCTTTTCACTATTTCTATTGGCCTAATGATAACTTTCCATTCTTTCATACTTACTTTCCCATTTCCCTTTATGTTTCAAAAAATTATGAACAGAGTACTCCATAAGGAAATATCTGGCTAGTTGAATTTTTCTTAGTAGACCTTTCCCATAATAGTTAGATTGTTTCCACTATCATCTTAAGATGTTTTTTGTATAATTTGTGGGTCCAATCCGCTTACAAAGTTGATTTTTTTGAATGCAAAAAATCATCCTCATGGGTTGGAAACCCACCAAGGAGAAGGAAATTTTCATTTCTCTACCCAAGCTTTCTTTTAAACTTTGTCCTTTGAGTTAATACTTCCTTTGGGTTCAGAAAAGTTTAAAAGGATTGTGAAAGTTGAAAGGGGCACACTTCCTTGTTTCTTTTCCTTTAGAATTGCCTTTGGTGGAAAATAGACTTCATGGGTTAAAAACTCGCTGAGGAGAAGTCAATTTTGAGTTTTCTTCTTAAGATGATTCTGGGAATTGCAATGAATCGTGAATTTTTCCCAAGGTAGTGTATCATAGTGAAAATAATAATTTTCCATAAGATATCTCATTATCCTCTTACCTAGATCTGTAAGCATCATTTGTTGCTCTTTGGGGGAAATCACCTTCATGGGTTGTAAACTTGCCGAGGAGAAGGTGATGCTCGATTTTCTACAAGCTTCTTCTTTTCATTAAAAATATGATAAGCTACAATCAAGCTTAGCTTTGTGAATAATTATTTCATGTTGCAAGAATCTCCATTGGATTAGGTATTAAGCTACCGACAAGACTCACAACATAAAGGAAAACCACCTAACTATGAGATGTGGGGGAAGGAAAAGATGAAAAATTTGATGAAGAGTCCTTCCACCTAAGGGAACTTAAAACTAGACTCAAACATACCTAGACTTGATGGAGACAAAAAATTTTGCACTTTTACAAAATGGTTCAAGGGTAAAAAGTGGGGCAACACAGACCACACTAAATGGTCCTATGGTAATAGGCCATACCCAGGTTATTTTTTGCTACTTTCTAACTTTTTCATAAGTAGACAAGAGTTATCAAGTGATCTCCAATAGAATGAGTTGGGGTTAATAGTGGTACTAGCTACCCTTAAATAAGTGAATGTTCAAAACTGGATGTAGTAGGCTCAACCTCTAATATATCATCCATTACTTCCTCTGACATCCTCTTAGCATAATCCCCCTCAATGAACTAGATTACTATGAATATAAATGCATCATTCACTATTTTGTATTCGTTGTTGTGCTTTGGAAGCTTCTTTTTCATCATCTGAGGATATACAATATAGGGCCATGCATTTGCATCTTGCATTCTACCCTTTTTGTAGAGCCTTGGATAGTCTGTTACCCTTGAAGATTACAAGTACACCAAATATGATGTCTTATAGAACTTACAATTATTCTTGACCACCACCAGTTGCTCACCCAAGTTCTCATTGAAAATGGAAGCCCAATCAATTGGCATCTTCATTGCCTTACTAGTCTCAATAAAGTGCACCATCCAAATATTTAGGTGCCCTGATACTGGCAACCCCATGACTCTACTCAAAAGTATGATAGAATATCCAATATCTTCCTTCATGTAGCCTCTTGTCATGTTAACTTTGCCTACTTTACACCCCAAAGGAGTCTTCTCAATGAGGTACAAGGACAAAATGATTTTGGAAGCTTCCTCAACACATTCCCTCTACTATCTCTCTACTCGGTGATAAGTTAATCTAATGAACCAATCTACCCTTGGAAGATGGAACACCTTCTCTATGTTATTAGGTCAAGTATCCATGATGATATCACTAGTTATGCTCTTCACAACCCTTTCTTTAGGACCATAGTTTTCTGCTAGTGTCATGATATTTTTTGAAGATTGAACTAATATTAGATGTGATGTTGCACTAACAAGTCCTAATCAGATCCAAGTAGATATAATTAGAGACCTTTCTATTTGTTTTTTGCATAATTCCATGAATATGTTGAAGTCCATGTGACCAAGTTTGGTTGTCTTGGATCTCTGAATAATCATCTTGAAAGTGCGACTTTGCAGGGACACTTTGAAACTTGAATACAATGGGTTTAGGAACTATCTTTGTAGCAAGGGAGGATGATGAAGAGGCCATTTAATTTGCACAAAAAAAATGTCTATTATTTAAGAGTTGAAGGGTTTAGGAACTATCTTTGTAGCAAGGGAGGATGATGAAGAGGCCATTTAATTTGCACAAAAACAATGTCTATTATTTAAGAGTTGAAGAAAGAATCAATATAAACTAACCCTAATACTGACATGAACAAAACCCCAAAACTTGACTACTCGAAAACATCTAAAAAAACCTAATTTTACCCCTTATATACAAAAAAGGGTGCACCTGGTACACCTTGGAGGTGTTTCTTTTTTATTTGTTACATTTTAGCATATTGGGTGTGTAGTAGTATACCTCATGGGGTGCACTGATGTGCACCCAAATAGACACTTAGTGCAAAAAAGGTGATACTAAAGGTGTGCTACTACGCACCTTTATGGGTGTTAGGCTTTAAAGTTTTTAGAGAATTATTTAATTATTTAAAGTTTTTCATTAAGAGGAACAAAAAGGTGCATAGTTGTGCACCTTTATTGGTGTTTTAACATTGTTTTGTGTATGTGTGTAGGTGATGGCGAGGAGCAAGGTGCAATACCATACCTGGTCAGCTGCACAAGTGCAGGTTAGAGAGCTCGGTGGAGAAAAAAGACAAGTGAGGAGGTAGGGGGGTCCCCAAGTTTTATAGACCTAAGACCCAACGCACCCCTTTGTGCTATGTAGTTGTGTAGCTGCACTGTTATGCTTCACAAAGGGTGATGCTTCCTTTGGATATTTTAGCATACTAGTGCACCTAAGGAGGTGCAGTAGGTGTGCATTTTTCTTTGCAAAAGATGACTTTTTCCCTCTAAATTTGAATTTATGAAATCTAGGTTTTCATTTCGGAACCCAAACTTGACCAAAAATGCTAGAGAAAACCCTAAAAAAGACTCAAGCCCTAGATTAGGGATCAAAAAACCAAAAAATAAAGTGGGGGTCCCCATTTCTAGCCAAAATGGGGCATCATTGGGAAACCACAACAATACTAAGAGGGGAAGTGAATTAGGATATGTAAAACTTTTATCCCTTAAAAAAGCTTTGTTGTATTCACCATATTTTCCATCTCATTTCCAATTCATGCATAACATAACTTGTAAAATCAAATGTTGTAATTTGTATATTTAACTATCAGTCACATGCATGACATGTAAATACATAACACAAATATTTTAGTACCCAAAAACCCTCCAAGGTGAAGGTAAGATTGGGGTGACAATGACACCCTCAAATCTTCACTACTGCAGTAATAAAGTTAACCTCTTAGGGTTACAATTTTGATTACTTATGATGATCTACCTTGTGAGGGGTCTACCCTGTTGAAGGTTGTTGTTAGGTCTTACCTTGTGAGAGGATTTTACACTTATAATAAATTAAGTAAGGACTAGGTTAAGAGATTTACAAAGTTCTTTTAAAACCACTATGTTAAGAGATTATCCTTGACCCATTTATGATTTAGTAACTAATCCTTTGGTCTGTAGTCTACTACTGAATATAGATATCCTCTCTTCAGTTTTGATCTGATCTTCAATCTAATATATCTTTGCTTCATCTTTCATTGCTTCATAAGGTCACTATTTCTATTCTTCACAACTTCTTACATGCAATATCAAAACTTAACTCCTTTACCTTCTTTACAATGTTTACACTTTCACCCTTTGATCTTCTCTGTGATTGCTCACATATCTTGCTCTCTCTCTCTCTCTCTATTAAAATAGGGTTTTGATCTATCTATTTAAATATTTAAAAAAAGTTCTAGATTCTTCTCTTTTCCTCTGATTGGTTATTCACCACTCATAGGGATCTGTGATCTACATCATAAATGCATAAAAATATCTATAAAAACCTCTAAAAATATTAAATGTCGTGTCTATTTTGATTTGAAAAAATTTACCTCAAAGTTTAAATCATTTCAGATTTGAATGTCTACTCTATTTTTCTCCACACATACTTGCTATTATAGCTCAATTTTAACTTTACTTGACACCTTCTGTATAATTTGGTATTCACTAGGCTTGTCTTGTATTGAAAATACTCAGTGATGAGAAACTTGATTGGATCCTAAAGAGCTTGACATATATACCTATATAGAGTAGCTCGGTCATAATGATGACCAACTAACTCTGCCTTATATATGACTAAGTGCTTGACACTAATAGAAAATAAGATATGGAGATACCAATAATCTCATCATTGAATTAGTTTAAATCTTCCTTTATGATTGGTGGAGGGATTTCTCTGGTTCCTTCCATAGTCTTTAACATCTCTAATTTGCTTGATTTTTCATTCCAGCTCACGCTCTATCACTTTGTCTCTTATTCTTGTCATTTGTAGCCTTTTTTTGTAACTTTGTTTAATAATTAACATTGCTAATCATTATCCTTCTGCAAAATCTAATCATTTTCTAATTGCAGTTGCCGCATTATATATTTTTCATAGTTCAAAATAGTGTTGTTGAATGTTGAATGATTTATACCTCAATTTAATTTTCTGCATTCCTTTTAAAGTGCCTTTAATCTAGGGGTGTTATTTTGTAATGATAATCTAATTCAAAGTTAGTTTTCATTTTTAAGTCACATTATCCTCTTTAAGTTCATACTTTTAAAACATTAGTTCTTTAAGAAAAGGAAAAAACATATTTTATAAAAAAATTAAATTATTTTAATTTTATACTTATTAATTTTTTTTATAATTAATGCTTTTAAAACTTTTTTATAGAAGGTTAAATTTAAATTATTGTATATTTTTAAAAACAATTCATTTATTATCAAAATAATAAAATTTGTTCAATAAAGAACATATTTAATAGCTTTAAATAAAAGTTTTTGTTTTCAAATTACACTTTTTAGAAGGGGTTTTTAACTAGGTTATATACATAAGATTAGTATCAATTTTTTAAAAAAGATAAGTTATTATCTTTTCCATGTGAAAATGATACTTTATTTCAATATATAATTTATGTTACCTTGCATGTTTGATGGTAATTTCACTTTACATATAATATTATATTATGCTTACAATTCATTTTGGATATTGCAATTAATTTCCTATATAATTTTTTACCAATTATATATATTCTTTAATTTTTCACCTTTTATATATCTTCTTTTAGTTAGAACATTAAGTTCTTCAACATTCATAAAGTCAATTACTAAGAGTCAATTCTTGCATTATAAGAAGAACTTCATACCCCTTTGTTCTAAATTCTCACTTTTTTTTTACAAGAAAATCCTTTACCCAAAAAGGGGGATCTATTTTTTTATCATTCTTTTTTCTCTTTGGAACATTTTTAGATGTAACAGGTATGTGGAAAAAAAGGAGGGGTGATATTTTCTAGCTCCTTAGTTTGTGAAATCTTTATTAGGTACATGTAGTTATTCCCTTCAGAATAAGGAATTATGTTTCATTGATCATTTGGCTTGCATTCAAGTTCGCTATGATCCTATTCTATATGATTTTAATTGTGTGATTTACTTTTTGGTAAATTTACTCAAGTATATATGGGTGCACACATATATACCCAAATAAATATACAAGCTATTGTGACTATGGTGACTAGTAAAGTCTTTAGGTATATTCTTGTAAAATGAATATGTCAATATGTCTTAAAGTACCCTTGTTCACCCTTAATGGAATTTCCACCTGATATCCTATATACCTTTATACTTCTCATTGCTCTTCTTAGTATCACAATATTTACCTCAAATTTTTTAGATTATGAGTATCCTATAATACAATTGCCTTCAATTTTAATATGCTCTATTGATTGGCACCTAGTTGTGCATTTTCATGGTTTTATAGCATTTTTATATGCCAATGTTGGCATTTTATGGTTTTATACCATTTATTTATATGTTTTTTTTTGGAATTTTCTAGGTTGCATCGGGAGCCAATTTTTCAATATTAACTATGATAGTACCCTCAGTTATATATGATTCATATTGTGAAGGTCCCCCTCAGTATAGTTAATTCATAGTCTCCTTATCTACCCTATGGAGTTTCTCTCATTTCTATAATGGTGTGCACTTACTTTTTATGGAGTTTCCCTCTATTTGGTTCTATTTGTTCTACTTTGAAAGGATGAAATTTATATGGAGTTTCCCTCCATTTGGTTCTATTTGTTCTACTTTGAAAGGATGATATTTATATGGTGTTTCCCTCCATTTGGTTCAATTTGTTCCACTTTGAAAGGTTGATACTTATATGTAGTTTTCCTTCATTTTGATCTATTTGTTCCTCATGAAGAGGATGTTATTCCTAGAGTTTCCCTCCAATTCCAATTGATTTGATGCATCTTGAAGGCACTATGCTCTTATTTGAAGGTAATATGTTGTTCATACTCATAGTACTCATAGTTCATCCCTTTGGTATCTTAAAAAATCATGATGTGATTTTGTCTCTCATATTCATTTAATTCACTTACTAATATGATAATACTTTTCATACTTCATTGCTTAGATTGTGAGTCATGCAGGTTATGGAGTCACAACCCATTAACTTGTTGTGGGATGATTCATTAGTGGACTGTCTATATCCACATGGTTGATGCAATGTTGATGCAAGTATCATTACTTGACCTTGTCTCTGGTCATTTACAACTTAGTATATTCTTTTCATGAGAGCATAGATCCATGCTGCAATCTCTATATGGTTCTTCTTTTGTTTTTTGAGTATATGATTTATCTTGATATCAGGTTAACTCCATTTCTTTGTGGTGACAGGTCACATTTTTGTTTATCTCTCTATTCCTATTTCTCTCTATGAGAGTTTTCTTATCCTTATATCATTTCAAAAGGATTGCTAATTTGAATATAAGATGAAATTCTCCTTGTGGATAGTTATCTTGTTTCTTGTTTCTTTTTATTCAAGTAATCCATCAAGGCACATATAGGACAAAATTATTTGTTGTACTTATCCACTATAGAAAGTTACATAAGTTTTCTATAACGATAAAAAACACTATAAAGTTGTAATATCTTTACTTCTATAGTTTTTTATAGAACTATATATAAAAACTATGACACTTATAGTTTTTTATAGCAATTTTACTTATCCAATATATAAAAAATTTAAATTAACTAAACATAAATAAAAATTACGCACAAATATAGCCAATATTAGAAAATAATAAATCACACAGAAGAGAACACAAGACACAAAGATTTAAATGGTTCAGCCAATTCCTAGGCTACATCCACCAAACAATGAGTCTAATATTCTTATTATCTAGTGATTACAACCTTATTAGAATTTGTAATCCCTTACAACTCAATACAACTACAAGAAGCTATAATCTCATCATACGCCATAAAATCCATAACCCTAAGCCTTTATATACAAGATTGTGTCATTTACAAATTTAGGGCTAGAATATTTTGTTCAATAAAAAAAATAGAAGTTGGCACCTAAATTACAATAAAAAAGGTTTTCAATCATTAAAGGGTGTTGCCCCTAAAAAGCCCCATAAGGGCATTTCCCCTCAACCCCACCCTGTAATGCAATAGGAAGAGCACCCAGGGCTCTGCCTGAAAACCCTCATAGAAATAATCTAGGGGAAATTGCATCGAATAAAGTGGGAAAATTAACCTCTGAGTCTAATTAGGATCTACATCACAACATGAGATGGATTATTTTGAAGTACTCAGTACAAACACTCAGCATTCAATATGCACGTATCATCATTCCAAATCAAATGGGTGTGTGGAATTATACACATAGTGAACAATAAAGGAGGGAATTGAACATACCAGGGAGGTCGCAAGGCTCACAGCTATTGAGGTCCACTTCAATAATGACCCTTCATGTGAAACTATTATCTAAAAAAATTCTTATGAGATAATGTATTATGAGCTCGTTATAAGTGGGATGAAACATTAACCCAAGAGGAAATTGTGCATCATTATTAGTGTGAGTGTAACTAAAGTTAAGAGCCTTTGTTATTGATTTCTCTTCTTAATCTGCCAACTTAGCCTTTTGCAAAATTTGATATGTGGGTTGTGGGGAGATGTTGTGTTGACTTCTTATATGGGTGTTAGGAGAGGTGGGAAAATAGGATGTGATGGGATGTGTAGAGAGGCACAAATCAAAGATGAATATAGATGATAGTAAGTGAATATGTGTGTTGTTAGTAATAGTAGAAAGTAAGTGAATGCAAAATTAGGTCCCACAGAAACATAAAGGTGATTGTGGGACTATATCTAAGATCAATAAAGGATTATTTGAATTTCCTACTATATGTAAAGAGGAGAGAGCAAAGATCCTATCATTAGAATACCACATTAAATCCATGTAACATAAGGAACTTCACTATTTAGTGGCTATTCATTCATGACTATTTATATTCTTAACCACAATGGAAAAATCCTAGCTATTTCCAATCAAATCCCACCTAGCTTTATAAATCAAAATCCCACACGTCAGAATTCAAAAAGCCATAATCAAGGTAAGTGGATAAAGTAAATAAATATATGAATTCCATGAGAATAGGCATGTTGTAAAGTTAGGGTAGGGGGTTGCATTTATGCTACAACTTAGTGTTGATATAAAGTATACCTAAAAAGAGGGGCCAAAAATTGTGTTGCTCAAATGTGAAAAGAGTTACAGTGTTCTTAGGGCATAATTGATGGTGTTTTGGCATAGATTTTTAGTAGTTTCAAGAAATTTCATTTTCAAATAAAATCATGTTTTGAACTAGGCAATTTTATTTTCAAATCACATAAATTGGGTTTCAAAAAATTTCATTTTCAAATCACATAAACTTTAAGTAGCACACTTCCTTACCGAGGTAGTGTCAATGATATGTGTGTTTGCAACATTGAGTGACTCACAGGAAAACTTGGTGCTCAAACCTCATGCTAGCCATAAAGTGTCTTTCTTGCACAAACAACTATGAAAATAAATTTGTATTTTTCTTTAATAAAAAAAATGGCATGTAACTATTGAAATTATGATAGCCATATAAAGAGTAGTTGGTGTTCAAAGATATCAAGGGGTGATTGAAGAAACCCAAAATATTCCTGTCTATAAAAAACAAACATAAGAAATAAAAGGCCAAATGTAGTAGTATCCTAAGCTCACATATCTTAACATTATCTGAGCCAACTTCACTGACTCAATAAACCTTTGCAATGTACATAATCCATGTCTATCATGGACTCAAGCATATATGTCATAATCAACAATAAACTTGTCACCCATTCATCACATCAAAAGTTCATCCAAGTGCCAACCAAACCTATAATTCTAATAAGAAGGTTATCATTGGACTCCATTTTAATGTGGTTTTAACTTGACTATGAATATAATCAATTGGATGCTTGGATAGAATGCCATGATATTTCTCATGAATAGAAAGTGGAAGGTCCATAAGACTTGGAAATAGAATTTGTTCTTGAGATAGATTGAGACCCTCATTGATAGGATGAACATTGATGGTAGATTCTTCATGAGACTCCAAAAAGATAGGTTCTTGGTTTAAAAAATAGATTTTTTGATTATTATTTGCATCTTGATCATGATTTGTTTTAGGACTAATTTCTTCATTCTTTTTATTATTGACATGGGGTATGTACTCGAATAGAGAGGTAGATTCTTGGAATGTTTCAACCTTTTGACATAAGGGATTAGGAATTTGAATATGATTCTTTGATATGGGTTTATCTAGGAATAGAGCAAATAGAAAAATTGAATCTAGGATAGTTCAGTTGTAGAAGAGAATTGTCGCAAGAGAGGGATTAAGTTGGACATCAAACAATCTCATTACTAGATATACCATTTAATGGAAATGGAAAATATTGATCTTGTAACACTTCAGTAGTTGAAGGAATGATGGAAAACATGGAAAAATCTTGAGGGACAACTTCTTTATGGGAGGTATATTTGTCATTGTGAGACACATGTAGATAATTTTATTTCTCTTAAATAATAAGTTGATGATTATCAACTAATTTTTTGATACAAATGATTATAATAAAAATTTTGTTGATTGGAAATCTTGTTGGTGATACAAGATTGATGTTTTCATGTTGTAAATTATTGGTTGATTTAACATTGTTGAAAAGAGATTGTTTTGAAGTTTAGAACCTATAATGGAACAATCATTATTGTGTCAATGATGTCAAACCTACCACTTGCTGGTGAGACAATTTTTTTTGGTCTGAATGCTATAATTTGGTTGATTGATGAAGAGGATTTGAAAAAAGGAGATAACAGGAGAACCTAGAAAAAGGTTGAGTTATTTGGTGTATAAAAGGAGCACTAAGACCAAGTAAGACATTGATACTATAGCTTATTTTTATTTACTTAAAGTCTAAAATAAAAGGATACTCAAGAAAAGACTGTAAGAAGATCAAGTAAAGTGTATGCCAAGCCTTATTGAGTAATCAGTGTTAGGATTAAACCATAGACATAAATAAAAATTGCATGAAAATATAAACAAAATCAAAAAATAATAGATCACATAGAAAAGAACACAAGACACCAAGATTTAATGTGGTTCACCCAAACCTTGGGCTACGTCCACTAGATAGCAAGTTCAATATTTTTATGATCTAGTGATTACAACCTGATTACAATCGATAATCCCTTACAACTCAATACTACCACAAGCCCTTATAGCTCAATACCACTGCAATCAAATTTTTACATCACCTTATAAAATAATCCCTAGCCCTAAGCTCTTTTATACAAATATTTTTACCACTTTAGGGTTACAATTAATAATTACATGTCAGCCCAAAATCCTAAACCCTACTAAGGAATTATGGAGTATGTACAATACTTCCCTAATCAGTCATAACAATCTAACAATTTCCCACTTAGGGACTAATCAGGCTCCATACTAAACAATAATCTCCCACTTGGAGACTGATCTTGTAGCTATGTCACTACTCCATGAGGCTCCCACTGGATCAAGCCACCTTGGATGTTGCAATGCTTTTATTCCTAGTTAGTCTAGAAGACCAACCAAAGTTGAAGAGGAATTTAGCTTCTCCCTTGTCACTACATTTGTAAACATATCTATTGGATTGTCATTTATATGTATTTTTTCTAGCTTTAATTGTCCATCATCCAAAATGGATCAAATGAATGGTATCACAACTATATGTGTTTTGTCTTTGAATATAGAGCCAAATTTTTTGCAAGATGAATGGCACTCTGACTATCTATAAACAAATAATTATCCTTCTAAGGATGTCCCAATTCTTCCAAGAAGAACTGAAGCCATATCATCTCCTTGTAGACACCTAAATTTGATTACACTATTTTAGTAATCCTATTTAGTTATCTAAAAAGGCATTATTAATTAAATTTCTATTTAATTAATCCTTTGTCATCCCCTAGTTGATTAATTTAATTAATCATCTATAGTCCTAATTGATAAATCAAATAATCTATTATTTATCAATTAAATCCTATTCTTCTATCTAATTCCAAAAATCCCCATTTATTAAATAAATCTATTTGATAAATGAAATCCTCAAATTCAAAAACCCCTAACCTATTTCTAATCCTCCATTTAGCCTAATCCACCCCATCCACCCATACTAACCAAGCTTAGCCACTAACTCACCCACCCTCATTAATGCCATCCACTTGCACATCTCTAACATCCCTAATCTAATCCTAAACCCAAGCCTAATCCACCCCCTAATGTTGTCACATTCCTTAAACAAGTTTAAGACTTTCCTAATCCAAACCAAAGTCTCCCCTCAAAAAAACCCAACCACTAAGTCATGAGTGCTCTTACAAAACATAAAGACTCTTACAAGCCCACTCATGACTCTTACATCCATCTTACACACTCTTCCCTCTTCCACACTCATTCCTCTTACATCCCTCTTACATACTCAACCCCACTCATCATGACTTTAACCAACCCTTAACCCTACCCTCTCACACTCCTCCTCCTTGTGACAAGTGTCACCTTCCCATTGGTGCTAAACAAGCACAATCCATGTGCTCCCCTTTGAGTGCATCTTAGCCCTCCTTAAGCCTTCATCCATCCTTGCATCTAAGCCCTCCATCCCTCTACCCCTTAGCCTATAAATTGAATCCCATCCCAAGCCATTTCATCAACAATCTTTGAGCTAAAGTTACCATGCTATTTTGAGAACCAAAGCCATCAACCATACCCTTATAATGCCAAATTGAGAGCTCACAAAGCTACCAATTTGCCATTACCCATCTCCATTGAAGCAGCTTTTGAGCATCTTGAGCATACATCCACAACAAAAGGACACATCTACAGAATCAAGAAAGCATGGAGTGTTTTCTCTTGTGAGGTTTGCACTTCTTATTTTCTTTCTTAGTCTAAGCATATATGTGAATTTAGTTTTTGGTTTGTGAATGTTTACTTTATTTGTTAATGTTCTTTGCATACCGATTCTGGTTCTACACTCCTTAGCTGCCTCTGTAGCAACAACATACTCTGCCTCTATACTGGATAATGCATTTACTTTCTATAACCTAGAAACCCAACGCATGGCTATCCCACCAATAATAAATACATAACCTATAGTACTCCACTTAGTATCAATATCCTCAGCCAAATCTAAGTCAATATAGCCCTATAAATTAGTAGTAGAGCCCCTAAAGTGTAAAAACTTATTAGATGTTCCTCTCAAATATTTGAGAATCTATTTAATTGCATTCTAATGCTTAATTCCTGGATGACTCATATACCTACTAAGAACTCCCACTGCATGTGCAATATCTAGCCTAGTACATACCATAACATACATCAAGCTTCCTACAATTGAAGCATAGGGTACCTTGGACATCTTTTCCTCCTTTCTTGTTCTTGGGACACATCTGCTTACTCAACTTCAAATGACTAGGTAAATGTGTGCTGACAACTTTAGCATTCTCCATAGAGAAATGTTACAACACCTTCTCAACATAATCAACCTGAGATAGCATCAATGTCCTGTTCTTCCTATCTCTTCAAATCTTCATACCAAGGATTTGTTTTGCTTCCCTGAAATCCTTCATAGCAAATGCATGTGCTAATTGTCATTTCAGCCCTTTAATATGATTCATGTTAGACCCAACTATAAACATATCATCAATATATAAACATAAAATAAGGTAGCTATCATCATCCAACCTCTTAAAGTAAACACAATGATCTAAATGGCACCTGCTATATCCATGCTCATGCATAAACCTGTCAAATTTTAGATACCATTACCGAGGTGCTTGTTTCAAGCCATATAAACTTTTCTTCAATTTGTACACTAAGTTCTCCTTACCTTTGACCTCAAATCTCTTCATCCAAATACCATGAAGGAAGTTTTTTTAACACCAAGTTGCTCCAAATGCAAATCTTTAGTAGCCATAATACTTAAAATAGTAGAGATAGAAGTCATTTTAACAACAAGATAAAAAATCTCATCAAAATCAATGCCTTTTTTCTATGCAAATTATTTTACAACTAACCTAGCTTTAAATCTTTTCTTACCTCCTTCCTCTTCTTTTAACCTAACCCATTTATTCTATAAAACCCTTTTACCAGTAGGCAACTTGAATAAATCCCATGTCTTATTTTTTAGCAAAGAGTCCATTTCATCTTTCATTGCAAACTCTCACTGAATCTTAGCATCCACCTACACAACTTCATCATAACATTTAGGTTCACTAGCATCAGTAAGTAAAATGGAATACAAAGAGGGAGAAAATCTTTTTGGATGTCTACTCATCCTTGTTGACCATCTAATATTCACTGGTGTGTATGGTATTTTTTGTTGCTATTATTGCACATCATGAGGAATTGCTAGAACATCATCTTTTGGAGTATCATCCAATACTACATAATCATCTTCTTTCTTCTCATGTTGCTGCAATAGATCTTTGTACAACACTGTCTCATTGAATATTACATCCCTTCTTCTTACAATTTTATGATTTTCAAAATCCCAAAGCCTACAACCAAATTCATTAATGCCATATCCAAAAAATACACATTTCTTTGACTTAGCTTCTAGCTTGGTTCTATCTTCAGGATCTATATGAGCAAATGCTTCACAACTAAAGGTTTTGAGAAAAAAATAACTCACCTTCTTACCAGTCCATACTTCCTCTCGAATACCACAACCCAAAGGAGTAGAGGGACCTCTATTAATCAAATATGCAATAGTATTGATAGCCTCCACCTAAATGTGTAAGGGCAACCTAACATGCAACCTCATGCTCCTTGTACACTCCATTATAATCATGTTCATGCGTTCAACCACTCTATTTTCCTGTGGAGTCCTTGGAATAGTTTTCTATCTATGAATAACATTAGTGGAGAAATAATTTTCAAATTCATGACTACAATACTCACCACCATTATTAGATCTGAGATATTTAAATTTCTTACCAGTCTCATTTTCAACCAAGCATTTCCATTTCTTAAAAGTTTGAAATACATTAGATTTTTGTCTAAGAAAATAAACCCATACCTTTCTAGTTGCATCATCAATAAATGTAACATAATAATGAGATCCACTAAGGGAAGATACCTAAGCTGGTCCCCATACATCAGTATGCACAAGCTCTAATTTCTCCTTTTTATTTTCCTTCTCGATCTTCACAAAACTCACTCTCTTTTGTTTTTCATACACACAACTTTCATAGAAATATATATTAATACATTTTAAACCTAGTAATACTTTCTTTGAGTGAAGTAATTTCATACCTTTCTCACTCATGTGCCCAAGTCTATTGTGCCACAGGGTTGTATCAAGATTTACAACAACTTTTTGTTCTCGTTGCTCAATTGCAACAATTGTTCCTAAACATTCATTTTTCTCTAAAATAGTTAAAGTAGAAGGAACAATATGACCTATACAAAGATATAAGGCACCTACCTTCACACCTTTTGCTATTAGAAGGGAACCTTTTGAAACCTTCCAAATTTTATCATTGAAAGTAACTACACAACCTTCATCACTGAGTTACCTTGCTAAAATTAAATTCCTACTTAGCCTTGGAACATGTCTTACCTCATGTAGTAGCCAATTATTACCATTCTCCAACTTTATTTTAACTTTTCCCTTTCCAACAATCTAACAAGGTTCATTATCACCCAAATAAACAAGTCCAAAATCCCCTTGGACATAATCAATAAAATAACCTCTATGAGGTGTAGCATGAAATGAAGCACTAGAATCTAGAACCTAGGAATCATCAACACTTTCTAAAGATAGAAGCAAAGCATCCTCTTCAAATTTGTTACTTACTACATTTTCCTCCTTGTCTCCATCTGGTTTATCTCCTTCATTTTTCTTTTGAGTCCAACAATCTTTCTTCTTATGTCCTATTTTACCATAGTACCAACAATCATTTGGTCCTCTCGATTGAGACCTCCTTTCCTTTGACTTTCCTCTGATTTCCCATAATTTTTGGAATTACTTCCTCTCTTAGTTGTTTTTCCTTGACTTTGTGTGTTCAAAGCACTTCTTGATGTAGATCCATCTGAGGATTTTCCTACAAGTTCCTTCACTCAAAATAACATTCATCACATCATATTTCAAGGTACTAGATCTAGAAACAAAATTACTCATAGCCATCACCATGTCATTCCAGCTTTTAGGCAAAGAACACACAATCAAGAGAGTGCTAATTTCTTCATCAAAGTTAATACCCATAGAAGATAACTTACCAGTAATATATTAAACTCATTTAAATGATCTACAATAGATCCGCCTTCTATCATTTTCATATTAAATCACTGCTTCACGAGAAATACCTTGTTTGAAGCAGAGGGCTTTTCATACAATTTCTTTAAGGTTTCCATCCACTCTTCTATCATCTTTTCTTTTTTAATATTAAATTCCATTGATGGTGCTAGGAATAATCGAATGCTTCCAAGTGCCTTTATGTCTAAAAGATCCCATTCCTCATTTGACATAGATCCTTGATTTTTGGTTTTCCCTTCCAATGGCTTCCATAAATTCTTCTGATAAAGATAGTCCTCCATTTGCATCTTCCATAACTAAAAGCTATGAACATTAAATTTGTCAACCCTCAGCCCACCCTCATCTACCATCGCTCCCACTCAACCGTGATACTTTCCTGCAGAGGATAATTGAAAGAACAACCTTGCTCTGATACCACTTGTTAGGATTAAACCACAAATAGAAATAACAATTACATGCAAATATAAATAATATTAGAAAATAATAGATCACACAGAAAAGAACACAAGACACTAAGATTTAATATGGTTCACCCAAACCCTGGGCTATATCCACCAAACAACAAGTCCAATATTTTTATGATCCAGTGATTACAACTTGATTACAATTCATAATCCGTTATAGCTCAATATAGCCGCAAGCCAAATTTTGCATCACTTTATAAAATAATCCCTAACCCTAAGCTCTTTTATACAAGTATTTTTACCACTTTAGGGTTATAATTAATAATTACATGTCAGCCCAAAATCTTGATAAAATAGGAATGTTGGACGATGTACAATACTTCCCTGATCAGTCACCACAATCTAACAATCAGTGCAAACCAAGAAAAAAATAATAGAAGCCATGTTGAAATAAATAGGTGTCAAGCAAATAAGACAAATAGTGCAAGCCAAGTGAAAGTTAGTATATGTTGAGTAAAGTTTAGTTGATGCTAAGCATCAATAATCTTTAGTGCTTGCTGAGTGATAGTAAATATTTTTAAATCAAAGATTTGAGGAATCTGAGCTGACTAATTATATTTCTTGAATTATGTGAAGAATGTGGAAGATAACTATGATGAGTTGGTGGCACATAATCCAAGGTAAACCATTTTTAGGTGAATTCAAGGAGGATTGTAGAGGGAGTTTCTAGAGGAACAAAGGTGGAAAAGTGGTTAGATTCATTGAATCCTACCCAACCCTAAAATGGATGATTGTGGTTAAGCAAAAAAAGATCTAAATTCTCTATTTATAGAGATATCTAGCCAGAAGCAAAGGTTGTCAAGTGTGAGAACCTAAGGAAAAAAAAGAAGTCTAGGGTGTTGCTTAATCTAGTGGCCAAATATAAGAGACTACAATTGGCACACTGAGCAAGAAGACTTAAGAGTATGAATTCTTGATGGGTGAATAAGCTATTAGAGCTAAAGAGCATGAATGCCAAGTAGAATGGAGAACTGAACCAAAGATCTATAATTTGCAAGTGAGTTTTAAGTTTTTATTAGATCAAGTCATACTATTGCTTTCTAACAATTGTACCAGTGTGGATAAAATCCTTTAGATTAAGGTTGACCTAACAGTCATCAATAGATCCTTTAACTAGGTGACATTCTAATGGAATGTTCTAAAGTCCTTTAACAAAACTCTTTCCTAATAGGGTGATTGAAATCCTTTAACCAGGTCAAATTTAAAAATGTGTATTGTAAACTTTGATAGGATTATCCTTTCACAGCGCATCACTTTAGAAGAGTGAAAATTGGTAGCATGTTACTAGTGGTTTTTCCCAAATTGAGTTTCCACATTAAATTCTTATGTCAAATTGTGTGAATGTGCTAATGGTATTTCATGTTCACATTTCCGCAAAGTTATTTTGATCTAGAATAGTAACCTACTAAGTGAAGGTATTGTATGATCTAATGGATTCATGCGTGTTAAGGTTTTATGGATATGGATCTAATTAGCACTGAAAAGATTTATTTGTACATCTAGACCTTGGGTAACTAGTTCACATCCCCCCCACTCTCAATTATTCTAAAGAAGTCCAACAATTGGTATGAGAGCATTGGTGCTTGAGAGGAATAGTTTGAAGGTACTAAAAGCTAAAGATCAAGATGTATAGAAAGGAGGTCCCCAAACTAAATGAGGAATTTTTTTGATGAAGCTACATTTGGGAGGTCTTGGAGACTATACACAATCTACCATCACTATTGAGTATGTTGATCCTACTGGAGCCCTAATTGCTAATGATCTAAAAAAGAGGAAAGAACACAATCAGGCTATGTTAGAGTTTGCTTCTACCCCAAGTTACTTAGAGCTCAATGACATCAAAGGATGTGATACTGCAAAGAAGATGTGGGATACTATTGAGGAGATAAGAATGTTTTGATAGCCAAAATTTAAAGTCTAAGGGGAAAGTTAGATGATATGAGAATGAAAGAAGGTGAGAACATTCTCCAATATTGCAAAAGAATTAAAATGTTGTGAATGCTATCAGAGGAGCCAATGGTATTATTTAAGATGAGACTATAATTAGCAAAGTATTGAGAACATTGTTGCCTATCTGTACTATTAGAGTCTTTGTCATACAAGAACTAAGGTATGTTTCTGGTAGTGATCTAACACTTGAAGGACTAATGGTTAGACTCACTGTCTTTGAACTCTCTAATTTTGATAATTTAAAAACTAAAAAATGTTGAATTTTCTTTCAAAGCTAAACTATCATTAAAAGAACATAAAGAGAAAAAGAAAAAGGTCAAACATGTTTCTAGTGATAGTGATACAGATGAGGAGGATGTAGAAGTTCTTGAAGCAATGTTGAAAAGGAGATTTCATAGAGGCAAAGGAAATACAAAGGTAAGATATCTATCATGTGCTTTAATTGTATTGAGGTTGGCCATATTATTGCTAGATGTCTAGAGAAGAAGAGCAATAGAAGTGGAGGAAAATTTAGAAATAAAAGAGATGAGAACAACACAGATTATAAAGACAAAGGAAAGAAATCTTGCAACATTGTTGAAGAGGAAACAAAAGATGAGTTTGATGACCATGATGATGAATCTATGTATGTTGCTATGAAGGATGATTCTAATCAGGATGAGGCAACTGCACTGGTGTCTTATGTGAATAAAAGTGATAGATGGATCATTCACAGTGGATGTTCACATCATATGACTGGAGATAAAAGTAAGTTCATTACTCTTGATTATGACAATGGTAATTGTTAATCTTGGATTGATTTTAATAGTTGAGTGTCTATACACCTTAGTCATTTATAATTTGTTTACTTAGTTCATGCTAAATAAGTAATATATGTCAAGCATAACATGTTAGTTAGTGCATGTCGAGTCACTCTAGTGCTAAGCAACAATATATGTCGAGTGAGTCAAGTGTCGAGTAACTATTAAGTGCTAAGTCACTTAAGTGCCGAGCAGATAGTATGTGCCAAGCTATACATATAATGCTAAGTGATCAATAGATGCTGAGTCATTTAGAGGCTAAGTTACAACATTGAAGTTGTAGGTGATGCCAAGCATTAGGGACTTCAAATCCTGAGTTATATAGTTTTGACATAGTTATTTATAATGGCACAAAATTCTATGTAAACCATTTTGGAGCCAACATAAGGATTGCTTTGTGATCTTAGATGATAATAATGAATCTTTATTATGAATCCCTATGCAGTACATGCATCCAATTAGAAAAAGGGAAGAGTTAAGCAACTAGATGGATGAATTACAATTGTTGATTCATACCTAACCCTGAGTCACCTAGGTCTTCTTAAGGAGGAAAAACCTTAATATTTTTGTGAGTGTGAAAGGAGAAAATAGAAGAATTTTGCATGTACAAATAGAGATTTTATGGTGACTAAGGAGTTGTGAATTAAGATACATTACAAAGTCAGTTAGAGGAGAATAGAGGAAAGGAATTAGAAGCCAAAATAGATACATCTGATCATAAAGGATCAAGTACAAATTAGGAAAGAGGTGATCTATCATCAAGAAACACAATGCTAATCGAAGGATCATTAGTGAGACATTCTAACAGGTGAATTAGTTAAATCTCTTAATAGAGTAGTCTTAATAGGATGTTGTAAATTCTTTAATAGGGTAAGACCTAACAATATTTTTAAGCCTTTAATAGGGAAAGCCTTTCATAGGATAGGTCATGTTTCATGATCAAAAAATTGTAACCTTCATTGGATACACTTTATTACTATAGTAGTGAAGATTTGTGGGTGTCATCCCCACCCCAGTTTTACCTTCTCCTTGGAGGGTTTCTGGGTAACCAAATATCTTGTGCCATATGTGTGATTGAATGTTTTTTTTCCTTTTATGCTATAAATGTATATACTTAATTTTGTATTTTAGTTTACATGCATAAATTGTGAGATGGATGTGTGATGAATATTTTTGAGGTTGAAAGTTTTAAGAGCTAATTCACTCCCCCACCCCACCCTCCACCTCCCCCCTCCAGAGTTTACTTCCTTATTATATTTCCAATGATTGGTATTAGAGCAAGAGTTCTTTGAAAGAAAAACCTTACAACTTTGAGGAAAGATCTTGGAGATGGCAATCTACAATTTAGGAAAGAATATTGAGAACTAAATGATTGAAATACAACTTACCCTACATCAGCCGAAAGAAGTAAGAGATGAGTTAAAGCGATCATTAAAAATAAGGAATGAAATATCTATTGAAGAGAATGACACACATTATGAAGAGTTTGACACCATTGAATTGTTTGCAAATAGAAACACAAGTGAATTTTATGTAGTAGTTATAGATCTAATGGAAAAGAGTGTAACCCTAACTAAAGAGGTTAGAAATTTCAAGATAAAACAAGAAGTCCAATTAATATTGCTATGTGAAGTCACTAAATAGAAAAATAAAGCCATAGAGGATAAAGTAATGATTGAAGATGAGAAAATGATTTTGACCAATAGACTAGAAGAGAAAACACTAGAGGTAAATAGGATTGCTAACATGCAATTGGAAAAATTGATTCAAATAATGATTGCCAATCATGAACTAAATGTAAAGGATATTGAGATCACAACATTGAAGTTGCAGAATCAACAACTAAGAAATGATTTGAAAAAAGAAAAAGAACTTGATGAAAGTTTCAACAAACCTAGTGAAGCTATCAAGTACTTTGAGAAATTGATGAGATCACCTAGATCCAATAGTGATACTCCTGGATTGGGTTACACTAGTACTTAAGAAGGAGAATCTTCCAAAAGTGGTGAAGAAAGAAGTAAAAAAGGTAAGAAATCCAAACCTACTTGTCATAATTTTGGTAAGATAGGTCATAATACTAATATTTGTAGGAGCAAGATTGTAAATTAGAATCCTAAGTAGAAGTTCATGGGTCACTACCACAAATGCAACAAACAAGGACATCAAGAACATGAATGTAAAACCAAGACTGTAAGCACACAAAGATTTGAAGGATATTATAACTATTAGAAGTATGGACATAGAGCATATGAGTTTAGATCCAAGCCTAAATGATCATCAAACAAGTAGACTAAGGTAAAGCACAATGGCAACTCTTATAATTGGGATTATTATACTAGGTATAGTTGTCACTATTGTCAAGAGTATGGACATGTTGCTAAAATTTAATAAGAACACATTTCAAAAGTGACTACAAAAGATAATTGAGTCAAACCACATGTTATAGCTATTTGAAGACTAGTCACAGTAGAAGGTATTATCCAACAAGGTCAAAGGCACCTAGAAGTGAGTTCAATAAAGGAAAAGGAAAGGAAAATGTTGAGAATGTCAGAGATGAGATGAACAAGACATGGAAGAGAAACGAATATTGTAGTACATCAAGCTTAGATGAGGTCACTTCACCCAATGGGTTAAGTGATCACACCACTTCCAATTAAGCAATCAAGAGGTATGTTGGGACTGATATTTAAAAGGGTATACTATAAATTAGTTCCAAGGATTTAGTTATGAAAATATTATACATGCATGAATTAAGATGTAAAGTGTTGGTTATAATCTAGAAGAAATATTTAAGTTATGATAATTTTCATGTTATTGCTGAGCATGAAGAGTTTCACTTTAGCTACTGAGTCAAATGTTAGTTATTATCGAGATATCATCACTGATAGTGTTGACCAAGCTCATAGTAGTTTCTAAGCATAAAGAGAACTTCATGGAAGTTGAATGAGTTGAAATTTCTATTGAAACCGAGCTCACAAAATTGTAAGCACTAATTATTAAATGCAAGGTTTTAAGGTCTATATGATCAATTTATACTCATTTGACATCATTTGAATTTGAAGAGAAGCATCAAGAGTGAAAGCCAATTTGAAGGGATCATTCCAAGCATTTGAAAATAGAGCACTGAGAGATGAATTCAAAATTGTATAATTAAAAGGGTTAATCCGTGCCCTGGATTTCCCAAAATTTTCAAAAACTAAATGGATAAAGATATTCTGAAGAAGAATTCACGATAATTCTATATGGTTGGATAATGGACCGATGAAAATCACAAAGAAAATTGTATATAGAGTAACATGGTATCCAACCCTAGACCAACCTAAAACTATGAGGAGTGAAGCTAAGGAAGTTATTGAGAAGAATAGAGAGGCTGTGTGGAACAAACAAGGTATGAAAATTTACACTACCTCATATCCCCTAATTGCTTTTGTAGTGAGGATTATAGCACATAAATTTTATTGATCTAGCAGGCTCAACACTGTACCATGTATTGCTATGACATGGGCTATGAAATAGTTAAGAAGGACCATACTTATGACCTTGTCGAGTTGTAGTTGCAACAATTGATTGACAATTTTTTGAGCAATAATGAAGACCAAGAGTGCACAATGTAAATTTGGATCAATTCATGTATGTATGTTCTTTTATGTATAGAATACATTCCCTACTTTTGGTAAAGTTGTATGGAAAATAAACAGATCTATTTCAGTGCAAATAGGTGAATTTATTAAGCAACTTGGAGAGAATTTTAATTCAATAATGACTTGCTACTTTGAAGATTTCAAGCAGTCAATGAAGAAAAGATTGAGGATAGTAGTTTCACTAGTTGAGAAACATTGCAATGATGTTTTCTTTCTAGTTGACATTGATTTCACACATGTTCAAGTTGTAGTTCCAAAGGTAAGGTGGCTAAGGCCACTAGGCTATGAAATCAATGTCTATGAGGCCTTTGCAACAATCAAAACATTACTTGCAAAAGATGTAGATGCTAAGGCTACTGCCTTTGGAAACTATGATGTGGAAAAATCTAAGATCATAATGGATTTAAAGACTATCTTAATCATGAGAAATAAGAGTAAGATTGTTAAGAAACTTAAGGAGAAATTTGATAGAATAGATGACAATGAAGAAGATGATGATGATGAAGAAGATATTCCTATTCAAGCACCATTGGCCTTAACTCAAGGTCAACATGAAGACCAAAAAGAAAATATGGAAATTGAAGAAAGTGTAGAGGGAGAAGAAGCCAGTGAAGTACCTAAGATAAAGAAGAGGAAAGAAAACACCCCAGCAATTAGCAAACAAAGAAACGTTGTAAAACCTAAGTCTGTAGTTCAAGATACTCTAACCAACACAAGAGCTATGCCAAGAAGGCCCAAGAAGTAGCCAAGCCAAAAGAATAGAGGGCTAGATTAGCTATAGAAGAATAAGAGTCTGAGAAGAGATCAAGGAGAAAGTATATAGCTCCAGCTAAATCTGACGAAGGGAGGAAAAAATCTGATGATAACAACCAATTTAAAGTGGTAAGTCATAGATCCTCCTTAGATCTAGACAATATGTGTGAAAACATAAGGAATAATGCTAATTTTTCTGGTCTCACACATATTGAGTTTGGTATACTTGGAAAAGTTGAGATAAACCAAGTAGAGGAGTCGATATATGTCATGGTGGAAACATTCAAGAAGACTCCAATTGAGATTACCAACTCTTTGCCAAAAGATCTATATGATAGAGTTGAGAAAAAATGGCAATATAGTCTCAATATAGAAAGACAAATTAGAGAGACTACACTTGCCCAAGTGATGCTAGAATTGGATAGGGTAACAATGAAAAAGGCAGTAAAGAAGCATGCAAGGAAATTTTCACCAAAATATAAAGCATTTAGAATATTATAGAATAACATTGAGGATGTTATATATACAAAAGACCACTCAAATTTGGAAATCATTATATGGTTTGATAGAACCCAAGGCAACAGTGTAGAAATCTATTAAGGTAGGTGAGGAAAATGATGAACAAAAACAAGTAACTAAGGTTTCTATAGTTGACATTGAGACATTTGCACAAGAGGAAGGCACTGAGACACATGAAGATACATAGGCTACAGTTGAGGATGAGTAGCAGACAAAACAAAGTGTACAAGATACATGAATTTTGAGTTCTAGTCCTCAACATGAGTTGAATACAAATACTAATACTATAAAGATTAAGGATGGTTTCAATACTATCACTTAGAACATCAACCCCTTTACAAAGGAATACTTGAATAAGATAGTGGTAAAATCCATTGCCCATGCCAAAAAAATTGTGAAAATCCTATAATGGTGAGTGTTGATAAGATTGAGAAGGTAGACAAGACATTTGTAGGGGAGAAAGTTTAGACACAAGAACCATCTACAACCCCCCTCTCAATTAACCTTGATACAACCTAAATTACCCCTTTTAGTGTACCAGAGGAAAGATCCATCCATGATCCATATTAGAAAATTGGTACACACTGTGTCAGTACCAGAAGTTGCTACAAAAGTGCAAAATATAACATAAGCACAAATAGGTCAAGTAGATACTCCTGCACCTAGAGCACAAGCACAAGGTGCAACTGAACAAGTAGAACAAGCCAAGGATAGGACTAAAGAGTTAGATTTGACTACAAAGCTTGAGGAGAAACTAGCAATATAAACATTGGTGACTTTGCTAGGAACTACCACTCCTCCTAGTCAAACTCTTCATAGGCCAAGTATAGAAGCTATACCCCAAAAATCATCAAGGCCAAGTCCAAGCATATCCAAGGTAGATAAAGTTACATCATTTTTTGATGTGAACTTGGATGAAGTGATTGAGTTGCCCAAGTTTGATTTTGCAACTATCACAATTGAATAGATGAGCATACTACAAGATGCTCTTGCAAAAAAGAAAAGCAAAGAGCTACTTAGATAGGAGCATAGTTAGAAGCAAGCTTTTTTAGATATCAAAGAAATTTTTCTTGATGTTTTAGCTTGCTAGCACCAGAAGAAGACAAGTCAATCGTAGAGCAATTAACTAGCCTAGTTGAGAAGGTAAATGATGTAGACCTAAATTCAAATGTGAAATTACTTGAATGGTCTGAAAGAGAGTTTCAGAATAAGGTCAATAAAAATATATCAAGTACTATTGTACTATCATAGGTTGAGTTAGCAACCAAAATTGACCATGTGAAGAAGGTACTAGAGAACATTTTCTCTTTGTACACCAAATTATGTAATCCAACACTCTTCACATAGGAAACTAGGAGTCACATATTGAGTTTAGAGAGTCATATGCAGTCATTTGACATAACTCTGCCAAAGTCTCTATCCCAACATGAGAAACACTTCAAGAATCTCCTAAATTTCTAGAGTTAGTTAGCAATGCTACATATAGATGAGGTAAACATTAAGGCTAAATTGATCAACATCCAATCTATCTTGACTCCATATATGGAGATATTGCACAAGGAACCATCCTTTGTTAAAACACTCATGAAGAAAGATCCACATCTTTCTAGTCATGAAGGCTTAGTCCACCTTGCTGCCAAGCTAGCCATCCAAATCAAATCATTGGAGGTAACTTGTGATAATTGGGATGCTTCTTTGAAAATTGTGCTTGAGGTCCGTAAAACATTTTTTGATAAACACACTATAAGTGTATAACCCTTTGACATAAGTGTCTAAAAGGGGGAGATATAAGTATTGGGGAGATATTGGAGGAGATACTATTTTTGGGGGAGCTAATAATTTTGAGGAAAAGAGGAGTCAATGATAGAAACAGAGTACAACAATCAACTTATGCATATCTACTCAGTAGGAGAAATAATTTTGGTTCAAATATAGAACAAAATAATCAACTCATGGGGAGTTATTGAATTTTTAGGTATGATGGATAAGTTATGTTTTACAAAATTTTGAACTTTTGAAATTTTGTATATAAGTCAAATAGAGATTGAATATCTGGGTTATGCTCATAAGTGAAAATCATTCATGAATGACCAAGTATTTTTGTCACCCATGTCAAAGGGGGAGATTGATAATCTTAGATTGGTTTTGAAAATTGAGTGTTTATACACCTTAGTCATTTATAAGTTGTTTACTTAGTTCATTCCAAACAAGTAATGCATGTCAAGCATAACATGTCAGATAGTGCATGCCAAGTGACTCTTGTGACAAGAAACAATATATGCTAAGTGAATCAAGTGGTGAATCACTCAAGTGTGCAACAGACAGTATGTGCTAAACTATACAGATGCCGGGTGATCAATGGATGCTGAGCATTAGGTACTTCAGATGCCAAGTTATATAGTTTTGACATAGTTTTTTGTAATGGCACAAACTTCTATGTAAACTATTTTGGAGTTGACTTAAGGATTGTTTCATGATCTTAGATGGTAAGAATGAATATTTATTATGAATCCCCATGCAGTACATGCATCCAATTAGAAAAAGAAAGAGTTAAGTGGGTAGATGGATGGATGGATTACAATTGTCAATTCATACCTAACCCTAAGTCACCTAGATCTTCTTAAGGAGGACAAACCCTAAACTTGTTTGTGAGAGTGGAAGGAGAAAATAGAAGATTTTTGCATGTACAAATGGAGCTTTAATGGTGACTAAGGAGTTGTGAATTGAGATACATTGCACAATTAGTTAGAGGAGAATAGAGTAAAGGAATTAGAAGATAAAATAAATACATTTGATAATAAAGGATCAAGTACACATCATGAAAGAGGTGATTTGTCATCAATAAATATAGTGCTAATTGAAGGATTAGTGTTGAGACATTCTAATAGGTGAATTAGTTAAATCTCTTAACATATTAGTCTTAATAGGCTATTGTAAATCCTTTAATAGGGTGCTTACTTCATTGTGAGTTGAAGTCCTTTAATTAGACACACTTTTAATAGGATGTTAAAATCCTTTAACAAGGTAAGACCTAGCAGTCTTTGTAAGCCTTTAATAGGGAAGACCTTTCATAGGGTAGATCATGTTTCATGATCATAATATTGTAACCTTCATTGGATACACTTCATTACTGTAGTAGTGAAGATTTGTGGGTGTCATCCCCACCCCTGTTTTACCTTCTCCTTGGAGGGTTTCTAGGTAACCAAATATCTTGTGTCATATGTGTGATTGAATATTTTATTTCTTTCATGCTATGAACATATATTCTTAATTTGGTTTTTTAGTTTATATGCATAAATTGTGAGATGGATTTGTGGTGGATATTTTTTGAGGTTGAAAGTTTTAAGAGGATTCACCCCCTATACCCCCACCTCTTAGAGTTTACTTCCCTATTGTATTTCCAATAGTAATAATTTAAGATTTGGTAATGATGCACCCTATCTGATCAAAGATAAAGGATCAATCAAACTAATAGAAAAGATCATGTGTGAAAATGCTTATTATGTAGAAGGAATTAACTATAACTTGTTGAGTGTGTCATAATTTATTAGTTTAGTTGCAAAATTAAATTTGAGAACAAGGGAGAAAAGATCTATGATATTGATGGGAAATTGATTAGAAATGTAGATCATACTAGAGGTAATCTATTTTATCTTGACATGAATGATGCTACTTGTCTTGTTGTAGAATTTTATGTTGTGTAGCTATGACACAAGAGGTTATGTCATGTTAACTTTGATAACTTAGTTAGTATTAGTAACATGAAAAGAGTCAGAGGTTTTCCTAAACTGAAGAAACCTGAAAATGTGATTTGCAAAAAATGTTAGGCAAGATAACAAAATCTAGTTTTAAAAGTAAGACTCACTCCTCTAAAGAAATTTTAGAATTAATTCATACTATTTTGTGTCAACCAACTAATGTGCAAAGCTACAAAGGTGACAAGTACATTATCCTATTTGTTGATAATTATTCTAGGATGATGATAGTTATGATTTAGAAAACAAAAATTTAATGCTTTAAATTTTTTTAAGTGGTACTTGGAAAGAGTTGAAAAGGAGACATGCAAAATTTTGAAATGTCTGAGATCTGATAGAGGTGGAGAATTTACATCAAATGAGTTTGAGACATTCTATAATGATAGAGGAATCAAGAGACATACTTCTACACTTAGGATCCCTCCACAAAATGGGATTGTTGAAAGGAGGAACATATCTATAATGGACTATGGTAGAACACTCATGATGGAGAAGAATGTTTCTTTAAAATACTAGAGAGAAGTTGTAAGTATAGGTTCTATACCCTAAACCAAGTACAAGTCAAGAAAGTTACTTATTCAACACCATTTGAAATATGGTATGGATACTCACCCAATGTAAAATGTTATAAGGTATTTGGAAGAAAGTGCTACATTCTTAAAGACTTCAAGAATGATAACCATGATGCTAAAAGTGAAGAAGGTATATTTATAGGCTATTCCAAAAGAAGTAAAGCTTATAAGTGTTTGAATACTAACACTAACAAAGTTGTGGAAATGATAAATGTAAAGTTTGATGAATATATAGAGGTACATAAAGCTAAAACTATGAAGAAACTTGAAGGTTACAAGTATTTTATATACTTTTATCAAGGTATGCCTACTAATGAAGGTGTTGTGAACCAAATTGTAAATAAAAAACAACAAGTTTCAGTGACTGTTGAGTCACATAAAATGAACATTGAGTTGAATTCAGGAACCAAGTTACATTTAGGAGTCGAGTTACAAATAGAAGCTAAGGCACATTCTAATTATGAGATAAGTGTACATGAAAGGAATTCCAATCTACCTAATAGAGAAGTACATACTAATTCTAAAGTTGATAGACCCTTGAAGAAAGAAGAGCAGAACCAAGATTGTTAAAGTATGTTAGAAGACATCACCCTGCTGAACAAATTATTAGAGATAAAGAAGCTACGCCAATGACAAGGAATGGGTTGATAAGTGATATATGTTTGTTGAGAATGCATGAGCATAAGTCAGTGAAAGATGCATTAGATAATAAAGAGTGGAGTAAAACCATGTAAGAAGCAATTGATTAGATTAAGAAGAACAAGACATGGAATCTAGTACTTAGACCAAAAAACAAGAATGTGATTGGAAGCAAGTGGGTGTACAAAAAAAAGTTAGATTAGAATGGTGAAGTCACAAGGCATAAGACAAGATTGGTTTGCAAGGGGTATGCACAAGAAGAGGGAATTGACAATGGAGAAACATTTTTCCCAGTTGCAAGATTGGAAGGAGTAACAACTCTACTTACTTGCTCTTCATATAAACATTTCAAAGTTTATCAAATGTATGTGAAGTGAACATTTCTGAATGGTGTACTAGAAAAAGAGGTTTACATAGAACAACCTAAAGGATTTGTTGGTCTAAACAATAAGAACATGGTATGTAGACTACACAAAGCTTTATATGGTTTAAAACAAGCCCCATGAGCATGTTTTGAAAGGATTCATAATTATCTTGTGAAGATTGGTTTTGAGAATACTGATGATAACAAATCTATACTTGAAGAAAAAAGGAGGTAAAGGTATTGTACTAGCTAAATTTTTTGTTGATGATATCATATTTGGATGTCAAAATGCATTGTCTAAGACATTTGCAAATGAAATGAAGAAATAATTTGAGATGTCTATGCTTGGAGAGATCAAGTTCTTTGTTGGTTTGCAAGTATATCAGATGAAATATGGTATGTACATCACTTAATCCAAGTATGTAAAGGAAATATTGAAAACTGTTGGCTTAGAGGATTCAAAACTAGTTATCATTTCTATGATAATAAGATATAAACTTTCAAAGAATGATGATTCTGCTAAAGTGAATCAAATATTGTACAGGTCTATGATTGGTAAGTCACAATATGTAGTACATAGAGAACTCAATATTGCATTAGTTATTAAGATTGTTGTAACATTTTCTGCAAATCCTAAGGAAAATCATTTGATGGTTATTAAGAGAATTATGAGATATCTAAAAGGAACAAAAGATTATGGTCTATACTACAAGAAAAATGATAAGTTTGAGTTAAGAGCTTATACATATGTTGATTGGGATGGAAACATTAATGATAGAAAAAGCACAAGTGGTGGAGCATTCTTATTAAGAAAGAGATTGGTCACTTGGACCAGTAAGAAACAAAATTGTATGTTTCAATCTATTGTTGAAGAAAAATATGTGGCTGATGTAGTAAATTATACAAATGTGGTATGGATCAAATAGCTACTCAAAGGCATGAAGGAAGAAATTATTGAACCTATGGTATTTTATTGTGATAATACAAGTGATATAAACATATCAAAGAACCTTGTGATGCACACAAATACTAAGAACATTGCAATCAAGTATCATCACTTGAGACAGTTGGTTCAAGACAAAGAAGTGAGAATGGAATATGTGAGTACAAAAGAAAAACTAGCTGGTATATTCACAAAAGCTTTACCTAAGGATGCACATGAATATCTTATAGTTAAACTAGGGATGATATCCCTATCCCAAGCTACTTAAGAAGAATGAGTAGTGTCTTGCATCAACTAAGCTGAATGTTCCTTCCTAAAGTAATGAAGGAGTTGAATTAGAAGATTTATAGTCATGTGCAAGGTGATATAGGGAGACCTTAAATTGATTATATCTGCATGTAAAGATGACAAGTCTTTGACATTGTTGTCAAAGAGGGAGATATAAGAAAGAGGGAGACATAAGAGAAATAACCTACAGAGGGAGATATAAGAGAGCTATATTGAAGGAGATTGACAAAGATTACATTACCCTATGTAGAGGAAGGACATATACTTATAGAGGGAGAAATTTCAAAGATATTATTTTCTTTTTGGTATTGTTGTTAGTATTAAATTATCATCAATGCCAAAGATAGAGATTGTTGAAAAGAGATTGTTTTGAAGTGTAGAAGATGTAATGGAACAATCATTATTTTGTCAATGATGTCAAACCTACTACTTGTTGGTGTGACAATTTCTTTTTGGTCTAAATGCTATCATGTGGTTGATTGATAAAGAGGATTTGAAAAGAGGAGATAACAAGAGAACCTAGAGAAAGGTTGGGTTATTTGGTGTATAAAAGGAACACTAAGACCAAGTAAGATATTGATATTATAGTGTATTTTTTGTCTACTTAAAATTTGAAATGAAAGGATACTCAAGTAAAAATTGGAAGAAGATCAACTATTTACCAATCCTTGCTGAGAAAACAATGCAAGTGGGGCAGAAAATAGTAGAAGCTAGGTTAAAATCAATAGGTGTCAAGAAAAGAAGACAAATAGTGCAAGTTGAGTGAAAGTTAGTATATGTAAAGTAATGTTTAGTTGATGTCGAGCATCATTATTCTTTAGTTTTTTTTCGATTGACAGAATAACATAGGTGTTGAGTGATAGTAAATAGTGTTAAATTGAAGAATTGACAAATCTAAGCTGACTAATTAGATTTCTTGAATTATGTGAAGCATGTGGAAGATAACTATGATGAGTTGGTGGCACATAATTCAAGCTAAATAATTTTGAGGCAAATTCAAGGAAGATTGTAGAGGAAGTGTCTAGAGGAAAAAAAGATGGAAAAGTGGGTAGATTCATTGAATCCTAGCTATCCCTAAAATGGATGATTGTGGTTAAATGGAAAAAGATCTAAATTCTCTATTTATAGAGATAGTTGGCCAAAAGAAAAGGTTTTCATGTGTGAGAACCTAAGGAAGAAAAGTAGTCTAGGGTGTTGCTTCATCTAGTGGCTGAATAGAAGAGATTGTTATTGGCATGTTGAGAAAGAAGGCTTAAGAGTATGAATTCTTGAAGGGTGAACAAGCTATAAGAGCTAAATAGTATGAATGCCAAGCATAATGGAGGACTAAACTAGAGATCTGTAATCCACAAGTGAGTTGCAATTTTTTATCAGATCAAGTCCCACTGTTGCTTTCTAACAACTATATTAGTGTGGATAAAATTCTTCAAATTAAGGTTGACCTAATAGTCATTTGTAAATCCTTTAACTAGGTGACATTCTAATGGAATGTTCTAAAGTCCTCTAACAAGGCTCACTCCTAAAAGGGTGATTGGAATCCTTTAACCAGGTCACATTTAATAGTGTGTATTGTAATCTTTAATAGGGTTGGCCTTTCCGGCATCACTTCAAAATAGTGAAAATCGGTAGCATGTTGATGGTGGTTTTCCCAAATTGGGTTTCCATGTAAAATACTCGTGTCAAATAATGTGAATGTGCTTATGGTATTTCATGTTTACAATTTTGCAAAGTTATTTTGACCTAGAAAAATAGCCTACTAAGTCAAGGCATTGTATAATCTAATGGATGCATGCATATTAAGGTTTTGTGGATTTGGATCAGATTAGCACTGAAATTTTTTATTTGTACATCTAGACCTTGGATAAAAGATTCACCCCACTCTTAGTTATTCTAATGAATTCCAAAAAACATGTGGTATAATAGGTTTCTTCTTGATCACGCTTTATCGATGTCCATAAAATGACATATCAGCAATTCTACTTGTTTTAAACATCCTTGATGATGGATTTGAGAAAGTAAGTGGATGCTCATTAAGATGTGATTTAATTAGAGGTATATTGATTTCTTAATAGGGTATGGATATATGTCAACATGGTTTAAGACTTTGGTTGGTTCTAAATTTTAAGATCATTTACCTAGGTTTACAGGTCTTATTTTTATTGTAAGATAATATCAGTTTTCCATTATTCTTGTATCATCTCAGTGAGATTTTTTGAATAGATAAAAGGTTCTATGCCATTATAGTATTATGGGTCGAAGTACATGTTATCCTGATTGTTCCATATTTGAGATTGTATGAGTGGTGTCTAACCAAAAGGGCATGGAAGATAAATCTTGTGATTGATTTGAAGTGTTTGGAGTGTGATGCATATTGTTATTGTAGTGATTCCAAGATTAAAGTGTGACTTTCAAATTGAAATCTGATAGAGAAAGACTTGTCTCTATGATTTAGACTTATTGATGTTTTGATTGTTGATCTATTTGTTCTAAGGACCTATGATCCTTGATGATGGAACTCATAAAATTATTTGAGTTATGTTTTATGACACTTAAAACATGAAATTTGAATGCAAAACAAAAATAAAATGACAAAAACAACACTCACGTAAATCAATAGTCTTGAGAGATTGGTGAGGGCACAATTTGAGAAAGAAATAAACGCAATAGAAAAGGGTAAATTATGATTATATGAAATAAGAATCTATTACATGCATTAAAGCCTAAATAAACCCAACTACATGTTGTGTGGTCAGGAATACTATTATATTCTAGAGAAAAACCCTTCTCACAGTACCTTCTCCCAAACTCTACAAAAAATGCATTTTCACCTCAAGGATGGACCTTAACTAGCCTATCTTAGGTTTAAGGCTAATAATAGAATTTAAATTTTGAAAATGGGTAGCTAAAACCAAAACAAAGGTTCTAGAATTCAAATTAGAATCTAATGCAAAAATAGAAGGTTCCAAAAAAAGTGGTCCACGTTCTAGGAAGCATAAACTTTAATCTGGGACTTCAATTGAGAAAGTATTTACATCATCAAAAATCATTTTGAGAACTCTATATTGTTATGAAAAAACTATGGTTGCCTCCCTTTTTTTTGGGTTGGATGATATCATTTAGTGCCTCAACTCTAACTTCAAAAGGGAGGTTTTTTGAGAAACTTAAAATTATAATAATTTTCAAATGATGAAATTTTTTAACCTGATGCTTTTTCTGGACTACACAAAATCTTAATTACAACCTTGCATCCAACTCAAACTCTCTAATTCTTCATTATTATGGATCATCAACAAGATAACCCATTTTTGCATTTTTACATATCCCAAGGTGTGCCAAAATACGAACATGAAAAAGTAATAATAGAAATTTGAGAGTTGAAATCTCCATTTTTCCCAAATGGGTATCCATAAATGAAAACACATAAAATAAAAAGTATCTCTAGACAAATTTTTGGATAATATAGGATTGCTTTTACATCACTAGATGCTCTTACATCAAACAACTAGGGTAATTTAAGAAGTGACCATGTCACATCTCAAATAGTTAAGGAAAAACCAAATGATCAACCCATACCTTTGGTAACCTGGTCAAGTCTTCTTGTCATGCCCAAAATTTGGACAAAACACACAAACAACTTTTTTCTGAAAGGTCTAACTAGGTTAACTAAACACATAACTGAATTGAATTAAAACTACAATTGATAATCAAATTGTTCATTTATTTTGTTCAAGTTGAATGATTTAGGAATTTTTTTTTTCAGTTTCAATTTCTATTGTTGAATTTCACCAGTTACACATCCCAGTTCAATGTCTTCGGGTTTCAAAATTATTTTCTAGTTGCCAAAAATCAAGTTTAAGTTTTAATTCTCCAAAGGATCAATTGAGTAGTAATTTTTGTCATTAAAAATGACCATGGCTATCAGGCACAACCATGTTCTGGTAATAATGCTCCTATGAAAACTATATTTATATATTAATGCATCCAACTAAAGTTTTAAAATGATTACCAATGTTCCAATTGAAAATATAATTATATGGTAGATATTTTCTTATATTCTCATGTATCAAAAAATTATTTATTTTGATATTGAATTCTGTTCATAATATAAAATAATATTTATAGTATATATTTCTTCCATTATATAATACATATATTAAATTGTATACATCATTATTAGACTTGTGAATATATATAATTTAATGTAATATTTAAAGTGTATTTAATTTATTTTTTATATGAATTAATTATTACATATTATATTATATTTTATGATGTTATATATATATATATATCATCCTTTCCACTTTACTAAGTTCTCCTCATATTGCCTATTTATAATATTCTTTCCCACATAACTATCCGATATTTCTTTAGTCTCCTCCTTCTTAGGGTAGGAATTGGACATTGTTCAAGCATTTATTTCTCCTCCATCTCGCCTAGTAGATACTCTATCAAATATACAATATTGAAAATAAGAGAAATATGTATTCCATCTTGAAACTCTACCTCATATGTATTCCCTAAATTATGTTTCTTCAAAATCTTGTAGGGGCCAAATTTCTTCATCTTTAGCTTATTGTAGGTGCCCATTAGAAACCATTATTTCCTCAAGGACACCATAACCTAATCTCCAACTTTGAAATCCTTATGCCTCATCTTTTGGTCTTACCTAGCCTTATTTTATATACTCATCCTAGTGATATTCTCACACACTTCCTCATGTAGGTTCTGGACATGTTCAACAAAATCTTCTTCCTCAACATTAGTCCCACTTGATTGCTTCATCTTCCTCAATTCTAGTGCATTCCTCGGATTTCCCCATACATAATTTGGATTGGTGACCTACTAGTACTCATATTCAAAAAATTATTGTAAGCAAATTCTATGTATAGTAGAATCAAATCCCATCACTTGAGCTTATCACCTACTAAGTACCTAAATAAATTACCTTAAATTTTGTTCATCGCTTCACTTTTCCTATTATTTTTTGGGTGCTGTGAAAAGATAAACTTCAACTTTGTCCTCAACTTATTCCACAAGGCTCTCAAAATATATCCAAAAAACTTTGTATCATGGTCCAAAACTATACTCTTTGGAAGACCATCTAGCCTCACCACTTCTTTGAAGAACAAATCTACAATGTGAACCAAATCATGGGACTTGTGGCAAGGGATTAAATGAACCATCTTCCTAAGCTACCAACCAACATAGATACTAAATTATTACACCATTGTATTCTTGGCAACCTAAGAATGAAATATAAACTTATATCTTCCTAGGGCTTTGATTGAATGGGAAATGGTTGATAAAGTCTTGTGTTTTGATTGAGTCTATTAGTTGTCTAACACACCAAAAAAAATCTAAAAAAATTATTGTACATCTTGTGATAATTGGGGCAAAAAGTAACATTTAGTGATAATGTGAATGATATTATATCGACAAGTATCTTGTTATTCCTCCACTATGTTTCTCTTTGATCAAATTATCCCTCATGGAACTCCTTAGAATACATAGATGACTCCCTTTTAATAGCATACCATCTTGAATCATGTAGTCTAGCCACATTATGATGTAGAAGCATCTTAGATTTCCTTGCAATCCTACTCATTTTTTATTTCTCCCTATTGGTGCTGAGTTCTTAGTATGTGCCAAGTTCTTGTTGGTTCCAAGTTCCTATTAGTGTCAACTTCCTATTGGTTCTGAGTTCCTGTTGGGCGGTCATTTTGCACGAGGTCAATGACAAGAATCTATTGTGCAATTCCTCTCTTGAAAAGCTAATATTTTTGGGATCAACTCCAAGGTTTAGCATTTGTCTTGTGACATACCAAAATCTACTTAGTTGAATATAAATGTGATTGTTCATGACAAGGCCTTTGTTGGTTCTGATTATAATCTCACAATGAAGTAAATCTATTTGCTGTCTCAAAATCACACATAAAAGAACAATATTTTTGTATTTTCTGGTTTTTTCAATGAATGCAATTCTAACAGTGCAACTAAAATGGGTTCCTATTCTAACAAGGGGTTAACAAAGAAAATAAAAAAACTGAAAGAAAATAACACAAAATTGAAATAACTTGAAACTAAAATCCTAAATAGACATAAGCTACAAAAAAAAAACATGCTATGAGTTAAACTTTCGAAGAAATTGGTAGGAAACTAATGAAAACAGGAGCAACACTTCCTAGAATCCATTAATGCAATCATCGGTAAGAAACTTTAACAATCGTATGATATTTAACCTGTAAGGAAACTTAGGTGTGGAAACAACTTCCTACACTAATCTTTAAGATAATTATGGCACAAATACTATTAAAATCTTTTACACTTACATATTTAATATCATGTAAACAACAATATTTCAGCCAACCAAGCATAAAGAAAATAGATAGAGAAAGAAACACATAACACAAAGATTTTCCAGTGGGGAAAAACCTTTCGGTAAAACAACCCCACCCCTCAAGAACCTGCACAATGTATTATCTTCAACACAAGGTTACAATACACTTGCAATGCAAGTTCAACATCGACAACAGAAGACTCTAGTAGCAACTCACAGTACCAACAATACACTTTCTCGCATCATATCTCTTTGCAACCCTAAAAATGCTTATAACATGTGCTTCACTTTAGGGCTACTCCCAAAGGTAACCATATTAGGGTTTTTACCATTCTCTGAGAAAATAAGAACCCCAAAATTTTTTTCGAGGTGATGCCCTGAACCCCACAATTGGGGTAGAGTGTACAATACTCAAATTTATCAGTTGCCACATGTCTTCACCTATTATTGAATCTTCCTGACATAGCTCTTACGTGTCATAGGAATCCGTAATAGCCATTTTAGCCATGATCTCCTTATACACAATTCAAGATGCCGACACATTAACATTATTTGCAAGAAATACATTTTAAAAAACAAATAATAAGAATAGGAATTATCCAAGGTTGAGACACCTTATTCCTAACATAACCTTTCATCAAATCACAAGGCCACAGAAAGTGCACTCATGCAAGACAAAAAGCTATGTAGACACAATTTGGTGATTTCTTCTTGAGCTCATTATGTCATCAGAATTCATAAATCTGTAGCAAACACCAGAACTAAAAGATCAGACAACTAGAAACAACACAATAAACCTTTGGCTCAATAAAAATCCCATGAACAAAATTCACAAAAAAATGACACATTCAGGCAAAAATGACTACACTCCAAATGCAAGCACCAAAAGCATAATTTTATTGCATAATAATGATAGCCTTTGTTGAATATTACAATGGGGTGTTTATAAGAAATCATCTCCTCAATTTGTGTTGAGAGTGAGAGATATCTTCACGCAATAAAATGCTTTTAAAACATTAAAACAAACTAAATATATATAGACTAACCATTAATCTGGTGCTTAGAGGGACTCCATCCATATTTTATTCATTAATGGATGCATGAGCCCTTTACATGTCAAAAATAGAGAAAGTATGAGAGAGAAAGTCGGAAGAAGTCTTTAGTTGAAGTAGGAGCATTTGGAGGTGCCAAAAATAGAAGTTGGTCCTTCACTAGGCATGTGTCGAAGTTAAACTACTTAGAATGTGTTCTTGTTGCATGGAAAGAGCTATTTTTGGAACAAGTAGTTAATTGTTGGCACACCTTTGAATTACAGAGTTGCGAACCTATGTACCTATGGACTTGTGCACTTGTGGACCTCGACAGGGTCAAAATCTCAAAATTTTACTGAAAGTCAAAACTAAAATTTTGGCATCTAGGTTTTGTTCTTTTTCATCCCAAAGGCATGTTTGGATGTTTGCCCTTGAATTTCTCCATCATCTTAGTTATCTTAGCCACACCTGGAAGATCTAAAGCCTCATATTTATCCTTGACCTTCTATTTATAGTTGTCCACCTCAATTCAAGTCTCTACAAAATCTCCAAGTTTGGTATCTAACTCTAACAGGGCTTCTTTTGTCCTGAAGGCTTGTTAGATGTCATGATCATTGGCAACCTCCACCTTTCTAAAATTCTCCACTATTGCCTCTATAGGTAACAACATCTCTCATTCCTCATCTTCAAAAATATCCAAACATGCATCACTGTAGTGTCTCTCTGCTTCCAAAATTCTCTCTCGGGCTTGGTCCTTGAGCCGATGGATCTCCTCATGTAATGTCTCCATTACTTTATTGATATCTACTATCTTCTCTATCTAATCATTGATCATTTCTAATTCTTCTCTAGTTTAGACATCAATCAAAACCTGATATCTTTAGCCCTTTATAGCTTGTAGAGTTTGCAAATCCTTACTCCAAGCATGTACCTCATCCATGATATTGAAGTCCTACTTCAAAATTACTATTATATCCTATGTAGCATGCAATAACTTAAAATTTCTTGTGATAATGTGGATACCTTTCTCCTCAAAACTTTCTCGCCACTCTTGACAAGTTTTCAAAAATGGGTCTAATTGTACACCTCCCCCTTCTCTAAGTACGGTGTTCAGAGTTTTCTTGAGGTGCTTAGAATTAAGAGGACCAATGAATTTGGCTAGATATCCTTTTAGGATCTCAAATTTCCTTTGAAGTGCTTGGAGTTCAATCTCCTCTTGTTCCATGTACTTGAGGACCTTGTTGACTCCCATAGTCATCATTTGTTGAGCTGAATCCTGTGTAGGCCTTCCCAACATAACATCCTTTAATTCATAATCCTCAAGGCTAGGGCCTTCTACATTTGTACCTTTAGGAGGGAGAGCTACTTGTGCAAATAAATATTTGTTCCATATGGTGGTGAAAAATGCCAATGGTGTTGCCTCATGTGATGGAGACTTAGGTTTGTTCAAGATCTCTACAATGTCACAAATGTCTTCTTCTAAATCACATAATTGAGGCTTAGTAATCCTCATTATCTCCTTTTAGATCCATCTAGGGATGCATCCTACTAAGGACCTAGCTCTTAATGATGAAGGAGTATGTTCTACAACTTCCTTCCCTTTTTCGCTCCTCCTAGGAGTTGTATCCTATTGGGAGGGCTCTCCTTGTGTAGCCTTAGTCTCACTAGACCCTATAGCCTGAACCTTGGTGTCTTGGGAAAGTGGTTGAGAATATTCCACCATTTATCCTTCTAACACTTCATCGGTCACCATTTGTTCTGGTCTCTCCTCTGATAATGGTTCCCTCTGAACATGCTTTTCCTATGAATTCTAAGGTGGAGGGGTCATTGAGCCCTGTTCTACCACTATAACTCATGGTGGAGATGGAGGAGTAAGATTAGGACACTGTGTATCTGGTGACATCTGTGTTCACTCTTCTTGTTGAGGTCCACTTGTAGGGGTATCTTTGGTCTTATCCCTGATCAACTCTGTACCTATGGGCATGAAATCAAAATCTAACATCGAGAAAACATCATCACTCTCTTCACTCTATTCATCTACCCATTGCTTTACTTCATCTTCTAATGAAGAGAGCTCTAAAGGTTGTGCTTGAGTGGATGGTGAGGTACCTGTGGTACTCTTTCTTCTTTGTAATTCTATGGATCTTGCTAGTCAAGTTCTTCCCTATAGGGGCACTTTTTTTCCTCTTCCTCCTTTGATTTTTTTTCTTCTTCCTCTTAGTCTCCTTCCAGAATACTTTTAGGAATAGATGGATTAGGTGCTAATCTCCTACTAATCCTTTTCCTTTTCTTCATCCAAATCTTAATCCTTTTCATATGTTTCTTGGAGGTAGAAGGAGAAGCTAGCTCTTCTTGTGCAGGAGGAATGGAGACTTGCAGAATCTCTCCCTCTTCTGGTTGGCTAGACACAATGGGAGGAAACTGTGGTTCTTCCTAGACTTGAGTAGGTCTAGTATCTTGGGACCCTTGTGGATTCTATTCTTGCTATTGGGGAGGTGCCTGTTCTATCTGAATCCTCTGAGGAGAGGTCCTCTTTCTTTTGTTCTTTCCCTTCCTTTTAAGAGGGTGATAATATCCAATTGGGCGATCAAGCTGGTACACTATTTCTAGCTGGATAGGAGACTAAATTGCAAAGGTAGGGATTGTTACTTTCCTTCCTCTACCTCTTTTTGGGAAAGCATGTGCATGGAAGATCACCGTGTCAATAATTGGATCAAGTGGAAAAGGTTTCTTGATCCAATCCTTCATCATTTTGATAACATGCCTTGCTTGATGATTAATATCATTAGCCTCCTCCCTGTCAACCTCAACATTCATAATGGGTCTTTCTCCAATTTTGTCAGTGTTGAATAGGGGGTCCAATAACTCCTTAGAATCCTATTTCTTTATCTCCTCCGTGATGTTCAACTGGAAAGCCTTTTCTACTAGATACAAAGTCATCCTACAATAGTCCCTAATGCAGAGGTTGTAGTCATTTGTGGCATTCATCCAGTGATCTTCAAAAACATCCTCATGATGGAAGTCTTTTTCTTGATAGACTCTCCACTTTCCTGACATTGTGAAAATATGGCCAGGGAGAGTTGTATTCTTCAAGAGGATAGTTCTCCCACTCCCATTTGAAGGATGGAATATCCTGCTTCCTCTTCACCTGATATGCTCCAATGACCAATGGCCATGCCTAGCAAGGTTTCCATTGTCTCTTTATCTTCACATAGGCTGAATCAATTTGCTAGGATATCTCCAATAGTACCAACTTGTCATGTGGGTATCTCAAGAGCTTCTTAGGATTGATGGATGCACCAGCTACCTGTAGATAGGTGAACATTTTGAACTGGGTGAAGTAGGCTCTGAGAGCTGTTACTTATGCTTTGGATTCATCAGATGACCTCTTCCCATAGTCTCCCTCAGTGAATCAAATGATTGTAAAGATAAATGCATCATTCATGATTTTGTATTCTCTGCTCTTTGCTGAGAGTTTCTTCTTCACCAGCTAAGGGTAGACTATATAGGGCTAGGCATTAGGATCCTACATACTACCTCTCCTATACAAATTGGGATAGTTTGTTGCCCATACTGCAAGAAAGTACACCATGTAAGAATTCATGTAAAACTTCTTCTTGTCCTTCACCATCCCTAGTTACTCACACAAGTTCTCACTTAGTGTGGTGGCCCAATCCAATGGTATCTTTGCCTGTCTGATTATCTCAGTGAAGTTGACCATTAATGTACTTAGGTGACCTACTGCGTGTAAGCCCATGACTTTGTTGAGGAGAATGATAGAGTATCCAATGTCTTCCTTCATGTATCCCTGAGTCATATCCACTTTTCTCATTATCCTTCCCTAAGGAGGCTTCTTAATGAGCTATGAGGATTGTATTATGTCAATGGCCTCTTTTTGGTGTTCCCTGTACCATCTATCAGCTAGTTCATAGAAAATTTTGATGAATGGATCTACTTTTGGGAGATGGAAGACCCTCTCAATATTGTCAGGTCGTAGGTCCAACATCACTTCTCTGATGACACTCTTGACTACTCTTTCATTGGGAACAAAATGCTGTAACAGGGCCATGATTAGTTTAGTTGGCTATACTGACATAGGATGTAAAACTACATTCACCAATCCAACACGGATCAATGTGGATAACAAGGCTAACCTCTCCATTGGATTTTTGAAAATTCTTAAGAATTCTCCTAAATCTATGTGTTCGAGGTTGATATCTCTGATCTTAGCATAATCATCGTAGAATCTTAACTTTGAAGGTACACCTTAGAACTTGAACATGACAGGTTTGGGTGCTACTCTAGATGTGGATGCCATTTGATTGCCTACACATTGTGAGAAAAAAGCAACATTAGTCAGGTCAATGATAACGTAAAAGCTAAAGAATTAAAATGAGAAAAAAAAAAGTCCCCTTTGGGCATTTTATATACTTTTATTATTTGAAATTTTATTATCATTTTCTTAATTTAATTTTGAAATTATATATATATAAATTTTTTTTAAAGAATTAAAAAAAAAGGTAGGCACATGATGCAAAGGTTAGCCCATGACACAAAGGTGAGTGGCATGATGGTACATAGCACTGAGGCATGTGACCATGGTTTTGGGTGAGTGCGGCCAACTAGTGGCACTCTAGCACGAAGGTGGAGTGCGCCGCACATGTCACCACACTTGGCACGGTTGCAACACAACATGGGCACCACTACCTTAGCATAGGCACAACACAAAATGGAAGCTGCTGCCTTAGCACGGGTGCAACACAAAATGGGCATCGTTGCCTTGTGTAGGTGCAATACATGGGCGTTGCTACCTTAGTGCAGGTGCAACATAAAATGGGTGCCATTGCCTTGTGCGGTGTGATACATGAGCACCACTACCTTAGCGTGAGCACAATTTTAGTACCACTGCATAGGTGATACCAATGATGTGGGCATGGTGTAAGTGCCACCATGCAGTGTATGTTAATGGTGCGCTGCTATGTTAGTGCTACCGCGCTGTGTATATTAATGGCACGAGCGCTATGCAACATTTTACCTTGATGGATTCAACACTTCTTGCAATGAAAAATGAAACAATGTACAAAGGGTTTGGGGGAACTTGGGGGTTTTTATAACCCCCCTGCGCGGGGCCGCCGGTGCACGGCGCACACTTCGCCCGTGCACGGAGGGTTATGCACATTATTATTATGATTTTTTTTTCTTTTTCTAATTTTCTAATTTTTGTTTTTTTTTTTCTAATTTTCTTTTTTATTTTGCGTTCTTTCAATTTTTCTATGTTTTTAAAAATTTTTTTTGATGACTCATACTTTAATTTGAATAAAATTTCTTCTCCCAACTCTCGAACTATGAGTCCAAGAGTCAAAAAAAAGTAGGGGGTCCCCATTCCTAGTGAGGAATGGGGTATGTGTTGTGGACACCACAACAAATAGCCCTGAAAAAAGGAAGAAATGACCAAGGCATTTCTTCATCAGCAAAAATCCTTCCAACGTATGTCAAACACCAACCAAACTTCGGGCACCTTGAGCGTCTTTCGAGTGACTTAACAATCAAAATCTCAGAATTTGAAACCTTCAAGCTCAGTGTGTGTCATTCATATTCATTCCCTTTGATACCTCAGGATTGTGTCTATTAGAGTTTTTTGACAACTTGACACAATATTCCACTCCTCCTGACTCATTCATTCAAAATCTTCGTGAAGGCTTTTCATCAATCAATTGGTTGACCAAATGAGAGAATCAGTTCGAGGGCTCTTGGTAGGATGCCACATTCTTTTAATTTTCTAGCTATTTGAATAATTGCTCCATATCACTTAGAATATTACTTTTGATGAAGCAATAATTTGAATACAAGATACTTTGTTTTAGAATGTATCTTTTGCCATTTCAGATCTTTAGAATCCTTCAGTCTTAACACCGTATTTTCTCTACTTTTTTTTAATCCTTTTTTTTTTTTTTTTCTGTATCTTGACTATGCTTAGACTATTTAGTTAGAACATTTGTGTTGTTTCTTGGATTCAATCTCTTGTGAACATCCCTTGCATTCCTCTTTTATAACTTTTTGGAAACTCTCACGCCAATCAATGATCTTAGCAACCTTTTGAAGAGACCCCTCCTATTTGAACTAGTTGAAGTTTGGATCATCCCTCATCATCTTTGACTTCAACTTAACAACACTCAAAAAAATCAAATATTTAAATTTGCAAAGTGTTGAGAACTTGTTGGTCTAGGCATCTAATTTCTAGACTGAATATCCCCTATTTCCACAACAAATGTCGATCGCTTAGTTGGTCTAAGACACACAATCATCCAAATGTTTTGACAAAGAAATACCTCTTCCTTAAATTAAAACCAAAAGTGGTTAGTAAAATCTTGAGAGAAAATCTCAAGTACACCTTACCCCCCAGGACTGACACAACTTTGAAAGGAAACACACTCGCAAAAATAAGCACACTTGCAGGAATAAAATTCTAAGCTAAATGCAAAAAAAAAATCTAACTAATTTTTTTTGTTCTTTGTCTTTTGGGCTTCAAAATAATGCTTCAAAAATTGTGCATTTACGAGCAAGGGAAGAAATTCCCCCTGTAAGGAACTAAGCCTAAAAGTGTTTTCTGCTAGAATTTCCATGATTTGATAAGGGCCTGTCCACAAGCATTGAAACTTGGTATGGCTGCCCAGCTTTTCTTTTGCCTTATCCCATAGTAGAGCAAGGTCAAAAATCCTGAATGATTTGATCGTAGCTCTCTTGTTGAACCATCTTTTCACAATAGCTTGATGTTTAGCCATTTTCTCCAATGCACCTGTCCGTTTCTTATCCATCTCTAAAAGATTCATTAATCTAGTTTATACTTTGTCAGCATCTTCAACATACCCACTCATGAATTTCAAAACCAAAATTCTAAGATTAAGCAAGAACACTAGTTCTTGTCCATAGATAATCATTTTATTACTGTGATCAAGTTCTTGTTTGTAGATTCTGCTACCCCATTTCCTTGTGGGTAATAATTTGAAGAGAACTTGATAATGACTTTGTTTGAGAATGCCCATTGGGTCAAGAATTCAGATGCAAATGTAGACTCGTTATCACAAACAAGAGTGAATGACATTTTGAATCTAGTAACAATGTGTTCTTTCAAAAAGTCTGTCACCACCTTAGTAGTGCAATTTCTGAATGTTTCTACTTCTGTCCATCATGTGTAGCAATACTTAGCTATGAGAATAAATGCATGTCCAGTTGATGATGGTGGGTTGACTAGACCAATGAAATCTAACCCCCACTTTGTGAAGGGGCGCACCTTGTATACCGGTAGTGTCTCTTTTTATTAGCACTGGTTTGACATATATGGTAAGAACACACATGTTCAAAAGTGTCTTTGAATATTAAAATCATGTGAGCTGTTGCTTTTGTTGAACCATGTCCTATACCATACTTGTCATGGAAATGTTCCAAGTCTTCCTTGGCTTCTTTGCATCCCAAGAATTTCAGATAAATCCCTTCATAGTTTCTCTTATATAGCTTGTTGTCATGTAACATGTAGGACTCACATTTGATTTTAAGTCCCTTGCGTTGTGAACTCTTCATCCACTTTGGGCATTGGTCTTGTAGGAGATAATAAAAAATGTCTTGATACCAAACATCTATCACCACTCCTTGATTAATGTAAACTTATGACACAACCATCTTTTTCTGGTCATCCTCATTTGTTTTATCATCAAACTTGAATTCCTTTTCATTTCCATCCTAGTTATCAGCTACCATTTTTGACAACCCTTGACCTCTAACTAATCTCATAGATTGAATTTTGAGATCAAATTCTTGAAGTATGGCCATCCACTTTCCTCTCCTTTCACCAAGCTCATTTTGCATTAAAAGAATCTTTACTATTGGATCAGGTACAATTGCATACACCTTACTTCTTAGTATGTAGTGACAAAATGTCTTTATTGCCTTGATTAATGCAAAGGATTGTTTATCAAGGTTTGAATAATTCAACTATGCATTCTTCAAAGAAAAACTTATAAAAGTGATTGGTCTTTCATCTTCCTTTTCCATTTTCTATGTTAGGATCCCTACACAAGAGTGTTCAAAAACAAATAAATAGATCTTAAAAGTTAACTTGTAGTTTAGACTCACCAAAATTGGGGCCGTAGAAATGGAAACCTTGATATCTTCAAATGAATTCTTTATCTCTGGAACCCATTCCATCTTAGTCCCCTTTTTGAGTAAATCATTAAGGGGATGAACTATCTCTGCAAATCCACTTATGAATTTTTGCACAAATTTTATCTTTCCAAAGAAAGACTTCAATTCCTTTTGATTGTGTGTGAGGGCTAACTTCAGAATGGATTTGACTCTATCTAGATCAATGAAGATTTTGACCTCATGAATAACATGTCCCAGGAGCTTTCCTTTAGTAACACCAAATGAACATTTCTTGGGATTAAGAGATATGTCGTGTTTATGACATCTATTGAATACCTATCTCAGATCAGCAATGTGGGTAATTTGTTCTTTTGAAAAGATAGTTAAGTCATCCATGTAGATGAATATACACCTATTGATCAATCCTTTGAAAGCTTCATCCATTTCTCATTGAAATGTAGCTCCTGCACTAATCAATCTGAAGGGCATTCTTCTGTAGGCAAAATTTCTCCACTTCGTTGTGAATGCTGTCTTTAGTCTATCTTCTTCATTGACCATCACCTAATTATATATTGAGTATCCATCTAGGAAAGACATAATTTTTGAACCATTCATAATTTTCAGGACCTCATCAAGTGAGGGAAAAGGATAATTTTCTTTCTGAGATGCCAAATTCAAGTTATGAAAGTCAACACAGAGATGAATCTCTCCAGTCTTCTTTCACACAGGAACCAAATTGGCCACCTGTGTGGAATGTAAGATAGGAAATATGATCTTAGCATCTAGTAACTTCTTTACTTCTTTCATGATCAATGGTTCAATGAGAGGATTTACCGATCTTTGTCTTTGTTAGAATGGATTGGCATCTAGTTTCAGTAGGATGTCGTATGTGATAATCTTAGGATCATAAGTCTTTAACTCTTCATAGCTCCAAGCAATAACATCTTTGTACTTAGTGAGAAATTTGAGCATAACTTCCCTTTCCTATGAGTTGCACGCTTTTCTTATTTGTACCATTCTTGGTTCTTCATCAGTACCAAAATTGTATGAGTCACATTCTTCAATTCCCTTTTCTTGGGTCACCCTTCTATTAAGTGCTGATTCATCATAGTTAAAGATGTGTTCTAGTTCAACCATTCCTTTTGGAATAGTGTTAGTTTTGAAATTTAGAATCCCATCCTCATCCTCAAGCTCATCATCTCCAAGTTTGTCATTTGGTGTATCATCAATCTCTTGTCCCTCAAAATAGCGACTACACATGATAAACTCAAGTATATGTTGATCATCTTGAAAGACCTAGAAGTTTTTGATATTTTCAGGAATGGATAGAACAACAACCAACTCCACTAAAAATATTTTCAACTTGGTTCTTTCGACTAGTTGCAAAGAACTTGTTGAGATGGTGAGAGCATTTGCTACCATATTCTTTCTTCTTGGAATGGATTTGATGTTTAAGGCTTCAAAGTCATCCCATATATCCCATACCCCTTTTCTTTAAGCAAGTAATCTTTTATCATTGTAAGAGTATATGGATTTTACATGTCGTATAACCAATTGAGAGTCTCCTTCAATTATGAGAGCAATGACTCCTTTCTCTAGTGCAAAGAGAAGTCCTCAAATTAATGTCTCATATTTTGTAGCATTGTTAGTACATGTAAACTGTAATCGATATGCGGCATAGAAAGACCTACCTTTTGGGTTGACCAATTTGATACCTATACCAGCTCCCATCTTACACCTGGAACCATCGAAGTGGAGTGTCCAAATTGCATTTTCCTTGGGTTTTTTTGACTTTATGCTTGTTTGTCCTTAACTTCTCTTTCACTTGAGCCTTGAATGACTATTTCTTAGGAACCCATTGTAACTTTCCTTGTGTAGGACTTGATGAGTCCCCTTTGTAATCTGTAGATAAAGGAAGTGCATGTTTTTCTTGTTTATCTTGAATTTCCCCTATCAATTCTTTGATTTCTTAAATTTTAGCTTCAGGATGAATGACTACTGAAGTCCATCCTTTACCTTTCACATATCATCTTCTCCTTTGTACTTTATTCATCCTAGGAGGTGGAGAAGAAAAATCTCCACCATCTAAAGAGGTATCACTATATGACACATTTAGATCTTCACTTTCTTCCTTGATCTTTTCAACAAGGTTGGATGAGTTCAATGAATTTTGGCTTTCTGTGAGTTCATCTGTTGAAGTGTTTTTATCCTTGGTTTCCATTATGTGTGTCAGTACATTTGCTACTACTTCTTGACATGATGAACATTTGAATTTTGAGTGACTAACTTTATGTAACTGACAAAATCCTGGAAGGAGGAGGATGTTGGGATTGACTTCCTCTCATAAACATTGGAAATTAGTCACCATACTATATATGAACTGTGTCATAGTTTCACTTTTGGGTACTGGCACCTTAGGTCCTTCATTGTGATCTTGAGATGAATTGGTTAGAACCATGTCCAATAACATTACTTTGTATGAACCCAAATTTGATTGTAAGAATGCTATCTCATTTGGGACATTGTAATATTGATCATTGTTTTCAATTTGGGCTCAAAATCTATCTTGATTTGATTAGTCAATCCTTTCCATGGCAACCACATTTGAGTGAAGTATGTAGAAAACCATCCTCTCAGACATTTCATCCATTCTCTACTTAAAAGAAAACCATATGTTTCTGGGATATCAACCACATGCATGTTGATAACATCCTAAATATAGGGGTTAACTGTTAACTGTATCCATACATCTTTCAATACACCAATGACTTTTACCTCTGTTTTATCCAACTGTATCACCACTCGATTAGAGGGTTGAGGATTAACTCCTAGCCTTTGAGCTATTGATAATGACATTATGTTACATGAAGCTACTGAATCAATGAGGAAATTGTGTAGATTCTTCCCATATATCTTGATGCTAAGCAAAAATGGGGGTACCTCAACTTTTTCTTTGAACATAGTGGGAATTGCTTTTGCAACATTTACTTGTTGAGGCACGATCTTTTGAGGAACAACATTCGTATTGTGGGAAACCTTCGTATGATCCAATGTCTTCATAAGAGCTTCTTATTGTTGTGGACAATTTTGTATGTGTCAAACATGTACATATTGGCTTTCAGTGGACCAAGTGGGATTCTTTAGTATTGTTGGTACGTTTTCTTGATTCTAATTCTATTGTCCTCCATATACTAGTGTTACTGGTGGTGGATTGTTACTTGCTCTTGGCTCAGGTGGAGTTGGTTGTAAACCTAGAGGACTCTCATTCGTCAAGGGATCCTTTCTATTTCTAATATTGTATGTATTCTGATTTTCATTGCAAAAAGAAAACATCTCATCATGCTAAATATCAGGTTCCTAACTAAATGGGAATGAGAATTCCTCACTTGCTGGTTGTTCCACTTGTGTATTCTGTATAGAATTGTAGGATTCCAAGGGTTTTCATTTACCTGTGAATTTTGATTCATCTCCTAATTGCCATTATAGTAAGAACCATAATTGTTGAGCATATTTTGGCTCTCATCATATTGATTGATATCAGCATATTGAATGTTGTTGTTGTTGTTATCAACATGAATGCTTCCATTATTCAGACGGGTGTTCCATTGTTAGTTTTTTATTTGGAAGCCATTATTGTGATAAGAAGGATTGAAGCTGTTTCCCCCATTGTTGTTGTTATTTTTCCTGTTGTAATTCTAACCAAAATTGTTGTTGTAAGGACCAACATTGTTTCTTTGGAAGTTGTTATTTTGTTGTTGAGACAATCTAAGTCATGTCAATTCATTGTTCATTTGTGACATAGTCTTCTTCATTTGACCAAATTTTGAAATAAGGTTATTGTCCTTTTCCACAGGAACTATAGCCTTCTGTTCAAAGAAATCTATTTTTGGAGGCTCATACCTTGGATATGTTATCACTTGATTTTGTGGTGTAGGTGCGTGCTATAATAGAATTGGATTCATAGGTATGAACTGGCTAGGCACCATGGGTGCTCCCATGAGGTATGTTGGTATTGTAGTGACTACTTGCATTGGAAGCATCATTCCTCCTCCATTAGGATTGGCTTGCTTCATAAACGTGATTGCCTCTGCGAAGACTTTATCCAATGTGTCGATATTTGCTATAGGAAGTCTTCTTAGCAAAATTGCAGTAAGATGATCCATACATTTAGATAAATTTGAATAGTGGCTTCAACTGGTATAGTGTATGGCATTTCCAACCTGTAGTAAGCCATATGAAAGTGATGGTTGAAGTGAGAAACTCTCTCAGCTGGGTCCCTTTTGATTGATATGAATTATTGATGTATCACAACTGGATTGATGAATGTTTTGAATTGTTCCAAGAATTTTTTTTTGAACGTGTCCCAATCTCCAATGCACTCGGGTGGCAAATTGATGTACCAATTGAAGGCAATTTCCCCCAAAGAGTAGGGAAATAAATGAAGAACTGCATCCTCATTAGCAACTTGCTTGCAGTTGCAAATTTCCTTGAATACCTTGACATGATCTTCAATAGTTCACGTTTCACCATAGATGAATCTGGAACAAAAATTCTTGGGGTTCTTAGGGAGGTCATGGAGTGCACCTCTCAAGTTTATTAGGGAGTCCACATCGTTCACAAAAAAGGCCATTGGAGGGTTTGGCAGACCTACCAGTGGTTGTTGAGGAGTAGCTATTGGGATATGTGGTGGTCCACCAGGTGGTTGGAGTGGAGGTGGAGTTGAAGAAGATTATGAAAGCTCAAATGGAAGCAGTTGAACTCGGGATGTTCCCTTGTCACTACGTGGTTTGTGGAAGTGGGCAAGTTTGAGAAACTCATGTGCACTTGGCATAGACCTTAGCGTTCACTGAAATGGGGATTTTTTGGATCAATATCCTCCAGCCTGCATCAATTCTGGAAAAAGCACACCTTTGCAAAAGTACACTTTCTCACCTCTCTGAATTTTGTGCACCACCGAGTTTTTGCACACCTGTGCACCTACGCATCTGCGAAGTTGTAGATCTACAGAACTATGTAGCTATAGACCTATAGACCTGCATACCTATAGAGCTACAAACCTAAATTTATCAAAAACTTAGGAAATTTTTTGAACTTTTGTGAAGCACAAATTATTGTTGAAGTGCAAAAATTCTAAAACTTTGTCAAATTTTATTCCTTTCCAGAGTCAAAAGAGGCCCTCCTTCTAGCATCACTTCTATTGGGTAGTTATTTTGCATGAGGTCAATGGCAGGAATCCATTACGCAATTCCTCTCTTAAGAAGCTAATATTTTTGGGATCAACTCCAAGGTTCAGTATTTGTCTTGCAACGTACTAAAATCTACTTAGTTGAAGATATATGTGGTTGTTCACAAGGAGGCCTTTGCTAGTTTTGATTATAATCTCAAAATGAAGTAAATCTATTCACTGTCTCAAAATCACACACAAAAGAACAATATTTTTGTATTTTCTGGTTTTTTCAATGAATGCAATTCTAATAGTGCAACTAAAATGGGTTCCTATTCTAACAAGGGGTTAGCAAAGAAAATAATGAAATTGAAAGCAAATAACATGAAATTGAAATCCTAAATGGACACTAGTTATAGAAAACAACACGCTATGAGTTAAACTTTTGAAGAAATTGATAGGAAACCAATGAAAACAGGAGCAACGCTTCCTAGAATCCATTGATGCAATCATCGGTGAGAAACTTTAACAATCGTATGATATTTCACCTTTCATCAAATCGCAAGTCCACAAAAAGTGCACTCATGTGAGACAAAAAACTATGTAGAGACAATTTGGTGATTTCTTCTCAAGCTCATTATGTCAGTATATTTCATAAATCTATAGCAAACACTAGAACTAAAGGATCACACAACTAGAAACAATGCAATAAACCTTTGGCTCAATCACAATCCCATGTACAAAATTCACAAAATAATGACACATTCAAGCAAGAATGACTACACTCTAAATGTGAGCAGCAAAAGCATAATTTTATTGCATAATAACAATAGCCTTTGTTACATTTTACAATGGGGTATTTATAAGAAATCATCTCCTCAATTTGTGTTGAGAGTGAGAGATATCTTCATGCAATAAAATGCTTTTAAAACATTAAAAAATACTAAATATATATAGGCTAACCATTAATCTGGTGCTTAGAGGGACTCCATCCATATTTTATTCATTAATGGATGCATGAGCCCTTTACATGGCAAAAATAGAGAGAATATGAGAGAGAAAGTAGGAGGAATCCTTCAGTTGAAGTAGGAGCATTTGGAGGTGCCAAAAATAGAAGCTAGTCCTTCACTAGGCATGTGTCAAAGTTAAACTGCCATTAGAATGTGTTCCTGTTGCATGGAAAGAGGTATTTTTGGAACAAGTAGTTAACTGTTAGTGCACCTCTAAATTATAGACTTGCAGACCTGTGGACTTGCATACCTATGGACCTACGCACCTATGGATCTGCAAAGCTGTGGACCTCAATAGGGTCAAAATCTCAAAATTTTATTGAGTGTCAAAACTAAAAGTTTGGCATCTGGTTTTGTTCTTTTTCATTTGAAAGCTATGTTTGGAAGTTTGCCCTTGAATTTCTTTATCATCTCAGTTATCTTAGCCACATCTTGAAGATCTAAAACATCATATTTATCCTTGACCTTTTATCTATAGTTTTCCACCTCAATTCAAGTCTCTACAAATTCTCCAAGTTTGGTATCTAACTCTAAGAGGGCTTCTTCTATCCTAAAGGCTTATCGAATGTCCTCGTCATCAAAAACCTCCACAAAAATATTCCTAAAATTCTCCACTATACATCTATACGTAACAACCTCTCTCATTCCTCATCTTCAAAAATATCCAAGCATGCATCATTGTAGTATCTCTCTACTTCCAAAATTCACTCTCAAGCTTCATCCTTGAGTTCATGGATCTCCTCATGTAATGTCTCCATTACTTTATTGCTATTTGCTATCTTCTCTATCCAATCATCGATCATGTCTAATTCTTCTCTGGTATATACATCAATCAAAACTCAATAGCTTTGGCCCTTTATGGCTTGTAGAGTCTACAAATCCTTACTCCAGGCATGTACCTCATCCATGATACTGAAGTCCTGCTTAAAAATTGCTATGATCTTATTCATGTTCTCCTGTGTAACATGTAGTAACTTCAAAATTTTGATGATAATCTGGATACTTTTCACCTCAAAAATTTTTGGCCACTCCTGACAAGCTTTCAAAAATGGGTCTAATTGTACACCTCCCCCTTCTCTCAGTACGATGTTCAAAGTTTGCTCGGGGTACTTAGGATCAAGAGGACTAACGACATTGGCTAGATATCCTTTTAGGATCTCAACTTTCCTTTGTAGTGCTTGGAGTTCAATCTCCTCTTGTTCCATGTACTTAAGGACATCTTTGACTCCCATAGTCATCATTTGTCAGGTTGAATCTTGTGTAGGCCTTCCCAACATAACATCCTTTAATTCATAATCCTCAAGGCTAAGGCCTTCTACATCTATGCCTTCAAGAGGGAGAGCTACTTGTGTAAATAAATCCTAGTTCCATATGGTGGTGACAAACACCAATGGTGCTACCTCATGTGATAAAAATTTAGGTTTGTTCAAGATCTGTACAATGTCACAAATGTATTCTTTGGAAGTAGGAAATTGAGGCTTAATACTCCTCATTATCTCCTTTCGGATCCATCTAGGGATTTGTCCTATTGAGGACCTAGCTCTTGATGATGAAGGAGTATGTTCTACAACTTCCTTCCCTTTTTCGCTCCTGTTGGGAGTTGTATCCTATTGGGAGGGCTCTCCTTGTGTAGCCTTAGTCTTAGCAGACCCTGTAGCCTAAACCTCGATGTCTTGGGGAAGTGGTTGAGAATATTTCACTATTTTTCCTTCTGACACTTCAACAGTCACCATTCTGGTCTCTCCTCTGACAATGGTTCCCTTTGAACATGCTCTTCCTTTGAACTATGAGGTAGAGGGGTCACCGAGTCTTGTTCTACCACTATAACTCATGGTGGAAATGGAGGAGTAAGATCAGGACCCTATGTATCTAGCAACATCTGTGTCAAGTCTTCTTGTTGAGGTTCACCTGTAGGGGTATCCCTGATCTTATCCCCGATCAACTCTATACCTATGGGCATGAAATCAAAATTTTACATTGAGGAAACATCATCACTCTCTTCACTCTGCTCATCTACCCACTGCTATACTTCATCTTCTAAAGAAGAGAGCTCTAAAGGTTGTGCTTGAGTGGATGGCGAGGTACCCATGGCACTCTTTCTTCTTCATAATTCTATGGCTCTTGCTAGCTGAGTTCTTCCCTATAGGGGCACTTATTCTTCCTCTTCCTCTTCTTTTATGAATAGATGAATTAGGCACTAATCTCCTACTAATCCTTTGCCTTTTTTTCATCTGAATCTTAATCCCTTTCTTATGTTTCTTGGAGGTAGAAGGAGAATCTGGCTCTTCTTGTGTAGGAAGAATGGAGACTTGTAGAATCTCTCCCTCTTCTAGTTGGCTAGACACAACGGGAGGCAATTGTGGTTCTTCCTAGACTTGAGTAGCTCTAGTAATTTGGGACCCTTGTGGACTCTGTTCTTGCTATAGCGGAGGTGCTTATTCTATTTGAATCCTCTGAGGAGAGGTCCTCTTTCTTTTTTTCTTTTCATCCTTTCAGGAGGGTGATCATATCCATCTGGGTGATCAAGCTAGTACACTATTGCTGGTCGGATAGGAGACTGAGCTGCAAAGGTAGGGATTGCTACTTTCCTTCCTCTACCTCTTTCTGGGAAAACATGTGCATGGAAGATCACTGTGTCAGGAATTGGATCAAGTGGAAAAGGTTTCTTGATCCAATCCTTCATCATTTTGATAACATGCATTACTCGATGATTAATATCATCAGCCTCCTCCCTATCAACCTCAACATTCATAATGGGTCTTTCTCCAATTTTGTTAGCATTGAACAAGGGGTCTAGTAACTCCTTAGAGTCTTGTTGCTTTATCTCCTCTAGGATGTTCAACTAGAGAGCCTTTTTTGCTAGATACAAAGTCATCCTACAATAGTCCCTAATGTAGACATCATAGTCATTTATGGCATTCATCTAGTGATCTTCAACAAAATCCTCATGATGGAACTCTTTTCTTGCAAAACTCTCCACTTTCTTGACATTATCAAAATATGGTCAGGGAGAGTTGTATTCTTCAAGAGGATAGTTCTGCCACTCCCATTCAAAGGATGGAATATCTTGCTACCTCTTCACTTGATATGCTCCAATAACCAATGGCCATGCCTAGCAAGGCTTTTGTTGTCTCTTTATCTTCTCATAGGCTGAATCAATTTGCTAGGAGATCTCCAATAGTACCAACTTGTCACTTGGGTATCTCAGGAACTTCTTAGGATTGATGGATGCACCAGTTACCCATAGATAGGGGAACATTTTGAACTAGATGAAGTAGACTCCAAGAGCTGTGACTTGTGCTTTGGATTCATTAGATAACCTCTTCCCATAGTCTCCCTCAATGAATCAAATGATCACAAAGATGAATGCATCATTCAATATTCTATATTTTCTACTCTACGTTGAGAGTTTCCTCTTCACCAATTGAGGGTAGACTATATAGGGCTAGGCATTGGGATCTTGCATACTATCTCTTCTGTACAAATTGGGATAGTTTTTTGCCCTTACTACAAGCAAGTACACCATTAAAGAAGTCATGTAAAATTTTTTCTTGTCCTTTACCATACTTAGTTGCTCGCACAAGTTCTCACTTAGTGTGGTGGCCCAGTCCAATGGTATCTTCACCTATCTAATGGTCTCAATAAAGTTGACCATAAATGTATTGAGGTGACTTGCTATGGGTAAGCCCATGAATCTACTAAGGAGAATGATAGAGTATCCAATGTCTTCCTTCATGTATCCTTGAGTCATATCCACTTTTTCTGTTATCCTTCCCTAAGGAGGCTTCTCAATGAGGTATGAGGATTGTATTATGTCAATGACCTCTTGTTGGTGTTCCCTTTACCATCTCTCAACTGCTTCATAGAAAAGTTTGATGAACTAATCTACTTTTGGGAGATGGAAGACCCTCTCAATATTGTTGGGTCGTAGGTCCAACACCACTTCTCTAGTGACACTCTTAACTATTCTTTCATCATGAAAAAAATGCTGTGACAGGACCATGATTAGTTCAGCTGTTTGTATTAACATAGGATGTGTAGCTACATTCACCAATCTAGCATGGATCAATGTGGATACCAAGGCTGACCTCTCCATTGGCTTGTTGTAAATTCTCAAGAATTTTCCTAAGTTTGGGTGTTTGAGGTTGGTATCTCTGATCTTAGTGTAATCATCATAGAATCTTGACTTTTAAGGTACACCTTGGAACTTGAAAATGACAGGTTTGGATGCTACTTCGGTTGTGGATGCCATTTGATCACCTACACATTGTGAGAAAAAAGTAATGTTAGTAAGGTCAATGATAACATAAAAGCTAATGAATTAAAATGAGGTAAAAAAAAGTCCCCTTTGGGCATTTTATTTACTTTTATTGTTCAAAATTTTATTATTTTTAATTTTTTTTTGAAATTATATATATATATTTTTAATTTTTTAAAAGAATTAAAAAAAAAAGGTAGGCGCATGATGCAAAGGTTAGCCTATGGTACAAATGTGCATGGTGCTATGGTGCATAGTTCCAAGGTGCATGACTAGGGTTTTGGGTGAGCGTAGCCAACTAGTGGTACACAGGCATGAAGGTGTAGTGCATTGCGTGTGCTGCCGCGCTTGGTGTGGTTGCAACATAACATGGGTGCCATTGCCTTAGTGTGGGTGCAACACAAAATGGGTGCCGCTACCTTAGCACAAGTGCAACACAAAATGGGCACCGTTGCCTTGCGTGGATGCGATACATGGGTGCCGTTGCCTTAGCACAGGCGCAACACAAAATGGGCATTTTCGCCTTGCTCAGGTGCAATACATGGGTGCTGCTACCTTAGCATGGGTGTAGTGTTAGTGCCTCCATGTAGGGGATACCAATGGTGTGGGTGTGGTGTTAGTGCTATCGCATGATGTCTAATGGTGTGGGGGTTATGTTAGCACCGCCTCGTGGTGTATAATAATGGCACGGGTGCTATGCAACATTTTACCTTGATGGCTTCAACACTTCTTGCAATGAAAAATGAAACAATGTGCAAAGGGTTTGGGGGAACTTGGGGGTTTTATAACCCCCTCGCGTCGGGCCATCGTTGCAAAGCGTGCACTCTACTCATGCATGTGGTGTTATGCGCATTATTGTTATGATTTAAAAAAAAAAAACTTTTCCTAATTTTCTATTTTTAAATTTTTTTTCTAATTTTCTATTTTTTTTGTATTTTTTCAATTTTTGTATTTTTTTAATGTTTTTTTAAATTTTTTTTTCAATGACTCATACTTTAACTCGAATAAAATTTCTTCTCTCGACTCTTGAACTATGAGTCTGAGAGTTGAAAAAAGTAGGGGGGTCCCCATTCCTAGTGAGGAATGAGGCATGTGTTGTGGACACCACAACAATTCCTATTAGTGTTGAGCTCCTATTAGTGTTGAGTTGTTTAGTATTGGTTGAGTGAACTATTTTTTGCTGATGCTCGATTCCTTATTTGGCCAAGTTGTTTATGTTTTGGTTCTTAGTTGAAGCTGACTTTCATATTTATTTTGGATCACAAATTTAATGATAGGATCTTGTCTAGGGATGATTCTTGACCATTTTGAGGTCAATTTTTCTTTGTTGAAATGTTCTAGAATCTTTTGTAAGCCATTTTGGCAAGTATAAATAAGATTCTTAGGATTAGGTTAAAGGGAAGAAGTTAGAAAGATGGAGAGGACTTGGAAAGTTTGATTTATATGTGCCTAAAAGTGAGAATTTGAAGTTGGATCATGGATCTTGAAATGTATTTTATATTTGGTCATAACCCAAAAGGACTTATAGCTGGGCATGTATGTTGATAATTTAATGAATCAATAGGTGTTTTTTTTCTCTCTCCTTGGTGTTGTTCTCTGTGTTATTTTCTTCTATTGTGTTTACTTTGCGAGGTGGTTTGGATAGATGGGTGTGCCTTTGGCCCTAGTTCTTCTTCCTCCTTTTGCTAAGTGGTATTGAAGCTTGAGGTTAATCCTTGTAGATATTGGACCATGTAGAACCCTAAGTGAATTTGGTTGTAGGGTTGTGGATCTAAGGATTTTACCTATAACTTTTAGAGGGTTACGATCTTGTAGGAACTTTATCGTAAAGATGGTTCGAGGTAGAGGAAATGTTGATAATGCCATATTAGATATATTGAGACAAATTGTAGCTAGATTAGATGTTTTGGAGATAGCCCAGAGGAGAGGAGCACATCTTGATGATGTGAGTGATGATGAAGTAGTAGCACTAAACCCTAATCTAGAACCTAAAGAAGATCAAGATGATGAAAGATTGTTCAGAGTATTGTCTAGGGCACATTCAAAGCCTGCTATAGAAGTTGTTCCTTATGATGGAAATTAGACAACAATACGGGGTTGGATTGGATCTCTAATATGGAGAAGTTCTTTGAGTATGAAAACACTCCTAATAATAGGAAGGTGAAAATTGTAGTTACTAGGTTGAAAGGTCATGCTTCATTGTGTTTGTAACATTTGAAAATTGATAGACAAATGAGAGGAAAGGAGAAGATCAGAACTTGGCTAAAGATGATAAACAAGGTAAAGAAAAAATTCATTCATGCTAATTACCAAGTTAGCTTGTTGAGAAATATGTAAAATTTGAGACAAAGTGACATGACTGTGAAGGAGTATATTGAGAAATTCTATAGATTGGACATTAGATCTAGACATGTGAATGATGGTGTTGAGAAAATTATAAGGTATCTAAATGGATTGAGATCTATAATTCAAGGTGAAATAAGTTTTGCAAAACTTGAAAGTGTGGAAGAAGCATACCAATATGCCTTGAAGGCAGAGGAGATCTTGACAAAGAACCATGAGCAAATACAAAGAGGTAGAGGTGGTAGATTCCACAAAGGTAGATGTAGATCTTATGGAGGTGGTGGTAGATCTAATAATTCTATGCAAGATAAGGGAAAATATGAATGGAAAAGTAATGACAAAAATAAGACTAAATGGAAAGGTGGTAATTCTTACCAAGGAGGTACTAGTTCTTATGCAGGAAGAGGTAATTCTTATTCTAGAGGTAGTTTTCATGGAAATTGTTTCAAATGTGGTAAAGAAGGGCATAGATCCTTTGAATGTAGATCATCTAAAAATGGGAAAGGTAACATGAATGTTTTAATTCAAGGAGACATTGAGGGTTCATCAAGTGGATGTGAAGATAGAGAAAATTTGATTATAAGAAGAACCTTGTGTAATTAGGGAATTGATGAAGAACCTATTCTAAGGAGAAGTATTTTAAAAACTACATGTAAGATGGATGGAAAATGTTGCAAAGTCATAATTGATAGTGGAAGTTCAAAAATTTTGGCATCAGAAGAGTTGGTTGCAAATTTGCAGTTACAGAGGCTAAAGCATCCTAAACCTTGTCATGTTTCATGGGTCAAGGATGAACATAAGATATTGGTAAGTGAGCAATGTATTGTGAAGTTCAATATTGGACATTAATTTGATGAAGTTTTGTGTGATATTATGCCTATGGATTATTGTCATATTATGTTGGGAAGACCTTGGTAATATGATAGATATGATAAACATGATGGAATATTGAATCAATACACTCTTTGGGTGAATGAGAGAAAAAAATATTATTACCTTTCATTGAGTATCCATATGAGGTCAATTGTATTATTGTAAGAGTTTGCATGGTTAATCGAAAGCAATTTGAAAAATATGTGAAGAATCAAATCTATTTTGCCATAATTCCTAGGAGACTGAGTTTTGGTAGTAATGACCAAGCAATAGAAATTGGTGATGACCGAGTGACGATAGTGATAATCAAGTGACAGTAAAAAATGCTCATATAGACCGAGTACTAGAAGAAATTGTGGGTTTATTGAATGAGTATAAGGACATTGTTATAAATGGTATACCTAATGGTTTACCACTAGTAAGGAGTATAAGTCATTGTATGGACCTGATTCCTAGAGCTAGTTTGCGAAACAAAGCACTATATAGATTGACACCTACTGAGAATGAAGTGCTTAACAGACAAGTGCATGAATTGTTGCAAAAGGGTTTGATTAGAGAAATTTTGAGTCAATGTGTTGTACCTTATGAATTATGTCCTAAGAAGAATGAAGAATGGAGAATCTATACTAATTCCAAAGCTATTAAGAAGATCACTATGTAATATAGGTTTCCTATGTCAAGGATGGATGACATAATGGATTGTTTGAGCAGAGCAAAGTATTTTACCAAGATTGATTCGAAGAGTGGTTATCATCAAATCAGAATTAGAGAAGGGGATGAATGGAAGACTACTTTTAAAATAAAATATGGTTTATGTATGAATGGTTTGATATGCCTTTTGGTTTGACTAATGCACCTAGTACTTTCATGAGGTTAATGAATGAAGTTCTCTAGAGATTTTTGGATAAGTTTGTGATTGTTTATTTTGATGACATTTTGATATTGAGTAAGACTAAGGAAGAACTTCTTGAGCATGTTAGAAAAGTATTATAGAGATTGAAAAAGGAGAAGTTGATGATTAACCTGAAAAAGTGTTCGTTTAAATGCAAGAGGAGATTGTGTCTTTGGGATTTGTGATTTTAGTCGATAGTTTGAGAATGGATACTTAGAAGGTTAAAATAATTTTGGAATGGCCTACAATTGAGAATGTGAGTGAGGTAAGATTACTTCATGGTTGGTTAGTTTCTACAAAAAGTTTATAAGGAATTTCAATTTTCTTTGTAATGCTATGCTGAGACAATAAGAGGAGATAAAAAGGAATTCAAGTGGAAACATGGAGCTGATAAGAGTTTTGAGACTTTGAAACAAAAGGTTGCTAAGTTACCTATATTAGCTTTGCCTAATTTCAATAAGGTATTTCAAGTTGAGTATGATGCAAATGGTAGTGCAATAGGAGTTGTATTAAGTAAAGAAGGTAAACCTATTGCTTTCTTTAGTAAGAAGTTGAATGATGCTAAAAGTATATTATGTGTATGATCAAGAGTCTTAAGCTATTGTTCAAGCCTTAAAAAGTGGAGACATTATTTGATTCCTAAGGAGTTTATTTTTGTATACTAATCATAAAGCTTTACAGTACTTGGGAAGTCAACACAAATTGATTCAGAGACATATGAAGTGGGTTGAGTATTTATAGAGCTTCACATTTGTGATCAAGCATAAAAGTCGAGTTACTAACCAAGGTTTTGATGCATTGAGCATAATATGTTCTTTATTAATTGAGATCAAGGTTGAAGTTCTTGGTTTTGATGAAAGGAAAGAGTTGTATGATATTGACCCTAATTTTTCTAAGGCATGGAGAGAGTGGAGAGAACCAAATCTATCAGATCACATGAGTAATTATGATGAGTATTTCATTCAAGAAGGTATGTTGTTCAAAGGAATTCAGTTGTGTATACTAAGAAGTTCTATGAGAGTTAATCTAAGGAGAACCATTGTGGTGGGTTGGTTGGACATTTTGGAATTGATAAGAAATTGAGTTTTTTGAAAGATAAGTATTATTGGCCACATATGTATAAAGATATTAAAATTTTTGTAAGTTGTGGACTTTGTCAAGTGGAAAAAGGAGTGAGTCATAATATTGGATTGTATACACATATTTTTGTTCTTGAAAAACCTTGGAGTGACATCAGTATGGATTTTGTTCTTGGATTACCTAAGACAAAAAAAGGGTATAATACTATAATTTTTGTTGTGGATATATTTTATAAAATGTCTCATTTTATACCATGTAAGAAGACATCAAATGCTGAGCATGTTGTTGAACTTTTATTCAAAGAGATTGTTAGATTACATGAATTACCAAGTGGTGTAGGAGAACCTAGAAAAATGGACATAAAGATTACATATATTATTAATGTTTAATCTTAAATGTCAAGTTAATGTTTGTCAATATATTCGAGTCAAAGTTGTCTAGTATGGTCAAATTATGTAAATAAACCCATGCAAGAGTAAAATGTCATAAAATGTCATACATAGTCTATTCAAATATGTTAGTAGGAATTTAATAAAGTTAAAAGGTCATTTATGACAAAATGAAAAAGTTTTCAAATATGTAATTAAATATTGTCACAAAAAAATTGACAATATGTAAAGTTGATGTAAAAAGGAAGGTCAAGAGTCATAGGAGGTATCCAATAGTTAGAGGTATTGAAAATACATTAAAGAATCATATAATGGTCATGATTTACAAATTAGAATGGATGGAAATATTTTTGAGAAGAAAAGAAATGAATGGAGTTTTGGTTTTTCAAGTTTTATGTTAATTTTTTGTATAATTTTCCAAAAATATGACTGTTGTTTCTATTGATATAAATTCATATGAAAATATAAAGACTTGAAAATTATATTTTTTGAAATATATTTAAGTTATCTTTCTTTTGGTTTTGGTTTTGTTTAATTTCATTAATTTTTGTAGAAGTTATGGCCATTTTGGCAACTGTAGGTCTGAATCTATCCTAGTTTGTTGATTTGGTTAAAAGTTTGCAAAAGTATGTAATATGGATATGATAAGTCATAAAGTTGTGATTATGTGATTTTTAAATCCTTTTAAACTTGTATAAAATTTTTATCAGATGCCAAAAGGTCTAGGGAAAGGAAATTGTGTGATGTTGGAGTTTGTGTTTTGTAGGTTGGAGAGAGAACCTGCATGCCAAGAGAGTAGGTAGTGGAAAAGAGAGGAAAACCTAGGTGAGGCAAGATAAGATGAGGCAAGAAGATATAATATTTCTTGGAGGGTTAAGATTTTTTAGGAAGTATATGCAGGGTAAGGATTCACAAAAGGAGAAGAAAGATGCTGAGAATAAAAGGAAAGAAGAAGAAGAAAAGAAGAGGAAAAATGAAGAGAGGAGAAAGAGTAAAGAAGAAGAGATGAAGGAGATAAAGGAAGAATTAATGAACTTGAGTTTAAAGTTAAAGAATATGGAAGAGAAAATTCAAGCTTTTGGAGAGATGATTCCATTTCAAGAGGAAGAGATAAATCATGAACCTATTGTCCAAATTGTGAAAGAAGATGAGCAAACTTCTTTACTCATTGTGGAACCTACACAAGAAAATACTAGTGTTGATAATATGGTTGTGGTTGAAGACCAAAAGGATGGTACCATTAATGATAAATCTCATGATGAGATTTTGATTGAAAAAGAAGAAATCAAGTTTGTGGATGAACCAAGAATAGAGAGTTTTTGAATCTATGTTGAAAGTGAAGACCAATGTGAAGAATTTTTGAGAAGGCTTGAGAGAAAAGCTGCAAGATTTATGATTGAAATTGATACTAATCCAATTTATTTTATCTATTAATTTTTTATTATGTTATTTTCAATGTAGGTGATAGAGAATTTAGATTGTGAATGGCATATGTGTTTTCATGACAAGTTAATATTCTTAAGCAAGAGGATTGAGAGACCAAAAGTGAAGATGAAGATAAGCTTTCTTTTTATAGTTGGGAGTATGGTGAAAGAACACTTAGAATAATGGACATAAAGATTACATATCTCATTAATGTTTGTTCTGAAATGTCAAGTTAATTTTTGTCAATATTTTTGAGTCAACATGTAAGGCTAAGTTAAGCCTTGGAATCAATTTGTAATAGATTGTCAAAGTTGTCTAGTATGGTCAAATTATGTAAATAAACCCATGGAAGAGTAAAATATCATAAAATGTCATATATAGTCTATTTTGATATGTTAGTAGGGGTTTTATAAAGTTAAAAGTTCATTTATTGGAAAATGAAAAAGTTTTCAAATATGTTGTAAAATATTGTCACAAAAAAATTGATAATATGTAAAGTTGATGTAAAGAGGAAGGTCAAGAGTCATAGGAGGTATCCAATAGTGAGAGGAATTGAAAAGAAATTAAAATATCATGTAATGGTTGTGATTTATAGATTGGAATGGTTCAAAATGTTTTTGAGAAGAATACAAATGAATGGAGTTTTAGTTTTGCAAGTTTTATGTTAATTTTCTTTGTAATTTTCTAGAAACCTGACTATTGTTTCTATTGGTATAAATTCATATGAGAATATAAAGACTTGAAAATTATATTTTTGGAAATGTATTTAAGTAATATTTCTTTTGGTTTTGGTTTGGTCAAATTTCGTCAAGTTTACAAAAGTTATGGCTATTTTGGTGATTGCAGGTCTGAATTTATCCTAGTTTGTTGATCCAGTTAAAAGTTTTCAAAAGTATCTAATATGGATTTGATAAGTCATGAAGTTGTGATTATATTATTTTTGAATCCTTACATCCTTGCATCACCAAGAAGTATTATTTTTGACAGAGATGGTAAGTTGGTTGGTTATTCTTGGAGAACTTTGTGGAAGAAGATGGGTGCTGAGTTGAGATTTAGTTCTACATTCCATCCACAGATAGATGGATAGACAGAGGTTGTGAATAGAAGCTTTAGTAATTTTCTAAGATGATTAGTTTTGAATGAATCACATAATTGGGAGATGGTATTGGCATAAGTTGAGTTTGCATATAATAATTATGTGAATAGGAGTACATGGAAAACACCTTTTGAGATTGTCACTAGAATGTAGCCTAGAGGAGTATCATATTTAAGGGAAGTTGTTGGTGAAGAGAAAAGAAATGTTACAAGGGAAGAATTTTCTAATTTTATGGAGTCTTTTCATAAGGAAGTTAAGTTGAAATTGGAACAAATCAATCAGAAGTACAAGAAGAATGCTAATAAGTCCAAAAGACGTCATGTTTTTAAAGTTGGTGATGAGGTGATGGTTCATTTGAAGAAAGGAATATTTCCTATTGGAACATATGGTAAGTTGAAGATGAAGAAGTCTGGACCTTGTAAGATCTTGAGGAATTTTGATAGTGATAATGCTTATCAAGTTGAGTTACCTAATGGCATGGATATATCTCCTATATTCAATGTTGCTAATTTTGATAACTTCCATGAGTCAGATGAAAAACTTGTTGTATTAGATGATTATCCTAAAAAGCATATTGAAGAGGTTGAATAGGCATTAGATTAGAGAGTTAGTAAGAATACAAGAAGAAAAGATTACTATGAGTATTTGGTGAAGTGGAAGAATAGACCAATGGAATATGCTAAATGGATTTACTAGTCTAAGTTGGATTCAACTTAGGTTGTGACATCTCAATGATTTAGGAGAATCATTTCTTTCTACCCTGATTTCCTGATGCAACAACATTCTAAGTTTCCTTGCAATCCTTCTCATTTTCCATTTCTGCCTATTGCTATCAAGTTCTTAGTATTTGCCAAGTTCTTGTTAGCGTTGAGTTCCTATTGGTTTTGAGTTCCTATTAGTGTCGAGCTCTTGTCAGTGCCAAGGTCCTATTGATGTCGAGATCCTATTGGTGTCAAGTTGTCTAGTGTTAGCCGTGAGTGAATTCTTATTTTTTGATGCTTTGTTCCTTCTTTGGATAAGTTGTTTGTATTTTGGTTCTTAGTTGAAGCCAACTTTCATATTTATTTTGGATCATGAATTTAATGATAGGATCTTGTCTAGGGATGAGTGTTGACCAAACTAAGGTCAATCTTTCTTTGTTGAAATGTTCTAGAATCTTTTGTAAGCTATTTTGACAAGTATAAATAAGAAGTTTAGGCTTAGGTTAAAGGGGAGAAGTTAGAAAGATGGAGAGGACTTAGAAATTTTGATGCATGTGTCTAAAAGTGCAGATTTGAAGTTGGATCATAAATCTTGAATGTATTTTGTATTTGATCGTAACCTAGAAGGCCTTATAGTTGGGCATGTATGTTGATAATTTGATAAATCAATAGAAGTGTTTGTTCTCTCTCTCCCCTTGGTGTTGTTTTTTGTATTGTTTTCTTCCATTGTGTTTACTCTATTAGGTGGTTTAGATAGTTGAGTATGCCTTTGGCCCTAGTTCTTCTCCCTCCTGCACCACCTTATCGTATATAGAGTAACAGGTTCCTTGAGGCCTTAAAAGTCTGTGCAAATTCAAGATCCTTAAGGTACAAAATCTTGAGTTCATTAAACCTAACTATGTAAACCAACATTTTTGTTAGTAATATTTTCCTTTGACCTAAGGAATCTACAACCCTATTTGATTTTCCACTTTTGTGCTTCAATAAAAATGTATAGCTCTATAAGAACTCTACCCATTTCAAGTGCCTTTGATCTAGTTTACCTTGGCTATTTAGGTATTGTAATTCTTGATGATTGTAATCACCCAAAAATGGTCTAGTAAACTATAAGCCCTCTTTATGATATTTTTAATCTTTATGCTATACTATATATTATTCTTAATCAATTTTGCATATTTATTTAATCACTTATTATTGATCAAATCCTCACCTTATTATTTATTTTATTTTAACCTATGGTATGACCACCTTGTCTAGGTCTTTATTTAATTAGAAGAATATGCTCCCTTTTAATCAAATGAATACCCTTTATCCTATCTGTGCACATGAAACATGAATTTTCTTATTTAAAACACATTTTTCTAGGCAATGGAATCTCTCTTGCCTCTTATTCTCCTCCATGCATCTTTTGCCTCTTAACCACATCCATTTATTTTACCTCTTGAAAATATTGAGCACCAAAGTCAAGATGAGGATTATTCTCCATTGTAGATTTTGCCTCTTAATCTCTCACTATTCTTTTCTCTTAAAAAGGAGGTTATCTCCCCATTGTCTTGATCTTGTGTTCATGCTCACGTTATGCTTTCATTTTTCCTACTTGCATTCTTGAGCACTTGAGCACTCACTTCCACTTTGTTTACTTAAATACTAGTCTACCTCATTTGCATATTATATTAGTATTCCCATTATTACAAGTAGTTTAGATCACATATCTTAAATTAGGAGGTATTGTAATATTTCTATTGTTAGCTTAGTTTTCTCTCTTTTGCTTGCATCTCATCCTAGAGTAGCTTTAATACTCATCTAGTTTCATTTTCTTTTGCATACTCTCTTGATTCCTGGATACTAGCATTCTTGCTCCTATCTTTCAATCTTCCATGCTATGGTCAACCTTGAAAGGATCTCCTATTGAGGTTCATTTGAGATCCTTATTCATTATTACTATTTTCTTTGTTTCCCTTGCATGTCATAGATAAGAAGCTTTAAGTTTCCATTCAAGATTCCTAATCCATTGGATCCCACAGATAGAATGTCTTAGAGAAATGTGTTACATTTTTTACATACACTTTTGGTGCACACCATGAGGCTAGAATATAGGGTTTATCTCTAATTTATTATCTTTCTTGCATTTTCTTGCATTCTATTGTCACAGGCTTGTCTCTAATTTTTTTTCTTGTAGGAATATCATATGACACTTTTCGATACTATGAGATGACATTTCATATAACTGGAAGGCGATCCTTACTATTTTCTAGACTATCACCTAGGTTTTGTGTGAAATATTATCTCACTTTGGGTAGAATATTGTCTGGTTTGACACACTCTCTTGCCTAGACTTTAAGTGTCATTTGGACTTACAAAGGCGTATTGTGTGATCTTATGTCAGTATGTGAAGTTTCACCCATAATTTCTTGCTTTTATAGTCAAAGTCTTTAGGTATGGTTATCTTTCATTTAACTTTCATTTCAATTGTCCAACTTCCCTAACATCTCTTTTGCAAGGTTATTGCTTTCATTTGCATATATTTGATGCCCTAGCTTATAGTTTTGTAGGAACTTTCTTCCTAAGGAGATTCCATCAAAATGACTAATAACTTGTGGTTTTTTAGGGCTTACCTAAGCAAAAAGGAAAAAAAGGAAAAAAAAAAGGAATTTTATTTGGTTTCATTTCATTGTGCTTTTATGCATTATCTTTCCTTTCCATAAATGCTTAATAACTCATGAGTAGGGATTCATTAATGGTAGGAAAGTATGCTCTTTGCCACTTGAGGTGAATCAGAGATATTGACCTATTATTGGATCATTGAAAGTGAGTGGAGAGGTCATTGTTTAATGAATATAATTAAGGTGCTTGGCGTGTTTGGAAAAAGCATTGGGAGTAGGAGAGTATGCTCTTTTATGTTGAGGAAAATAAAAAAATTGACCTCCTTGTGTGGATCCATTTTGTGTCTAATCTCTTAGTGATATTTTTTAATTTTAGAGGGCGTACTATTGTGGCAAAAATATCAATACGAATGACCCAAGTGGGAATAATCAAACTTAGCTTCTTTAACTGACTATAATCAAAATGCCCTTGACAAAGGCTAAAGCCTTGGGGAATATAGTATCTTTATTCACTCTAGTAAGGACACTCATGAGATTGTAACCACGTGGAAATTTTTAGCTTGAATTCTCTTGTGGCTATGAGGCCTCTATTCTGTATCAAATGAAAAAGGGGTACTATAATGAAGAACCTTACTAGACACCTTAGAGTAGAAGCTACCCTATTTAGCTTCTTAATATCTTGGTGCAAGAATAGATCCTAGTGGACTACCCAGATCACCCCAAGATTTGATTCACCATATGTGTTCTTTTAGATATGGGTAACCACTCTATGACAAATACAATATCTATTTTTGGAAACCACTTTGTGTAAGGTGATGGAGCATTGAGTTGTGGGCTAAGATATTGAGTGATGAACCATGACCTTAGGTAGAAATTTTCTTGGTGAAACATTGATTGTGCTAAAAATATGGAAATTATTGGAGCATACACATGACAGTAGTGTTCCTAGGAAATTTATTTTTAAACCTCACATGTGTTTGTATCATGCAAGGTTTCTTTGTCCCCTTCTTGATTGATTGAAAATTACTATTTGCATTGCAATTTCTTGTCAATAATTTTCTTTCCAAACTTAAAACTTGTTGTAAAATAGAGATAACTACTTGTCAAAATGATCAAGACTCTCCAAACTATCAAAATGGTCCTTCAAACTAGCATCTATACTTGTTGATCTATTGTCACCTTTTCTATTGAGAAATATTATATGATATTATAGAACCTGATAGAGTATCATCTTCCTTCCTAGGAAGTCTTGTCTAACTTTGTTGTGGTATATCGCCTCCATATTTAATAGAGTATAGTCTACACAAAAAAATGTCTTTCTACTTCACATTGGAGCATCGTACAATTTTTATGGCTAACACAATGTCATCTAATTTGTTGAGATTGGTCACCCAACTACCGGTTTGAGTTGGTCTTGCCTCAATTTATCTCTTAAATGATTTAGGGAGCCTCTTCTATATTTTTCTAGTCTTCTAGTCTGAAAATTTCATGTTGGAGATTAATTCTAGCTGAAAAAGATTACCTTAGATCTCTTGACTACATTCTTGACTAGTACATTTGTTGACTTGTCCATCTCCTTTTATTTTTCTACTAGATTTTAATTTATCTCTTGAATCGAGTCACAAGTATCATACAAAGGGAATTCCAACCCATAGCTTTGGCACTTTGTGATAAGTCATCTTGATATTTCTTTTTACTTTCTTTTTCTCTTTTCAAAAAGTGAGAACTTTTCTTTTCTAGTGTGGACATCAAGTTGTATTGTGTCATCTTTATTAGTTTCCAACATTCTCTTTCATGTTAGTAACAACTAGACATCAAATTATTCAAGGAAAGAAACCTCTAATTAGCTTTGATGAATTTAGTTTTCTAACTAGGCATCAATGTCACCAAGATAAATAATCTCAACCTATCTTTGACAAGGAAGAGGATGCTAGTGAAACTTGGTTTGATTCATTTAGCAAATTTGGAAGTACCTTTGGGAGTGCCTTTGATACACCTCTTTCCTCACCTAGATCAAAAAAATATTTTATCTTTCACCTAGCTAGGGAAAACTACAATAGACATTTGAATGCCCTCTTTTTGAACAATGATATATTGAGAAAAAATTAGTTAGTGAAGAAGGCTAACTAGATGAATAAGAAACCCATTTGGCCCAACAATATAATGCCAAAATTTTTGTGAATGATGGAAATAATATGCCTCTTAGATCTCCATCACATCATAATGGATTTAATTCTCCTAGATCTTCACATAATAGGCATCCCTCACATATATCTCAACATAGAAATGACAAGGAACCTAAAATTAGTAATGAAGAGCTTTTAAAATTTTAACAAGATAGTCATTGCCAAAAGATTATGTTAAAATCCTTAGAACAAAATAGTGACCAATACTTCATGCACTTAGCTTCTATAGGGTTGAAACTCCCCCATAAATTTGATGTAGATAGACTGATTCAAAAAAAAGAGTATATTGAAAATAAGAATTTGAAGACACAATTCCAAGATTTGTAAAGTAAAGTTCTAAGCATGGAAAAGGAAAAGGAAAAAACTAAGTCATCATTCTCCATTGAGTCTATATGCGTTCTACCCTTTGATAGGAGTCTATACATGATGCCTTTTCCTAGATATGTTATGATACCAAAGTATAAAAAATATGATAGGAATGGGGATCCACATGACCATGTTAGAAAATTCTATGCTTTGAGTAAGGACTTCATGCACAATGACATGCACCTTATGAGAATCTTTCCTAGGAGTTTAAATGGTGAAGCTATGGAATGGTTCAAAAAGATTACACCCTCACCAATTATTTTGAGGAACTTGTTCAAGTATTTATTCAACAATATTCCTACAAAATTCAAAATCCTATCATGATGCTTGATCTGTGCAACATAAAAAAAAACTTAGGTGAACCCTTTGTTGCCTTATTGTAAAGGTGAAGGAAGTTACATTCTAGATATCCTTGAAAACTTCTTGAAAGTGAGTAATTGGTATTTTTTTCAACAATTTTATGGTTAAGCTACATTATGATCTTAGGAATAAGTTTTTCTCACATTTTATGATATGATTGAGAGTTCCTTTGCATAGAAGGCATTGCAGTAAAGAAGGGAGAAAAAATATTGAACAAAGACAAGTCTAACAATGGGAATGGTTACAACAAAGATAAGAATATTTCATGAAAAAAGAATGAAAATTTTGTCAATGATGGGTTTTTTGATAGACCTAAGGCTAAATAACCTATCTTCAATTTCACTAGTGCCATTAAAGTAACTAAGAAACAATAAGTTGCAAAGACTAATGATTTCAACAAGACTAAGACATGAACTCCTAAACCCAAGAGTGATTTCACACCTTTAGGAGTCTCTTATGATGTGATACTAAAAACTTTAGTCTCAAATAAGATCATCACTCTTATAAGAAACTCATGATCCTATGATCCTAAATTGAAACCTCCATGGTGGAATGACAACCATTATTGTTTACCATAGGAAAAAATATAACAAAACTAAAAATTGCATCAAATTGAAACATGTCATCCAAGATTTTATTGATGAAGAAAAGGTTGGAGTTGATGGCCATGTTAAAAATTATGATCATAAGGCTTTTAATGAACCATTCCTTGAATATAAAAAAGGAGAGTCTTCAATGTCTAAGAAAAATGGGGATGCAAAGATCAACTATACTTACACATACAATGACAACATCATCCACATGTTTGAATCTATGAGTGAACTTGTTAACATGGTGAAAAATAAGGATAATGGACCCAACCATGATTCATATATTGATGAGGCACCTAGACTGATCTTAAGAGAAATTAGTTCTTGCATGCAAATTCAATCTTCCAATGAACATAAACATATGATTATCCTTAGAGATGTCAATTATCCTTCACATGGGGAACATCTAAATGATGTAACTAGGAGTCAAACTAAGATAATTATTATGAGACCAAATTTGCCCAAGTTTACTAGTTCTAGACAAGTGGGATCCTCTTCCAAAAAAATCTCTACTTCTAACATGCCAACTTAAAACTTAGTGGACCAACTTTAATGTACCCCAACTCAAATTTTGACCTTTTAGTTACTCTAATTATCACCTACTCACAAAGAGATCTTAGAGAAGGCTTTACAAATAGGTAGTGTCCCTAAGGACATTGACATAGACTTCTGGACCATAGTTAATCATATTGCAGCTCCACGATACCTTTCATTTTCTAAAGAAGTCGACAAATCTCTAAGTCACCCACATAAAATTTCCCTTCATATTTAAGTCCAAATATATTAAACTCGAGTCAAATGTGTGCTGATGACTAATGATGATGGATTGAATTTTTTCTCTTTCAATGTGGTCAAACAAATGGGGTTTTCAGAAATTACTATTGATCCTAGAAAAAATATTACCATTAAGGCTTATGACAAGGTTGAGAGATCTTCTAAGGGATTGTTTGTATTACATATTCAAGTTGGTCTAGTGGAGAAGGATGTAGTCTTCCAACTTCTTGACATACCCCTTGCTTACAATATACTATTAGGGAGACCATGGATTCATGACATGCAAGTAACTAGCCCTCTCTACCTACCATCAATCCATCATGTTCCCATTTAACGATACTAAAGTTTCTATTCTAAGGGATAACTATATGTCTATCAACCATCACAGTTACTATTGAGTCTCTATTGCCACATAATAGAGTCACTAACATGAGGCTAGGTCTACTCTTTCTAACTATGAGAAGAGGTTAACAATGCTAAATATTGGGATGGGAGAATATTAACTAGTATCTATTGCTACACTTTTAGTGTCTCTTCAATCTTATGGTAGGCCTTTAAAGGCTATGAAACATTTATCTTCAATTATGACTATTTATGATACCTTTGTTCAGTCCTCAATACCTCTAGAAGATGGGAAGGAATATCAAGCTATTAGAGATTGGATCTATAGAGAATAAGACCTTGAAGAAATCATACTTATTGCTCTAGCTAAACCACTAAGTCATACTAATGATAGAAAATATAAGGACAAAACTAAAATGGGATACTATAATGCCAATGTAAAAAATGTGTTTGATCTATCTCTTGATAACTCTAGTGAATTTAAGGAAGATAATGTACCTACCAACAACTATGATCAAGACACAGAGAACTTTATCCCCTCTAATACACTTTTATGGAACAAAGAGGGAAATACACTATAACATGATGATGAACCTTCTACTTCTCACCAAAATGAAGAATCATATGTCGAAGATCCTAATCAAGACCATATCTATAGGAACATGACACACTTTTTACTAAGGGATGAAAATACTAACTCACATAGATATGAACGAGATTATTTCTCAATTGAGTCAACATAAGTAGGGGTAGATGTTGTGAATTCTTATGCTAAGAAAATTGAGGTTCTTGATGATTCACCTATAGGATTTGATGAGTCAAGCTCTCATATTGATTTCATAGATCAAGTTGACCACAGTAGGTAATGAGGGCAAAACCCAAGACAAAATGAACACAATAGGTAAAGGTGAATATTATTGTCAAAACTGATATGTAATTACATTTAGTACAATGAAAATAGAATCAATGACATGCCCTAGGGGTTTACAATGTTGTCTGATTCTAGAGAAAAACACTCCTCATAGTATCTTCTCCCAAATTCCATTGAAAAAATATGTTTACAATGCCAAAAATGACCTTAAGTAACTTGAATCAGGTTTAGGGTTAGGAATATATTTTAGAGTATGCCATTAAGCATCCATCGCCAAAACAGAAGGTTCTAGAAAACATGTTAGACGTTAGTGCAAAATTAGAAGAATCTAGAAATGGTAGTCCAACTTCCAAGAGGCATAGCTTCTGATCCAAGATACATTTTTAGAAAGATCTCCAAGCACTCTATAGCCCCAAGGATGAGAATTTCTTGTCTCCCATTTTTTGAGCCCATATGAGGCTATCTAGTGCCTCAAATTTGACTTTGAAGCACTCTTAGGGGGTCTGTAGGCAACATAAAACTGCTTTAACTTTCAAATCATCAAGGCTTTTGACTTGATTCTTTTTATAGAATGTTTTGAATTATAGGCATAATCATCCCTCCAACTTAAACCCTATAACTCATCATAATTATGGTTCAATTATAAAATAACCCATTTTCTACATTGGCACATATCCTAAGGTGCTAAAAAACACTAACCCAAAAAACCAATAGTGGAATAATGAGAGTTGGAATCTCTATTTGACCCAAATGTGTATCCAAAAATAAAAACACATTAAATAGAAACTAACACTAAGCATATTTTTGAGTGATATAGGATTGCCCTTACATTACTAGATGCTCTGCATCACTAGGACTCAAATGATTTGGGTACCTTTGATGAGGACCTTATAGATTTTGAATTTTTTTGGCACTAGAGATAATATTCCTCACATAGATACTTTGGAACCTTCCACTTCACTTTCACTTATCAACCTCAACCTTATTGATTGGTCACAATGAAACCAACAGCTTGAACTACCTTCCTTAAAAAATGATTACAAAATTTCTTGCCACATTAATGTCATTAAACTTGTAGCATCTTCTACTACTGAACAAACAAGAAATATGATTGAAGTAAACCTTAGTCATAAAATAAAAAGAAAATTGCAAAAAATATACACTTTGATGGTGAAAACCACTTTTTGGAGGTGTTAGAGCCAAAAAAGGTAAAAAAAAGGACATATCTGAGGGTGAAAAAATCTTCAAGACACCCAAGGATGAGGTACATGGTAATTTGAACCATTACTTTTAGGAGAGAAATTCAATACTGATAGAGCCAACATAGCCAATTAATCTTTGAATAGAGGAAGTATCTAAAATCATATATTTATCTTAGTCTTTGTTAGTGGAGGAAAAAAATATTTTACTAAATTCTTCAAGGAAAAGAAAATCAACTTTTCTTGGACATATGTATACATGCCAAGGTTTGACACTAGTCTCATAGTGCATCATCTATCCATAGCTCCTGGTGTTAAACCAGACACATAAAAATTAAGAAAGATGCATTTACATGTAGCTCTCTTGGTCAAGGTTAAACTGGAAAAACTTCTAAGTGTTGGATTGATACGAGCCATAGAGTACACATAGTGGATCTCAAATGTTGTCCAAGTTTCTAAACAAGACAATTCCATTTGAGTATGTATAGATTTCTAAGACCTTTACAAAGAATTCCCAAAGGATGACTTTCCACTCCCAAATATAGATGTGATAGTGGATATAACAATGGGCTATAAAATGTAATCTCTCATGGATGGTTTATCGGGGTATAATAAGATAAAAATAGCTCCCAAAGACCAATAAAAGATTGTCTTTACATGCGCATGAGGGATCTTCTATTAAAACATCATGCCATTTAGGTCAAAAAATGCAAGAGCTACTTATAAAGAGCTATGATTACTATCTTTCATGATATGATGCATCAAAATATGGAAGACTATGTGGATGATACCTTGGCTAAATATAAGAAAATAAATACACATCTTGAGGACTTGAGCTTGATTCTAGATCAAATGGAATAGTTTAAACTTATATTAAATCCCAAGAAATTTACTTTTAGTGTCACCTCTAGGAAACTACTAGGCTATATCATCTTAGGTAAAGGAATTAAGTTTGACCCCAAAAAGGTCCAAGCAATAATGGAAATTCCACCTCCTAAGAACATAAAATTAGTTAAGGAGTCTTTAAGGATGTCTTTAGTTGATTAGGAGGTTTATATCACAACTTGTTGACATATCACAACCTTTCAACAAAAATATACATAAAGGTGTTTCATGCTAATGGAATGAAGAATGTGACAAAAGATTGAATCAAATCAAGGACTATCTTGCCAAGACTCCAATGCTTGTGCCTCCTATTCTAGAAAAACTACTCATTTTATATATCTCAATTGTAACTACATCCTTGGGGGATTACTCATACAACAAGATGAACATGGGAAATAATAACTTATATACTATATCAACAAAAAATTAATAGCTTATTAGTTTAATTATATTAATAATGAAAGATATTTCCATGTTCTGGTGTTTGCATCTCAAAAAATTTGACACTACATGCTTGTGTATACTACACATCTTTTGGCTAAGATTAACCCCCTAAAGTATCTTCTAGACAAGGCTACCCATACTAGTCAAATAGATAAATGGATGCTAATTCTATTTAAATTTAACATTCAGTATATCAATTGTAAGGCTATATAATGGACAAGCAATAATAGATCAATTAGCTTATTTTCCACTTCAAGATAATTCTCCTTTTCAAATTGACCTCTGAGATTCATCCATCATGTATGCAATTTAATGAATATGGAAAATTTTATTTTATGGTTCTCACGCTCATAATAGAATTGGAGCTAGTATTTTTATTTTCTAACCTCATGGCTATATTATTCTAAGGTCATACCAGTTACTATTCCCTCTTATAAACAATGTTGTTGAATATGAGGCCTTTACAAATAGAATTAAGCTAGCTATAGAATGGACAATCATTGAGAAACATATCTTTGGAGACTCAAAACTCATCATCAATCAAACTAATAATGACTATCAAACAAAAGATGAGAAATTGGTTCCCTATAAGAAAATGGTTAACGATCTTAAGAACTACTTCACTTTTATCACATTCCAATAGATACTTAGAGCATAAAAGAAGGTGTTTGATGCTATGGCTACTTTGGCTTCCATTTTCTAGATGTAAGAGCATGAGCCTAGATTTGAATCCTTGGTGGAAAAACTACATCACCCTACCTATGATTCCCTTGAGAACTATGGTTGGTCATGAATCCTCTTTCTATGCTAACATTTATACCTACTTACATGATCAAATCATTATTGATGGCCTAAGCCATAATGAAAAGAGATAACTCATTTACAATACCTCCCACTATATCCTCATCTTCAATGACTTTTTTAGGAAGGGTCTATATGGAACACTTCTTATGTTCTTAGAGAAAGATGAGTCTAAACTTGTGTTACTTGAAGTCCATGATGTTATATGTGGGTCTCACTCTAATAGTATTGTACTAGCTCAAAAACTACTAAGGGATATTTATTATTGGCCTACCATGGAGATTGATGCTATGCTATGTCATGTAAGAAGTGTCAAATGCATGCAAACCTAATTCATGCTCTAGGGTGAGAACTTATTATTTCTATTAGACATTGGCCTTTTTAGATGTGGGAATTTGATTTGGTAGGATGAATTCACTCTAATTCATCTAACAAGCATAAGTACACCATTACTGCTACAAAGTTTTTTACAAAATGGGTGGAGGTTGTTCCACTTTCTACTACTACCAAAAGTAAGTGTCTCTCTTTATACTAAATCAAATCATCTATCACTATGGCATACCTTCCTCCATCGTTATTGATAATGGAGGACAATTCAAGAATAATGATCTCAAACAACTATGTAATAAGTTTGAAATTAAGAAACACTAGTACTCAATCTACTACCCTCAAGCTAATGGCCAAGAAAAGCTTCTAATCAGACACTTTTAAAGATCTTTAATAGAAAATTCAAAAAATCAGGAAGAGACTGGCACTTGCAAATTAATGGTACGCTATGGGCTTACAAAAATAATATTTATACATACTAGAGCTATACCCTTTTCACTTGTCTATGGATCTAAAGTTTTTTTAAACCTATTGAGGCTATGATACCTTCCCTTAGGGTTTCTATAAAAAAGACTCATTACTAATGAAGACTATAGAGCCATGCATATACAAGAGTTATAACTTCTAGATGAGCATAGAAAAAATGCATTTGATCATATGAGGGTCTATCAAAAGGAATGTCACAAATTTACAACAAGAAGGTTCATTCTAGATAATTTAAAGTTGGAGAATTTGTCTTGAGAGAGAATCCTAAGAATCAATAGAATATTGTTGAAAATAGATTGATACAAGTATGATAAATGTGTTTCAATCATTGTTTTGTCACTAATGTCAAACCTACTACTTGCTAGTAAGGCAATTTCTTATATGATTTAAGTACTATCATTTATTTGATTGATGAAGAGGATTTGATCAAATGAGGTAACAATAAAACCTAGAGGAAAGGTTGAGTTATGATATGAAAATGAGTAAAAGAATTAGTTAAGACAATGAAATTATAGTACATTAATAATCTATTTAAGGTTGCAAAGGTTGGTTACATTGAGTAAGTTTAGAAGAACAAATTAAGGAAGTTTATCTACCAAGCTTGATCGAGTGGACAATAGGTGCCAAGGAAATTTAGTACAAGTTGAGCAAAAAATTAGTTGGAGCTAAGCAAAGTCAATTTCAGTGTAAGATGAGTGAAATAGTGTAAGCCAACTAAAATTTACTTGATGTTGATAACTAGTAAACTTTAAGTTTGTATCAAGTGTTTTAACAGTGGATGTCAAGCAACATAGTATGCGTTGAGCATCAAAAGGCATTTAATGCCAAGTGTCAACATTATGAGAAAGATTGAGAATTTGATGAATCTAAGCCAACACATTTGATTTCTTGGATTGTGTGAACTATGTGGAAGATAAGATTGATGAGCTAGTGGTACAAAATTCAAAATAAACCATTTTGAGGTGAATTCAAGAGGATTGAAGGAGAAGTTTCTAGTAGGGAATGAAATAAAATGAGGGATAGATTTACTAAATCCTATTTAATCTAACCTAACCCTAAAATGGATGATGGAGGATGAATAGAAAAATATCTTAATTCTCTATTTATAGAGATGGCTAGTCAGAAGCAAGAGTTTATGTGCAAGAACCTAAGGAAGATAAGGAGTCTAGGGTATTTTCTTCATTCAATGACTTAAGAGAAGAGACTGCATTGGCAAAAAAAGCAAGAAGGCTTAAGGGTATGAATGCTTGAAGAGTGAACAAGCTATCAGAGTTGAAGTGTATGAAAGTCAAGCAGAATGGAGGATTGAACTAGAGATCTATAATTTGCAAATGAATTTGTAAATTGTTATCAGATCAAGCCTTACTATTACTCTCTAATCATTGTATCTATTTAGGGTAAATCCTTTGGATTAAGGTTGACCTACTAGTCATTTGTAAATCCTTTAACTAGGTGACATTCCAAGTGAATGATCTAAAGTCCTCTAACAAGGCTCACTCCTAAAATGGTGATTGAAATCCTTTAACTAGGTCACATTTAACAGTGTGTATTATAACTTTTAATAGGGTTGGCCTTTTACAAGGCATCACTTTAGAAGAGTGAGAATAGGTAGCATGTTACTAGTGGCTTTTTCCAAATTGGGTTTCCATGTTAAATCATTGTGTCAAATGTGTTATTGAATCTGATATGTTTCATCTATACATTTTTGCAAATTAATTTGATAGTAACCTACAAGTTTAGGTGATTGCATAATCTAACGGATGCATGCATGCAAGCTTAATATTTCTACATTAACTTAGAATCTAGCAACATGTCATCTTGACCTCTATTTATTTGATACTTATGTTAGGTTCCTTGATATAGATAATATTCATATCTTCATATTTGTGCTTACACTAGTGATGGTTGTATGATGTTGCGATGTCCCTTAACAATGCTCAATGATAAAAAAAAAGGACCTCCCTAACTGACACTTTCAACTTTCTCTTTGAATTTCATGTTAGTTTGCATCTTAGGCCTTTATTCTAGTTTTCATATGAGTTGGGAGAGAGTCTCCTTCATCACTTTTTGATGCATTTCCAACCATGCTCAATTAAAGTTTTCCTCTATCTCTTGATCATGTCTTCATTTTTATCAATCTTCATCATCATCCTCTCTTCCGTTCTCTGCGGTAATCAAAAGGTTCCATTATATAATCCTATATTTTGGAACCCTTATATAGCATTTTGACCTAATTTTTGATAGTTTTATATTTCTACAAAAATTTCACCCTAACATAATTTTTATGTCTTGGATTTATTTTTAGGATTGAAATTGAAATCCAAGTTCATCTTGCTTGTCAAATCATCTTTTTAATTATTCCTTCTTCTACATAGTCGATCAACTTTCTAAGGCTTAACTTTCACATCTTTTTTAGCTAATTATCATTTACTCCTTTAACATCATTTCAATCTCTTTTATTACCTATCTCTTCCATAATTTTTCTTCTTTCTTTAATCTAATTCTAGTGTTTCATCATTTAGGTCAAACTAGGGCACATTCACAATTCTTGGTGGTCAAACTTTGGTTATTTTATCTTTAATATTTTATCTATCATCATGAACTTTATCTTATCTCAATTTGGTCAAATCTATCTTGTTTCTGCATCTCCTCTATATCATTTCAATTTCAGTCTCGAGGGGGTAGGACTAATCTATTTGCAAATTGATCATGCTATCTATCTATCTTCTACTTCACCTAGGTAAAACTCTTTATCTATCTAGTTTTTATGTATAATTTATCGTCTTATCATTATGGTTTCTAATTCAACTTGTTTAATCTATTTATCTTGGACATATAAAATGTTTCTCTTATCATTATGGGTTGTGATTCATCCCATCTATCTCTATGTTCTTCATTCAATTGGGTTCAAAGTTAGATCTTTATCATCTAATTAACATCATCATTCTTTAACTTAATGTATTTCCAGATCACTCACTCATTAGTCAAAGAGGGGAAAATGTAACCACCCAAAAATTATCTAGTAAACTAGATAAGCCCCCTTTGTATCATTTTTAATCTTTATGCTAGACTACATTTTATGCTTAATGAATTATGCATAATTATTTATTCACCTATTCTTGATCAAATCCTCACTATATTATTTATTTGATTTTAAAATATGGTTTGACCACCTTATCCTAGGTCTTTATTTAATTAGAAGAATATGTTCCCTTTTAATTAAATTAATCCCCTTTATCCTATGTATCCACATGAAAAAGGATTTTTTCAATTTAAAAATAAAAGAATAAAATTTATTGTTTACACATTGAATGTATATTTTTCTAGGCAATGGAATCTCTTTTGTGTCTTAGCCACATCCATTGATTTTGCCTCTTAAGAATCTTGTACACCAAAGTCAACATGAGGATTATTCTCCATCATATATTTTTCCTGTTAATCTCTCACCATCCTTTGTTCTTTAAAAGGAGGTTCTCTTCTCACACTCTTGATCATATGTTTATGCTAGTGTTATCCTACCATTTTTCCTACCTACATTCTTGAGCACTTGAGCACCCACTTGCACTTTGTTTACTTGCATGCTAGTCTACCTCATTTGCATCATAGATTACTATTTCCTTTACTAAAATCATCTTATATCACATATCTTAATTAGGAGGTTGTAATCTTTCTCTTTTTATCTTAGTTTTCTTTCTTGCACTTGCATCTCATCTTAGACTAGCTTGCATACTCATCTAGTTTCATTTTGAATTTGCAAACTCTCTTGATTCCTAGATACTAGCATTCTTGCTCCTATATTTGAATATTTCATCTTATGGCACACCTTGAAAGGGTATCCTATTGAGGTTCATTTGAGAGCCATTACTCATTATCACTATTTTCATTATTTCCCTTGCATATCATAGATATGAATCTCTAAGTTGCCATTCAAGATTCCTAATCCATTGGATCCCTTGGATAGAATTTCTTAAATAATTTGGCCACATTTTTTGCATACAATGATCTTTATACAAAAAAAAATTCTTGAAGTAATAGGTAATGCCTCCATTCCTTTAATGCCATAACGATTGCATAGAACTCCTGATCATAAACAAAATACTTCTTCTTTGAATCATTTAATTTATCATAGAAATATGCAATAGGCTTACCTTCTTGGATCAATAAAACTCCAATGACACTACCACTATCGTCACAATCCACCTGGAAAACCTTGCAAAAATTAGGGAGTGAAAACACATGTTACTTTATCACATTCTACTTCAACAATTCAAAACTCCTTGTGGATCATGCAGTCCATTTGATCTCTTTTCTATCCCTATCATTGTTTCAATTAGGGGTGCACAAACAATATTGAAATTTCTAATGAACTTCCTTTATAAACTAGAAAAACCATGAAAACACTTCACCTCATTGGAGGACCTTGGGGTGGGCCATTCTAGGATGATCATCACCTTCTATGGACTATTTTGAGACCATTAGCTAACACAACAAATCCCAAATAAACTAACTCCCTTTTGACAAAGCTACACTTCTTCAAATTAATTAAAAGTTTCTCTTCCCTTATCTTTTGAATGACTTCATGAATATGAATCAAATGATCATCTAGTGGCTTAATGAAAATCAAAATATCATCTAAGCATGCAATAACAAATTTTCCCTTAAATTTCTTCAGTACCTCATTCACAAGCTAGATGAAGGTTCTTAATGCATTGGTTACCCCAAAGGGAATGACTAAGAATGTAATGCTCCACCTAGAGATCCTTGGAACAAGGGTAAATATAAGCCAAGACAATAATTAAAAAAAAAAAAAAAGTATGGATGCACATGACATACAACATACAAGGATCACAAAGATCACAATAGAAGATTAAACTGTTGGATATAATTGTCTAATTTTGTGTTTTCTTTGATGTTGCACAAATGTCATATCAATTTTTAGTTAGTTCTTATCAAGCTCACATGGTTAGAAAGATATTTTTCCTTGTCTACCAAGTGTTCCTAAAGTTTACTCTATGAAGATAGTGTCTGCCAAGCTCACTCGGGCATCGAAGGAAATTATGGTAGAAAACAGTGTTAATTGAGTTCACATGGTTAATGAAGGAAAGTTGGATAGAGTTAATGCTAACTGAGTTCACTCAGTTATCAAAGGATTTTTGCAAGTTCACAGTGTTAACCAAGCTTCTATTGGTTAACACAGGAAATTATCTCAGAACTAGTGTTTACCAAGCAGGGTCAGCTAATGAAGGATTTTTTTGTTTGGGCATAAGAAGCTTAATTATTTCAAGTATTGTTTCTAGCCAACTATGGTGATGATTATTGGTTGTTTCAATTTGAATTTGGGCTGAATTGACAACCTAGATGGTAAAAATGAAAGGTCAAGTTGAGATTCTTAGTGTGTGTGTGCAAGTGTGTTGATTAAATTAAGAAGGAAAGAGTGAGAGCAAACTTGAAGGATAATAAGGTATCCTTTACGAGTAGAAAAGTGTTATTTGATTAGGAAGGATCAAGTATAAAGTAGAATAGAGATATGTAATCAGCAATTTAGTTGCATCACAATCAGGTCATTTCATTGTTACTCACTAACCTTTGTAGCAATGATCTAAAATCTCTTAACGAAGTTGATTTAACAGCCAATTGTAAATCCTCTAAAAAGGTGACAGTTTCATTGAATTTTTTTATGACCTCTTGCAAGGCCATTGCTAATAGGGTGATTAAATCCTCTAACAGGATCACACATAACAGTGTGCTTTGTAACCTTTAACAAGGTTGGCTCCTAATAGGGTTCACTTCAGAAGAGTGAAAAATAGTAACTAGTTACATTGGTGATTTTTCTCATATTGAGTTTCCATGTTAAATCTTGGTGTCTCATGTGTTCATGATATTTCTCTTATGCTTTCAAATTAATTAATGTTAATGTTTTAAGATCTGCTAAAAGTAATTCACACTCTACATTTATCAAGTTACATCATTTTTTGTGTGTTTACTGAGTAACAACAACAATTAGTTTTCTTAGACTAAATTTTATTTTTGACATCTAAGGATTTGGGATTTATTTTAGTGGTAACTAATTCACCCCCCTCTTAGTTGCTCTTGCTATATTTCCAACAATTGGTATCATAATTTTTGGTGCTTGCAAGAAAGGTTTCAAGGACCTAAGCTAAAGATTAGAATGTCTTACAAGAGAGAGATTCCAAAGCTAAACCGAGACAACATTTCAGCATGGCAAGGACTCATGAGACTTCATCTAGCCACCATTAGTGATTCAGGCTCGAAAAACCTTGATGAAGAATACACAACCCCTACTGGTACATTATCTATTGGAGATCTTGCTGAGAAAAAGAACCATTACATCATGATGATTGATATTACATGTGCTCTAAGCTATGATGAATTTAATGAGATCAAAGACTGCAAAACTAATTTTGATATGTGTAACAAGCTAAAGGACATCTATGGTGGTGATGGTAATGTAAGTAGAGCCAAAGTAGAAAGCCTTAGATGATAGTTTAATCAGATGAGAATGAGAGAAGATGAAAATGTTGCTAAATATGTGAAAAGAATCAAAGTTAGTGTTAGTGCAATCAAAGCTTCTGGAGGAGAAATCAAGGAAGAAACTATTGTAAGTAAAGTTCTTAGAACATTGCTTCCTATCTATGAAATTAGAGTATTTATTATTCAAGAAATGAGGTGTGATCCAAATCACAAGTTGAGTTTGGATGCCTTGGTAGGAAGATTGACAACTTTTGAGCTAGACAACTATGACAATTATGTTCCAGCTTCCAAAAATGTTGAGTCTGCATTTGAAGCTAAACTTTCACTCAAAGAAAAAGGTAAGAAAATAAAGGACATTTAGTCAGAAAGTGAAGAGGAAATAGAGGAAATTTTTGATAGTGATCTTGAAGTTGTTGAAGCTTTACTTGCAAAGAAATATTCTAGAGGAAGAGGAAAGTACAAAGGTAAAGTTTCTTTAATCTACTTTTCATGTGAAGAAATTGGTCATATTTCTGCCAAGTGCCCAAACTAAGAAAGTAAGGATGCGAAGAAGAGTAACAAGTACAAAGGCAAGAAGGAATTCAAAAATCACAAATCATACAAGGAAAAAGGTAAGAAGACTTGTTTTATGGCTAAAGATTCTGATAATAGTGAAGATGAAATAGTATTTATTGTTGTGAAAGATGAATCTGATGAAGAAGAAGATAATATGGCACTTATCTCTCATGTTAATAAAAATGACACATGGATCATATATAGTGGATGTTCACATCATATGACTAGAGATGAAACAAAATTTGAACACTTTGAACACTATGATAGAGGTAGTGTAAGGTTTGGAAATAATGAAACTTGTTGCATAAAAGGGAAAAGTCAAATCTCATTAACCAAAGAACTTGTATGTGATAATGTCTATTGGGTTGAAGGACTAAAAGATAATCTATTGAGTGTGGCACTAATCAACATTGGATTCAAGGTAAAATTCATGCATGACAAGGCAAGACTACTGGATGACAAAGGGAATCTAATTAGATCAAGCAAACAAACAAGTGATAACCTATTTTATCTTGATCTTGGTGATTGCTCATGTTTTATTGCTCAAATGGAAGAAATTTGGTTATGGCACAAAAGACTATGTCATGTAAACTTTGATAATATGGTCAAGATAAGAAAATTCATAAAAGTAAGAGGTATCCCTAGTTTGAAGAAACCAGATGTTGGTTTATGCAAAAATTGTTAGATTGGCAAAATGGGAAAGACTAGTTTTAAGAGCAAAAACTATCAATCTTAAGATGTATTGGAAATTGTGCATACTGACCTATGTGGACCCATTGGAATAGAAAGCTATAGTGGAGAAAAATTCATTATTCTTTTTTTTGATGACTACTCTAGAATGATGACTATTATGTATCTAAGAGAAAAGTCAAAAGCATTTGAGAAATTCAAATGGTATTTGGAAAGAGTAGAGAACAAAATAGGGAAAAGATTGAAATGCTTAAGATCAGGTAGAGGTAGTGAATTCATCTCCAATGAATTCAATAACTTTTCATTGAAAAAGGAATTAAAAGATAAGTATTAGCCCTTGGTACTCCTGAGTAGAATGGAATAACTAAAAGAAGAAATAGGTTCATCATGGATTGTGCAAGGACTCTAATGATTGAAAAGAATGTTGCTATCAAATACTGGAAGGAATCCATCAACATTGCAATTCATACTTTGAACCGAGTTCAGTTGAAGAAGGATTCACATAAAACTCCCTATGAATTATGGTATGGCAACAAACCCAATGTAGGTTACCTCAAAGTATTTGAAAGTAAATGTTATATTTTTAAAGAGTCTAGAAAAGGAAAGTTTGATGTGAAAGGTGATGAAGGTATATTCTTAGGATATTATTGCAGAAGTAAGGCATATAGATGTTTGAATTTGTCTACTCATAAAATTATAGAAAGTGCACATGTGAGAATTGATGAGTTTGCAGAAAAGATTGAAGAAGAAAGCAAAAGGGAACCAAAAGATTACAAAAGATTTATCTACTTCAAACTTGATACATTGCTAGACACATCTAACAATAAGGAGACTTGACCTCTTGAGTCTTCCTCAACTACCAAGTTGCAAGAAGTTCAAATTGAGTCACAAGGACCCAAGTCATGTTTTGAGGCTATTGAGCCAATGCCTACCAAGTCTAAACAACCCAAGCCAAAAGTTGAGATTCAAAATGAAGATAGTGCAATTCATTGAAAAGGCAAAGAACTTGTATTGGCCAAGTATGTTAGAAGGTATCATGCACTTGATTAGATAATAGGAGATAAATAAGAAGGTACTATTATAAGAAGAAAATTGGAAGGTACATGTTTACTTGCTAATTTTGAACTTAGAAGTGTTAAAGATGCATTGGAAAATGAAAGTTAGATTGAGGCTATGAATGAAGAAATAGAACATATAGAGAAGAACAAAACTTGGACCCTTGTTCCTAGATCTAAAGATAAAAATGTGATTAGAACAAAATGGGTATTCAAAAATAAGCTAAATGAAGATGGACAAGTATCAAGAAACAAAACTAGATTAGTATGTAAAGGCTATTCTCAAGAAGAAGGAATTGATTATGGTGAGACTTTTGCTCCTGTTGTAAGGTTAGAAAGTGTTAGGTCCCTACTTTCATATGTTGCTCACAAAGGATTCAAATTATATTAGATGGATGTTAAATCTGCATTTCTCAATGGTATTCTTGATGATGTCTACATTGAAGAACCAGAAGGTTTTGTTGATCTTGACAAAAGGGATATGATCTAAAAATTACAAAAAGCATTGTATGCTCTAAAAAAAGCTCCTAGAGCATGGTATGAAAGGTTGCACAACTACCTTATACAAATTGATTTTCAAAGAAAAAATGATAACAATAGTTTGTATATCAAGGAAGGACCAGATAAGAAGATTGTATTGGCTTAGATATTTGTGGATGATACTCTATTTACAAGGAATGATGATCTATGCAAAGAATTTTTAGAACAAATGAACAAAGAATTCAAAATGTCAATGTTTGGTGAGATAAAATTCTTTGTTGGATTACAGATATAGGAGAACAAGAATGGTATCTACATTACTCAATCTAAGTATATCAAGGAGATACTCAAGAAGTTTGGAATGGATGATTCTAAACCAGTTGGTACCCCTATGTGTATTAGATTCAAACTTACCAAAGAAGATGACTCCAAAGAAGTAGATAAGACGTTATACAAATTAATGATTCGAAAATTATAGTATGTAGTTTGTAAAAGGCCTGATATTGCTTTAGTAGTTGGGATAGTGGCAAGATTCTCAGCTAAACCTAGAGAAAATCATATCATGGCAATCAAAAGAATTTTGAGATATCTGAAAGGTACTGAAGACTATGGTTTATGGTGCAAAATTGGAGGAAACTTAGACCTAAAGGTATTCATTGATGTTGATTGGGTATAAAATCTTGATGACAAAAAAAGCACAAGTGCTGGAGCATTCTTTCTTGGTAAAAGGTTGGTATCTTGGACAAGCAAGAAGCAAAACTGCACATCCCAATCCATGGCATAAGAAAAATATGTTGTAATAGTAGTGAACTATTCTAACATTGTTTGGTTTAAAAAATTATTGGAAGGAATGAAGGTTGAGATCAAAGAACTAGTTGTCATGTATTGTGATAACACTAGCACAATTAACATATCAAAGAACCCAGTGATGCATTCCAAAACTAAGCACATTTCTATAAAGTATCATTTTATTAGAGAATTGGTGTAGGAAAAAGAAATTAGATTGGAATATGTTCATACAAAAGAATAGATCGTAGATATATTCACCAAGCCATCACCTACGGATGCGTTCCTGTATCTAAGAGGTAAGTTAGGGGTCATTCCCTCATCTAAAGCTCACTAAATGAAGTTTTAGTGATGTATCAACAAGAACCAAGTTGAAGATCAATCAAATGATGTAGCATAGTCAAGAGAATATTGCATATGAATTAGTACTCAAGGTACATTGATACTAATTTGGTACATGTTTTCTCTGGCATGTGTTGTCAAAGAGGGAGAAGATTACTATCATATCTTTTTGAAAATTTTTTATATCTTTCTAAGGGAGAAGTATACTATCATAGAAGTTATGTAACTCCTTCATAGAGGGAGATTACTGCATGAAAGAAGAAGAAGCTTTTGGTGAAAAATCTAAGAGGGAGAAAATTTCTATGAAAAAAAGTCTTGTTCTCAAATTTCATTGTACTATGACATATTGTGTTTCCATCACTGTCAAAGAGGGAGATTTTTGGATACAATTGTATAATTGTGTGTTGTCTTTGATGTCACACAAATGTCATATTTGTTGTCAGTTAGTGCTTACTGAGCTCACTTGGTTAGCAAGATAGTTTTCCTTGTCTATTGAACATTTTTGAAGTTTACTCTGCAAAGACAGTGTCTACCAAGCTCACTCAGGCGTCGAAGGAAATTATGGCAGAAAATAGTGTTAACCAAGCTTGCATGGTTAATGAAGGAAAGTTGGTTAGAGTTAATGCTAATCGAGTTCACTCGGTCACCAAAGGATTTTTGCAAGTTCATAGTGTTAACCAAGCTTTTGTTTGTTAACACAAGAAATCGTCTCAGAACTAGTGTTTATCAAGTAGGGTCGGCTAATGAAGGATTTTGTTGTTTTAGCATAAGAAGCTTAATTGTTTCAAGTATTATTTCTAGCCAACTATGGTGATGATTATTGGTTAGTGTAATTTGAATTTGGGCTGACTTGACAACCTAGATGGTATAAATGAAAGGTCAGGTTGAGATTTCTAGTGTGTGTACAAGTGTGTTAATTAAATTAAGAAGGAAAGAGTGAGAGTGAACTTGAAGGATAAGAAGGTATCCTTGTGGAGTAGAAAAGTGTTATTTGATCAAGAAGGATCAAGTATGAAGAAAAATAGAGATCTTTAATCAAAAATTCAGTTGTATCACAATTAGGTCATTTCATTGTTACTCACTAACCTTTGTAGCAGTGATCTAAAATCTCTTAACAGAGTTGGTTTAATAGCCAGTTGTAAATCCTCTAACAAGGTGATAGTTCCATTGAATTTTTTTAAGACCTCTTGCAACACCACTCCTAATAGGGTGATTGAATCCTGTAATAGGGTCACACCTAACAATGTGTTTTGTAACCTTTGACAGGGTTGGCTCCTAACAAGGCTCACTTTAGAAGAGTGAAAAATAGTAACTAGCTACATTGGTGGTTTTTCCCATATTGGGTTTTCACATTAAATCCTAGTGTCTCATGTGTTCATGATATTTCTCTTATGCTTTCAAATTAATTACTGTTAATTTTTTAAGATCTAATAAAATTAATTCACACTTTGCATTTACCAAGTTATAACATTTTCTGTGTGCTTACCAAGTAACAACAACAATTAGTTTTCTTAGACTAAATTTTATTGTCATCTAAGGGATTTGGGATTTTATTTAATGGTAACTAATTCACACCTCCTCTTAATTACCCCTATATTTCCAATATAAACAACCATCCAAATAGCAAGGGATCTCCAAACACCACTACTGACCAAAACAACTAACCATAGAAGGACACAAATGATCTCAAATCCAAAAACACATTGAATTTGAAATACAATTCCAAGGTATTCAAGAACACCATAATAGGTATCTAAAACACCTTTGAAAAAATTTCAATCAAACTAAAAAGTGCCTATTGTCTGCCCAGATAGGTTTTTCCAAAAATTAGGCCATACTTTAAATCAATACAATACGATACTTTCTAATATCATATGACATTTCTAATGAAGGCATATGATACGATTCAAGTTTGGGCAACAGTTCTCAAGAAGGCATGTGATACTTTACAAGTATCATACAACCTTTCTCTTAGAGGCATGTGATATCATAGAGTGTTGCATAATAGAGTTTACATGGGTGTGCAATACTTTCTAGTATCACACGATTCTTCTCCTTTGAGCATCTAATACTTTAATGTATTACCCAATGCTAATGCATGGTCACCCAACGAATGAAAGAATTACTCTAAGGACCAAAATAAGGGATACAATAGGAAATCAAACCTCTACACTAAGGAGTACCAAATCCACAACTGAGGCAAAGACACTAGAAACAATAGCTACAAGACAGGAACTGCATCTAACCATCTATCATAGTAGTGAAGAGAAACAATTGAAAGAAACATCACAGTAAACTAAAAAACCAATCTAAGTATGTGGTTCCTCCCAACTATAATAGCATCACGAGACCTTGAAGGTCCTAGCCATCCCCTGCGTGTAACATCCCAAACTATTAGCAAGATCATCGGAGCTACCTTACGAGGATGTCACTACTAAAACATGCTACAACATATGATTAAGGAAATCTAACATGCTAGAAGTAAAGCATAAGATAATCCTACAAATCAAACTCATCATCTAACATATGCTAAATATCATAATAGAAGAATGCAACAATTAAAATAGCATCATCTAACATGATATCCAAGCATTCCAATGAAAACATAAATCACAAGATAACATACTCTAGAACCCAAAGTACCAAGTGTAACAACAAGCAATGGCCATATTGGAATCAAGAACTATCTCTATACACTAGTCCCCAGTAGTGGTGAAGGTAGCTAAGCCTCCCAACCACATGGAACCTAGAGGTCTACTCTCATTGTGTTGATGGAGATAATGATCCAACCACAAACACATAAAGCAAATGTCCATGGCTAATACTCATGTTAGACAATATGATGACTAAAACCAAGAACATAGATAATGCATAAAATATAGGTCTTAGTTAGACACTCAAAGGGCTACTATGTAGGGGCTAACATCATGGAGAGTCACTTGGCATCAACAAGCCCAAGCTACTATTGGCACCTCACACTTCTCTACAGAAGGAGCATATCCTAAATATTTTTACTATCTTAGTTTTATTACCATCCAATGTTTTATTTAGTTATCACTTAAAACTTTCTCTACAAACCCATGGGAGTAGTCACCACACTACGAGATAGAAGCCCCTCCATATGCTACCCTACCCTACCCATGCTCATCTAATGATGAGTGCCTGAAGGCATTCCCAACCTAACCTAAATGATCATAACATATAGAAAGTCCATAGAAGATTGAGCCTCACAAGTCAACTGACAAGGTACGTGTGCACACTCATGTGTGGTTCACCACCATCATGAAGATTATAATACAAAGATTGCATGAGAACACAATGTAGAATATCACTCAAGTGAAAATAAGCTTGGGAGGATGGATGAAGCATGCATCCCAATGCAACATAAAAGTGAAACAATGCTCTGACTAACATCCAATGGATGATCTAGATCCATGACCAACATCATGCCAATAAAACCTCACAAAATAGGATAACATGCAAAATAAGGTAAAAACTAGAAAACTTTGAAATTGAAACCCATTTGGTCTTTGGGTACAAAAGCCTTGAAAATATAATAACATTTGGGTTCAGACATCATATGAAAAAATAGCTAGCATAATGGTGTGAAACCCCAAACCCTCATCTAAAAAACATGGAAAATGTGTTGTAATTACAAAACTTCTTGGGGAGGGGGGGGGGGGGGGGGGGGGGGGGGGGCGCGTTGAATCAATAGTTTAAACATGGACTCTTAAAACTTTCACCACACATCTATTTCATGCATTCAATGAGTAAACTGAAATAATATGTAAACATATAAGGAATCACACACATATGACACCAGATATGATTACCCAGAAACCCTCCAAATGAGAAGGTAAAACTGGGGTGGGGATGACACCCAAAAATCTGTAGTAATAAAGTGTATCCAATGAAGGTTAAAATGTTTTGACCATGAAACATGATCTACTCTATGAAAGGTTTGCCCTATTAAAGGCTTACAAAGGCTATTAGGTCTCACCTTGTTAGTGAATTTCAACACCCTGTTAGAAGTGTGCCTCGTTAAAGGACTTTAACTTGCAACTAAGTAAGCACACAGTTAAAGGATTTCATATAGCCTATTAGGACTACTTTGTTAAGAGATTTTGACTAAAATCACCTATTAGAATGTCTTAGCTTTGATCCTATGGTTGGCACCTATTTTTTTGATAATAAATTACCTCTAGACCGATGTCTTCTTGATCCTTCTTGATCAAATGTCTCTTTGTTGTATACTCTTCTTTCCTATGTTATGCTCTAATTGATTCTACAATGAAATCTCACTTCATAACTTCTAAATCACTATGAATTCTTTTTTTGTGCATGCAAACTATCCTCTTTTCTCTTTTAACACTCATAGAAAGTTTAGGGTTTTTCCTCCTTAAGAAGACTTTGGTGACTTAGGGTTAGGTATGAATCTATAGTTGAGATTCATCCATTTTTCCACTTAATCCTTCCTATTTTCTAATTGGCTACATGTAATTGAATAGGGAATCCATCTTGAGATTCATCCTCAACTCCAAAATATCATAATTCATCCTTAAGTCAGCTCAAAAATGGTTTACATAGTTCTTTGTTCCTTTTCAAATAAATATGTCAAAACTATTTCACTTAGCATTTGAAGTCTCTAATGCTTGGCATGCACTAATCTTTATACAGTGACTTAGAATATGTAGTGCTCAACCCACTATTTACTTGACACCTGAATGACTCAACATAGTTTGTTTGCTTGACACTTGAGTGAATCAACACATGAGTGCCTCAACACTTACTATGACTCAACATGTTTTGATATATACATATTGTGCTCGACATGTACTACTTGTTTGACACGAACTAAGTAAATAACCTAAGTGTGTTGACACTCATTTCTCAAAACCAATCTGAGATCAACAATATCCCCCTTTGATATGAATGTCAAAAACAATTTAGTATGCATTTAGTATCCTTGTCCTTATGAGCATAACATATCTTAACTCAACTCATATACAAAACTTCAAAATGTCAAAATTTTCTAATAACTTGTATATCTCAAAATTTGATAACTCCCCCTGAGTTGATATGTCTATTCTATATCCAAAATTTAGTACTCTTGTTGACTTCATGTTGTTTATGCTTTCTCTTCCCTTAGCTTGTTCTTTCTTTACTTTGTCCTTTGTCTTATTTCTATTTACCACTTTTTGCTAACTCTCCTCCATTTCTCATTCTCCTTATATTATTCTTATTCTTCCTCAAAATATATCTCCCCTTTTATCTTATTCTCCCCCCTTTTTGACACTTATGTCAATGGGCTATACACTTATAGTGTGTTTTTCTAGAAAATATTTATGGACATCCAATATTATATTGAGAGCTACATCCTAGTTCTCACATGCTACGTCCAATGACTTGATTTGGATTGCTAGCTTGGTAACAAGGTGAACTAGACCATCTAGTGTAGAAAGATTTGGGTCTTTCTTCAGCAGGGTTTTAGCATAGCCTAGTTCCTTGTGCAAAATTTTCATATGGGGGGTGAGAGTTGCCTGAATGCTAGTTAGTTTGGCTCTTATGTTAGCCTCATCTACTGTCAATACAACTAACTGACTCTAGGTTTGAAGTAATATCCTAAAATACTTCTCACTTTGAGCTAGATTTATTAGTAGTTTGGCACTTGATGAACTTATCTAACTTTCTAAGATCAAGATGTGACTTCTAATCTCTTGGGTGAAGAGTGAAGGATTGCACAATTTAGTGAATAATGAGAATATGTTCTCAAGTACCTTCTTCACATCCTCAACCTTAGTTGCTAATGCCACTTGTGTTAGTGCTATGTCACCTCATATCTTTTCATTGATTTTTTTTTGAAACATATTTTCTGACCATTCAAGTAATTCAACATTTGTATCTAGGTCTACATTACTGGCATTCTCCACTATGTCTGTCAATTGTTCTATTAGTGGCTTGGTCTCATTAGGAGTTGGTAGACTAAATACATCTAAAAAGATGTCTTTGATATGTTGTAGTGCCTGCTTTTGCATGTGTCCCTTCTAAGCATTTCTTGATGCTTTTCCCTTGCTAGGGCTTGCTATAGTATGCCCATTTTTTCTATGGTTATTGTATCATAATCATACTTGGGAAAAATGATTTCTTCTTCAAGGATGACATCTCCATACTATATGACTTCTTTTTCCTTTGATGAATTCAAGCTCAACACTGAGATCTATAATGGAGTTGTATTTGTGCTTGGTGTTTGAAGAGTTTGTGTGGAAGGAGTGCCAGATGTTGGTAAGTTTACCAATGCTTGGATGACTATTTTCTCCTTCATTCTGGGTGTCTACTCTATCTCTTTAGGCTTGCCCTATTTAGTCACAATAACTTGACTTGCACCTTGATCTTGTGTTGTAGGTGTAGATAAGTTTATCTAGCATATTTCTTGTTGTTCTACAGTAGTAACTTGTGTTTCCATTGTGTTCTTTTTTACTATATCAACCTTGACAATTATATCTTCTGGTATTTGGACCAAAGGTTGCACATTAGTGACTGGGAGGATGATAGAATGTGGTTCTTGTGGATTCACCTTTTCCCCTGCAGTATCAGTCACCAATTTTTGTAGCTCATCCATACTGACCAAAACAAGATTATCACAAAGTTTGGCTTGCAATGTATATTGATCTAATATCTTCTTCAAATCATCCTCTATAAGGGGATTGATGTTCTAAGTTGATAGATCAGAAACATCCTTGACAATGATTGTTTTAGTAGTTTCACTTGCATCATGTTGAGGATTGGCACTCAACAATTGTGTGTCTTGCACACCCTATTCTTCTTGCTACTACTTTGGCTTAGCTATTGCCTTGTCATCTAAGTTCATTTCAGTTCCTCCCTTAATAGTGTTATCTTTTTCATCATCATCTTCATCATCCTTTAGTTTAATGGGTTTAGGTTCTCCTTCCTTTATTGTAGTCAACCCATAAGTGATTTTCCATATCTGAATGGACGTTTTAACAAAATCCTTAATATTATTTAAAAAAATGCTCAAGGCTTTGTATTTAAGTGTGAACCTAACTACATATTTTTTTATAGCCTTAGAAATTTGTGCATTAGTTAGTTTAGACATCACTTGGGCCTATGTGGGCTTCCTAATTTGTCTTTCTAGGTTTAGAAAATAGTGCCATTTTTACTCAACTATTTCATATAGACTCTTTGGCATTGAGTTTGCAATTTCTAGTGGGGTTGTCTTGAATTTTTCCATCCTAACATATATGGCTTCTTCTACTTGATTTTTCTCTACTTTACCCAAATTATCAAAATCAATATGTGTAAATCCTGATAAGTCTACACTATTCTTAACATTTTCACATAAATTTTCAAGGTCTGAAAGAGGATTATGACTCACCACCTTAAATTGGCTGATATCATCTAACTTTTTTCTCTCTTCATTAGACTTGGCTTGTGCAACATATTTTCTTATCGGTCTTTTTGGAACTTGACCTCCTTGTTCTTCTTGTTTGATCTTTTCTTTATCCTTTTGACCTATTGCATGTTAACTAGCCCTTGTAGTAGGTGTAGTGGGCTTGGGTTGACTTGGCTTAGCTACCCTCTTAGCTTTGGTCACTGGTTGGACCTTAGCTTTCCTCTTCTTTGGCTCAATAGGAGTAGGTGTTTCCTCAACTTCTTCTCCCTTGGCACCTTCAATTTCCTCCTCTTCCTGATCTTCTCCCATGCCTTTTGTTAATGCAAGAGGTTCTTGTGCTTGGGTTTCTTCTTCCTCTTCCTCTTCTTCTTCCTCCTCCTCCTCAACAGTCTCTCCAAATTTTGCTTTCAAAATTTTCACTATCTTCTCCTTTTTCTTTATGGTAGAGCCCATCTTCAATTCCATGGTAATTTTGGATTTTACTTGCAGACACCCAAAAATTGGCAAAGACCTGAATTATGCAATCTTGATCAATCAATGTGAATTAAGGAGGAAATCAGAAGAAAACAATGAACTTTCAAATTAGTGATTACATTAGGTATTTAATCAATTAAATCATGTATCAAATTAATAAGACCTAAATCAACTTCAAAAGAGGAGAAAAATAATTCAAAATCATAAAATGAAATTAAAAAATGAGAGGGAAAAAGAAAAATTAAAAAAAAAAATGGAACTTTTTTAAATCAATAAATCTATTTATCACAAAATTAAAATCCTCCTTTTATAATATAAAAAATTGAGAAAAAATCCACATTTAGCCTCAAATCAAGACTTTTGTGCTCCTCCTCTTGTCTCTTATGACACATTGTAATTGGAAAAGAAAAATCCACATTTAGCCTCCAATAAAGACTTTTGGGCTTCTCCTCTTGCCTCTTATGAGACAAGTGGAGGAGCCCAAAAGTCTTTATTGGAGGCTCAATGTGGCTTTTATTTCAACTAAAATGTCTCGTACGAGACAAGAGGAGGAGCCCAAAAGTCTTGATTTGATGCTAAATGTGGATTTTTCTTTTCAACTAAAACGTCTCATAAGAGACAAGAGAAGGAGCGCAAAAGTCTTGTTTTGAGGCTAAATGTGCATTTATTTTCAACTAAAATGTCTCATAAAAGGCAAGAGGAGGAGCCCAAAAGTCTTGATTTGGGGCTAAATGTGCATCAAAATTTAGTATTGTTCAATTTTGGGCCTTGAAAAAGGCACTCGAGTCTCCACAAAGGATTTTTGGGCTCTGAAAAAGGCATCTAGGGCCTGAAAAGGCACTTGAGGGCCTAAGAAAGTGTTAGTTTGTGGTGACTAATTAGGAAAATACTGTACATACTTTATAAATTCTTTGGGGTTCAAGGCATCATCCTAAATTTTTTTTTTGGGCCACGGTCAATGTTGTGGCTGATATATGGCCGACATGTTGTAACCCTAAAGTGGCATAAAATTACTTGTATAAAAGGGCTTAAGTATTTTCATTAAGTTGTGATGTAAAATTAGTTCTTGTGTTGGTATTAAATTGCAAGAGATTACAGATTGTAATCAAGTTGTAATCATTGGATCATAATAATATCAAACTTGCTATTTGGTGGATGTAGCCTAGGGATTGGGTGAATTGCATTAAATCTTGGTGCCTTGTGTTCTTTTTTGTGTGATCTATTATTTTTGTTATTGGTTATATTTGCATGTAATTGTTATTTCTATCCATGGTTTAATCCTAACAAGTGGTATCAGAGCAAGGTTTTTTTTAGTTATCCTCTGTAGGAAAGTCTCATGGTTGAGTGGGAGTCTCATGATTGAGTAGGAGCAATGGTAGATGAGTGTAAGCTGAGGGTTGATAGGTTTAATGGGCAAAACTTTCAGTTATGGAAGATGCAAATGGAAGACTATCTTTATCAGAAGTATTTATGGAAGCCATTAGAAGGCAAAGCCAAAAAATAGAGATCTATGTCAAATGAAGAATAAGATCTTTTAGATAGAAAGGCACTTGAAAGAATTTGATTATGCCTAGCACCATCAGTGGCATTTAATATTACAAAAGCAAAGATAACAGAAGAGTTGATGAAAACACTAGCGACACTGTATGAAAAAGCCCTCCACTTCAAACAAGGTATTTCTCATGAAGTATTTATTTAATATGAAAATGGTAGAAGGTGGATCTATTACAAATCATCTAAATGAGTTTAATACTACTACTAGTTAGTTATCTTCTGTGGGTATCAATTTTGAAGAAGAGATTATGGCTCTCTTGATTTTGTGTTCTTTGCTTGAAAGCTAGAATGGTTTGGTAATGGCTGTGAGTAATTTTGTTCCTGGATCTAGTACCCTAAAATATGATGATGTGATCAATGTTATTTTGAGTGAGGAAACTCATAAGAAATCCTCAAGTGGATCTACGTTAGGAAGTTCTTTGAATGCACAAAGCAGGGGTAGAACGATTGAGAGAGGAAGTAATTTTAGAAATTGTGAGAAATCAAGAGAAAAGTCAAAGGGGAGGAAGTCTCAATCGAGAGGACTGAATGACTCTTGGTATTGTGGAAAACAAGGTCATAAAAAGAAAGATTTCTGGAATCGGAGGAAAAATGAAGGAGATAAACCAAATGGAGACAAGGAGGCAAATGTGGTAAGTAACAAATCTAAAGAGGGTGCTTTGCTTCTGTCTTTAGAAAGTGTTGATGATTCATGTATTTTAGATTTTGGTGCTTCATTTCATGCTACACCTCATAGAGGTTATTTCATTAATTATGTCCAAGGGGATTTTGGGCTTGTTTATTTGGGGGATAATGAACCCTGTCAAATTGTTGGAAAGGGAAAAATTAAGATTAAGTTGTAGAATGAGAATCATTGGCTACTACATAAGGTAACACATGTTCCAAGGCTGAGTAGGAATTTAATTTCAATAGGGCAACTTGGTGATGAGGGTTGTGTAGTTACTTTTAATGATAAAATTTGAAAGGTTTCAAAAGGTTCCCTTGTAGTAGAAAAAGGTGTGAAAGTAGGCACCTTATATCTTTGTACAGGTCATATTGTTCTTTCTACTTTAATTGTTTCAGAGAAAAATGAATGTTCAGGAAAAATTGCTACAATTGAGTAGGGAGAACAAATAATTGTTATAGATTTTGATACAACACTATGGCACAATAGACTTGGGCACATGAGTGAGAAAGTTATGAAAGTACTAAATTCAAAGAAAGTTTTACCAGGTCTTAAATGTGTTAATATGATTTTTTATGAAAGTTGTGTGTATGGAAAAAAAGAGAGTGATTTTTGTGAAGACTGGGAAGGAAAACAAAAAGGAGAAATTAGAGCTTGTGCATACTGATGTATGGGGACTGACTCAGGTATCTTCCCTTGGTGGCTTTCGTTACTATGTTACATTTATTGATGATGCAACTAGAAAAGTATGGGTTTATTTCCTTAGATAGAAATTTGATATGTTTCAAACTTTTAAGAAATGGAAATGCTTGGTTGAAAATGAGATTGGTAAGAAATTAAAATGTCTCAAATCTAATAATGGTGGTGAGTATTGCAGTCATGAATTTGAAGATTATTGCTCCACTAATGATATTTGTAGACAAAAAACTATTCCAAGTACTCCATAGAAAAATGGAGTGGTTGAACGCATGAATAGGACTATAATGGAGCACACAAGGAGCATGAGGTTACATATTGGGTTGCCCTTACACATGTGGTGGAGGCTATCAATACTACTGTATATTTGATTAATAGAGGTCCCTCTATTCCTTTGGGTTGTGGTATTCTAGAGGAAGCATGGACTAGTAAGAAGGTGAGTTATTATTTTCTAAAGACCTTCAATTGTGAAGCATGGAAGCATGGACTAGTAAGAAGGTGAGTTATTATTTTCTAAAGACCTTCAATTGTGAAGCATTTGTTCACATAGACTCTAAAAATAGAACCAAGCTAGAAGCTAAGTCAAAGAAATGTGTATTTGTTGGATATGGTATTACTGAATTTGATTATAGGCTTTGGAATTTAAAAAATAAAAAAATTATAAGAAGCAGGGATGTCATATTCAATGAGAAAGTATTGTACAAAGATCTATTGCAGCAACATGAGAAGAAAAAAGATGATTATGTAGTGCTAGATGATACTCCAAAAGCTGATGTTCCAACAATTCCTCATGATGTGCAACAACCACAATAATAAATATCACACACACTAGTGGATGTCAGATGGTCAAAAACTCAAATTAGATCTCCAGAAAAATTCTCTCCCTCTTTGTATTCAATTTTACTTACTGATGCTGGTGAACCTGAATGTTATCATGAAGCTATGCAGGTGGATACTAAGATTTAGTGGGAGTCTACAATGAAAGAAGAAATGGATTCTTTGCTAAGAAAGAAGACTTGGGATTTATGCAAGTTTCCTGTAGGTAAAAGAGTTTTATAGAATTAGTGGATTTACAAGTTGAAAGAAGAGGAAAGAGGTAAGAAAATATTTAAAGATAGGTTAGTTGTGAAAGGATTTTCACAGAAAAAGGGCATCAATTTTCATGAGATATTTTTTCCTGTTGTTAAGATGACTTCTATTCATACTATTTTAAGTCTTGTGGCTACTAAAGTTTTGCATTTAGAGTAGCTTGATGTTAAAACAACCTTCCTTCATGGTGATTTTGATGAAGAGATATATATATGGCTCAACCATAGGGATTTGTGGTCAAAGGTAAGGAGAACTTAGTGTGCAAATTGAAGAAAAATTTATATGGCTTGAAGCAAGCACCTTGGCAATGGTATTTGAAATTAAAAATTTTTATGCATGAGCATGGATACAATAGGTGTCATTCAAAACATTTTGTTTATTTTAAGAGGTTGGATGATGACAACTACATTATTTTATGTTTATATGTTGATGATATGCTTGTAGCTAGATCTAACATGGATCACATTAAGGGGCTAAAATGCCAATTAACACATGCATTTGCTATCAAAGATTTGGGGGTAGAAAAAAAAATCTTTGGTATGAATATTTGAAGAGATAGGAAGAATAGGAAATTGATGCTATCTCAAGCTGATTATGTTGAGAAGGTGTTGCAATGTTTCTCTATGGAGAATGCTAAAGCTTTCATCACACCTTTACTTGGTCATTTGAAGTTGATCAAGGAGATGTGTCCTAAGACACAAGAAGAGGAGGATAAGATGTCCAAGGTATCCTATGCCTTAGTTGTAGGAAGCTTGATGTATGTTATCGTATGTACAAGGCTAGATATTGCACATGTAGTGGGATTCGTTAGCAGGTATATGAGTCATCCAGGAATTGAGTATTGGAATGTGGTTAAATGGATTCTCAGATATTTGAGAGGAACATCTAATAAGTGTTTACACTTTGGGGGGCTCTACTACTAATTTATAAGACTATGTTGACTCAAATTTGGCAAGAGATATTAATACTAGGTAGAGTACTATAGGTTATGTCTTTACTATTGGTGGGGCAGCCATGAGCTGGGTTTCTAGGTTACAGAAGGTTGATACTTTATCCACTATAGTGGTAGAGTATGTAGCTACTATAGAGGTAGCCAAAGAGATGATATGGCTTTAGTTCTTATTGGAAGAATTGGGATACCCTTAGAGGGATAATTATTTGTTTACAAATAGTCAAAGTGCCATTCATCTTACAAAGAATTCAGCTTTGCGTTTAGAGACCAAACACATACAATTGTGGTACCATTTCATTCGATCAATTTTGTAGGATGGATTGTTAAAGATGAATGAGATACATACAAATGACAATCTAGTAGATATATGTATAACTTCTCTTCAACTTTGGTTGGTTTTCTAGACTAAACATGAATAAAAAAATAGTAGAGTCCAGGGTGGTTTGATCTAGTGGCAGCCCCACTGGTAGTAGTATAACTACAAGATTAGTCTCCAAGTGGGAGATTGTTGTCTAGTGCGGAGTCTGATCAGTCCCCAAGTGGGAGTTTGTTAGTTTGTGGTGACTAATTAGGAAAGTACTGTACATGCTTTATAAATTCTTTGGGGTTCGAGGCATCACCTTGAAATTTTTTTTGGGCCATGCTTGACATATGGACAACATGTTGTAACCCTAAAGCAACATAAAATTACTTGTATAAAATTGCTTAGGGTTAGGTATTTTCATTAAGTTGTGATGCAACATTGGTTCTTGCAGTTGTATTGATCTGCAAGGGGTTACAGATTGTAACCAGGTTGAATCATTGGATCATAATAATATCAAAATTGCTATTTGGTGGATGTAGCCCAGGGATTGGGTGAACCATGTCAAATCTTGGTGCCTTGTGTTATTTTCTATGTGATCTATTATTTTTGTTATTGGTTATATTTGCATGTAATTGTTATTTCTTTCTGTGGTTTAATCCTAACAAGTGGTATTAGAGCGAGGTTGTTTTTTATGTTATCCTCTACAGGAAAGTCTAATAGTTGAGTGGAAGTGATGGCAGATGAGGGTAAGCTAAGAGTTGATAGGTTTAATGGGTATAAATTTTAGTTATGAAAGATGCAAATGGAAGACTATCTTTATCAGAAGGATTTATGGAAGTCGTTAGAAGGCAAAGCCAAGAATTAGGGATCTATCTCAAATGATGAATGAGATCTTTTAGATAGAAAGGTAATTGGAATAATTCAATTATGCCTGGCACCATCAGTGGCATTTAATATTAAAAAAGCAAAGATAATAGAAGAGTTGATGAAAGCCCTAGCAACACTGTATGAAAAGTCGTCTGCTTCAAACAAGGTATTTCTCATGAAGTGTTTATTTAATATGAAAACGGTAGAAGGTGGATCTATTGTAGATCATTTAAATGAGTTTAATACTATTACTAGTTAGTTATCTCCTATGGGTATCAATTTTGAAGAAGAAATTAGGGCTATCTTGATTTTGTGTTCTTTGCTTAAAAGTTGGAATGACTCGGTAATGGCTGTGAGTAATTTTATTCTTAGATCTAGCACCCTAAAATATGATGATGTGATTAGTGTTATTTTGAGTGAGGAAACTCATAGGAAATCCTTAGGTGGATCTACATCAAGAAGTTCTTTGAATGCATAAAGTAGGGGTAGAACAGTTGAGAGAGGAAGTAATTTTGAAAATTATGAAAAATCAAGAGGAGAGTAAAAGGGGAGGAGTTCTCAATCAAGAAGACTGAATGACTACTGGTACTGTGGGAAACTAGGTCATAAAAAGAAAGATTGCCGAAATTGAAAGAAAAATGAAGGAGATAAATGAGATGGAAACAAGGAGGAAAATATGGTAAGTAACAAATCCGAAGAGGATGCTTTGCTTCTATCTTTAGAAAGTGTTGATGATTATGGGTTTTAGATTTTGGTGCTGCATTTCATTCTACACCTCATAGAGGTTATTTCATTAATTATGTTAGATGGTCAACAAGGAAAATTAGACCTCCAGGAAGATTCTCTCCCTCTTTGTATTCAATTTTACTTACTAATGCTAGTGAACCTAAATGTTATGGTGAACTTGTGTAGGTGGATACTAAGATTCAACGAGAATCTACAATGAAATAAGAAATGGATTCTTTGCTGAAAAATAAGACTTGGGATTTATGCAAGTTGTCCGGAGGTAAAAGAGCTTTACAGAATAAGTGGGTTTATAGGTTGAAAGAAGAGGAAGGAGGTAAGAAAAGATTTAAAGCCAAGTTAGTTGTGAAAGGATTTGCATAGAAAAAGGGCATTGATTTTGATGAGATATTTTCTCCTGTTGTTAAGATGAATTCTATCCGTACTATTTTAAGTCTTGTGGCTATTGAAGATTCCATTTAGAGTAGCTTGATATTAAAACAACCTTCCTTCATGGTGATTTGGATGAAGAGATATATATGGCTCAACCACAGAGATTTGCTATCAAAAGTAAGGAGAACTTAGTGTGCAAATTGAAAAAAAGTTTATATGGCTTAAAGCAAGCACCTCAGCAATGGTATCTAAAATTTGATAGTTTTATGCATGAGCATGGATACAATAGGTTTCATTTAGATCATTGTGTTTATTTTAAGAGGTTGGATGATGAAAGCTTAATTTTTTTATGTTTATATATTGATGATATGCTTGCAGCTAGGTCTAACATGGATCACATTAAGGGGCTAAAATGCCAATTAGTACATGCATTTGCTATGAAGGATTTGGGGGCAGCAAAACAAATCCTTGGTATGAAGATTTGTAGAGATAGGAAGAATAAGAAATTGATGCTATCTCAAGCTACTTATGTTGAGAAGGTGTTGCAATGTTTCTCTATGGAGAATGCTAAAGCTATTAGCACATCTTTACTTGGTCATTTGAAGTTGACTAAGGAGATGTGTCCTAAGACACAAAAAGAGTAGGATAAGATGTCCAAGGTACCCTATGCCTCAACTATAGGAAGCTTGATGTATGCTATGGTATGTACTAGGCTAGATATTGCACATGTAGTGGGAGTCATTAGCAGGTATATGAGTCATCCAGGAATTGAGCATTGAAATGTAGTCAAATGTATTCTCACATATTTGAGAGGAACATCTAATAAGTGTTTACACTTTGGGGGCTCTATTACTGATTTACAGGGCTATGTCGACTCAGATTTGGTAGGGGATATTGATACTAGGTAGAGTACTATATATTATGTGCTTACTATTGGTGGGGCAACCATAAACTAAGTTTTTAGGTTATAGAAGGTTAATGCTTTATCCACTACAGAGGCAAAGTATGTAGCTACTATAGAGGTAGCCAAGGAGACAATATGGCTTTAGTTCTTCTTGGTATAATTGGGACACCCTCAAAGGGATAAATATTTGTTTGTAGATAGTCAAAGTGTCATTCATCTTGCAAATAATTCAGCTCTGCATTCAAAGACCAAACACATATAGTTGTGGTACCATTTCATTTGGTTAGTTTTAGAGGATGAATAGTTAAAGCTGGATAAGATACGTATAAATGAAAATCCAACAGATATGTTTACAAAGGTAGTAACAAGGGGGAAGTTGAACTCTAAAACTTCGGTTGGTCTTCTAGAATGAACATAAATAAAAGAACAGTAAAGTCCAAGGTGGTTTGATCTAGTGGAAGCCCCATGTGGCAGCGATATAGCTATAGGACTAGTCTCTAAGTGGGAGATTGTTTTCTAGTGTGGAGTCTAATTAGTCCCCAAGTGGGAGATTTTTAGTTTGTGGTGACTAATCAAGAAAGTACTGTACATGCTTTATAAATTCTTTGGGGTTCAGGGCATCACCTCAATTTTTTTTTGGGGTTGTGGCCAACGTTGTGGCTGACATATGGTTGACATACAACTAACATGTTGCAATCCTAAAGTAGCATAAAATTACTTGTATAAAAGGGCTTAGGATTAAGTATTTTCATTAAGTTGGGATGCAAAATTGGTTCTTGTAGTGGTATTGAGGTGCAAGGGATTATAGATTGCAATCAGGTTATAATCATTGGATCATAATAATATTAGACTTGCTATTTGGTGAATGTAACCTAGGGATTGGGTGAACCATGTTAAATCTTGGTGCCTTGTGTTCTTTTCTGTGTGATCTATTGTTTTTGTTATTGGTTATATTTGCATGTAATTGTTATTTTTTTCCATGGTTTAATCCTAACATAAAGTCACTATGGGAGCCTAAAAAGGTTTAAATAGGGCCTTGAGAAAGGTGTTTAGGCCTAAAGGGGCACTTTGGGGGCCTAAAAAAGGTGTTTAGCCTAAAAAGATGTCTCGAGGGCCTGAAAAGTACAAAATAGGGCCTTGAAAAAGGCATTATTTCTTTAGAAAATAGTTAAATTCATGCTCACAAATTGCTAGCATCATCACTACATCAGTAGCCTTGTACATGCCCTCTTAAGCCATAAGGAGTAGTGTTTAGTTTCTTGCTCATAAGTTGAGCATTCAAACTCCGTTTTGAGAAAATGAAATATCGTTAGAAAGCTGGTTCTAAGCCCATCATGATGGTGTTGGTCTTATTAGATTTCAATATTTTTTAGACCTTATCTAAGTTGCCAAGATCTCCTAGGTTACTAGAAATGTGTGACAAAAATGAAGACCCTCAAAAATGCACCTAGCCTTTGCTAGCTTTGAAATAGGTAAGTAGATCAAACCCTTGTGAATAAGATTGTGGCATTTTCTTTTAAGTCCATAACCTACTCTAAGTAGTACATTTTACCTCACCAATCTAATAAAAAGTAGGCCTATGCTCTCAACTCATGAGAGTTGATCAGAATGCCAAACCTTCTATGAGGGTTAGTAACAGTCAAATAGGGAAAGAACAAACACATAGTTTAACTAGGAGCCCCATTGTCTACTGTACTTAAGGGATTGGAATTGAAAAAAACTTGTTTGTTGTATTTGGCAGGTTAGAATAGTAGGGATATGCTCTCACTCTCCTAGAGTGATCAAATTCTTCGACTTGTTTATGATTTCCATTTTCCTACTTTCTACTAGGTAAGATTATTCAGCCATAGAAAGGCTACCTCTCAAGTTGCCTTAGCAGGGTTGGTGAGAGGGAACACCTCCCAATCTTACATTTCTAATTGAATGCAATCCACCCATGTTTAGAATATAGCCTTCCTCTAGTATTCTCGTAAGGGATTATGCGAAACTTTCTTAGCATTAGTGGGAAAATCTCTTTTACAGGAGAGGTAAATCCAAACATTGATGGTTAAAAACTAAAAAGCTCTAGATAACCTTGTTAGAAAGCCCTTTTCTTCCATTTTCTAGGTGCATGTGATTTTATATTTTATTGTGGCCTCTACTATTGTGATTGGATGTGTTTTTATTTATTTTTTAATAACAAACTCTAGTTCAAATCATAGTCCTCCCAAAAAAATGTGACTATAAATTGATAATGAGAAACCAAGCTCAAAACTAGAACATCAGTGAGAGACTCTAAAATAGTGCATCTACCACTCCAAACAACACATCTAGATAATCTTATGATGCATTTGAGCTCTTTTATAATGCATATAATTGAAAAACAATACATCTAAATCTTTAAATTGTGCATTTTCCCTGCAAAACAATGCATATGATCAATAAAATAACACATTTAATCAATCCTATGATGCATCCAAGAAAGAACCGAAAATAGAGGCTATCTATGTACTCAACATTTGAAAATGAACAATAGAATAAGATGCACTGAGAGATCCTAAAATTGACCAAAACCTTTTTTTTTTGAAACATGCAAACCTATGAATGATATTATTAATCCAACAACCCTCATTGCTTCATTTCACATATCAAGTTAGAAATGCCTAGAGAAACAACATCTATTCCCTACCTAACTTCGTGAGAGTGAACTTATCCTATCAATATTTCTAAACACCTTGTCTATCCTAGCTTGTTACTCCTAATGAATCATGGTCAATAGAAATCCTCTTATTGCAAAAATTCATAAGAGTTAGAGGAATCCTATTCACTTCCCATGTCACTATGCAAAACCAATGTTACTGCAAAGCCAAAATGATCACCTATATAGGTGAGTACCAAAATAGCCATCAAAACCATCAAACACATGAAACCTTTGGATCTCATCGAACTTGTTACCCCAATAGATTGTTCACCAAATGCAATTACTCATGAGTTACCCCTATTCAACCAAGGTCCAAAAGCCTTTTCCAAAATGGGCTCATCCAAAAAATGGATGAAAAGAGCATTTAAATTGAAATTGAATATTTTTAGAAAAATCCCAAACTTGTTGATATCATGGACAAGATACTTGAAAAATAAAAAGAATGCTACATACTAGCATTAGCACACGAAGGTGCAAAATTGCCTTCCAATTTTGAGGTGACCAATTTGAAACGAGATGAAGAAGAGTCACCCTTAGATATTGTCACACAAAAATTACAAGACTTACAATTGGAAATGGAAAGGATGAAGCAAGGGAAAATACAACCCATAGAGTTTAGCTTCAAAAAGGTGTGTCCTTTACCATTCAATAAAAGCATTACCTTCACACCTTTCCCTCAAAATGTGTACATACCTAAATATGATAAATATTTTGGTACATCAAATCCACAAGATCACCTTAGAAAATTCTATGTGCTAAGTATGAAGTTTGTCCATGATATGACTTACCTAATGCATCTATTTCCTAGAAGCCTTGAAGGGGCAAGCCATGGAGCAGTTCTCCAAGCTACCCTCCAATATTAAAACCTTTGACCAATTAGCGTCCATTTTTATCATCCAATATTTCTATAAAATTGAAAGGGAAGTTACAATGATCAATTTGTGTAACACAAAATAATTTCTTGGAGAATCATTCAAGGTCTTCCTACAATAGTGGAGACACATGTTTGCCAATTGTCATCGAGACATACTAGAAAAAGAGAAGACAAACATCTTCATCAATAGTCTCTCAAAACCTATGAATTATTGGCTACAACTTCAAGGACCTAAAGATTTTAAGACTACCTTAGAAAATGCCGCAGAGGTAGAAGAAACCTTGATAAGCAATGACATTATTAAGTTATCTAAAGATGGTAAGTGTTTCTCAAACAATTCCACACATAATCATAACTCCTTTGATCAAAACATAGATAAAAAAAAGTTGTCAATAACACTACTAATGATGAGGTGGTTGAAGCGAACCATGTCAAATCTCAAACTCAACCTCCTCTAAATCAACTAGGTCCCATTGTCAACAACACCTAAACATACCTCAACAAGGTAATGCCTATAATACCCCAAAATTGGCTCATTGCCATGATACCAATTCTGGTCTATTTTGATCATTGTTAAAGTCCTATTTCATTAGACACATTCTTGATCTAACTCGCTACTTGACTTAATTGTCAGATGCAGAAGACCCTAATATGCATTCATTACATTTCTTATTTAATTCCTATAGTACATACTCAGATTAGTCCCATTAAACCTACTTGATTTAATTATAATTTAATTTAAAAGTATTTATACTTTATTAAATTAAATTATCTCCTAAGGCTAATGTAATATCGGATTAAATTTATTTAATTTAATAAATACGCCTATCTTGATTAATTAAATGTAATTATTTAATTAAATGGGAAAGACATTTCTAATTAATTAAAGAAAATTATTTAATTAAATGGTAGGCTATTTTTTAATTAATTAAACAAAGTTATTTAATTAAATAGGAGTAATTCTTAATTAATTGAATATGTAAGGAAACTTGGCAACAAAGAATATAACTGTTTCCACATAACCCATAATAGATCTGAAATAAATATGGAATTAAAATCCACATGCAAGAGAATAGACAACATACCCACAAAATTGTGACATAAGATATACCCTGAGAAACCCTCATTAAGGGAAAAACCTAGCCTCCAAAAGCATCCATCACCATGTATTATTCAGCAAAAAATACTATTGCCATACAACCATGGAAGCCTTCATGGCCATAGCCACAACCGAGCAAACTATGTGAACAAGCATGAATCGACACATCCCATGCCATGCTTCCAACCTTCACAAATGTTCCCTTGGCTAACCTGTCAAGCCTTGTCCTGCTCGACTCTTGCCTTTCTCACTCTTACTCTCTCTACAACAACTACCCTTGTGGTTGCTTATATAGTAGCAAGTCCCACAAAACCACCAAGTGGTATTACATAAACCATGTGCTACTTGACCCACTGACCCCACATTTAATATTGGGCATTTAATTCTTTTCCCCAATATTAAATAATTACATCAAATATTACCACAATGTTACAATACAACTCATCAAGAATATTCCATGGGAATCTTTACATGTTGCACGTCCATCTAGGCACAACATTACATAATAAAATAATAAAATATAACAATATTATGCAATGTGTGCAACACCCATTATCTCAACAATCTCCCACTTGTTGTATACATTGCATAGGGTCAATCCGTAGCCACATAAATGAACAAGCGAACAATCCCTCCCAGCACATCCACCATCATGGATCAAAGTACACCAAGTGCTCTATCCTGGTACCAGCAAAAAAATCAAAGTATCCAGCATCTCAAACATGAATGATCTCACCTCCTATTATGCCACTCCCACTGGACATACATAGAAGCCATCCAAAGAGAAAGCCACCCAACCTGTCGCATTAGAAGATCATAAAATCTTGTACCAACTAAAATTCGAAGCACAAATAACCTGATCCAAAGGTAATCACATGTATCTGTAGTTGTCAAAAAATATCCATAGCTGAAATAGCACCCACAACAAATTGCCAAACCCATCCAACTATCCATACCTCAAAGGTATAACAAGTGAATCTCATATCACCGACATATCCAATCTATAACCTGCAATCACAAGCCTCAAGAGCAATACCTGCCACATATATACCAAGAAGCTCCCACTGTAAAAGATAATGTCAAATCTATAACCAATCCACTTAACACATCTCAAAGAAGTGAATCCATGTAGAATCAAGGACATCCACAATACATAAACTAATATCCTGCAAGAACAACTCTCATAACAAGTCTCCATAGTCTCCAAGTTCTCCACAACCAACAGAGGAAAGAGATAAAGGAATAACCATGTCACCTCTCACATGACATGCATGAGCACAAACCAGTGATCACAATCTCCAACCAATCTCAAATCCAATGAAGGCAAAATTGAACATCCAAGAAGATAACCAAGACCGGAGAAATCATGCAAATCATAACTTGTATCATGTCTTGCTACACACACCTCTAGATGTAAACTGTGCAAGTATGATCTCCTCCTTTAAAACCCCAACAAGAAGCCACAACAACACCCAAACCATACCATATAACTAATCATGGATGTAAGTCTCTCACAAGAAGATCAAACTCATAAATCATTCCTAAACCAAGGAATAACCATTCCTAATCCAAGGAAAATGCCCAATATAAAACCATCTCCCAAACTCAACCAGCATAACAACATATGCACATGGAGATAAACTATGCTTAACCATCTCTGAAATGAACCCTCCAGAACTAACTCATGTACCATAGCTCAAGATCCATATCCATGAAAGACAAGCATAAATATAATGCACCTGAGAAAAAACAATGGGCTATACCTCTCAAGTAGCAAATCGCCTAGTCAAGATACCCAAGTCTTCAACCAAGACTCATCTAAGAACAATCTCCTCTCAAGTCCATATCAGGTGACTGCCCCTCAGACTTCCTGTTGAAACCATCAACCATCCCAACAAATACTTCTCTAATCCAAGAGAAATCAGCGTCACCACCGTCTCTAAGTATCCATGAGCACCTGTAACCAATCAATCCATGCCAACTCCAAATGCAACATAGCAATATAATGAAGTATCCAACTTATGATCAGTGTACTCAATACCAAGAAACTAAACCAAGATCAATGTCAAAGTTCCAACCATGGCCTTAGGAACATAAACATGACAACATGATCTAACCATCTCAACCAAAAAGATAACATGCTCTATCTGAACATACCATAACATGTCACAAATCTAAATGCGTATCAAGAGTATACCATGACATAATAATGAAACCATCCTCACACCAAGGATAACATGCTAAATAAAAGCATAAACCACACCTTTTCCAAGAACCCCATAAGTCCTCAAGATGCAACCATCTCCACACACCATGAAGAAAACCATCTCCACATACCAGGAAGAACCATCTCCACATACCATGAAGATAACCAAGAACTCCATGAGTCCTCAAGATCTAACCATCTTCACACACCATGAAGATAACCAAGTGCACCATGCAAATGTCAAAGACACTTTTGCAGCAACAGGATCTAAGAAAAACCTCTAACATCTGCAAACACTCAATAAATATATCAATGCCAACAACTCCCACTCAACTATGGTACCAAGTCACCTATGGCATCATAAAATCCATCCTCTCCAAACCAGGAACTAATCCTACACTGTCACCCCATCACTGTCACAAGCTCCCACTAAATCGTGTATCCAAGCTATCCATGACATCATGATGAAAAACCCATCCTCTAACCATGAGAATCAACCAAGGCATTAAACCATCAAAGAACTCAAAGTGCACATCATGAGCTCCTCAAAAGAAACCAAATAACCATGATCCTCAACCAAGAAGATATACCACCATAACTGAATCAAAAATCCAAGCTAATGAACATCAAGGATGTACTTGTATATCCAATCATGTCATGCCAAAATCTATGACACCATGATCACATCCATGAACCGAGCATCTATCTCTCAAAGTGTCCAACCTGTCAGCATAAAATAGTCAACCATAATCCTCCACCATGACTGTACCTGGTAACAACATCTCATCCCTTCTACATGAAGAAAATAGTAAATCATGTGACTTAGGGCATAGACAACCCAAATCCAAGCCACCAATCTAAATATGCATCAATAATGAAAGATCAAAGGGCAAAGACAACCCATAACCAAGCTATAAATGCAACTTGTAAGTATAGATCGCTTACAACACTGCACAACTTGTAGATCCGACAAGTCATCACGCATATTCAAATCCAAACACTGATAACCATATCATCATGAGACCAATCTAAAATATGAACTGAGTATACAATGACATCAAATCTTAAATCCCCAATGCCATAAACTCACAATGTTACCATAGTCAAAATATATCTATAAGCTGTTTAGATAAAGATATCACCAAATAAATCATGCCAAACCTGCACCAAATCTGAACCAATGTGTAGAGCTATCCAAGAGCTTTTCGTTAACTACTCAAAGTCCAAAATCTGACTCCGTATGCCCAAGTTATGCCCTAATCCATACTCAAAATAAACAACATATGACTTTAGGGCTCTTAAAACCTGACAAAATTTCAAAATCACAAAACCAAACCTACACCATGTTGTAGTGCTCTGAATTAGCTTTCCAATGCCTATAAGAACTCTAAAATTTGATATTCTGAGAGAAAGTTATGGCCGTTTTACTAAGACAGTCTTTTTACCATTTTCAGTGTGATTTTTCATTTTTTATTTTTTGTATGTGACTAAAAATTCCGACGAGATTAAATTTGACGGCCATCATGGGCTGAAACTAAAAAACTCTTTCATTTCCTTTGAACATGGCCAAACTAGGGCATATTATATATCAAAATTTTTGAAAATGTCGACCCGGATCCAATGGTGAGGTTTGTTTTTATCCAAGAGGTCATTTATGCAAGCTTCCCCCTAAAACCCTCATTTAAATGAAACATCCAAAAAAATTTTTTGTCCAAAAATTTCACATGCCCAAATCTTTTAACATCCCATCATAACAGCAAATCCAAAACCCTCAGATCTGCAATAAAAACTCATATATCTTGCCCTTTCTTTTATCCTCTCATGCATTCCCATGGATTCAATCTAGGGTTACAATAATAAAACCATAGCTCTGATACCACTTGTTGGGCCCATTTACCATTGCACCAAAAGCGATGACTGTTAGTGAGCATGGAACACCACATAATTAACCACCTGTGGGCAGGGGAGCGTGTTGCATCACCCAACAGAATATAGTTATTTAATTAAATAAGAAAGTGTCTCTAATTAATTAAATGAAATTATTTAATTAAATAGGAAATATATATTATGAGAGCATATCTCATTTTATTAAATTAAATATCTCTCCAAAATTCTTCTTCAGTTCAAAAAGGGAAATTCCCAGTTCACTGTTGATCAAAAAGGAATTAAATCAGTTAACTCCTTAGTCTACTCAAATTAAATCAGTTAACTCCTTATTCTACTCAAATTAAATCAGTTAACTCCTTATTCTACTCAAATTAAATTAGTTAACTCCCTATCATTTGGGAATCTTCCTTTATGACTGAACTTCACCTTTAATCCTGACTGTTGATTGAAATCGATCTCAACTGTTGATGGATTCCAAGAAAGTCTATTTAAGAGACCCTCATCTCTTCATTTTGGAAGAGGATGAATTTGGAATTTGCATCAAATTTCTACTGAAATTCATACTCAAATTTGCTCATATTTTACATACATTTGCATCCTTAGCTTAATTTCATTTAGCATAACATGCATATGATTAATCTAGTTTCCTTTACTTGTTCTTAGATTAGAATGCATTTCATATTCTAGATTAATCTGCATAACCATATGGATTAATTTCATTTCTTAAATCCTTCATTCTTAGAGGGTCTAGTTGCTTAACACTTCAAATCTAAGAATATCTAACAAGCAATTCCCTTTAGATAGAAGGCAACAAGTTTCCTTACTGGCTGATTTTTGGATGAACAATCCAATGTTTATTTCGGGATGAATCCACAAATAATGACCATGTTGAAGTGTGTGTGTTAGTAGAGGTCGCATATTCATGCATACAATGCCTATCCATTTTACTGATGTAACATGATAACTCCCTCTACATCTAATCAACAAGTTTCTTATAATCAAGCTCCTCCCCCATGAAGATATCAGTCTTTTGATATATCTAAGGAGTATACACCCATTAGGGTGTCTTATAAGAGTTCTTTACAAACCCTCTTCACTGATGAACTCATTGTACTAACCAAGGCCAAACCCTATGAACCCCAAGTCAAAACTAAGTGATGAAATGAAAAGCACATTTGTGCCCATCACAAAAATAGGTAACACTTAACAAACAATTATTTCACCCTTAAGGGGGCCATACAAAAATTAATCAACAATGGAACTATTGAAGTAAACAACCTTAGCAACAATGAAGACCATATGACCTTCAAAAACCCTTTCATGAGCCATGAAAATGGTGAATTCTCTAGAGCCAATCAGAAGGCACCTCCTCATGATAAGGTTAATTACACACATCAATACGATAACACCATTGGCATGATCTCTAGATTTGATGATACCATAAATGTCATCATAATTAAGGATAAAAACAAGAAATAATTGTCAAATGCTATTACCTGAAGTTAGGCCTATAAAGTCATTTTACCAAGACCTATGGTAAATTATGATCATGCAACTACAAGTTCTTACTTTCTAAATACAACCTAGTCAACTAGTTACTTAAGACTCGTGCTCATATCTCCATTTTTGAGCTGTTGTAAATCTCACTAGAGCATAAAGAAATCCTGACCAAAACCTTGGTGCCAAATGACTTGGATATGAGTAGGTTTCAAAACATGGTCAACAATCTTGTGGCTTCTCATTGTGTCTTTTTTTCAGCCCAAGATGACATGTCTATCATCTAGCCACAAAATTCTCCTCTACATATTGAAGTCTTTATCTATAGAAAAAAAGTTAAGAGAGCATTGGTTAATGGTGGGGCAGATCTCAATATTTGCACACTAAATTTAGTGAAAGCCTTAGGATATATGGAAGATGTCGTTGATCCACGAAAGAAAATCACCATCAAAGCTTATGATGACGAGGAGAGATCCTCCAAAGACATGGTTATTCTACTGATTAGGGTAGGATTAGTTGTGAAAGAAATTGTTTTTCAAGTCTTAGACTTACAATTACCTTATAACATCTTGTTAGAAAGATTGTGGATTTATGACATGCAAGTTGTTCCCTCCACTTACCATCAATGTCTTAAATTTCCATACATGGGTCAAGAGGTGACCATACCTAGGGACCAAAACTTTGCACAATATTTTAACTCCCTTATTCCTTATAATAGGGAAGACACTAGTGCCCCAATAGATGACATTAGCTGGTCCACATTGGAAAACACTTCATGTTCTACTAGCCAAAATAATGACCACTCATCTACATTGATTAAGGGTAAAGTGAAAGTTGGTTGTTCAAGTTCTTCCCCTCCTTCACCATCATCATCAAAGGACCCTAAATGGACACATTATGAAGAAGTGGATAGGTTGATGAAGGAGTTTGATAGGAAGTGTAAACTACAATGTAGAGGGGTAGGTGAGTACTCGGTCTCCTTATTTGATCCCCCACTCTCTCCAAGATCTCATAGAAAACCATCATCCACAACTAGACCATATCACACACATTTTGTCAAGGCAAGTGGAGTGTCCCCAAGCACAGTAGATGAAATCAATAAACAAAATATTGACATTTCCCCTATCTACATGGAAAAGGTTTGGATCTAATGAAAAAGATGGGATATACAAGAGAAGGTCCCTTAGGGAAAGGGAAAGGCATTGTCAAACCTCTTGTACCATAGTTCTGGTCCAACAAATCCAAAATAGGGGTAGGGTATAGTGAACAAGGCAAGGCATAGAGCACCCTCAAGTCTCTTCCCAAGCACAGTGATTTTGCCTCTTTTTCTCTGGCATGGGTACTGAAAGAAAGAAGTGGTGCAAGCAAGCAACTGATATAATAGATGTAAATCTATCTCTCCCCAGTTCACACCACACAAGAGAACCACTCATGGACACCTCCAATAATGAAGATGATGATGACTCCACTAAATGGGAGTTTGAATCATTATTCGAAGAGTCCATCCATGACAAAGAATGTGATGTTGTTCACATTCCTGTATCCAGTGATTTTATTGCATAAGGAACAACCTCTGGTCTAGATCTTACTTCACCAATAGTCAGAATCCAACATAACAACTTAGGGACTACTATAGAACAAACACATCACATCACATCATATGAGGATGATGAACATATTGAAGAGTTCCAGCTTCAAACCTTATTTCTTGACTTCTTTCTAGTAGAAGTCAAAGATGACTACTATGAGCCACACACCATCTCTACTTTTCTTGACACTTTAGAGGAAGAACATGTCATAGACTTAATTGATACAATGTATGAGCCATATAATGAGATCATGTCTTTAAACCCTAAAAAACCCTTTCCATATTATGAATCACTCTCCCTAGTCCATCCCCAACTCATTAGTTGGGATACAATTGAGCCTCACCATATCCCCTATTTTGACACTGACCATGATGTCTTTGTCTAACTTAATGTGATTGAACCATCTCATTCATAAAGAACCAAAGAAATGCACACAGCTGCATTTGATATCAATCATCTCAGTCATACTAGTACATGACAAGTAGTTCGTAGCCTTGAGGATCACTACCAAGTTATATTTGATTTTGAGAAAAAAATGAAAATAAATAGAAGTGATGCATCCAATGGTGAAAACCCAACTGTGGCACCCATAGATGAGATGACTGATAACTTACCTATGCACTCCAAGGAAAGATCATCCATTTTAATTGAACCAATTGAAAAAGTCAACATTGGTGTAGAATAGGAACTAAGGATCATCTATTTGGTGTAGTCTTTAAGCATAGAGGAAAGACTCACATTCATTTGCTTCTTTGTAGAGAGGCAAATAAAATTTGCATGGTCTTATGTAGACATGCCAGGATTAGACCCAACTTTAATCCTCCATCACCTTAATGTTTCTCTAGAGGTCAAGCCAATCGAACAGAAACTCAGGAAGATGCATCCCCATGTAGCTCTACTAGTCAAAGCAGAATTGGAGAAATTAATCAATACCAACTTCATCTTTCCCCTAGCATATGCATCATGGATATCAAATATTGTGCTTATGTGAAAGAAGGATGGAAACATACGCATCTGCATTGATTTTTGGGATGAAAACAAAGCATTTCCTTAAGATGATTTCCCCCTCCTCAACATTGACACCATTGTAGATCTAACAGTGGGCAATTCCATGTTTTCACTTATGGATGGACTTTTACGGTATAATCAGATCAGGATAGCTCCAAAGACCAAGAGAAAATAGCCTTTACTTGTGCATGGGGCACATTTTTTTGGAATGTGATGCCCTTTGAGTTGAAGAAAATAGGAGCCACCTATCAGTGGGCCATGACCACTATCTTTCATGACATGATGCACATCTTTATGGGAGACTATGTAGATGATATCCTTGCCAAATTCCATACTTGAGAAGAACATCTCCCCATCTTGGTAAAAATATTTACCTACTTAGAAGCAATAAAATTTAGGTTAAATACAAAGAAATTTTCTTTTGGCATCAAATCCAAGAAGCTTCTAGAATACATTGTCTTCGCCAAAGGGATAAAAGTTGATCCTGAAAAGGTACAAGCCATAGTTACCATGCAACCGCTGAAGAACTTGAGTTAGCTACATTCTCTTGAAGGAAGGCTTCAATTAGTCCATTATTTCATTTCCCAATTAGTAGAGAAATGTGTGCCTTTTACCCACTTATTACAAAAAGACATAATTTTCAAATGGGATGATCAGTGTCAAAAAGCTTTTGATTTACTCAAAACCTACTTGATGAATCTACCAGTGTTGGTGCCTCCAATGTCACACAAATCATTACTGTTGTATATTTCCCTAACTAAAAAATCAATTGGAGCCCTCTTAGCACAACAAAATCACCAAGGAAAAGAAAGGACCAATTATTACATCAGTCGCACCCTAGTCAACTATGAGTTAAATTACTCTTTTATTGAAAAGGCATGTTTGGTCATAGTTTTTTCTTTCCAAAAGCTACACCATTATCTTTTGACACATAAGGTCAAACTCATTTCCAAGATTGATCCCCTCAAATATCTTCTTAGCAAAATAGCGTTACCAAGCAGGTTGGCCAAGTGGGTGATGATCCTAAGCAAATTTGATATTGAGTATGTCGATAGGAAATCAATAAAAGGATAGGCCATTGCCAACCAATTTTCAGGTGCACCTATAGAGGGATTTAATCCTATCTTAGCTGATTTTCTAGATATGCACATTCTTCAAACAAAGCTGGTAACTTGGAAGTTCCATTTTGATGGTTCTTACACACACCATGGTTTAGGCACCGATATTTTGTTCATCACACTACTAGGTGTTACAATCCCCAAATCCTACAAACTGCTTTTCCCTCATACCAACGACATGGCAGAATATGAAGCCTTGGTCTTAGGCCTCAAGCTAGCTATAGAATGGAAACTAAGAATGTTAGAGGTTTATGGAGATTCCTAGTTTATTATCAATCAAGTCACCAACACATATCAAACCAAGGATGAAAATTTATTGCCTTACAAAAATATGGTTGACACACTTAAGGCATGTTTCAATCATATTACTTTTGAAAAAATTCCTAGAGACAACAACAAAGCAATAGACACCATGGCCACCTTACCCTCCTTGCTTCAGTTACTAGAGCAACACAAGTGGTATGAGTTCTTAGTAGAAGAGGTGGTTCAAGCTGCATTTAATCAACCTAATTCCCTTATCATTTTCCATTTAGACACTCCCAATTCCCTCTGGTATAATCCCATCATCACTTATCTCTGTGATAAAACCATCCCCTTCGAACTTTCACACAACCAAAGATCTAAATTTCATTCAATAGACCTTGCGTTACACTTTGGTGGCTGATATGCTATATAGGAAGGGTCTTGACAATACTTGATTTAGATTTCTTAAGAAGGACAACCGAGAGTCACTCTACAAGAAGTCCATGCAGAGATTTTTGGGTCACACTCTAGTGGTTTTACAAAGAAGATTCTTAAGATGGGTTATTTTTGGCCAACCATGGAAAAGGATTCTATCGACTATGTTAAGACTTGCAAAAAGTGTCAAATTCATGGTAACCTTATTCATGCACCAAACCAAGAACTCAACCCTTTGGCCACACCATGACCTTTTTATTAGTGGGGTTTTGATTTAATTGGAGTCATCCACCTACCTTCCTTCAATGGACATAAATGGATTATTACCGCCACAGAATACTTTACCAAGTGGGTTGAAGTGGCATTACTTGCTGACTCTATGGAAAAAAAATATTTTCCTTCATCCTAAACCATATTAACTATTAGTTTGGAATACCTCATGCCATTCTCACTAGAAATGCCTTGTACTTTAAGAATCAAATAATTGATGAATTATGCAAGAAATTTCACATTAGACACCACTCCTCATTAATTTATTAGCCCCAAGGCAACGACCAAGAAGAGGCCACCAATAAGACCATTATCAACATGCTCAAGAGAACTATCAATGATATTGGTAGAGATTGACATTTACAGTTGAATCTTGCCCTCTAGGCCTATAGGACAAGTGTTTGGACACCTACAGGTGCACCACCCTTCTCTTTGGTTTATGGTTGTGAAGCCATTCTTCCCTTAGAGATTAAGATTCCATCCTTGAGAATTACTCTTTGTGATATCCTATCAGATGAGGACTATAGAGTGACCCATCTAGAGTAGCTAGAGTTATTAGAAGAACATCAACGTATGACACATGAACACCTCAAAGTGTATTAGAATAGATTATCAAGACATTACAACAAAAAGGTTAAATCCCATGTCTTTTAGGTTGGTGACCTAGTGCTCCGAGAAAATCCTAAAAATTAAGCTGCTAGGGAAAAGAAAGGAAAATGGGAGGCCAATTGGATTGGTCCTTACATTATCACAGAGTCTTTTGGGATTGGTACTTACAAACTTGAAAATTGTGATGGTGCCAATCTAGTAGAACCCATCAACAACATCCATCTCAAACGATTCTATGTTTAAGACTTTGAGGAGACATATCAATACCAAAAATACCAAAAAGATTAGAAAACACCAAAAAATACCAAAAGAATAAAAATTTGGTACAAAAGATCTGAGAAATGCCACTTTTGGTTTGAAAAGGAGTGAGAGATAGCACCTTTGGACTTCCCTGAACAACACAAGTCCTTCAATGTTGAAAAATAATCAAGATAGTACCCGAGCAACTATCTCTATGACAATTTTTGCTTTTTTAAGGCTTATCTAGCATAGTCAAGTTAATTTCACACATACCCAATTCAGAAACACTTGTGGGTTATAGTTAAGTGGTCTCTTAGCATCAGACGCAACTCATAGTAGTAGAGACAATTAGTATAATAACACCAAAGGGAAGCACAACCTATCAGGAGAAACATGGATTTAGATTATGTATTAAGATACCATAGACATGAATTGCAAGAAAATTAGTGCACCTCTTAGCTATCCACCATGGCCAATAATTCCCACTATCTGTTTTAGCTTTTTACTTCATCCTTTTGTTATTCCATAGATTCTTTTTGCCTTCATCGTCTCCAATATAGCTTCCTAAGTCTACTCTTAGCCGTTTTGGCCCACTTTGGTCTTCTTGAATCTTTCAGTGCCTCCACATAGTCCTAACTATCTTCATAGACCAATAAATCTCACTCACATCCTTGCTTCATCCTCACCAGTTGCAAAATTGTCAAAAATCATCAAAAAAATAAAAAAAAGTCAAAAATTATTAAAAAAATCCAAAAATTGTCAAAAATTATCAAAAAATTCCAAAAATTGTCAAAAATTATCAAAAAAATCTAAAAATTGTCAAAAATCATCAAAAAAATCCAAAAAATGTCAAAAATTATCACAAAAAATTTAAAAATTGTCAAAAATCATCAAAAAATCCAAAAATTGTCAAAAATCATCAAAAAATTCAAAAATTATCAAAAATTATTAAAAACATTTAAAAATTACCAAAAATAATCAAAAAATTCTAAAATTGCCAAAAATTATCAAAAGAAAAATTTCAAAATTGTCAAACATTGTCAAAATTATTCAAAAGGGGATAATAATTGCCAAACATAGCCGCAAAATCTCGACAAATTAACAACACCTCAAAATTCTTGTCAAATGTGGCTCACTTCAGCTCAAATAGGCTATATAATAGGTCATAAAATATTTAAATATGAAGTGCCTCAATAGTATTAAGAAGCAACATAGTTATGTCCTGAAACATCTCGTCGAGCTTTGGAAAATCATGCACAATGCGAATAGCACAAGAGGTGTTGGCAGAGTCCCCTTTTCCTTCCTCTTGTCAAGAACACAATTCCCAATATATCATTAGTCTTATTTATGTTGTAGTGACCATGATTGGTCTAGCTCCCTTCAACAAATCTATCAATGCTATCCCAAAAGCCCAAATATTTGTTGAACTATTTCATCATCACCTAATTGGGGGCACATAATAAGTAAGCATAAGCATGAGAGCTCGCCCTCCCCCCCCCCAAGCACCTTTTTAGGCCGAAACACCTTTTTCAAGGTCCCTGAGATGTCTTTTTCAGCCTAAGCACCTTTTTCAAGGCCCCTCAAATGCCTTTTTAGGACCAAGCACCTTTTTCAAGGTCCCTCAAGTGCCTTTTTAGGCCCAAGCACCTTTTTCAAGGCCCCTCAAGTGCCTTTTTAGGCCCAAGTAACTTTTTCAAGGCCCCTCAAGTGCCTTTATAGGTCCAAGTGCCTTTTTCAAGGCCCTTCAAATGCCTATTTAGGCCCAAGCACCTTTTTCAAGGCCCCTGAGACGTCATTTTTGGCCCAAGCACCTTTTTTAGGCCCCTCAAGCACCTTTTTCAAGGCCCCTAAAGCACCTTTCTAGTCCCAAACACCATTTTTAGGCCCCCTGAAGTGCCTTTATAGGCCTAAACACCTTTTTTAAAATCCTATTTTGGCCTTTTCAGGTCCCTGAGATGCCTTTTTAGGCCCAAACTCCTTTTTCAAGGTCCTAGTTTTGCCTTTTCAGACCCTTAAGGCATCTGTTTAGGCCTAAATACCTTTTTCAAGCCCTTGAAATGCCCCTTTAGGCCCAAATGTTTTTTTCAAGGCCCTATTTTAACCTTTTCAAGCTCCCAAAGTGACTTTCTTAGGCCCTTAAGCACCTTTTCAGGCCCCAAATGCCTTTTCTAGAGCCCAAACATCCTTCCTGGAGACCTAAGAGCCTTTTTCAAGGCCCCTCTTAGCCTCTTTTTCCCATCAAAAGCCTCTTGTAGGTCCCAATGCCTTTTCACAGGTCTCATGAGCATCTCTCATAGTAGACACCTAGCGAAAATCCTAAAATTGGCCTTGTGCGTGTATGTAAAGGCTATTGATATATACAGTCCCATGCCTCACAATTTGTGGCTTAAAACTTCATACTTTTTCCACCAGTAATTGTTATGGCTCTCCAACTATTACACAAATTCATCCTCATCTTTCATTGGAAGTCCACATAGACATTTAGTTCCCCGCTTACAAGTAAAGGTTTTTTTTACTCTATGGATCATCTTGTTCCCACTTTTACAGAGATTAAAACCTTTCCAATATTTTTCAAAAATTCCAAAAACATTTGAATATTCCCAAAATTCCCAAAAACATCCACAAAATCCTAAAAATACTAAAACCATCCAAAAACATTCCAAAAATATCAAAAAAAAACACACACAATGTTCATCCGACACATTAACATTATGACTAGTTCTCCTTTTTCTTGCCACAAAAAAAAATACAAATTTTATTCTATTACTATGGAAATGACAATATTACATTCACATATCCTTTGGTGGATCATTTATTTTGACCTCCTAGGGCGAGGTGGAAAGATAGGGTGTCCATTCAATGGCATTCCTTCAGACCTAGCTTGTGATGAAGAAGCCCCTGGCATCAATCCTCTATGTATCCTCACTGCATCCATGGGAATTAGAAACCTACCACCACGCAATTGTGCATTTAACACTTGTACAAATTCCCCATCCACAAACTATGTCTCCCACTAGTTCTCAATTGGGAATGCCTGATGATAAAGTCCCATATACTAGGTAGCTTCCTGGTGTACCTTCATCATCTGTTGCATACCAAAAAACACATTCTCCACCAGTTTGTTTATTCTCAGTACAATCATTTCTCATTGGGTCACATCCCATTCTTACTACATTTGATCAGTCACCATTTGCCAATGCTCTACGTCTACTTTTGTCTCGCCCAACCACTACTGCAACTATCTCACCTTCAACTTACTCAATACTAACCACTCCTACAGTCTCAATGATAGGGAGTTCAATTTTTCAATTGCCTCCCTAAATGACTTGGATTGCAACTATAGCAACACGAGCTCTTGTTGCACACTTTCTAATCTCATTTGCACCATCTTTAGGGATTCTTGCAATCTGTGAGCTTGCAACCGCTCTGCCCACATTCCTGCATCATTCCCTTTTGAACATAATTTATCCACATGTAGTTCTACTTCTAGTGATTGCACCCGTGCTTGCTCTATATTCACCACCACTTGAATCCTTCTTGCCTCCATTTGTGCTCCATCTTCTCATGCCTTCTCCATCAATCCTAGTAGAAACTTGACTTCCTATTCATCGTTCTCTGCTTGAGCTCTGTCTATCACCAACATTCTCCATAATTTTTCCACATCACTTGATGATTGATCTCCACCCCCACCTCTAGCCATGATTCTTCCACATTTACACTACTCACTTCCCCTCCCATTGATCCTTGTCCCAGTATTTTGAGGCTAATCAATTGACTTGCTCCACTCATCCCCTCATCCACACTAATATCTCCTACATCCGCTAGAGCTTTTTCCATGGACTTTTAAGGAGATTTTATCTCCCTCATCTCTTTCTATGCTTTGGACATACTCTTTGTCATCTCAGGAGGCCTATTCTCTTCCTATGTCATTAGCTCATTGTCATCCACTACCACCTACAACCACCTATTGCACTATAGTCCATGGCAACATCATTAACGTTGACAAGGGAATTTCTTCTATCCTCATCCCTGCATCTTTAGGTTGTGCCAACCCTTGTCCCATCTGACTTGATTCACCTTATAGTTTGGGCTGATACACTAGCTCCTCAGAGATTTGTCGAATGTGATTTTCCCTTCACCCTTGCATAATCCACCTTCCCTAACTAGCATCACCCTCTTGCTATGACTGATCTAGTGAGCCTGACATGCTTTCACTTAAACACTACCTTAGACTTCTCAATCAATCTAACAACCATGTTTTACTCTTCACCTTTCTTCATTCCATTTCCATTCTATGTGCCTATTTATGGCCATCACTTGCCTGGACTCACTCTTTAATGAACTTACCATGTGTTCGCTCCCCACCACACTCATACTAGGTACACTTCCACCATTCTCATGCAATAACGACCACCAAAAATTTTCTACCGGCCTTCTCTGCCAACACACACTCTATGCATTTTTCTATCAATTTCCACTGCCACATCTCATAATTTAGTGCCTAACAATTTACAACCATTTTATCAATGGTTTGAACAAATTTTACACTATTGCACACAACTTTCGGTACTACTAGTCCACAATTACTAGTTTTTCTATTGTTATGCACTTCTAGTACCTCGATGATGTACTTGACTAGAGGTACAGGATGAAGTCATGATACTTTATTTGCCTTTGATTATTCACTATTCAATTTCAGTGATCCTCTAATTTCATGCATTATTGCTGTCCACTTGTAAGTGCCTCCTCTTGTTTGGAAAGCCATGTATACCTTGACTAATTTTGTATGATATCTTAGGTGAGGAATTTATCTGACATTCAATTATTTGTGTGCCTATTTTTATTTCCTGTAGCTTTAACATTTGTTTTCCAATAAATTGTTATACTTTTCATGTCCATTATCTATGATTGGTGGTACTTCTTAGTGTGACATAGTATTCATATCACCATAGCTAAGCTAGTGGTGGTTATACTTGGTCACTTTTTGTTAAATGCTCTATGGTGACAATTAATTTGCATCTCTTTAAAATAAAAGTGACAGTTAGTTGCATTCATTTAGTTTGCATTTTAATCTTGGGTCTCTTATAAACACATAGTTGGTACATAAATCAGGATAGCACACATGGATCTCATCAATAGTGCTCAACAACAAGGCTACCAACAACGAGTAAGGTTATTCATCAACAAGCCACCACCCAACATACTAATGCAATAGTTAACACTCTATTATTGTGGAATTAGTCTCATCACAACACTACCATCTTGCATCACACTTCATTCTCACCTATCATTTGTTCCACCTATTACATTATGTGGGTTTTGAATCTCAAACAATTATGGTCACTAATTTCTCCTATTTTCACCTCATATTACATTGTGAATTTTGAATCTCAAACAATTTTGGGTCACTATTCATAACACCATTAATCATATTTTATGCATTCATTATTTCACCCAATCTTACTTGGATCTCAAGTTTCATTTGTAAGTTTCAACTCTTAAATGTTGAGCCCCCTTCCTTCACATCTTTACATCTACAACATAATCATTTGCTTCCATACATTTCTTTCCATCTATCATCTCATTTACCATTTCATTTCTTTCATTTCACCTTTCATTCACTTCATTTATCATTTTCTTTCCATTTATTGTTATCCTTTCATCTCATCATATTTTATTTATTTCATTTCATTTCATTCCATCATTTTCATTACCCTTAAAAATTTTTCACTTTTCACATTAGATATATAAAGTCCATGATATAAAAAGTGCTTAAGTTTGAACATAAAAAAAAACTTGACTATCTCAAATATCAAAAGTATTAAATCATCAACATCCAAAGGTCATCAACATCAACATAACAGGGTCCTCATCATAAATGACATACATGATAAGCCAAAAAAATAAACACAAAAGCTCCACAAATCAACCCTATGTCACACCATTTACATCATTTGTCTATGTTTGATCTGAAGGTTCTTGCTCATTAGGGGAACTCATCACATCTTGAACAATTGATCACTGAACAATGACTTCAATTTTTCATCACAAGTGATCATCCTACATCAATCAAATCTCAACATCTAGCTATTTAGCTAATGGTTCTATCTTGAACTTGTTATTTGTCCTACTCTGTATCCTGCGATGGACATGTTTGTTTTCCCCTACTCTACACCCTAAGGGGGGCACTTTTTCTATCTACCCAATATCATCTAGTTGATTCTGCACATCACATTGTGACTACATATTCCCTATCAACTATTCTCATCAACATTTTCAAAAATAAAATTGAAATATTCCTATTTCACACATTCATTTTTTTTTCAATTTCATTTCTAAGGGGGCACTATACCAGGGCAACAACAGTATACTGAGGCATCAATAATATATTGAGGCATCAAAATTTTTCAAATATAAAATAACATTCTACCCTAGGGCATCAAAATTTTCAAATATCAACCCTAGCCAAAATTTTAAACATTGGATCAAACAAAACTGGGGCATCCAAGTAAAACATCGCAATATCAAAATATTAAATCAACAAAATAAATGACACGTAAACATCAAATTATTGACAATCATACATAATATCAACCTTGAAACATCAAAAATATCTTTGATCAGATATTTAATCATCAAAATTTAATTTAAAATCAGAAAATGAAGACAATCTTTGAACTATTATGCTTTGCATATTAGCTCAAAGAGGGGCATTTGTAGACACCCAAAAATTGGCAAAGACCTGAATTATGCAATTTGGATCAATCAATGCAAATTAAGGAGGAAATTAGAGGAAAACAACAAGCTTTCAAATTAAGGATTACATCAAGTCATTAATTAATTAAATTATCTATCAACTTCAAAAAAGGAGAAAAACAATTCAAAATCATAAAATGAAATTCAAAAAGGAGAGGGAAAAAGACAAACTTTTAAAAATAAATGAAACTTTTATTAAATCAATAAATCCATTTATCCTCACAAAATAAAAATCTTCCTTTTATAATATAAAGAATTGAGAAAAATCCACATTTAGCCTCAAATCAATACTTTTGGGCTCCTCTTCTTTTCTCTTATGAGACATTTGAGTTCAAAAAAAAAAATCCACATTTAGCCTCAAATCAAGACTTTTGAGCTCTTTCTCTTGTCTCTTATGAGACATTTTAGTTGAAAAGAAATGCACATTTAGCCTCAATAAAAGACTTTTGGGATCCTCCTCTTGTCTCTTATGAGACACTTTAGTTGAAAAGAAATACACATTTAGCCTCAAAACAAGACTTTTGGGCTCCTCCTCTTGTCTCTTATGAAACATTTTAGTTGAAAAGAAAAACCACATTTAAACTCAAATCAAGACTTTTGGGCTCCTCCTTTTGTCTCTTGTGAGACATTTTAGTTGAAATAAAAGCCACATTTAGCCTCAAATGAAGATTTTTGGGCTCCTTCTCTTGTCTCTTATGAAACATTTTAGTTGAAATAAAAGCCACAATGAGCCTCTAATCAAGACTTTTGGGCTCCTCCTCTTGTCTCTTATGAGAAATTTTCAATTTTACTTCTATCCACCAGTTAAAGGTAAAACCCAAATTTTTATCCCAACTCCTTCTAAAATCCTATAAATAGAAGGAGAATTCAAGAGCAAAGGGACCCTAGTTTTAGGCATTTTCATTATAGGCATATTCAAAGTTTTCATATTGAGCATATTATCATTGTTATTCTAGCAAGTTTATGTCATTTTGGTAGCATTGTAGCTTAGTTTTCATGTTATTTAGCATCCTCTTAATACATGTTTAGCTCATATAGGTTTATTTTGATAGCATTCTAAGAGTTTTGATTTGCATGTAATCTTCATTTTCATCTTAGATCTTGCATACATACTTGATAGATTTTCATTTTAAGAATACTTCTCATTCTAGAACTATCACTGAGATGTTGGTTTGAGAGCATTCTTAACAGTTGTAGTTAGAGAAACATGGGACATTCGTAGAGTTTACATTTTGAAAATGATTTCTTAGGTTTAGTCTAGTTCATTATCATTTCATTTGCACTCTGCATCAAGGTTTCATGAATATGCGAATATACCATGTACATTACCATTTCATAATTGCCAAATATCTTTGTAGTTTTATCTATCTCTTCTAATAGTAAAGCAGTAATGGATGCAAAGGCTTCATCTACATTTATTTCATAACCAAGTGGCCTCAATGATCTCACCCTTGGTGTAGTAGCTTGTACAAAAGTGTACTTGACATTCATAAGAAAAAATACATCATCATAGTGTTTCTCTACTAGTGAAATTGGTATTCTGAACCTTTTCTTCATTGACTACTTGAAATCTTGAAAGTATCTAGTCATCACAGATTCAAAGTTCTCACCTAACTACTCAATGTATTCACCAGTTTACATTGCTACTAACCTATTGGTTTTCCATACAATTGTTCCAAATGTTGGAAAGGTATTTTGCACATAAAAGAATATGCATATTAATATGGAACCAAATTTATATTGTTCACTCTTGGTTTTGCTTATTGCTCCAAGGTTCTCCATTAATTGTTGCAATTGTAGCTCTACTAGATCATATGTATGATCTTTCTTGACAATCTTGTATCCAACATCCATAACTATATAGGGCACACTATTTAATTTACTAGATTGATAGAACTTGTGTGATATAACCCTTATAGAAAAATCTATTAGAGGATCAGTGATTGTGTCAATTGTCATGCCTCTCTTGTTCCAAATAGCTCCAATATTTTTCTCAATCACCTCCTTTGAGTCACTTCTCAATGTCTTAGGCTAATCTAGGGTTGGGTAACCAATAATCCTATCAATTATTCTCTTAGTAATTTTGATAGGTCCATTTCCCATCCATAGTGAACCATCATGAATTCAACTAAGCACTATCTTAATCTATTTTGTCTTGAATACATTTAAAAAATCTAGGGCTCGTGTCAATCCCTTTCTTTTAATGATTTTGAATTCTTCTTTTAAAACACCATTATCACAGAGTCCATCATATGCTTCCCTAATCTCCATATCACCAATTCTTCCTATCTTATAGTTGTATCATTTTCTTACATCTTGAACCATTATCACATTTAGTGGAAACATTGACAATGCACCAAAAGGATCTTGCTTGTAAGCAATATTAGGAATAGCTTTGAAAATGGGTTGTTTGACTTTGTTACTTACTAACTGTAAATTAAAAACTTCCTTTCCTTCTACATTCTTTGAACTTGATGCCATAATGAGAAACTATGGTTTACAAAATTTAAATTGCGTAGCTCAATTTTTGATAAATACGATATGAAATCTGATGAAAAGATGTAGAATTGCTACTAAAATCTTTTGCAATAGCTTTGGATGGATTTATAGATCACCTTTTTCTCTGCTCACTCTTTCTCAAATTCAAAATTATGTGAAATGAGCTAAAAATTGATCAAATATCCTTTGAAAACCCTACAATAAATGATGAGTTGTTACACAATTGTAAGCTTGACATAAACTAGTTTCTAGCTTACTTAACAACCACTAACATTTCCATCACTCAACAACCACTACAAGCTCGACATCTTCTAACATTCCACTTGGCATACATAGGAAACTTTTCATGCTAAAAAACAACATGAAAAACTTAAATATTTATCTTGAATTCCTATCAACAACTTTCATCTTTATTCATGCTAACATGATCCTTTTAGCACTAGAAACTTTTAGAACTGATGTATGATGTAACCTTTAAGTATTAGTCCTATGTACCTCTTGATTACCTAGTTTGATGAGGTGTGATCACCTAACTCATTGGGTGAAGTGATCCCTTCTCCATTTGATGTGCTGTAATCATCTTTTTTATTCATCTCATCTCTGATGTGTTCAACATTTGCCTTGCCTTTGCCTTTATCAAATTCATAACTTGGTGCCTTTGACCTAGTTGGATAATATTTACTAAAGTGATTAGTCTTCAAATAGCTGAAACATGTGATTTGGCTTAACCACCTTTAGTAATTACCTTTGAAGCGTGTCCTAATAAAATTCTTAGGAACATGTCCATATTCATGAAAACAATGACGGTTATACCTTGTATTATAATCCCAGTTATAGGAGTTTCCATTGTTCCTTACCTTTGTTTGTCTGTTTGATTACCACATGGGTTTAGATTTGCATTCAAAAGCTCTATGTCTATACTTCTGACAATTGTAGCAATATCCTTCAAAATTCTGTGTGTGCATGGTCTTGGTTCTACATTCATGTGCTTGATGACCTTTCTTGTTGCACTTGTGGTAGTAAACCATGTTCTTAGGCTTGAAATTTTGATTTGTAGTATTTCTTCTACAAGCATTAGCAACATGTCCCTTCTTACCACAATTATGACAAATAGGTTTGGAGTTCTTACCTTTTTTGTTCCTTTCTTGTACACTTTTGGATAATTCTCCTTCTTTAGTACTTGTGTATCCTAGTCCAAATGTGTCATTATTGGATCTAGGGGATCTCAATAATTGCTCAAAGTATTTGATGGCTTCATTTCACTTGTTAAAACTTTTAGAAGATTCCTTTTCTCTCTTTAGATCACTTTGCAATTGCTCATTCTGAAATTTCAATGTAGTTATCTTTTTTTCCTTGACATTCAACTCATAGTTGGCATTCATCATTTGACTTACAATATCACATTGCATGTTTGAAATCTTGGTTAACCCTATTGACTTCTCTTCTAGTCTATTGCTTAGAATTATTTTGTCTTCTTCAATCATGGCTTTGTCTTCTATAGCTTTCTTCATTTGTTTAGTCACCTCACATAGTAGCATGGCCCATGATTCTTGCTCTAACTTGAGATTTGTGATTTCCTCAACTTGTACTCTATTATTTTCCATCAAATTTGTAATTTCTACATCAAATTCGTTGTAGTCACCATTGGAAATAACTTGGTAGTTTCAATCTCTTTGTATTGTGTGTCATTCTCTATAATAGAAATTTATTTCCTTATCTTCAAGGACTTCTTTAGTTCTTCTTTTGCTTCACCTAGTTGATGTAGAATGAGTTGTATCTCAATTACCCGATTCTCAATAATCTTTTCCAATTTGTAGACGTCCATTTCAAGATCTTTTCTCAAAGCTACAAAGCTTCTCTTTTAGAGAACAAAGCTTTGATACCAATTGTTGGAATTATAATAGGAAAGGTAAACTCTTGGTGGTGGGAGGGAGGGGGGGGGCGGGGGGGTGTGTGGCTGAATCAATAGTTTAAAGTTGGACTCTTAAAACTTTCACCACACATCTATTTCATGCATTCAATGGGTAAACTAAAATAACATATAAACATATAAGCAATCACACACATATGACACCAAATATGATTACCTAGAAACCCTCCAAATGAGAAGGTAAAACTAAGGTGGAAATGACACCCAAAAATCTTCACTATTGCAATAATAAAGTGTATCCAATGAAGGTTAAAATGTTTTGATCATGAAACATGATCTACCCTATAAAAGGTCTACCCTATTAAAGGATTACAAAGACTAATAGGTCTCACCTTGTTAGAGGATTTCAACAACCTATTAGAAGTGTGCCTGGTTAAAGGATTTTAACTTACAACTAAGTAAGCACCCAATTAAAGGATTTCATATAGCCTATTAGGACTACTTTGTTAAGAGATTTTGACTGAAATCACCTATTAGAATGTCTTAGCTTTAATCCTATAATTAACACCTATTTTCCTGATAACATGTCACCTCTAAACCTATGTCTTCTTGATCCTTCTTGATCAAATGTCTCTTTGTTGTATCCTCTTCTTTCTTGTATTATACTCTAATTTATTCTATAATGTAATCTCATTTCATAACTTCTAAATCACCACGAATGCTCTATTTGTGCATGCAAACTATCCTCTTTTCTCCTTCAATACTCATAGAAAGTTTAGGGTTTGTCCTCCTTAAGAAGACTTCAGTGACTTAGGGTTAGGTATGAATCTATAGCTGAGATTCATCCATTTTGTCACTTAATCCTTCCTATTTTTTGATTGACTACATGTAATTTCATAGGGAATCCATCTTGAGATTCATCCTTATCTCCAAAATGTTGTAATTCATTCTTAAGTTGGCTCAAAAATGGTTTATGTAGTTGTTTGTGCCTTTACAAACAAATATGTCAAAGTTGTTTCACTCAATATTTGAAGTCTTTGATGCTTAGCATGCACTAATCTTTATATTGTGACTTGACATCCACTATTTACTTGGCACCTGAATCACTCGACATAGTCTATCTGCTTGGCACTCAAGTGACTCGACACATGAGTGGCTCAACACTTACTATGATTTGACATGTTCTGATATATACATATTGTGCTCGGCATGTACTACTTGTTCGACATGAACTAAGAAAATAACTTCAATGTGTTGACACTCATTTGTCAAAACTAATTTGAGATCAACAAAATGTTCATACTAGACCAACTGGGTAGAACCGACAAACAAAAATAGAGGGGAACAATAGTTCTCAGCCTCATAACAAACTGCAACTAGAAAGATAAGCTGAAATGAAGTAGAAACAAGAAAAAGGGAAAGCCCTACCTAGCAACGAAAAGGGATAAAACAAAAAACAACTAGATAAAATAAATAACTCACAGATACTATAAAAAATAATGGTAAAGCAAGGTCTTCTCGAGCTAGATCTAACAAGTTTGTCCTCACGAAGACCCCACATCCGTAGCTCTCATGATGAACAAAAGTTTAATCCTTTGAAAAAGGATTTTAGAAAAAGTTCTCCAATTTATAAATCAAAAAATCAAAAAAGTGAGAAATTAAATTCCTCTTTCCAGACTTATTCAATTTTCAAGTGAATAATCGATGATGACAGTTAGCTAGTTAAACTAGCTAAATTCCAAACCCACCCAAACAAAAGCAGAGTATTCCTAGAAATAGCAATTAATCTATAGAAAAGCTACTAGAGATTAAATTTAATAAAATTTAAAGCTTGAAAACCCAAAATCACAAAAAATCCCTTAACAATTTTCAAGATAATGCAAACTACTAAATGCACAAACATGCTCACTAGTCTAATCACATAATGCAAATGAGTTTGGACTTAATAATCACCAAAATTTTTAATTTAAACAATTAATTAAGGATACATCAACCATACAGGGATGACATTGGTAAAATATGAGCAGTTAAATCACTAACTTCATGTGCCAGTGCCAGGGATATAAATCCTACACACTAAAACACACAATCAAGTGAAATTGCATATAATATCATAGCCAAAGAAATGAATGCATTAAATACCTAATTAAACCATTTACACCACTCATGTTCACATAAAGCATACTAAAACAAGAATGAAGAAAATAACCATAGCATAAAATCCATCACATAAAAAAATCAGAGATATGTCCAAATACCAAATAAGTAGATATCATCATGGACCTACTAACATCTAAAAATGGCATCAACATGAAAATATGATAAATTGAACAACATAGCAGTAAATAATTTATGGTACTAAAATTAAAGTATAACATCTAACCCTCAGGTCATCTCAAGGTACAAATAATAAGAGTATCAAGTATCTCTTGAATCAAAATATAATAAGGTACAACTTGCAAACATGAGAGGCACTATGAAGAAATCATAAAAATATTCCTTAGTCTTGAATGCAATCTTCTATTCATCAGCCTCTTTGATTCAAATATTGTGATAACTACTCTTGAGGTCTATCTTTGTGAAGTATTGAGCTCTACTCAAGTAGTCCATAAGATCATCCATCCTTGGCCGATGAAGTCTATATTTGTTATTTATTTTACTTATGTCCCTAGAGTCGATACACATTCTCCACTCTCTAACCTTCTTTGGTGACAATACTACAGGTATCACACATGGAATCGACCTCTTCTGAATTAGGCCCTTCCTAATTAGCTCTTGAACTTGTTTTTTCAACTCCTTAGTCTTAGTAGGATTCATCCAATGAGAAGTCTTATTAAAAAAATTGGATCCAAGGACTAAATCTATTTGATGATTGAATTTACTTATTGATGGGAACCCATTAAAGACATTATCAGATACAATATCCTAAAACTCATTTATTAGACCTGAAACCTCTATAAAAAATGTTCTCTACTAACTTTTTAATCCACCTCAAGAATTAAAGCATAATACAAGTGCTAATGTTTCATTTCATCCACAAATTTTATTTCATCAATGAGACTTACCCTAGCACTACCACATACCTTTTCTTCTTCCTACATTAGGGGTTTTAGCTTGTGACAAACTCCATCCTTTGTTGTTTGTATGACCATCATGTATAACATGCCCCTCATACTACCATGACCTTCCCAATAACAAATGGCATGCATCCATCCATATGGTGTAACATAGTACCTCATCATGATAGCTTCTAGTCTAAAATTTCACTGAGCACTATTCATTAACCATGACCTTGTGATCATCCTGCAACCAAAAAATATAGTATAGATGTGAATGTTTCTCTATCTTGAGATTTAACTTTGTGACCTTCTCCTCTAACACTATATTTTCACTTCTCGCACTATCGATAATCACATAACAATACTTACCATCACACTTGCAACTAGTGCAAAATAGACTTTTCATCTTATTTGGCTCATTATCTTCAATTATTAGGGTTTTCCTAATAGAAAGGCATTCTCCCCTCTCTACATCATCAAAATGATAAATTTTGGCTTCTTCATCTTCATGTTCCACTATGACCTAGCCTTCAACTCTCCTATCTATTCAAACTTATCATTGATGACATTCATAGGCTTGATACCCTTATTCATTGCAATAGAAACAAGTTCCTCTAAAATTGCCTCTCCCTTGTCCTTTTCTAGGGCTTCCTCTTCCTCTACATATTTTTAATGCATAATTTTGATCACAAGAGCGGTTTAAACCCCCATTCCTCTAATTTTGACTAGCACCCACATCTTCATTTTTCTTCTATTCCTCATTTTAGCTTCCAAAAGACTTACCACCGCTCCTCCCTCCTTGGTCTTTCCCTCTTTAATTTCCATCAAACCTCTTGTTTAGCTTCTCCTCAACTCTTAAGGAAAACTAGTATGCCCCTTCAATGTTAGTTATTCAACTAGACTAAGCTCCTCTTAAATGCTTGGCCTTAACCCATTAAGGTAACTATTGTCACAAAAGCTTGTACCCTTTTCCAAAGTTTTTACCTAAGGAAAACTTTGTGAAACATGGAAACAACCTCCAAGCTATGGGACTTGAACTATGAGGTTGAGTCTTTGGAGAAGGCCTACTTCCTCTACTATTAGGATGCACTTAAATTATTCTTGAAGAGAAAAGGGAAAAATAATGCATGAAAATAACTACCTAATCTATTCTAAAGAGGTGAAGCACCAAAATAGGGTGTTCAAACCAATCTCTACCCATACATGCATAGTACCATTATCACAATAGTCCAAATATATTTAGATTTAGACTTGCTTTAATCTATTAACTACATAGAGATCAGACAGCCATATGAGTGACACAAAGAAAAAATGTTTCACTTTTTATCATTCATGGGCCAATAGAGATACAAAAGTGTAGATTATAGCTTTCACAATACATTGATAGCTGAAGGAGATAGGACATGATGTCATATAACTCAGAGGAAAAGAGGGAATTTATAGTAGCATGCCAAGAAAATACTAGAGAAATAGAGAAGATCCTACCCTAAGAAAGAGTACAACATTTTTTTTTATAGTGTAAGCATAACTTAGATAACTTCCATCATAAGATTAATTCAACCACTACAATCAAATATAAAGAGAATAATCACTACAAAACTAGAAAGATTTGATCACAACACAAATCCATACAAAAAAAAATCACTTCCTCATGGTCAAGAATAGTGGTCTTTAGCTTCTGACTAAATGGATAGATCAACAAGTGGTAGCAGAGCATCTCTTTTCATTTATTAGACCTAGAGAACAATGAAAGTGGTTGTAGGAGATCAAAAAGATCATATTCCTCATCAAGGAACTACTTCCACTATTATCATTCTTGCCAAATAAACCATGTTATTTGGTCAACTAGAGTTAACCATTAAACCTTGCTACCTGGACCAAACATCTCTTACCATTCTACCACTCTGTCAATAATTCAGCTTCATATTTTGTGTTTGACCACCCATGTTTGCAGCTTCACCATCACCCTTCTTCAATAAAAATTATTGGTTTTGAAACCATGACCCATTGGTTACCACTTCTTTGTAACTTGCTCTTAACATTATTCATTAACTTTCACTACTCTGTGAAGACTAGGATCCTAACCACATCTACACCATTGCCACCTTAACTTGAGGTTTTCCTTCAAATCCTTGTGACAAAGTGGAATCACTTGATCGCAACTCAAACCTTAGTCACTTACTAACTTGTTGTGACCATGCACTAGCCATAGATCTGAAAGATCTAACAGTGCAAAATGTGTCTTTGAAACATCAAGATTTTCCCTTTTTGCCCTGTGTGATTTAATCCATAGCATGTTAATATAACTGTACAATCATGCAAAAACAAAGAAAATGCATCTTCATTGTCCCAACCTTGATTAAGCTAATAGACTCTACAATGATACAAACACAAGGCGATTGCACTTTTTCCATCTTGATCCTGGTTAGCATTTAACCAACTACGATTGTGTGAATCGCATGGTCGTGGCTTAAAATGTTCTAAGGCATAATATGAAATAATAAATATTTCCAATGTTTAAATTATTTCATAGAAAACCCTAGGTGACCATTGACCAGATTATTATTTGAATTTGATTTTTTGGTGGGAGGGAATTTTAGTTAATAGTAACATGCAACCTACTCCTTGATAGCTTCTGCATGTCATATCCTAATGAGGACTTAGTAGAACTCCTTCATATATTTATAGATGAGTTTTGTCAGTTGCTTTAACCCTCGCATCTTCTTGAATAATTTAAGTTCATAGTCAATAGGAATGAACTGCTTCTTTAGTTTGTCCACACCCATCTTGTTATTTTCTTCTTCCATCTTTGATTTCTTTCCAATTGAAACTCTTACCAATTTTTTTGGGCATAACCCTTCAATTTTGCCTTCAAAAAATTGACCTTCTCAAGATCTTCTATATCTTCATACTTAAAATACTCCACATCATTGATCCAATCTTTTAACTTTGCCAAATCAAGGTTTCTAGAAAATGTGGAAAATTCAATTTTGTGCCTTTTTTTGATTAAGAAAATAACCCTCATAATCCTATCAACCTCTAGATTCCTATATTCTTCTTGAACCTCTTCAAACTTTCCCTCTTCTAGAAAGTCTTCCTCACTTTATCTCCAACCCTAATATTAATCCCTCTTCATAGTTGTTATTTCAAGGCTTCTACTTCCCTTTTGAGGTATCTAAAATGTTTAGATATTACACCTATGACTGTTCTACCAAATTCCTTTTATGGAGGCATTTTTACAGTTATCTCACAACCCACAACCATAGTCTATGTGAGAACTACCTTAGTTGATGATATATCTTAACACTTAGAAACTCATTCTTTGATACAACTTGATGAGGGAACTGAGATAGAAATAAACACAACAAGAAAAGATAAATTGATATTATCCAAAATAAGAAGTTATTACATGCATTATAGTTTATACGAACCCAACTACATGCCTTTTGGGCTATAATATTATTATATTTTGGAGAAAAACCCTTCTCAATATTTCTTCTACTAATCTCTACTAGATACATCATTTCACCTCAATGATGGGCCTTAAATAGCCTATCTTAGGTTTAGGGACATGAATAGACTTTACATTTTGAAAATGGGCACCTGTAACCAAAACAAAGGTTCTAAAATTCAAATTAGAAGTCAATGCAAAAATAAAAATTTCCAAATAAAGTGGTCTAACTTTTGGAAAGCATAACTTTTGATTGAAGACTTTGATTAACAAATCATTTAGATCATCAAAAAGATCTTTGATGTTGTATATCCTTAAAAAATGCCTATGGCCATCCCTCATTTTTCAAGGCTGTACAAGGCCATTTATTACCTAAATTCTGACTCCAAAAGGTTTCTAGGAGATCTTTGAAGCAACTTAAAACTATAATATTTTTCAAATGCTGAAACATTTTGACTTAATTTTTTGTTGACTACTTGAAATTTCAATTACAACCTTCTGTCCAACTCACAACCACTAATTATTTATAATTATGTCTCACCAACATGGAAATATACTAACCTAGAAAAGTAAGAATGGACATCTGAGTGTTATAATCTCTATCTTGAAAAAATGGGTATCCATAAATGCCAACACATCAAATGCCAACTATATTTAGATAATTTTTTGGGTGATACAAGATTGTCCTTAAATTTTTGGATGCTCATGCATCATAGATAAACATTATGTTCTAGAATATTTTGAAGACTCTTTTATAAGAATGAATTCCAACAAATCTATCTAAGGTCAATTTTGTATGAACATGGCCAAAAAGATGGTTTCTAATTAACAAATATTTTTTTGTTTAAAGATTCTTCTTTTACCTCTCTTTCTAGAGCTTTCTATCAACACCAAGGAGATTTTGCACAATTTTTGATGAAAAAAAGAAGAAGGCTATTACTTGCTCTTTATCCTTCACCCCACTAAGGATGAAGGAATTTCATTTTATAGTGGGTTGGAATACCATAACTAAAGAAGTTATATCATACTTTGGGCTCTCCCTCTCACCGAGCTCATTAAGGAAAATATTGGGAGGTATTGTCCCTAAGGTTTTTATGCTACTTATTAAAAAATATTGAGATGAAACTAATGGTAGATCCAAGGGTTTGATCATATAGAAGGATGAGAGAATATCCCTATTACTTTTAGTCTCCAAAGATAAGATAATAACCATGGTTGTTCTTTCAAATCCTTATCTACTAGAAAATAGAAGGCTTTAATTTTAGCGTGTTTTCATTCCTTAGAAGGAAAAAAAGATTAAGTAGATCATGAACTTGAAAATTCCTAATGCAGAGCCAACACAAAAATGTCAATAAAATAATAAATGACACAATTTACAAAGGAACCATATGGAAAAATCCACCTAGCACTTCCTACTCCAACAAAAAAAGGGGTCAATTTCAAAGGAATTAGCACTAAGGTTTTTGTAGCACCCGAATCCCCAAATCTTGGCCCCAAACCTAATTTTTCTAGGGTTTCCTTAATGCTCGGTCCTCACACAATCCTACGCCTAATTAGTGGTGAATTCTCCTTTACCTTAACCTATTAAAATGTTACCAAGTATGAGATCCCCTCCTCACTCAGTAGATCACTTACTACTACACACAACATTTAATTCCATTATTTTCTTCCCACGGTTCAAATTGTGATCACATTGTTCCCCTGCAAATCTGCATCTGCAAAATTAATCATATAATACAAGTTAACAAATGGTCATTCCATGAATTAGGCCTAAGTATTAATGGAACGACTCCAAATACTCTTTCTAAACTCTACTACAACCAAGGATTAAGATACAACACACTGTTTTCAACCCAATTGGTGCAATAGTGAACTTAATACAATGGAAAAAACATTAACTAGAAATGCAAAAGGTTTAATAAAACCCTTTCAATGCATTCATAACCCAACCAATTCAAGTTTAGGTTCTAGAAACAAATATAATTGTAGAAAATAGAGTCTTATTATTCAAACATTCACCAATTTATACACTAGTTCTTTGCTATATCACACCAGTCTTCCCCTCTTGGTATTTCTTGCATTGTATATAACTTTGTTAAAAAAATTGAATAGACCTGATAACTTACACAACTAATTTCTAACTTCCCTTAACTTACACAACTAATTTCTAACTTCCCTTACTTTAACCAACTCAACATGACTGATTACATCCATTTTGTAAAAACATTTATAAATAAACATTTATTATGCATGTATTTCTCTAATTTGTGAAATGTATTGAATCTTATGATGCCCTTGCATCATACTCTCGAGGATAGAAAAATTCAAGTCCCATTGAATTGTTGTGACCTTCTTCTGGATTTTCCAATTGTATGATATCACAATGATGACTAAATTGATGCTACTTGCCATAACATGCTGAATGCAATCATTGTGGTAAATGTCCTTCTTGACATGTGTAGTGCTGCCTTCTTCAAATTCTAGAACAAATATAGTAGGCACCATCATATCACCTACATAAAAATACCAATCCACACTCTGATCTTCTTCCTATTTATATATCTCTAGAGCATCACAGTGATCAAAAAATACTTCATCCCTATCATTAATAGTCTTCTCCTCAACCTGTAATCCTTGTACTATGTCCATTCCATCTTGATCATTTTTGTTAGCATCTCCATCATCGAGAAAAATCATTTCTTCAACCATACCTATCACCAATTCTCCCTCATCTACAAGAACCTTTTCCTCACAAGGTTCAACAACAACCTCCTGTTGTTCACTCTCACTCTCTACACTAGCATTCATTTTCTATTCATGCTCTTCCAATGGAATGTGTACCTTTGTTTTTTCTATACCTTCATCAGTAATGTCATCTTCATCTACCACTTTCTCAAAAAGAAATGGTATCCTCCCCCACTTTACAATACTCTTATCTAACTCTTCTCTAAGATTCTTTGACCTTTCCTCTTCTTCTTCACTATCATCTATCTACCATGTCTCCTTTATGGCTTCAAATTATTTTGCCAAATCCACCATGTCTTCTTAACATCCTTGAATACTTGTTTCCTCCATCTTGTTAGCAACTATGTTGTCATCATCTTGAACCTTTACAACAACAGGTCCAATGTTCAACAACTCCTTCCTCTTACCTAGCCTCTTGACAGGCCAAGTAACTATCTTCTTCATCTTCATATGCCAACTTGTTGCTTTCCCTTCCATCCCTACCTTTAGAGATTCTTCCACTGTCCTTATTTTCACTTTAGTGTGCCCTCCACTATCTTCCATGTTTACCTCATCATTGTAGTTATCTACCACACTTACAACCTCATTGTTCCTACTTGCTATATCTTGTCCTCTAAATGGTCACTCCTCCATCAACTCTTCTTTCAATAGGATCTCATGTTGATCCACTTCCCCATCTCTTATTTCACAAATTTTTTTTTTTACCCTTGCTTCATCTTCCTGCCATCTAGGTTCTACAAAACCTATCCACTCCATCACACCAATGTGACCATGCACTTTCCATGTTGCCTGTCCTTTCCCCAATGGATACATTACTACCATCTGCCCCATATGCCTAAATGTATAGGTGTTATCCTTCCCACAATGTACAATCCTCTTTTCCATCTGCCATGTCCTCCCAAGGATCAAATGGCATTCCATCTTTGGAAAAATATCAAACCACAAAACATCTTCATAGGCACCAATTATGAAAGGAATGCATGCTTGTTCAGTGATGTCCACAACATTTTGTTCATTCCACCCTTGTACCCTATAAGGCTTCTTAAGTGTAGTCCTAGGAATATGCAACTTTTTAATCACCTCCATAGAAACAAAGTTGGTAAAAAGCTCCATTTGTCACAACAAGCTTACATACTTTACCATAACATTTGCAATGTGTCTTAAAAATTCCTTCTTCATTGTACTCTATATCCAGGGGTTCTTTCATCATCACCATGCTATTAAAAAAATTAAAATTTAATAACCTTACACCTTCTTCACCAAGAAACCAAATCTAAGATCCCTCAAGCCCAATGCCACCACTTTGGAACACATAGAAGGATGCATCTACTCCTATGTCACATTAAAGGACACCAAGCACTTAGCATCTTAGACCAGATTCTAACTCTCCAAACATCATATCCTCAAGACCTTTTCAGGCTCTCATACCAATCTGATGCATAGTCAACACAAAAATGTCAATAAAATAATAAACGACACAATTTACAAAGGAACGATATGGCAGACTCCACCTGACACTTCCTACTCCAACAAAAAAAGGGTCAATTTCAAAGGAATTAGCTCTAAGGTTTCTATAGCACCCGAATCCCCAAATCTTGGCCCCAAACCTAATTTTTCTAGTGTTTTCTTAATGCTCAATTCTCACACAATCCTAGACTTGATCAGTGGTTGATTCTCCTTTAACTTAACCTATTAAAATGTTACCAAGTATGAGATCCCCTCCTCACTTAGTAGATCCCTCATGACTACACACAACATTTAATTCCATTATTTTCTTCCCATGGTTTAGACTATGATCACATTGTTCCCTTGCAAATCTGCATATGCAAAATTAATCATATAATACAAGTTAACAAATGGTCATTCCATGAATTAGGCCTGAGTATTCATGGAACGACTTCAAACATTCTTTCTAAACTCTACTGCAACCAAGGATTAAGATACAACATGCTATTTTCAACTCAACTGGTGTGGCAATGAACTTAATAAAATGGAAAAAATATTAACTAGAAATGCAAAAGGTTTAATAAAACCCTATCAATGCATTCATAACCCAACCAATTCAAGTTTAGATTCCAGAAACAAATATAATTGCAGAAAATAGAGAGTCTTATTATTCAAACATTCGCTAGTTTATACAATATTCTCTGCTGTATCACACCAGTCTTCCCCTCTCAGTGTTTCTTGCATTGTATATAACTTTGTTAAAAAAATTGAATAGACCCAACAATTTACACAACTAATTTCTAACTTCCCTTTAACCAACTCAACATGACTGATTACATCCATTTTGTAAAAACATTTATAGATAAACATTTATTATGCATGTATTTCTCTAATCTGTGAAATGTCTTGAATCTTATGATGCCCCTGCATCAATTTCATAAGTCAAGAAAATGACATATAAAAAATATTTGAGGCCTACCTAATTCGAGGCTAGGAAAGCCTAGGCACATTTTTGAGATTATATTATTTCTTTTACATACTTGGGTGATCATTCTAGCTCCTTAGTGTCTATAGAAACTTTCATAAATGTAAGTCCAATTCAAGACCAATAAATTCAAGGATAGAAATGTGAAATAAAAATCAATGAAATTTAGAAAGGATAAGCACTTAGATTGATTTTAACTCCATATTTAGCTTGGGTTTTTTTGTGATTTTAACCTAGTAATAAAGGTCCAAGTTTTAGATATATTGTTGGCTTGAAAAAAAATAGATTGAAACAAGAAACCACTTTTGAAAATTACTTAGCTTTCCAAAAATTAAGAATTAAAAAAAAATGCATCCATTTGTGTCCTAGGGACTTGATTTATCAAAACATACCGAATTACAAAGATCTATTGTTTTCAACCATTTTTGTCATCATAATTAAATTCACAGAGAATAAAACACCTCTATAATTTTAAGACCTTTCCAGAAATGTAATATTTTTAGAAACAATCTTTGAATTGTGCCCAAAATTATTTTTTTTATGAAAAATCTTAATTAAATTATTAAAAAAAAAAATAAATTCAAATTATTTGATTTTTTCTTTGTAGTCCCCTTATTGTTAGCAGAAATGTGATTTTTTTAAAGAGATAAATTATAAGTCATTTGAGAGATATGACAAAATCTTTGGAAACTTTATAACTTGGTCATGTCAAGGCTGTTAGATGCATATGAGGGAAATAGATGATTGATCTATTTAACTCTTTCCATCATCCAAGAATGGAATAACAACAAAATACAAACATGTGCAAAAAAAAATACCAAATTCAACCCACACATGTATGTAAGAAGATTTATTGAGTTAGGTGCTTCACGCTAAGTTCGCCAAAATGTCATAGAGGTAAATCTGCAAGACTAGAAAGAAAGATTAGTAGAAAAATATTTAGTTTAAATCAACTACTAATAAAACTAACCCTACAAAATAATGAAAAATAAGAATGATTATCAAAAAATAAACTAAATAAAATTGAAACAGACTAAATGATATCTTTTTTCTTATGTTGCTTCTCTTCATTCATATGATGTGTACACACAGTTATGATTTTGACAACACTTAGAATCTAATTAGAAAATGACAAAATCGTATTGATTTCTAAGATTATGATTGATGATTGAACATAGATTTGATGCATAATTTCATGATGAAAACTTGCATAAGTTCAATACTGAATTTAGAGAGATCATATTTAAGAATGAGAGTTTCTTATATAGAACTTGTGGTTAAAATGGACAATTACAATTAATCAAAGAAAATCAAGATCAATGAACAAGAAGAGATAAGATTGATTTTTTTTAGGAAGTTTCCAATTTCAAACTAGAAAAATAGAAGATAAATCTAAAGATATTTTCAATTTTTGGAGAGGTAAAGTTTCCAAAAAATGAAAATGGAAAAACTTTGTTTTTATTTTATTTTGAATAATATATGATTTTTAGAATAATTTTTTTTTCAGTAATGAGGTTTTTAATTTTAAAATTTGTAATTCCTCATAGATTTTTTTAAAAAAGATTTTAGAATATATAATTGAATTACAAATTAAATTAAATTAGAAAGGTAGAATTAGTTGAAATTAATTGAAATGAAATAAAATTAATAGGAAATTGAAATTGATAAAAATTGAGATGAAATTAACTTAAATTAATTTTAGAGATCAATGTTCAGAGGAAAACATTACTTAATTTAAATAATTAATAATAAATATTTAAACCATGAGACTTTAAAAATTAAGTTTAATTTATTAGTAAAAACTAATTAATTAAAGGTTAATTAGTTAAACAATATTGATTAATTAATTTATATTATGAGAATGAATAAATAATTTGAAGATTAAATCATAGAGGGATACATATGATTAATTAACAATTAAAGAATAATTAAATAATAGAGGAGATAATTAGTAATTTAATGTTAAGTCACAAGCATGTCATTTTTGAGTATCTGGCAAACCTTATTGTTTCATTGTCTTTCTTTGAGAAGTTGAGTTTTAGGAATAGGTGCTCCACATCTATTCCTATAAGGAGGAAGTTATAGGGAGTAGCTCCTCATATGTGCTTGACCCACAATTAATCATATCAAAACATGTCTAGGAGCTCTTAAAAGTTGATAACATAATAAAATGAATTAGGGAGTGGAAACCATTAAATCCTCAAATGCCATGAGTGGCCTATGTAGGTGGTGGATGTACTCAAGTCCCCAAATGTCATCTATTTTGTTGTCTGGATAGGGATACTCCTTATAATTTTTACTCTCTTGCCTAGATCTAGTACCAATGAGTAGTACGCTTATGTACCATTGTTGTGCTACATTGCTTATGTTTTAGTGTTCTCAATGTAGTATTGGCTATGTATTTGATTTCCTTGACTAGCATGAGTATATATTTGCATTCTTGAGTATGCCTATTCCTTGTTTAGGTCATATGACTACCTTCATGAGCATGATGAGGCGAGTTTGAGGATTCCACATGATCAAGTGGTGTGACAAGAAACTATTGGAGACTGGTGTATGTGTGGAAAATTACTTCTAGTGACAAAGTTTGAGCATGATGTGTTCTTTATGTCCCACACATTCTATTTTAGTGATCTATGTTCTTTGATGCTTTTTATGAGTAAGAAGTCAAAGCCAAGATTAATTATTATGTGTTTTGGTAGATTATTATTATTTATTAAGTTTGAGTAGACTCAAATTGAAGACCTCCCAGATAAGAAGCTCACAATTTTCCATTGTGTTGTAGGGTCTTACCTTATGTTCTTAGATGTTGTGAATAATAGATTGGGTTTAATTTATGTTGGTTATGATTATATCAAGTGTGTATGAACTTGAATTATGCCTTTCAATATTTTGTGGTGTGGAACTATATGTTTATCAGTTGTACGTTGGTGCTAACTTATATGTTTCACTTTATTTTCCATGTTTTGAGAAAGAATTGAAAATTAATGTAGGTGCCTGCACCAAGGCTTATGCTAACCAAGGTTTTTGTTTTTTGACTAAAGCACATGACTCATTAGACTAAAATTTTTTGTCTTAGAGTTTATAAGTCATGGATAAATGTCTACACATGTCAACTTGTGTCTACATAGACTGACACATTTGTCTTCTTTGGCGTCTATGCTTATTTTTCATTTTTTGTTTAGGCATCAATGTCGAGGAGTGTGTTATGAATTTGAGATGGAATTATGATGGTTCTATACGTCTAGAAGGTAATGAACTTGTATGTGTAATTATCTTAGGTACACTTCCCTATGATTTAAAATGAACTTTTTTAAAAATAAGAAACTTAGTCTCCTTTATATTTTAGTCATGGATTATTACTAACTTATTCTCTTTTGATTCATTAAACATTGTCTATCTCCTTATAGGGTAGTCTTGTGAATGTATCTACTCTATTCTAAGTATTTATTAAGGTTATCTTGGAATCCTTGGAAGTACATTCTAATGGAACCCCAAAATTTGAGAGTTGTTGCTAAATTTTGTAGATCTGAGGAACATCTTTAAGTTACATTCTAATTTTGCGATATATGGAATTCTCGACCTTCAATTTCACAATTTTAGAACTAGACTTCTAGTTGTGTCTAATTTCATGATTTTGGTGGAGGAGATATCTTCAGTTAGTGATTTCACAATTTTGATGGTACTGGTTTTTTTACAATCCATAGTTTCGAGAATCATAAAGGGGCATCAATTTCATTAATTGATCAACATAAGAGGTTATGTTAAAGTTTTTTCTATTCATCTGATTTTCTTCCAATATGGAATTAACTAAGGATGGTTTGTGCTAAGGATTTGAAGGAAATATTGTCATTTAATGCATTCTACCTTGTTCATAGATATAAGGACATATGGTAGGTTTCTTATTTTCATAGAAAAACATTCTTTTTTTTTGTGGAAAAAAGAGGGGTATAAATTTATTCACTCAAAACCAAGTTACAGAGCAAAGGTCAAAGGTCCAAAAAAAAATTACATACTCCTGTCCTCTAGTAACATCTGATCAATGATCTCACAATACTCAGAGGGTAGCTCATCCCTACCATTAATAACCCATCTACCCACATTCTCTAAAGCCCACTTACCCAAAAAATTCGCCAATCTGTTCCATTCACGAGGGATATGACAAAAGGAAATAGAGTCCAAGGAACTATAGAGACTAAGAATTTGTCTGGCCAAAGAGGCAAGTTACCAGCTAATGTCTTCCAACCTCTAGTTATTCAACATATCCATGACAATCTGAGAGTAAGACTCATAGATGATCTTCTGCCACCCTAATGAGTAGTCACACTCAATGGCAACTTTAATAGCTAGGGCCTCCATCAAATTATTAGAATGTTGACCCTTGTAAATAGAGACTAGAAAAACCTCACCACCATCATTGCCTCTACCAATAGTCCCAATACTGACATGACCAGGGTTCCCCCAAGAAGATCCATCCGTATTGATCTTCAAGAACCCAGTCAGGGGAGGAGACCACCTCCCATCCTGGCACACTCGCTGCTTACCATGGCTCGATCTTTTACTAGGAATGCATCCTTGATAGTTATCTCCCAGTTTTAGGTTCCTCACTATAACTTGATCCCTAGGATCTATATTAATAGACATATCACACTTTGCATAGATTATCTCCTAGAGCCTATTGAGAATCAACTTCCACAATTGGGAGCTGCCTAATTTGGAATCAAAAAAGATTCTACGATTCCTTTCCAGCCAAATGTTCCAAAGAATGAAGATTGGACCAACCATCTAGGAAATCTATAAGAAAGAAGTCTTCACTAGAGGTCTACCCAAGCTTTCCCAGAAATCAATAATAGAAGTAGTACGAATACAACCATGACACCAAGCCTCCCACCACCTATGCCATATCTCTCTCGAAAAAGGGTAGAGAAAAAATAACTAGGGGACACACACCTCATTGTGCAAACAAAGAACACAAATCAAATGTCCTTGAAAATCTCATTTGTAGAGATTCTCCCAAGTGAGGCATTTCTTCTGAGCCAACAACCATAAGAAAAAGTTACACTTGGGCCATGAAAAGGTACTCCAAACCTTATTCCACCAATTCAAGTCAGCCAGACTGTGTAAGTTCCTGTCAAGAATAGCATAGCCTTGAGCCGCAATAAATTTACCTTTTGGATTGGGGCTCGATCCAAATTGTTCCTCCCATTGAGAGAGCTGCAAAACCTATCCTCCAGAATTCTAGAGAGAAGGGCCCGATCCTCATCAGAGCCACCCATCAGCCACTCCTAAGAATATTTCTAGCAAGTCAACTCAACATGCCCCAGATGCTTGACAGTCTTAAAATGCTCCACCTTAAGCCAGCCAACATTAGTGAAAGTTTGGGAAAGGGGAAGAAGCTGGGGATAACTGGAAAGAATGGGAGGGTGGCCATCCCACAAGTCCTGCCAAAACAAAGTATCTGAGCCTCTGTTGTGAATCTAGAAGAGCCTCTCCTTAATAAGTTGGGCTCCCTTCTTAAGAGTATCCCAAATACAGGAGCCTTTACCCACCAAAGGAAGGCATGGAACCTCAGAGCAATCCGCACTAGGAAAGTACTTATGGGTAAGAATCTTAGCCCACTCTTGATCTTGATTGTTACACCAGTGCCAGTACAATTTGGCAGCCAAGGCCATGACAACAAGAGCCATCAAGTGAAGCCTGAAGCCACCTGCATGTTTCGGCCTACACACAAACTCCCTCTTGACCAAGCTCACTTTGAGGATAGAAGACTCCCAGACCAAAGGAATTTCTGAGATAAAACATCAAAGTCCCTCACAAAATTAGAAGGGGGAACTTGAACACAACACCTATAAATGGGAAGAGACTACACCACAATCTTTAGCAAAACCACTCTCCCAACATAAGATAACCATTTGTAGCTTCAATGACTAATCTTACTCTTGAATTTATCCAAAATCCCCTACTAGTAATCCTTTTGTTGAGCATCCAAGAACAAAGGGACCCCTATATACATCAGAGGAAAGAAGCCAATTTGGAATCTAAGAATTCTAGCAATCTTATTTTGAATAAGATGAGGAGTGTTAAAGAAATAGATAGAAGAATTGTTGTCATTAATTCTCTATCCTGAGGCTTTTAAATAAATATCCAAAGATTTCCTAATATTTACTGCCTCACTGATTCTAGCCATACCCATCAATACGATATCATCCACAAACTAAAGATGAGAATACAACGGAAGGTTGTTATTCCAGCTCCAACCTTGGATAATACCTTGCCACACCTGAGCTTTTAAAAACCTGCCAAGATCCTTTGCCATGATAATGAACAAGTAGGGAGAAAGAGGGTCACCTTGTCAAAGCCCTCTAGAAGGGCCAAATAACTCTAAAGGTTGTCCATTAATAAGAACTGAGAAGGAGGGTGATGTCACACAACTAAGAACCCATTCAATCCACTCCACAACAAACCCAAAAGTCAAAAGAATTTTTTGTAAGAACTCCCAATTGACCTAATCATAAGCCTTGGCCATGTCAATTTTAGTGAACATAGCTTTCTCCTTTGAAGTAGTGATAGAGTGGATTGCCTCCATTGCTTTCACAATTCCATCCAAAATTTGTCTTTTGTCAACAAAGCCACCCTGTTTAGCAGAGATCAAAAAATGAAGGAATGGCTTGAGCCTCTCAACAATCAATTTGGTGATGATCTTGTAGACAACATTACATAATGCTATTGGCTTGAATTGATCTAGTTGATTAGCCTCTTCCTTCTTAGGTATGAGAGCCAAGAAGGTTGAATTTAAAGACTTCAACATCTGTTTATTCTTGTATGATTCCTGGACCACATCTAGGAGATTATACTTTATTATCTCCCAGAATTCTTGGAAAAACTCAATTGGAAACTGGTTCATACTAGGGGCCTTACCTTTCTTCATATTAAACACAATTTTCTCCAACTCTGGAAGCAAGATAGGGCTTAAGATGGTGGCGTTCATCTCTATAGAGACAAGGCGAGGGATACAATCCAAAATATCATGCTCTTTAGGCCCAACACAAGGATCCTCCCTAGAAAAGAGATCAGAGAAATAATTGATTGCTTCCCTAGAGATATCTTCATGAGAAAAGATTTGAGTTCTATTTGTTAAGGCAAGAGGGGAGAGAGAGTTCCTATGCCTTCGTGCCTTAACAAAGTTGTGGAAAAAGGCCATGTTCCTATCCCCCTCTTGAAGCCACTCAATACGAGATTTTTGCTTCCAAAAACTCTCCTCCCCAAGCTCCCATTCTTCCAACTCCTTAAGAGCCAGGGACTTAGCTTCACTCATCTCAGAGTTCAACCCCTGGTTCCAAATCTAGCAGGTAATATTATCTAGCTTGGTTTGAGCATCAGTCTTCTAAACATGTAGATACCCGAAGCATTGTCTATTCCATCTCTAAGCCTGTATTTCACATGTTGAAGCCTCTTATTGAAAGCATACATGGCCGTACCATAATCAGACATTCCCTCATACCGCCGATCCACCATAAGATCAGGGAGAGACAAGTCTTTGAGCCACATCAACTGGAATTTTAAAGAGAGATTCTAGTGATGGAAAGCTTAACTGGCCAGTGATCCAATCCCCTCCAATCAAGGATTTTAGAACTGGTGATCCACCTATTGTCCATCCAATAACAAGAGACCAAAAATCTGTCAAGCCTTTTTGAGATAGCCTCACTACCACATCTCTGATTATTTCAAGTAAAGACACCATTAGTCAACTTCACATCAATAAGAACCAATGATCCAATCATATCTCTGAGAAAATTTGAGGACTGGTCTAGCCTTGCTAGCCCTGGTCTTTTTTCCTCCAGGCTAATAACTACATTGAAATCACCCACCATAATCCATGGAAGATAAGGTTCCAAGGATCGAATTAATCTGATATGATTCCATAATTGAGATTTACTTGGAAAGTCTGTAGGAGCATAAATATTGGATAAGAAGCACCTTTCTCCATTCTCAAAGCTAGTGGCAATCAAATAAATGGATGACCAACTAGAAATCCACCAAAGTGGGGAGACTTTCCTTAGGTCCCAGAAGCAAGCCACCCCTCCTGAACTATTCAAGGCACCCACCCCCTACCAAGAGCCTTGGGGCCAGATATATGCATCACAATTAGCCAATCCATCCAATGAAAGTTTAGTTTCCTGTATGAAGACTATATCAGGAGACTGGGACTCAATTAATCTATGAACAACCTTTTTTTTTTGGGGATGCTGTTCAACCCCCTTACATTCTATGATAACACTATCATTTATGCGGGTGAGAGAAATGAGAATCAATGGGTCACACAAACCTAGAATCAACCAAATTTTCATCCATTATATTCACTTTCTCCTAATCAGTCTTCTTGCCACTTTTTGACAGTTTATCTAAAGGTCCCTTTTTGAAGGGTTTCTGATGAATTCCTAGAACAAGGGGAGCCTTATTACTTTTTGCAGAATCTAATGTCCCCTTAGACCTAAGGGGGTCAGAGGCCACCAAGACTGGGCCCTGTGAAACCTGGGATCCATGAAGATCCTCGATATCCTACATTGGAGGGGGCAAATTAATATCCAACTACTCGACTTGTAGGTCCCTTGTAACTAGAATATGATCCTCTCTTTGTATATCTCCTTTTCAGCCTCATGCTAACTTTTGACCTCAAAAGAGAGCTCAACTAGGATGACTTCCTCTTGGACCATGTCCCTAGGAGCCTCAAACCTATTCAAGGTGTCCTCAGTTCGCCTATCCATCTAGGTTCTCTTCTTACCTTTGCCCTTATTATGAGATTTCACTTGAGTAAATCCCTCACTATCAACAGGTCCATTTGATACCATGGTCTTTCCCTTATCCTCCCTAGGGGGACCTAGAGCATCCAAGGAATGGATCTTATACCTAGGACATCTGCCAAGAAGATGTCCATATTCATGGAATATTCTGCATCTAAATGGTAGGGTCTCATAATCCAATTATTGAATCTAGGAAATAGAGCCCATATAGATCTCCATAGAATTTGGCAATGGATTATTTTAATCAACTTCTAAAGATATACGAGCAAAAGAAATTACCTTTTGATCTTGAGTCTGTGTAGCTGATCCCATAGGTTTTCCTAGAAGCATCGAGATTGAGTGAAGAATATCTTCCCTCCAAACTCCAAAGGAAGTCTTGACAAGTGTACCCATACCGAAACTCGAGAGGGTTATTTCCTCAATAGAGTTAAATCCCGTGTGCCAAGGCTTGATGAATAGCCCCACCTAGTTAAAGAAATAAGAGCCACCTTCAAAGGCCTTATTCCTATCTGACATGCATGAGAAGATGAAAATAAAGTAATTATTAGCTACTAGCAAAATTTCCATATCTCCTTCTAGGTTCCACACCCGACGGGCCCATGAGTCCAACATAGGCAATGAAAGATGAAGGCCCAAAAATTCGTAGATAAGAGCATAATTACTCCAGTACTCAACATCCTCTGAAACCTATTTAGGTTGAATGAATAGAATTGGTCAGACCTCAACTTTTTGCAAACATCCATTAATTTTTTGTAGTTGGAGCTTCCCATTAGAAGAGGATTCTCCTTCCCCTAATTGCGATTTACCATTTGGAGCCCTACTATTGGCATGCACCCCCAAAGTCGGCTCACCCATCTCCAAATCTTCACCCAAAGGATGGGGAAAGGTGACACCAAGGTCCCCCATTCACCCTAAGCTTGGAAAAAGCATGAAAACAAGGAAAAAAGCTAGGCAAGAGTCCCTCAACCTTGCACCACTACGGGTTCCCACCAAAAATGCATCAATGAACACCAAAAACAAATTGAAGCCAAACACCTACGGCCAAAAAGGAAACTTGCACACAGAACTCCTCCACACAGTAATCAACAACAAAAAAAAAAATGCTATCCACGAACTAGCAAGATAGACACCATGAGAAGTAGAAGAGCACACGGGTCGGGCTAGGGCATGCAAGCCCTAGAAAATCAAAAAATGCTTACAAAAGCCATCGCCTAGTCCATTCTTCAACCATTAGTTATCGTAACTATATTCTTAAAGTTATGAAAAGTCAACAATTAAATCAAAATAGTAAGTCAATTGCATTTGTGACTTAATATTCAAACAATATCGTGGATGTGAAGCAATTCAATAACATAGATATCTTTAAGCATGTTTATCACATCCTTCTAATATTTAATCTATTCATAGAAAAACATTCTCAAGTGCATATTTTTGTATATATTTTGCAAGACATGAGATATGGGTTTCTAGTGCAATCACATGATGAAAATGAAGTACCATGCCTAGTCATGCAACCAGGATTGACACCATCTCAAGATGACCAATTCGATATCATCAACAATATTTATGTAGCTGCATGGGATTTGCAGACAACATATGCTTGGTACCAAAGTGACTACCATGAAATCCTGATGGAAGAAGAAACTAGAGAGGTCTTGAACATGCTAATGGGATTGCCGAATGAAGAAGTTGCCGAGCATTTGGAGAAAATTCTCAACATAATTTGAGAATTGTGGTTTTATTTTGTTTTCTCTTTTGATTGTAATTATCTATAACAAGTTGCAGTTAGTTTCTAGGTAGTTAGAATGAAAAAGACTAGAGCTTTTTTGCACCCTTTCATATTCTATAAGAAAGGGTACCAAGGCCTTATATAGAGATATACAAAGATACAAAAACATATACACAAAGAAATATCATAGATACTTAAATGTATAGTGGATGCTAGATACTGCAACTTGTTACAACCTAGTTGTACTTCATTTTTTAATTAATAAAATATACCATGTTCTTTTCTAGAAGATTGGGAATTGGTCATTGATTTTTCTAGATCAAAATAATTTGTTTTTGGATCAACACTATTTGTAGAGTAAAATTGGGGCAAACCATTGAAATAAAAACTCATATGCTTATGTTATGCATAATTGGTCTTCATTTGGAAGTTAAATTCAATTATTTAAGGTTTGTTAAATTCTCTTAGTTTGTTTGCACATTAGTTGATGGTGGTGTGCCCATCTCCAAGAAATAACATTTTTCCAATAATCATCAAAGTTGACTCTCATCTTCATTTTGGAAGGCATTGGTCTAATTATAGTTTGAATATTAAGAACAACTTTGTGGAAGGTAAACAATCAGTATCAGTCCACTTTCATGTACTACAGTATATAGTTATACATTTTATTTGAAATCATCCCTCTTTTTACAAACATTTGTTATTATGATCAATTTATCTTTGAGAAATTTTTCCAACTCAAGATCATTGTTAAGTTTGCATAGTCTACATCATTAATCAAAGGTACAACCACCTAAGTCTTGTAGAGCCTAAAGTATGGAGTTTGAAGGAGTCATGATTGAACCTTCTTTTTTGACCAAAATTGTGTTGAGTTTCCCAACATTGAGTAGGAAATTTCATAGGAAGACAATGAACAATTGTGTGCACCAATAGATTAGCAACCCTACTAGGGAGAGTTTCTCACAATTTACATTATGCATTTACCTAGAGCATTCACATTCATAGACTAGATACAGAGTAGAAGTATTTTATTTAAGTTTGACTATGCTGGAGGAAGAACTCAAAAGACCTAGAAAACAATATTTTTCAAAGTAAATTAGAATAATTCCAAACTTTACAAGAGTATGAAATACTGTTTAAAGAAAAATTGGTGACTCTACTATTTTGTGTGTATTTATGAATGATCATTTGTTCATAACTAAGAATTGAAGAAGTGATAGATATTTATCCTTGAAGTTTATGTGGAGAAGGAGGTTTTTACATTTTGGAAAATATTTGCAGTACACACCAGAGAAAACAAGAAGAAAAGATAAGCAATCAGCAGATATGTCATTGACTAGATATAAAAAATTCACAGATAGAGAGAAACACTTACATGATGATGATTAGATGGATACACAATAAGAAGAAAATCTATTTTTTATTTGAATTTGGGGCAATTTGAAGCCCACCAAGTTGTTGATGAATCTAGTAAAGAAGATGTTAATGAAGAAAAAAAAAGAGGATTCTCAAAAGCTTACAGAAGCATTAGAAATTTTGTAGTCCTTGAAAAGGGCCACAGAAGCATTAAGAGTTCTTATTGGAAAAGTTTGGTTTGAGAAAGATGCTATCACTACACCAAAATGCATTGAAGAAAAGAAAAATAAAGACAAAGGCCAGTCTTCCAAATACACTCCTCATAAAAATAAAATTTCCTCTTTTAATATTGTGCATAAAAATCTATTGTATAAAAATGAAGAAAATAATAAGTTCATTGATCGAAATAAGAACTAGACAAATAGAGTTGGGAGCAATTGGAAGACTAACATTGTTAATAATCAAAATAATGCGAGGGGGTTTAACTTTAATCAAAATAACCAATGAGCAAGAGCCCCTATGTTAGAATGAGTAATCTTTCCTTGGTTATATTTATTAATTGGGATAAACTAAGGTATCCCTTATGTAATTTTTGTCATCTAGTACACGTGTAAAGTGTTGAGCTATTGTTTTGCATGATGCTTAATGGAAGGAATCCTTTCGAACTCCTCTCTTGAAAAGCTAATCTAGGATCAACTACAAGGTTTTGGACGATCTTGCGACCTACTGAAATTTTCTCAATTGAAGATAAATAATACATTCACGAAGAGGCCTTTGCTGATTCCAACCAATATTAGATAAGATGTTTGATCTGCTATTTTAAAAAGTAACCACAAAAGAGATATATTTTTGGGATTTTCTATTTTATAATTGATTACAATTTATTGAGAAAAATTCATTTTTGTAATTCATTTATTAAGGAAAATAGTTTACTCCTTAAGAGGATCTTAACACTTTTCACACACTTGTTATGAATGGTGACATTCATAGAAATGAGAGCTATACATGCAACTCCTTTCTCATCTCTATAAAAGAGATGTCTCTTTCATTCTTTTACGCTTCTTCTACACATCACATTGATGTTATTGTAATGAGCCAATCTCTCTCTCTCTCTCTCTCTCTCTCTCTCTCTCTCTCTCTCTCTCTCTCTCTCTCTCCTATAGGCTTTGCCTTCATTTATAGTAGTACACAAGGTGTTTTCTTTGCTTTCCCCTTTCAAAATCTTTGTCTCCTCTTGTTGATTATTTGGTGCATGCTCATGGGTATAGACTTATCTCATAGTAATATATCTTCTCACTTTGTTCACTTGGATTCTTTCATAGATGTATTTTCATTTAGACATTTCTTACATGTTACCATAACTTATTAATCCTTGTTTTAAGCTTGTGTAAAAGTTGCCACATTGGAGACTTATTAGACTATTATTATTTTCTTTGATTATTGTTATTAAAAACTACATTATCAAACTTTTTCCCTCTCTTATTATTAATATGTCTCTGTTCATTTTTTAACATTAAGCAATCAAAGTGTGCATAGAGATAAGCTTTGATTATTAATCTCTTTTTTAAATCTAAGAAGAAGAAAAATTGTTTGAAGTCTTTTGGTTGGTAGGGCTTGAATTATTTTTCAACCATTCTAATTTCTCATATTTGATTTCCATAATCATTCTAAACCTCTTAAGGTATAAGACCCTTGGAATTTTTGGCTCCTATTTTATCTTTTATCTTTTATATTTTACAAGGAGATCATTGTCTTCTTCAGATGGTAAGCCGTATCCATCGTCCACCATTTTAGATTTTAAAAAAAAAAGTTTGTCACAAATTATTTATATTTGATAACAATAGTTCTATTTCCTATAAAAATTTGTTTGGTCAAATCCACCATTGTTCCTCTTTATCTTTCTTGATGTCTGATAATTAGTAAGAAGCATTACAGTTGCAGGGCTTAATTTGTTTTGGCTGCCATTTTTCATTTTCTTCTTATTGTAACGCCAACTATCATAATTAGATTCTTCAAATCATAATAACCCTCTTTATACTCCATTTAGAGAATGCTCTATTCTTTGACAATAAAATGATAAAAATTATTTTGCATATAATAGAAAGTGTTAATCTCATTTAGTATTTTTTGACTAAGTTTATTTATTTAAAAGAAGTTTTATTAAATATTAATTATTTTTTTTGATAAACCAATTTTAACATCATCTTTTGAATATCTATTAATCATAACTTTAGAATTCTGATCTATTATTAAGTTTTTATAATTTTATTGATTAAAATTTAAAAGGTGATTTTTTAAATTTAAATATTATTATTAAAATTTTCTTGCTTTGTTTATTACATTTTGTTAACTTTTATCATTTTATTTTTAAATTAAAATATTTCTTTATAAAAAGAGTAATTATAGAAAAAACAAAAAAAAAAAAGAAATTAACTCACTTAATTTCATAAATAACTCATGCGGAATAGGTATACATTGTGGTGAAACAAGGCATGTCCAAGATTAAAAATTAAACTAGTATAGCTATCTTAAATAAATGTATCTAAAGAAATCTACTACAAAATAGTTATAATTTAATTTACTACATCTAAAATTATTTATATTTCTTTTATCTTCATTTATTTAGTTTTTTACTAACTTAAGCTTTTTATTTAATTCCTTAAAAAATGGATGATTTATATCTCGAAATATTATAATTTAAATAAATATTTTATGTGGTATTTATTAAATTGTTTTAAAAAGTATATTCTATTTATAATAAGATTTAAACTTTTGACATGTAGATGATTGTCAAATTTAACCTGGAAGAATAAAAGTTAACATGCTCATACCATCCCACTCCCCACATTAACTAGTTAAAATTGGACCCACTTTTATTAGATTTCGTGGACCCATTAAAATAGCCATAAACACCAAGAACAAATGTGAACATCTTTGTAAAATCAATATAAAAATAAATCTGTGAACTGTTAAATCAACATGTAACATATTATTGGCCATGTGACTTGTCTATGTTTGGCTGGGCTTTATATGCTTATTATCAGCCTTGGTTTTTGTTTTAACAATTGAGTTTCAAGATCCCTGTAAAACCTATTTTTCTTATAAAAAACATGTAACATATTTGTGATTTTTTATCCATATATAATTTGTCAAATATAATATTCATGTAATAAATTTTTTTATAATTTTAAAATACTAAATCAATTGGGAAAGAACATGTTTTTAGAGAACGAAAGAGTAGTATCATTTATCAACAACCTGGAAATGTTTTTTCTTTTTTCACTTTTCTTGAATAGAATTTTTTTTGACTTTGCAATTTATTTTTTTGTTTTGCTCGAGTCCCTTGCATGAACAATGCAAATCTATTAGTTACTACCTATCTTTTTGTTTTTCACTTTAGTAACATTTTGATGTTGCTGTCGTACTATTGTTTATAATTTCTTTTTTTCTTTCCAAACATTTGGGTATTAGTGTCAATAATTTCATTTTCCTTTCTTAGTGGTTTCTTCTACTTTTTAAAATCAAAATCACATGCCTTAAGAACATTGCAACCCTTATTGCATTTCAGCAGTGCAATTTCTGGCACCGACATTGACTGGTGTGAGAGAAAATGTCATCTATATTGAGTGCAAACCCCCTGACTAAAACTATCTAGAATTAAAGCCCATTTCTTCTCTTGTTCTAAATGTCTTGATTTTCCTACATAAATTTTTAATAACAGTTTGCAGACTTCATAACAATCGTCCCCATCTTTTTTATTCCCCAGCTAAGTTCCTTCCCTTCTTCCTCTTTACCTAAGAGGTCGATCCCCAACAAAAGTCTAGTTCTCCACCTATTTTTCTACATCGCTCCCTCATTCCAAACCCTCTTAATCCAACCATCCCCACACCCAGTAAAAAATGACCTTTTTCCTTTGTCAAAAGCTAAATATTCTAGACTTGGCAACAACCCCAACCCAATCTTTTATGCCCTTTCAAACCCATTATAGGGCTCATCAATATTATCAGACATTTTCCACAGAGGCCAAATAGATAATAACTAATACAAAAACATTTTGAATTTGTAAATGCATCTGAATTTTCGTAACAAAGTTTTGTGTCACATTCAAATCCATCACATGGCACAGGAAATATGGGACAAATTACATGGCACAGGAAACATGTTAGGATCAACTTCCCATTTTTACTTAAGGCAGTCTCTTAGCATTTCCATTCAAGCTATTCAAAAAGACCCAAATGGTGAGCATGTTTTCCATGAGGCTCTTATGGTCCTTATAATGAATGTGTTAAAATCCAAGAAGATTGTGAAACCCAAGGATAGTTTGAAAGGGGTGGACTATGATACGAAAGGGAGTCTCCCAAAAAAGGGTTATGATTCAGATACCCAAGATGAAGCTAAGGGGGATATGGGGAGTTTGAAAAGGGCCTTGGTTGTAGTTCTAGAAAGAAGAAAAAGATGGTTGTTGATTGTGATTCTGATCGAGAAAGTGATTTTATGGAGGAATTGGTGAGAGATCACTATAAAAAGAGGAGTGGAGGTAAAGGAAAGGGTGTTAAGGGTTTTAAAGATGACCAAGCCTCTCCCCCTTCTGATGATGAGCCTCTAGATCACCAAATCAAAAGGAAAAGAAAATCTTTGAGGCAGCAAGAGGAGATGTTATAGACTATGAAGAATGGGGACTCAAAAAATGAGGATGATGGGGAATAGGGGCATCTTCTAGATTTGGATGATAATACTAATGGTGGGCTTGGGTCATCCAAATGTCTTTTTGGTAACCCTGGTACACTCATGAAGGAGATTGGCTTCCTAAAGCAACAAATGCAGATGCTTGGCAAGGAAGTGGAGCAAGTCAGTAAAATTGCCAGAGGTGAGCCTACATTTGGCCAACACATAGATAGGATTTTGGAGGTTATTGGAAATGTAGAAGAAGTTAAAAACCTTATGCATAAGATACCATAGCTCGAGGCCAAAAAGAGGGTGCTGGATAGAGCAATTAGTGTTAATTAGGGGAAGGTGTTTAAGATGGAAGCTAAGCTAGGTAATCTGGAAAAGTTGTCCAAACATATGGTTGAGAATGTGGGTAACCTCTTGAAGCTACTTGAGCATGAAAAAGGGAAAGATTCCCCTCCACTGGTAGAGAATTAGGTTCCCAACAAATGCACCCGAGCTCATTCTAAGAAGAATGAGGAAGTGAGTAAAATGGACAAGGTGAAGGCCGTTGCTGAAAATATGCATATTCTAGTGGATCAGGCTATTGACCTAATAAAGACTTCTTAGTTGGTCAGTTGCTGTTTTTTTTTCTATTCTTTTGCTATCTTTTCCAGCTTTTTCTTGGGTGACCTCATGGCTGTTCTTTTTGGAGTTTTGTCTCATGTTGTCCTATGTTGCTTTTCTATGCTGTTTACTTCTCTCATATCTTTCTAGACTTTTGGTTTTATGTAAAAGGTTTCGGGTCCTTTAAAACCTATTTTTACTTAATCAAAACATTGGACAAATTATATAATCTCTACATTTGTAACATTAATTTATTTTCTTTTTGAACCCTTTATTCAAGAGTACAAGATCACCATTAGCATAGCGTTTACAAAATCATTTCTTATTTAGGTCACGCTTTAGACCCGAAAGAAAGTGGGTGAAAATGATTTTTGTAGGTAGTAACTTGTAAGAAAATTATAGTTTACGTATTAGTCAAAGATGATGCCTATGTTAGTTACTTCGCTCTCCACACATAATCTGAAGCATTTATTTTACTCAAAGCACTGCAAGAAATTACACAAGATGTTCCTTATCTATTCTATCTTATTATTTGAATTTGTAGCATCTTTAGTTCACTATCCTTAGAATAACTTAGATACTATGCTAGTCTCCACAGTCATATTCATTTTAGCCATAGCTCTCTCCTCTGCCATGTAGCATTCATAGGCTTCTATATTTTATTGCTATATTTTACTTGAATTTAAAAAATAAAATGGAAAAGTACTATTATTAATTTTAGACATTAGTTAAATTGCATGAGGCAAGGCAGGTAAGGGAACCCATTGAAAGTTCCTAATGTGCACAAATACTTAATATTCAGAAGCTTATCTGTCATAACATATTGATCAGGAGCAACATAACCATGTGTGCCCATAATGGGTTTCATCCCCCTAAGGTCTATCTTTTTAGATAGTTTAGCTATATAATCCTGCACAAAATAGAGACAATAACAAGGGAATTCAATCCATGCTAAAATAAACCAAGTCTAGACACTACAAAGAGATTAAAAAACTACACTTGAAGCATTAAACTCACGATATGTGACTAATTGAAACATATAAATCAAGAAGCATATTTCACAAAAGTAAAATAACACTCCACCATTTCTAGTGAGAACACTGATCGAGTCTAATAAAATTTTGGATGTCGACGCAATCAATTGGGTATAAAACCCTAAATGAAGTAATCTGTAATCTAAAGAGTAATGCCTATGTAACTAAAATTATCCACAATATTGACAAAAACAAATGGTAAGAAGGGCCATACTATATAAGTTGAAGCTTAACTATACATCTATTGGTGTAGCATCATGACCTACTCATTTAACATTAAATTATATACTATATAATTTATACAAATAACATATAATGCAATCTATTCCTTGCACTCTACATGTCTGAGAAAAAATCATGCAGAGACAAAATGCCCCTAAAATATGAGTGCCTAACATTTCCTGAAAATTCCCCTTTCTCTAGCAACTTTCCAATACAATTTGGGTGTGTTCAAATTAATGTCTCTGATATCATCTACATAGTTTTAGCACAATTTTTTTGTATTTCTATATATATATATATATATATATATATATATATATATATATATATATATAAAGGAGAACAAGGAGATGGCTATAAGCTAAGGCCTGTATATATATATATATATATATATATATACAGGCCTTAGCTTATAGCCATCTCCCTGTTCTCCTAAACACTCCCTTCAATTCCAACTCTTGTTTGTGTTTCAGTCTCTCAACATCTTTAACAATTTTTCAAACAAGTAGAATATAAATAAATCTAATTGACTATTAGGGGATTTGGTTGCATGACAATATAACTATACTTCGTGAAAATGTTCTGAACAATTTTTTTTGCTTTTGCATCTTTGTAAATGTGGCAAAAATTGGAAGCCCAGATTGGCATTTGGACTATTTCATAATATGCCTCAATCAAACATGGTCATTGCAGGATGTGCATAAAATAATTTCTCAAAAAGATTCAAAAAGCAATAGAAAGAATGCAATTGACTAGTGCAAAGCCACTCCAAACTTCTCTTGGGCTCTCCCATGCATGTAATAAAAAGCTTACTGAGCACTAGACATCTCTTATTTCAGTAGAAAAGGGATAAGAAACTAAAAATCACACCTATTATTTTACCTTGGATATGATTACATTAGAGCTCAGATTCATATATAATCATAAAACCATCTTCAATTTTCACTAAAATGCCATTTCTACCAGGGAGGACATCTCTTCCATTACTATAGCCACAAGTACATTAGTTGTAGAGAAAAACATCCACACATATTCAAGTAAGACATATTAAAGAATGACATATGACATGATGTATTATTCAACGCATAGCATGCATGCCATATGTAGAATACCATTTTGAAAGCATGCTAGCACTAGGGAACAATAGTCATTAATAATTAATTGAATAATTTTATTTTTAATCTAATTAACTTTGATTTGGGGTAAATGGTGAGTTCACAAATTGCAATTCTAGCTATATTAACCATGTCTTTTGGTGTAAATGGTTATTCTTTGCCCTAGAATCAAATTGGTTATTGGGTAGTCAAAATTGTGATCGGTGTGCTCGAGGCCATTTCATTAATAGGAATTCTTTTGGTAGAGTTGCAATGCAAAAGTGCTAGTGTGGGCCAGTTGACCTTAAACTATTTGTATTGTTTACACACTTTTGTATGCACCTTAAAATGGCTACCTAGACTATGGGCCCCCATTATTTAATTTATCAATTTATCAAATTTTCTGAATCAATGGTTTGCAATATTTTATTAAATCAATTTAAATCAATTTCCTTGATCAAATTTGATTATTTATTTTTCTAAGGTTGATCATTTTATCCTAAGTCTTGTTTAATTAAAGAAAAACCACCCTTTTAATTAAATAAAATAAATGCTCATTTAATTAAGTTAAAAACTATCTTTTAATTAAATTCATCCACATTTAATTAATCAAGCAAAAAACCTCTTTTTTAATTTAATTAAATATTTCTTTTTTTATTTTAAAGAAATTGCTCCCTTTTAATTAAATAAAATCTCATGTCAAAAAGGAAATGAAACAAATAAAAATTAAATAAATTCTTTTTTCCTTCCCTCATTTAATTTCCTCCTCTTTTCTCATTGGTGGAATTTTCTCTCACATGGATCAAACTCTATTATCCCATACTGGTTACTTCTAAATTTTTCTTTATAAGGGAGAGCCCTCTCCTCATTTTTGGACATCCATTATTATGCTATTTTTATGCTACAAGTTCGGAGAGTGATTTTTGAAAGAGTTTGAATACTAAAACTTTTTGTGGAGAACTTCTATCTTCTTGTCTTCTTCTCTCATACATCCATGGCTTCCATCATGAGGTTTCATCCTTGCATTTGCATATTAGCTTAGATCCATATTTGTTTTAATAGATTAGTATTGCATTGTTATTACATTTTCTTTCTTGCATTATTTTGCATTGTTATCATATAGATTAGTTTTTATCTCCACTTGCATGCATTTTGGATCCTTGAATCTCTATTTTCATGGTGTACTTGCATGGGCACAAACTAGGTTAAACCAAGGGCCTCCATTACAAACCCTTGCATTCCATGAATAGAGAGCTACGAGTTGTCATTTGAGACCTCAATTCTTGAGAAATGTTGGACATAATGACTTATAGAAGTGTGCTTACATTTTAGGCATGTATTTTTGGTGCCCACCATGGGGCAACCCACCTTTACTTGCTGGTTTTAGATATTTTTGGAGTTAACCCCCTTGTGCAAATTTGTTTGGAGACAAAAAACCCTAGATCTAAAAGATTTGAACATATCTCGAAAATGTCTAGATATTTTGATCTAAATTTTTTTTTACAAGGTGGTGACATATCAAACAAGCTTTAGTACAATTTTTAGATTTTTTTGAGTTATTTTTGATTCTTTACAATTTTCTCTTTATTTTTAATGAAAAGTCATTTTAAGGAGAAAATTAGCAAATTTTTTAGAAAATTCTACATTTTTGGAAAGCTTTCTAAATTCTAAACATATTTTATTCTTTGCATTTTAATTTTAGAGATCATATTAGAGTTCAATAATTTGATTTGCAAAAATTGGTTTGTTTTGACAAAATGGCTCCCTAGGGCACAAATGAAAAGATATTTTCAAAATTATGATATTTTTGGAAAGCTCTCTAATTTTTTTATAGGGATCACTTTTCTGCATTTAAGATTTTGGATCTGAATTCATATCATATAGGTCCAATCTTGATGACTGGGTAAAAAATTCAATAAAAAAAGGGCATTTAATGAATAGCTTACATTTAATTTTTACAATGAATCAATGCATGATGTGAGCTTTCATTTGGGTTATTTTCTAATTCTATCACTTTTAAAACTTATATTTTCAAATCTAACCCTAGTTTTACATAAGTTAGGTATACATTGCATATCTTGTGTTTGCTTGTTTTTCTTGTTACTTTGTTCATTGTGAGTGAGCATTTAAGCATAAATGAAAGGTATAACAGAGAAAAGATGCATTACAAGGATTACAAGGTTTTTTTAAGATCTCTATAATATTTGGATTTGGAAGTAAAATTAACCCTCTCATGTGTTTGGCTTGAGTTCTTTTACATGCTTTCATAGATTCACACTTCATTTGGTTCTCTAAAATTAGATCTAGATTTTCTTTCACGTATCTATGTTTCACATAGTAATTAGGCCCTATGAACACTATTTGGGAGATCTTGAGAGACTGAGCTTCATTTTCTTGCTTTACATGTGAAGCTCCTCTTGACAATGGATCCCCTTATAGGTAGGGAAGGATATTTGTTATTATCTCACTATTCCACTTGGATTTGTCCTCAACATCGACTAGTCCTTTCTCTTTTGAGATTGGTGATGTTTGTTGTTGGATTTTTCAAATGGTTGGTGAGGTGATTTCAAATTAGCATGTCAAAGAATCTTGTTTGTTATGTTTGGGTAAGGTGAAGAGGCTATATGAGTATGCTCTGTTCCCTTTAGAGCACATTAGAAACTTGAAACCCTTGAATCCAAACCAAGTTCCCATGTGGTACAAATTTGTGAGTCTTCCTTGATTAGAGAGGGTTAAATTTTAATGGACATTCTATTTATTGGGTCAACCACGTGGACAAAACCTCAAGCGGTAATAGCCATTTTTGACATGGTAGTAGCACTTGCTGTATAAATGTCCTTGTGGGGGAAATTCTCATGGGTGTAGTCTTTTGTTAGGCTGTCAGATATCTTCAGTATCTGCAATTGATTAAATTCTCAAAATATATCAAAATTTTGGCGCACTGGGATTGGATTTCACCCACTCCAGATTGCAAAAGCTGCAGAGTTGAACATTACTAAGAACCATATTGCTGCCAAATTTTATTTTCTAAGACTATGTGCATGATTGAAAAATATTTTGAGAACATACACAGTAGTGGTTCTAGGGATTAGATTGATACTACGAAACTATTCTTGTTAATATGCAAGGTTGCTTTGTTCCTTGCTCATTATTTGAAGATGTTTGCTTGAAATCCTTGATTGTTGTCTTGCGTGCCTAGTTCATGATTAAAAATCTATTGATACACCTAGTTGGACATTTAAAACAAACAAAATCTAAGTTCTTGAGTCGAGACTTTATAATCAAACTACTTTGTTGTCCTATTATTTCCAATCTCCCTAAGTTGATCTAGTTTAGATTAGGCTACTTACCCCATTTTTAGAAGCTTGTTTTCACCTTAGATTATTGTGCTTTGACCTCTTGAATTAGTAATCATTGATTTTACAAGAGACCTTGTTTGGAGTTGGTGAGTTAGAGATTGTCCTTGTTGAGAAAGATATACCTTGGATTCTTTGATATTATGCATGGAGAGTCTTAATAATCTCTTATCCATCCGATTTCATCAAAATTCAATTTTGAAATTTGGATAAATCATCCTCTTGGTCCATATGTGCTAGGTTATTCACCCAAAGTTGTGGACACCTCTGTGGCAATGTTGGTTTATGCTTATTGCAATATTTAATCTTATCATTTTTTTTTGGATAAGTGAGTTCTTTTTCTATCCTAGTTTGGTACCAACATTTCTTAGGGTTATCCTCTCAACTAGTAACTTTTCTTTCATGTTGGTTACAAGTGCTATTATATGTTGCTCAACATTCAAATGAACTCAAATGGTATCAAATTTCTCAAAATGACTCTTGGTCTTCTTTCTTCTTCATCTTCCATGTCTTTTTAGTCTCCTATTTCTATTCTTCCTCTTCTTCACATCTTCTTGATTATTTTCCTCCTATTATCATATAGTCTACCTTCTTCTATTCATCCTTTCTCTTCTTCCATGCTTGATTCTTCTTCTTCTAGAACCATAGATCTTGAATATCTTCTTAGGTACCATTGTTTGAGCATAGATGAACTTGACATTCTTATTGAATTTGAAAAGTGTTGTTACTCCAATGGATATATGGATGCCAGCCTTGCGAAAAAATTATGGAAAAGGGAAGAAATCAGATGTTCTTGCTAGGATCATATGCAATATCATATCACAATATCCCTCTTCCAAATATTTCTTATCTTCCAAGTCTTATCATGATTCTTCTAAACATCGTTCAAATTCTTCATCTTCTAAGTCTTATCATGATTCTTCTAAATATTGTTTAGATTCCTCATCTTCTAAGTCTTATCATGTTTCTTCTAAATATCATTTAGATTCTTCATCTTCTAAATCTTATCATAATTCTTCTAAATATCATTCAAATTCTTCATCTTCCAAGTCTTATCATAATTCTTCTAAATATCATTCACATTCTTCATATTCAAAGTCTTATCATGACTCTTCTAAATATCATTCATGTAGGTCTTCACCTACCTCTTCTTCATTATATCATTCTTCTTCTACTTCTACCAAAAGTCTTATTCCTCTTATTGAGACATACCATAATAAACAACATGAAAAGCCTTGTGATATGCCTATCTATAATGCCTATAGTGACAATGATTATGATGAAAATGACTATTATATTTCTATGAGTCCTAAAAGTCCTTCTAGTCCTATACTTGTGCTTAAAGGGAATGAGTCATAGATAGATATTGATGGTAAACCATATGACTTGAATCTTGAAAACAACTTCGATAAATTTTGTGAACAATACCTAAATGATAAATATGAATTTTTTGAGGAAGAGAAATCATTTTTTTGCACTAAAATACAACATCAATGGCATCAGAGTTCCTCTTCTAATAACCCTCATGCTGAAAATAAAGATTACACTCTTGAGCAAGATCATGTTAATGTTGAACCTTTGTCTTCTGATTCTCCCCTTCCATCTTCTACTTCCTCCACTATCCATACATCCCCTAAAGATTCCAAGTCTCTCAAATCTTATACCAATCCTTCATCCAACAAAGATCCTAATACTTTTCATGTAGTTCCCTATAGTTATCCTTAAAGGCTACCTCTTAAAGAAACTCAAGCTAACCTTCACTTGGCTACAAATACTTTTGATAATGCTAAACCTAAAGAGCCTAAGCCTTCATGCACTATAATGCCTACTTCAGCTAGTCCTTAATCATCTATTCCAAAGTCTTCCATACAATTCCAACATGCTTTCTTCTCCTTAAGAGTGGCTCCATGTCGAGAGGACTGTAAAAATGATAAAGAAAAGAATATAAAGAAAGATCAAGATCAATAACCCTCGATGTCATCCAATTATTTTCATGATGTGTCTGATCCATTTCATGGTCTTTTTGATCCTTTGTACCCTTCCTCATTCATTCCACGATGTCTTAAGTCTTGTCCTAAGAAAGATCAAGCTACTACTTACACCGTTGAGCTTATTGACAATCAAAATGACCTTAATATAGTTGTGCCTTCCAAATATGATACTTCCATTAAGGTTATTAAAAATGTTGTTACTTCTAATGTCGAGCCTATTAAAAATCAAGAGAAAAACTCTACACTTATGCTATCGAAAGATCCTTGTCAAGATCAAAGTCTTCCATCTTCTTGTTCTACCACTCCATGTTCCCTTCCACTTTCTACTCTTCCTAAGTCTTCTCAAGATTCAAATACTCCTATAAAATAAGTTTCTCCTATTCAAGATGTTCATGATCCTATTGAAAATCCAAATGCTCACTCTAAAGATGCTGATGTCCTTGATTGTCATATAGATATTGATGAACTTATTGATTACCCTTTTGCATCTTCCACATCCATCCTTGGACCTCCCACACCAATACTAAATGCTTCATATCTTCCTTCGATCTTGGGTCCTTATGTCCCTTCACTTTCCCCTTCCAAATCTCTTAATTCATCATCCGTCTTGGGTCCTTATGTCCCTCCCTCTCTTATCTTTCCTCAAGATCAACATAGATGCAAATCCTTGAATCCTTTTCATCCACCCACTTACCTAAACAAATCATATCATTCTTCTTCTTCCATAAGTCTCAAGTCTTTTGGAAGTAACTTGAATGTTCAATACAAGAAAAAGAAGCAATTCAAGAATCCATATAAAAAGGAAGACCACCATGTCTCCTCTAATCAACATGGGGGCATAAAGTCGAAAGAGATATCTAAGAAAAAAATTATAAGACAAGTATGGGTTCCAAAATCCATCATTGAAGATATTATCTCTAAATCATCAAAAAATGAAAAGAGGTCTACGACTATATGGATTCCAAAGTCTCTCTTGAGAGAGTCTAATGTTGAACAACAATTGAAATTGATATTCAAGCTTCGAAAGAATACCACTTCACCTTCTTCCAAAAGCATTCTTCCATTCCATGTGCCTAAACCACAACCTCTTCTATCCACTCACCATATTCCTTCATTCAAATTTTCTTCATCCTCTCATCACCCTTCAAGGTGTGTGTTGACATTGATCTTACCTTCATTTCCATCTTCCAATCTCACTTGCTTTGCATAAGCCATATCATCAATTTTTGGCTTCCATTTTCCTTTCCCTATCAACATCTTTGAGCATATGATTTCAACTCCTTTGAATGCCATGGTTTAAAATTTCAAGGAGCATTATCTAAAAAGCTTGACTTCTTCCAAAAAAATAAAAAAAAATTCAAAAAAAAAATTTTAAAAAATGAAAAACTTGAAAATGTGCCTTGGTGAAAACCAAGTAATCAGGCACCTTGGTAGCAAAATTGAAGAGAAATAAATTTGTCCTATGGTGAAAACCACTCCCTTGTTGTGCCTTGGATAAGTACCATGATGAAAACCTGACAATCAGGCATCATGTGGAGTTCTTCTACATCTTTCATCCATTTTGTGTTCTCTCTTTGATCTTGACAATGTTGACCTATACAAAAACATTTGGCTATCTTATGAGCTATCTTATGATAATCTTATTTTCATTCCTTTCATGTTTAACCTTCATATCAATTTTCCTCCATTCATTCTAGTCTTTCACCATTTACCCCTTTGGTCTTGATCTAATAAAAAAGAGTAAAATACGATGCTATGAAACCTCTTGACATGTCTACTCCTTTGGATTGCATCTTTCCCACTTTTACATTATGCTTTCATGAATTATCTTATGCTGGCCTTTCATTTCTTGTTCAAATGTGGTTTACATGATAATTTTTCCCTAACTTGGGTACTATTGAGGAGTTTTCCATTGAGGATTTTTTCCATTTATTCTCCTTCATTCTCTTCTCTTTCATTTCTTCCACCAACTTGCTAATCACTCTTGTCCTCCACCTTGCTAGACATTAGGACTGCACGATATTCTCTTGTTTGAGAGTTTGGTCCTTGTTTTTATTTGGTGGCATTGTATATTATTTGTATATATTTATTGATCCTAAAAAAATACCAAAAAAATGATATATTTCAAAAATACAAAAAAATGATATATTGTGAAAATTCTAAAAATAAAAAAATGTCTTGAAAAAATGATCATCTTAGCAATATGCTCAAAAAAATCAAAACATTCAAAAATTCAAAACAAAGAAGAAGAAAAAGTGCCTTGGTAAAAACTTGGAGATAGGTGCCTTGGTAGCAAAAATACAATAAATAAATAAATAAATTTATAAGAAGTCCTAAAATATTTAAAAAAATCCAAGTGGTGAAAACTTGGAAATGCGTGCTACTTGAGGCCTTTGCACCCCTATTTCTTAGCGTACATCCTCAACACTTAGCCTTTCTCCATCATGCCTTGTCCTTGTTACCTTGGTTTGCAAGTGGTCTTTGTCTAGGGGGCATAACTATGTTAGCTTTGGTCTCTTGGTTGCATTAGTCTTTAGGACACCTTGCAACTGGTGTTTTTCAACACCATCCCAATTATATTTTTCAATACGACCGCTAACATCGAGTGTTTTTCAACACTAATTAGTTTGGTCTTACCTAGTTTTTTCATGTGGTCTTACCTACTTGCAAGCATTTGGTCCTTATCCTCGAAACTTAGTATCAGTTAACACACTTAATTTTTTTAACACAAATACTTAATGCTTGACTTATTTCATGACCTTTAACACACTTAATTTTTTTAACACAAATACTTAATGCTTGACTTATGTCATGACCTTTTCTTTGTGTGCTAACTATTTTTTGTTTTTGCTGAGTGTCCTTTTCTGATAAGTCTCTTTGGGATGCATAGATAGAGGACTCGGGGCATGGAGCATATTTTTATTTATTTTCTGCTTATGGGTGTGATCTTGAAACTCTAGAGTGTCTCTTGTATGTCCTTGACTATTTTTGCACAACCATTCTTCTAGTCATCCTAGCATCTATGCCTCAATGTGAGCATAGTTTTTCTACATTAAATTGGGTAACCTAACATCGTAGTCATCTTGACCTTTATGTATTTGATGCTTATGTTAGAATCTTTCTACGTTCCAATCAGATATAAATCACATTCATATTTTCATAGTTGCACTTGTGACTAGTGATGATTGTGTGATTTTTTGATGTCTGTTAATAATGGCCCAGTGATGAGAATAAGTTCCTTTACATTCTCTAATGAATGATGAACACAAAATCCTATGTTATAGTTGTTCTTTTGCAAGATTACATTTTCATGTAGCATACATTATTAGACTTCATGTTAGTTTGCATTTTTAGGTTGCATTATGAGTTTGAGAGGGTTTTCCCTTCATCTTTCTTGTGGACTTTTAGTCAACTGTGGTCATGTTTTGATCTTCATTTCCTTATCTTCTTTTGTGATCTCAATCAAAATTTCTATCCTAATAGTTGATTAATTTTGGGGCATTTTCTTTTTTTCTTTTTGTTTCTTTCCATATCTTCCAAACTTCTATCTTTTATTTGCTTTTACCTCACTTCTTTTCTTCTAATTCAACTTTGGGGCATAATTTTTCATGCTTGATGGTCTACCTTGGTTCTTTGATTCTTATATCTTTTATCTTACATCAAGAACTTTATCTTTTGTTCGATTTGATCAAATTTATCAATTTGTTGTTTCTCCTCTATCTCATTTCAATTTCAATCATGAGGGGGCAATACCTATCAACTTCAATCCTTGATTTAGTTTTATCAATTTTATACTTGACTTTTTTAATTCAAAATTTATTTGTATTCTTTGTCCTAATGTGTTCCCAAATCGACCACATATCAGGGTTGTTTTGTGATCTCGAATCAATCTCACACTTTAATTTCTTTCTTTGACTACATGTGTTCCCAAATTGATCACACATTAGTCAAAGAGGGGCAAATGTATGCACCCTAAAATCATTGCGTAGACTATGGGCCCCCATTATTTAATTTATTGATTTATCAAATTTCCTAAATCAATAGTTTGCAATATTTTATTAAATCAATTTAAATTAATTTCCTTGATCAAATTCAATTATTTATTTTTCTAAGGTTGATCAATTTATCCCAAGTCTTGTTTAATTAAAAAAAAAATCCCTTTTAATTAAATAAAATAAGTTCCCATTTAATTAAACGAAAACCTCTATTTTAATTAAATTCATCTACATTTAATTAATTAAGAGAAAAACCCCTCTTTTAATTAAATTAAATATTTCTTATTTAATTAAATGATCTTGCTCCCTTTTAATTAGATAAAATATCATGTGAAAAAGGAAATGAAACTAATAAAAATTAAATAAATTCTTTTACCCTTCCCTCATTTAATTTTTCTCCTCTTTTCTCATTGGTGGAATTTTGTCTCACATGGATCAAACTCTATTATCCCATATTGGTTGTGAGAAGCTTCCCACTTCCACATTTTTCTTTATAAGGGAGAACCCTCTCCTCATTTTTGGACATACATTATTATGCTATTGTTATGCAACAAGTTTGGAGAGCAATTTTTGGAGTTTGAATAGTAAAACTTTTTGTGGAGAACTTCTATCTCTTTGTCTTCTCTCATGCATCCATGGCTTCCATCATGAGGTTTCATCCTTGCATTTGCATATTATCTTAGATCCATTTTTTTTTTCATAGATTAGTATTGCATTGTTATTACATTTTCTTTCTTGCATTATTTTGCATTTTTATCATATAGATTAGTTTTCATCTCCATTTGCATGCATTTTGGATACTTGAATCTCTTGTTTCATGGTGTATTTGCATTGGCACAAACTAGGTCAAAATGAAGGCCTCCATTACAAACCCTAGAACTCCATTAATAGAGAGCTATGAGTCGGCATTTGATACTTCAATTCTTGAGCAATCTTGGATATAATGACTCATAGAAGTGTGCTTACATTTCAGGCATACAACTTTCATATTACGCCTTATTACTGTTCTATTTATGTTAATGCATTTTCTAATGATCCGTAAACAAGGTATTTTAGGTCCTTTATAAAAAGAAAATATACATTTTGAATCAGTATTGAAAACCTATTATTTTTCTAATAGATCATTGCCGCAAAAAACATGTTTCTTAGATTTCTCCTTTCAATTATTAAGTATTATTAAGTATATTTAATACAAAGAATTGAAGTAGATACTGATCTCAAATGGAGAAAATGGATTATGGGAGTGTGTGACTTGAACTATTAGTTAGGCTATGTAGATCAATTTATAAGATTTTCCATATAAAGATTCAGATCAAAATGTGTCTCTATCTCAATTTTCTTTCCAAAAATAAGAGGTTTAGAACTTGGGCAAAAGGAAAACACTTTGTTGTGTTATAAGAGAATTATTTCTATGATTGAATCTGAACTAGGCTCTATGAGATCAAATAATAGTAATAACATTTCAAAACTAAAACTTATTACTTAAATTTATCCTTTCCTTTTCATAGCATGAAAATACATGCATTTCTCTTACGTTTCAATACGATAAATTATTGGATTAAAGGAAGGGATTTAAAGAAGGAAAAAGGCCAAATTAGTAACAAGTCAATACCTTGTATGCAAAATACATTGTGAGGGTCTAGATAAAAAAAGATTACAAGGAATAAGATGATCCAAAAGGCATATTGATCATGATCAAATTTGTGAGCTTACTTGGATATTGAGCATACAAAAAAAGAAAATTATGAATTTTTCATTAATCTTCTTAGTTATATTGATTCTAATGATACATCGTTCGTCATTTTTATTTCAACTATTGCTCAAGATGGATGATCAAAATTGGTATATTTGGTTCTTTCGGGGGATAGATTCATTGATAAAAATCTACTTATCCAAATAACAAAGAAACCTAACTTGAATGATCATGTATTAAGGGCCTAATTAGCTAAAGGCATGGGACATAATTATTATGGAGAGCCCACTTTGGCTGAATGATCTCTTATATATTTTTCTAGTAGTTATTTTTGGTACTATTGCATGTACCATAGGTTTAGCAGTTCTAGAACTATCAATGATTGGTGAACCAAAAAATCCATTTGCAACTCCTTTGGAAATATTACTTGAATGGTATTTTTTCCCTGTATTTCAAATACTTTGTACAATACCTAATAAATTATTAGGTCTCCTTTTAATGGCTTCAGTACCTATAGGACTATTGACAATTCCTTTCTTCATGAATGTGAATCAATTCCAAAATCCATTTCATTGTCCAGTAGCTACAACAATATTCTTAATCGTTACTGCATTAACTCTTTGGTTAGGTATTGGAGCAATGTTAGCTATTGATGAACCTTTAACTCTAGGTCTTTTCCAATTTGATATAAATTAGAATATCTTAATATAGGGGAGGAGGGAATTTTTTTAATATATATCTAGGGAGTACTTGCTTTAAGATAAATGATCTCTCCCTAGATATATGCTTTTTAAAAATGCTTTCAGTTCTAATATTATTACCACTATTATTTTATTATAATTATAAAATGGTCAAAAATTATTTTCATATTTACTTTCTAGAAGAACATAGAAAAAGGGGTCATGAATAGGGAGAAAAGATAGAACTATTATAAGTCTAAGCTAGATTCCCCAGTGAATCAATTCCAATATTTCTTTGACAGATTGTTCCCCAAGGTGTTTTATTTTCATTAAATCTTCTCCATTATAATTAAAAAGGTTTGAAACTATATTTATGTTTACCTTTTTGAGACAATTATATATCCTAGTAGAGAAGTTTAATTGGTCAATATTCATTTGATTGAAAACTATTCTCTTCATATTAGTTGATGTATGCTAAATAGATAAGGAAGGAGTAATATTGTCACTTAGACAGTTTTTTCCATCATTGTTCTCTTCCTTTGCATTTAGAAAGGGAAGGAAAAGGTCAATTAAATTATGAGAAGCTTCATCAAGTGCTTCTTTAGGAGCTAATCCTCCATTCATCCATATTTCAAGAAATAGAATCTCTTGTGTCTCATTTTTGCTCTAGTAGTAGTGAATATTGTAATTTACATTTTGAAAAGGGACAAAGACAACATCTATAGGAAAAAATCCATCCTTATAATTGGAAATATTTTGATTTTGAATAATATATCTGCGACCTTTTTCAAGTTGTAATGATATATCTAAGGTAATTGATTTGTTTATGTTAGCTATATGTTGTGTAGTATCAATTGTTCTCACAAAAAGTGGTAGTATGATATCTTCAGTAGTTACTTTTTTTTTGTCTAAAAACATGGATAGATCCTTCTCAAATTTTGTGCACATTAATTTGAAGTACAATTTCTTTTAGATTCATCAAAATTTCATGTATTGATTCCTCAATACCTATTATCACAGAATATTCATTTGATATATTCTTAAATTTAGGATGTGTAATACATGTTCCTTCTACTTCTTTGAGTAGAACTCTTCTTATTGCACTACCTATTGTATTAGCTTGACCTTTGTGAACTTGAGATAAAGTGAAATTACCATAATTAAAATGCTTACTCTATGTTTTGGATTCAACGCACTTCGATTCTGGTATCTTTATTGAGACTGATATTTCATTCTGATTCATAATATTATTTTAATAAATGATTTAATGATTTCTTTCTCTTTCAATTTATTCAATTTTTACACATGTCTCCTTTTGGGAGCTCTACATCTGTTATGTGGAACAAAAGTTACCTCATAAATATTTTTTATTTTTATACCACTTTGATAAATAGCTTGTAGTGTTAATTCTTTCCCTGGACCATTGCCACATAGCATAACTTCTACTTCTTTCAAAAGACCTTGATTTACTAAGGTATGAACAACATTTTCTCTTGCAATCTGAGTAGCAAATGACGAATGCCTTTTTGTACCTTTGAATCCAAGGACTAGTTGAAAAGGAAAAAAAAAGTCCTTCCCAATTAGGAAGATCTTTTTTTCCTTTTTATAAGTAAAAGTAAGAAAAAGGATTAGAAAAATAGGAAATTATTTTCCCCCTTTATTGGGAACTTTGGGGGGTTCTTGGAAGAAAATAGAAAAAAAAATGATCCCTAAGGTCGATACTAAAAGGAATGTATAAACCAATACTTCCATAAATTTGATAGTAGTTTGTAATTAATAGAGATAGTTTTCATACTAATTACAACATTTTGGAAAAGGTGAAATCAAAAGGAAAATATTTTCCTAAGATGCAAATTCTCAATATTGCATTAACAAGCAGAGCAATACCATATTATACCACTTGTCTTTTAGTAGTTGCATCTCCTAATTTTTGGAATGCCCCAAATTCTGCTTGAGCATCCAAATCTAAATCAATACTGGCAAAAACATCTCTGAATAGAGTTCTAGCACCATGTAAAATATGTCCAAAAAAGAAAATAAGGGAAAATACTGCCCAAAAGTAAACCAACCCCTTGGACTACTCTGAAAAACACCATCAAATTTTAAAGTAGCACGATCTAATTCAAAAATTCACCTAATTGTACATGTCTAGCATATTTTTTGACTATAGCAGGATCACCAAAAATAACTCCATCAAGTTCACCATCATAGAATTCAATAGTTACACCTACTTGTTCAACACTATATTTGGATTCTACTCTCTTAAAAGGGACATCGGCTTTCACAATTCCTTCTTCATCTACTAGAATGACTAGAAATGTTTCGAAAAAGGTAGACATACGACGTACAAAAAGCTCATGTCCCTTTTTATCTTTGAAAATAGGGTGTCCTAACCAACCAAAAATAAATCCATCTTCATTTTCCATTGAACTTTCCCTAAATAACCCCCTTTTAGCTGGATTATTCCCAATGTAATCATAAAAAGCATGTTTTTGACCAAGCTTCTGATAGACTTAGATTTTCAGCCAGACCAGCACAAACCTATTGATCTATTTGATGTTTGGAGTAACCCTAATCCCACTAGTAATGAGTAGGAACAAATAATTCAATCGAAGTGGTTGTGGAACCATACCACATTGTTCCAGCCACAATGAAAGCTGCAAAAAACACAAGAGCAATACTACTAGAGAGGATAGTTTCAATGTTCGCCATACATAATCTTTTGTATAAATGTTGGGGAGGATGAAAATTGAGATGGAATAGACTTGCTAATACACCCAATATACCTGCTACAATATGATGAGAAACTATTCCTCTTGGAACAAAAGGATCAAAACCTTTAACACCCCATGCCAGATTTATAGGTTGTATTTTCCCAATTAGTATATAAGGATGAAACACCCATATTCCAGGGCCATAAAAATGTGTTACATGAAATGCTTTGAATTTGAAACAAGCTACTCCTAAGAGGAATAAATGACTTCCAAAAATTTGAGGCAAATCTAAAGAAGGTTTTCCTGTACGAGAATCAAAAAATACATCTAGATCCCAATATACCTAATGCCAGATCATTGCTAAAAAGCACAAGCCAAAAAACACAATATGTGCCCCAGCCACACCTTCATAACTCCAAATACCTAGATTAGATATAGTTTCTCTAGTTATACTCCATCCACCCTATGAATCCTTTATTCCTAAATTGAGAAGAAAAGTGAGAGCATGGTGCAAACTGAACTATGCTATGGATTGAGATTTTTGGCAGTGTAGACGATAGGTTTATTGAGAGTGATATTTTGGGAACTTTCATGGGATACAATGGAACCAATTTATTTTAATCTCACCTCTATATATTTCATGGTGGGTTATGAATTCTTCCTCAAAACTTTTAAAGAGCCATCATTTGATAATCTGTAAGAGATTGAGTGGAAATCAATCCAAGGAATGTGATGAAACATAAGAAATTAAACTTGCAGCACCAATTTTATTAGCTGACACTAGATTAATATTAGAGGTACCCTTAAGTACTGAAATAATGAATTTGGGATGGAGTAAATGAAATCTTTAGAGAAAATATCTCTAAATATCATCATGCCTACAAATTAAAAGAGGATAATTTGAATTAGTAAGGTATATATATATCAATTACAAACATGCCACAAGCCTATGGAAAATAGAATCTTATCATCCTCATCTTTGGAAGCTTCCCTGAAAGTTCATTCCTCCATGGTTACCATAAATTTCACTAACATTGCCCTGTAGATTATAGATTACAGAGGTAATTGTGAAAATTAATACTATTGCAGTCATTGATTATTAATCTCCTATCATAAATGACTATTAAACTGCTAGAAATAAATTCCCAACTAATATCAAAAAATAATACAACTACAACTTCACCAATAAAAATATGGAAAGAAATTCACAACACAATGAACAGAATATTTTTAGACAAATTGTCCCTATAAAAACCCCTAAGGGAAAACCAATTCTATAGATGACGAATTATATTAAACTTTAGCAAACCAAGAGATACAAAATTCCTCGCCTCTAATTGGAAAAACTTTGACAACCTCTTAATTTCTCCTACTAATAATCCCCACTGTTATTCCCACGCTAACACTGCGCCCTTGCTAACACTACAAGACAATTTTCTATCACTACAAATGCTTCTAGAAAATTTTTCTTTCCAAATGACCCAATGACCCCTTTTTATGCTACTCTATTGGAAAACCAACGATCGAGATTAAATCAAACCAACAACTAAGATTAAGACAACTAAATAGCCAAAAATAAAATTGGTTGCAAGGTGTCCACAAGGGAATCAATAAATTAGTAAATAATTATATTTGCATAACAACCATTTACTAATTCTTGACAAGTGGAAAAACAACTATCCAAACTATCCATAACTAATGCTACTATTTTTAGGTAAGGACGAACAACTATCCAATCTACCCATAAATACTACTACTATTTCTAGGTCATAAATAATAGCTATCCAACTAACAATAGTTAACACTCCCTCTTAGTGAGGAAGCTGTTCTGCATGACACCCATCTTATCTCCAAAGAAGATAAATTTGGCCTTCCCCAAAGCCTTCGTTAGAATGTCTACTACCTGCTCATCTATAGGTATGTATTATAGCTGAACAATACCTCATTGTACACAATCCCTAATGAAGTGATACCTGATATCTATATGTTTAGACCTATCATGAAACACTGGATTCTTAGACAAATTGATGCAACTCTAATTGTCACAATGTATCACATTAGTCTCAACCTTCTCACCAAAAAAGGCTACTAACAACTTTTGAAGCCATATAGCTTCACATGTCACCATGCTAGCTACTATGTATTTTGCATCTGCTAAACTGAGAGCCACAAACTTCTACTTCCTGATGAACCAAGATACAACTCCTAATCCCAAACTGAAACAACACCCTAAAGTGCTCCTTTTTTTCATTGTACTTCCTGCCCAATCTACCTCAATATAGCCTATCAACCTGATACCTTCACCTCAGACATATTTGATCCCATACTCAACTATACCATGCAAGCAATGCAATACATGCTTGGTCATTGTCCAATGCATTCTCTTTGGTTCAACCATGAAATGACTAAGAGAGTTTACTACAAATGTTATATCTAGCCTAGTGTTGACCAAATACATAAGAGAACCAATCAACCATCTATATAAGGTGGGATCTACATCCTTCTCCTTAGATGTATCTGCCTTCCTTTAATTTGTGATCATGGGTGTCGACATGGCTTTGCAATCCTCCATCCCAAATTTCTTCATGATTTCAATGCAATGTTTCCCTTGACCAAGGAGAATCTCTCAATTAGTTTGTCACACCTCCATGCATAGAAAGTAGTGCATAAGTCCCAGATCCTTCATCTAAAACTCTTTAGCAAGGTCCCTCTTGCAATCCTCTATGAGCCCTAGTGAACTTGTAAGAAACAAGTTGTCCACATAAAGAACAAGAATGAGAATCTCACCCCCAACCATGAAGTAGTAGAGGTTAGCATCTACTTCACTCTTCACAAAGCCCATTCCCTGAAAGTATGTATCAATGTACTCATACCATGCTCTAGGAGCCTGCTTGAGTCCATACAAGGCTTTCTTTAATCTGCACACATGGGTCTCTTTTCTATGTGCTAAAAAACCTTCTGGTTGCTCTATGTATACCCCCTCCTTTAACTCACCATTAAGGAATGTTGTCTTGACATCCATTTGATGGATCTACCATCCCATTTGTGCTACAAACAAGAACACAACTCTTATAGAAGTATACTTGGCCACTGGAGAAAATGTCTCCTCATAGCCCATTCCCTCTTTCTAAGTTCCTCTTGGCCATGAACCTTGCCTTTTATTTCTTGATGCTACCATCTACACTGTGCTTTATCTTATATATCTAGTGTGATCCAATACTGCTCTATTTGTTGGTCTAGGAACTACCTCCCACACATCATTCTACATTATTGAGAAATAATTCTCAACCATAGCATCTCGCCATACCTAATGTTCTAAAGCTCCTAATAGCTAGAAGGCTCACTATCTACCAACTGACTAACTAATACCACATAGTCATTAAACTTGGTTGGTTGTCTCTATTTTCTAGTACTCTTCCTAGGAGCTCCCACAAACTCTTGAATATCCCTTTGTGTATTTAAAACCTCATGGTTCCTATTACCAACTATAGAGGATTAAATTTCAACCTCTAAATCCTATAGATGCATTTCCTATTGCACTTTTAGCTCCATACTCTGTGAATCTTCACTACTTGAGCCTACACTTGTACTGATAATTGTACTTGAGCTTTGCTGCCCTTGGCTTGGGTTTGAAACTTCTACTGGCTGCTTACTCTAATCACCTGCAGGAAAATCTCTAGATCTCCTGAATGCGTTCTCCTCCATGAACTTGACATCATGTCTAACAATAATTCTTTTAGTTTCTAGAATGAAAATCTTATATGCCTTTGAGGTCTCATTGTACCCAACAAAGTACCCCCTCTTTGTAGTCTGATCTAACTTCGTATGTGTATCTCCAGGAATATGACAATATGCCAAATTCCCAAATATCCTAAAGTGACCAACATCTGGCTTCTTCCCTGTGAAAGCCTCCTTTGGTGTCATCTTCTCTAGAACCTTGTGTGGAACTCTATTTTGAATGTAGACTATTGTACTACATGCATTTTCCCATCAATAATGGCGCATGTCCTAGTCATGTAGCATAGCCCTTGTTGCCTCCAATATAGAATGGTTCTTCCTCTAAGAAGCTCTATTTTGTTGTGGATTGTAAGGAACAATCCACTCTCTCTTAATTCCTTCTCTAGTACAAAACTCCTAGAAGACATTTCCCTTTGTACTCACCTCCATTATCTGCCCAAAGAACCGTTATCTTCTTTCCTATTGAATTCTCCACAAGAGCCTTGAACTCTTGGAATCGACTAAAAACCTCATCCTTGGTCTTCAAGTAGTATATCCAGTTCTTCTTAGAGAAATCATAAATAAAAGTAACATAGTACTCATATCCTCTGAGAGATTTTGTCGATATTGGTCCACAAACGTTTGATTGTACTTGATTAAGAACACCCTTAGATCTAGTGTCACTCCTTGGAAAAGATGCTTTTGCAAATTTCCCCAACACACATCCCTTACATACATCATCATGCTCTATGCTCACCTCTAGCACACCTTTCACCTTCTCATGAAGAAATTTAAGTGCTCCATGATGAATATGGCCCATCCTCCTATGCCATATCTCTCCAAGATATTTAGGATTACTATTACTCATGAGTGCCTTAGGAGTATCAAACTGCAACCTATAAAGGCAACCACTCCTAACTCCAATAGTTATAGGTGATTTCCAATCCTTGTGCTTAATCAACACATTTATTCCTCTAAAGAGTACATTATACCCCCTATTTTGAAGAACATATACAGAAATCAAATTCATACCTAAGCCTAGCACATGCAACACATCATGAAGTGGAATTATCTTTCCATTCTCCCTCTAAAACTGAACAGTCCCTTTCCCAACTAGGTTGTGTTTGGACAAGTTTCCCATAGATATATGGATGTTGATGTCCTCCTCCTTATAACTAGAGAAGTACTCTCTAACTCCTATCATATTAAATGATGCCCCACTATTTATATACCAAACACACTATGAGGTTGAGCTAACAATAAAAACTATGAGTACAAACTCATCTTCCATTCTACTAGAGAGTTCTTTTGCACTTGTTGAAGTTGCCACCTACTTCTTACCCTTCTTTCTCTCTGGGAAATCACTAACATAGTAGCCAAACTCATGACATTGAAAATCACTTGACATTAGAAAGGTCCTTCTTCTTCTTCTCACTTTGTGAATTCAATCCTTTGCTAGATCCCTTCTTTTCTTTCCCTTTACCTGCTAGGGCAATTTTTTCCTATTCCATGTCACTTTTCTGACTCTTGTTTGCCCCATTGATAGACTTAGTCTAAACTCCTCTTGAGTGAAATCAATCCATAGTCAATCACAACTCGGTAAAGTATCTCGTCCACTAACAACTTGAACAAAGACACTCCATTATTCAAAAAACCCATTTAGGGCTATTCTCACTAGCTCATCATCATTGGGACTATCTCTAATAACTGCTAACTTGTCCTTGACAAGTCTAAGCCTAGTGAGGTAACTTGCAACATCTTCTCCTTGTTTCATCTGGGTATTCTTTGGCTTCTCTCTGAGAATTATCTTCCTATTGGTCGTAGCATTTTGGTACAAATTCAAAATGGTATCCCACATCTTATTCACTGTATCTAGCTCTGAGATATGTGGAACAATATGATCCTTGACACCATCAAGAATAATCCTCCTCGCCTTGGCACCATCCTTCTTATGTGTTACAAGTTGTGTTGCATCTATTGGTACATGTACAACATTGGTAGCATGATCCTTGATACCATTCTCTTCCAACAATAAAGAAATTTTGGTCTTCCAAACACCAAAATTCAAGGCACCATCTAATCTATCCTGATCTCTCAAACTAGCTAAAGCCATCTCAAGTGATTAAAAAAATAATAAATGTAAAGGGATCAAAATTTCTTTCCTAGGGAAAAACTCTTTTACCTTCAACAATGCTCTGATACCATGTGAAAATTAATACTATTGCAGTCACTGATTATTAATCTCCTATTGTAAATGATTATTAAACTGCTGGAAATAAATTCCCAACTAATATCAAAAAATAATACAACTGCAACTTCACCAGTAAAAATATGGAAAGAAATTCACAACACAATGAACATGATATTTTTGGACAAATTGTCCCTAGAAAAACCCCCAAGGGAAAACCAGTTCTACAAATGAGGAATTATATTAAACTTTAGCAAATCAAGAGATACAAAATTCCTTACCTCTTACTGGAAGAACTCTAACAACTTCCTAATTTCACCTGCTAATATTCCCCACTGTTATCCCCATGCTAACACTATGTCCTTGCCAACACTGCAAGACAACTTGCTATCACTGCAAACGCTTCTAGAAAACTTGTCTTTCCAAATGACCCAATGACCCCTTTTTATACTACTCTGTTGGAAAACCAACGACTGAGATTAAATCAAACCAACAGTTGAGATTAAGACAACTCAACAGCCAATAATAGAATTAGGTGTCCAAAAGGGAATCACTAAATTAGTAAATAATTATCTTTGCATAACAACCATTTACTAATTCTTGGCAAGTGGACAAACAACTATCCAAACTACCCATAACTAATGCTACTATTTTTAGGTAAGGACTAACAACTGTCCAAGCTACCCATAAATACTACTGCTATTTTTAGGTTAAAAATAATAACTATCCAACTAACAATAATTAATAGTAATAAGATCAAATCTATATAATTTTCTCATTTCCCTGTGGATTGGAACATATAAATTGAAATTCATCAAATAATAAGCTCAAATCCATATCATTGGAGGAATCAAATCCTCATTTCTAGTTTTCTACATCTATTCCAACCCTTGTCAATGTCCAATACCCTTTTTTTAACAAGGGTTCTTAGGTTTCTTAAACCTAGTTTTTGCAGAAAGCAGTCTTCCAATTTGCATAATTTTTTACTCTTTCTTCAACCTCCAACACATTATGCTCTAGCCATGTGATATTTGCATCTTCTTTAGTCCCAGATATGGACAAAGTTTTGTGGAGAAATTCCTAGAGTGAATTAGATGAGAAGATAAATTTAGCAGTGGATGTGAGCCAAGAGTTTATTTGGATGCGTAAATATCAATCGGCTAGATGCACCTAGAGTTATCTTATAATGCATCTTCCATTACATGGCCAAAATAGCTAGAAGTCAGAATGTCCAGATGAAATGCAAAATAGGAACTTAAAAGATATTGATGTGCTGGATGAGAACTAGTATATTGCTAGGTTTCTCTCTAAAGACACGTATTATGTTGCCTACAGATGCCACTCCATGCAAGACAACTTATATTTTAAGCTTGTATACGTCTTTAGTTAAAACTTGATAGTATAACTGTGTATACAAATTTATTTAGTTCTATGAAATTATTTTCAATGATAAATATTGTACTTTTTATTTCAACTTATAATTAAATAAATAAATTATTTAATTTTTTCTTATCCATTTCTATACTTTCTTCATAATTTTTACCCTCTTACTTCGCTATATTTCACTTTCCTAATATTTTTGTTTACATTACTCTTATCTATTGCATAAAATAATTCATTCTACTTTATTCTATATTCTACTAATAAAATGCAAGTATTTTTTTCATATTAATCATCTAAATTATAATCTTATATTTTATAATTATATCACCCTACAAAGCATCAAACAGAAATGAAGATTCTAATGCAATGAGGAGCAAACAATATTCCAAGCATATTTAATATTAATCATCTAAATTATAATCTTAAATTTTATAATTATATAACCCTACAAAGCAACAAATAGAAATGAAGATTCCAATGCAATGAGGAGCAAATAATATTCCAAGCATGAAGTCAATAAGATTTATTTCAACCAAATAATAGATGTTAACGCTTATAGTAAGTTGCATTTTAAAATTAAATTCTAGAAGACATTCAAATACAAGGTCAACCTTTTGTACATGGCAATATTATAACTCTCCTAACTACATGCTTTACTCATGCTTGGCTCAACTCAAACTTTGATTGAATTGAAAACTGCATTCTATTTTCAGCATTTCCTATCCCAAAACCATTATTCTAAAGGCAAGAAATTTGATGCTTGCATCCTTGCTTTTTTCCATAGTTGAATTTCTTCAAATTTGATGTGCTTTTCCATTAAATTTTCCATTAAATATTGGACTCACAACCATTATTGATTGTCACAAATAGATTGTTAGAATTTTTTCAGTTGAGGAGTGTGGACCATCGTCTCTTAGAGAAATGAATAGATGTTTTTGGATCCTCAATTTTGTTTGAATTTAACACTAAATTTCAAATTAAAATATTTAAATTTGATAAGTAGGAAATAATTTCCACAATGAGTTATATTGTGATATTTTCATCAGGATTTAACTGTGTGATTTTGAGTCAAACTCATTGACCCATGTTTCATAAGTAGTGATTCAACATGAATCCATCTCTCATGAGAATAAATGGAACACTTAGAACTCATTGGATCTTAGAACCTAAGTGCTAAGTGTTCCATTTACTCTCATGAGAGATGGATTCATGTTGAATCACTACTCATGAAACATGGGTCAATGAGTTTGACTCAAAATTACATAGTTAAATCCTGATAGCAATATCACAATATTTAAATTTGTTAAATTATAATTTATTAATGTTTACTAATTTTTATTTTTATTCTTGTCACATATATCTTCTATTTAAGATTTTTTTTATAAAATTTTACTTAATAGTTTTGATTTCATTTAGTCAAAGTTTTTTTTTAATTAGTAATATATTGTAATTTTGACTACTTAATTTTTTTTTGAATACATCAATATCACAACTTTTAAATTTCCTTGTTCCATCTCATTTTCAAAAACATTCAAACCTACTATGGTTTAATATTAACTCTTATTTCACTACTTTTGTAGCTTCATTTTATTTGAGATCTACCTTTGACCAAGGCCTTTAAGCCTTAAGCTTACTTGGAGGATGTTTTCTTAGTTTTTGACTTCTCCTTTGTCCATATTTTGTGTTCTCAATTTTTGAGATTATATATTTTTATCAAACATTATAAGTTAACATTTGAGTTATCCTTCAAATATATTTTCTTTCAAGGGTATATTTATTCATGTATATATGGGTACACACATATATCTGCGAATAAATATGCAAGTTATTGTGACTATGATGATTGGTAAAGTCTCGTGATATATTCTTATGTCATATAAAAATACTTCAATTCATAAATTATTTAAGTACCTTTGTTCACCCTTAATGAAGTTTTATACCTGATATTCATACATTTCTTATTTCTCTTCGAATTTATTTCTACATATTCCTCAAAAGTATTTGGGATTATGAGTTATCATACACAATTGCCTGCATTTTTACTTTGCTATGTTGACTTGCACTTAGTTATAGTTTTATGCTTTTATAACATCTATTTATGCCCATGTTGGCACTTTATGGTTTATACTATTGATTTATATGAAGTTTATTGGATTTTGGTGTAAGTTGCATAGGGAGCCATTTTTTTAAAGGTTAAATATTGAGGACCCCTAGTTATAGTTGATTCATATTATGAATGACCCATTAATTATAACCGAATCATAGTTTCCTTCTCTGACCCATGGAGTATCCCTCCATCTTAAAATGGTGTGCACTTACTTTAAATGCTGTTTCCCTCCATTTGTTTCTACTTGGTCCACTTTGAAAGGATGATATTTAAATGGAGTTTCCCTCCATTTGATTGTATTTTTTCCACTTTGAAAGATGATAATTTAAATATGTTTTTCCTCCATTTTGATCTATTTGTTCCTCATGAAGAGGATGTTATTCTTGGAGTTTCCCTCCATTTTTAGTTGATTTGACCCAACTTGAAGGCAATATGTTCTTATTTGAAGGCAATTTTTTGTAACTCCTCATAATCCTTCCATTTCTTACCTTACACTAATCATGATGTGATAATGTTAATGTTATGAACCTCTCTCTCATACTAATCTAATTCATATACTAATGCAATAATACTTTGCATACTTCATTGCTTAGATCGTGAGTAATGCAAGTTATAGAGTCATGGCCCATTTACTTTTAGTGAGATGACTCATTAATGAACTATCTATATCCACGTGATTGATGCATTTTGTATGTAGGTTTTATTAGTTGGCCTTGTCTATGGTCATTTGTGCATTGGTATATACCTTTCACAAGAGCATTGATCAATGTTTTTAATATAAATTATCCTTTTGATATTTTGAGCATATGATTTGTCTTAATATTAGGTCACCTCCATTATTTTGTAGTGTTTGGTTACATTTACATTTATCATTCTATCCCACTTTTCTCTATAAGATTATTCTTATACCTATAATACTTCAAAAGGATTGCAAACTTGAAAATGATGAAATTCACCTTCTGGATAGTTGCCTTTTTTCTTGTTTCTATTGTTTAGGTACTCTATCAAGGCACATACAAGACATCATTATTTATTGCACATATCCTATGCACCAAAAATCCACTTGAAGATGTAACACATTTGAAGGACCTATCCACTTCTCTTTTTTACCCATGTCTATAAGAGACCTCTTGCACAATTGAAGATATTTCAAAGATCAAATTGTAGTTTTTTGGGTATGATATCCCTTGTTGTAATATCCTCAAGTAAAGATTAAAGCACAATGTTAGAATTAGTAATCTTTCCTTGGTTGTATTTATTAATTGGGATAAACCAAGGTATCCCTTATATAATTTTTTCCTTTAGTACACATGTGAGGGCAAATCACTTTTTTAATTTCTTCATCAAGGAAAAAAGTTTATTCCTCCTTAAGAGAATCTTGACTCTTTTAACGCACTTATTATGAATGGTGGCATTCATAGAATTGGGAGTTACACATGCAACTCATTTCTCATCTCTATAAAAGAGATGCCTCTCTCTCATTCTTCTACACTTCCTCTACACATCGCATTTATGTTATTGAAATGAGCCAATGGCTCTCTCTCTCTCTCTCTCTCTCTCTCTCTCTCTCTCTCTCTCTCTCATATAGGCTTTTCCTTCATTCATAATATTACACAAGAGGTTTTCTTTTCTTTCCCATTTCAAAATCTTTGTCTCCTCTTGTTGATTATTTGGTGCATGCTCATGGATATAGGCTTATCTCATGGTAATATATCTTCTCACTTTTCTCACTTGTATTCTTTCATTTATGTCTTTTAATTAAAAAATTTCTTACACCCTATGAACATAGAATGGTATAAGCAGCTACACTTCATAGGAATAATAGGATATCCTAATCCTATATCTAATGACTAAGAAATGATATACCTAAGTTCTCTGGGGAAGGAGATCAATATGAAGATATGTAAATGTCACTAATCTCAAGAGTACTATTGAGGAATTAGAAGAATGTAACAAAGATGCATTCTTGAAATTATTTGTTTAGTCTCTAACCAATGATGTTGCAGAATGGTATAGAGGGTTGCCCAAAAATTATATCACAAGTTTGCAAGATTTTGTAGACATGTTCCTTGATCAATTTGGGAACCATATTGACACTTCTTTTGCATCTAATGAATTAACTAGTATGAAAAAGAATTCCACTGAAACTATTTTTTAATTTAATAAAAGGTTTAATAAGGTTTTGAATAGAATACCTCAAGACATTAGGCTTGTTGATTATTTTCTCGTAAATTTTTGTTTAAGTACATTTGAGAGTTGTAATGCCCAATCTTTTATAGTGAGAACACAAATTTTCATTTTTTAAAAAATCTAAATCTTTTGTTGGTCTAAGTACTTAAGTATGAATATAATCTATAGTACATTACTTTTCTTAAATTTGAACTTTGACTCAAGTATATAAAACCACATTTTTCAAATCAACAACATAATGTAACCATAGCCCACATTTAAGGAAATAATAATAATATTTATTCAGCACTTATGATATAAAATATATAAAATTAAACTCATATACATATAATTTCCAATCCCTCTATGAAATAATCTCAATGTTATTTATTTCCTATCACAAAACTATTCAACATAATGTTGGTAACATTTGGGGTGATATTTTCTTCACACTATTTACACAGTCATTGCAACAATACAACAACAAAATAGAAATTTTCTCTTTTCAATGAGACAACAAAGTGCAACACCATCTCTTTTCTTCCACATTGACACCAACATGGAAACCAATTTCTAATATTTTTCATTTGACATGTATACACACAAAAATCTCAAATGACTTTGAACAGAACCATGGAGAGCTCACCTCCCAAACTAGGCCTCAAAGAGACCACCCACTGAGTCACAATCAAACCACAAATGCAAGAACATCACAAGAATGCCCAATCCAAGGATTCACAATGGGTTTCACCTAAGAACCCATGAACAAGGATGAAGGTGGAACAACCATGAAGGAGATGACAATGCCAATACATAAAATTTCATGCCTTCATAAGCCTCATAGTAATCACTTTTATTCAGTACACATTCTCCCCTTATCACCCCCAAATGACATAAAAAATCATTGGTAAGCAAGGGTCCATACACCTTGCCTATTTTCCCTCTTCTCCATGAGAAGAGACTGTACACTTTCATGGAGATCACAACTAACCCCTTCACCTGAGGCCACTTCTTCCCTCCCAAGGATGAGTAATGCCTTCACACCCATGAAAAATCCCTCAAAGAAAATGAAAGAAAAATAAGATTGAAAGCATCATTTCCCCAACTCTTACAAGCACGAAACAAAATTACATAAAATGCAAGAAATAAATAAACAAGATCTTCAACTTGATAATCTATTGCAAAATTGAAGAACATCCTTGGAATGAACCACCAACCTTACTAAAAATGTGATGGAATAAAAATTTGAGAAGAACCCTATCCTTTTTTGCTCCAATCTTCAAACCCCAGAGTCTCTAAAACTAGAGAGTGGGTGGATACTGACTAAGTCTCACAAGGTCCACTATAAAGGGCTCCAACATCTTACCCAACCACTACGAATAAATGTAAAAATTACTACATTTCCCTTCCCTTCCATGTTGTCCCCTCTCATTAATGAGAGTCTAATCAAGAGTGTGGGACAAGTAAAATGCATGTGGCCTTTTCCATTTTCTCCACTTTTAAAAAGTGGTACTTTTGGAGTGCCATAAATGTGATCTAGACATCCCTATGACCAAAATCTAACCCCTAACTCATAGTACCCCCACATATTTAGTTAATTTTGACATGATTAGCACCCTAGGGCCACTTTTAAGACCTCTAAAGTCCACTTACAATTTATCTATGGTCTCATGTTTATGGGACCACAATTAAGTATCAAATGGGTTTACTTAAGTAACCTATTAGCTCTGCCTTTGGCAAGGTAACTCTTGACAACTCTAGTAGACATGTTAATGCCACATATACAATACAAGTGTCAAGTGACACTATAAAGTGTACTTCACAATTACAAGTGGCATGTCAGCTTTATACAATTCAATTTAAATCCAATAACATTCATCCATATTAAATTTACAAATAAAATACATCACAATGAGATTTTAATCTCTTCATTAGATTAAACCTTGGCTTCATAGTTTCCACATCAGTTTAACCTTGGTTATTTGAACAAATTCCATGGTTATTTCCTACACATAAATCCAAGTATCAGTTGTTCAATGAGATTATATATATAAAATCAATGGTACATAATTTAAATTTGACATTGACATTCCTAATTCACAATTCATGGTAAAATAATATATTTGTTTCTAAAGAAATATTCATAATCTAGTTGTGAAATCTTTCACTTTCAAAACACATCCATAATACAATTATCACATAAGGTAATTGCCTCATTTAAAAATTACTTAGTAGTTCATCAAGTTAAATCTCAATTATAAATCAAAATCTACATCTTTGTTCCATAATTCAAGTAACATACTCAATATGAACATCCATCAAAAAAATTGATACATATTGAATACATCCTAATCATCCTCAATCTAAGTGTTGAATCAACATAACTTCAATTTCAAAACATAATTCAACATTAAGGTGTATGCAAGGGTCCAATCATCACACACTCATCTTACTAACATCCATCTCCACTTTAACACAGAATTCACCTATCTCGATGTATGTAAACATTAACTTATGAAATTAACATTAAGACTCTACATCTCTTGTAATCTTAATCACATTTCAAAATAACATGCATTCCATTTCCATTTCTAGAATCATTCTATCTAGAACCCTTTCACCACTTTGAAATAGTTATCCAAATAAATTAAATAAAATGTAACAATAAGAATATTCAATTTACCTCATGAGGTTAATAAAAACAAGATAAGGTGCATAACTATAAATATCACATAAGTTAACTAGTCAAACTATATGTATAACTATGTATTTATAAATTAAGTAACCATCTAGAATATGAAATGCTTCTCATCTTGTGCTATCATTTTCTATCCTTAAATCAATGACAATATAATATCTTCATTACACAACTTAAATAGCGAGTCAATTCTAACTTTAAACATTAATCTATCATGAATACAAAGATCACAATGAGATGGGGTGCATAATCATGAAGGTTATTTAACTAATTAGATTGCATGCATCAACATAAGTTCAGTAATCAACCTCAACACTTATAGAGTAAATAAGAGTAATTTTCATCAAACATATGGCGTCTAATTCACCTATTGATTCTAATTAACTTTAATTAAATTTCCTTTATCAATTAATCATCTAAATTAATTTTTCATATATAGTATATGAAGGTAACCTTAATAAAACATTTAATGTATAATTAAAACTCCCACATGTTTGATCAATGGTTACAAAAATATAACAAAGTCTAACATATTTTGACACCATGCCCTTATAGAGCTATTTGTACAATATTTCAGATTTAGTAACTACCATTAGGTTTCTATAGGAGGGCTTCTTATCTTAATATGAATTATTATCCTAGTTTTTAACAATTTCTATGAAGATGATTATCGAGCTCACAATACTACATGATATCCATTCAAATTAATCATCCATAAAGTAGGCATGAGGTATCATAATGGTATCAACATCAATTCATAAATCAACATAGTCAATAATACCAAAAGAATAAATAAGTTTTATAATGTATTGTCATAAGGCATCTAATAGGAGGTATATTATGAAAGTCACTAAAATGCTATAACAAATCAAAATATGACCTCACACATATTAACTCAAAAATATGACAATATAAGAATTCTTGAAATCCTATTAGTCATTATTTGAACTGCAATATCATCAAATTATTGAAAGGAGAAAGGTGTATGTGTGAGTACCAATTCCATCAAATCTATCAAGGAAATATAACATGTATCTATGTTAAAACCTCATCTCATTCTTCTGATCCAGTCTAACGTCCTTTATGAAAACATACAAAAAATTTATGATTTTCTTAAGTTCTTTAAAGGATGCCTCACAAGAGAAAGACACATGATGAGATAAGATTCCATAGACCTCATACATTGCAAGAAACCTTTAAAGTAGCCATGATGATTGAAAATAATAGAAAGATTGCTGGTAGGGTCAGAAAAAAGGAAGATCCTAGGTTGTTTGATCCCAAGATGCCTAAGAAAAATAAACAAGAGGATAAGATTGATAAGATCTTAGGGATGATTAAATATTTACATTTAAAAGGTAAGAATGAAGGGATGAAGAGTAATAGATCTTATAAAAAACCATAAATGTACAAAATGAAAGATATGCCTTATGCTACATCATGGAAGGATGGTAAACCTATCAAGCATATTAATACTCCCAATTCACTCCAAAGAAATAACCACTATGCTAAGAATGGTCCATAATGTGAAGTGTGTAGGATATCATATTCTCTAGAACAATGCCTATTGGCTAAAAGTGTTTGTGATGTTAATCTTCATTTAGGACATGAACCACAAATAAATGCCTTGTCCTCAAAGCCCTTATGGGGTGAAGATTCCTCTAAAGATGAATATGTGTTTGTTGTCAATGCAAGAAGAGTAAGACACCTAAATGAAAAAGTTATCTTAGATGAAGAAGCAACTAGAAGAATTAAAATAATGGAAGAAAGAAAGGCTCTCACCATTGCAGTAGTTGAACATGCTAAGAATAATTATATATTGAGGAAGAGAATGACTAATCTAGACCCTAAGAAAGATGACAAACCTACTCTGTGAAAAGGAGTTCCATATGATAAACCTTCTCAAAACAACTCACATGAAAGGCTAGATGCAAATAAGCAGGCATCGAGTAAGAAACATGTAAGTAATTATTTTATTTCTAATGTTCTATCTCAACTAAAAGGTTTTGTTCCATTTTTAGAAATAGAGAAGATTTCCAAGTATGGAAAGGAAGTTTTAAATTTAATATCAGAAACCAATAAAAGTCATGGGAAAGATCATGTTGAGGGGATCACATCGATTATTTATTTAGGGATTAATGTGAATGAAACCATTCCTCAAGTTGAACCTTTTTATTTATCTCTTCTTATAAATAATAAATTGGTCAAAAATTACGTGATAGATTCAAGAGATGCTATGAATATTATGCCTGCTAAAGTTATGAATGAATTAGGCCTAAAATTAGACATACCTTATGGAAAATGTTATGTGATGGACAATAGGTCTATTCTAGTCACTTGGGTTATTAAAAATGTTGACTTCTAATTTCTCTCTTGTCTAGACGTTGCATATAAGATCAATATAACTGTGGTTGATGTCCCAACTTCACATGGTATATTACTCTCAACCCAATGGTCAAATTTGGTTGGAGGACATATACAATTAGATTTATCTTATGCAAAAATTCATATAAATGGTAAAAATATAAGAATTTATAAAGAGCCTAGATTTGAATATATCATTGAGTATTTTTAAATTGACATAAAAATATTTTTTTGTCAAATGGATATAGACAATTTTCAAATAAATGTTACCATACCTATCCAAAGTACATGGACTACTAGAGTCCTCATGCAGGAGGAAAATGAAGGAATATGATACTTGCATTTTGATGAACCATGTCGTAAGGAGAGAAATGGCATTGGAATAATCTTGACATCCCCCTAATGTAAAATTACCAGGTAGGTATTCATTCTTAACTTTGAATGTACCAATAATGTTGTTGAATATGAAGCATTAATTTTAGGGATTGACATTGCTAAACATCATAAAATTAAATTACTATCATTATTTGGAAATTCTAAATAAATTGTATACCAAATAAGGAACAAATTTGTCACCAAATTTTCTAGACTAAAAAAAAATAGAAATTATGTATGAGATTTAATTGAACATTTTGACACCTTTTCAATCACTTGCATAAATAGGGGTGTTAATTCTCTGGTTGATTTGATCACTAATATAGTTGTTAAACAAAATGATATACCATTACAAGATATAATCTAGGTGGAAATGAAAATTAGGCCATCTATACCAAATAATATTCATAATTGGCAGGTTTTTGAAAAAGGGACATGTTAATTTTTTTGACATGTCAAGAAAATTACCAAGATACTAAAATTGATTGGAATGGATTAGTGGAAAGTTAGGATGGAAAAGACACTATTTTGGGTGAGGAAATAGTTCAACTTAAGTCTACCAAGATACCTAAAGGATTGGTCAACTAAAAAGAGTTGTCAGGGAGCATGAAATGCTCAAGTTAGATACCCCTATCATGACAGAAGATTGAGTTGAGAAGATCAATTTAGGTAATGAATGTTCACCAAGTGAGGTGTTCATTGGTAAAAGATTGTCTAAGAAAATTAGGACAGATCTGATTTCCTTACTAAGAAAATACAAACATATTTTTGCCTAGTCATATGATGACCTTAACGAATATAGGGAGGATCTCTTTCAACATGAAATCCTTTTGAAACTAGATGCAAAGCCATTTAGGAAAAAGAAGTGTCCCATAAACCTAATGTTGGCACTTAAAATGAAAGAGGAGCTAATTGAAATGAGGGATGCTAGAATAATTAAACTAATGAGATATTCTACATGAGTCTCTAACTTGATTTTGGTCAGAAAAGGAATGGTGATATAAGGTTATGTGTTAATTTCAGGAATTTAAATGTATCTTCATTGAAAGATAATTATGCTCTCCCAAATATGGAGGCTTTATTACAAAATGTTATGGGAAATGAATTTCTATCTATGATGGATGATTTATCTAGTTGTAATCAAGTGAAAGTTAAAGAAACTAAACAATATAAAATGATGTTCACTACCCCTTGGGGGACACAAGTGTATGCTAGGATTCCTTTTGGCTTACTAGTGTAGGAGAAACATTCTAGAGGGCCATGGATGTTGCATTTGATGATCTGACTAACCACTTTTTGGCTATTTATCAAGATAACTTGACAACTTATTCAAAACAAGCAAAAGATCATTGTAATCATTTAGAAAAAATCTTCAAGAGAGCTCTTGAATACAAAATATCTATTAATCCTAAAAAGTGTCAATTTAGAGTTACGAAAGAATTTTTTTTAGGTCATATAGTTTCCAAAGGAGTCATAATAGACCCCGATCGAGTGAAGGTTATTGATAGCATAAAAATTCCAAACACAATTAAAGAAATATAATCATTCTTTGGTCAGATTATCTTTGTCAAAAGATTTGTATCTAATTTTGCTGAGAGCATTAAGCCAATGTCAAAAATGCTAAAACAAGGGACTGAATTAGTTTGGGATGATGAGGCCTTACAAGCCTTTTCAAATATAAAAAGATCTATTAAAGAAGCACCTGTGCTTAAAGCTCCAAATTTCAGTAAACCATTTCAATTTTTTTCTTTTGCATCTTATCATACAATTCTTGTTGTTATGCTCCAAAAGAAAGAAGAAGCACATGAAAAGCCTATTTCTTTCTTTAGAAAAACCTTACAAAATTTAGATGTAAATTATGATATCAATGGGAAGAAATCTTATACATTGGGTAAAGTGGCTAAAGATTTTTGCTCATATTTAGTAAGTGTTAGTGTTGTTGCCAATATTCCCAATACTCCAATCAAATATATATTTAGAAAGACTGAAAAAATTGGAAGAAGATGCAAGTGGATTAATCAAATCAAAGAATTTAACACTAACATCCAAATAACCAAATTGATTTAAGGACAAGGATTAGTAAAACTTATAGCAGATGCTAATCTAGAAGCAACACAAATTAGTTAGGTGGAAACAAACTATACTATGGTTAGTATAGAGAAGTGCCCATGGTGTGTAGATGTTTATTATTTAAGAAACATGAAAGATTTTGAAAATTGGAGTGAAAACTGAAAATTTGCAGTTAAATTACATGCAAAAAAATATGTTCTTATTGAAGGAGATTTATATTGGAAAAATAGAGATGACATATTACATTTATGTCTTGACACTCATTGGGCACCAATCATTCTAAAAAAAATTTCATGAAGGATTTTGTGGAGGGAATTTTTGTGCCTAAACTACAAAAAATAAAATCCTAAGAGAAGGGTATTATTGGCCTCATCTATTCAAATATTGTTGTAATTATGTATGAAAATGTGAAGCGTGCCAAAGGTTTTTAGGTGAATTGAAGTATGATGGAGCTTTTCCCCTTAGGACATTACAAGCACAAGAACCATTTTAGATGTGGGGAATAGAATTCATAGGTGAGATCACTAATAAGTCAAGCAGTGAATTTAGTTGAATTTAAGTTGCTATAGATTATTTCACTAAATGGGTTGAAGCCATCCAAACTAGAAGGTCCACTAGTACAATTGTTATAGATTTTTTGATGAATAATATATTAACAAGATTTGGTAAAATTATTGTTGAAAATGGCATGTGTTTCATATTAAAAAAATTTACAAACTTTTGCACAAAATATGGGATAACAATGTCATATTCATACCCTTACCATCCATAGGGAACTTGTCAAGCAGAATCAAGTAATAAGAGTATCCTAGAAATTATAAAAAGGATGTTGGATAGTAATAAAAGAGTTTGGTATTCAAAGTTACATTTGGTATTAATATCTGATAACTTGACAACTTATTTATCAAAACTGAATAGCTTGAGGATATTAATTTTATGGATGAAATAACTATGGCTCTAGCATAATTAGATGAAAAAAGGAGATCATCATTAGAACACAACATTAAAAGACAAATGGATGTGAAATACTTGCATGACAAGAAAGCCATAGAAAGGATCTTTAAGCTAGGAGATTGGGTGTTAAAATGGAATGTTAAGGACCAAGACAAAGAAAAACATGGAAAATTTGATCCTTTATAGTTAGGGCCTTATATTATATTTAATAAAGTTGGAGAAAATTCTATTATTCTTCAAGTAATTGATGGCACATATTAAAATTTCCTATTCATGGACAATACCTTAAAATTTTTTTCTCTTAGATGTTTATTCATTTGTTGTTACTTATTGAGTAGGACTAATATGTTAATTTTTTTTTTGTATTTTTTTATTGTCCTAGATATAGTTGGATTCCCACCATATCTTAGAGGAAAATGCGTCCCCAAAAAGAGTCACTAATGGAACCTTGTTTCTGAATTTCACAGATCCAAGGAGCAACTTTAAGTTGCATTCCAATTTCATGATTTTGGGATATATGGAATTCTTAGCCTTTGATTTCAGAATTTTAGAACTAGATTTCTAGTTGTGTTCTAATTTCACAATTTTGGTGGAGTAGACATCTTTGGTTAGTGATTTTGTGATTTTGATGATAGTGGTTTTTTGACAATCCATAGTTCTAAGAATCATAAAGGGGCATCAATTTCATTAATTGATCAACATAAGAGGTTATGTTAAGGATTTTTTCTATTTGCCCAATTTTCTTCCAATATGGCATTAACCGAGGATGGCTCATGCTAAGGATTTGAAGGAAATAAAATCATTTAATACACTTTGCCTCATTCATAGATATAAGGACATATGATAGGTTTCTTCTTTTCATAGAAAAACATTCTTGTACATTTTTCAGTATTTTTTTTGCAAGATAGAAGATATGGGTTTTCTAGTTCAATCACTTGATAAAAATGAATTACCATGCCAACTCGTGCAACTAGGATTCACACAAGCTCAAGAGGAATAATTTGATATTATCAATAGTGTGTATGTAGCTATGTGGGATTTGTAGAAAACATATGCCTGGTACCAGAGTGACTACCATAAAATCCCAAAGGAAGAAGAAATTAGAGAGCCTGAAAGAATAGGATTGTCAGATGAAGAAGTTGCCAAGCATTTGGAGGAAATTCTCAACATCATTCAAGAATTATGATTTTATTCTATTTTCTCTTTTGATTGTAGATATTCATAACAAGTTGCAATTAGTTTTTAACACTTGTAAATTTTGGAAAATATGTGACTATGTGACTAAAAGTTTTAGTTACACCACTAAATTTTTTAGTCATGTGACTAAAACTAATCACATTCTACTATTTCCTTGCAATTTATAGATATAAGTGACTAAATAAGTGACTGGATAATTAGTGACTTGTTCTTTCTCTCGCCACTCTCTCTAAGGGTTTATTTATTAATGTATTAAGTTAGTTTTATTTTTCATAATCATTCATGGCTCTTGCACCTTCTCTTTCTCCTAATAGTCGTGGTTTGACTTTTCATCTTCTCATATATAGGACACTTTGTTAAATGGATCAAGGGATTTTATTCACCGTTTTGGGCTCTTTGATCAAATTAAGTTTTTCCTCTTAAGAGGTAAACCAAGAAATGTGTGGATTAATAATTTTTTGCCTAATTAGTTCTCTTCTATTTATATTGCTACTTGGATTCTCAAATTTTTATTCTACTATTCATATTTAAAAGAATTATTCACTTATGACTAATAGTTAAAAACATAGTAAAAGAAATTGACAATTTATTACTAATTATAAATATATTTAATAACATGTAAATACTATTTTTAATAAAATATGAGAAGGTGGGTATGTATTTTGATTTCAAGGGAATTTTATGCAATTGATTTTTAACATGAAAAAGGTTGGATAAATTTTAATCATATGTATGAATGAATATATAAGTAAATGAAAGAAAAGCTAAAAGAGTCCATAAAACATACAAATAATACACCCTTTATAATAAAAAATACAAAGTTTAAATAATTTGTCACTTCCTCTTTCCATTGACCCAAATATGCTATTTATAGGTGCTAATATTGGTACCTAAAAGGTCATAAAACAATAACGCGATGGCTTAATCCCAAGTTTAAATGTTAGCATTGACAACAATATCAAGATAACATGCTATAGAAATTATCTCTTGACAAGATTAATTGAAAATAGTTTAGCTTAGTGTGAATGATATAATTCCTACTCTAGATCCTATCAACAATATTTCCAATTAGAATAATATTTTATAAATTTTTCTCTATTTAATACCATTTAAAAAAAAAGTATTTTATTACCTTTCTGTTCTATAAGTCATTATAGTAATTCATTAATAATAAGATTAAAAATACATCTAAATAAATACTCATATTAAAAATAACTTAAAAAATGAAAAAACATTGATAATATCCCAAGGCACCAAAGTGAAATTAGAGAAAAGTGCCAAAATTGTTATGTGGAAAAGGGGGAAAATTCACTACATTTCTGAGAAATTAGAATGTACGTGGAAACCTAGGGTTGCATCAAGCCAGTCATGGGGGAAGGAAGAGTTTGTAGAGATTTTTCTCAACCATTTGGTTGAGTTTGTGATTTTGTAGATTACAACAACTAAAATAATTGTATTCAAAGCTTCCTTGGCCAATGACACAAAAATCATTGATATTGATATGTTTAAGCATTTGTTGTACCCTGATTCTCATGAGATGCATAGGAGGAAAATCCAATGTCCAAACATCTTTACACTATTCTATCTTCAACAAATAGATCAATATGTCAAGACTAAGAACCCTACAATTTTTTCCTTACTTTTTAAGGATAAATTAATTGATAAATATGGTGAAGAATTTGCAAACATGTTTTCTCATCATTTTATTTGACCTAAAAATGGAATTAAAAATCTTTCTAAAAGGTTTTTAAAAAATATGTTATGCATTAGATACACCTAAAAAAATTGTTTTGTAATTTTATTCAATATCAAATGCTGAACTAGAAGAGAAGATGAAGCAATTGAGTTTAGAAATGAATGCATGACAATATCATGTAAAATATGTTAGAGTAAATAATTATATATTTATTTATTATTTATTGTATTACTTAAGCTTACTTAGGTTAATGCATTCATTTAATAGTTGTAGTGGTTAGTTGTTGACAACACGAGAGTTTGTTCCCTTCTAGCATGTTCCACCTTTTTGTGGAAGTGTGATTGGTTGTCAACCTTATCTTTTACCACCTTCTAGCTTGTTCTACAAGCTTCCATGAGGCCTTTATATTTGGGCTCTCTTATTGTATTTTCTCAACTTATCACATTTTTCATTGTAAATATATTTTCTTTTGCATTATGTTCTCTCTCATGTCCGTTTAGGGTTTTTCCAAGCTCCACCTCTTCTTTCTTGGTTTCCCTTCGATAGGTTATTTGAAAATAGGTGATCTTGGTGAGTTGTGGAGTTGGATTTCATCAACTCCTACATGGTATCAGAGCCTCCTTGCTACTACTTCATTGAAAGATTTTTGAAGCTGCAATTCAGAGACACAAACCCTAGTTTGTTTGTGCATTTTTCTTCAATTTGGGGGAAGAGCATTTTTTTGGAGCACTTTGGGCCCAAACAAATGCTACCATTAGATTCAGAAGGCCATTTGCAGTCAAATTTCATATAAAACTTTTTGATTTTGGAGACAGAGCTTTGGGAGGCAAACAAATTTTGCTTGTAGGGCTTTCCATATGGTCATACGGACGATTCATAATTTTTTTTTAAATAAAAAGTGGGCCACCACCACACCACTATAGGGCCATTGCTGCACCACTAACACTTAGCGTGTGGGCCACCATAGCTAGCTACACGGACGTAGCACCACCGTGGCCCAACCTCCACCCATCCACTGCCTGATCGTAGTGCTCCTCTAGCGGCTCCTCCTTGTCTTGGCACCTGCATTGGTGTTGCCACCCTTTAGCAGCCCACGCTTCACCTACCAACTTAGATTTCCAATAGTCAACACCACATGGATTTCCTGCACACTTGACTGAATCCAAGGGCAACACATGGCATGAATGCCACATGGTACTTTGCCATGTGGCACCTACCATGTCACCACATCAGCCATTCTTGCCACGTGGCACCCTTTTTTGTAGTGACAGCCCCCAGGCTGTCAATTTTTTTCCATGAAATGCTGACATCAATATGATGTCAGTACTACATCAGCATGCCTCTTGCACCTCTCCAAGGTCTTTTTTGACCTACTTGCAATTTTTTGGCCATATCTTGAGCATACAAAGATATTTTTCCAATGTGAAAGAAGCGCTGGAAAGTTGGTTTCAAGACAAAGACATTGGTATAGGTATTTTTAAGTTTTGATGTAGTTTTTTTGCCTATTTTTGCAGTTGAACTCTGAAGTTCTATTTTTGACTTCATCATGCATTTCTTTTGTGTCCCATGTCAGTTTTTTGAAAATGTTATATTTTTGGAAAGCTGGTTTTGTCATCTTTGTAGAAATGCTATGATTTCCTTCAGATTCTTGCCCATGCTCTTTCTATCATGTTTTTGGCATTTTTTCTCTCTAGTGGATATCTTGGGTGTTTCAGGTCTGAGGATCATTTTCCTAGCATGGTTTCTTTTTTTTGGGCTGTACTATCTTATGTGTTAGCTTTTTTCCTTTTTTGATCATTATAGACATCATTTGTAAGCACTTTTATGTATACACACTGAGATAAAGTGCCACTCTTGCATTTTGGGTTCATGAATGTTGTTTTGAGATAACTGTACTTGCACTCTTTTTATAAAGCACCATGGGGGGATAGTTGTTTGTTTTTTTAGGCCTTCGTCCTTTTTTCTTTCCATGCAACATCAGTGTGATCGTGTCTTTATAGGTATTTATACCTCTTCCTCTCTCTCATCATTCTTGGTTCTGTCTGCAGAGGATTTTGGCCCACCTTCTTAGTTTCCTATCATCTCACCCTTTCTGCATTAAGGGGGGTTATGTTGTTGTTCTAATGCATCCTTGGCTCAATGGTTCGATGGTGTGAGCTATGTGTTCAGTGGTTGATCCTATGTAGGAGGTGATTGCAATGGCTAGCTACCTATGCATTTCGGTGAGATGGATCATCTACCATATAGACATGCTTGGTTCATGCTTTCTTCTTCCATGGAGGTTCTTTAGATTAGTAGTTTCTTTCTGATGGAAAATTTTGTGGTTTCTTTATGCTTCAATGATGCTCTTCATGATCACTCTTTGTTCCTATTTTAGGAGACATTCCCATAGTTGGAGGCTTCTTTAGTTCTTCACTAGGTTCTTAGCTCTTTTTGGGGGAGGGTTTTTACCACATGGTTTTCTCTCTTTCCCCATTTTTAGATGTTGCATCTCTTTGCATTGTACATGGGTACCTATAATGGCCTCGTTGTCGAGACCCATTTTTGCTTTTTCATCTTAGTTTTGTGAGCTTAAGGCATTCCCCTAAGTTGCACTTAAGGGGGGGTGGGGGGGTGTTAGAGTAAATAATTATTTATTTATTTAGTATGTATTCTATTACTTAAGCCTACTTAGGTTAATGCATTTATTTAATAGTTGTAGTGGTTAGTTGTTGAAAACATGGGAGTTTGTTCTCTTCTAGCACGTTCCACCTTTTTGTGGAAGTGTGCTTGGTTGTCAACCTTATCTTCTACCACTTTCCAACTTGTTCTATAAGCTTCCATGAGGCCTTTGTATTTTCTCAATTCATCACATTTTTCATTGTAAATATATTTTCTTTTGTAATATGTTCTCTCTCATGTCCATTTAGTGTTTTTCCAAGCTCCATCTCTTCCTTCTTGGTTTCGCTTCAACAAGTTATTTGCATGCAGGTGATCTTGGTGAGCTATGGAGTTGGATTTCATCAACTCCTTCAAATTATGGTGAAACATCGATCAATATTCTTAAGTTCAATCTGTAGCAAGCTTATGACCAAAGTATGGAGAGTAAAGAAGGATGTTGAGATAGTAAAGTGGATGATACATATTCTTGTTTTAATGCTAATGTAGGTGATTTTCAATCTCTCATCTACAAAGAGGACAAGGAATTGAAATATAGAAGGACTTGTAGGGTTTGCAGAAGAAGTGATGTATGCATGGTTTTTCTAGCTTGCACGCATCTTTGTGTCTACAAGGAATACCTCTTTTAAAATCATTTAAAAAAGGTAGTATGTCTATCCTCATGTCATAAATTTCCTCAATGAATGAATGCAATTATGATTTCCTAGGGAACAAGCTAGTTTGATTTAACCTTTGTTCATTAATTTCATATTTGTTATGATTGAATAGATACATCTGATCACAACCTGGCAGTCTATTAGAATATGTTTTGGATAATTTTATTTGGAAGGTCTACAAATGCAGCTTCTCAAACCAAACAAGCATATAGGTTAGTGTTTATAGTGACATCTATGGTGTTTCTATTGACCAAAAACTTTGATTTTTTAGATAAGTATTGGAATGTGTCCTCAAAAAATTTCTATACCATCATTAGGCTCAACTATTCTTTGTGTTTCTAAGTTGTTATTACAACATAGAACATCTACTTCTTTAACCTTCTAAAGGCTTTCACTATTTTGAACATTAATCAGTGTACCTATTTGACAATCACTCTATGTATCTTCCAATGACCCCTCACTTAAAAAATGCTCTCCTCATAAAAAATGCAGCTTCTTGTGTAATTTCTTCATTTGGAGGAGCCTTAACATATTCTATGAAAAACTCAACCTTGTCATTCTGTGCTTCAATCTTATGTACACCCTCTATGACTATATAGGTTTTTCAATTTAATTGATCTATTTTCAAATAATTTAGTTCTAAAATTAAGGGCAACTTTGAAAAATGAATCTATCTCTTATAATGTCAATGGAATAAATACATCAACAAGCCCTTCTCGCTCCTTATCATCACTTCCAAGTTCTATCATTATTTTTGGTGGGAATGCATAATTCTCGTAGCATGCATTCTATTGGGATTTACAAATGGGAAGTATACTTCTTGGGGGGGGGGGGGTGGTGAATCAGAAGTACTAAACTTTAATCAATAAAACTTTCAACTTAAAATAAAGCATTACATGCATAAACATGTAGAAATAACATGTAAAGCAAATGCATCCACATAAACACTTGCAACATATATGATTACCTAGAAACCCTCTAATGAGAAGGTAAAACTGGGGTGGGGATGACACCCACAAATCTTCACTACTGTAGCAATAAAGTTCACCTATTAAGGTTACATATTTTGACCATTCTCATGATCTTCCCTGTGAAAGGCCTACCCTGTAAAGGCTTTACAAGGATTGATAGATCCTACCCTGGAGGGGGGGGGTGGTGAATTAGAAGTACTAAACTTTAATCAATAAAACTTTCAACTTAAAATAAAACATTACATGCATAAACATGTAGAAATAACATGTAAAGCAAATGCATCCACATAAAAACTTGCAACAGATATGATTACCTAGAAACCCTCTAATGAGAAGGTAAAACTGGGGTGGGGATGACACCCACAACTCTTCACTACTGTAACAATAAAGTTCACCTATTAAGGTTACATATTTTGACCATTCTCATGATCTTCCCTGTGAAAGGCCTACCCTGTAAAGGCTTTACAAGGATTGATAGATCCTACCCTGTTAAAGGATTTTAACACCATGTTAGAAGTGTGCCTAGCTAAAGGACTTTAGAACACTCAGTTGGAATGTCACCCTATTAAAGGATTTATACAATGGCTGTTAAACCAACCTAAATACATTGGATTTCATTCTGTTCTAACAATTGTTAGAGTGTAAAATAGAATGTTTTGTAATGCCCCGCCAAGGGATCCAAAGAATTAACCTAGAAATTTTCACTAAGTTTGGTAGCATTTATTTTTATTTTTATGAAAGTAAATACCACGTATAACTTATGCACAATAACAGAAGCAATAGTAATGTCCATCTGAAAGTAAACATAACATATATAATCTGATTATATTCTTTAAGATCCCTTAACATTGGATTACATCTAGATACATGAATGCATCTAATACAACATCCACATGAAATAATAATTATAAGTCCAATGTTTATACATTACATTTCAAATACTCAATCATCCACTGTACATGTCACAGGCTATGACAAGCTCAAAAGAATATACATACATAGAATAAGGTATATCATCCTATTCTAATCCATGATACATCAAAGTAAAGATAATCACATGATATACATGATACATCATCATAGAAGACATATACATCCATCATAAAGATCAAACATAATAAACTAAGTGCACGGTTCCTCCCAACCGTTAATAGCATCATTAGACCATCATGGATCCTAGCCATCCCTCCATGCATAACATTCCAAATCACTGAAGAGATCATCGGTACTAACATAATAGGAATGTCACTCCTAATATATACAACATCCTATGTAGAAAGTAATCTAACATGCACATAAAAGCATAAGATAACATCATCTAACATATGCTAATCATCAATGAAAAGGATACATATCCACCATCATGAAGGACGCAACAGCCACGATGTCTCAATGAATCTCAAAATGATAAGAGTGGAAAATACACTACCACCCGACCGCATGGTACCTAAGTGGTCCACTCCCACCGTGATAAGGAGATAATCTCAAGTCCCAAACAAGCTATCAAAATCACATAGCATAAATCTCTATAAGTCCAAGAATCCTAAAAGTATACTAACTCAAAGGTTCCAAACACAAAATCTGACATCTAATCCCAGAGGCACACAATGACATGTAGGAACCTACTATGCAAGCAAGAAAGTGTCATCACAATTATCATGTACAAGTTATCCTGGTAGTTAGCTAAACTCCACGGGTCCATACTAATTTCATGCAGCCACTAGTATCCTCTCATACTTACAAGCCATACTACGGAATGCAAAGTTGCAACCATGCATTCTCACTACTCCCATCCTAGCCTGTACAAGCACTCAAGGCATGGGCAAGAACAAAACTCTTATCTTTTTAGGTTCATTCAGTTAGTATTAGGTGTGAATGTTATCACTTATTAATCCAACTTACAATGAGTTACCCTGGCAGCCTCTTAGGGCCCCAGCCCGCATTGCAAGCCACTTCTCGCCACTACATGCAGATATCCTACCCTAATGCTCATGGAATCATAAATCTCAAAATCACAAAAGATAATCCATAATAAAATCATCAAATATGCATAAAAGCATCAAATCTCCATGAGCAAACATCCATAGAAAATCATGAACACAACAGCTCTCTATTGGTAACTGAAGTATCACTGATAATCAAAGTATCCAATGGTTCTCAATAACCAAAATATATCTCATCATACTGATCGAAGACTCCAAAAATATGGTTGAGTCAAACATGTCACAACATGCCATCATCAAGAATAAATCCACACTACAGTCCCATCATGGTGACTAGAAAATAACCAAGGATAACTGATCGATGGCCAAAAAAATAATGGTTAAGTCAAGTGTCTCATACATAAGAATCTCAACTATAGCAATCAGTAATCACATCCAATACATAGAGCATTCCATCACATAACCATGGTTGGGTTTATAAAGATCAAGATTAAACATCATCATGACATCATAATCGCATAACTCCCAAGCCTCTGGTAGACGTCCTATAACTGGTCAACACTAGTCAACCCAAAACCCAAAACAATAGCATAAAGAATACACAATGCAAACACATGTTTTGGTTTTGCTAAATTTACAATTTGAATTTAAATGCAAAAGTCTCAATTTATGCTTCCAAGTTTAGAGAAAGAATTTGAAGGAACATTTATACATTTAGAATGAATACAAATCCATTCTTTAATTATAATCTTAATCCAAACGTCCCCCACCAATATAACAATCAATATTTAATATACTTAATAAAACAATTAATTTAAATCATGAGCCTTTGATATAAATCAATTATCAATTTTACAATTATAAAACAAATAGTCGTATTTACATATTATATACATACTTATATATATATATATATATTTTATTAAAATATATACATATAAATACATATATGAATATATAAATTATTTTATCATTTAACAAAATTGAATTAATCAAATTCGATTAATGCCAAAATTAAAATCAAATATGGAAAACATTTTTTAAACAACACATATTTATATAACATGACTGCCGGTACGCAAGACCCTGCAGTTGAAGGGTCTGCGACGTCAGTGGTACTACGTACCACTGCCGTCGTAGTACCTATGACAGTGGTACACTACGACCACAGTGGGGGGTGCGGGTCTCGTCACCCCCCCCCCCCCCCCCCCCCTGACTCAATGTATAAAATGTTTATTATTTTTTTTAAAATCGCTAACTTGATTTCCATTTGCGATTTGGTTTAAAACATTTCTTAAAATGTTTTTGCCCATGGGTATGTTATCCGATTTTTTAACAAATATATATTATATATACATATATATGTATATATATAAAGGTATATATATATGTATGTATATATATACAAATATATGCAAAATTAAAAATATCACAATATATGAGCATATATACATATATATATATATATATATATATATATATATATATATATATATATATATATATATATATATATATATATATATATATATATATATATATATATATATATATATATATATATATATATATAATTGTATATATATGTAAGTATAAGAAAATTAACAATATATCAATACAACTTCAATTTTTTTAGAATTCCTCCATAAACCTTTGATCTCCCAAAATTTCCTATAATTAATCTAATGGGTTTGACTATGAATCTCAACCCTAGCCCCATGCTCTTTTTAGATCCATGCATTTAAAAATTCTCAAATAAATTAATCTACCCATATTGAGAATGCACAATAAATTATGAAATTCTTCAGAAGACATATGGAAGACACGAAGAAGACAGGGAATGCATGATGTGAAAATAGCATAAGTTAAATCACAAGAATCTACCCGGATTCTGATGCTAAATCACTCTTCCTCAGAAACCCGCAGAGCAAGCTCCTCCCTTCTTCAGAGTTCTTGAGTCCTCCAATGCTCCAATTTGCACTCCAACCGCTATGTCTAAGCTTCTAGGAATGCCTGAATACAAAGAGCTTTCAGGAAACATCTAGAATGCTTCTACAAATAGCTGGAAGGTGTCACCAACTAAGCATGGGTCTTTTCCAACCTTCAAGATGAGCCATAGGGTTGTAGACACCATGTGCTTAATTGATGCACTAACCCCCGTGTTGTTGACACTTGAGAAATAGAAAAGTGCGTTAATTCCCATGCAAGCTTATAACTCCAATTCACTTTTATATAATTTCTATTTAAATATTTATAACTTCCATTTTAATCTTAATTTTTTATAACTTTTGTTTTAATTTTTATAACTTTTATTATTATTATTTATTTGTTACTTTATTATTATTTTATAATTATTATTAATTTTAATTTCTAATTTTCTTTTATTTAATTCTTTTTCCTCAATTAATTCCCATTTAATTAATTATAATCAAAATATCAGATAACATGATATTTTATATTAATTTTCTCAAATAATTAATTTATTAATTAAATCTATTTATTAAGACTTAATTAATAGAAAATTCGCCATAGACCTCCAAGATAAAATATGAAAACCCATCATAGAGCAAATCACTCAAAATCAGTCTAAAGGGTTAAAAATCATGAATCATGTCATCCGACACATTTGGTGGGTAAAATATCCAGATACTTGTCCTACCTCACTAGGACAATTGGCTTAAGAGTTTGGGATTTGGACTTGAGAATTTATCTCCCTTCTCTTATCATTGAGATAGTATAATAGGGTACACTCATCCTGGCAATTCAGGGAAGTCGATACCCAGTACCTGCAACCTGTAGAAAAATCATGCATGTACATACTATATATATAATGCTAAGCTAAACAGACAATGGCAAGAAGTGGTACATCATGTAGATCCTGACTAAGCAGGTGACTATGGCTCCCTTCCTTAACCACATCAGAAACGCCATACAATAAAAAAACACGCACACCATACACATGTAAGTATGGGGTAAGTATCCATAATAAAACACATAAGATAATAACCATCAACTAATCATCAATAATATCTGAAAACAATATAATGATCATCATGTATGCATGAAACATAAAGTCTAAATGATCTCATCACATAACCTTGATGCAGGAGCATCCAGAGGTATAAGGGCAATCCCGTGTCACCCAAAAAAAAATGTACTTAGACTTAGTTTCTGTTTCATGTCTTTTCATTTTTGGATACCCATTTGGGTCAAATAAAGGTTCCAACTCTCACAGTTCAACTATCAGTGTGCTAGAAAATCCCAAAAAAATAGGAGCATGCAATTTGGCCATCATTTTGGTGACCTAGAAGGTGTGAACTGGCCAGATGAATGTAATTGTGATTTAGAGCATTCCAAAAAAAGAATCAGGTCAAAAGGCCCCACGGTTTGAAAGTTATTGCAATTTTTTGGGTTTTGGAGACCTCCTAAGAATGCTTCAAAGTCAGGTTAGGGGCATTAAATGACCTTAAAAAGGGCTGAAAAATGGGGGATGAGTGAAGCTTTTCCATAGGGCTATAGAGCGCTTCGAGAGCATTCCAAAAATGTAAACAGTTCGTCAATCAGAGCTACGGTTCAAAAGTTATGCCTTCCGGAAGTTCGATTACCGTTTCTAGATTCTTCTAGATTTGCACCGACTTCTAATGCAACTTTTGGAACCTTCTATTTGGTTGGTGGATGCCTACTAGAACTTTCTAGAATGTACTCCTAGTCCTTAACACTCCAGGGTCTATTTAAGGAGATTTTTGGCATTGTAAAAGGCAGTTCGGAGTGGAGTTTGAGAGGAGGTACTGAAAGGAGAAATTATCTCTAGATTTATGCTATTGTAAGCCCTTAGGGCATGTTTTGAAGTTTATTTTCTCTGTACTATTTGTACTAGCTTATTTTCTCAGTTAATACAATTTCCCTTTTCTGTTGTGTCCATTCTATTCTTGGGTTGTGTCCCCATCAAGTGGTATCAGAGCTAGTTTTCTTGAGTGTGTAGACAGAGTGTCGACTGTGAGGCAGTTTGCACTAGGACTGTGTGGTTGTGGGTTCGAGTTAGAAGATGCCTCCATGAAGAGAGCATGGTGGAAGAGCTAGAGCTATTAATCCTGAGGAGGTTAGAGCCCCCCAAAGGCAGGTACAGGCATTGCAAGAGGAGCTCCGTAGAGGAGCAAATGTTGTCGCAAGTGACGATAGTGAGGATGACAATGAAGAAGAAGTAATGGAACCAGAAGGGGAATTTGATGGGGAAGTTCTGAATCATGCAGAGGAAAGGCTTTTTAGGGCCATTACTAAGTTTGGGAAAAGACCTACAATTGAAGTGGGTGTATTTTCAGGAAATCTGAAACTAGATGAGTTGATAGATTGGATCAATGAACTGGAAGAATACTTTGAGTATGAGGATATCAGGGACCCAGATAGGGTTAAGTTTGCAAAGGCCAAACTGAAAGGCCATGCCAAAATCTAGCGGCAAGAGGTCCAATTGGAAATAAATAGAAGAGGAAAGGAGAAGATCACAAAATGGGATCGCATGGTGGACAAATTGAAGAAGCAATTCATTCCTGTGGACTATGAGCTTGATTTGTTTAAAAAGATGCATGGGTTAAAGCAAGCAGGAAGATCCGTCCAAGAATATACAGAGGAATTTTACCGACTCTTGATTAGAGTGGGACATGAAAAAGAAAATAAGGAGAAGGTTGCTCGTTATATCAGTGGGTTGCGACCTAGCATCCAAGAGGAATTAAGTCTGGTAAGAATGACCAGCGTTGAAGAGGCATGCCAGTTTTCCCTACGAGTTGAAGAGAAGTTGAATAAAAGGTTTGAAGGAACATAAAGAGGGTGTGGTCAAGGAGGAAGGGGAAGCTGTAGATCATTTGGAGGCCGCAATAAAACCCAAAAGAAAAATGAAGATGTGGGTACTAGCAAGAAATAGAGGAATGAGGGTTTCAACCACTTCCATGATCAAGACTTTGGAAATCAAAGAGGAAGACGTAGAGGACATGGACAAGGAAGAGGAGGCTTTCGTGGTACCTATTTCCATTGCAATGAATAAGGTCATCATGCCTTTGAATTCCCTCAACGACAAGGAAGGACAGATAGGAGAGCTGAGGGCCAAGCTAGGGTTGCTCATGTGGATGAGGATGCACAATCATCACATTCAAAGGATGCAGAAAGAGGAGAGACCTTGGTAAATGAAAGAGTCCTACTAAGTGGTGAGATTGAACTAGGACAATGGAGGATTTTGTTTCATACCAGATGCAAGTGTGAGGATAAATGTTGTGACGTGATCATTGATGGTGGTAGCACTGATAACTTGGTATCAGAAGAGATGGTCTCTAAGCTGAAGCTCAAGAGGGAGAAGCATCCCCAGCCCTATCGAATTGCTTGGGTAAAAGATGATCATAAGGTCCTGGTAAGTGAACAATGTTTAGTAAAATTCAAAATTAGGAGTTACCATGATGAAGTTCTTTGTGATGTTATTTCAATGGATGTTTTCCATCTATTGTTGGGTAGACCATGGCAGTTTGATAGACATGCAGTACATGATGGACATGCAATCACATACTCTCTAACAAAGGATGGAGTTTGCTACAAATTGAAGCCCATGAAAAAGGAAGGTGAAAAGGTATGTAGCAGTGCTAGGATTTGTCTTGTTGATGGAAGGAAGTTTTTAGATGGCATGAAACATCAACATATGTGTTATGCTTTGATTCCTAGGAAAGATAAAGAAGGTAGTAGTGAAATACCAGTTGAAGTTTTAGATTTACTAGGGGAGTTTGGAGATATTATCTCTGATAATGTTCTAGATGGATTGCCACCAGTAAGGCAAATCTGTCATCAGATAGATCTGATTCCAAGAGCTAGTTTGCCTAACAAGGCTGCTCACAGGATGACTCCTACTGATATAGAGGAGCTAAATAGATAGGTTCAGGAGTTGTTGAGGAAGGGCTTGATTCAAGAGAGCCTAAGTCCATGTGCAGTACCTGCAGTACTCACACCAAAGAAGGATGGAGAGTGGAGGATGTGTACAAATTCTCGAGCTATAAATAGGATCACCATCAAGTACTGATTTCATTTGCCAAGGATGGATGATATTATGAACTGCTTGAGTGGAGCTCAGTACTTCACAAAGATAGATCTAAAGAGTGGTTATCACTAGATACGGATTCAAGAAGGAGATGAGTGGAAAATAGCCTTCAAGACCAAGGAGGGTCTTTATGAGTGGTTAGTCATGCCCTTTGGATTGATGAATGCCCCAAGCACCTTCATGTGGCTCATGAATGAGGTACTTAAGAAGTTCTTGGGAAAATTTGTTATTGTTTATTTGGATGATATTTTAATTTTCAGAAAGACTTTGGAAGAACATTTATTGCATATTCGTAGTGTCCTTGAAAGGCTAAGGGAAGAGAAACTATTAATTAATCTGAAGAAGTGTAACTTTGCAAAAAGGGAGTTAGTCTATTTGGGGTTTGTTATATCACCTGAAGGTCTCAAAATGGATCCGAAGAAGGTAAAAGACATCTTTGAATGGCCTACTCCAAGGTTTGCTACTGAGGTAAGATCATTTCATGGTCTGGTTAGTTTTTACAGGAAGTTTATTAGGAATTTCAGTGGCATATGTGCACCCCTAACTGATACAATAAGAGGGGATAGAAAAGAGTTCAAATGGACTGCAACGGTTGTGAGAAGTTTTGAATTGCTGAAGAAGAAGGTAACAGAACAACCTATGTTGGCACTTCCAGATTTTAGAAAAGTGTTCCAGGTGGATTGTGATGCTAGTGGCAGCACTATTGGGGCTGTATTAAGCCAACAAGGTAAGCCTATTGCATATTTTAGTGAAAATTTGAATGATGCAAAGAAGAAGTATTTTGTTTATGATCAAGAGTTCTATGCAATAGTTTAGGCCTTAAATAAATGGAGTCATTATTTATTGCCAAAGAAATTTGTTTTGTATACTAATCATCAGGCATTACAATACCTAAATAGCCAAGGTAAATTAAATCAAAGGCATATGAAGTGGGTAGAGTTCTTGCAGAGTTATACATTTGTGTTGAAGCATAGAAGTGGAAAATGTAACAGGGTTGCAGATGCACTAAGTAGGAGACAGTTGTTGCTTACAGTAATGCAGGTTGAAGTAGTTGGTTTTGATGAACTCAAGAATTTGTACCCTAAGGATCCTGATTTTGCTGAAGCCTGGAAAGCTTGTAAAGAACTTGTTGCTGTAGATAGAACCAAGTGGTTAGACTATTTGATTTAGGATGGTATGTTGTTCAAAGGAAGTCAATTGTGCATTCCAAGGAGTTCCATGAGGGAAAATCTAATTAAGGAGAAACATAGTGGAGGGATGGCAGGACATTTTGGTCGAGATAAGACCATTGCCATTCTTAGAGAACATTATTTTTTGCCTCAAATTTCACAAGATGTGAAGAAGTTTGTACAAAGTTGCCAGGTTTGTCAAGTTGCCAAGGGGTTTAGTCACAATACTGGCGTATATTAGCCATTGCCTATTCCATCAAGGCCATGGGAGGACATAAGTATGGATTTTGTTCTTGGATTTTCGAGGACACAAAGGGGTAATGACTCAGTATTTGTGGTGGTTGATAGGTTCTCCAAAATGGCACATTTCATTCCATGCCACAAAACTCATGATGTTGTCCATATTACAGACTTATTTTTCAAATAGGTGGTAAGACTACATGGTCTTCCAAGGAGTATAGTTTCTGATAGAGATACTAAATTTGTGGGGTATTTTTGGAGGACATTGTGGAAAAAGTTGAGAACAGACTTGAAATTCAGTTCCACGCATCACCCACAAACTGACAGCCAAACAGAAGTGGTAAACAGAAGTCTGGGCAATTTGCTGAGATGTTTAGTTGGGGATAAGCCCAAGGGATGGGTTTTGATTCTACCACAAGCAGAGTTTGCTTACAATAACTCTATAAATAGGAGTACTGGAAAATCAACATTTCAAATTATATATGGGAATAGCCCAAGGACTGCACCAAAATTGAGGAAGATAGAACAAGGGGAGAGGACAAGTGCTTGTTGAACATATCAAGCGTCTACATGAGGAGGTTCAAGCACACATTACCAAGATGAATCAAGAGTATAAAGCTAGGGCTGATTAAAGGAGAAGACATAAGGAATTCCAAGTAGGGGATCTAGTCATGGTGCACTTACGAAAAGAAAGATTTCCAGCCGACACTTACAACAAGCTAAAAATGAAGAAATTTGGCCCCTACAAAATTTTGAAGAAACATGACTCAGGAAATGCATATGAAGTGGAGCTGCCAGATGGTATTCACATTTCTCCCATTTTCAACATTGCAGATTTAACAGAGTATCATGATGATGGTGCAGATGAGGAGCTGGTGTTAGAGCCATGTCAAATTCTTGCTTCTAAGGAGAAGATAGAAGACATTCTAGATCATCATGTGGGTAGGAGTACTAGAAATAGGCAATATGAAGAGTATTTGGTGAAGTGGAAAGGACGGCTGATCGAGGACTCAACTTGGATTTCAGCAGCTGAAGTTTCCCATTTGGGATTTCCTCTACCATCCATAAAGTGACAGGGTCACTTTCCAATCTACCCTGGGTGTTTGATGCAGGAGCATCTAGAGGTATAAGGGCAATCCTGTGTCACCCAAAAAAAAAATGTACTTAGACTTAGTTTCTGTTTCATGTCTTTTCATTTTTGGGTACCCATTTGAGTCAAATAATGGTTCCAACTCTCACAGTTCAACTATCAGTGTGCTAGAAAATCCTGAAAAAATAGGAGCATGCAATTTAGCCATCATTTTGGTGACCTAGAAGGTGTGAATTGGCCAGATGAATGTAATTGTGATTTAGAGCATTCCAGAAAAAGAATCAGGTCAAAAGGCCCCACGGTTTGAAAGTTATTGCAATTTTTTGAGTTTTGGAGACCTCTTAAGAATGCTTCAAAGTCAGGTTAGGGGCATTAAATGACCTCAAAAAGGGCCAAAAATGGGGGACGAGCAAAGCTGGTCCATAGGGCTATAGAGTGCTTTGAGAGCTTTCTAAAAATGTAAACAGTTCGTCAATCGAAGCTACGGTTCAAAAGTTATGCCTCTTGGAAGTTCGGTTACCATTTCTGGATTCTTCTAGATTTGCACCGACTTCTAATGTAGCTTTTGGAACCTTCTATTCGTTTGATGGATGCCTACTAGCACTTTCTAGAATTTACTCCTAGTCCTTAACCCTCTAGGGTCTATTTCAAGAGATTTCTGGCATTGTAAAAGGTAGTTCGGAGTGGAGTTTGAGAGGAGGTACTGAAAGGAGAAATTATCTCCAGATTTATGCTATTGTAAGCCCTTAGGGCATGTTTTGAAGTTTATTTTCTCTGTACTGTTTGTACTAGCTTATTTTCTTAGTTAATACAATTTCCCTTTTCTGTTGTGTCCATTCTGTTCTTGGGTTGTGTCTCCATCAAACCTCTGAATCCATAACATAATGTCTGATAGTGTCAAAACAATACCACTAATCCATCAACATAAAACTAGTCCATCATAGTCTGATAATAACAACAACAATGTCCAAAAAAGATGTGAATGAGGGTAGGCACTACATGTTTGATCTAATACACTTACAATCTAATAATGTTGATTTTAGATCCCTATTTTGTCCAATCTAATCCTCATGGTCTGATATGAAAAATATTGTAACCTTTATCCTTTGTTCTACTAACTGATTCTACAATTCTGTCCTCCTTCTAAGTCACCTTCAACTTGATCAATTTACCCCTTTCACTTCCTTCAAATGTTTGCTAGCATTATCTCCTCGCATGCATTCTCTTTCACACTCTCTATAAAGTATGGGGCTTCATCTCCTTTAAAATATTTTGTAACTTAGGGTTAGGTATGAATCTATGATTGAGATTCATCCAACTTTCTGCTCAAACCCTTCCATTTTTCTCATTGGTTGCATGTTGATTGCATAGGGAATAAAAATAGATTTGATCTTATCTCTAAGCTTTGAGATTTATCCACATGTCAACTCAAAAATGGTTTACATCTTAGTTTGTGAAGGCACAAACTCTTATGCTAATTTTGTATTGCTCGACACTTGTTGATTATTGATTCTCAACACATATTGAAATTCTGTCTAACTCGACACTTGAACTTGCTTGACATCTATTGTTCACTTGGCACTTGAAACTTGCTCGACACTATCTATTTGCTTGGCATTTGAATGACTCAACACTTGTTGAATTTTTGGGTCGTATTGCAACTCGGCATCAAAATTATACTCAACATCAAGTTAGAAATTTTTTAAAGTGTGTTGACACTCAATTGTCAAAACCAATTTGAGATCAACAATCTCCCCCTTTGACATGAGTGTCAAAAAAACTTAACTATACATGATGAAAGTAATCTCCTTGAGTATAATATACATTATGTTTGACATATATACAAAACTTCAAAACTGTTCAAAATTTTGTGAAGGACTATATACCTCAAAATTTTTTATATCCCCTTGAGTTGATGTACCATTTTTTTAATCCAAAAATTCTCTCTGAGTAGAGTGATTTGTTTCTGCTGATACTTTATTCTAAATTCTAATTCCCTTTATCTAATGTGTTCTATTATGCCTTGTTTCCTACTATTTTCTCTCCCCCTTTCTATTCTCTATTTATAATTTTGCCTTTCACATGTCTCCCCTTGTAGAGTAAGTATCCTTTTGGCTTGATTTATCCCTTCATTTTTTTATAATTTCTCCCCCTTTTTTGACACTTATGTCAAAGGGTCTATACACTAACTAAATATTTTTCCAAGAAGGTTTTGTTTAGCTCCATTACAATTTTTAGAGCAACATCCCAATTTCGTATTGCAACTTCTAGGGATTTGATTTGTATAGTTGTCTTTGCTACAAGGTGAACTAAGCCATCTAATGTTGAAATATTGGGATCTTTCTTCAATATTTTTTTTTCATAGGCTAGTTCCTTTTGTAAAATATCCATATGAGGGGTTAGGGTGGCTTGTAATTGAACTAATTTGGCTCTAGTGTTAGCCTCTTCTACTATCAATACAACTAGTTCCTTTTGTGTGTGAAGCATTGTATGAAAGTGCTTCTCACTTTGAGCTAGATCTTTTGGCAATTGCATGGCTAATACTTTCAAATTTCTTTCCAAGCTCATTATTCTTCTGCTAATTTCTTGCATGAAGATTTAGGGATCACATAACTTTGTGTATAGTGAGAATATGTTCTTGAGTACTATCTTCACCATTTCAATTTTCTTAGCCAACTCTACCTATGATAGTGCTATTTCACTGGATATTTCTTCATTTACCTTTGCTTGAAATTTCCTTTCTAACCATTCCATGAGTTTTACATTTGCCTCCTAGTCTTCATTGGTCACCTGGTCAGCAATTTTTGATAGTTGTTCCAATATGGGCTTGGTTTCATCAAGTACCTGCAAGTTGAATGCATCTAGAAATATTTCTTTTATCTCAATTAGTGCTTACCTCTATTTATACTCATTTCTAAGTATCTCCTACTTCTTCTTCCTCTGTAGTGCCTCTTGCACCTCATTAATATAGTCTACATTCATGGTTGCATAGTAATACTTTGGAATGACTATTTCTTCATCTAATGTAGGGTCTCCATAGTGAAGTACGCTTGCAACCTTTGTAGAGCTCGAGCCTAGTGCTAAAATTTGGAGTGGTATTGCTGCAGTGCTCGACTTTTGAGGTATTCTTGTAGGAGTTCCAGTAGTTAGCATATTAACCAAAGTTTGAATTGCTTCTTGCTTCTTTTCTTTTAAAATCTCCTTCTCCTCCTCTGATCTTCCTTGATCATTCACTATTATTTATGGAGGTGCACCTTGTTCTTGTGCAGTAGGAACTGAAGTATCCATATGTCCTATTTGTCCCTTTGTTGACTCCTCAACAATTGTAGAAATTTTAACTATGGTATCAACCTTAGCTGATGTATCTTGTGAAGCTTGCTCTTTAGGTTATCCACTTGTAGTTGTAGGGATGACAGAAGATGTTTCTTGTGTTGCCATCTTATCCCTTGTCAAGTCAGCTACTACTTTCTACAACTCATCTACACTAATCAATACTGGATTGCTACATAATTGAGCTTGTAGAGTTGATTAGTTAAGGATCTTCTTAAGATTCTTTGCAGTCAATGGATTGAAGTTCTGACCAAAGTCCTTCACTTTTATTGTGTCTAAAAGTGTAGAGGTGTCATGTGAAGGGCTTGGAGGTGGCAATTGTGTGTCTTGCACACTCTAATCTATTTGTTGCTCTTCAGCAGTTGCCATATTATATTCCTTTTGTGTTCTCTCCTCCATAGTATCATCTACATTTTCCTTCTCACCTTCTCCTTCCTTATCATTTTCATCCTCTTCTCCATTATTTCTTCCCTCAAAGGGATCTTCTTCTCCTTCTTTGATAGTTGTTAGGCCATAAATCAATTTCCACATTTGAGTGGACTTCTTGACAAAATCTTCAATCTTATTTTGAAGAGTGTTGAAGGCTCTGTATTTGGGTGAAAATTTTCTCCCATGCTTCTTATTGGCCTTAGTTATTTTCCCTTTTGTAAGCTCTCGCATTACTCAAGCCAATGTAGATTCTCTTATTTCTTTTTCCATATTAAGGCAATAGGGTAAAAGTACAAAGTTGTGTCACCTTTTTGGCTAACTTATCAAGATGATTGAGTTTGAGTATTTCTATCTAAAAATTAATTTCTTTCAAACATATTATCTTGATAAATTTATTCTAGCTAAGTTATATATGGTCTCACACTTTTCCAATTGCAAATGTCTACTAAATGCATGTTTTATTGTAGTTTGTATCCAATTACTAAAGAAATAAAATTATTTCAAAAAATTGAGATTTCAATAACTCTTACTATTTTTTATGATATTTTTTTAATAACATATGAATAACATTTTATAGAGATCAAATTCAAGAATATTCTCATATATAGTTTATAGTATTTCGATTAGATATAGTATATTATCATTGAAAAATTCTAAAAGTATGTATTTTAACACTTGAGAAGATGTCAATTTTGAGAAAGAAAAAAATATTAAATCATATCAAAAAAATTTAAAAATTATATGATGTTCTAGAGGAAAGAGTCCTCTTCAAGAATGTATAATTTTTCTTTTGGTTGAAATAGGTTTATTTTGAAAAATTTGTCGGGAGATGAAAATTATTGATTTTAGGTGAGTTGAAATTTGAATCGTCATAAAAGAGAAAATAGAAGTCTAAAGCCAATTTTTATTTTTGATTGTTCTAGCTACATATGTTATCTATAACATAATCTAAGATCATAGGGAAATAAGTTTATTTCCATATATTTTTGTGGTGGGAACTAGACCCTTAATTTTTAGCATTTTTCAACAACTAAAAAGTTATCTTTAAAAAATAGGAAAATCTATCAATTCTTACTTCAAATAATTATTAAAAATTATAATCCTAAACTTCATCCATTTCTACACATTTCATTAGTTTACTTCATTTTCAAATTCTAAATACTAATGCAAGTTTTATGTCATTGAAGATAAATAGTTATACTTTTGTTAGCCTTTTCCTTTGTTAAAGGGTGACATAGGTTTATGCTTTTACCCAATAATGCCATTTATTCTCAATAATAGAATATAAATCTTTAGGCAATGAATTTTGAAGTTCAAGTGGAGTGTTCTTGAACTTGGCCATCAAGGTATAGATTAATTCTTCAACCATGTTTTGTTCTTCCCTACTCAATATATTAAAATCTATGCTCTTTAAGCCAATTAAGTCTGCATTATCTTTAATTTTATCACAAATATTTTCTATGTCAGACTTGGTAGTGTGACTTACCACTCTAAATTGATTGTTGTCATTTGATTAAGTCCTTTCTTCATCAGAGTCAAGTTGTGTAACATTTTTTTTCTCAATTTCTTCTTGGCTGGACCTTGCTGCTCGGTAGCCTTCTTCTTCTCTTCCTCCTTAGCCTCTTTAGTTGTGGCTCTTGTACTTGCCCTTGTAGTAGGCTTATCTAGGCTTGGCTTGGCAATATTTTTGCTCTTGGGCTGAGCTACAGGCTATTTTTGACCTTTTCTCTTCTTAGGCTCTAGTTTGGCTAGTTCTTCATTGGCTTTCTCTTCCTTGGCACCTTCTTCCTCTTTAGCATCTTCTCCCATGCCTTGTGATAAGGCAAGTGTCTCTTGGCCCTATTCTTCTTCTTCTCCTTCTGTTATCCCTTCACCAAATTTGTCCTTAAGCTTCTTGACCAATTTGTCCTTTTTCTTTAGAGTTGAAGTATTTTCAACTCCATTTCCACCTTAGACTTTACAACATCAAAAGTGCCAAAATTTTTTGCACTTTTATCAATCTCTTTTTCAAGTAGTGCTATGATTGCTACTGATGCCTCATGAATGTTAATCTCATATCCTAATGGCCTTATCCATCTCACTCTAGGTACTAATACTTGGATATAAGTGTAATCAATGTCAACTAAGAAAAAAATGTCATTAATGTGTTGCTCTACTAGGGAGATTGGAATCCTTAGTCTTTGCTTCATGGACTTCTTAAAGTCCTCAAAATAGCTTGTCATTATGGTTTCAAAATTAGCTCCCATCTGCTCTATGTACTCATTCACTTGTACTAATATAGACCTATTGGTCTTCCAACTTATCGTACCAAAAGAGGGAAATTCATTCTGAACATTAAAAAATATACATATCAAAATTGATCCAAACTTACATTGAGCACTCTTGGATCTCCTTATTGCTCCCAAATTCTCCATGATTTGTTGTAGTTATAGTTTTGCCAAATCATATTTATGATCCTTCTTAACAAGTTTGTATCCCACATCAATTGCAATGCATGGTACACTATTCAGTTGGCATGAATGGTAGAATTTGTGAGATATAACCCTAACAAAAAATTCTACATGTGAATATTTGATTGTGTCAGTTGTCATGCCCCATTTGTTCGAATTTTCCCTAGTGTTCTTCTCAATGGCTTCTTTTGAGTCACTCCTCAGGGTCTTTGACCATTCTAGGGTTGGGTATCCTATTACCCTATGTATGATTCTCTTTGACAACTTAATAGGTCCACCCTCCAACCATAGGCATCCATCATGAATCCTTCTTAAAACTATTCTTATCCACTCCATCTTGAAAACTGCAATGAAATCTAGGGTATGTGTTAAGCCGTTCCTTTCAAAAATCTAAAATTCTTCCTTTAATACCCTATTCTCACATAGTTTTTCATAGGCTTTCTGAATCTACATATCACCAATTGCTCCAACCTTATAGTTATAACACTTTCTAACATCTTGCACCATTACAACTTTAGGTAGAATTATGAATAGTGCACCTGTAGGGTTGTTCTTGTATGCTATTTCAAGAATTGGCCTAAAATCTAGTTGTTTAACTTCATTGCTCACTAGCTGAACATCAAACGGTTCCTTGTCCTTAGGATTCCTAGAGCTAGATGCCATTTCTAAAAACTAGGGTTTCAAGATGTAAAAATTGCATAACAGCATAGCTTGGCACTTGAGAAATACCTTAGATTGGTGAAACGGTGTTGAATCTTTATTGGAATCTTTGAAAAAGCTTCAATCTCTACTTGGAAATAACTTTTGTGCTCTTCTCACTCTTGCTCTACATTTGAAATGATGAAAAATGATCAATAAATTGAACTTATACCCTTCAATACATAGCATTTAATGCTTAGTGCATGTACAGTTGTCCACTTGTCTCCTTATGCAATTTCTATTTCACTTGGCTTCCATTGATTTTCCAAAACTCAGCATCCACTAGAGTTTCCCTCACTTGGTTTCAATAAGAATTTCCTTTTACTCAGAAATCACTACTAACTTGGCTTTAACTAGCTTTGGTAGACAACTTGACATATACTTAGGATTTTGCTCAACATCTGAAGGCAACTTTCCTTACTCAGCAACAATGTGAAAACTTTGAAGATTTAAACTTGCATCTTTATTCATGCTGATCTATCATTTTTAGTACTAACTTATTCTAGGAATTAATGTATGATAAATAATTTAAATATCAGTCCCACATACCTTTTTGCTTAGTTTGATGAAGTATGACCACTTGACCCTTTAGGTGAAGTGATCCCTCTATCTGATGTGTTACATCCATCTTTCTTCTTCCATGTCTTATTCATCTCTCCTCTAATGTTCTCAACATCTACCTTACTTTTTCCTTTGTTTGACTCTAAGTTAGGTGCCTTTGTCCTTGTTGGGTAGTGCTTGCTGATATAACTAGTCTTCAACCAACTAATACATGTAGTTTGGCTTAACCATCTGCTCTAGCTTCCACTAAAATGTGTTCTTATGCAATGCTCAAGGATGTGTCCATACTCTTACTAGTAGTGACAGCTATGTCTTGTATTGTAGTCCCAATTATAAGAATTTTCATGGCTTCTTCCCTTGTTTGATGACCATGTGGTCTTGGATCTACACTCAAAGGCTTTGTGTCCAAACTTCTGACAATTATAGTAGTGTCCTTCAAATCTTGGTGCATGCATGGTTCTAGTTCTACATTCATATGCCTGATGATCTTGTTTGTTGCACTTGTAACAATGGATCATATTCCTTGGTTTGGCATTGTAACTACCATTCTCATTCCTATAAACATTAGTTGTATGTCCTTTCTTTCCATAGTAATGACAAGTAGAATTAGAATTCTTACCTTTATTTCTTCTTTCCTCATCAGCTTTGGATGATTCTCCTTCTATAGTGCTTGTGTAGCCCAAACCTAATGTGTCTCTATTGGATCTAGGGGATTTCACTAGTTTCTCAAAGAACTTGATGGCTTCATTTGGCTTGTTTAAGCTTTCAAAAAACTCCTTCTCTCTTTTTATGTCGTTCTATAGTTGTTCATTCTACAACTTTAATGTAGTTATCTCAATGTCCTTGAAATTCAACTCATGTTGCGCATTCATCATTTGGCTTAGGGTATCCAACTGCATGTTTGAGATCCTAAACAACTTTGCTAATTTTTCTTCCAATCTATTTGACAAGATTCTTGTGTCTTCTTCAATCATGGTCTTTTCCTCTATGGCTTTCTTCTTTTGTTTAGTCACTTCACATAACAATATTGCTTGTGGTTCTTGCTCCAACTTGAAATTTTTGATCTCTTTAGCTTATGCTCTATTCTTGTCCATGAGATCTACAATTATTGCATCAAATTCACATGAGTTACCATCTAAAAATAACTTTGTGGTGTCAATCTCCTTGTATTGGGTGTCATTCTTAGCTATGACAATCTCTTTCCTTCTCTTTATTGAAATCCTCAAAGCATTTCTAGCTTCATCCAATTGTTGAAGAGGTGTATCTCAATCTCCTAATTTTCAATGGTCTTTCCCAACTTGTAGACTTCCATCTCAAGATCTTTTCTCCAAGTTGTAAGGCTTCTCCTGATGAGAACTCAGCTCTGATACCAATTGTTGGGATTTACAAGTGGGAAGTATACTTCTGAGAGGGGGGGTGAATCAGAAGTACTAAACTTTAACCAATAAAACTTTCAACTTCAAATAAAAAATTGCATGCATAAACATATAGAAATAACATGTAAAGAAAATGCATCCACATAAACACTTGACACCAGATATGATTACCCAGAAACCCTCAAATGAGAAGGTAAAATTGGGGTGGGGATAACACCCACAACTCTTCACTGCTATAGCAATAAAGTTCACCTATTAAGGTTACATATTTTTACCATTCTCATGATCTTCCTTGTGAAAGGCCTACCCTATTAAAGGCTTACAAGGATTGTTAGATCCTACCCTGTTAAAAGATTTTAACACCCTATTAGAAGTGTGCCTGGCTAAAGGACTTTATAACACTCACTTGGAATGTCACTCTATTATAGGCTTTATACAATGGCTGTTAAACCAACCTAAATCTATAGGATTTATTCTATTGTAACAATTTTTAGAGAGTACAATAGAATGTTTGATCTGATACACTTATAATCTAATATTGTTGATTTTAGATCCTTGTTCTATTCAATCTAATCCTCACTAATTTGATATGAAAAATGTTGTAACCTTTATCCTTTTTTCTACTAATTGATTTTGTAATTTTTTCCTTCTTCTAAGTCACCTTCAACTTCATCAATTTACACCTTTCACTTCCTTCAAATATTTGCTAACATTATCTCCTCGCATGCATTCTCTTTCACACTCTCTGTAAAGTATGGGGCTTCATCTCCTTTAAAATATTTTGTGACATAGGGTTAGGTATGAATCTATAATTTAAATTCATCCAACTTTCTGCTCAAATCCTTTCACTTTTCTCATTGGTTGCATGTTGATTACATAGGGAATACAAATAGATTCAATCTTATCTTTAAGCTTCGAGATTTATGCATATGTTGGCTCAAAAATGGTTTGCATCTTAGTTTTTGAAGGCACAAACTCTTATGCTAATTTTGTATTGTTCGTCACTTGTTGATTACTAATGCTTGGCACATACTAAAATTTTGTATGGCTCGACACTTGAACTTGCTTGGCATCTATTGTTCACTTGGCACTTGAAACTTGCTCGACACTATTTGTTTGCTTGGCATCTTAATGACTTGGCACTTATTGAGTTTATGGATCGGCACATATTGCAACTCAACATCTATATTATACTTGGCATCAACTTAGAAAATTTCTTAAGTGTGTTGACACTCAATTGTCAAAACCAATTTGACATCAACACATTCATTAATTCCAAGTCACTTGCCAACTTTGCTAAAAAATGTCTTACATTGTTCCTTAGTTAGGGATCCAACATAATGAGAGACACTTTCAAAATCCCTACCAAACATGGCCACAAAATTAACAAAAAAATCCCTCTCATCATCATTCCAATCTACATAGACTTCTTGACACCATTCTTTAGAGGAGTATTGTATTTTATTACTTGGCATAGCTATAGTTATTAAGGGAAACTCACTACCCTTCATGAATGAACTTTAAAGACTATTCTCATGGAGGAGTTCAAATTGATCATCTCCACCAGTTATATAACAACATAGACTTCTGACATAAAATTAACATTGTGTTAGAGCCAGTTTAGATAATAACATTAAAATTAAAGCCTGTTATTTCATCTACTATATTCCAAAGGGATTTTATATTTTTCTTTGACTTCCCTGCAACCACCCATATTTGATACCCAATCTTGAAATAGAATATGGTTGAGTGATGGAACCACCACCACCAAAAGAAGATTAATTTTTTTGAAGCCACATGGATGATCATGATACATGCATTATTTCATCAAGCTTCAAATACTCTTCAAAAAATGCTAATGTGAAGTTCATAGAGGAGTAATTAGGACCTAAATAAATGCATATGGAATATAATTTACTTAAGAACGAATTCCCTTGAGTGCATTGTAATCTGTCTAATGCTTGGTTACTTGGGTTAAATCCAAACGTATAATGTAAAAATGTGGTTTTGATGGAGAAGTTGAAAAAAATAATTTATAGGCATATGAAAATACTGGATGAAAAATATTAGGCCATTTGTAATTAAAGCAGCATTAGGTATCCTTGTAGTTAGAGGAACAAGAGTAATTTTGGGCAATCATGTTAGTGATGAGAGGAAAATATTGCATTTGGCTAAGAGGTGATTTATGATGATAATAATGAGTTAAAATATTTTACCATCATGATGTGTTTTGTATTTTTGAGGTATTCAAAAAAGCTGGTTATACTTGTACTAGACTAAGAGTCAATACTTGAAATTAAAGATAGCTTTATAGTACATACTTATAATAGTTAACAACATTTTGACTATACCTGTATATTCTCTTATAACTAAACCATCTAGGTGGAGCCTTAACCAATAGTGAGATCACATATTGTTCCATTATTTATGACTTCACCTCTTTTTCTTCTCATTTCATTCTTTAAAATGCTTTTTATAAAAGGGTACTTTCCATCGCAATATCTAATAGAAATTTTCACTCATTAATTTAAGAGAGGGGTTTCCACTAAGACAAATTAAGTCCCTTTAGGTCACACAAATTTTCATGGAACAGTAGAGTTCTTTAGTGCCTAAAACAAATCAATAGTTATAGTCAGCAAGTTCTAGGGATGTAACACTTGAATAACCATTACTATTTAAGTTTTGCAGCATCGGCGATACTTAGTAGGATATAAGAAAATAAGTTTTGAGTGTTATCTAGAGTATGTTAGGGAAGATAGAAACCCTCATCAGCAATCATTATCACTAGGTAACAACATGAAGTTAAATCTAGCGGTCTAGATTCCAATCAATATTTAGCTTCATCCTATGATTTAGTTTGAATATTTGGACATCTAGTGAGTTATATTAGTGATTTATGGACTATCATGGATATCAAAAGTATAAATAAAATTTACTATTCTTAGCTTTTCCTACAATATATTTTGTACATATAGCTACTAGAATATGTCATAGGGTAGGATCAATGAGAAATCCCTTGCCACTAACCCAACTTAAGGCTTTTAAAGAAACATAATCTTTCAAATAGCGTGTTATTTTTATGAGAACTCAAAGAATTCATATGCCAAACACAACAATTTCTAAATTTGGGTACTCAAGGTAGTACATTCTAACCTACCTTTATCCACATCACCCCAACTTATCTTATGGATTAAATAAAATAATAGATGTTATCACATCAAATAAGTATCTCATCTTATACTTAGTAGATAATATTTCTTATATTTACTAGTTGTGGGTGTATTCCATTTATGTCACAAAATTCAAAATTTTAGGTTTGTAGACAATCATGTGTCATCAAGGAGTCTCACTAGATATTTTTAGAAAGTGCTTATACACACTCTCATGCACCATTTAAAATTACAGTAAAATGTAGTTACAACCAAGTCTACATGGTTGGACTCACCAAGTTTGGTGGGCCTGACTAGATTCGTTGGGTATATAGGTCCCAATTTTACTAGCATTTTCTAGGACAACCTAGTATGTTTGGACATGTCAATTTGAGTTCTTTAACTCTAGTATAGACTCCTTACAATATTCCAAATATCAAAATAGTTTTAAAAATACTAGTAAACTATAGTGGACCCTTAAACAAAGTTGATATTATCAAAAAAAATCAACAAGTTTTCATTCTGAAATCTAAATAAATGAAGAAAAAGCATGTCATGGATAGGGAAGTTAGAAAACTTTTCATATTCATTTCCAACAATCTTCTCCCTCCCTATTTTAACTCAGATGACTTACAGTAGATGGCAATTCCAATTTCTAGTTTTAACTAGAATTTCTTCCTATTCATTAAAAATATTAGAAAAAATAATTTGGAACATCAATTTTTATTTGATAGAAATGGAAGAATTCATAAATTAGAGTAATTGATATTAGAAATACTTATTATAATGATAGGGTGCTACACCAACACTATAGCAGCAACACTATATCAAAGATATTGTAGACTCATTATAGAAAATTGAAATGGTGAGATAAAAACACCATAGTGAGTGAAATGCAAACATTAGATTTTCTTTTAGAAGTTATTAAGTTTCTTTTTGGTTCTTTTAATTTAATATTTTTCCACCAAAAAAATCCAAGCATGAAAAAATATTCTATAAGAAATAAAGAATATGCCTCAATTGCATTTTAATTCTTGGCAATAAATGTATTTGAGTTAGAAAAAAACATTTTGGATGTCTCCACAAATCTTATACACAAAATTTACCCTTCATTAAAGATTAACAATCTTCATTTAATGTCATAAAGTAGTGTGTGTTGAAATCCCTTCAAATCTTTGTTAGAGGCCCAATTCACTCCCTTTCACCCAATTATCAGGTATATCACTATCACTTAAAAAAAAAAACTAGTCTTATGCTCTGTAATAAGAAATTTTAAGCACTATGTATGCAAATTCTTATGTAAACTACTTTGAAAATGCAAATTTTAAACTTCCCATCTCTATTGGGGATTTGGTGGCTTGTTTTTTTCTATTACAACTGTAGATCCCCACTCAAGCTACTCTTTTCTTGTGTCGTCCATGAGTGCTATTACTTTGATGAAGCAGAAACAATCCTTTTTGGGTCCCTATGTAGTTTTAAGAGCTTCAATAACCTCCTCTTCTATTTTAACATTAGTAGCATGACATTTCGCTTTACCATTATAAATGGCATCTACTAGACCAATGTAGTTCCAGTTCTTTATGATATTATATCATGAATTCAACCTTGATTGTATAACCTCCATTATTGATAAAAATATGATAATTCTTTGGCTAGATTGAACCATGGTGGGAATATCCTAGGATGTTACTTGAAAGCTTCCATCACCAATACAAGAAACAAATCACTTATCTGGAGTGGCTTGAGCATATCCCAATGTATCATTAATAGACCAACCAATTGATCTATACTACATCTAGACATTATACTTTTATTTCTCTAGGATCTTAGGCTTCTGGAAATTGAACCAAGAGTCACTAGTTTCTGCAATGATAGTTGTATCATTTAATAGCATGTACTGAACATGTTCAAATAACACATTGAATCTAAGAGCCTCATTTAGAGAATCTTTTAAGGGAACACCATGAGGTACCAAGATACACGAATAATTCTAGAAGGCTTTTATATTTCTCTTCAACTTCTTTGCAAGGGATTATTATTGGAAATATAAGAGGAGTAACTAAGAGGAGAGGGTTGAATCCATTACTACAAAAATAAATCCAAATCCCTTAGATGTCAGTACAAAATGATTATGTGAAAACTTAATTCAGTTGATGCTCGATGAACAAAGAAATAGTGTAACTTGGTAAACACTATAATTGCTTAGTAAATATTAAACATGCAAATCTTAAGATGTTATATATTATTTCTTTAACTTAGTTACAATAATATCAAATAAAAATCATGAACACATTTGACACCAATTGCAACTAGTTGCTATTTTCACTCTTATGAAGTGAGCTTGTTAGGAGCCAACCATGTTAAAGGTTACAAAACACACTGTTAGGTGTGACCTTGTTAGAGGATTTAATCACCCTATTAGGAGTGGCTTTGTAAGAGGTATTTAGACAATTAAATAGAACTACCACCTTGTTAGAGGATTTACAAATAATTTTTAAGCCAACTTTGTTAAGAAATTTAGATCACTGCTACAATGGTTAGAGAGTAACAATGACATGACCTGATTTGAATTTAACTAAATTACTGATTATAGATCTCAATTCTAGCTTGTATTTAATCCTTCTTGATCAAATGTATCATTTTAGCTTCAAAAGGATATTTTTCTTATCCTTCTAGTTCACATCCTTTTTTCATCATTAGATCTTTAAAAATATTCCACGCATTCACACATATTTCACACTATCTAGCCCACAACTTGACCTTTTATTTATATTTTTCTTTTGTAAAGTCAGCTCAAATACAACTTAGAATAATTAATATTCAACTTCTAAATGGGATAGAATCAACAAAAAAATCAATTGAACTCAATATGCCAAAAAAAGAAAATCCTTTGTTAGCCAACCCTGCTCATTAAACACTAAGTCAGAAACGATTTTCCTATGTTAACTAGGTGAACTCAGTTAACACTGAATATATGCAAAGCTCCTATGGTAACTGAGTGAGATTGGTTAACACTGGTTCCATCCAACATTTATTTCATTAATTGAGTGAGCTCGATTAACACTCATCTTCCATAGACTTTCCTTTGACACCAGAGTGAACTTGGTAGACACGGCCTTCTAGACTAGGCAAACTTAGGATTGCTCGTAGCCATAGAAAATTGTCCTTAATGCCTGAGTGAGATTAGAATGTATTGAATGATAATGATATGACATTTTGTATAACATCAAAGACAATACACAAGTAATTAATTGTATCCAACAATCTCCCTCTTTGGCATTGATGGCAACACAACATGTCATAACATAATGAAATTTTTGAAGCAAGAAAATATCCTTAGTTTCATTTTGATTCTCATTCATGAGAACTCCCTCTGTTAGTGTCAACTCTTTCTGTCTTCAATTTCTCCCTCTATCAAAAAACTTCTATTTGCAACAAATTCTACCAAGTTCATTCTCTCTCTTAGACAATTCTTCTCTTCCAATCTCCCTCTTTGGCATCTCTTCACTCTGACAACAAACTTCTCCTTCTCTATAACTAAAATTTCTATGAGCTATGATAGTATACTTCTCCCTCTTTGACAACACATACCAAAGACAATACTTCATGAATATCAATGTACTTCAAGTATTGATTCACTTGCAATAAGCCCTTGTCAATTTTGCATCAACTGATTGATCTTCAATAATGCTCTAGCTGACGCATCACTAAAATTCATTTAGTGAGCTTTAGATAGGGGAATGACCCCTAGCTTACCTCTTAGATACATAAATGAATCCTTAGGTGATGGCATGGTGAATATGTCTATAGTTTGTTCTTTTGTATTTACATATTCCAATTTGACTACTTTATCTTGCACCAACTCTCTTAAGAAATGATATTTTATAGCAATGTGTTTTGTTTTGGTATGCATCACTAGATTTTTTGATATATTGATTGTACTAGTGTTATCATAGTATATGACTATTGGATCCTTAATATCTATCTTCATTCCTAGCATCAGTTGTTTGAACCAAACAATGTTAGAATAGTTAACTATTACTACCACATATTCTGCCTCTGTTGTGGACTGATAGATACAACTTTGTTTCTAGCTTATCCAAGACACTAGTCTTTTACCAAGGAAGAATGCTCCACCACTAGTGCTTTTCCTATCATCAATACTTCCTACCCAACCAGCATCTATAAATACTTTTAAGTCCAAATTGCTTCTTATTTTGTACCATAAACCATATTCTTTAGTACCTTACAAATATTTCATGATTCTTTTGACTTCCATGAAGTGATTTTCTTTGGGATTTGCTATGAATCTTGCCACCATACCAACTACTAATGCAATATCAAGCCGTGTATGCACTACATACTACAATTTTCCAATCATTGATCTATATATGGTCTAATCTACCTCTTTGGAGTCATCATTCTTAGATAGCTTATATCTAGTAGACATTGGGGTTCCAATGAGTCTTGAATCCTCCATTCCAAATTTCTTTAGCATTTTCTTGATGTATTTAGATTGATTAATGTAGATACCATTTTTGTTCTATTGAATCTGCAATCCAAGAAAGAATTTTATCTCACCAAACATAGACATCTCAAATTCTTTACTCATTTATTCTGAGAATGCCTTGTACAAGTCATCATTTCCTATGAATAAGGTATCATCAACAAATATTTCTGCCAACACAATCTTCTTGTATGGTCCTTCTTTGATGTATAGACTACTATTACCATTTGTTCTTTGAAAACCAATCTGTACCAAGTAGTTATGTAGTCTTTCATACCAAGCTTTAAGAGTTTCCTTGAGACCATATAATGCCTTGTGTAATTTGTAGACCATGTCCTTTTTTCTAGGATCTACAAAATCTTTTGGTTGTTCAATGTAGACTTCCTAATCAAGAATTCCATTCAAGAATGCAGATTTTACATCCATTTGATAAACTTTAAATACTCTATGTGATGCATATGCTAGCAATGTTCTCACACCTTCTAATATTGCAATAGGAGAAAAAAATTCCCCATAATCAATACCACCTTCTTGAGAATATCCTTTACATACTAACCTTACTTTATTTCTAGAAACTTTTCCATCTTCATTCAGCTTGTTTCTAAATACCCACTTTGTGCTAATTACATTTTTATCCTTGGGTCTAGGAACAATAGTCTAAGTTTTTTTCTTCTCTATTTGTTATATTTTTGCATTCATTGATTCATTCCAACTTTCATTATCCAATGCATCTTTAACATTTCTAGGTTTAGATTCAGCATTTCAATTTGTTTCATGTCATTGTTCCATCTGATTTGTCTCCAATGATTTGATCAAGTGCATGATGCCTTATTGTGTGCTAGAAGAAGTGACCAGTTGGAAACACGAATCAACAAATAAACATTAGTTAAAAACTCCAAAGACTCATCAAAATGAAAGAACATTAACTAACTAATGCTTGCTTGAGTTTTGCAACTCTAAGCAACCAACAAACCAAATCCTTCAACCACCTCTATAGCTCAACAAGGGCACCCATGAGAGGCCTTGTTGGTGTGTTAAGATGTGGGGTGTGTTTGGTGTGCTCTTCCAAACATAACAAAGTATTGAATCTCTTGAGTAGATGTGCAAATGTGAGTAATGATAAAATATGAACCTAGGCTACATGAAATGAAAAACACCTCAACAAATGGCTATCAAAATGAAATGCAACCAAGAAAGCTAACTAAGTATGCAAGCTATACCAACATGTAAATGAAATGAAAATGTGAATGCATAAGTAAACTAGACTAATGATGCAAATGAAAAGCTAAACCAGCTACCAAATGGTTAGTATGGATCTAGAAATCACTATGAAAACTACCATGAAAGCTACTATGAAAGCTCAAACTAGCATGCAAGCTCAACTATAATGAAAGCTCAAATCTCAAACTAACATGATAACAATGAAATAATGAGAGATAAAAATGCTTGAGACAAGGCCTCTATTTATAGACTTGAGGGAGGGCTTGGTGAGGTGGTATCCATGTAGGTGCCACATAAGGTGACATGCAAGCCATGCAAGTGGTCAAAAATTCAAAGTTTTCTCACACATGTGTGAGAAAACTTGAGAAGAAGAGTGGGAGACAAGAGTGCAAAGGGGAGTGTGTGGGCATGCCTTCTCACACATGGGTAAGCACACACTTAGGCTAATTAGGGCGATTAAGATGATAAAGTGGGATTAAAGAAGAAGTAGGCTTAAGAGGATGAAAATGATGGGTGTAGGCTAGTTTTAAGGCTAGGCTTAAGATTAAATTAAATAGGATTTAATTTAATCATTGGTTTAGAAGAATTAATGGGACATGGGGATTTAAATAAATAAAATTTATTTAAAAAGGGGAAACATGGAGGATCATGTATTAAATTAATTTAACACATTAGGGATAAGAGTATTTAAATTAAATTTAAATACTTAGGAGAATGAAATTATTTAATTAATTAATTAAATTAAATAAGTAGAAGAATGTGATCAATATAATTAATTAACTAATAATTAATTACAATGTCAGAGGCAATATTAATAAATTAATATAGTCTTTAGGGATGATTTTAAGCATCTACATTTTGCCCCTCTTTAATGTGATGTCAGAATGACATCATATCAAAGAAAAGAAAATATAGGTTTCCTCAGAGAAGGTAGGAGTCCTACAGGAAATAATAGAGGAGGAGGGTACCCCCTTGTGAAAATTGTGCAAATTTTTTTTTGGGTAATTTTCACGAAAAGGTCTTAGGAAAAGAAGGAAAAGGAGAAAACATGGAATAAATAACTACATTTTCATGATTTGCAGATAAACAGGAGACAAACATAGCTCAAGGAAGGCACAGACTCAAACAGGGTTTGCGGGGGGTCTATATAAGCCTTCGAGGGGCCCAAAGAGGGTCATTGTCACACCTCAAGAGTAGAGCATCCAGAGCAAACATGGAACCCATTGATTGATTGTAGCTTGGTGAGCATGTTTAGGAGTACTAGTGAGTAACCAAGATGGGCCCACTGGTAAGTCATCTAATCCTCTTCATGTTTTTGGTAGACTAGGCTAGGTTAGGCACATTTATTGCACAATAAATGGCGCAAAAATGTTGTCGGGGTGGAGACGATAGTCTACACCCTGTCGTCTATGTAGACAACAAAGTGGCAGTCATGGTGTCCATAGAGATTATAGGATTGATCCTATCATCTGTGTAGATGCTAGAGAAAGGAATGGACTTTGCACAAACAAGTTTCATCCTATCATCTTCACGGACAAAAAAGGTAGACTAGGACAAACGAAGACAATAGAACATAGCTCATCGTCTTCGTAGATGACAAAGGGTTTTTTGTCTATGCTAATTGGCATCTACGTCGATCAATGTCTGCGTAGATTGACATTTTTGTCGATCATCATCTGCACTTATCGATGTCTGTGCTGATTAGTAGCTCTAAAGATTGGGACAAATCAGTAGAAGATGAGGGAAGATGCCTCATTCTAGAGATGACATAGGCTAGAAAGACTGACTCTCTATATGTCTATGCTATAGGAGGACACGGTGGTGTTTAGGTGGAGCAAGCACTACCCAATACCATGGTGATCCAGAAGTGACTGACCAATGAAGATTGGGGATAGGTGTGGCTATGCAGACTAGAGCACATGCACAAGTGGCCAGATCTAAGGGTGCACTTAGTGCAATAGTCAGCGTTGATAGAGCGATGGCACATGCCCACAGGGAGCTTCCATCTACTGATAGGGGAGGCTATAGTCACACTGCTGGGCATGTGGTGGATCCTACGAGTACCCATTCGAGGGGCATACCTAGAGTATGTACTAGAGGGGTCAAACCCATTTTTGAGAGAGTGCTTCGGTAGATGGCTGTAGAGACTACCGATCTAGCGATCATGGCTATCTTGGAGGGGAGTGTTAGAGTAGAGATTACCGAAGCTAGCAGTATATCTGGCCTCCCTCATATGGAAGATGTTGCCTGATCATGCAGGACATGGGTGGCCTATTGGCAAGGCATGGGTGCTGAGAACCCTTCTACAAGAGGACAAAGAGGTCTATTGCTGGGGACAGATGATCCTATCAGAGTTATACCATGATTTGCACATGTGTGCCTATCGTACGCAACATACTATGGGGCCAAGACTAACATTGTTGATGGTCTAGTCATGGGAGCATATTAAAGTCACACGGCCCACCATCTGGTGGGAGACCAAGCAGCCTAGTGAGCCATTTTCCTACAAATATTGACCTCCAATTTAGTATACAGCTACAGAGTCAGTGGGATTTTTGCACCGATGTATCGATGAGATTATTATGTTCAAGTGGACTCCATATGATGGGGTAGAGCGATGGGGGAAGACACTAGCAGTAGGTGGAGATGATGACACAGAGGATCATATGTACCTCCTGTACACACAAACTAACTACTGGATCATTGGGCGGTCCATGCACATGATCATGTGGTACATGCCTTCTCGGGTGTGAGGACAATTCAGGAGGACACAAGATGCAGTACCAGACAGATTCCTATACCTTGTTGTATCTCAGGAGTATGGTCGGCTATGGGGGCATGGGACCAACCTTTAGTTGGCCTATATATCATGGGTATCCATTCCAGCAGTGCCATGGGAACATGGATAGGATAGGGGGGAATACAGGTGTGACACCGATATATGCATAGTGGTGGGCAGCCCACTAGCAAGTTAGACTCACAGTGCCTAGGTTGCCTCCATTAGCAAAGTAGCCATAGGGGGAGGGGTATGGAGTAGGGGATAGTGGGAAGGCAGCTATGATGCCACCATTGGCATAGGGGGCATAGGAGGGACTGCAAGAGCACAGAGCCTGAGTGAGGAGAGAGCTAGGGTTAGCACGAATACATGCCCCAACAAAGGGGCCACAGGTGTAAGTTCTAGCAAGGGGATAGAGATAAGGGCTAGTAGAGGACCCAAATATGGTGAAGGCTAAGTGGGATAGCCTTCATGCATAGGTAGCCTGGTTATAGGCGGTGGCACAGGTGCAGCAGGAACATGCAGACAACTTAAAGCAGGCCATGGGGGCCATACAGGTAGAGCTACAGGTGTAAAGGGCTAGGGGAGACAATGCACAAGAGGCCTTAGTGGCCCTATAAGCATGGGTGGATGCTGGAGAGTTTGTAGGGATGGGTATCCATACAAGGGTAGAGGAGTGGGCAGAGTTGGAGAGACTTCAAGGGGAGGTATTTGCATTATGGGCCAAGCGGACCACCCATCAAGTGCAGTTGGACAAATACCATAGGTAGAGGGACATAGCAAGGCAAATGCTACAGCCTGGGGCAACCATCATGGTTATGCAGGAGGCATATCATAGCAAGCTAATCAGAGGCACGAGCCATATGAGAGGCAACATATTATAGGTCACTTTATATTGAGGTCATGCCTATCGATCAACGACAGTCAGATTTTGAGAGGGGGGCCAGCTCATGGATCTCAGGGGGTAGAGCTAGATCAGAGTAGTCCATAGGATAGCAAAGACCTCCTCGAGGGGGGGATATAGGGGGGGTTGGGCCCTCATAGCCAATGGCTTGATTTTGTATAATGATTAATTTTTTTACAAATATGTGCAGATGCAGTGAAATTTTGATGATGCATTTGTACTATATGATTCTACATGATTTGTATATGGAGTGTATAGACACTATTGTTTGATATCTATACATGACATGATTTTATGACTCTATATGTGTATGGATTTATGTGATGCATATGATATCTATGATGTGGATATTGACATTTGTGATGTAGGATGTGATGCTATGTGATGTTTCCTACAATGTATGTGTATGATGCCTAACATGTGGACAATGTAGGTTTATTGGCGATTATGAAATGTATGCATTGCTTGATTTTACATGTATGGATGCACTATATATATGTGAAATGTGATTATGATGTATATGCCCCTAGATGTGTTGATGAAAGTGGATGCATGTAATTAATGAAATGAATGATCAATGCAATCTAATAAAAGGAATACTAATAAACATAAAATAACATGAATGCAACCTAATGAAAATGAACTAAAATGAATATCTATCCAAACTGTCACTCATAGAAACCCAACAGCATAGCATAGGAGGGGGGAGATAAATGGGACCTTGTCTCAAGCACAACTTGAATGAAAACCCTAGCTACATGAAACCTAACTACATGATATTAAGAGATTCCATTGTGTTTATATGGAGAGCACACCTTAAGTTGGTTTTGCAAATGAGTTTATGCATTATATGCTATAGAAGCATACATGACATGACTCTTTTGTGTGGACTAGATATACAAACCATAGAGACTTTAGGATGATAGGTGTAGTTTTCATAGTCATGAGGGATCAAATTTCATATACGCCATGGAGAGATCTAGGCACACCCAAAGTCTTTTGAGGGATCTTTGGTGGAAAGTGTGCTAACCCATTGCCCCCATTGTGTAATGCATTATCATAACTTGACACTAACATATATGAAATAAAGCCTCCAAAAAATAGATCATACCACAAACAACATGTGTAATCAATGAGAGCCCTTCAAGTGCAACCAAAATATAGAAGATCAAAGTGCACCGTAAAAGGCTTTCACTAACACAAAAAACAAAAAATCAACCAAAAGAAACCTCATGACCAAGTAGTCATTCAGTCCATAGTTCCTACCAAGAACCTTAGGTCTAGAAGTGAATGTCGCAATGTCACCTATAGGAAGGATTTATCCTGTAAAAATGTGTCAAGTTGGATGTCAATGATCATAGAATTGTGTGTTTCTGACAAGGGCTATGAAGCAAACAAAATCCTCAAATCAGTAAGTTCCGAATGGTGATTTTGTGTAAGTCCAAGTGTGGTCACTATTGTAAAAAAGCTTAGTGTGATGGGATTGGATAACCACTTCATGAAAAAATGCCTTGCAAACTAGAGGTCTTTCAAAAGGTGGAGGTGAAGAAAAGCCTTGCAGATAAGAGGTCTTTTATTGGATGCATGAAATGCAAAAAGCTAGATAGGACTTTGCACAAGGAAAATCGAATGGTGGAATGAAGTGAAGTGAAACAAGCCTTATAGACAATGGATCAACCATACTTTTTTCAGGAACATTTTATGAATTTTTTTTTGGATTTTTCTTATTTTTCAATTTTTTTGGATTTTTGCAAGACTATAAACACTGTATAGGAACTACAAGGGCTCAAGCATAGAACCGCTTGAGTTGCTAGATATTTATAGGCTCAGGGAGAAGATCTCCCTCTAGAGTAGCAATCTAATATGCCCCAGAACCATATTTGGCTATAATGATAAATAGACCTAGCCAATTTGCCTCAAACTTTCCTTTCTTTTCACAGTTCTAGAGGTTCTTCATATTATGCTGCAAAACTAAGTCACCCACTTCAAACTCTCGTGGCTTGAATTTCTTATGATACTGAAGCTAAAGGAAATTTTGATACACACAGAGGTGGTTTAGAGTGTTAAGCTATCTCTCATCAAGGAGTTGTAGCTCTTGCAAGTGAGCAACTCTATATTCTTCTTTAGACATCAAATTCTTGAGAGAGATTCTTAGAGAAGGGAGCTCAATTTTGATGGGTAAGACAACCTCAGAACCATAAATGAGAGAAAATGGAATGGCTCATGTGGGGTTATAGATGGAGGTATGGTAGGCCCAAAGGGTGAGAGCAAGATGGAGGTGCCAATCATGGCTAGCTGCATCAACAATTTTCTTTAGGATTTTCAAAATGATTTTATTAGTAGCTTTAACTTGGCCATTGCCTTGGGGGTAGTATCTAGTGGAAAAATGTTGGGTGATTCTGAATTTCCTACATAATGTGGAAACTTCTTGATTTTTGAAAGGGGTTCCATTATCATTCATGATATCTTGAGGTATGCCAAAATGACAGATAATGTAGTTAAGATGAACTTCAAAATCTATTTTTCTGTGATGTAGGTTAGTGGAATAACCTCAGCCCACTTTGTGAAGTACTCAGTGGTGGCAATAATATACTTGTGGCCATTTGAAGAATTTGGGTACACTTGACCAACAAGATCAAATCTCCAGCAGGAAAAGGGCCATGGAGTGATGGTGGGTTGGAGGTCTTGGGTGGGAACATGTATCAGATCGCCATGCTACTGACAAGGAACACATCTCTTCAAAAAATGATATGCATCTGCTTCCATAGTAGGCCAATAGTAACCTGTCCTAAGAAGCTTTTTCACTAACGTAAGGCCACTAGAGTGGGCACCACAAATCCCTTGGTGAACCTCTTCTAATGCCATTCTAGCTTTATCTAAATTGAGACATTAGAGGAGGTTTTCATCAAAATGTTTCTAGAAAAGTGTTTCACCTAGGATGATATATCAGGTTGTGCGACAGATGAAGGGTTTGCTCTAATTTGGGGTGACGATTATGGGAATTTTTTTGTGATGTAAATAGACAAAGACGTCAGTGTACCATGGAGACTCAAGACTAATAATCTCACACACCAACTCGAAATTATTTTTCTCATAAGTAAGAGTAAAAAGATTCTCAACAAGATACTCACATTTAGGACTATATTCTGGCATGGCAATCATGGAGGCAATAGTTACCATGGCATCTGCTACTTTATTATTAGCCCTTGGTATCTACTAAAAAATAATCTCTGTAAGGTGCTTCTTAAGATCCTCCACTATCCTATGATAAGGCAACAATTTCTCATCCTTGGTGTGGTATTCATCTATGACTTGTTTAATGACCAATTGTGAGTCTCCAAAAGCAAGAAGGTTTTTGATATTCCATTTGATAGCTTGATGTAGTCCTGTGACAAAACCTTCATACTCAGCTATATTTTTTGTGCAAAGGAATGAGATTTTATAAGACTTAGGAATGAGATCCTCTTGTGATGTCACAAACAAAATTCTTGCCCCCGATCCCTTTTGTGTAAAGGGTCCATCAAAAAATAGTTTTCATGGTGTATTAGGGGCTATAGTCATAATTGTGTCATCTAGAAAATCTACTACAATGGGATGGTCGCCTTGAAGAGGAGCTTTGGCAAGCTGATCTGCAATTACTTGTTCTTTAATGGGCTTACGATCCTTATAAACAATGTCAAATTCACTTAAAATCAAGACCCATTTTGCTGCTCGACCAGTGAGGGTGGCTTTTGATAGCAAATATTTGAGTGGATCTAGAAAATCCACTATGATTTCTATTTTAGGAAGTGGAAAATCATCCTTAGGACATGCAAGATTTAAATCTCAAAAGTCTAAACAAACACAGATGCCTCCAGATGCTTTCCCTATAGGAATAATGTTGGAGACCCACTCAGGATAATCAATAGGGTGAATGAACTTTGCTTCTAACATTTTTTGTAACTCTGCTTTGACTAAAAGTGCTACCTTAGGATGCATCTTACGCAACTTTTGCTTCACTAGTTTAATCTTGGGGTCTACTATCAAATGATGCATAACCAAATCTGTATCTAAACCCAACATATCTCTATAGGTCCATGCAAAATTGATCTTACCCTTTTTCAAGAATTTAGTCATTGCCTTTTGCTCTTCAAGATTTAGGGTAGTGGCAATATAGGTGATTTGTGGATTATCTTCTATTCCCAATTGACTAGAATTGTGTCTTCATTTAGAATAGATGACTTTTCTAGTGGTAAAGATCTGAATGACAAGCCAATATCTCCCTCTTGTGGTACCTCTAAGATATTTTCACCAGAAGATGGATCCTTTATTTTATCTTTTTCTTCATCCAAAAGTGCCCCAGAGGAGTTTTCATTAGAGGATGTTTCTTTTTTTTTTTTCATTTTTTTTTTCCTTTTCACTTTTGTGACTAAGAGAGTTGACTTGGCTACCAAAGTAGGCTTCCTCATTGTATTGGATCTCATGTTCGTAATCTCAGAGATTCTTAAGGCCAAAGAGTGCCATCACTACTTCATCAGACTTACAAATATCAAGAGCTAGTGGTGTATCTTGAAGGTCCCAGTCTATCATGTTAGGGTTGGTGAGAGGTAGGTTGGTGGATGAAAGGTCATCTATGGTAATGTCATGGACATAGTTATCTAGGTCATCCTCAATGTATTGGAAAGACACTTTGAAGAATTCCTCCTCTTTAGTCTTAGAATCAAGTTCAATCGTACAATAGTTGTCAGCAAAGGATACCTTAGGTTTAATGGAGCCCAAACCACGTCCTTTAGGATAGCTATTAGCTTCTAAGGGTTGTCTCATTCCATCTTTAGGTCCAAGGCTGATACCATGATATCCCATGTTTTTGATAATGGGTGGGGCCTTAACATACTTATCTTTGGGGAACTCAATAGGTTCATCTTTTCCATCATAGTATAGCCAATCTAGAATATTAGATTCCATATGCTCATCACTAATTGAACCCCAATGTTTAAATGTTATCTTGTTAATATGCACAGTCTCTTTTTTGGTAGGAGGTGACGATTGTGAACGTTTTCCAAAGAAACAAGGGGAGAGTGGTAGTTGTCCAACACAAAAGGCATTTTCAAACTTATACTCTCCCATTCCTAAATTAGTAAAAGTAACCTTCTTCCCTGTAGCATTGACCTTAGTATCTCCCACCTTTTCTTTTCCTTTGTGGGAATTGGAATCATCATTGGCTAATTCTAGCATTTTTGTGGAAGGTGGTTCTATTATGGTGAGAAATTTAGGTATAACTTTGGAAAACTCACTAATTGGACAAAAAATTGTTGGTGCACCTTCCAATCTTTTACAAAATGCAAAAGGAGTAGGATCTCCTAGAATTGTGACCTCTCTTCCTTGGTGAGGGAATTTCAAGCATTGATGATAGGTAGATGAAACAATCTTTAGTGTATGTATCTATGAAGACAAGGTGTTGTTGGGTGGCAAGGTTTCCATTCATGGCAATGAATTGGGAGGCATTAATGTTTTCAAGAACATGAGACTCTAAAAGAGCCTTCTCCAAGATCTCTTTGTGGATGGGTGATGTGTTTAGGAGCTCAAGAATGGATATTTGTGTAGGAGTCTTACCTAATTGGGATAACACATCATAGTGAGAAGCATGCCTTTTTGAAGTGGATAGCATAGCAGGCGTATGTGGTATTGATAGATTAGTGTGATTAGGAGTGCCAGCTTGCAAAGTAAGTCTTCCTCGTCGAGTGGTGGCATCACAATCAGCTACTTGTAGAAAAAGGGCATTAACATGAGTGTCTACCTTTTCAATGCAACCACACATGGAGTTAAATCCACATATATTATTGATTTCAATTTTATCAAACAAGGAGTCAAACCCTGATATTTGGTTAGTGGAATAATCATAAGGTAATGCATTTGATGTGGAAGGTCAATTTGCATTGTTTGCATTATTGTTTCCATTGTTGTTATTGCCATTTTTGTGATCAGGAAATGGTTTTTGAAATATCTTCAGCTTAGCATTTTTAGAGGATGGCCCTCCTTCTACCTCAATTTCTCCACATCGACAAGATTTTGGATGAAGACTTTGAGTTTTATACACTTGTTTGTGTCATGTCCTTTAATGCGATGGTATTTGCAATATTCATTTTCCTTATACCATTTTGATTTGGGTTGGTTCTCATCAAAGGGTTGTGTGTTAGGAAATACCATCAAATTGTGATCCACTAATTTTTGAAATATGACTTCCAAGGGTTCAAGAAAGTTAGTGAACTTTCTATTGCAATCATAGCCATGGTTTTAGTTGTTGTTGTTACAGGGGAAAAATTGTGTTTGATTGCTAGATTTCTAATTGTCATTGTTTGAATTGTTGTTGTTTCGGTTATGATAGTTGTTGTTGTTTCCTCCTTGAAGGTTTTTGGCATCAGTGACACCATCATGCATGACACCTTTGTTCTTGGACCAGAATTTGGGTTTGCTACTGTTATTTGCCTCATTGTGTGAGGATGACGAATTATAATGTTTAATGGTACCTTTTTCCAAAAGCCCATTTTCAATATTCTTGCCCTTCTTGACTAAAGTGGCAAAGTCTTTAGGGCTAGCCATCTTCATGTGGAAAGACATTTTGGGTATCAAGTTCTTGATGAATATATCCACAAGGTGGGAATCCTCAATTTTGTAGGGCATGTGGTTAGCAAGATGCCTCCATCGTTGTAGAAAGTTGGCAAATGTTTCACCATTTCATTGCTTTGTGTTCCACCAATCACTCAATGAGGCATGGTGTTCAATGTTGTAAGAATATTGTGCTATAAAATTGCTTGTCAAATCATTGAAGGAAGTAAATGAGCCCTTAGGTAAATTCATTAACCATTCTAGTGCAGGGCCTCCAAGACTTCATGCAAAGAGTCTCTTAAGATAATCATCATTGTAGGCTACTTCTTGGCACAAAATGGAAATTTTTTTGAGATGTTTGACGGGGCATGTCTCTCCCATATACTTCTCAAATTTAGGAATTTTGAAACCAGGTGGAAATGGTACCATATTGATGGATTTATCGAATGGAAAAGGAAAAATTTCCTCAAAAGAGAAATCCTTCACCCCTTTGTTGTTCATGTTAAGGCCAAATTTTGCAATTCTTGAAATTGTTGAGCCAAATCTTGATTGAGTTGTACTTATGATTGGTGGGAATTCACAAATCCACCTCCTAAATTGTAGGAAGTCCCAAATGTAGTGTGAGGGGGTGGAAGTACTCCACTTTGGCCAATGTATTGATATGTAGTTATTAGAATTGGTACAGATGTCTTTACAATACTTGTTGGTATTTGCAAATAAAATGAGTGCATTGGTTGTGCCAGAATTGCCATTGGTTAAGTAGGCACTTGCCCAACGTTTAAACATCCTATAGTGGTACCTGTCAAGGTGGATTGTGGAACACTAGCATGCATGGTAGCCTTGGGCATAGCACTAATAATTTGTTGAATATGTTTTGCACTCAATTGAAATGTTGATTGTGTGGAAGTGCTAGATGTAGGCATAGCACTAGTTGCCACCATGGTTTCTTTCTCTTTGCTAGAGTTTGGGGCTGCATTTGAAGTGGGCAATACAGGAGCACCACCTGTTGTAATTTGTCTAAACAAGGTGTTCTCATCAAAGCTTGGGGAAACATTGACACCATCTTTGACCAAATTTAGGAATAGCTTAGTTTTGTTTACCCTAATGGATTTCTCTGTCATTTCCAAATTTAAGGGATCCACAAGGAATGTCCTAACATCACTAGGTACATCATTGGGGTCAATAGGATCTTCATCTTGGTATACTTCTTCATCATTACCCCCCAAAGTTGTGTTATGAAAGGGATCTTCTAGTTCCTATGTGGATGTTGAATTCGGCATACCAAGGTTCAAACTAGAGGGAATGTTGATCCCTAATGAAGTTGTGTGTGGAGGAAATGGATTCTCCATCTCTGATTGTCTCAATGATTCCCACAAACATGACATGGGATTAAATGTGAACCTTCCTAATTGTGAGTGTACCATGCAATAGTGACCAACTAATGGGTGAAAGATTATGGAAGAAAAAGAAAATGAGGATGAGAGCTATTAACCTTATGTGATTAAAGGGTCAACTACCCAAGTGTGGACAAAAGACCTTGGTTTAGAAAATAAAGTTTGATTGGAACATAATAGTATCTTTCTCCTACCAAAGATAGTGAAGTGATCTTTAGGCAAGATAGGACACCAAATTGATTACTCACTATTTGGATATGGACTTGTGATCCCAAATAAGTGTAATTAGGATAAATGTTTTCCTATGGATGAAAGGTCTAGCATCACAATTTCAAAAGATGTTTTAAAGGTTCAAGCTCTCTAGAAGAAAATTTGAAAATAGAAGACTAGGAGTTTAGAAAATGGAGGTAGATATAGAAAATGGAAGATATTATGGTCACTTATGTGGTTAACACAATCCTTGTTCATTGGAAATAAAAACCTTGGGTTCACTCCTGGGAAGGTAGACCAATTTCAAAGTTTTCCATTATATTCAATTCTATCATAATGGTGTTGTCTAGCTTCTTCCTTTTGAATGTCTTTGATAGCATATCATAATTGTTTGTCACCATATGCTAGGTTCTTCCTTTCCTTGTAGATGGGTGGCTTAGAAAATTTCACTTTCTTATGCTTGACTTGGTTGACTTTATTGGTCATGGCAGGAATAAAACAAGACCCAAATTTCAAGTACCCAAAAACTTTGCAACAAGACTTAACTAGACTCAACCACTATTAATGTAAGACTAGTGAAAATAACTGTGAGTCAAGAAGACCTCACTTACCACTATTTCACTTAATGAAGGGTTACCTCATAATTTCACTCATATTAGAACTTGTTTGATGTTTGGCTTAGGTTTTTGAATGTTTGAACAAGCATGTTGAACATGCTAACAATCCTAATAAGGCTGGCACTAAGATGAACAAGGCTTATCTAAGGGGTGTCCTTGATATATGCAAACTAGGTGAGGCCCAAATTTGTAGATGAAAAAAAATACTCCCACACAGTTAGAGGGAGATGGTAACCCAAATCTCCTCCTTCACTTCCAAAAGGTATAAAGTTCTTTGGGGCTTAGCCAAGAGTGACAATATTATGCTTCCAAGAGAGGTGTCTTTTGATTCACCTCTTGCTATTTATACTCTGCCAGAATACTAGAGTTGAGATCATCCCAAGGAGTGATGAAATCCCCAAGCAAGCCTTCAAAAAAAAAAAAAAAAAACCACTTATTTCTTGTGCACCCAAGATCACCCAAAGGTGCAAAGGGAGAGAATACGTAAGTGGTCTTGGGGTTTAAAAGAAACTTGTTCTTTCCAAATGGAGCTTTAATTTTTCTATCTACTTGAAGACACTCATGATTAAAACATGCAAGGTTCTTTCCAACTTGAAATGGCACCAATGTAAATAAAAAATGCAGATTTGTCAACAAGAAAGTAAATCAAGCATGTGTAAATAAAATGCTAAAAATGAAAGATGCTAAAAATAAAAATCAATTTTCTTTATGACATTCAAAAGTGTGTGACTTCATTTTAAGCACCAAACTCAAATGTATTCTAGCCTAGGCATACATGTCAATTTTAAGCATCAATTCTAAATGTTCTCTAGCCTAGACATATATGTCCATTGCCCCTTAATGCATTCAAGATAGTGTGAGTTCTTTTTATGTGCCAAATCCAAATGTTGTTTATACCCTAAGCACTCATATCAATTTTAAGCACCAAGTCTAAATTTTTGCTATGCTAACATTCATCCATTCAAATAAAAGTGATTAAGGCATACAAGTTCATTAACTTTTGAGTCTAAGTGATAAAAATCATTTCAAATTCCCTTAGTGATGAAAATCACTATTAGTTTTATTTTTTAAGTTTTCAAGGTTAACTCTCTACATGAAAAACTATTAGTAAAAATCTACTAGTCACCTATTAGAAAAAATAATTTAAAAACTTGGGCAACTCTGTCTACAGGCGCAGACAACAAAATGCAGGCCCAGACGTTGAAACTCAAAGATGACAAACTACTGAGACATTGAAAAATGCAGACGATAAAGGAAAATTTAGTATGTTTTGTGGTGATGTGGAACTATGTTAGACATAGATGACAATGTAAAATGCAGAGATGCCAAAATTCACAAATGACAAATTACGAGTCGTACAATGTGCAGACAAAAGGTCGATATTCTTAGATGATAAAGGAATCTTCATAGACGACATAATATTCTCCTATATATATGTTAAAGTAAGATTTATATGGTAAAGGTGAGTTTTTAAGCTATGACAAAGATGCTAGAAAGTAGAGATCCTGGTTTGCACAGACGATGATCTACTCAGACAACTATCGCAGACGACAATGCGGCCAATAGAGATGACAATGTGAAGATTTTTACAGCTGAACAAGGTTTGTTTGCAGATTTTTAAAATGAAATTAGGGATGTGGGTCCCACTTGGTGTGCCAAAATGTGTGCTAGAAGAAGTGACCTATTGAGAGCACGAATCAACAAACAAACATTAGTTAAAACCCCAAAGACTCATCAAAATGAAAAAATATTAACTAACTAATGCTTGCTTGAGTTTTGCAACTCTAAGAAACCAACAAACCAAATCCTCTAGCTGCCTCTACAACTTAACAAGGGCACCCATGAGAGGCCTTGTTGGTGTGTTAAGATGTGGGGTATGTTTGGTGTGTTCTTCCAAATACAACAAAGTATTGAATCTTTTGAGTGGATGTGCAAATGTGAGTAATGATTAAATATGAACCTAGGCTACATAAAATGAAGAACACCTCAAGAAATGGCTATGGAGAAAGCCATACTTGAAGGCATTCAAGGATGAAAATGAAATACAACCAATAAAGCTAAGTATGCAAGCTATACTAACATGTAAACGTAATGGAAATGTGAATGCATAAGTAAACTAGACTAATGATGCAAATGAAAATCTAAACCAGCTACCAAATGGTTAGTATGGATCTAGAAATCACCATAAAAACTACCATGAAAGCTACTATGAAAGCTCAAACTAGCATGCAAGCTCAACTATAATGAAAGCTTAAATCTCAAACCAACATGATAACAATGCAATAATGAGAGATGAAAATGCTTGAGACAAGGCCTCTATTTATAGACTTGAGGGGGCCTTGGTGAGGTGACATCCATGTAAGTGCCTCATAAGGTTACATGCAAGCCATGCAAGTGGTCAAAAATTCAAAGTTTACTCACACATGTCTGAGAAAACTTGAGAAGAAGAGTGGGAGACAAGAGTGCAAAGGGGAGTATGTAGGCATGCCTTCTCACACATGGGTAAGCACACACTTAGGCTAATGAGGGGGATTAAGAAAGAGATTAAGATGATTAAGTGGGATTAAAGAAGAAGTAGGCTTAAGAGGATGAAAATGATGGATTAGGCTAGGTTTAAGGCTAAGCTTAAGATTAAATTAAATAAGATTTAATTTAATCATAAGTTTAGAAGAATTAATGGGATATGGGGATTTAAATAAATAAAATTTATTTAAAAAGGGGAAATATGGAGGATCGTGTACTAAATTAATTTAACACATTAGGGCTAAGAGTATTTAAATTAAATTTAAATACTTAGGAGAATGAACTTAATTAATTAATTAATTAAATTAAATAAGTAGAAGAATGTGATCGATATAGTTAATTAATTAATAATTAATTACAATGTCACGGGCAATATTAATAAATTAATATAGTCTTTAGGGACAATTTTAAGCATCTACACTTATAATGTATATTACTAACACAGGTTCTTTGGATTTGAAATGAATTTTCCTAATTTCATCTTGAACTTTAGTATCAAGCTCGAGTCCCATCATCTATGACTCGAGTCCATTAGACTCAGTTTGCTCTTAAAGTAGCTCGATAACTTCTGACTGTGACACTGGTCCTTCAGACTATGACTTAGGTTGCACTGTTTGTAACTCAGTAGCTATTGGAGATTTTGGGGACTCGAGAGGTGAAGCCTCTTTTCTTTTAGATAGATTTGGCAAGGTATCATGTTCATAATCAACAAATTTTCTATAATCCTTTGGCTCTTTGCTACTTTCTTCTTCTCTCTTTTCTGCAAACTCATCAGTTCTCACATGTGCACTTTCTATGGTTTTATGAGTAGACAAATTCAAACATTTGTATGCTTTACTTCTATAGGAGTATCCTATAAATATGCCTTCATCACCTTTGACATCAAATTTTCCTTTTCTAAATTCTTTCAAGATATAACATTTTCTACCAAATACTTTAAAGTAACATACATTAGGTTTGTAGCCATACCATATGATGGGTGTACAAACTGCTTTGTTTTTGTACATTCTTTATACATTTTTGCCTTGTCTTAAGCCTATCCTAACCTCTGCTATTCCATTAATTACTAAAGAATATAATGCATTTAATAAAATCTTAAGGTTTGGAATATTTCTTGAAGAGTGGATGTTTAATGCATAAATATTGATACATTTTGGTTCATTCTACTACAGGAACTAAGGATGTGAGAATATGGAGTTAGAAATTTAGTTGGAAGAACACTTTTGAAGTTGTTGTTTTGCTATATTATTTTAGGTAAGTAGTTCTGAATGGATAAATAGATCAATTTTGGCCATATGTTATCTTAGCTAGGTTGTTTTGTAAACTATTATGTGTGGCCAATGGCCAAAACAAATCATTATCTATGTTTAGGATGTAGGCCATCAACCATTCTACTTTAGTTATTAATATGGTTAAACATTTTAGACTATATAAAAAAATGTGAGCCAAAAGACAAGACAAACATGATATATGAAAATACTCTATCTATATTATCTCTGAAGATTTAAATATATTAAGAGCACAATGTTTCAGTAGCAGCTGGTTTTTAGAATAACTCTCACCTTGTGAACTAGAGGAGGGCCCCCTCTCAGGAAACTTGGTGAGATTACTATAGTTTTCTTTGTAAGTATTTCAGTATTATCGATTTCATGTGTTCTTTTCAGATTTGACTATATGTATTTATAAGAAGTTTTCCATATATATGTTTGCTAATCAAATCTATAAAAAGCTTGTTGATTGATCAAGGATTCAATTGTCTGATGGACTTATTGGTTGTGATAGTCTTATGAAGAAATTATCTGATATATATCATTATTTTATTACTGCATAAATCTATTTTAGATTATTGTCTATTGCATTCTTCTGACTGCATCCATCTATGTATTGAACCTTAGTACTCATAATACAATTTATTTAATTCTTCCTACCGTATCCATTCAATTATCAAACTATAATACTCACAACTTCCTATCACCACTCGTAATACTCTCTGTCACCACTTATCATGCTTCCTATTGCACTTTGTATTTAGAACCAGTTTGTTGTAAACAACCTCTTACCATCACTAAATCTTCTATCACAATCTAAGAAAATTAAAACTCTTAATTAAACCAACTTTTAATCAAACAAAACTTTGCAAAAGCATTCATGAAGACATTGTGATTAATTGTTTAGAGGAGTGTTAATAATATTCATAAAGACATTGTGATTAATTTTTTAGAGAAGTGTTAATAGTATTTTTTTAGAAGTTTATTAATAGCATTCATGGCATTCATAAAGACATTATGTTTAATTATTTAGAGGTGAGAACTTTAGATTAGAATCCATTTGCAAAAATAATCTTAGATGTGTGGTAATTTGGACAGTTCAATTATTAGCAAGTAGTAATTGCATTCATAAACCTCTTGATTTATTATCTTCACCCCTTGTGCAAATAGTCATTATATCTCTCACGAGTTAAAAAATTTTGGATTGAAATCTTTAGGGTATTCTTGACTCGATCATATACCATCAAGTTGAACCTCAATTTTACCCAACATTTTTGGCACTATTGCCAGGGAGAGATATTAAAGGTGTGAAACTATAATAAGTCAAGATAGGAATAGTGAGCCCTTGAGAAATCTTGAGCAATTGTCAACCTTGCTTAGGATAGTACCTTTGGTTTCCACTATAGTAAATCATTTAGGTGCATGAATAGGCTTAGAGATAGTCAAGGTAGATGTTTTAAGAAGAAATCCATAGGTAGTTCAAAAATTCAAAAACCACAAAAAGATAAAAATTCATCAACTATTGAAATCAAACCAAGTGACAAAGTTAAAATCCAACCATCTTCTCAATTCACCTCTCCCACTACACCTTCTGAAATTGCTAAATAGTTCGCAAAGTCATACGAAATTAGGTGTACTAAGCCTTCAAAACCTCAGGAACAACCCTTTAAAACATATTTTACACCTTGGACAACCAAAATTTTGGAAGAAGTTATGGTTGACAATGTCGAAAACAACAATGCAGGAGGAAAAAATGCTAGAAATAGTATGAATGAAATTGTTCAACACAATATGACCTTTGAGTTCCCTATTCAGCCTCCTATAGATGATGCCCCTATGAAAAACATCCCTCACTCCACACATCCCATATTTAGAGGGTCAATCTTTGAGGATCCTAATATGTTCCTATTTGAATTTGATGTCCTTTGTAATAGCTATGATTATCAAAGTTTTGCACAAAAACCAAAGCTCTTTCCAGCTACCTTCAAAGATGTTGCATTATGATGGTTTATGAGTCTTAGGGACATTAGAACATGGAACCAAATGAAAGATGCTTTTCTATCAAAATATCAGGAGTACTATAAGACCAAGGAAGTATGGGATGAAATCTTTCACATGACTCAATGAGAAGAAAATTTAGTTGAAGATTTCTTGGAATGTTTTGCCTTTAGCTTACAATATTCAAGACATCTTGATTTAACTTTGGACACTATCAAGATGCTTTTCTTAAGAGGGATTCGTGATGAAACCATGGACACCTTAAATTTGATTGGAAAAGGTGATATTTCTAAAATATCCTTTGAAGATATTTGTGATATATGCAAGAACTATTCGTGGTCTCATCGATCTATTCATCAAAATTCAAGTAAGTTTTCCACTATGGACAATACATTAGGTATCTCTAAGTGTGAAATTGATAATTTACTTGAAGATCTTAAAACTAACTTACTAAATCATATGGGAAAACAAATTGACACATTGTATTCTTGTAGGAAACATGAGGAAGCTGAAAAGGCCTTGGCAGAATATTGTCCAACTTGTCGTAAGAAGCATGGACTGGAAGATTTCCCTTATAATCGAATTCATGTAGCATCACTCGAGGAAGCTAGTAAGACTTCAATGCTATGATCTCTTCTTGAAGGGATGATTCCTATGGAATATATTGAAGAAACAATTTATTATATGTCTCCACGACACTAGTTTTTACCTAGAGGGTTCTCTAATGAATACTTTTCTAGACCATCTCAGTAATTCCCTAACCATGGTCCATGGTATTGAGGTTATCAACAACCTCAACCTTATCCATAATGGCCCTAAAATTTTCAACCTAGAATGCAACCATGGCATCAAACATGGAGGTTGCAACCTTCGTATCCACCTCCACAATCATCGTATCTACCTTCACAACTTTATACACAACCCTATCTTCCACAAAAATCCTTTCCTTCCACCACTATTAATAAGCCCCTATCAACAACCTCAACAATTTCTTCCTTCCATACCTCCATCTTCTTTGATCTACCTCCAAATCCACCACAACCACCTAAACCCACGTCCATGCCAACTCAACCAAATCAAATCCTAATAATAAACCTCCTTAATCAATCTATCATAGTGAGGTGACTAATTTTCCCACCTATCCTATTAACATGGTTGAGTTGGATGGTGTACACCTCATATCTAGGAAAGCTCTTAAAGGGTCTACTATCACAAAGGTCCTAGATGAACCTAAAGAGGAGTCTAAAAAACAACCTCCCTTTCTCAATTGATTAATTCATAAACTAGAGCTTAAAGAACTAGCACATTCTGAGTTTGACATTTTAAATGCATTATGCAATATTAACATCAAAATTCCTCTTTTGCAGGCTCTTAAGGATGTGCCAGTATACAACAAGATGATACGGGAATTATGTACCCAATGCTAGAAAAAGAAGGATCCAAAAATTGTTCAAGTTATTGGACAAGTAGTAGAATTAATGTTAGCAAATATCAACATTCCAAAATATGTAGATCCTAGTAGTCCTATCATCCAGGTAAGTATCGGCACAATTGTTATTCCTAATACACTTGTGGATTTAGGTGCTACTATAAATGTAATGACAAATGAAACAAAAATGAAATTATCCTTAGAGGGACTTAGATCTACTCCTGCAGTGCTTCAAATAGTTGATCAATCCTTAGTCAGACCAAAGGGGGTTATAGAAGATGTCATTCTTTTCATTGATAGTTGAGATTAACCAACTGATTTTATGATCCTTAACCCCAAAGCTAAGTTGGGGGGGATATCCTCTCATTCTTGGAAGACCTTGGTTAGCAACAGTCAATGCCCACATTAATTTTTAGTAACATAATTACTTCTAATGGTGAGCAAACAAAAGAGTTGACCTTATATCCTCCTTCTCAACCATTATTGGATACTGAGGACCCAACATGGGTCAACAGTGATTCAGATGATTATGTTCTAGTCATTACCATTAGGCAAGTACAGTATTTTGAAAACCCAACTAATGAGGCTATTTTAGTAAACTTTCTTTAGAATAGGTATGATTCTAATAATATCCTAGAAAACAATGTTTTCCCCTCTCATGCGACTATTGATTGTCCTTTTGAGAATTTTCCTTTAGTTGGCAATCCTCAATCCATTCAACACTTCCTCACATTACATCAGCTTCTACCACATCAATGTTTGTATAGTCCATTATTTTCCTTGGAAAAACCAAAAACATCATCAAGACCCCTCCCTAGTGCTCCTATTTTATCAAAACCTATGGAGATCCTACTTGGGCATACCCTTAATATTAATAAATAGTTAACATCAACTTAGGTTAAAGATCTCATAAGTATTCTTAAAGAACATAAAGATGCATTTGCATGGGAGTATCAAGACATGTGAGGTATTCATCCTGACAATTGTACCCATCACATTTACATTGAAGAAGGAAGTCATCCAATTTGACAACCACAATGTAGACTCAATCCTGCCCTACATGATATTGTCAAAGAAGAACTCCAAAAACTCTTGAATGTTAGTTTTATTTATCCAATTTCAGATAGTAGGTGGGTATCTCCTTTGGTTGTTTGTTCCAAAGAAAAATTGTAAGTGGCATATTTGTGTTGATTATTACACTTTGAATAAGGCTACTAAGAAGGATCATTTTCCATTACCCTTTATTGATCAAGTCTTGGATACTCTTGCAAGGAAGCGATTCTTCTCCTTGGATGGATTCAGTGGGTACAATCAAATCTGCATTGCCCCAGAAGATCAGGACAAAACTACCTTTACTTGTCCATGGGGAACCTTTGCATATAATGTTCTTCCTTTTGGGTTATGTAATGCCCTTGTGACATTCCAACATGCAGTATTAAGCATCTTTCCTGATCTAGTTAATGATTGTGTAGAAGTTTATATGGATGATTTTACTATTCATGGAAATACGTTTGATGAAGCTAAAGATAACTTAGAAAAGGTACTTAAGCAATGTATCAACACTAATTTGTCTTTAATCCATGAGAAATGTCATATGTTGATGATAGAGGGAATTGTTTTAGGTCATTTAATCTCATCCAAAGGTATACAAGTTGATCCTAAAAAGATCCAAATAATTCAAGACCTTCCTACACCTTCAACACAAAGAGATGTTTGGAGTTTCCTCGGTCATGCCAGATATTACAGGAGATTTATTCAAAACTTTAGTAAGATTGCTTCTCCTTTGTTTTCTTTGTTAGCTAAAGATGTTGTTTTTACTTGGACCCCTAAATGTCAAGAAGCCTTTGAAACCATTAAGACCAAGTTGGTAACTATTCCTATTCTTAGAGGTCCTAATTGGGAATTACAATTCCATATTCACACTAATTCTTTTGACTTCTCAATGGGGACAGTACTTGGACAAAAGGAGGACAACCTCTTCTATTCAATCTATTACGTCAGCAAGAATTTCACTACTGCTGAGGTAAACTACATGGTAATTGAAAAATAATTTGTAGTTGTTGTTTATGCTATTAATAAGTTTCAGTATTATATTACTAGTCATAAGGTGTTTGTTCATACTAATCACTCAGCGATTCAGTTCTTGATGAATAAACCTATAGTAACTAGTAGGGTTATTAGGTGGATGCTTTTATTACAAGAATTTGATGTCACTATACTTGATAAGTTTGGTTGAGAAAATGTGGTTGCAAATTTCTTGTCCAAGTTACAGTAGTCTGACAATGAAGTTGTTCCTATTGATGACTCATTCCCAAATGAACACCTCTTTGTGATTTCTGCCAAAAGTTCATGGCATGCCAACATTGCCAACTATACACTTCTCTCCTCAACAACATCATAAGATGGTGGGGTTCAGTAGACAATATACTTGGATCAATGGTCTCCTATTTCATACTGCCATTGATAACATCATGCGTCAATGTATTCCTGAGGAAGATGTCTTTGATATTCTCTGTGCATGTCATAATAAACCTTTTGGTGGATACTTTTCTGCTAAGTGAACTACTCAAAAGATTCTGACTATAGGATATTACTAGCCTATGCTCCACAAGGACTGCAAGCATTATGTTCAACATTATGATGAGTGCTAGTGCATGGGTCATCCTACATGATCAGATGAAATGTCAATTCACCCTCTGCTCTCTATCAAACCCTTTGAAAAATGGGGTCTCAATTTCATTGGACCTATCAACCCTCCTTCCAAAACCAAGGAATATATTCTTGTTTGTACATATTATGTCACAAAGTGGGTTGAGGTGGTCACGCTTAAGCATGCTAGAGATACCAAAGTTATGAAATTCCTATATTCTAAAATATTCACTCACTTTGGTGTTCTACATGAGATTACTACTGACCAAGGACCTCAATTCACTTTAGACATTGCTGCATTAATCAAAGAATATGAGATTCACCATAGGAAATCATCACCTTATTATCCTCAAGTGAATGGACAAGTCAAGGTAACTAATCAAGAACTAGAGAATATTCTTACCAAAACTGTTGCACGTCATAAGTGTGATTGGGCCACATGACTTCTTGAAGCTATGTGGGCCTATCATACTATGTGGAAAACCACCACTAACCTGACCCCTTATGAATTGGTTTATGGTAAGAAGGTTGTACTTCTTATTGAGTTTGAGATTAAGACTCTTCGAACTACACTTCAAGTCAAATTGAGTCTCTCTGATGCTCAAAAGGAATGCCTAACACAACTCCACTCCCTTGATGAGTTATGTCAAAAAGTACTCCTTCATACTAAACTTGTTCAAAATCAATGAGTTCTATGGCATGAAAAACACATTCATCAGCATTCTTTCCAGCTTGGCGATTAGGCACTTATGTACGATTCTTGATTCCAAGATTTTAAAGGTAAGTTTCATACAAGATGGCTCGAACCTTATGAAATTAAGCATGTATATGACAATGGTTTAGTTCAGCTCTGTACTATGGAAACTAAAGATCTCAAGCTCCTCGTTAATAGTCACTAATTGAAGCTATATAAGAAGTCTCTTTTGAAGGATGATTTCTTTTTGGAGATTGCCAAGGAACTCACCATGGTTCCCTTTGGTCTCCTTCAACATTGATAGAATATATCTATATCAATATATATATATATATATATATATATATATATATATATATATATATATATATATATATATATATATATATATATATATATATATATATATATATAGAAAAAAAAAAGATCCAACAATGAAAACTAGTTCTCTGGTGTTGTTGGCTAACTACTTGTTAAAAAATTGGTAAACTAGCAACTTGTAGTTATCAGACTACCTAGTAGTGAAAATTGGTCTGCTAGTGTGTCCAGGCAACACTTGATTGAAAATTAATTTCTTAGCAGTCTAGTGTTATACATAAATAAATAAATAAATTTTTAAAAAAAACCAAAGAGAGCTCAGAAAAAAAACTTCCAACAATTCACTCTAATGGTTGTGATTGTTCCTGTCACCATTCTCTTGACGTCCCTTCCTTGTGACCCTCTTGTTGCTCTAAGCCTTTTAGTGGCCTACATTGTCATGTGTCTCTTTGCTTTGGTGACCATTTATTTTTAAACCTTTTCTGGAAAATTTTATTTACTCCTCGCATGCCTACTATCTCTCTACTTGAGGTTGGCGACACTTTCCTTAATGAGACAATCTACTTGGATTTGCTGACAACTTAAGATCTTCCTTCCTTGTTGTCGCCATGTCAGGAAGTATTCTCTTACCTTATGCTTTATTTTATGTATTTTATTTCTTTGATAATTACTTGGCATGACCAAGATGGATCACCTACTTAAGTTGGGGGGTTTTGTACCAGGTCATCATTTCCACATAAGTCCTTATTGGGTCATCATTTCCATGCCATTAATTACATTCTCCTTTCCATTATTAAGCATTTGAGGGTTCTGTGCCAGGTCACTTCTAAATGAGCCCTCTTATCCTTAAGAATTAATTATGCTTACCTCACCATTATTCTACTTTTGATGATATCACCCTCATTTCTCTATTGCTAAAACCATTTCATACTTCCTATCATTTTTGCCATTGCTTTTTGCTTTTTTCCTACAATGCTAAACTTGTTCAAATTTTGTTGCTTGTCATCATGGGGGAAAAACATCTTCACTTTGAACCAGAGTCCTTGGATAAGTTAAAAGCCAATAAGAAAGCATTGAAAATTTTCACTCATGCTGGGTGGATGAATTTCTTTGAATGATTGTGTGGATTTGATGTGACCATAGCCACAAAGTTTGCTATGGGATTTCAAGGAACCCATGCTACAGTTTGGGGACTATAGTTTCTTGTGAATTTGCAAATTATTGCAAAGGTAACTAGTCTACCCCAAATTGGTGACCATTTCTTTCCTAATCCATCATCAAGGGTTACAGATTTAAAGCCCCACAAAAAGTAGTTTCTTTAGCAAGGAGAATCAGTTGAGAACATCTAGGAGCAAGGGGTAGCATAAAAAACACTTCTAGAACCATGGGATGCTATTGCAAAGGTTTTAATTCATTATATCACTTATGAAGGATGCTACAGGTATGTATTTTCCCACGATTTCTACTTCATGTTACATTTACAATATGGTGTTCTCGTTAATCTTCCATATTACCTCTTTTGCTCCCTTAAGTAGTCTTGTGACTAGTATAATCGAGGTCATGTTGATTCCTTGGCTCACCATGGGTTAATTAAGCTCATTATCGACCATAATCTTCATTTGGCTCAACCTATTCTAGAATGGGATGCATTTGCTAACCAAACCCATATTGAAGACCCTCAACTTCCTACCACTGATAATACCCTCAAAGTCTACCTTTCTAAGAAGCGGTGCTTGAAACCTTTTATCCTACTGAAAGAAAAATCCCTAAAACCCAAAAAGAAAATGGGCTGTGAAACAAAAAAACCTAGCCCACATCTTATGGTCACTCAACAGAAGCAACAGATCCCTGATAGGTTGCAAGGATTAGCAAAAATAGTATAATCTATGTGTGACATGGAAATTTTGGGTATAAAAGAAATACAGATAAAAAAATGCCCAGCTCTTAAGGAGGTTGAGAAGCCAACAACGTAGAAATAAAAAGCAAAAACAACAAAAAGAATACCTTACTAATCATTTAATTCTAGAAGAAGAAGAAACCCTTGAATAAAGAGATGAGGAGGAAATGGAAGGCCATGAAATTACTCAATTGGGTGAGGAAATTGGTGTCAAAATTGGTGAGGAAATTCATGCAAAAATTGGTGAGGAAACTAGTGAAGAAATTGGGGAAGAGACTCTACCATGTAACATGAATATTTAGATTAATGAAGAAGAGGATGTTACAGGAAATCAACAAGAGAATCTTGAAAACTTACAAGAAGATGTTCACCAAATAACTACAGAGCTATGCCCTATTTCTCATGAGCGAAGTATTCAACAAAATAAGGATGTAACGAAGGAACAACCAACCACTAGCACTAATATGGATCTTTGCCGAGATACATAAAGTGAGCATCTTCTTCATGAATCTGCCCTTGCAATGGTTAATGTTAGTAGTGATACACCTCCTGTCACTCTTATAGTTTAGAGTGACTATAATCCAATTGCTACAGGAATGGTTGGACTTCATGGAGTTCCTGTCGTAGAACAAGGTATGCCACTTTTCTCTAATGCACAATTATGGTAGATTGTCACTCAATTCCAACAATCCAATCAGCAGCTATAGTTGCAATTGCAAGCACTTGTTTCTTAAGAAAAGGGAGCTATTGATACAACAAGAGTTGAAGATAATATAGAGATATTGAATATCAAACCTATTGGATCCAGCCAATCACCTCATTTGCATGACGACATGCAAAACCTTTAAGTTGGGGGGAATGATGGGTGTGTAAACTGCTTTGTTTTTGTGCATTCTTTATACATTTTTGCCTTGTCTTAGGCCTATCCTAACCCCTATTATGCCATTAATTACTAAAGAATATAATGTATTTAATAAAGTCTTAAGGTTTGAAATATTTCTCCAAGAGTGGATGTTTAATGCATAAATATTGATATATTTTGATTCATTTTTCTATAGGAACTAAGGATGCGAGAATATGGAGTCAGCCATTTAGTTGGAGGAACAGTTTTGAAGTTGTAGTTTTTCTATATTATTTTAGGCAAGTAGTTCTAAATGCCTAAACACATTAGTTTTGGCCATATGTTATCTTAGCCAAATTATTTTGTAAACTATTATGTGTGACCAATAGCCAAAACAAATCATTATCTATGTTTAGGGAGTAGGTCATCGGCCATTCTAGTTTAGTTATCAATATGGTTAAACATTTTTAGACTATATAAGAAAATGTGATCAAAAGACAAGATAGACATGATATATGAAAATACTCTGTTTATATTATCTTTGAAGTTTTAATATTAAGAGCATGATGTTTCAGTAGCAGCTAGTTTTTAGAATAACTCTCACCTTGTGAATCAAAGAAGGGCCCCCTCTCAGGAAACTTGGTGAGATTATTGTAGTCTTCTTTGTAAGTATTTCAATATTATTGATTTCATCTGTTCTTTTCAGATTTGACTATGTGTATTTATAAGAAGTTTTCCATATATATGTTTGCTAATCAAATCTATAAAAACCTTGTTGATTGATCAAGGATTCAATCGTTTGATGGAGTAATTAGTTGCGACAGTCTTACGAAGAAATTATTTGATATATATCATTATTCTATTACTACATAAATCTATTACAGATTACTATCTATTGCATTCTTCCTACTACATCCATCTATGTATTGAATCTTAGTACTCATAATACTATTTTTTGCATTCTTCTTACTACATCCATTTAGTTATCAAACCATAATAATCATAATACTCTCTTTCACCACTTATCATACTTCCTCCCGCACTCTATATTTAGAACCAGTTTTTTGTAAACAACCTCTTACCGCAACTAAATCTTCTGTTGCAATCTAAGCAGATTACAACTCTTAATTAAACCAACTTTTAATCAGACAAAACTTTGTAATAAAATTCATAAAGACATTGTGATTAATTGTTTAGAGGAGTGTTAATAGTATTTGTTTAGAAGTGTTTTAATAGCATTCATAGCATTCATAAAGACATTGTGCTTAATTGTTTAGAGGTGCAAACTTTAGATTAGAATCCATTTGCAAAAGTAATCTTAGATGTGTGCTAATTTGGACAGTTCAATTTATTAGCAAGTAGTAATTGCATTCATAAACCTCTTGATTAATTGTCTTTGTGTCTTGTGCAAATAGCCATTATATCTCTCACAAGTTTACGAATCCTGGATTGAAATTTTTAGGGTATTGTTGATTTGATCATATACCATCAAGTTGAACCTCAGTTTTACCCAACACCATAGTTCATAAGGAGTTTGAATTGAATCTTTCTTCAGTTGAACTCTATTTAAGGTATGAACTATAGTGTTGATTTCTTTCTTCCACTATTTGATTGCAACATTCTTTTCTATCATTAATGACCTTGTGCAATCCATGATGGATTTGTTCCTTCTTTTAGCTATACCATTCTGTTGAGGTGTACCAGGGGTTGATACTTGTCTTTTAATTCCTTTTTCAATGCATAATTCATTGAATTCATTGGAGATGAATTCACCACCTCTATTTGATCTCAAAAATTTCAATCTTTTTCTAGTTTCTTTTTCTACTCTCGCCAAGTACCATTTGAATTTTTGAAAGGATTCTAATTTTTCTTTTAGATACATTCTATTCATCATTCTAGAATAATCATCAACAAAAAGAATGAAAAAATTTTCTCCACTATAACTCTCTATTCCAAAAGGTCTACATAAGCTTGTATGAACAAGCTCTAATACTTCTTCAAAATGATAGCTTTTGCTTTTCAAACTAGTCTTTCCCATCTTACCAATTTGGCAATTTTTGCATAAGCTAATATCTGGTTTTTTCAAACGAGGAATCCCTCTTACTCTTTTAGGTTTTCTTATCTTAACTAGATTATCAAAGTTTACATGACAATATTTTGTGCCACAACCAAATTTCATCTATTTGAGCAATAAAACATTAACTTTTACTGAGATCAAGATAGAATATGTTACCTTTCATTTGTTTACCAGATCCAACCAAATTTCCTTTTCCATCAAATAGTTTAGACTTCCCTTTCATGAATTCTACACTGAATCCAATATTATTCAACTATGCCAAACTTAGTAGATTATGCTTTAGTCCTTCAACCCAATAAGAATTATCACATACAAGTTCATTAGTTAAAGAGATACATCCTCTTCCTTTTATGTAACAAGGTCCATTGTTTCCAAATCTCATACTACCACCATCATAGTATTCCATGTGCTCAAACTTTGTTTTATCTCCAATCATGTAATGTGAGTAGCCACTGTCAATAATCCATCTATAATTTTTGCTAACATGAGAGATAAGTGCCATCTTATCTCCTTCATCATCTGATTCATCTTTTATAACAATATATACCATTTCATCTTAATTGTTATCAGAATCTTTAGCCATAAAACAAGATTTCTTACCTTTGTCCTTGAAGTCCTTGTAGTTCTTGAATTCCTTCTTGACTTTGTACTTTTTACTTTTCTCTTCGTCCTTATTTTCTTTTTTTGGGCACCTAGCAGCAATGTGACCAATTTCTTTAAAAGAAAAATAGATTAGAGGAATCTTATCTTTGTACTTTCTTCTTCCTTTGAAATATTTTCTTGCAAGTAGGGCTTCAAAAACTTCAAGATCATTATTAGAATTTTCTTCAATTTCTTCTTCACTTCCTAATTTTTGATTTCTTACTCTTTTCCTTGAGTGAGAGATTGGCTTCAAATGCAAATTCAATGTTTTTGGAACTAGGAACATAGTTATCATAGTTGTCCAACTAAAAAGCTGTCAATCTTCCAACTAGAGCATCCAAAGTTATTTTATTATTTGGATCACATCTCATCTCTTGAATAGCAGACACTCTAATTGCATAAATAGGAAGAAGAGTCCGAAATACCTTCCTTACAACTATTTTTTCATCAAAGTCTCCTCCAAATCTTTGATTGCGCTCACACTTGCTTTGGTTCTTTCCAAATATTTTGCAATGTTTTCATATTCCCTCATTTTCATCTAATCAAATTGGTTGCTGAGACTTTCTACTTTGGCTCTTGTCACATTATCATCTCCTCCATAAATGTCTTTCAATTTGGTCCACATTGCATGAGTTTTTTTTCAATCTTTTACTTCATCAAATTTAGCATAACTAAGAGTAGATGCAATATCAATCATCATGATGTTATGATTTTTCTTTTTAGCAATATCCTCGACTAATAATGGTCCACATTGCATGAGTTTTTTTTTAGTCTTTTACTTCATCAAATTTAGCATAACTGAGAGTAGATGCAATATCAATCATCATGATATTATGATTTTTCTTTTTAGCAATATCCTCGACTAATAATGTTCTAGTAAGAGTCTTGTATTTAGCATCAAGATATTTGCAACTTGAATCATTGATGGTTGCCAGATGTAACCTCATAAGTCCTTTCCATGGTACAAAGTTATCTCTATTCAGCCTGGGAATCTCTTTTCTATAAGATGTCCTGATCTTTAGCTTCGGTCCTTAAAACCTTCTCTGCTAGCACCAAGAGCTTTGATACCAATTGTTGGAAATAGAAGAGGAGCAACTGAGAGGGGAGGGGTGAATCAATCACTACAAAAATTGTAAGAATTTGCCTAAGGGAAAAATTAACCCAAGAACTAAGAACTCAAACACAAGCACACAATAGACCAAATAGAGAAAGTATGATCAAAATTATGATATATTCAATATGCCATGATAAGAGTACACTAGGAATGCCTGTATATAGAGGCCTCTTAGGAAGCACCTAGAATGTCTCTAGAAACAACCAGGAGATAAGACAACTAAGCACCTTATCCAACATTCTAGATGAATGGATAATAATGAAAAAGTGTCATATGTGTGTAGAAGATTCTTGTGTTGTTGACAAAATTTTCTTAAAAGAGGTGCAGACCCCTATGATGTCATCATGATAGCTCACAAGAGTGCACAAACTCCTAAGTGCCTCACAAATAAAAATAATAAAATAATGCATTAACCTAAGTAAACTTAAGTGTAAATAGTGAATACTAATTTACACCAACACCCCCCCTTAACTGAAACTTAGTGGAATGCCCTTAAGCTTAAGAAAACTTGGATGAAGATACAGAATGGGTCCTGGCTACTAGGCCATGTTGGATACCCATGTACATAATGAAAATGCAAATCTCTCATAAAGCGGGGAAAGAGGGAAAATCTCATGGGTAAAACCCTCCCCAAAAAAGAGAGATAAATAAGGATGCATCAATGGATGGAGTAATCAAGACCCTCCCCCCATTATGACATACATCCAATATATACAAGAGAAAAAAGGAGAAGGACAAAATCCACTAAGAGGAAAAAGTCCCCCCCAAAAAGAAGGATGTCGATAAGTGAAAGCTGCTCCAATGAAGAAGTTGGTCCAACAATGCATAATGGTGTTCCTCCCCTTGGGAAGAAACAAAGGAAAAGGTAGAATCTTGAAGATGTATGGTGGCCCTAAAACCTACTCAAGTATCCATGTGTTGGTGCTGAAGTTCACCCCTTCCAGTTGTGCTCAAAAGAATGAATGCAGATCTGGCAAGGATGTCTATTGAACCTATTCCACTGAACCATCTGTCTCCTCAACTGAAGATACCTCCACTAATTTTTGTTCATAAGGATCCACAATCATGCCAACCTCAAAAGATTGATCATGTAGAGAATGGACATGAGTATCACAGTGAGCCCTTGCAACAACTATAGAGGGATCACCTTCATCAATGAGATGTATGTCCTCAATTCTATCTCCCAAGTCAATTGAAGCTAGAGGTAGAAGATGAGATGTACCATGCTATGATGGACCTTTCACTGTGGCAATGTAAGCATGTGGACTGTACTGATGTGACCTCTTACTAAAATTATCGATAGAACCCAACATGTCTAAACCCGTTGAAGCACTATCATTGGTGTCACTATCAGTTTCCACTGTGTATGAAGTGCAGAGTGGGTAGAGGATAAACTTGGTGAACTTTCCTCAAAATGTACATCCTTCTCAACAAAGATCTCATGAGTCTCCATATCCATCAGTCTACAACCCTTCACATTATCTTCATAACTAATGAAGGTACAAGGCCTAGGTGTCGGTGCCTTGTAACTCCTCGAAGATAGGTTTTCCCATGCTGGACAATCGAAGACTCTAAAATGACTCACAACCAATTTTCTGCCGCACTGTGCCTCAAAAGGAGTCTTCCTGTCTAAGGCATTATGAGGAGACCTATTAAGTATGTGAGTAGCACTGCTAATGGCTTCAACTTCAAGTGTAGAATTGAGAGACTTGGCCTTAATTATGCAACTTGCCATGGTATTGAGAGTCCTAATCCTCATTGCTGCAACATTTGTCTTGTGCGGACTGAATGCTGGTGAGTTTTGAAGATCAATCCCCTCAATTCTACAAAATTTCTTATGTCTTATGTCTACATATCTATTCTTATTGTCCACCCTTTGTAACTTGATGGCTTTTCTTGACTTGTGCTCAACATGAGTCTTGAAGTCTTGAAGCTTATGAACCAATTCAATCTTATGTTGAAGGAAGTAGACCCAAGTGAATCTTAGAAAGTTATCAACAAATGTGAGGAAGTAGCAGACTTGGCTAACTGAAGTCACTACAAAGGGTCCTACTAGAACCATGGGAACTAGCTAAAGAATAATTGGAGCTCGAGAAGACTTCTCTTTATCATACTTCTCCTTGAGATGCATATCCACTAAGCAAGATGAACACTCTCCCTTAGAAAAGTTGATATTAGGTAGACCTTTGACCATGCATTTTGAGCAAAGTAGCTAAAGAGAGCAAAAATCAAGGTGACCAAACCACTCATTCCATAAGTTGATGTTTGAAGTAGAGTGAGTCAACAAGGCTTGAGAAGGAATCTTAGACACAAAGTTGGAGGAGGAATAAAGCCTCTTTTCATCATTGACTTTCCCCACTACAACCAATGAATCATCTCTAAGACTTCACACCATCACTAAATTTGGAAGGAACTCAACTTTGTGACCATCTCCTAGGTGAGTGATTTGGTAAACTAATAGGATATTGGAGCTAAGGTTTGGAATGTAGAGAACATCTTTGAATTTCCCATTTTCCATTTCCACATGTCCTTTCCCTTCAAATTCCATCTTAGTATCATCTCCCACGAAGATGTGTGGTACCTTTGACTGCTTCAATGAAGAAAAGTCTTCCTTTGAAGAACCCATATGATAGGAGGCACCAAAGTTAAGTATCCATTCTAAAGAAGAACTTGTATTTTCCATAAGTGCTTGCAATTTACCCTTTGAAGAGGTTGGATTTGAATCCTTGGAAGTACCTGCCACTTGAATCTTGTTCTTCTTGAGTAGGTTTTCTAACTCAACAATTCTTTTTGTCTTGCAATGATGCTCATCATGGTTTGGCTTTTTGTAGTATGCACAAAAGAGTTTTTCCTTCTTGTCATTACTTCCCTTCTTGTTTGAAGAAGAATTGCCTTGTTGAGAGGAGGATTGTTGTATCTCAAATTGTGTTTTTTTCTTCCACTACTTCTTGTTGTTGTTGTTTTTCCCTCCTTGACTTGATTTGTGTTCATCACTAGCCACTAAGGCTTTGGTCTTTGATGACTTAAGAAGTCCAAAATCCACCAAGTGAGATTGTTCAACAATCAACATCTCTACAAATGCATCAAAGGAAGGCTTGTTGTAAGTAGATCCCATGGTTAACTTGTGAGTGTTAAAACTCAAAAAAAAGTTGGCATACTCATAAGGTAGCCTCTTTAGGATGTGATGAATCAACCTGTCATCCTTCATGGGATTTTCAAAATCTTTCAAAAGTGCCCTATACTCATTGAATTTGATGATGTAATCTTGAATTGTGTCAAAATTCTTAGGATCCAAGAGAAGTAGATCATCCTCAATATGAAATCCCTTTTCTTCATCCACTTTACCATACAACTGTTCAAGTTTATCCCAAGCTTCTTTAGATTCTGAACAATTTTTAATGTGGAAGAGAAGATCCCCATGTACACAACTCTTGATAACTCCTAAAGCTGGTCAGTCTTGAGTTTGCCAATCAATGAGTTCTTCAGTAGGTTTGGTAATTGTACCATCAACATAAAGACTATATCCTTTTTCCATTAATCTACTCCATGCAATATCTTTCCATGTAGAATAGTTGCGTGAAGTTAGAGGAGGACATTTAAAACCCATGATGTAAAAAATAAAAGAGCACAATAGAGAGGCACAAAAAACATAGTACACACCCCCTTTTTGACTCAATCCAAAGACCCGCCCCCTCCCCCCCAAAAAAAGATGCTATCAGCACTTTATAAGTAGTGCATTTACAATGGGCCACTTGTCAAAAAGAACAAAGTGGACTTTCTAATTTTGCTTTTACAATTGCCTTATGAGGCTTAAATCTATCACTTAAGTATTGTAGCTCAAATTTACAACAATTCTAGAAAAGAATCAAAGCTTTACAATGCCAAAAAAGGCCTAATTTTGAAAGTGAGAAATTGGTCCACACAACCCTAAAATTTGACTTTAGATTTGGAAATCAGATGAAAAAATATGCACTTTCAAAAAAAATAGAACCTGAAAAAGTGACCAGATGTGCTCGTATGGAGTGTTTGAAGTTGCCAAATGCAAGATTATGCACGTACAGTCACCAAAAAATGTAATTTCTACAAAATTTGTGCACCAAAATTATAAAAAAATACCACCACTATAAAATCTAGGAAATTATACCCAATTTCAAAAAAAATTGCACATGAATTGGAGTCTGAATGTCTGAGTTATGGGCTCCCAAAGTCGGGCTACCAAACTGAAAAGTAATCTAGGGAGAGGTCTGTAAGGAAAACAATGAGAATAAATTTGATCATCAAATGGCCATCACTATAGTTATATAATGCTTAGTTTTGATGGTCAAATGGCTATCAATTTTAAGATTGCAAAATGCTGATGCAGGTAAAAAATTAGCATACTAGGGATGATGTGGTAGCTGAGGTGGTATCCATATGGATGCTGACTAGATCTTCCATATGGTACAGATAGTGATGACATGGAAAAAAATTCATGGCTGAAAGTACATGTGGCATAAAATAAAACATTCCACATGGAAAAAAATCTAATGTATCAATGTCTAACGTGGCAACAATGTGGGCTTGCTTGTTGTTGTTGTGGGTTGAGTGATGCCATGTGTCAGTAAAGGGGAAATCCATGTGCAGGTACTGTAGGAAAAGCACAATTCTTGAAAAATGATGCCATGTGCCAAAATTTATTGAATCATCGCCAGTTGATATTCAGAGGTCGTGCCTACAAGCCACCGAAAAATTCATGGGCGGAAGGGTTTGATGAAGTAGGCCAAAAAGTGATGCAAGCCACCAGGGAATACAAATGCACACCAAAAAATTGAGGTGAGGCTGGATTGTGTGAATCATCACCAAGAATGCAGGGTCACAGACAAAATTTTTAAATCATGTGCCATGCCTTTAGATTGTCATCAGAAAGGAGAAGCAACAATTATTGGGATTCAAAGACCTCACCGGAGAACAGTCGCATGCCGAGATCAAAGATGATGCTGGAAATGGAAGACACAGGCATTGGAAGGTACTTTAAGACCCTAGATGGGTGTGAAAACAACCGCTAGGAAACAAAGTCTGTAGGCACGAGTTGTGGGGTTTAATCCCACATTGACCCTATGTTGGGAGTTGTAGATATTTAAAACCTACACTTCGTAGTCACCAAAAGGACTTGCAACTGTCGGTGGTGATTATTCTCACCAAAAATGTAATCGTAGGTTGGAATAGGAGGTATATCCACCGGTAAAGTGCTATAGTCACTTGATTTTATAGTTTGATGCCCAAATTTGGTACGGCTGGAAAGTGCAATGTCAAACCAAATAAATATAAATTTTTTTCCAATTAACCCTATGATTAAAATAAATATACCTCCAAAAATGGCAGATCCTAAGTGTCACTACCCAAGTATGTGCATGTATGCATGTATATCAGTTCACCAGATAAACTGATATATAAGCACACATACACAAATATATAAGTATTATAAATATGTTGTCATTAAAATTTACCAGTGATCATCCTTGTATTTGTCTTAATTTTTTCATATAAAACTAAGCATAAAGAAATCTATATGTTAATGTCTTATCTCTTGGAAGTTGAAGAAAGTGTTCCATTAATAGATCTACTATATAGAAGTCATATTGAATCAAGTGCATGATCTTCTATATTCAAATTAGAGGCTTTATTAAGTGAATTGGTTTAGTGACTAATTGTTCCCAATAACCATTGAATCTATTGGAAAATTAATTCATGCCTTTGTGTTTCCTCAAAGAGACATATTATTAAAAAGTCATAACGTTCCATCACATGTCTTTTGATGCTAATATATATTTGTTGACTAATCTCAAGAGATAATTATTGAAAATTGATAAATACATTCTTTGTATGGTTTGGGAATTTTAGACTTGTCTCATTTAATTATCAACTGCAAGAAAATACATATAAATTAGTATTGACACTGTCACTATTGCATCACATTCTAGTAAACAAATGGCTAATTTTGATGGTCTTGGTAGAGAATTTTTTAACTATATTAATTGGTCATGTATTTCTTGCCTATGATAGACTGATTATGGATGTATATTTAACATATTATATGGATAGCAATGGACATTTCCTTGCAACACCATATCTGGGATTCCCCAAAAATAGACATTAATAGACCCATAGTAGTAACTATTTCCATTTCCTCTTAACATGAGGATAATAAGATTCACTTTTTGTATAGTAATGAAGTGAAGTAAATGGATGGAAGCATTTGTTATTGAAAAAAAAAACCTAATGTAAGTCCAAAAATTATAATATATGCAGGGAGTCCTTGATGTATTTGATGGTGTAAGACCATGAAAATAGACACTTAAAAAAAAAAAGATGGTCATATTAGTGGTTTCAAAAAAAAAAAATCACATTTGATTTCCACTTCTACAAGCACATAATTTTCTCAATTTAGTGGAAAACATAAATTGGATGTCATTAAGGAGAACATACTTGAGAAATAAAGCGGCAATCAATGTACCAAAAAAGAAAAATATCTAGAATATCAAATAGAACCATTGCAAGTCTTTCAAGCCCAATTCCAAAGCCCATGCAGTGATTCTTACCCTGCCATTGGCATTTATTATTTTCTTTCTTAGCCACTCCACAAGCCAACACCTCCATCCACTTCTCATGAGTGACTAATCTAAAGTATCAAGAGTTAATTCCCAAAAATCATCTTACACATTTGAAACTTCTTTCAATTAAAAAAGTTGCAATAAAGTCTTAAAATTATAAAAGAATGGAGATGAACCAATGTTGGTGTATCAAAAAATGCAATTTCTCTATCAAATATAATGTTTCATACTTATCTTTGTAATTAACCTAATCTAAATCTACCTTTAATTGTTTTTTTATATTAATCACACATCACTGCTTTAATTATGTCAATTTCTAAGAGTCCTTAATCATGGAGCAACCATGCTTCTTGGATGATTTTGTATGTATTATTGCTGATAAACAAGTTCTTGTTGCATAATTCTTACTATATATATATATATATATATATATATATATATATATAAAATACATATTGCTGCTCCACATAGACCTTTCACCATAAGTTAATTCAATTAATTTGAAAAAATTTCATTCCTTCATGCTTCACTATCATGCTCATTATTATGTCTATTAGATACTAATCATCTACTTGGTGAAACACAACAACTACCACTAGTTAATGCTTTTAGGACTAATTGACTTCCTCTAGTAATCACCACAGTTTTCAATGTTGTTGTTGGTTCTTCAAACAATAATTGCATCATCTAGAATTGTAGTTTAATCATTGCTAGATCAACATTAGCACCAATACCAATACAAAAATACTTCATCTTTGAAATTGTGGCTCCTATATATCCCTTATTACTTCTTCACTGAATAATTTGCTAATTGAATCCTCCCCAAGCCCATCCAAAATGGCATGCAGTGATGGAAATGACAATCAACTATGGCTTCAACTAAAGGTTTTTTTATTGATCTTGACTATCGAAGACCCCTATGATGGTGAACTATTGACCAAACCCCTTCCACTCTCTTTGTTGAGTAACAAGAGAATCGATCTATCTATGTAAAATGTTAAATATGTATGCATCAATAATGTTATCTTATAACGCTCAAACCCATGATCTTTGGTGGCAATCAACCTTCCTCAATATGAATTAATTTATCCTATTTCCTATATAAATCCATTTGGCTATAGCTTGCTCAAATTGTAGTCTCCTTAAACTCATAGATGGTCATTTTTCTGAGTGGTATTGGGTAGCACATCAACTAGAAATGTGATGCCAATTCACATATCTCTGCTTGGATTCAAATATGAGACTATACACTAGTTTACAGGATGGTTTGAGTCTTCCACAAATATCTCTATGTGGATACTTGGCTTCTCCAATCATTCCAAAATCAATGTCATTATTATATCAAACCCTTGTTACTTATTTCTAGGATACTCTATAATCTTCCTTCAACTAAAATCTCTTCCATGATGAGTGTGTTTCTCCTATCCCACATCCATCCACCTTAATTAATGTACTTGATGTCTTATTATATCTCTAGCTAGATTATAATTCACTGTCCAAGGAATGTATCCCATTACCACACAACTTTTGATGTCACTAATATATCCTTTGTTAATCTTTCAATTACCAATATGACTATTATGGTGATTGCATACTTTCACCATTGATCTTGACCATGTGTCCAATAGTTTAATCCTTCTATAATGTTTTAATCATAATATATATTATTGTATGTATTCATTAATATAATAAATTGTACTCATTACACTCATGTGCATTCATGCATGCATGTCTATTCATACATATATACATACATTTACAACTACTATGCTCAATAATAATAACCTTTACAAACCTTTGAAGATGAATCTGTCACCCTTATATCCAAACAAAAACTCTATGCAAGATCAGCTATAGATTAATCTATATTATCAGAATCTATATATAAAAATTTTCTCTCTTGGTAAAGATTAAGAAATTATATTATTAGTATATCAAACATATCAAGTAATGATCAGACATGTCAATGATAAGCCTGCTTGAGGATTGAGCAAATGATCTTTCCAAGAAAATGCATATCAACAACTTGACATAAATATTATTTGGTAAGTACTAACAAAATTGATTAGTATAAGATTAATAATTGGTTATATGAATAGCCATGTCATGAACGGACATGTGACATGTCCTTTCATGACCTGCCTTTTGATCTCATGTTGTTTTGAACCAATACTTATACCTAGCCAAACAACCAAGAGAGGCATCAGAATCGATAAATACAAAGCAAGATATGGAGAATAATAAACAATTTAGTCATTAAAGAATTTCTTATCTTTCACACAAAAATACATATATAAAGTTCTGGAGTGAATCAAAGACATAGACATTGAACTTTGAATCTACAATATATCAATCATTAATATAGTAAGATTTTGAAATCGAAAACATATGCATTCTCTAAATCTGTGATAAACTTAATAAATATTTACATGGTATTAGAGAAGGTTCTATACTAGGCCTGTGAGTTTTAAAATATTTCATGAGTGATAAAAATAGATAGAAATCGATTTGAAATAAAATCAACAAATAGAATATTTTTAGGTGAAATACTTCCATATATATTCTGGTGTTTGTATGAGTTGCAACAATCACTACTGATACCACCAAAAGTGATTACTTGCAAAAGTTGGGATAGATTCAAGAAAAGGATAAAAGATGTAGAAAAACTTAATAGAATTGTGAGCCACAAATAAAAGATTAGATAACTATAAAAAATAATAAGAATGACTCAATAATATTGTATCCATGTGGTGAACACTCAAGTAATACAAGTTCTTCCAGATAATGATAGTTCCATGATATGCACGTAAGTGGGAAAGCCCAAGAAAATTTGTGCACAAATATTTCAAGGAAAGATCTTAGGCCTTTGATCCACATATTCCTTACTTCTCCACTACCACCTATGTTGTATGACAACACTAAATTGAAATCAAAATGCCCCTTTATGAGTTGGGCCTGGTTAAAAAACTTAATTACATATCAATGCAATCATCATGGTGTTCTGTTAAACCATTTAGCTACATTGCATCCACCCACAGCTTCTTAATGCATTCGTTGAAACAATCGGTACATTTTTTGTGATTCAACTATTGGAAATATTCAAGACTATGCTAAGTTACTGAGAGGGGAGGGGTGAATCAGTAACTTCTAAAATTTCTACACCAATTTCAATTATGAATCCAATAAACCATTTAACATTTAATCAATCACACCTAATCTAATTGCATGCATGAGAAATTGGAAACATAAAAAATTCATAACATTTGAACACAATGATTTGGTAACCTAAAAACCTTCCAAATATAAAGTAAAACTAGGGTGGGGATGATACCCAAAAAACTTCAATACTACAACATAAAATTGGCATGTTAAGGATTACATTGATCACTTCTGATGAGCTTCCCTATTAGGAGCAATTAGGACTGCTAGGTCCACCTTGATAGAGGTTTTACAAACACACAATGAAGTATGCACTCAATTAAGAGATTTAAGAAAGACTGTTAAGTCTACCTTGTCACCTATTATTATGAAATAGTAGATCTCTAACTTACAACTGGATTGTTGATAGAGATTCCTCAATTGTACTAATCACCTTTTTGTGATGAATATGTCTCTATTGCTCCTCTTTTGATATAGCCTTCACAATTTGCATTTGCATTCTTACATGCTCATTATCTTGCATATAGATGTGATACAATACATTACATACATATATATATATATATACCAGTCCAAATTACAAAATTACAAAGTTAGCCATCATACAAGTTAACACATATATCACAAAGTTAGCCCAAATGAAGACACTCAGGTTCTAAAGACTGACTTGGTGAAGTTCTGATATTTGGCACCCATTGTCATTACTCAGCATCATCATGCACCTGGTAGACATAGAGGCTCAGTCCATACTAATCACTTCAAAGTAGTCTTGAACTCAGTCTACACTGGTGACTCGGTAGATACTATGTAACTTGGCATAAAGTGAATCACTTGGTAAACACATAAGCTCAGTTTACACTAGCTTCACATTACATGAACTACAAACTCAGTAGAAACTACAATGCTTGGTAACCACTAAAATATTTGGGTTGAATTGTTAGATTTAATCTACTTGGTTTGAAGTGATGGGCTTCACACTAACTAAATACACTTGGTAACCACTGAAATGCTCGATGGCTACTGAGTTACATTAAAAACACTATAGACTATTCAATGAGCTTGGTAGCCATACAAAATCTAAATAAGTATGTGTCACTATAAAAAAACTTGATTGATATGTCAACAATCTCCCCCTTTGGCATTAGTGACAAAAACACTTATCAGCCAAAATCTTATATACATCACCACGTGATACTAGCTCGGTAGAATATATTGTTTTGAGATTTTTCAAAATTTATCTTTCTATGGTATACTATACATCATCTATTATATACATTCTCCTCATTGCATGTTTCTCCACCATAATGTGTGTCTTTATATATAGCATACCATATGTCTCAACAATAATTGCCCCTTTTTGACAATAATGCCAAAGATTTATTCAAAACTTATCTACATGGAGAACCAAAATGAGATAAAAAATTAGAATGTACCTTAAGAATAAGTGCCAAGGTTTTATCCCAATTTTCTTGCAAAATATTGCATGTATGTAAAGCAATTTGTACTTCTGCAGAGAGTTCTATCATGTGATCTGCAATAGAAAATTTTTTGTCATGGATCAAGGTTTTTGAGTAAACAATATGTTTATGCATTGTATCCATGATAGGAAGGATCATATTTTGAATATCAATCAATGTTGACTAGATCCTTGCTTCTTCTCTTAACAACTTTTCCTACATGTTTGACAAAAAATTGATCTTCATGTGGGTGGAGGTTGGTGAAATATGATATCACCACCTTCTTTATCAGCCTTCTTCCTTGTCCTTCTAGTGAAAACTACAGTGGATGGCTTAGGTGGCTTGATGATGATCACCTTACCTTTCTTCTTTGTAGGTTCTTCTTCCTTTTTAGATTCCTCTTCATCCTCTACTTCTTCTACATCTTCTCATTTGCCTTCAATTAACATGAGAGCTGTGCTAGATTTCAGTTTAGTTATCCTCTTCTTTCCTTTGTTAACTACCTAAGGGAGCTTTGTTTCCAGTTCTATCCTTGCCTTGACCTCATCATAGGTTCCAAAGTATCGTGCCTTTGGATCAATAGGTTCATTGACTAGAGCTTCAATAATATCCTTTGCTTCATCAATATTTACCCCATAAGGAAGAGGTTTTACCCATGCAATTCTGGGCTTCACTGCCTAGATGTAAATTTTGTCACAATCAACCATAAAGCATGCATCATCTTTGTAATCCTCAACTAACTTCTTAGGTATCCTGAACCTATTATTAATTTTTTCTTTGAACACATCGAAGTAGTTGTCCATAATGCTAACATAGTTTTCTCCCATTTATGCAATGTATTCATCTATCTGATATAATATAGGCACATCTTTTCTCCATACTACTATGCCTTTGGAAGGGAAGAACTTCTTAACATAAAAGAATAAGCAAGTCAAAAGTGAACCAAATTTATAGGGTTTTTTATTGGATGTCTTGATACTTTCCATGTTTTTTTTGAATTGCTCCAACAATAGATTTGCCAAGTCATAGGATAGATTATTTTTCACCACTTTATAAGCTAAGTCCACAGCTTCACATGATACACTATTAAGACAACTCAAACTATATATCTTATACAATATAACATGAATCCCAAATTTTAGCTCTACATCTATCACACTGCTAATTTTCATACCTCTTCCATCCCACTCTACTAGGGTTTTCTTTTCCAATTCAGCATGACCTAGGGTTTTGGTCACTCTGGCTTTGGTGAGCATGGGGAGGCTAGTGATGTGATGAATCATTTTCTTTGTAATCACAACTAGTTTCTCAAGCCACAGTTGACCATTATGCACCTAGCTTAGAATGTATATAATCCATTTAATTTGAAAACCTTAGGCATGTGGGGAATATGTGTTAAACTATTGTCCTCCAAATGCTTATGCTTAGGTTTTAGAATTCTATTAACACACAATTCACCTAGGGCATCATCCATTTCTAGGGTTCCAATTTCTTGAATAGAACACTTGAAATGAGTACAAATATCATTAATAAGGAATACCTTGGGAGGGATTTTCAATTGAGCTCCACTAGGGTCTAGGGTGTCTACAATCACAGGCACAAGTTTAAAATCTAGCGCTTTCCACTTGACTCCTTGAAACAACATCTCAGACCCTCTCTTCACTTTGTTGTTGTTTGATGCCATTTTAATCGATAAACTATGATAACCTTGATAACTTTCTATAAATTTTCTTAAAGTCACTTGATCGCATTGTAAATTGCTTCTTCACAATAGCACATAGATTTCACTGTGAAAAATTAATTTGATTTCATATTTTTTGTTAAAGCTTTTCCATTAATGCTCAGTACAAAGGTAGTTGAGTTGATATCATGCTTTACATCATGCTTGATAGCCTATCATCCACTATCTAATGATCACTTGATAAAGTCTTCAAGACTCGGTAACCATGTGTATCTTGTTACTCCCGACCTTGCTCAGTAGAGTCCATGACCTAACCTTACTCAGTAGAGAAGATAACTCGGTGATAACTAATACCAAACTTCCTTAGTGATCCTTATGTATCTTGAATACTAATTTGGATCTTTGTAACCTTTTAATTTGGAACTATTTGAACATGATCTTGATAATTTAGTTCTAGTTCTCCTTTGAAAACCTAGTTGAAAATGGTGGACTCACCCACTTCTTGAAGGACATGACCATCATTACTTGAACTAGAATCCTTGATAGATTTAGGAATCCATTGCTATCTCATCTACTTTTGAATGTTACCTACTTTTTCCTTCCTTTCATCTTCAATTTTACCTATATTCATGCAATTTTTGGCTAGATGACCAAATTCGGTACAAGTGAAACATCTTACGGTGGTATCTTTTTTTCTCATATGATGTTTAACACAATTCATACCAATGTGTCCATATTCTCCATAGTAATGACATCTACATTAAGTGTTCTAGTCCCAACCAAATATTGCTTTCACAATTTTCTCTACTAGATTGAATGACTTAGCTTTGTATTCTAATGCCTTGTGACCATGCAAATTGAAATTGTAGCATTTTTCTATAAATTTTTCTTTAACATTACTCCAACATGTGTTTGATGTATGACCTCTCTTACCATAGTGATTGCAAGTAGGTTTTTTTGGCATTAAGTTATGTTTTTCATTAGTGCCAACACTTATTCATAATTCTGTATGGTTACCAAGTTTTTCATTTAGTCTCCAATTTTTGCCAAGCAATTCAGTGGTTGCCAGGTTTCATAGTTCATACCAAGCATTCCAATGATTACCAAGTGAGTTTAGTAGTCCAACAGTTTAGACCAAGCAGTTAGTGGTTATTGAGCTTTGCAGTATTTACTGAGTCATCAGTTCCTATGATGTGAAGCTAGTGTCAATAGAGTAATGGGATGAGTAGTGTTCACTAAGTGCAACGAAGGTAAACATGGTATTCAATTTCTACCAAGGTACACTATATCCACCAAGTCTCCAATGTTCACCAAGTTCAAAGCTCTGTTGAGTGATTAGTATGGACTAAGCCTCTACTTCTACTAAATGCATGATGATGTCAAGTAATGTAGTGGACACTGAGTATCAGAAGGTCACCTAGTCAGCTTTCAAAACCCAAGTTTCTACATTTGGTCTGACTCGATAATATTGGTGTTAACTTGTGTTTTGATCGACCTTGTAAGTATGAGAATTGGGATGGTATATATGTAATATATTATATCATACTCAAGTGTGTAAGAACGTAGTAATTTTTTGAGAAGAGTGAATGCAAATGTGAATTAGAAGTAGAGTATTCAGCAATGTCAAATAAGGAGTAGTCAAGTCAAATATATCACATAGAGGTGATCAACATTTCAAGGATCTAATCAGCAATTCATTTGTAAGTTAGATCTATTGTTTCATCCTAATAGGTGAATCAGATTCAAATCCTTTAACAAGGTAGACTTAATAGTCTTTTCTTTAAATCTCTTAACAGAGTGCATACTTCATTGTATGTTTGTAAAACCTCTAACAAGGTGGACCTAGCAGTCCTAATTGCTCCTAATAGGGTAGATCATCAGAAATGATCATTGTAAGCCTTAATAGGCCAACTTTATACTATAGTATTGAAGTTTTGTGGGTATCAACCCCACCCCAATTTTACTTTCTATTTGAAAGGTTTATGGGTCACCAAATATTGTGTTCATGTGCCATGAATGTTTATCTTTAAATTTCTCAATCATGCACTAGATTAGATCAATTAATGGTGAATGGATTATGTTGTTAAGTGCTGACTTTGTTAAAAATTTTGAGGTTATTGATTCACCCCACCCCTCTCAATAACCTAACTAGTCTTGATTATTTCCAAAAATTGGTATAAGAGCTTTGTGGTTCTCAAGATAAAGTTTGATAGCTTGAGAAAAGATCAAGGATAATGGAGATATTTAGACTTGACAAAGCTATTGACAATGAGAGGTTAGATCTAGAGATGACCATAGCTCAACTCAAGGAAGCAAAAGAGCATCTTTCCCAATCCCTAAAAAGAAGGAAGGAACTTGCAAAATAGATGAATGAACACCAGTATGTTGAAGAAAAGATTCAAGAATTTTACCCTTCAAGAAATTTAGATGAAGAAAATGAGGCAATCAAAGAACTCCTAGAAAAGAATGGCTCCCTGCAAGAAGAGGTAAGAAAATTGAAAAGAAAATAGGAAATCTAGTCAATAAGATTGTGTGAAATTTTGGAATAGAGAAATAAGGCAAGTGAAGACTTGGAGGAAAGAAACAATGAAACTAAAAATCAATCCCTTCAGTAAGAAAGTCTTATCAATTAGCTCTCCAATGAAAATGAGGAAATTATGAATCTGAGATCTGAAAATGAAAGGTTAAGGAATGATTCAAACACTAAAAGGAAAATCAATGAAAGATTGAAAGTTGATCTAAATTCTGAAAAGCAACTCAATGAAAGAATAATGAAATCCCAAGCAGACATAGATCAATTGAATCAGCAAAGTGAGCAGAATCTTTACAGGAAAAAGGGTAAAATAGGATTTGGATACAAAGAAGAAGGTGAATCCTCCAAACAAGATGCTTAAAGGAATCAAAGACCTACTTGCAATAACTATGGTAAGATAGGTCATACATCAAATAAATGTTGGAGCAATGGAAAGGCAAAATTCAATGGAAAATGCTACAATTGTAGTCAACATGATCATAAAGCTAATGAATGCAAGGAGAAACCAAGGTTTGAAGGTAAATGTCACAAATGCAAGAAACAAGGTCACAAGGCATTAGAATGTAGATCTAAACCATTCAATCCAGCAGAACAATGTGTAAAGGTAATATTGGGTTGGGACTACAATACTTGGTGTAGATGTCAATACTGTGGAGAATATGGACACATTGGCACAAATTGTGCAAGGCATCACTTGAGAAGAAAGGATAATACAATAAGATGTTACACATGCACTGAACTTGGCCATAAAGCTAAGAATTGCATGAATATAGGTAGAGTTGTAGATGAAAAGAAAGCTAAAGCTAATAACATCAAGAAGCAGATGAGATAGTAGTGGATTCCCAAATCTACCAAGCAAGCTAGTTCATGTAATGATGGTCATGTCACTCAAGAAGTGGGTGACTCCACCATTTCTAATTAAGTTCTTAAGGAAGAACTAAAACTATATTCTCAAGGTCATATCTCAAATAGTTCCAATTGAATGGAAAGAAAGATCCAAATCAATATTTTAGATACAGAAGGATCACAAAAGTTAAACATTAGTATTCACTAAACAAGGTTAGGTCATAATGAGCGAGGTCAAGAGTAACAAAGTTTTGTTTGGTCACCGAGTTAAAAGGTTCTACCAAGTTATCTGCATAGATAGTAGATGACAGCCTGCCAAGCACTATGTCATTCACTGTACCGAGCATCAATGGAAGAATTTTCATCAAAAAGGCATAATTTTGACTTCATTTTCACCGTGAATTTAGTATATCCAGAGCAAAGCAATTTTTAGAGCATCCAAGCAATCTTGAGTAGTGTTTGTAGCAAAATTTTTGAAGAAGTTTTTCTCATCTTACTGAGTAATCATCGCATCCACCAGCAGCAATATCAAGGTGAAGAAAGGTTCTAAGATGTTGGTACGAGGTGTTGAATAGAAGGCTCCAAACTTCAAACTAGTACTAGCAATTGTAGAATCACTCGACCCCAATGGAGCTCAATAAAAAAATCCCTCAAAAGGTACTCCTTATAAATGATATTCGTACTCATTGCAAATGTGTTGTGCAAGAAACTAGAACCCTAGAGATGGGCAGTGCCCTAGGAGAACTATATTTGAATGGAACCCTCAAACTTGAGCATAAACATCTAGAGGAGAAAGGCTTGACCGACATTCCACACCTACCAAGAAACTTTCAGATAAAATGGATTGGGTATATTTTGAGCCAAGTGTATAATGGTTAGTTGTGGTTAGAAAATCTAGTCTTGATAATGAAAAAGATGATTCATAGAATCACGGGTCTCCCTATGCTTAACAAGGTTAAGGTTACCAAAAACCTAGGTCAAGGTGAGCTACAGAAGAAAACCCTAGCTGAATGGGATGGCAGAGGACTGGAGATCAAAAATGTATCTGATGTGGAACTTAGGTTTGGTATTCATATCATTGCACATAAGATATACAGCTCTAGTCGACTGAATAGTGTGTCATGTGAGGCTATGGACTTAGCTTATAAAGTTGTAAAGAAGAATTTGGAATATGATTTAGTAGATTTAATGTTGAAATAGTTGAACAAGAACATGGAAAGTATAAGGACCTCAAAGATTAACCCCTGTAAATTTGGTTCTTTGTTAACTTGTTTGTTATTTTATGTATAAAAGTTTCTCCCCTCCAAAGGAACAGTGGCATGGAGAAAGGATACTCCAGTTTTGTATCAAATTAATGCGTTTATTGTAGAAATGGGTAAGAATTTTGATAGTATAATGGACAACTATTTTGAAGCTTTTAAAGAGAAGATGAATAACAAGTTTTTGATTCCACCAAAATTAGTTGAAGATTACAAGGATGATTTTTGTTTCATGGTTGACTATGGTAGAGTTTACATTTAGGCAATTAGGCCTAGAATAGTATGGGTGAAATCTCTTCCTTATGAGGTAAATATTGATGAAACAAAAGAGAAAATTGAAGCCCTAGTGAATGAGCCTATAGATCCAAAGGCACCTATCTTTGGAACAAATGAGGGAGAAAAAGCCATAATAGAGATTGAGATCAAACTCCCATAGGTGGTAAACAAAGGAAAGAGGAGGATATCTAAACTAAAAACTGCAAGTGCCTCTCTCATGCTTACCAAGGGCAAAGGAGAACATGAAGAAGAATCTGAGGATGACGAGTAGGAATCAAAAAAGGAGAAAGAGCTTGTAACAAAGAAAGGCAAGGTGATTATCACCAAGCCATCCAAGGCCTCTACAATTGTATTTACAAGAAGATCTAAGAAGAAAGGAGGCAATGAGATTTTGTTTAATAAGCTCCCACTCACCTTCCAAGAAAGATTGAATCAATTAGAAGAAGGTGCAAGTATCACAAATTTTAAAGCCTTAAAGTATGAAGCAAGAACTGATGCATAGAAAATGCAGATTGAGGAGCTAGTGCTGACAAAGATGGGAAAATGGAAATATTCCCTAGATCAAATTGCCCCTCAAATTTCCAATGAATTATTAGCAAGATTGAAGCCAATATGGGAATCTATTATGTAGATAGCAAAGGATATATATGAGCAATCTCTAAGATAGTTGCTACTGAATCTTACAAATGCTAAGGTTTAAGGAAGCAATGAAGAAAAATGAAGACAAGATGATGATGAGATTTCATACGTGTTTGATTTTAGTGAAAGATATTGAGCATGTAGTTAAGGATGCTATATCCATGTGGAAAAAATTTTATCATATGCACAAACCTAGTGAGGATTCAATGGAAAGAAATGATGATGATAGTGAAGACAATGAAGAAGATAATACACCTTGTGTCACTATTGATGCTAAGGATTATTAGGCATTGATGAAGGATGGTGAAGAAGAGAAAGAGAAAGAAGTTGAAGAGGAAGATAGGGAAGAAGAAGAAAATGATGTAGTAAGGTTAGCTATAGAAGTTATAGCCTCCTTTCCTCACTCTCCACCAAAAATTACTACATCATTTGGCATGGAGATAGCTTTAGCAAGTGTGATTGCAACCTCAATAGATACATCATCTACTCAATCACTCTTTGCACCCTCTTAGCTCAAGGTATCTCTAATGGAAGTGTCTACCACTTCATCCACTAAGTTGCAACCCTCCTCTTCTTCAGCTCTCAAGTTAGAGACATCAGCAGTGTGTACAACATCCAGTTCTAAAATTTTGTATACTTCAATTTTGCATGCTCCTATAAGTACTTCATTTGTAAATACTTCTATCGATGTTCCATTTATAATTACTTCAATTTTTGGTAGCATGCCAATTTTGGATTCTCTTAGCACTCCAGTCAGTATTCCTTCAATAGGCCCCATACAAGTCTTCATAGCAAGCCCTACTGTTTCTACCATTGTTTCTTATTCAAAGTCTAAAGTAGTAATATCAGAAGTTGAACCAAGGAGTCCACTTAAACTTTTGATTACTGGAAAAGAAATTGATGAATATATATACTTGGACAAGGAAATCAAGATTCCCAAGTTGGATTTTGACAATGCTACTATTGATCAAATGAGATTGGTCAGCTAACTTCTGGAACAAAAGGCCATATAGAAGCAGTTAAGAGAAGAAAGGGACATAGAATTTAGGATCATAGAAAGTGCTAAGAATATCTTGACAAAGGCTATAGGTGTGGATGTTGATTCATCTCAACATATTTTGTTATAGTTAGAGGAAGCAATAAATAAATTCAATGAGGACTCTAATAGTCAAGAAAAGTTGATAGAAAAAGTTGAGAAAAAGTTTGACAATAAAGTGCTTGAGCACATTGCTCAACACATTGCTATTCATCAGGTAGAGCTTTCCTCAATTTTGGGTAATCTTGAAAATTCTTTCACAAATGTAACATCTCTTTTTTCCAAGCTATGTGATGTTATCAAGTACACAAGGGAAATAAAGGAAAATTTGAATAAGATAGATGAGGATCTGAAGGCTAGCACTCAAAAGTTGTAGCCTGACCCTAGTTCAAGCTCAGCTCATCACATGAAGGTCAGATTCCTATCTAATATGTAGGCTAAATTGTTGAGAGAGGAAGCAAGGATCTAGACTACATTATTAGACATCCAAAACATGATCCTTCCAATCATGGACACAATGTAGAAGCACATTGCATATTCAAAAACATTGATCCATGATAATAATTTTTCAATTGCAGATCATATGATTGAACTCTCAACAGAAGTCCAAGTGGCACTTCAAACCTAAAAAATTTTACAAGATAACTAGGATAAGACATTAGCTCTTATTCTTAATGTACATTCTAAGTTTCTCTCACATTTTAGTGTCTTTGTATAAGTATGGTGTGTATAAATGTTTGGCATTATTGTCAAAAAAGGGGGAGAAAGAGATATTTGTGGAGACACATATGTGTAGAATAAAAAAGGAGAAACTTGTAAAGAAGAAGAAATACTTGTATATACACTCAGTATAATATGTACATTGTATGGGGGAGATATGTGCAAATGCATTACAAAGACAAATTTTTGAAAGAAAAGAAAAAATCAGCATGACATTTTACATAAATTTTGGCTAATAAGTGTTTTTGTCACTAATGCCAAAGGGGGAGATTGTTGGCATTAATTTATATTTGTCGTTAGTGACAACACTTATTCATAATTCTATATGGTTACCAAGTTCATCATTCAGTCTCTAGTGTTTGTCAAGCAATTCAATGGTTACCAAGTTTCACAATTCATACCAAGCATTCCAATGATTACTAAGTGATTTCAAATGTCTAGTGGTTCAGACTGAGCAGTTAGTGGTTATCGAGCTTTGTAGTATGTACTGAGTCATTAGTTCTTGTGATGTGAAGCCAGTGTCAACAGAGTAATGGGATGAGTAGTATTTACTAAGTGCAAGCAAGGTAAACATGCTATTCAGTTTCTACCAAGTTACACTATATCCACTGAGTCTCCAATGTTCACTGAGTTCAAAGCTATGTTGAGTGATTAGTATGGATTGAGCCTCTATTTCTACCAAATGCATGATGATGTCAAGTAATGTAGTGGATGCCAAGTATTAGAAGGTTAGCTAGTAAGCTTTCAGAACCCGAGTTTCTATATTTGGGCCGACTCAATAATATTGGTGTTAACTTGTGTTTTGGCTAACCTTGTAAGTATGAGAATTGGGATGGTATATATGTAATATATTGTATCATAATCAAGTGTGTAAGAATGAAGTAATGTTTTGAGAAGAGTGAATGTGAATCTGAATAAGAAGCAAAGTATTCAGCAAGGTCAAATAAGGAGCAATCAAGTCAAATCTATCATATAGAGGTGATCAAAATTTCAAGGATCTAATCAGCAATTCATTTGTAAGTTAGATCTATTGTTTCATCCTAACAGGTGAGTCAGATTCAAATCCTTTAATAGGGTAGACTTAACAATCTTTTCTTTAAATCTCTTAATAGAGTGCATACTTCATTGTATGTTTGTAAAACCTCTAACAAGGTGGACCTAGTAGTCCTAATTGCTCCTAATAGGGAAGATCATCAAAAGTGATCATTATACACCTTAATAGGCCAACTTTATACTGTAGTATTGAAGTTTTGTCGGTATTATCCCCACCCCAATTTTACTTTCTATTTGGAAGGTTTCTAGGTCACCAAATATTGTGTTCATGTACCATGAATGTTTATCTTTCAATTTCTCATGCATGCAATAGATTAGATCAATTAATGGTGAATGGATTATGTTGTTAAGTGCTGAATTTGTTAAAAAATTTGAGGTTACTGATTCACCCCTCCCCTCTTAGTAACCTAGATAATCTTGATTATTTCCAATAGGTTTTTGATTCTTTTGAGCACATTGTTTGGAGGATTCACCTTCCTCTTTGTATCCAATTCCTACTTTACCTTTTTGTCTATAGAGATTTTGATCATTTAGTTGAACCATGTCTACTTGAGATTTCATCATTCTTTCATTGGTTTGCTTTTCAATGTTTAGGTCATTTTTCAATCTTTCACTAATTTTCTTTTCAGATCTCAGCTCATTTCTTATTCTTTCATTGATTTGTCTTTCTAAATTTAGATCATTTGTTAATTTTTCATTCATTTGTCTTTGGCTCATGATTTCCTCATTTGCATTGGAGATTTGATCCATAAGGTCTACATATTGAAGGGATTGGTTTTGGATCTCATTGTTCCTTCCATCCATTTCTTCTTTTATCTTGTTCCTCTATTCCAAGATTTCACACAACCTTACTAACTGAATTTCTTGTTCTCTTTTCAACTTTCTTACTTCTTCTTGTAGGGAACCATTCTTCTCTAGGAGTTCTTTGATTGCATCATTTGCTTCATCTGAGCTACTTGAAGGGAAAAATTCTTCAATTCTTTCTTCAATGTACTAATGATCATTCATCTAA